>CM059416.1:15353750-16620000 GCA_030378225.1 Knoxia roxburghii
ATCAACAGTACAACAAAAACGTCCATAATATGTATCATAATATCTAAAATTATTTAATTATAAAACAAACAAAATGATAATTTAAAAATATTTTTTTATAAAATTCAAAAACATTAAAAAAATACTGAATTGTTTAGAAAAAAAATGGACGGAAAAAAGTCTCAAGGAGGAAGACAAAAAAATAAAATAAAAAAATAGCAAAAAATAACAAAAGAAAGGAAGGTACTGTAGCGCGTTACTATAATGCGCACAGAACTGTAGCGCGTTACTGTAACGCGCTACAGTAGGTAGGAGTAAAATTGCATGGTGGTCATATAGGACCACTATATAAATTACCGTCTCACACATACAGTATTTTTTTTAGAAAAATATAAAGATAAAAAAAAAGAGAAAATAGGGGATGAAAATAATCAAAAATTTTTTTTTTTGTAAAAAATTCCTAAAAAATTACTAATGTGGGGTAACGTGTTGGTGGTGGAGTTTGAAAAAGGAGAAAAAGAAATAAGAAAGAATGATGAGTTTTTTTTTTTTTTTTTTTTGGTTATAGGGGTATTTTAGATAATAAATCTTAAAAATAGGGCTATAAATAGTAAAAATGAACTACAAATAATAATCTAGTATAATAAAAGAAGGTCCATGTGTGGTAACTTTTTATTTGATTTTTATCCTTTTTATTATTATTTATGCAATATTTAAAATAGAAAATATTTAAAATTAAAATTTGTTAAATTTCATTAAACTATAGTGTAAACATTATTATTGCTTTTTTACAATTTAGAGTTTAGAAATTAAAATTAAATATGTTATATTTTGATCGAATATATTAAATTATTTAAATATAATTTTTATTTATGTAAATTAATATTTACCCTTTATAAAAAGAACTAAATTATATTACTTCAGCTGCTTAACCTTGCCCCTTTAGTTCTCGGGTCCCATATTTTACCTTTTTTTTTTTTGTATTTTATTTTACTAAGTTTTAGAGTCAAAATGGTGAAGTGATCGTATCCAGTCTGTTGAAAAGAAGACTTGCAAGGATATAAGAGCTTTCTTGATACAAAAGCGACAAAAGAATTTCTGGTGATTATGATTATGTACTGAACTGAAATTTTTATTTATTTATTTTTGTAGAGCTCATCTTTACTCAATTGGATACATGCAAATTTTGGCTGGTGGAGCCAAAACGTCGTAGTTTCAAGTTGCACGGAATTTTTTATTTTTATTTTTTGTTGCACAGATTTTTTTTGCCATGGAGTTTCAGGGGGAACCATTTCAAAATGCTTGAACAAGGGATTTGCAGCCTTCATAGCAGGGGCTCTGGGTATAGGGTCATACTATTTAGCCACACTTTTTGGAAAAATAGGAGATCCGACTGTTCTTGTTCTGATGATTTTTCCTTTTACTTGGTGAGTGTTTGTGTAATTAATGATTTTGATTATAATAGTTTTTTTTTTTGCTTAAGAATTTATTAAATTAATTAATGAATATTTATTTGCAACTGTAATGTCAACATTTTTTTAGATTCTTTTCACCAATCAAAAAGAGATATGATTATAGAGTCTCAATTTTCATATTCACATTTAGTTTGGTAGTTATGTCTGGTAATCAGATAGAAGAACTAGTTCATCTTGCTGAAGAAAGGATATCCACCGTTGTCATTGGAGTTGCTACCTGCATCATCATATCTGTTTTTATTCGTCTAGTTTAGGTTGGGGAAGATCTCCACAATTTCCTGATTATGATGTTATCAAGTTCAAAATACTAGTACTGTAGTACAGTAGAGAGTAGTAGTAGTAGCTATAAACATTAGGGTGAATTACATTTTACCTCTTAAATTTTGGTCAAAATATGAAAATTCTCCTAAAAATTATAAAAATCCCCTTGTAATATCCAATTGTCTCTTTTTGACCCCAAAACAGATTATGTCATTCAATTTATTAAGTAATTGTATAATAATACCCTTAATAGATCCTTGAATAAATTTTCAGACAAAACACCCTCTTATTTATAATACATAAGCCAAAACACCCTTGTTTTTTAAACAAAATGTACAAATTAAACATGTCCTAAATTGGACTTTTAGTGTCTTGTTTATAAATCAGAATACACATTGTTCTCATATTTAGCTAATACATTTTTGTATTTCTGGAAAAAGAAAAAAAATTCCAAAACAAGGTCATCTTGTTGGTGGGAAGGGAGTATTTTGATTCGGACGATAATTTGATAAAATTACTGTTAGCAAGAAGATTAATAAGAGTGAAAACTAAAAGGATAAGAGGTGAAAGTGAAAAAATAGAAAAAAGAATTATGAGAAAAAAAGAAAAAAATATTATTTCAAAATTTTTTAAGATAAAAAAATTGAGGATGTTTATACAATTTTGGTATATGTATACTGAATAGGAGGGTATTTTGGTCTGAAAATTTATTCAAGGATATAGTAAGGTACTATTGTCTATTTACTTAACAAATTGAATGGCATCATTTGCTTAGGGGGCAAAAAGAGATTATTGGATAAAAAAGGATTTTTGTAATTTTTAAAATTTTAAGAGGGTTTTCGTATTTTGAACAAAATTTAAGGGGGTAAAAGGTAAGTCACTCTAAACATTAAGCATAGTTTGATTGAGACATCGTAGAGATATAAACTTGATGATTCAAAGGAGATGCCCTCCAAGTAGAGATATAAACTTGATGATTGTCGTTGCTCTTTTCTTTGGAATTTCCTAATCAAATTATTTCCTTAAAAAAAAAAAAAAAAACAGTTTATGCATAAATGAATTGTGCCAATCGTGTAGGGAACTAAAACTAAATTATAACGGCAAACTTATGAAGATAATAGTTTTAATAAGTAGTAGTATTATTGTCACAAAATCTGAAATACCTTAAGGATGCATTTGATGCAAGGCAAAGGCAATGAGACAAAGACAAAATAATTTCGATTGCTACATTTTTTGGTTAGTAAAGTAAAGGCAAAGGAAAATAAATTACTTTAATGAAATGATCAAATTCTTTAATGAAACAATCAAATTCTTTAATGAAACAATCAAATTCTTTTAATAAATGTCTGCTAATTTACGAAACGAGTCAAAGATGATTACATTCCTTTAATGATTATTGAGTTATAAAATTTCGATTGCTTCATTGCCTTTGCCTTGCATCAAAAGCACCTTAAGTGTAGGAAGAAAAGAAAATCAATGATCCAATCACTTGATTTCATTGGAGGAACCTTCACTTTCATCATTTATGTACCCCTTTTCAGGAAAAAAAAAAAAAAAGATCTAATGTACAATAATGCCCCCTCAAAGCCTCCCTCCTCAAATCTACTTATAAATCAAATAACCGCCTAAACTTTAACAAATATCAAAAACCTCCCTTCAACCAACTAAAATTTGATAAATCACTTAAAACCCTATAAAAAAAATTAAAAAAATAAAAATATATCAAATTATATTTTTTATTTGTTTTTGCCTTTCCTTTTCCCTGACCGATCCGCGAGCGACTTACCATCGCCCGATCCTTCTCCCTTCACTTTTTTTATTTCAGTACGGACGTTTCCATAATAATTCCCCATGTGATCATAATTGCAACTCAGGAAAGTATGTGGAAGCCTTTGTCAGGGAATTCTTGATTTTTCATTTGGTGGGATTGAATGTAATGTAATTCTTTGAATATAGCAATGAGGATAATATTTCAAGATTTATAGATTGAAAGAAGAGAAGGGAGGTTTAGAATTGGGCCAGAATGCTCAAGTTCACAGAGTCAAATTACGAGGGGTTGTATCCAAGTCGGACACAAATCGGCGTCGCTCAGACGAAGGCACAGAGCTGCATTATGAAGTGAAGAATTCTTGATTCTTAGCAGCAATACAGAATTTCAGACATTCCCTGCATCAAGACCACCGAATCTCCTATCAAATGGCCCTGAAAATTCCTCTTTTCGGACCAAAACCAATCCAATTAGCCCCAAAATTTCTGGCCAATTCATTCCCCTCACTCTACCCCGGGAAGCTCTCCGTCGCTGAACCTGTTGTTGTTGTTGTTGTTGTTGTTGTTGTTGTCTTTGGAGCAGGAGATTGCCGTGGGATTATGCCTGCATGATGCAGAGCTGAAATGGGCACCGGGGTTCCATGTGACTTTCGGGAGTTGCAGCGGAACCCGGACTTTGTTGTGGGCGTCCACAAAGTCTTGAGGGGAGTTCTGGGCTAGGGAGATATGAAGGAGGTGTAAGAATGTGGCCTGGATGTTATGGATCATATATTTAATAAGGTCAATTAAGTTGGTTTAAGTTTTCTAATCAGTTTAATAATAGGATTAAATCTGGACCGTTAAACTAGTATTCGATGGGCGTACTAGATTAAAGATTGTGAGTGTATAAACTAGTCATCTCCCTGCCCTAATCAATTAACACACAACACACTATTATGTGTGGGTAGAATAAAGTTGCCTCTCTATCTGGCTATTTACTGCTCAAGAGGGTCAATGTGGAGTTTATAGGGATTATCGTGATCCTACTGTAGATCTGGCATTCCTGCGAATCTGGTATATATGATGATTTTCTGTCTATTGATGAATTTCGCATTAAGGTATGCTTTATGTACTTTATTTATGTGATTATTATTATATTCAATATCCTAATTGGCATGATTGTCTTATCATGTTAAAATTAATATTTGGTATCAGAGCTTGAGTTTTGAATAGAAAATAATTCATAGATTTTAGATTAATTAAATTATAAATTAATTAATCAAGAATATGTTTGTTTCCATTAATAATAGCCCACCTCCGCCGTTTGTTTTTACAAAGTGTGTATCGTTTAATTGCTAAGGATTGGAGTTATATATACAGTTAGTATATCCTACTCCTAGGAGTAAACCAGGCGGTTTACTCCTAGCTGGTTTACTGCTACACTACTATTACTACCAAGCTTTATTCCTCAGTTTACATAAGTAGTTCAGAACCCTCAGTTTACATAAGTAGTTCAGAACCCTCAGTTTACATAAGTAGTTCGACACCCTCAGTTTACATAAGTAGTTCAGCACCCTCAGTTTACATAAGCAGTTCAGAACCCTCAGTTTACATAAGTAGTTCATAACCCTCAGTTTACATAAGTAGTTCAGCACCCTCAGTTTACATAAGCAGTTCAGAACCCTCAGTTTACATAAATAGTTCAGTACCCTCAGTTTACATAAGTAGTTCAGAACCTCAGTTTACATAAGTAGTTCAGCACCCTCAGTTTACATAAGTAGTTCAAAACCTCAGTTTACATAAGTAGTTCAGAACCTCAGTTTACATTAGTAGTTCAGAACCCTCAGTTTACATAAGTAGTTCTGCACCCTCAGTTTACATAAGTAGTTCTGCACCCTCAGTTTACATAAGTAGTTCAGAACCCTCAGTTTACACAAGTAGCTCAGAACCCTCAGTTTACATAAGTAGTTCAGCACCCTCAGTTTACATAAGTAGTTCAGAACCTCAGTTTACATAAGTAGTTCAGAACCCTCAGTTTACATAAGCAATTCAGAACCCTCAGTGTACATAAGTAGCTCAGAACTTTCAGTTTACATAAGTAGTTCAGCACCCTCAGTTTACATAAGTAGTTCAGCACCCTCAGTTTACATAACGAGTTTACATAAGCTATTGTTTCAAGTTTACATAAGCCCACTAACCTATTGCTAAGTTCCTTATTGCACTCCATTCACTCCAGCCCCTTCATTGCCACCGTGGCCTCTGCAGTCCCACCATCGCCAACGAAATCTTCTCCCTCCACCGCCGCTTCTTCTTCCGGTCACCAAAATGCAAAGATTCTGGGTGGCTTTCGAAACTCTGAAGGAGAGGAGTCCATGCAAGGTGTCGGTAGCCCAAGAAGACGCCGGAGAACGGAGGTTCGAGGCGGGGAAGTGGCGGTCTAGGGTTTCCAAAAACCAACCTCACTCAAACTCTTCCAAAATGCAAATATAATGGAGGGGTTTTGTTCTAGGGACCATGAGGGATCTTTTAGTGGTGAGAACCGACCCAAATCTTGGCCGGAAAGGGATGAATCGGTGACGAACGGTCGGCGGAAAAAGGAGATTCGCGGAGAGAGAAAACGGACACAAAATAGAGAAACGAAGACATGGTTTTGTTCTATAGAGTGTGGGGAACATTTTCATGGGTTAGGACGGCCGAGAATGGTCGCCAATTGGCCGAAACGGGGGCGGCCGTTAAGAACCGGCGGGGAGGTGGTGTAGCGAGAAGAGAGAGAGAGAGAGAGAGAGAGAGAGAGAGAGAGAGAGAGAGAGAGAGAGAGAGAAATGGGTGGTGTAGCGGGGGTGGGAATGAGAGAAATGGGTGGGGGGAAGAGAGAGAGAAAAAAAAGTGAGAGTTATACTACTAGGAGTAAACCGGGCGGTTTACTCCTAGGAGTATAATATAATTTGTATTATATATATATAAATTACATATGTATTAAGCGGCGTAGGTTTTTAATGAAAGTTAAATCCTGCACCTTGGTTAAGTTTTCATTGGCTAAAGCATCAAGGGTTCACAATGGGTAGTAAACGTTATATATATATGATAAAGGCTGGCCGGGTTCGTTTCCCTTGTTATGCTTAATGTTTGCTGCCGCCGCCCAAAACCTAATCAATTGCCGCCCTTGTTTACTTAAGAAAATCATGGCTGCCGCTTAATGTTTCGCTTAATGTTTTGCTTAATATTTCATATATTTTATTGTTTAATTATTGTTGTTCATATTTTTTTATTCTATTAAAGTTAGAAGAATCATTAAATATTTTATTATATGACATTATGTAAAAATTAATTTGTCAATCATCAAAGTGGTCAAATTAATTATTGGATGTAGTCATATAATTTTATGTGTTTTATGGCATATTATATGATATTAAGGTGAGAATTAATTTTTCAATCTCCATATGATTAAATTAATTTTTGAATGTGATCATATAATTTTATAATTTATAGAATTTTATGATTATCTTAACTATATGACATTAAGTGAAAATTAATTTGTTTGTCGCCAAAGTGACCAAATTAATTTCGTATGTTTAGTCATATAATTTATTTAATTTATAAAATAAAATGATTTTTTTAGTAATATGACATTAAGTGCAAGTTAGTTTGATAGTCACCAAAGTGACCAAATTAATTTTGATATTGGTCATATAGTTTTATGTATTTTATGAATGCAAGATCTTCAAATTATATGAAATTAAGATAAATTAATTTGTTTGTCACCAAAGTGGCCAAATTAATTTTGAATGTGGTCATGTAATCTTATGAACTTATATAATTCCATAAATTATTATATGACATTTAGATAAGATTAATTTGTTAGTCACAAAAGTGGCTAAATTAATTTTGAATGTGACCATATAATTTAATATGTTTTATGCAATGCCATATTTATTTTATTATATGACATTTAGATAAAATTAATTTGTTAGTCACCAAAGTTACCAAATTAATTTTGAATGTATCGTCATATAATCTTATGTACTCTTAGATGCATTATGAAATTTATTGGTTGATAGAAATTCTGGATTTTACCCAAAGGAAAATCAATGTTCTATAATCAATACATATAAATGATAAAATTAATATATTCTGTTGCATATATATAGTTATCCAAAATACTATATATATATATTTATGAAGTTAATTTAATTTTCTTATGAAGTTCAAATTGCATTCAAAATATGATGATAGATATATTTTTATATTTTCCCAAAGGAAATCAACAATATTTTATGAATGATGTTTGTGTCTGATTTATTTAGTGAGTATTTATATTTTATTGTCAATAGATTATGTTTTAATCTATGCAAATTACAAATTATTAGCAACATTAAATTAACTTTTTCTAGAAGTGAAAATCAGAATACTAAATGATTTCTTAATGTTGAGGATGAGAATTTTTGTTGTACAATAAGGTGTGTGTATAGGCATGTATGATTGAGCTCATGACCATGAATGTTGATAGGTCAAAGAGCATGTAGCCATTGTCCTAAACATGCATATTGTTGTAACAAAACTAAAGATACTAGGTATAAATGTGAATGACTCTTCCTTAATGAAGTTCATTATGAACTCACTTCCTGTTGTGGATTGTTTCACATCAATATAACACAAAAAAGGATAAGTGGAATATTGATGAACTTTCCATTAAGATTATACAAAAAGAAGTGAGATTAAAGAAAATGGGAGTTCATTCCACTAACCTAGTGATAAGAAGTTGAAAAGAAAATCAAACCAAAATCCAAGACTTTAAGTAAAAACAACCTACTTTTCACAGGTTGATAATGATGGAAGAGAGGAACAGAAGATAGATAAATGTTACTCCTACAAAAGGAATGACATTGTCAGAATGGTCTTTAAAATAAGTACTGATTTAGAAAGAAAAGTGTACATTATGTTTATATATGCTTTAATCAAATTTATCTAAAGTTCCCTCTTATACTTGGTGGTTTGACTATGATACGACTACTTATAGTTTCAGTATTATGTAGGGATTTCTTATGATTTAAATATTAAATTCATGGTTGGAATGTTGTTTTGATTTACATAAAGATAATTTATTTATCGGCCATGTATGTTTTAGTGGCTTATATAAATTGAAACTTGATAGTTCCAAAATCGCTATTCATTGTTAACAAAATTATTAGAATAAAGTATAGTAGTTTGATGAATGAAAATTTTGCTTACTTGTGGCATAAATGTTTGGGTCATACATCTAAAGAAAATTTCAAGAGATTAGTAAAGAATGAGATTCTAATGAATCTAAATTTTACTGATATTGACTTATGTGTGGAATGCATTAAGGGTAAACAAACCACACATAACAAGAAAGAAGCCACAAGAAGCAGTCAACTTCTTGAAATAATACACACAGATATTTGTGGATCTTATGATATTCTGTTCTTTAGTGGATACAATACATTATCACCTCTATAGATGGTTTTCACTATATGGATATATCTATTTGCTGCATGAAAAATTTCAATCGAGAAATGCTTTTAAGGTATTTATAAGAGAGGTTGAGATGCAATTAGATAGAAAATTGAAATTTTAAGATTGATACATGTGGTAAGTCTTATAAAAAATATTATGAATTTGAACAGGATCCTGGTCCATTTACTAAGTTCCTCGAAAGTTAAGGCATATGTCTACAATACTCAGAAAGGTAAAATAGAACATAATGAATATGGTTAGGAGTATGATGAGTAATTTCTTTAACCAAAGTTTTGTAGATGTATGTACTTAGAATTGTCGTGTATCTGTTAAATAAGGTTTCTTGGTATGTCAGTTTCAAAATTCCTTTTGAATTATGAACTGAAAGGAAACTTTGTTTAAAACACCAGTATGTTTGGGGTTGTCTAACAGAATCACGTATCTATAATCTACATAAAAAAAAATTGGATTCTCAAAAGTTTAAATGATACTTTATTGGTAACCTAGAGAATCCCAAAGGGTATAGAGTTTGTTATCCAAACCATAGTTCTAAAATTGTTAAAGTAGGCATGCCAAATTTTAGAGAAAGATAAAGTTAGTGGGAGTACTGAAAATCAAGTTGTGAGTATTAATGAAAGGGTTAATGTCTCATTACCCATAAATGTTCCTGAATTCATGACTATTTCAAGTGTTGTTCATTTATTGTTGGATTAGAATAATCAAGAACAACACTTGAATAATGGAAAAGTACTCATGAGAACCTAACTTATCACCAAAGCAAGTAAGTAAACTTGTTGGAGTAACTTTAATAAACCTGTAAGGGTTAGAATGTAAGTTATTTTCAATGATTATGTAGTTTATTTGCAAAGTTAGATTTGATTGTGGCATTGATAAATTCTATTTTGTTTTCACAAACCATAGAAAGTAATCAGTCTGGAATGTGAATTGATGCTGTGAACTAAGAGTTGAAATCAATGACTAATATCGATGTCTGTGATCTTGTAGACTTTCTAGAAAGTTATAAATGAGTTGGATGAAATTGATCATTAAGATCATAACACAACTCGAATGGCAATGTCGAACGATGTAAAATTAGACTTGCAGTCAAAGATTTCACTAAAAAAAATAGCATTGATTATAAAGAGACTTTTAGCTTATCTCAAAGAATGATTTATTGAGATATTTGGTTTCAATGACTCAGTTTGTTTTAGAGTTACATCATATGAATGTGAAAATAACATTTTGAATGAGGATCTTAATAAAGAAGTTCATATGGATCAACCTAAAGGTTTTTCATTGAGCATAAAGAAATTGTGTGTAAACTAATGAAGTCAATATATGAACTTAAAACAAGCTTTCGCTCAATGATATATTATGTCTAATAATATCATTGCTTCTTTGGTTTTAAGTAAATCACTGTTGATTGGTGTAGTTGCTGAGGATCAGTGGGAGTATGTTTATAATTGTTATTTTATATATTGACAATATTTTGTTTGTTGCTAATGATTTGACTTTGTTGCGTAAGACTAAAGAAATCCTTTCTGAGAATGAACAAAGGATTATATGCTTACTTGTAAGTTATCTAATCAATTAAATTATTGGATATTTAAATTCAGAATTTAATGGATGATTGACAGTTGAAAGTTTATGTTTGACTATTTGTTCTTCTTAATTGAAAGAGCAATCTTATGAAAGTACCAAACAATCTGTCATTACTGTCATTACAGATTGTTTGGTACTTTCATAAGATTGTTTGGTACAAAGCAATCCGGATTCTCTTGGCCATAGCTGCTCATTTAGATTATGAGATATGGCAGATGGATGTCAAGAAAGCTTTCCTAAATGGAAGTCTTGAGGAAACCATCTTCATGCAGCAACCAGAGGGATTCGCTGAAAAGACCAAGAGCATAAGGTTTGCAAGCTTAAGAGGTCCATTTACGGACTTAAGCAGGCATCCAGATCTTGGAACATCCGATTTGATGAGGTAATCCAGTCATACGGATTTACTCAGTGTCCGGATGAGCAATGTGTGTACCGCAGACGTGATAGAAACTCAGTGGTGTTTATTGTGCTTTACGTAGATGACATTCTATTGATTGGCAACAACAAGAAAGTGTTATCAGATGTAAAAGCATGATTATCCAAGCAGTTTGATATGAAGGACTTAGGGGAAGCGGGATATATCCTTTGGATCAAGATAATTTGAGATTGTAGGAAACGTTCGTTAACGCTCTCCCAAGTTTCATACATAGATACGATTCTGGCCCGTTTTAACATACAGAACTCCAAGAAAGGTTTTTTACCTTTCAGACACGGAGTGCATCTATCTAAGGAATAATTTTCAAGACTGTTGAGGAGATAGAAGCTATGAAGACAGTTCCTTATGCTTCTACAGTATGAAGTCTCATGTATGCCATGTTGTGTACGAGGCCTAATATCTGTTATACCGTTGGCATTGTAAGCAGATATTAGAGTAACCCTGAGAAAGTTCATTGGGAGGCAGTAAAATGCATTCTCAAGTATTTACGCAGAACGAGAGACCAAGTGTTGGTTTATCAGGCGCCTGAGCTGGTACCCCGATGTTACACAGATTTAGATTTTCAAGACGACAGGGACAAGAGCAAGTCTACCTCAGGGTATGTGTTTACTCTAGGAGGTGAAGCCATAGTTTGGCAGAGTGTCAAGCAGAAATGTGTGGCGAACTCTACCATGGAGGCTGAATACGTTGCCGCATCAGAGGCAGCGAAGGAAGCAGTGTGGCTCAAGAACTTCCTAGTGGACTTAGATGTGATTCCTGGTTTGCAGAAGTCTATCATGGTGTATTGTGATAACAATGGTGCAATAGCAAACTCGAAGGAACCACGAGCCCATAAGGCGAGTAAACATATACAGTGCAAGTTGTTGGAGTTGAATACATAAGCTATGCTTGTGCTTTACTTTTTCTCAGTTAATATATCGATTAAAGTTTTGGTTAAATTTAGTTGTGTATTATTTTTCCATTTATATTATGTAGTTAGATGATGAGGTGTCTTGTGTGACAAAGTAGATCTCATCATTGGTTAAAAGACATAATATATAAATGAGGTTCGTAACCGAGACAACTTTGGATAAACTGTCGGTTTAGGTTATTATGTGATTCGGATAATTGGTTTGTCTAAACTAATTGAATCATATAGATATGCCCGAGGCGTATTGAACTTGACCGTTATGAATGATTTGTGTTGTACTGATTTAGACAAATCGTTCTTGTATTCTATCTTTTAATCCCTAGACTCGAGCGGGCATGAGGATTAGACATAGTGTACTTTGATATGCCAATGGGTGAGGTAAATTATGGCCAATAGTCTCGGTAGGTTGGGTGCGAGTGTTTAGTTACTTGGTGTGCTGCTGCTTGTCGAAAGGAAACCATGTACCGGTGCGTCCGGGGTGATGGTGCTCCCAAGATGAGCTCGTAATGTTTATTATACTAAACCCAGCCCGCAGACTTATGTCCGGTATAGTAAAAAGGTCGAGTGGTACTAGTCTCGGAATTAAAGAAGTTAATTAATTATTTTATTAGTAAATTAATAAATTAACGAGCACTATATCTTTGATGTGGTGAGATTATGAATATAAATTAATTAAGTTGTTCCGGAAGTAATTCTGGTGTAAGATGGTAGTGCCAAAATTTGTCAGTTAGCGGTACGATTAATTTTGTAATGGGTTAATTGAATAGGTAGAATTAATTAATTGATTAATTATTCCTAAGTGTTAATTGAGTAATTAACAAAGTGGAATTATTTAATTAATTAATTAAATCTTAAGTTTCAATTAGAATTAGGAAATCCTAGAGATTAGGAAATCTTGTAGGATTTGGTTTATCCTATCAGATTGGTTACCTAATTGGATTTGGAAACTAATTACCTAAGCCCATTAGGAAGGTCAATCCTAAACCAACTTGGGGTCTCTCTTGTAACTCTATATATAGACAAGGGATTAGCTATTCCATAAGATACAATTCATAAGTTTTCAAGACAAGAAAACTTAGAGAGAGAAAAGCCAAGAGAGAGAAAATTTCTCTCTCTGAAAATCGAATTTCTTAAGCCTTAAGGCTGCCGAATTTTTGTCCAAGTTTTGGCGGCTTGTGTGTGGTTTTCTCTCTCTTAGGTCGGTGCGTGGATTGTATGCGACAGGTGCAGCGGTGCTGGATCTTTTTGGCAGGTGGATTGTGGTGATTAGCTGATTAATTGCTCGTTAGATTGCTGCCCACACAGCATACAAGCAAAGTCTTGAGGCATACAAGAGAATCATCTGAGTGGACACTTCAATAGGTAATTCTTATGTTTTCGCTTAATTAAGAATTTTTGTTGCGTGGCAAATCGAATAAGTGCGAAAGATCCTGTGCAATGTTATTTCAAAAGGGTTGGAATAGCGATTGCGCTAGCGTCTAGGCCTGGCCAGAGATTCCGATTCTGGAATGCATAGCACGAAAGTGAGTTTCTGGCTAGGTCCCGGCAGATAATCTTTCACAAGTACCACCTGATATGAGATATCGTAAAAAGGGAAGATGTGGTCGTGGCTAAGACAGCATAAGAGGATAACCTTGCAGATTCGTTCACAAAGACATTGACTTCAAAAGTCTTTGAGGCTCACGTGGAGGGCACGAGAATCAGAAACTTAGGGAAGCCATGACAGTTTTTCTAGATATATAGTAGCAGAGTATATAGGGGTTGTATGTAGATATATACTTAAAGCACAACTTAAGTATTAGTGGGAGATTGTTGGAGTTGAATACATAAGCTATACTTGTATTGTACATTTTCCCAGTTAATATATCGATTTATGTTTTGGTTATATCTTGTTGTGCATTATTTGTCCATTTATATTATGTAGTTAGATGATGAGGTGTCTTGTGTGACACAGTAGATCTCATCATTGGTTAAAAGACATAATATATAAATGAGGTTCATAACCGAGACTGTTTTGGACAAACTGTCGGTTTAGGTTATTACGTGATTCAGATAATTGGTTTGTCTAAACTGATTGAATCATATAGATATGCCCGGGGTGTATTGAACTTGACCATTTGGAATGATTTATCTTGTACTAATTTAATAGACAAATCGTTCTTAGTATTTTATCTCTTAATTCCTAGATTTGAGCGGGCATGATGATTAGACATTGTGTACTTTGATCTGCCAATGGGTGAGGTCAATTGTGGCCAATAGTCTCGGTAGGTTGGGTGCGCGTGTTTAGTTGCATAGTGTGCTGCTGTTTGTCGAAAGGAAACCATGCACCGGTGCGTCCGGGGTGATGGTGCTCCCAAGATGAGCTCGTTATGTTTATTATACTAAACCCTGCTGGTGGGCTTTTGTCCAGTATAGTAAAAAGGTCGAGTGATACTAGTCTAGGAATTAAAGAAGTTAATTAATTAATTTATCAGTAATTAATAAAATTAACGAGCACTATATCTTTGATGTGGAGAGATTATGAATAAATTAATTAGTTATTCCGGAAGCAATTCCAGTGTAGGATGGTAGTCCCAAAATTAATCCGTTAGTGGTATGATTAATTTTGTAATGAGTTAATTGAATAGGTAGAATTAATTAATTGATTAATTATTCCTAAGGGTTAATTGAGTAATTAACAAAGTGGAATTATTTAATTAATTAAGTCTTAAGTTTCAATTAGAATTAAGATATCCTAGAGATTAGGAATCTAATTTGGATTTGGTTTATCCTATTAGATTAGTTACCTAATTGGATTTGGAAACTAATTAATTACCTAAACCCATTAGGAAGACCAATCCTAAACCAACTCTGGGTCTCTCTTGTAACTCTATATATAGACAAGGGATTAGCAATTCAACAATATATAATTCATAATTTTCAAGACAAGAAAACTAGAGAGATAAAATCTTAGAGAGAGAAAAAAATTTTCTCTCTCATAGTTGGATTTTTTAGGCTAATTGGCTGCTGGTTTTCTTCCCTTTTGGTTTTCTCTCTCCTCCCAGGCGGCGCGTGTAGTACACGTTCCAGGTGCGGTGGTGCTGGAATTTTTTCGGCAGGTGAATTGTGGTGATTAGCTGATCAATTGGTTGCTAGATCGTTGCCCACACAACGTGCAATCAAAGTCTTGAGGCATATAAGAGAATCACCTGAGTTAACACGCTTCAAGAGGTATATTCTATGATTCTGCTTTTTATTAGAATTTATTTTGTTGCGTGATAAATCGAATAAGTACAAACCAAGATCCTGCGCAATGTTATTTCAAGAAGTGTTGGAATAGCGATTGTGCTAACATCTAGGCCTGACCAGAGATTCCGATTATGGAATGCGTGGAACGAAAGTGAGTTTCTGGCTAGGCCCGGGCAGATAATCTTTCATACTATGCTGTGTATGACCGTCATAAATCACACTATGTGGTTTGTTATGTTAAAGTGTTAATGATGTTAATGGTTGACATATTTAATCTTGCTAGCCTTATGTTATACTATTAAACGGAATTGTACTATATTAAAGATTGTGGGTATATAAACTAGTCTTCTTCCTGCCCTAATCAATTAACACACAACAAACTATTATGTGTGAGCAGAATAAAGTTGCCTCTCCATCTGGCTATCTGCCGCTTAAGAGGGTCAATGTGGAGAAACTAGTTTATAAGGATTATTGTGATCCTGCTGTAGATATGACGTTCCTGCGTATCTAGTATATATGATGATTTTCTGTCTATTGATGAATCTCGCATTAAGGTATGTTTTATGTACTTTATCTATGTGGTTATTATTATATTCAATATCCTAATTGGCATGATTGTCTTATCATGTTAAAATTAATAGGAGGCCGACCAAGAAGAAAACTATTGATGAAAATTTTGGTGAGGGTGAAGGACCAGCGATGATAAATGCGGCCGCCGATCGGTGGGGGAGAAGGAAAGGCAGAAAATAAATAAAAATATCATAATTTGATATATTTTACTTTTTATTATTTTTTTAATGAATTTTAAATCATTTTCTCAAATTTTGGTGAGTTGAAGTGGAGTTTTTGATATTTATTAAACCTTATAAGAATATTTGATTTATGAGTATACTTGAGGGTTTTTGATATTCATCCTATAATTAAATTGCGATGTATAATGCTAAAAAAAGTGTTTTACGCTCCCAATTTTGTTGGATTAAAATGAAAATTTTTTTTTGGTAGTATTAGATTTCATCCTTTTTTTTTGATTGCACCATTTTTTTAATAAAAAATCTTTAATTTTCTTAAGTATCGCCTCGTAATTTTTATTTTCGGCCTCCTTAATACTTATCTTTTGCCTTTTTATTATTACAATATAACTCTTATTTTTCTTAACTCTCTTCCCCTAAAATTTTATATACTGCCCCCTTTAATTACCGATATAACCTTATAATATTTTAATAATTTAAAAAATTAAAAAAAAGGAAAAAATACTAATATAAATTATGAATTTATCATTATACTATTAAAAGGATAATGACAATACTAATTTTTTTATTAGACATATTATAAACGAAATTAAAATTTGAACAAAAATTAATTTAAATCCCACACGTACCTATATACAATAACAAAACCTCCCACAAAACCGATTTCGGAAAAATAGGCCTCCCCAGCCATATCTTGTAATACTAGTGATTAACCTATACTATGGATGAAAATGGGGAAACACAGCCACTGTAGTGGGGAAAAAAAATGAAGCCCTGAAAAAATAAGAAATGGAGAAGTTTGGTTTTTTTTTTTTTTTTTTGGCCAAATTGGTGTTTTGGTCCCTTATAAATAGGGGTGTTGTCGTTTTGGTCCCTCATAAAACCACGATTGTCATTTTAGTCCCTTATCTATTTTTTATTAGCGTTTTACATCCTTTTGGATGGAAAAATGGGTCTGCTAACGGATTGACCATTTTGACCGTCAAAAAATCTCCTTCTTCTTCTTCTTCCATTTCTTTTTCTTTTTCTTTTCTCCTACCAACCCCCCTCTCTCTCCACCCTGCCGGACAGCCTCCTCGCCGCACATCACCGGCCGTTCAGCCCTCCTGCGTCGTCCAAGTCGTGCAAACCCCTTGAAAGCTTCCTCTCTTCACAAGAAACAAAACCTAACCCTTGTTTCTATTTTTCCCTCACTGTTTCTCTCTCCTTAAACCCTCTCTCCCGCCATTTTTCTGTCACCGATTTTGGCCACTTCTTCTAAAAAAAATCACTTCTTCCTGTTCAAAAATCTTTTCTTCTTCTTCAAAAATCTCTCATTCTTCTTCAAAAATAACTTATTCTTCTTAAAAAATCACCACATCATAAAGTATGAACTGTATGTAATGGATTTACGGAACCTTATTTTCACGATTTTGAAGACGGGTAATGTATTAATGATGTTATATTCGTGTTTTCTTATTCAAATAATGCTATGTTACTCCAAAATATGATATATAAATGGTTTCTGTGAGGTATTAGCACTTTCATGTGAAATGGGTTGCTTCTGATCAGAGAATAATAGACATCAGATCAGAGAATAATAGACATCAGATCAACGGACTATAGATATCAGATCAAGAATATAAAAGAAATCATACAGTAGAACTAAAACATACTTAACAAGGGAGATCAGATCAGGATTATATAGACATCAGATCAGAGAATAATAGACATCAGATCAACAGACTATAGATATCAGATCAAGAATATAAAAGAAATCTTACAGTAGAACTAAAACATACTTAACAAGGGAGATCAGATCAGGATTATATAGACATCAGATCAGCGAATACTTGACATCAGATCAACGGACTATATATATCAGATCAAGAATATAAAAGAAATCATACAGTAGAACTAAAACATACTTAACAAGGGAGATCAGATCAGGATTATATAGACATCAGATCAGCGAATACTTGACATCAGATCAACAGACTATAGATATCAGATCAAGAATATAAAAGAAATCATACAGTAGAACTAAAACATACTTAACAAGGGAGATCATTTTATTTTTTTGTCTTCCTCCTTGAGACTTTATAAAAAAAAAATACTTTTTAATGATAATTTAAAAATAATTTTTTATAAAATTCAAAAACATTAAAAAAAAATGAACGGAAAAAAGTCTCAAGGAGGAAGACAAAAAAATAAAATGATCTCCCTTGTTAAGTATGTTTTAGTTCTACTGTATAATTTCTTTTATATTCTTGATCTGATATCTATAGTCCGTTGATCTGATGTCAAGTATTCGCTGATCTGATGTCAAGTATTCGCTGATCTGATGTCTATATAATCCTGATCTGATCTCCCTTGTTAAGTATGTTTTAGTTCTACTGTATGATTTCTTTTATATTCTTGATCTGATATATATAGTCCGTTGATCTGATGTCTATTATTCTCTGATCTGATGTCTATATAATCCTGATCTGATCGCCTTTGTTAAGTATGTTTTAGTTCTACTGTATGATTTCTTTTATATTCTTGATCTGATATCTATAGTCCGTTGATCTGATGTCTATTATTCTCTGATCTGATGTTTATTATTCTCTGATCAGAAGCAACCCATTTCACATAAAAGTGCTAATACCTCACGAAAACCATTTATATATCATATTTTGGAGTAACATAGCATTATTTGAATAAGAAAACACGAATATAACATCATTAATACATTACCCGTCTTCAAAATCGTGAAAATAAGGTTCCGTAAATCCATTACATACAGTTCATACTTTATGATGTGGTGATTTTTTAAGAAGAATAAGTTATTTTTGAAGAAGAATGAGAGATTTTTGAAGAGGAAGAAAAGATTTTTGAACAGGAAGAAGAGATTTTTTTTCAGAAGAAGTGGCCAAAATCAGTGACAGAAAAATGGCGGGAGAGAAGGTTTAAGGAGAGAGAAACCGTGAGGGAAAAATAGAAACAAGGGTTAGGTTTTGTTCCTTGTGAAGAGAGGAAGCTTTCCAGGGGTTTGCATGACTTGGACGACGCAGGAGGGCTGAATGGCCGGTGATGTGCGGCGAGGAGGCTGTCCGGCAAGGGGGAGAGAGGGGGGGTTGGTAGGAGAAAAGAAAAAGAAAAAGAAATGGAAGAAGAAGAAGAAGGAGATTTTTTGACGGTCAAAATGTTCAATCCGTTAGCAAACCCATTTTTCTATCCAAAAGGATGTAAAACGCTAATAAAAAATAGATAAGGGACTAAAAAGACAATCGTGATTTTATGAGGGACCAAAACGACAACACCCCTATTTATAAGGGACCAAAACACCAATTTGGCCTTTTTTTTTTTTTTTTAGAATCTTTATGAAAATGAGGAGCAAAATGGTATAAGGGGCGGAACAAGTAAATTGGGGGCGAGAAATAGTAATTCAGATTATTTAATTATTAGAGTAGCATAGTTGAGTAGAAATAAAAATAAATTTTTTAATGGATATTTTTAATAAATGGGTCAAGGGCCTTTGGCTAATTCATGATATTTTATATTTAAATATTATAATTAAATATTATGATTGTTATTTCTTAATTTATCAAGATAATTTAAACATAAGAATTGATAAAAAAATAAGAATATAAGAAGCGAAAAATAAAAAGTCATTTTTTTTTTCACCAAAAAACACTTGCATATTCTAGTTTTGTTCCACCATTGATTTACTCAATTATTTGAAACTTCGAAGTATGTTGATGTAGGGACAGTTGCATCTAACTTGTTACAAATTATATTATACTCCTAGGAGTAAATCGCCCGGTTTACTCCTAGTAGTATAACTCTCACTTTTTTTCTCTCTCTCTCTCTTCCCCCTACCCATTTCTCTCTTTCCCACCCCCCGCTACACCACCCATTTCTCTCTCTCTCTCTCTCTCTCTCTCTCTCTCTCTCTCTCTCTTCCCCCCACTCATTTCTCTTCTCGCTACACCACCTCCCCGCCGGTTCTTCACGGCCGCCCCCGTTCCGGCCAACTGGCGACCATTCTCGGCCGTCCTAACCCATGAAAATGTTCCCCACACTCCTTAGAACAAAACCATGTCTTCGTTTCTCTATTTCGTGTCCATTTTCTCTCTCCGCGAATCTCCTTTTCCCGCCGACCGTTCGCCACCGATTCATCCCTTTTTGGCCAAGATTTGGGTCGGTTCTCACCACTAAAAGATCCACCATGGTCCCTAGAACAAAACCCCTCCATTATATTTGCATTTTGGAAGAGTTGGAGTGAGGTTGGTTTTTGGAAACCCTAGACCGCCACTTCCCCGCCTCGAACCTCCGTTCTCCGGCGTCTTCTTAGGCTACCGACACCTTGCATGGACTCCTCTCCTTCAGAGCTTCAAAAGCCACCCAGAATCTTTGCATTTTGGTGACCGGAAGAAAAAGCGGCGATGGAGGGAGAAGATTTCGTTGGCGGTGGTGGGACTGCAGAGGCCACGGTGGCAATGAAGGGGCTGGAGTGAATGGGGTGCAAGAAGGAACTTAGCAATAGGTTAGTGGGCTTATGTAAACTTGAAACGATAGCTTATTTAAACTCGAATGTGTACTTATGTAAACTCGAATGTGTACTTATGTAAACTCGTTATGTAAACTGAGGTTCTGAACTACTTATGTAAACTGAGGGTGCTGAACTACTTATGTAAACTGAGGGTTCTGAGCTACTTATGTAAACTGAGGGTTCTGAACTACTTATGTAAACTGAGGGTCTTGAACTACTTATGTAAACTGAGGTTCTGAACTACTTATGTAAACTGGGGGTGCTGAACTACTTATGTAAACTGAGGTTCTGAACTACTTATGTAAACTGAGGGTGCTGAACTACTTATGTAAACTGAGGGTTCTGAACTACTTATGTAAACTGAGGGTTCTGAACTACTTATGTAAACTGAGGTTCTGAACTACTTATGTAAACTGAGGGTGCTGAACTACTTATGTAAATTGAGGGTTCTGAACTACTTATGTAAACTGAGGTTCTGAACTACTTATGTAAACTGAGGTTCTGAACTACTTATGTAAACTGAGGGTGCTGAACTACTTATGTAAACTGAGGGTTCTTAACTACTTATGTAAACTGAGGGTTCTTAACTACTTATGTAAACTGAGGGTTCTTAACTACTTATGTAAACTGAGGGTTCTGAACTACTTATGTAAACTGAGGTTCTGAACTACTTATGTAAACTGAGGGTGCTGAACTACTTATGTAAATTGAGGGTTCTGAACTACTTATGTAAACTGAGGGTTCTTAACTACTTATGTAAACTGAGGGTTCTTAACTACTTATGTAAACTGAGGGTTCTGAACTACTTATGTAAACTGAGGTTCTGAACTACTTGTGCAAACTGAGGGTGCTGAACTACTTATGTAAACTGAGGGTACTGAACTACTTATGTAAACTGGGGGTGCTGAACTACTTATGTAAACTGAGGTTCTAAACTACTTATGTAAACTGAGGGTGCTGAACTACTTATGTAAACTGAGGGTTCTGAACTACTTATGTAAACTGAGGTTCTGAACTACTTATGTAAACTGAGGGTTCTGAACTGCTTATGTAAACTGAGGGTGCTGAACTACTTATGTAAACTGAGGGTTCTGAACTACTTATGTAAACTGAGGGTTCTGAACTACTTATGTAAACTGAGGGTTCTGAACTACTTATGTAAACTGAGGGTGCTGAACTATTTATGTAAACTGAGGGTTCTGAATTACTTATGTAAACTGAGGGTTCTGAACTACTTATGTAAACTGAGGGTTCTGAACTAATTGTGTAAACTGAGGAATAAAGCTTGGTAGTAATAGTAGTGTAGCAGTAAACCAGCTAGGAGTAAACCGCCTGGTTTACTCTTAGGAGTAGGATATGCCAACTGCTAACTTGTAGTCATTGCTGCATCAATATCAAAAGAAGTATCTCCAACCGAGGATATGAAGTTATATTTCAGCTTCACTAATACGTCCATTTCAATATATAAGTCGTTTTAATCAAAACATAAATATTAAGACTATAATTAATTTTTAAAAATTCTTATAACTTTTAATAATTAAACCTGTTATACTCCTATTCAATATATTTTTGATAATAGTGCTATATATTTGAATAGTCATGATAAAAATAAGTCTCAATAAAATTATAAATTAAATAGGGGTAATAGAATAAAAATAATGAATTATTTTTTAGAAATAGATAAGTGACTTATATTTTAACTGATTTCTTAATGAGCGAAAACGATTTATATTTTAAAATGGGAGGAGTTCATTTCCGACCTATTTCAGACAGCTTTGGGTGCATTAAAGTCACTGCAATGCGTATTTATTCAGACGGTACCTAAAACCTTGGACAGTTCTATTTATGCACAACTGGGAATTTTGGTGGATTTCCTGTCCCATTCCACAATCCTCGAATTTATTGGAGGAGCATCTATATTCATTTTCCTGCAACAATTGAAAGGAATGCTTGGATTGAATATAGTATATTATTTCAAGCAAATTTCATTTTCATGGATGCGTTTAAAAAATAAATATAGAATCTAGATGATATCACTAATTTCTTATTGCTGCTTTTTACTGGAAAATGTATTTGGTAGACCAAATTAGTCTTAGAATGGCTTAGAGAATTACACAAAAGAGACAAATTTGTTTTAAAACCTCTCTCTTATAATTTAAGAAAGTACTTAGGCCTTCTTACCCGATGATCCATTTGGAGATCTCACTGACGAGCCATCTTTCCCTGTTAAAATCCAACAAAGTACTCCAATATGTAAGTAGTTTGCTTTGCAGCCATTCTTGTTAATTCTTCGGGAAAAATAATTCTCCCTCCTTTTCAGAAAAAAAAAAAAAAAAAAAAAGATCCCATGTATAAATACTAAAAAAAGAGTTATACCGCTTCCAATTTTCTTGGATTAATGATTTTTTTTTTTTCCACAAAAAACACTTGCAGATTCAAACTTTGTTCCACCATTGATTTACCCAGTATTTGGAAGTTCGAAACATCTTGAGGTGGGGACGGTGGCAGCTTCCTCGCTGATCATTGCTGTAGCAATAGAAGAAAATGTACCTTCAGCCCACGATATGGAGTTATACAATAATGATATGGTATACCATAGGAGTATACTCCAACCAATATAAAGTAGCATCACCATATTCATCGTCCAGACACTATTTAGAGGGACTAACCTAAGTGAATTCGAGACAAAAAAAAAAAAAAATTAATAAAATAAAATAAAATAAAACTCAAAAACAAAACAGGATATTTGGATTGAAACTCGCACCAACAAAATTCAAAAAATAAAAAAGATAACAGAATAGAAAGACACTTTTTCTTTGATATCAAACTCATGTGTCTCCTTTAAGGAACAAGTTACCGATTGTAGCCTAGCTGTCGGATTAGTTGCTTCTTAAAGGATTTGCCTAAGGGTTGTCCGATCTTGTTAACTATTATATAAGTTCTCTTGACTGTGAGGGATTAATTGGTGGAAACAATTAAGTCTCGGGGCACGTGTTTATTTAGACTTCCTCACGTGAATTAGTAGAAAGGTGGACGAATTGACTATTTGATTGTTTGTCTCTTATCGAGAACATGGTATGATAATCAACCTACACTACCATCCAAAGAAAAAGGTTTTGTAGTTTCCTTGTAAGGACAACTCATGATCTCGCAAAATCACTCAAAAGATATTTCAATTATCAAAATATATCACAAGGTAATTAATTTCGTGGGTTTGAAGGCCTACATATAGGCTTACAATGAAGTTCTCTTCCTTTTCTAAAAAGGTAATCTCCAATCCTAATGAAAGAGAGATTGAAACATAAAATCTTATACTAACTCTAAGAAGCCTTATAGATTTCGTCCATATAGAGTCATAATACACGAATTAAATCCTAATTTAAAAGGGAAAACTCTGCAATACCTTATTCAGAATAAGATAGATTTCTAAAATCTTCAAGAGTTCTAATGCAAATAAAAGTACAAAACTTATAGGAAGAGATAGGGGTCCCAAATAGGCTTAAGAAAGCTATGAGCCTTCACATATTGGCCTTTAACTCTGTAACCTCAATCTTCTGTTGGTGTATGCCCTTTTGAGGGCTAATTTAGACATTTGTCGTCTGTTTGATAATTTATCAAATGAGTTAATTTCATGATAATTATATTCTTGTGCATATTTAATTTCATAAAATTGATCCGCCAAAAGAAACACTCCATGGATTTTTAGATCATGAGTGATTCTTTTGAGTAGTACTCGTACAAGGATCCTTAGACCAGAAATCACTACATGGTCTTAGGTGAATTGTAGTGTGCTTTGACATACACCTAACGGGACCGTAACAGGTTGCCAAGTACGGGTATGATTGGGTACACTATGAGTCACACTAAGATATGTAGGTGAAGTGATGAGACTACAAATCTCTCTTAAGTGAGAGATGATATCTTGGCCACTTGATAGTGAACTGAAAAGTGCATGGCCATGCCCAAGGAATGATAATCGTTATCATTTGCTTGATGAATTCAGTGCCACTAAGAGATCAAGTAAACGTTTAGCTATATAAGGATGATTGTTCTGTGCCTTATGCTAAACGGGATATCAATGTAGAGGATCGTACGCAGTTTGCTCGGAAAGGTTGTGTTGAATCACCATTCGACCCTCCATTATGAATTAGGTAGTCATTATGTCTTGCTAGAGACCACTAATGACTTATGGATTAATCAATGAGATTGAGTTATCCATTGCCAATTTAGAATGGGCCTACAGGATCGCACATAAGAAAGTTCGATGATACAGAATAAGTATTCTTGCCTACAATAAGTATAATTCTTATACTTAAATAAATAAGATTTAATTAAATGGTTTAATTAAATATTATTGAAAAGATCTATGGTATTAATTAAGAGTTAATTAATTACCTGATAATAATTGGGATGGGCTGATAAATCAAGGGACTTAATTGCAATTGAAGTTCTTGGCCCATCAGCCTGATCCATGGGTCATGGGTTGATCCATGGGCTTGGTGTATAACCCAAATTATTAAGGTATTATTTAATACTAATTTGGAATCAGTAGAATAATATTTGGTAATAATACTGATTTGGAATATGATTAAATCAGTTAAGTAATAATTAATTAATTACAATACTGATTTTGAAAATTTTAATTCTACAAATATCCTAGGGATATTATTGTAGGTGATGATGATTTTCAATTGAAGAAAATCAGAACAAGAAAGATACACAAAATCCCAATTCTCTCTGTAGGCGAAAAAAACGGCTAGCACCAAATCTGCAAAGGTTTTCGTGCTTGAAAGTAGAGAGTCCTTCAAGAAAGGATTTTGGTGGTGACAAACGTAACCGGAGCAGAAGGTTTGGACCAACATCAATCTAGGATCCAGACGCGGCAACCGATTATGCTTCAAGAGTATGATTTACTTGTTTTGAACATAGGATTAAAACACTAAAGTTGAAATTAGCATGAATCCGCTGCGTAAGAATTTTGAAAATCATGCCTCCGATCCCAACATCTTCAACCTTTATTCTGGGCTTGGATTCTCATCTATGTTAGCTCAAGGAATCCATCTTCTTTCATCCTTAAGATGCTAATGGGCTTGGGTCTCGAGCTTCGTAAATAGGCTTGGGCCTGTTGGGCCTCATGTTCGATCATTAACTTTAAAGCTTTTTCAACCTTCTTCATTTTGAATCTTCTCATTGGTCCAACTCTGTCTACTAATGGATATCTTTTGTAGAAATTAGAGTCCACGGTAGGAGTGGCTCCCTTTGATTTGAGCAAGGGGCTTCCCTCCCTAGGGTTATGCATATGAGTTGGGGGAGATGGAGAAGTGGCTCTGGCTGCTTCTTCCTTTGGTGAAGGATGGTCTATTCTAATGTCCTCATCAAAATGTCTTTGGGCCGGGGATGATGTGTTAATCCATGTGCCATAGAATTCACCAAATAAATTAAGTTAGCCCATGTGACATCCACGTGATTTAGTATTTGAAAAAATTGCAATTCAACTGTTAAATGTCTAAAAAAAACTGTTAATAGGACTAAATGTGTTGTAAATAGCAAAGTTTAGAACTAAATTTATCGACTACCAAAAGTTTAAGACTAAATTTGCCACTAGATCATACTATAGGGACTATTTTTGCATTTTTTCCTTTGTTTTATTGTTTCTTTTTTACTTCTAGTTCGATCTATATTTGTGTGGGTTGGGTTAAAATAACTTATCAGTTAGAGCTGTGCAATGCGGGTAATTGTGTGTAAACCAATCGACCTGTGTAGTTTAGATACTGTTTATGCACAGTTTGTCGATGGTGGATGAGGTTTGGATGTGATTTGTTAAATTAGAACTTATTTCAACTGTTTTGATTCGATTTCAGTGTTTTATTAAAAAATTAAAACCAAACCGAGCGTAGTACCCCAAACCAAACTGAATCACATTTCAGTTCGATTTTGGTTCGGTCGAACCACAATTTTTTTTTTACATACCTATCATCAATGGGTTTAAAACCTTTTAAAGTATTTAGAAAAATTTATTTATCATATATTTTCAAGTTTAATGTGTAGCCGATATATGCACTCAGAAAGAGTTGGGGAAAACTCAAACTAGATTGGAAAATTCGCTTCCAAAACAAACTCATATTTCGCATCACTCTACTATTAGCATTCATATTTACCGCCCCCTTTTAGACCTAAATGCCCATAACTTTTAGGTAAATCCTTTTACCCTCCCCCTTCCCTTCCCTTCCCCCTCTCCCCTATACCCTCCCCTTAGCCGCCTCCTCTCCCTCTTTTTCTTTTTCTTCTTCCATTTCCCGCTGTCGCCTTCTCTCCCTGTTCTTCTTCTTCGCCGAAACCCTCATCTTCTTCTCTTCTCGTCGGGATCTCGATCTCTCTCGCCGCTGAAACCCCTCCCCCTTCTCTTCCCCCTCTCCTCATCTCGATCTCCCTCATCGTCACCTCCATTCCAGATTCTCATTGCCGCTTGAAACCTAGGAAGTAACTGCCCAGGAAGATGGTTGGCTTGGTGAATGACAACGGGGAGAGAGAAACCACAACTAGAGAGAGAGAGAGAGAAAGAGAGAGAGAGAGAGAAGAAGAAAGAGCCGGGAAAGAGACAGGGAGGGAGGAAGATCGGCAGCTGGAGAGAGGGTGAGAGGGAGAAGAAGCGGTGGTTTCCTTACCCCATCTCGATTTTTTGGTGGTTTTCGGTGATTCCCGATGGTTTTTGGCTGTGACGGTGGTTTCCAATGACGACGGCAATTTTTGGCGACATCGGCGGTTTTCAACGATAGCTATGGTAGCGGAAGGCACAAGGCAGTGAATAAAAAACAGGATCTTACTATTTGTAGCTCAAATTTACTATTTGTAGCTCAAAAAAAAAAAGTGAAATGATAAAATTACCCTTAACATATGAATAAGGTATATACTTCATGCAATTCAAAATACATATCAAAACAGACAAAACTCCTTCAAAAATCAAACAAAATCATTCGAAATCATTCCAAAAAACGTTCAAAATCGCAGAAGCAAATTGGAACACAAATTTTGGTTAATTTGGGACAGCGTCTACTCCAAAATATACGCAAATATGGTACGAATTTAATACTTTTGTATAGTTTTTTGCATACTGCTGTAAAAATCCCACGTGTTTTGCAATTTTTGAAGGTAAAATCGCCTGTAACTGGTGAAGTAGCATGAAAAAATCGCCCAGCTTAAGCGATTTTTTGTGTAAAGTTCGCCAATTGCAGGTGAAATTTTTGACAAAAATCGCCTGGAATGTGCGATTTTTCCAACAAAATTCGCACATTTCAGGCGATTTTTGTGTGAAAATTCGCACATTACAGGCGATTTTTCCCAAAAATTTCACCTACAATTGGCGAATTTCTGGGCAAAAATCGCTTAAGCTGGGCGATTTTTTCCTCCTACTTCACCAATTAGGTGCGATTTTTTCATATTTACATGTTTTAATTGTTTATGTAATTACTTATTTTTAGTTTTAATTTGATTAATGACGCAGGATCCAAATGGATTGAATCATTTTTCATCACCGTGCCCCTTTGCTGGCTGGATGATCACCCCAACGGACTTGTTTGCTATCGCAAATTATGCAAACACCTTGGTAATCCACCTCAGTCTTGCTCGCGGTTGCTGTTTCTCCATTTTACCTTTGCGGCCGCTACGTGGTGTCGCCAGACCATCTCGTCAGATAGCCATTGCGCACGTACGTGGTAATCATTTCGTTCATGTCAGTTTGACTGGTGACTGTCCTGTACCTTGGTTGGCATTGTTGTGGAGGCATCACTGCGATGAGGCTATGGCTAGCTTTGCAGAACGTGATGAATTTAAAAATATGCTGGACCATTGGAACATGATTTGTGGACCATGATTTTTTGTAGCCATTGCACTTTGTTTTGAAAATTACATTGTTCTTTTAATAATTATCATTTATGTAATTTTCTAATTTTAATTTCATAAGTGCATTAAACGTTAAACATGGCTAAATGAAATACCAAACAACTAAAAAATGATTAAACATGTCAAATATAACATAACAGAATCCTCATAGCATCACAAAAAGGATAAAAAAATATATATATATATATATATATATAGTAATCTGATACAATCACCCAGCTAAATTCCACCTATCTATCTCTGCCCTCAACCTAGCCTCCATTTCTTCAGTCTGTGCGAACCCAGCATCTCTGAACATCTGTACACAGTCCTCACCGAAATGCGTAAATCGGCTAACCCACTACAAAGACAATACATTGCAATGATTAAGTGCACTTATTCGATAACAATACAACAGTATACTTAATCAAACTATGTAACGAAAAATACTTACATATTCTGTGTTGGTTCGCGGCGGAACTCCATCATCATCAGCTGGGGGGCCATCGATGAACAGGTACGGGTGGGAGTGCTGACGATACCATGTAAGGTAATCGTGTGTAACTGCGCCGGGAACGTCAGCATGCTGCAAGTCCTCGAGACGTATACTAGCCATACGTGGTGCCCGCCATATACTCTTGGCGAACGCCAAGTCAAAATCCACACTATACCCACCACTGTACGACCGAAATGCCGTCTTCGGAAGGAAGATATCGACTGGGATATCCTGCACGTACCCCAACTGACGCACGCACCTATCTGGCATGTACGGCTCGACCTCACCACCACATGCGATCAACCCCCTGTACGTGGTGATCGGGGTGCGTACGTGCGGAAACTGACCGTATGGGGTCCACGTCACCTGTAATATATCAAATTATTTTCATATATTTATTACATATTTACAATATATCATAAACATTTATTACTAAAATCGGCAAATATATTTTAACATACCTCCTCCGGACGCAAGTGGTCAAGGGCATGCCGGTATCTCTGCAGACGGGAACTGCTGCCCTGTCGGGGTCCAGTGGTCCACAAAGCAGCGCGCGGGGTCTGTGGATCATCAGGCATCGGCACAGAATGCGGTCTGAACGCTGGGAAGTGCTCGTATATCCATGCCTGCAGTAGCGTCATACAACCCGCCATCCCGCTGCAAGAACCTCTACTAGCCTTACCTAAATGTCTATACAAGTAGGCTAATGCAGAGGTACCCCAAGCATTGCTACTCGAAATTCAAAAATTTAAACGAAATTTTACGCTTTTTACCTTGCTAAACAATCCTTTCCCCTTCCCGGGACGCTGTGGTGGTTGAGATCCGCCGGCTTCCATTACGTGCGATTTTTTGCAAAATTTTTTCGTTGGTCTGAGAGAGTTTTGCTTAGAAAATCTGAAATGACTTATGATTTTGTAAGGTTTGCAGACAAATATAAGAACGAAAATTTGGCCAAAAATCGCCCAGAGTAGGCGATTTTTGCCTGAAAAATGCCTGAAGTAGGCGAATTTTGCCCAAAATTTCGGATAAGTGTGGCGATTTTTGCCCAAAAATTCGCACATTGTAGGTGATTTTTTCTCAGTTTTTCGCAAATTGGTTCCGATTTTTTAAAGTTATTTCGCACATTGGGTCCGATTTTTTATTGCATTTTCACATTTTCTGATTTTAAGGGCAATTTTGTCATTTCATCAATTTTTTTGAGCTACAAATAGCAAAACTGAGCTACAAATAGCAGCCCAGATAAAAAAAGGAAGGACAAGTAAAGGCAATTTTAAAAATATGGGCGAAAAATAATAAAAGGATGATAAATAATAACCCTTCACAATCCCTGGCGGCAATGCTACTGAACCTCTGTGGGTTGGCAAAATGTAGACAAATTTGAATAGTTTTTAGCCAACTGACAGTGGTCTAACACCTATGGCATCGTGGGGATGGCGGTGATTAGGTGGTCGTTAGGGGTAAATTATATCCTATTCCTAGAGACACATTGCAAGGTTTATCTAGCAGTAAAAATTAAAACTACCTTATAATGAGAGGCCTCCTGAATTGCCCACTCTTTTCCCCGATAACCAATCTACTCCCCTATCTGTACTAAGGACATCAACACGTATGGGGCTCCTCATGTTTTGCATGGCAAAAGTTAATAATGTAATTATAAGTACTCCTTCGTTTATTTTTAAATGACGTTTTGGAGATTTTAAGATAAATTAAGAATATAGTAAAATTCCAAAATTATCTTTTACTTTAAGACTAATTACAATACCTATTAGATAATACATCACCTAAAGTACACTTCAACATGTTTATCCATTATATTTTGAGTTTGAATTTGAGTAATCTTCATTAACTACCGTAAAATCTTTATTAACCCTCATGAAATTATATTCCTTCTCAAAATCTTCATCAAAAAATTGAGTTTAACTTCTCCAATGATTCTTCATTCTTGGTTATTTTTTCAAATTTTTGCAAATTTGATATCCTAAATGAAGGAATTATCTGCCCGGACCAGGTCAAAAAATCTCACTTTCGTGCTACGCATTCCAGAATCGGAGATTCTCAACAGAACCCGAACGCTTTTGTAATACGACAAACTCTTTTGACATACCACACGAGCACCGGATCTTAGTTTTACTTTATTCGATTTATCACGCATTGAAAATAATTCTAATTAAAGCGAAAGGAAAAGAATTGACCTTTGAAGCGTGTACTCAACGATTCGCTTGTATGACTCTAAGACGCGTCTGGAAACTGTGTGGGTAGTTTTCTACCAAACGAACGGATCGGCAAAACAAAATCTACACAAAAATCCTCGCCGGAATTCTTGACCGCCACCACTGGAGCTCCGACTGCCGCCGTCCCTCGCCGGGAAGTCAAAGCCAGAGAAGTTGCTCACTGGAGAAAAGCCGAGTCCACGCACCTCCATTGAAGACCAGACCCATGTGCCGAACTTGAGAAACTCGAACAAAGTTTCTCTCACTTTTCTCTCTCTAGAATTCTGTCTCAGAGTTTACCTCTCTAGAATTCTGTGTTCTGAGATTATGACTTATGTAATGATTTATTGCTAATCCCTTGTCTATTTATAGAGTTACAAGGGAGACCTTAAGTAGGATTGAGTTAAGCTTTATTGTTGGGCTTTGGATTTACTAATTTCCTAATCTCAATTAGTTTCCAAATCCAATCAGATTTCCTAATTCTGGGATTTTCTATTTCTAATTGAACTTAAAGACTTAATTAATTAATTAATTAATTATTTCAACATTGTCAATTTACTAATTGACCCTTAGGAATAATTAATTAAATAATTAATTTTACTTTATTAATTAACCAAACACATAATTAATCGTACCACTAACGGATTAATTATGGAATCACTACTCAAACTGAAATTGTTTTCGGAACCACTAATTAATTCTTTATTCTCCCAACGTCAAAGATATAGTGCTCATCAATTTATTAATTTATTGATAAATTAATTAATCGACTTCTTATTATCCGAGACTATTACCACTCGATCTTATTACTATACCGGACATAAGTCCACTGGCCAGATTTAGTACAACAATCCTTTCGAGCTCATCTTGAGAGCACCATCACCCAGACGCACCAGTATATGGTTTTCTTCGACTCGCAATGGCACACCAAACAACTAAACATCCGCAGCCAACCTACCAAGACTATAGGCCTTAAGAGACCGCACTCTTTGGCAAATCAAACTACGCAATGCCCAATCCTCGTGCTCATTCTCATCCAGGGATTAAGAGATAAAATATAAGGTTTGAATTAACTACTAACAGGCAGTACAAGTTAATTCAATCCTAAATGGTCATGCTCAATATGCCCCGAGCATATCTATATGATTCAATTAGTCTAGACCAACTAATCTCAGAATCACATAATGACTTAAACTAACAGTATGTCCAAACTGTCTCAGTCACGAGCCTAATTTATATATCAAGACCTCAACCAATGACGAGATCTACTGTGCTACACCCAGCACCTCATCATCTAGTCACAAGATATAATTGGACTTCATATGTAAAACATAAAGTATTTAACTGAAACATTTAACTTGACATATAAACTGAGAAAATAGTTTTCATAGAAGCAAAGCTTTCAGTATTCAAACTAGCACTAAAACCCATATTTAGAGAAGCAAAAACAGTAGAGCCCACAAAAGAAATTGGTGAATAAGCATTGGCACCTGCGAATAAGCAATTCTCTAATGTCTTGAAAGCATGGGAAACAACAAAAGAAGGAAATTTAGAGAAATTCATAGGAAAAAAAAAAGATATGGATTTATCAAGATGTTAGTTAAAAATGTTGGAAGTTAAAGATTAAGTGCGAACGAGGGAGTAAATATAGTAAATATAGGTATTACAGGGTAAAATGGGAAATACATAGGTAAAAAATTATAAAACGTCAAATAAAAATGGATTTCCTAAAATCTCTAAAACGTCAAATAATAAAAAACGGAGGGAGTAGAAATCTAATTTCACTATTTTATAGAGTTTTATTCAAATTAGATATTTTTAATTTTAGCCATTTTTAATTACAAATTTTTATTATATCTAAAAAAATTTAGAAAAATAGAATCAACTGTAGTTGGATTACACCTTAGAAAATCTTTTTTAACTATGATTAGACTAATTTATGAGTGTGATTGTCTATACAAAAACTTTTCATGTCTTATAATTTTGTGCATCAAACTGGCTAAAATACTTTTTTGGTTCCTTATAATTGGCATTGTCTCACTTTTGGTCCCTTATAATTTTATAGGGACCTTTTCAGTCTCTTAACATTAATTTATTAGGTCTTTTGGTCACTCTGAACGGAAAGTTTAGACAACAAACGGTTTGACCAAATTTGGTGATAGTCTTGAGGGCTTTTGTGTTAAAATTTTTTTTCAAGGTTTTTGTATAAATTTTGCGTCTACTTCTTCCTCCACCACCACCCATTCTCCTTGCCACCGCCATAAACCACATCCCGATCTCGATCGCTGGGGAGATCCCGGCGATTGAGATCGGGATATCGAGCTCCCGGTGGTGGTGGTGGTTTCCGGTGGTGGCAAGGAGGATGGGTGGTGGTGGAGGAAGAATAATAATAATAATAAATTATACAAAGGTTTTTGAAAATTTTTTTAACATAAAAGCTCCCAAAACTAACACCAAATTTGGTCAAACCGTTTGTTGACCAAAATTCATGTTAAGAGGGACCAAAAGACCTAATAAATTAATGTTAGGGGAACTAAAAAAATCCCTGTATAATTATAAGAGACCAAAGTGAGACAAGGTCAATCATAAAAGATGAAGAAAACATTTTGGACATGAAATCGATATTCAAATTCTTTTGACATAAAAAAATCAGATATTAAGGGTGTCTTGTGATTGTGGTATTTTGACTACCCTAACACCTCAATTGGAATTGCATTGAAATAATATTCCACCCCCAACTTAAAAATCCACAATCTCCTCATCCATGAATTTCACACATAAATTATCAAAAAAAAAAAAAAGTTATAGAATTATTGTTTAAAAAGTTGAGATACTGATTTACTCAACCGATAAAATGAAGGAAAAAGCCCGAATGAAAAAATTAAGTGAGCATCTAAGTAATTTGGCAATGATTTTGTTCATGAGTAAACAAGAAAAGGACATGGTACATGAAGAGTAGGAACATATAGTGGTTTATTATATTATTTTAATTTAAAAAATAAAATTATTTTTTCAAAATTAAAGAACGAAAAGCAAGCATTTATCTAATATAAATTTATATTAATGACATGACACTTTTTTTTATACATAAATAAAATGGCCAAACTATACATAACTCGAATTTAAAAACTATTAATTTTAAGTATAGGTGACCAGTTATTAGATTACAATCTCTTGTGCATGATTACCAACAAAAACAATGCATGAATATGAACCACATGTTTTTTGGTTGCTTCCAAGAAGAAGGAAGACGCCCAATAAAATAAAACAAAAGAAACAAAACAAATTACCCAGTTAGTATATCTTGTATCAGTGGTATACCTATTACTATATATAGTAATTTTTTGTTTAACAACTGTACACTTACTAAATATAGTAAGTTTCGTCCACGCGCGCACTCGCTGAGTCCACAACGTCTTCGCTGAGTCCACAACTTCTCAGAACAACTGTCGCAAAGTCCAAAAAACAAATGTCGAAACGTCTATATCCAGGCATGTCCACCACGTCTCATAACACTAGCACCACGTCCAGAAACGTCTACATCCATTCATGTGAATTTAAACTGATTTTTTCACAAATACAACTAACACCACGTCAAAAACAACTAGAACCACATTTAGAAACGTCTTCATCCATGCGTGTGAATTTAAACTGATTTTTTCACAAATACAACTAGCACCACGTCTCAGAACAACAAGCACCACGTCAAAAACAACTAGCACCACGTCCAGAAACGTCTACATTCATGCATATGAATTTAAGCTTTTTTTTTTCACAAATACAACTAGCAACATGTCTAGAATCGTCTACATCCAAACATGTGAATTTTAGCTAAATTTTTCACAGAACATAGTCTACCACGTCCAAAAAAAGTATCACTATATCCAGATACGTCCTGCAACGTCCAGCTACGTTCCTAACACTGCCGCAATGTCCAAAAATATCTACATCCAGCATGTGAATTTAAGCCAAATTTTTCACATAACACCTTCCACAACGTCTCCTAACACTACCGCAACATCCCCGTACGTCCAAAAAAATAACTGCCGCAATGTCTAATATTTTTAGCAGCCTAATTGACCTTTTTGTTTCTTCTCCCTTTCACAACATCTAAGAACCCGTGGTTATGTTAAGACGATCTTCAAAGTCTTCTTCTTATAATTCTTATTATAGCTGCTATATCTATCTGTCTTGTGTATACAGTATTATTTGTGCCTTATATAATTCTTATCATAGCCGCTTTCCATTTAACTCTTTATCTGTCAGTAAATTAATAACCTAAACAAATACTTGTTCAGAGGAGTTTCACTTCCCTGGCTCACGGTTCGACGATGAGAAAGATTTGCATACAAAATAAGGTGGCATAGATTCTCATTAAAAATTTAACCAGCTACCATCTTACGTTTTATTCTCTACAGTTCAGTTTGAACTAAAAATTCTCCTCTTTATTCCTCACTTTTTTCCCCTTTAAAATAAAAAGATAATTTTATTAAAATTATAACAGTAATATTTAAAACTGAGACTGTAACTAATAATACTGATCATGGTTGTTTCCCATTGGAAAGAGTCGTTATTTCTCAATGTCACTTAAATAAATACAAATATATAGGATGTAGATTTTTTGACCTGGAAATAAATTCAATTATATTTAATATAAAACTAAACTATAGAGATTAAAAAAAAAAAAGATTTCTAGGATTGTTGTGATTGGTGAGGAAGAATGAATGTGGATGGGAGGAATGGACCTCACCCAAAAGGAACAAAGTATTATCTAAATGTATATGTAATAAGAAACAAGGGTCATATCTTTGCTCCTTCCCACGTGTGAGTTAGTTGTTCGTCCCTCACACGTGGGGAAGGAAACTTTTTCTTCATTTTTTTTGATTTTGTTAATCCTTGTCCACTCATATTTTTTATTTATATTATTTTTCTAAATATTCATTTCTCCAATAATAATAATTGTAGTTGTCATATTTAAATAAAATAAATTTTTTGAATGATGTAGAATTTAAATAAAATAATTTATTCAAATTCAAAAAATAATAATTTATTCTTATATCTTTTTCATTTATGAATTTATATGTTTATTAAATTGATTAAATCATATACTTGTTCCCTTATATTTGGTCAAATAATTTTTTTAGTCTCTTATATTTTGAAAGAATTTTTTTAGTCCTTTACATATAAAATATGCATTATTTGATCCCTTATATTTTAAAAATGTATTATTTAGTCTTCGTAATGTTTATATTATCTAAACTATTCCAAATTTGTTTATGAGTAGTATACAAAAATTTTTCAATGAAGGATAATACTTTAAACACCAGTGTATACATTAAAATATCTAAAATTTAAGTCAGGTTATGAAAATTTGAAACAGTTTGTCTCTATTTCGTGAATTTCGGGTTAATTATTTATAAATTTTAATCGTCTGATTTAGATTTTTAAAATTTTTTAATAGTTAGATTAATATTTAGATTGTTATATTATTCATTTAGAAATATCTTGCAGATTGTACATGAATAGAGTTGATAAAATTTGGACTGAATCAATAATAGGGACCAAATAATACATATTTTAAATGTAAGGGACCAAACAAATTATTTTAAAATATAAGGGACCAAACAATTATTTAGTCAAATGTAAGGGACCAAAAATATAGTTTAATCTTATAAATTACATAAAAATAATATATAATTAAATTATTTGGATTTTAAAATAAAATAATATGAATTAGTAGTAAAAATATAAAAAATTAAATTATTTTGAGACCAAAAATAATTTTAACATAATATTAGTATAGGATATATGCGATAATACATCTCTTTATGATACCATCTGAGTAATATTTTTTGTCATTCATATGTTCATTGAACTAAATCTATTTCTTTATTTTATTTTATATTTATATAATAGTTAGTGATATTTTCTTCAGAAATACTCAAGGATTAATTTTTATTACTTTTTCATTAAAAAATAATGTTACCTTAATTTTTTTATGATAATTATTTTAAAAAAATATTTCACTTATAATTTATTAAAATTTTACTAATAGTAATTTAAAAATATATTAAAAGTATAAAATATAATATAAAATAACTCTCAAAATTATGTAAAAATAACATGAGTGCATTCATTTTATAAAAATAATTTAATTTTTAAAAAATTAAACTTAAAATCTATGTTACATAAAATTAAAAAAATATATAATACATTGTCAAATTTAACTATTAATTTTTAAAATTAAATTATTTTAAAAAAATAATTACTTATTTTCAGCCTCATAATTGCTGATATGACATGACATAGAGTCGGAAAAAAAAGGTTAGGGTTGAGAATTTTAACCCGTATAATAAACGGATCGGGAGGTTGACATGTTTGAACACAGATTGTATTAGGGTCAACCTGCCCGTCTAACCCGCTAAAAAATATGTATTATATATTATAATTTTCTCACTTCAAACTTTATCTATTTTCAAGTGACCGTTACTTCTCAACTTTTTCTTTCTTATAGCTAGTTTCTTCCTTCCTTGCAGGTAGCCGTTCTCTCTAACTTACGTCAGTCAAGCAATCGATGAACCCCTTTCTTTCTTCCAATCGAAGCATTCGAGCATTCCCTCCTTCCTCCTTTTAATCGAAGCACCTCGTATGGTAGACTATTCATTTTTTTAATACTTCTTGTCGTCTCGTTGAACTGAGTTACATAAAACTACAACACATTTAAATTTCGGCATATTCCTTGAGATTCTTCAGTTTGGGTTGTTGAAAAGCGAAAATATTGGGAGAATTAGATTTTGGTTGTATTATAAAGAATTCGAATTGATGAAATTTATGTTGATGGTGTGAGGGTGTTATGGTTAAACTTAAATTGATGGATTTGAATTTGTTTGATTCAAATTTTAGATTGTGTTATAGGTAAAAGTGTATATTATGATTTTGCTTATAATTGATCTAAAAATAGTTTTAAATGCTTGTTATATAGAAAAATGATGGATTAGGTTGAAAAAAAAAAATGTTTTAACCGATTTTAAAATTTAATTAGGTTGATGGGTTGGCATGTTAACAGTTTACCTATTTAATTCAACGAGTTACACAAGTTAAGTTAGGGATGACCTATTTATAGGCAGGTCGAGTTATAATTAGAATTATTAACGTGTTTAATTAAATAGATTGAGTCAGGTTCAGAGTTTTCAACCCACCAATTCGTGAACTCAAACTGTTAAACTAGACACGACATGAATTGGTGGCCAACTTGATTTACTGGGCACTACCTCTTCTAGTGTCCATTTCAATGCAGATGGATGTTGTGCCAAAATGAGAAGAAACAAATTAGCATCTGTACAGTACATAAGTCAGAGCAATTTATTTCCATTGTCTCATGGCCATTTACATTTTTTTTCCCCTTGCTTTCACTTGTTCTTTTGTGCGGTAGCCAACTTGTAAAGGTTAACCTATTATTTGGCCATTTACCAGGTGAATTTACAACAAAATTAGCATGTTTCGTTAATTAAAGGCATAGGTACATATTATTCATTAAAAAAATAATATTATTTGTTGTACTATTTTAATTACTATTGTTCTAACTTAAAATGAAGGCTGATCTTTACAAGCTCAAGTTGATAATGTCAAAAGGATAAAAGAAATAGCAATATTATAAGAACGATAAAGATTGTTTGCATGAATTTTTAACTAAGCCGTCTCATTGTTTTATATAAAGTTATTGACATTTGTTGCCCAAAAAAAAAAATTTTATTGACATTTGGCAGAGAAATATAAATGAAATAAATTCATAAATTTACTCTAGAATATGAGTAATGATTTATAAATAATACTTTTTATATGTATTATATCATTTACTTACTCAAATTCAGTAAATAAATCATATTGCTTCCTTGGCTTCAAAAAATAGTACCTAGAGTTTGGATGGCAAATTATATCGTAACCTATTGCCAACTTTCAAGTAACTTTAAAAGTTTAATAGAAATAATTTTTATTATTTAATATAATGATTCTGTCGATTATTTTTTCCTTTATTAATATTATTATTTCATTTATCAAAAAACATATTGTAATATAACTCTGATACTACTTATATACTTATATAACTATTGAGTTTAGACACCTTTGTCCCGAGGGCTTTACTCGTCGGGAGTCATCCCAATTCCGCACTTAGATTGGAGCTAGGTGGATCTACTATCCTTCAGGTCCGTATACTGTAGGGTTATAGGAGGAAAATTCATCATTCTCCTACTGTAACGCGCTACAATAACACGCTACAGTTTTTTTTTTTTTTTTACGCACAACCTTTATTTTTATTTTTTTTTGGAAAAATACTTTTAAAAAAAGATAGTAGATATCAAATCAAGAGACTATAGATATCAGATCAAGAATATAAAAGAAATTATACAATAGAACTAAACATACTTAACAAGGGAGATCACATCATGATTATATGGACATAAGATCACAAAATACTAGACATCAGATCAAGAGACTATAGATATAACATCAAGAATATAAAAGAATCATACAATAGAACTAAAACAAACTTAACAAGGGAGATCACATCATGATTATATAGACATAAGATCATAGAATACTAGACATCACATCAAGAGACTATAGATATAAGACCAAGAATATAAAAGAAATCATACAAAAGAACTTAAACATACTTAACAAGGGAGATCACATCATGATTATATAGACATCAGATAACAGAATACTAGACATCACATCAAGAGACTATAGAAATAAGATAAAAAATATAAAAGAAATCATACAATATAACTAAAACATACTTAACAAGGGAGATCACATCATGATTATATAGACATAAGATCATAGAATACTAGACATCACATCAAAAGACTATAGATATAAGATCAAGAATATAAAAGAAATCATACAATAGAACTAAAACATACTTAACAAGGGAGATCACATCATGATTATATAGATATAAGATCACAGAATACTAGAATCACATCAAAAGACTATAGATATAAGATCAAGAATATAAAAGAAATCATACAATAGAACTAAAACATACTTAACATGGGAGATCACATCATGATCATATAGACATAAGATCACAAAATACTAGACATCACATCAAGAAATTATAGATATAAGATCAAGAATATAAAAGAAATCATACAATAGAACTAAAACATACTTAACAAGGGAGGTCACTTCATGATTATATAGACATAAGATTACAGAATACTAGACATCAGATCAAGAGATTATAGATATAAGATTAAGAATATAAAAGAAATCATACAATAGAACTAAAACATACTTAACAAGGGAGGTCACATCATGATTATATAGACATAAGATCACAGAATACTAGACATCAGATCAAGAGACTATAGATATAAGATCAAGAATATAAAAAAAATATACAATATAACTAAAATATACTTATCAAGGGAGGTCACATTATGATTATAGACATAAGATCACAGAATACTAGACATCAGATCAAGAGACTATAGATATAAGATCAAGAATATAAAAGAAATCATACAATAGAACTAAAACATACGTAACAATGGAGATCACATCATGATCATATAGACATTAGATAACAGAATAGTAGACATCAAATCAACAGACTATAGATATTAGATCAAGAATATAAAAGAAATCATACAATATAACTAAAACATACTTAACAAAGGAGATCACATCATGATTATATATACATCAAATCACAGAATAGTAGACATTAGATCATTGTAAAATAGATATCATATCACAATATATAAAATTAAATAATTATAAATAAATAAAAAATATTTTTTAATCTTTTTTTAAAAAAATTAAAAAACATAGAAAAAAATGTTGAATTGTTTAAAAAAAAAGATGGAAAAAAGTTTTTGGGAAAATGAAAAAAAAAAGAAAAAAACATTGATGGAATAAGAAAAGAATTGAAAGCTGGATAAAAGTTTGACAAAAATTGAAAGTTGCGCAGGGTTACGCGAGTTTAAAAAAAATTAAAAACACTCCTTCCAGACCCCGCGTGTGGAATCATTAATGTCATTTTAAAAAATTACTATTTTTGGAGTGAGAGTGAATTTACATGGGACCACCATATAAATTATCCTGTCGTTCACCTGCCCTAAAACTACATTTGAAGAGAAACTTTAGTAGATATCTTCCCTTCAAATGGAATGAGTGATGCATGGTAGAGAGAAATTATTTCTCAAATAATAATTTTTTTAGATTCTATCCTTAGGGTGTGTGTGTGCCATACCTCTCATTTTATCAGTTGTATTCTCCTATATTTTTTATTTAAAAAAATAACTCTTTTTTTCGATTAACAGGATCAAACATAGAGGCTGTGTTTGTTTGGAGGCAATGAGAATAGAACAATCGTAAACTGATTCGATTACTACTTTTCTAAATAGTAAATTCAAAGACAAACGTAATTTAATTAACACGTGAATTAATCTCATTAATTTTATTATTTTATATAATTATCTTTATATAATCAAAGACAATCATATTCCTTTAATGAATGTCACCAAACAAGTCAAAGGCAACGAAATTCCTTTAATAATTGTTGAGTTATTCAATTTCGATTGCTTCCAAATAAACGCAACCAAAGTTACATCTGAACAAGAATTGACTGGGGTTAAAATGGTAAGGGAGGGATGACAACTGACATACTTTCCAACTGAAAGGGAAGAGGATAAAAAGAGTTTTTTAAAAAATAAATGAAAAAGGAAATGCCAGCCATATTGATGTAAAATTGTAAATGTAGACAAACTAAGAGGGTAGAAGGGAAGAGAGACGACCGCGGGGGGGGGGGGGGGGGGGGGGGGGGAGGGATGTGGTTGTGAGAGTCAAGTGACTGATAAAAGCAATGTGATCATTAAGATGGACACAAAAGGAAAGACAACAAGGTGCTTTTCTCTAGATTTCAACAAAGCATCTCAACACATATACATCAATTATTTACCCCAATATGTGTAGGTAGCTAGGGTACTTGTAACCAGTGCAAGTGAATGAAAGAGATGCAAGAAGTTAAGTTGTCCATGAAAAAGAGGAATGAGCAAATATGAAAGTGACTGGGATATATTAATTAAGATGGATTGATGATTTAGGTGGACACATACTTTAAATTTTTTGAGGGCGGATATCGATCGGTGTTCGGTCAGAACAACCCTATTACAAAAAATTCTGACTGTTTCAAAGTACAGACGCCCTCCCTCGCCATACTATACGTCCGCTCCTAGGTGGGTGGAGATTGGAGAATAGAGGATATGGGCTTTAGCTAATTGAGAGTTTGAGTTGGCCTAGCTAGCAAAGCTAATTGAATTCTTCTTGTTGCTTTTGCCCTGTTGGCTGTTGGGCTCTCCTCCAACACTACAGGGGAGTAGTGGCTTTAAGGGACAAAAGGGTATGTTGAGAATAAAAGAAAGCGTTAGGATCAAAGGGAGCTAATTATGTCTCTTCTGCTTGCTTCTCTCTGAGATCCCATGATTCTTATCTTATATAAACAAAGTACTAGTACTTAACATTATATCTCCTTCATTCCTCTTATCATTCTATTTTCCCCCCTCCTCATCTAAGAAAAACAATGGAAGTTGATGAACAGAAGCTCCAGAATTTCAAGAGGATTTGTGTTTTCTGTGGTAGTAGAGCTGGTTACAAGTCATCCTTCAGTGATGCAGCTCTTGCACTTGGCCAAGAACTGGTAATATAGATTCTTAATCATGCAGCATGAACTATATGCCCTAATTTTCCTGCTCTTTTTCTGTTTGACAACTTGTTTTTATGTAAATTCTTGTAACCTTTTGCAGATTGTTTTTTATGATGACTATCGATTGCTTTGTGTATGTATTTTCAGGTTGAGAAAAAGATTGACCTCGTCTATGGTGGAGGAAGTATAGGTTTGATGGGATTAGTCTCAAAAACTGTACATCAAGGAGGTTGCCATGTTTTAGGGTATGACCTCTCTCTCTCTCTCTCTCTCTCTCTCTCTCTCTCTCTCTCACACACACACACACACACACACACACACAATTATTTTCATCTCAATGGTTTTCTAATGTCACCCCCTCATCTCTTTTCTTTCCCTATTTCCTCTTTAGGATAATTCCTAAGGCCCTCTTGCCTCATGAGGTTTGTATAACCTTTTTCATTCTTTTATTTACAAAATTTGCTGTTTCATTCTCTCTAGCAAGCAATATTGGAATATATGGTTGATTTCAGATATCAGGGAAAACCTATGGAGAATTAAAAATAGTTGCAGACATGCACCAAAGGAAATCAGAAATGGAGAAGCATGCTGATGCCTTCATTGCACTTCCAGGTTCAATTGCAGCCATTTTTTCATCTTGATGAAGAAGTGAAATGGTGCCCTGATAAATGTTACTGAAACATCATTTGTATATATTGATTATTATTAAGGTGGCTATGGAACTATGGAGGAGCTGTTGGAGATGATTACTTGGGCACAGTTGGGAATTCATGAGAAGCCAGTGAGTCACTTTTCTTTTTCTTGAAATGTAGGGTGTGTCTGTGTGTATTATTGAGATTGATCTTTCTTTTCCAATTGTAGATGGGTTCTTCAACTTAGAGATCCCTCTACTATCACTCTAATTAACATCTCTAAAAAAGGACAAAACCAATGATTTGGACAGGTGGGGTTGTTGAATGTGGATGGTTACTATGATGGCTTGCTTGCATTGTTTGACAAGGGTGTGGAGGAAGGTTTCATAGAAAATTCAGCTAGGCATATAATGGTATTAGCTGACACACCCAAGGAGTTGATCAAGAAATTGGAGGTATACCAGTTCTATTTTTTATTTTTATTTTTTGAAACAGTCATTAGAGAGGGTCTATGGGATTGGATTCCCTTTCTATTAATAAGATTTAAAGGCTAACAGGGTGGTGGACATACTGGGCACAACCTAATTAATTTTACAAAAGAAGAGCCCTACTTTTTCTTACCCTGTCATTCTTTACAAATATCAATATTTCGCATCATCTTAAGATTAACTAAAGTCGAGTATTAGACTATCAGTTAAATATTATATAAAGAGTAATAATATATGTGATCTCATTCTAAATTTTTTAAACAAAATATAATGATCATCATCATTTACTTTGTTAAAATATTAACAGTGTTAGAAAAAGCTAGAAAAATCTGGATTTAATTACAAGAATATCTTCATGTATATAATGATGTTGGTTGCTAAATAATTGAAGGTGTGCCAATGAGGTTTTGCAGGAATAAGTAGGAACCATTTTGTTATTTTTGCTTTGTGTTGATTGATTGCCTATATTTTTTGCAGGAGTATGTACCAGTCCATGAGAGAGTTGCACCCAGACAAAGTTGGGAAGTGGGTCAATTATTAGTGCCCAATATTACAAGTGGGGAAAGCTGTATAAACCCCTCATAGATCTCTATCATCAAACACATTTGTATATAAAGATTCTTTTCTTTTCTTCTTCTTTATTTTCTCATCTATATTTTGGTGCTAGCTTCATTTTTATCATTCAATGAAAAAGACATCAAGTCTAACAAAGCCTCTCCCCTCCACCATTTCCCCCTTTTTTTTAAAAAATATATATATTTATATTTACCTCTTGATGATTCAAACCCAAAAACTTATCATTTTTAAATAAAAAATATCAATTATTAGACTATATATATTCTTATATTCTCCTCCAATATTTCTGTTGAGTCTCCTCTATAGTGGGTAGATCAAAGAACCCATATCTTAATCTTCCTATTTGAATAATGATGAAATGTATGTTTGTATAATTGTACATAACAGTGGAAACAGGAAAAGTATTATCTTGTGGTTCTCTTTGTTCCTTCTGTGTCTATCTTTTCCCTTTTTCCTAATTTATACCATTCTTTATTAAATTTTACTAATTATCATCCCACTTTTTATTATTTATCGTCATAATTTAGACTAAAATATCTTTTATAATATTTTTTCTTTTTCTTCTTTTTAAATAAAAAAATAATTTTATCAAAATCAATACACTATCATCCAAAAATTGAAACAGTAACTAGTAACCCCTTCTTTATTTGTTCATTGACCATATCAAAAGAGCACATATATGAAGGGTCCATATATGGCCTATGAAAAAGAGAAACAAAAAGTTATATACTTCTGCTAATTTTTTATATAAAATATTTAGTCTAATTCATGCAAATTAAAAATTAATTATTATTTGATTTAAATAAAAATTATTTTTATCTTTTTATTACAATTTTTATCCTAAAAATCTATTTGTTCTAGTTTTTAAAAAGGTTTATTATTAAATAGAGGTAATTTAGGACTAAAGATTTTTTAATATCACACTAAAAGTATAAATATTTTCTTAAAAAAGAAAAATTACCCACCCTCTAAAAGATCTTACATGTATAAAAACTGAAAGGAGTATTTTTTGTTCTTGTATAGCCAACTCTGTTACTGCATAAGGAGAGTTGGTTAGATTGGCCTTTCGTTATCTAATCTTTTATTAAAAAAAATTCTTTAAAAAGTGTTTTCTAGTACAGGTACTAAGTTCGACTCGTAAGGCATGTTTGATGTACGGAAATGGGAATAGAATAATTGACATTTGATTAATCGATCGTTCATTAAAGTCATATGATTGTCTTTGATTTGTTTGATAGTTTTATTAAAAGAATGAGATTGCCTTTCACTTATTTGATTTTTATCTTAAACGATAGTTATATAATATAAAATTATCTTAACAAATAATTAAATTATCTTGTATTAATCAGATTATCTTTGTCTTTACTTTACTGACAAAAAAAGATAACAATCGAAATCATTTGTCGATTGCTCAATTCCCATTGTGACGCACTAAACACACCTTTATCTTGATTAGGGTACTTGTAAAGGGGGCTAAAGCAAAATACTCTAATAAGAATATAACAATTCAAATAATATATCCACTTTTTATATGGTACAACTAACAGGACAATTATAATGTACTATTCTGACAAATGATAGGAGAACATTAATTAAGAAAAAAAACGAGACAAATTTAGATAACAACTACATTAAATGGATTATTTCTATTCGACCAACACATCAATGAATATTAATCCAAGGTGTAACATATATTTTACCCAATAGGTCATAAGTCAGAATATACATATTTGTACCAAGTAGCATTGATGATATAATATAGATTTTTAGTCGGCTTTGAAATTTGAGAGGAACGGAATATAGGACTTTGTAATAAAAGTCAGAAATGAACAGTGTCGGGCGAGCTGTAAGTTGGGTCCCTTTCGAGTGCATCGATGTGTTATGGTCGAGGATATTCACTTGAGTTGTTCGGTTTCTAAAGCTAGCAAGTGAGGTTAACAAGGTTCAATTTACTTAAAGGTGACCTCCATAGCATACTTATCAACATTTCTTCCTAGTGTCATGTTGAGGATCGAGATGACTACTACTTGCATTTAATACTTATCAATAATCAATTTGTTTTAAAGATAAATAAACAATCGTTAAGAATGACTCGAGCTACTAACTTGCATTTTTCAGCTCATCTATCATTCGACCCAATCTCTGAAATCTGATCTTAACTATGCATTCAAGTAATGGTTCTTTTGCTTATTTAGGTAGTATTTTAAAACCTTTATATAGTGAGCTGAATTAAAAAGGACCAGCTAAAAGGTGGCTCCAACCGAAAGAATTGTGAGTGAGGCTTTAGGGATGGGGAGCTGACATGACCCAACTTTACTTATTTAGTGGGGCCAAAATGCATGGATTTGTGCCTTAGCTTCGCTAGAATTTTGTGCTCTAGAGTCTTTTTATGGCATGTTTATGTATTTTGCAGGAAAAGAAGGAAAATGTTGAAAATTGTCTTAATCTCACGTTGGAAACCCACAACGCATGTGTATAATATAAATAATTCTAGAGTCTCTTCATCCATTGCTATTTGATTTTTGATTTGATGCTCGTGTTGGATCAATAAATTTGACATTGTATCAGAGCAGGTTGGGGGCGGTAGCGGAAGGCATTGCCGAAAACTTGAATTAGAGCGGGGTGGGCAACAGCGAAAGGCGTCACCGGGAACTCGGGTTGGGGGTGGCAGCAGAAGGCTCCGCCGAGAAGTTGAAGCGGCGTTGTAGATCAGTTAGGGTGTTGAGGTCACTCTAATCCCACATCGAAAACCCACTACGCCTGTGTATAATAAAATAGTCCAAGGGTCTCTTCACACATTGTTAAATATTTTACTAGTTATCGCCCTAATTTTTACCCTCTACCACCCTAATTTGGACTAAAAACCCCCCTCGTTGCCCCTCTCTCTTCCCCCATTTGAAGCAAAAGAAAAATTTTGTCAAAATTGGGGCGGTGATGCTTAAAACTGAGACGATAACTAGTAATACCACATTGCCAATTGGTTTTGGGTTGGATGCTCATGTTGGATCAATAAATTTAACATAGTATCAAAGCGAATTTTGGCCCGTTTGATTAGCTTGACAGCATATCCAGTTTGAAACCAAAGCCCATAATATGTTGTTCGCTGCGGCAGCGGAAGGCGTTGCTAGGTTGGAGCGGCGATTGCGGAAGGCATCGTCGGGAAGGAGAAGCGGCATTGTGGGTCAAGGGCCTCTCCACCCATTGCTAATTGGTTTAGGGTTTGATGCTCATTCGGATCAAATAAATTATCATTTTGGTTGCAAAAGGTAGATAAATTGTTGGGAAGAACAAAGGGAGGTTAGAGGAAAAGAAGGTGATTAGAGAGGGAGGGAAGCGACGGGGATGACAAAGAAGGTGGAAAAGAAAAGATGAAAGTGTTGTAAATGTTTAGTCAATGAAGGGCATTTTTGTCTTTTAATAATTGTTATTTTTCCTAATTTTTAACCTTTTTAGCCGAAAATCACCTGATTTTTTCCTTCTTTTTATATTTTCTGACATTTAACTTCGATCAAAGGGTAGACATAATTATCAGGAACTTGAATGGGGTATCGGTAGTTTGATCAAACCACAGGGACATAAATGTAATTCACCATAAATTAAAAGAGGGGGAGAAAGGAGGATGATGTAAAACTATCACCATTATCTTATGTTGTTTTTTTTTGGTAGTTTATTTGTTTTTCATAGGTTTTTTTTTTTTTTTTTTAAGGATTGCAACCCCAATATTCGAACCCCCGACCTCAGGTTTTACAATCCCCCACCATTACCGCTTACCCAAACCCTCCCACCCCATTTTTCATAGGTCCTACTTAAAAAAAAAAAAAAAAAAACCTTTTCCTACTGTTCGTTATATACTCACAACGTCTATTTTCTCTTCAGTTGCATTTTTCTATCCTTTTTGTTTTTTGTTATATCTTCTTGTTTGTAATTGGCCAAAATGCTTTTTTGGTCCCTCTTAATAGAGGTAGTTACACTTTTGGTCTCAAATAATAGTACGACTACATTATTGGTCCCTTAACATTTTTATTAGCATTTTTAGTCATTTTTACAAAAAAGTTTAGAAGATAACGGATTAACTCATTTGATCGCTAGTCAAACCTAATTTTTTTTTTCAAAATGATTTGTATTATGATATGTTCGACCAATTTTATGATCCCGATCCTCATGAATGTTCAACCCATTTAAGGTTTCGACCGTCATTTTGCATTGTGAGTTGATCTAAATGGGTTGAAAATTCATGAGGAATCGAGTCATAAAATGGATTCAAAACATCATGGTACAAATCATTTTGAAAAAAAAATTAGGTTTAACTAACAATCAAATGAGTTAATCCGTTATTTTCTAAAAATTTTCGTAAAAAATAACTAAAAATGCTAATAAAAATTGTTAAGAGACCAATAGTGTAATCGTGCTATTATTTAGGATAAAAAACGCAACTACCCCCATTAAGAGGGAACAAAAAAGTAATTTGGCCTTTGTTTTTTTATTATGTGACCTCTTTTTTAAAAAATACATTAAAATATTTTTTAATGTCAAATATTTCTTTTAGAATATATTAGAAATGTAGTTTTATAACCTCATGAGTTTATATCAAATTTAACATGTGATTTATATAAACTAATCATGTGATTTATTTTTTTATAGGATTTACATGAAATAAGGCATCGAGTGTATCAAGTAAAGTAGGGGTTTCTATTATGTACAAAAGAGATTTATATCGATAAGAGAAGAGTTTAATGAATTTTATTTTATTATTATGGGCGAATTATGTTTATCTTTTATGTGATTTGGTCAAACTATTAATACCCCCTTATATTCCTGAAATTACATTTACCCATTTTGACCACCTAACGCATAACAACCAACTTCTTATAGTTGACCAAAAAAAAATAAAACTACATGTGTAAATATTTTGATTAAGCCAAATGATGATTGAAAAAGTTCAAACTTAACTACTCAAACTCATTTTGACTGAAAATTACCAGATTTTTTACATTTTTTATGTTTGATTTCGGTCAAGGAGGTAAATGTAATTTGAAGATCTCGAGGGGGTATCGGTGGTTAGACTAAATCACAAGGGAGATAAATATAATTCGCCTTATTATTATTATTATTATTATTATTATTATTATTATTATTATTATTATTATTATAAAGATTTCAGTAGGGTTTTACATCAAATAAAGTGAGGTTTATATCATGTACAATAGTATTTTATGAAAAAAAATTTATTGTAAAGATTTCAGTAGAGATTTATATTAATTAAAACAAGAGATTTGTATAAAGTAAAATATGAGTTTACTCAACCATGGTTTGTACCATAGTTTGTTCAACCCATTTATAACATGAATCATCTTTAATGTTTAACTCATTTAGAGTTTCGGTCATCGTTTCAAGTTGGTGATCAATATAAATGAGTTGATCATTAAGGAGGATTCGGGTAATAAATGAATGAAATAAATCATGGTTGAATAAAAAATAAGTTTGATTAACAGTCAAATAAGTTAAATCGTTAGTTAACTATTATTTTTTTATTAAGAATGATTAGATGTTAGGTACAAAAGATTAAGAAAAACTAGTTTGGTTGATCAAAATTTAAAAAGGGTAAAAAATTATACAACAGCTATTACTGGGGACTAAAAAAAGTATTTAAACGTTTTAAAAATGATGTCAATTGAACTTTGTTATCCTTGATTTAGTGTTGATTTATGAAAAAATGGTAATTGTGGGTCAAATTGGGTTGGGAGAACAATTGTTACTTTTTATATAGTTATATTGAACGCTTGTGAAGTGTGCAATTCTTATATACTCAACAATAAGACAAAATCACAGTTTAGGAACCCAAATTGCTCTTCTTTTTTTGGTTATTTATTTATGCAGCTTTGTGTCTTTCTTTCTGACATGTACATCTTGTAAATTCTAGAGGTGGGTGGAGCAGATCTAAGCCATAAATCTATAGCGCACTTCAGCCAGATGTCATTGGGGCATATAAATAGGATTAAATGCATTTTTAGTCTCTGGTGTTACTTTTATTTTTTTAAATTATAATAAATTAATTGATAAGAGAAACGTAATTTAGTGGTTAGCGTTTTTCGTGATAAGTTTTGAGTTCGAGTTATTTTTGTATTAAAAAAATTATAATAAATTAAAATAGTCCTTCTTAATTTTTATGTAAAAAAAACAAAAGAAAAGAAAAGAGTTGGTCTGAAAATACCCAGTTGGTCTATTATCCCCCCACTGAAAGAGTCATTTGCATGCAGAAAACTTGGAGTTGTCTTTTCACTTCTGTCTCTCCTCCATGTACGAATTCAACCCAACATATTTGTCCTGCTCCTGCGGCCCAAAACCCCCCAAATTATTCTTCTTGTCCACCGCTCACCACCCAAAAGGGAAAAAAAAAAAAAAAAAAAAAAAATCTCAGCTGGAGTCACTGGCTGCTTCTGCAACTCCAATATCGACCAAAGGTTTTTTTTTTTGGGGTGGAGGTGGTGTGGGTGTGGGTGTGGGTGTGGGTGTGGGGGAGGGTTGTCCGGTTTGGCATATCTCACTTTCAAGCGTTGTCAATTGTCTTATTGGGTTTTGTCATTTCACAATTAGGAGGTTTGTACCATTTATGTGTCCACTCTTTTGTCAAATATTTTTATAACAGATTATGACCTGTCTCCTGATTGGATTTAATAATTGTTATTCAAAATATTTTAATATAATTTTTAACATTTTATATAATATTATTAAATTTTAATTATAAAACAGTTCAATTATTTTGATAACAAATGCAATTTTGGTCCATTATAATAGGTCATGTATCACTTTTAGTCATTTTTTATTTTATGGGGACACTTTTAGTCTCTTAACTTTTTTTATTAAGTGTTTTGGTCATTTTTAACGGGATAGTTGGTCAGTTAACGAGTTGACCATGTTTGATCATTAATTAAGGATCCATTTATATATAAAAAAAATTCAAGGGCCTTTGTATAATTTTTTTTCCTATTTCTTCTTCCTCCACCACCACCCATTCTCCTTGTCGCCGCCGTCGGGAACCACTGACCCGATCGTATCGGTTTCCCGACAGTGGTGGTGGTTTCCAACGGTGGCAGCGGTTTCCTCTGGCGGTGGCAGGGTGGTTCCCGGCGGCAGCGACAAGGAGAATGGGTGGTGGTGGAGGAAGAAGAAGTAGAAAAAAAATTATAGAACGGCCCTTAAAATTTTTTTGTTTACACAAATGGGTCCCTAATCAATGGTCAAACATGGTCAAACCGTTTGTTGATCATTTTTTCGTTAAAAAGGACCAAAACACCTAATAAAAGAAAGTTAGGGGACTAAAAGTGTTCTCGTAAAATTAAAATGGACCAAAAATTGTACAAAACCTATTATAAGGGACCAAAATTGCATTTTGGCCTATTAATTATGTTGTCAAATTCTTAAATTTATCTATAATTACTCCATGCGAAAAGAATTAGGAAACTAGTATAGTTGTAAATATACTAGTAATTTACTATATTTAGCATAGCTATAAATATGATAGTTTAAAATTAGGAAACTAGTCTCAATCCTGGTTTCAATTATTATAAATATATTAGTTTCCTAATTCTTTCCACACTTCGTTACATGGATTTGATAGACTAATTTAATAATGAAAAGAGTTTTTTTGTTAAAAAATAATGAAATGAGTTAATTGTTATTATTAGTTTTAAACTATCATGATTATGAACATTAAATAAGATTTAAATTATAAATAAAGATAAATAAAAAATAACTATTTATGAAGAAAAAGGTAAAAATAAAAAAAGAAAAGAGAGAATTAGAGGGAAAAGAAGTCGGAAGAGAAAGACCTGTAAGTATTTTTTATTTCAAATTTCTTTCTCTACATTCCATTTTAGTATATAGTCATAAATTATAATATATCCATATATATTCACAAATGTGTCTCATGTTAAAAAATATATACGTGTGTCTCATGTAGTACTAGGTCGTAAATTATATAGTGTACCTATAGCTACATGTACATATTACTAAATATATTAATTTTTGTCATCACAACTGTACACTTACTAAATATTGTAAGTTTCGCCGACGTGCATCTTTTTTGTTTTTTTTCTCGCTGAGACGTAGTTTCTTTGTTTGTTGGACGTATTGGACGTAACATCATGTTATAATGGACGTAGTCATTTTATGATGTATGTTTTTTTACTGTTTAAATGACGAAATTTCCATGAATGTTAGACGTATTGTACGTAATATAAAGTTGAACAAGACGTAACATGTGAACTAAAACTAAATATTTCACAGAGACACAATGTCACATCCCATAACGCATAATGTTACATCTCATAACACATAATGTTACGTCTACATCCAGAACAAGGGTCTGTTTGAATAATAAGCAGAGACACAATATTATGTCATTTATACATACATGTTACATCTCATACTTCCCATAACACATAATGTTACGTCCAATAGCGGGGAAAAAAAGCAAGAAGCAACCCATTTCACAGGAAACTATCAATACTTCACAGAGAACATTTATATATATATATATATCATATTTCAGAGTAATTGAGCATTATTTGAAGACGAATACATTACCCAACATCAAATGCAGTTAATACTTTATGATTTATCATTTTTGCGATGAATTATTGTATGTTTGATATAATATTGGTGTTGCGGAGTTGAAAAACAAAGTTCGAATCGATATAGCAAACGTTGTGCTTCTCGATTGAAGTTTTGTCTGTTGTATTTGGTGTTGTTCATCAGAAAAAACAATCGTTGATCTCTGTTTAATCTGTGTTTGGATGAAGATTTGAATGGAGTGTGACGAATCTGTGTTGAATCGGTTTCGAATGGAGTGCGACGAAGAAGAAAAAGAAGAAGAAGAAAAAAATGGATTTTTGAAGAAGAATAAGAAGAAAAATACGCGTGATACAATTCTCTTTAGTGTGAGAGTGATGATGTTACTAAAAACTAGTAGGTACATATACCTATAGGTACTGTGAAAAGAATTAGGAAACTAGTACAGTTGTAAATATACTAGTTGTTTACTATATTTAGCATAATTATAAATATAGTAGTTTAAGATTAGGAAATTAGTCTCAATCCCACATCGGAAACCCACAAGACTGGTTTCAATCCTTGTAACTATAAATACTTGTTTATATATCAATGAAACATATGCTTTGTACAAAATTCCTTCTCATATTTTGTAATGGTATTAGAGCCTCTCCACCCATTGCCAATTGGTTTTGGGTTGGATGCTCGTGTTGGATTAATAAATTTAACATTGTATCAAAGCGGGTTTAGGCCTGTTTATCTGACCCGGCAGTATATCCGGTTTGTTCGCCTATAGTTTGGGCCTGTTTATCTGACCCGGCAGTATATTCGGTTTGTTTGCCCTTTGGGCCTGTTTATCTGATCCGGAAGTATATCTGACATGTTTGCCTATAGTTTGGGCCTGTTTAAAAAAAAAAATCCCAGAGCAGGGAAAACTCCTTGATCTTGTTGTTGTATTCTAACAAGTCCGACGTCGGTAGCACTCAATCTGACGGCGACTTTGTTATTGTTGCGATTCAACCGCGACATCTCGGCCTGATAGCTGTCAGCACTCAGCGGTGGCGGCTAGGTTCTTCTCCAACTTCGTTGGTTTTCTTCTGTTTTCTCTCTGTCAGTGATATTCCCGACGGTGTTTTTATTTTCTTGGTTTGGTTCCCAGCAGTGTTATTCCGGTGTTATTGGCAAGATTTTCTTGCAGCTTTCACATTTTTTTTTTTAAGTTGCTCATGTGCAGTTCGATGGATTACTTCGCAAGTTGGCCATTTGTGATCTGCATGCTCCAACTTGAGGAGGGGTGTGGAAAGAATTAGGAAACTAGTATTGTTTTAAATATACTAGTAGTTTACTATATTTAGCATAGTTGTAAATATAGTAGTTTATGATTATGAAACTAGCTCAAATCCCACATCGGAAACCCACAAGACTGGTTTCAATCCCTGTAACTATAAATACTTGTTTATACATCAATGAAACATATGTTTTGTACAAAATTTCTTCTCATATTTTGTCATATACTATATAATAACTGGTACTAGGGTTATATTGCAATGTGTCATTTAACAAATAGCAGGACAACATTGGTTAAAGGGGAAAAATAATGGACATTCAGAGAGGGGCCACCGCATTAAATGATAGAAGATTCATTCTATTAAAGTGTTAGGGGCATATGAAAGATTATCTGCCCGGGCCTAGCCAGAAACTCACTTCCGTGCTATGCATTCCAGAATCGGAATCTTTGGCCAGGCCTAGACGCTAGCACAATCGCTATTCTAACCCTTTTGAAATAACATTGCGCAGAATCTGGGTTTGCACTCATTCGATTTACCACGCAACAAAAATTCTTAATTAAAGCAGAAACATAAGAATTACCTATTGAAGTGTATACTCAGGTGATTCGCTTGTATGCCTCAAGACTTTGCTTGTATGCTTTGTGGGCAGCAATCTAACGAGCAAATTGATCAGCTAATCACCACAATCCACCTGCCAGAAAATTCCAGCACTACCGCACCTGGAACGTGTACTACACGTGTCGCCTGGGAGGAGAGAGAAAGCCACACGTGCCGGCCAAAATTGGGAAAAAATTGGCCAACTATTTGGCTTGAGAAATCTGAAATTTAGAGGATTTTCTCTCTCTAGATTCTTGAATTATGAATCTATTGAATTGTATGTCTTGACTAGCTAATCCCATTTCTAATTTAGAGTTACAAGAGAGACCCCAAGTTGGTTTAGGATTGGTCTTCCTAATGGGTTTAGGTAATTAATTAGTTTCTAAATCCAATAAGGTAACCAATCTGATAGGATAAACCATTTCCTACTAGATTCCTAATCTCTAGGATTTTCTAATTCTAATTGAAACTTAAGACTTAATTAATTAATTAAATAATTTCACTTTGTTAATTACTTAATTAACCCTTAGGAATAATTAATTAATTAATTAATTCTACCTGTTCAATTAACCCATTATAAAATTAATCGTATCACTAACGGATTAATTTTGGCACTACCATCCTACACCAGAATTACTTCCGGAACAACTTAATTAATTTATATTCATAATCTCCTCACATCAAAGATATAGTGCTCGTTAATTTATTAATTTACTGATAAAATTAATTAATTAACTTATTTAATTCCGAGACTAGTACCACTCGACCTTTTTACTATACCGGACATAAGTCCACCGGCCGGGTTTAGTATAATAAACATTACGAGCTCATCTCGGGAGCACCATCACCCCGGACGCACCGGTACATGGTTTCCTTTCGACAAGCAGCAGCACACCAAGTAACTAAACACGTGCACCCAACCTACCGAGACTATTGGCCACAATTGACCTCATCCATTGGCAGATCAAAGTACACTATGTCTAATCCTCATGTCCGCTCGAGTCTAGGGATTAAGAGATAGAATACTAAGAACGATTTGTCTATTAAATCAGTACATGACAAATCATTCTAAATGGTCAAGTTCAATACGCCCCGGGCATATCTATATGATTCAATTAGTTTATACAAACTAATTATCCGAATCACATAATAACCTAAACCAACAGTTTGTCCAAAGCTGTCTCGGTTATGAACCTCATTTATATATTATGTCTTTTAACCAATGATGAGATCTACTGTGTCACACAAAACACCTCATCATCTAACTACATAATATAAGTGGACAAATAATGCATAATAAATATAACCAAAACATTAATCGATATTTTAACTGGGGAAAATGTACAATACAAGCATAGCTTATGTATTCAACTCCAACAACATCTTGCAAGATGCCCTGTAGGTGTACGATATATTTAATGTTAAATTATACTTTTGAAGATTTATTATTATCAATATGCATTTGTTATATTCATTACTATTTTTTTAGTATAATTTTACCCTAAGTAAAATTTTAAAATGTACAATTCTCTTGGACTACGTAACTTAATTATAAATGTCCAATTTTTAAAAGGTTAAGAAAAATAAAGGAAAAAAATACAATTTTGGTCCAACATGTTTGGCAATTTCACTCTTTTAGTCCAACATGTTTAGCCTCCACAAAAAAAATACTCATTATGTTTACATTTTTAAGCGATTTTGTTCCATTAACCTGCTACAACAGGTTTTTATCTTAGTCAAAGCAAGTCGAAAGTAAAAAGGGCAATTTTTTTAAAAAATAAAACACTGAAGGTCTTAATTTGTAAAAATACACATTTTAATCCTTTTTTTTTTCTCTCTCTTTTCCTCTCCCTTTTCCTTAAATATCTCATTCGCTTCATCTTTCATCACCGACATTGCTCCCTCACCGGACCTCGTCAGTTGGGAATGCGAGAAAACGACACCTACGACGACCTATACCATAACCCCCACCACGCCTCCTTTCTTATCAAACACTTGGGAATGACCACAACCACCGCCCTACTTCATAGCCACCACCCCTGTTTCCCCCACGGGAAGCCATTCCCGAAGACATCCGAGCTACCGTGGAGTTTGATCCAAGAGTGGCTGAGATACACGATCACATAAAACTACTTGTATTTTTTTTTTTTTTCCATCAAGAAGTATCCATGTCATGGAGCTCAATTATGTAAAACAGAATCCATAACTGTAAAGGAAACTGTGAAACAAAAAACAAATTGCATTTTTTCCACCTGGACAGTAAAACTTAAGAAATCATCTAACCAAATTATTCTCCTTTTAGTTTCAAAAATGCAAAGTAAAAATCAGGTTCATCTACAAATTTTACCAGCTCAAATGGACTATTACAGTGACATCTTGCAATATTTTCTTGTCTGGTAGCTCTGCTAATACTATATCAAGGTACTGTTATTATTCCTCTTTAACCATCTGCCTCCTAAAGAGATGACTAATTACAATTCATGCACCTGGCATACAATTCTTGGAAAGTGTTTCAAGAATTTGGCTGAGTTGAAAAGGCAAAGCTGGAGAAATACAAGAAAACAACATCAAGTGCAACCCTGGTAAATATATCAATTCCCATTGCCAACACTTGACATTGTCATATTTTTCTTTGATGCATGCTAATGTAAACAATGAGTCATGGATAACAAATAATTGCTCACAAGGAGAAAAACGAACAATTCTACCAAGAAAATCTTCTGAACCAATTGAAACTAAGACTTTTGAAGTTTCTCCAATCTGCTCTGCAGATATTATTTGATTTATCTTCTGATTGTCCCGTTCCTCTAGAATTTTGTCAACAAATTCAATGAAAGAACAATCTTTCTCCATTAGTTCTTAAAAATTTACAACACCAACTGTTCCTTCATTCCCAGGAGTTACAACTCTCTCTCTCTCTCTCTCTCTCTCTCTCTCTGATTTCCTCCACTGCTCGGCCGCACTTTTACCTTCGCTAGAGAATCCAGCAAGTTTTGAAAAATATAAAACAATATCACAAAATAAGTTTCCATGAATGTTTTGTTCTTTTTCAAATAAAAAACCACCCTAATTCGATTCACATTATTTGTATGTTTCAATATCACAAAAAAATAAAAAACGGGATTTAAAAAACTACAAAACGATTGTTGAATATCATACCTTGTGCCCTTTGTTTTTCTTCTCTTTCCTGTGATATATTTTTTCTTCTTATTTTCTTCTCCTTCCTGTGAGCTTCTTCCGCTTTAGTTGGCTGTTGTTTTTCAACCGCCGATCGTGGAAACCCCGTTTTGAAGAGCCGTCGTGGGAAGATTTTGTGATTTTTGACGTGTTTTTCTTCATTTTTTGATGTCATGGGAAGCTTTTGAAAAGCCAGGGTTTTTTTTCATTTTGGGGGATGCAGATTTTTTTGTTTCTTTAGTTTGTTTTGATAATAAAAGATAAGGGGATATTCAATTTTTCAAAATTTGAAATCATAATTTGAAATCATTACCTAGGGAGTTGTTGTCTTGGGATAGGATTTTGCTGCATGCTTTTGTTGGGTTCCAAGGAGCGTGACTATACTCACTCAACTCCTTAATTTACTGATTTATTTTTTGATTTAATTTTTGCTATGAGTATCAATTTATTTGGTACTCCTAGTTGTACTATATAAGTATTGGTCAAATGGGGGTCCTGATTTTAATTGTTGTTTTTTCATATTAAATGGTGATATTGATCTTAAATGCTGTTTTTTGTGTCAAATGGTGGTTTTGATGTTAAATGCTATTTTTTTTTATGTCAAATGGTATTACTGATGTTAAATGCTGTTTTTTGATGTCAAATGGTGGTACTGATATTAAATGTTGTTTTTTTTATGTCAAATGATGGTACTGATGTTAAATGTTGTTTCTCATGTTAAATGCAAGGGTAAACAAGCGTTGTTGCTATTTTACATCATTGTCGATGTTTGATGTCAAATGCCATTTTTCGTCTTTTTTTAATATCAAATGGCAGTTCACATCATTTTTTGATGTCAAATGGCATTTGACATCATTTTTTGATATCAAATGCCATTTTACATCATCTTCAAATGTAGTTTGGTGGTACATAAAATGTTGGTTTTACCATTATTTCACATGACAAAACAACATTTAACATCAGTACCACCATTTGACATAAAAAAAATAGTATTTTAAAATGTTGTTTATTGATGTCAAATTGTGGTACTGATATTAAATATTATTTTTTGATTTCAAATGGTTGTCCTGATGTTAAATGTTGTTTTTGAATGTCAAATGGTGGTACTGATAGTAAATGCTGTTTTTTCATGTTACATGCTGAGGCAAAGAAGCGTTGTTGACCCACTTCCAAAAGTTGTGTTTCCAATGCCATAACGACGAGTACCTGCACAGATGCTTCAGCCCAGCGAGAGACGGCTCCAACCCTCCTGTGAATGAGTCGCAGCGTACTACTCTGGTCCGAATTTACAGAGGAAAGCCCCGATACCATGGCTGCTAGAGATTGAGAAGAATGATGTATCACTATCAAACCATGCTCTACCAAACAAGTTCATCATCATAATTAATAATAGTAGAGCTATAGCTATAGTAGTATAAACAGTAGTAGCACTAGCAGTAGTTGTTGTAGTAGCGAGGATTGAGGAGTTGGGCCTTTGTGTTTAGGCAAAAGAAACGTAAAAAAAGTGATGTTAAATGCTAGTTTTTTATGTCAAATTGTGTTTATGCTATTTTGCCATGTGAAATTATGGTAAAACCAACATTTTATGCACCACCAGACTACATTCGAAGATGATATAAAATGGCATTTGACATCAAAAAATAATGTCAAATTCCATTTGACATCAAAAAAAGATAAAAAATGCCATTTTACCTCAAAACATCGAACATGGATGTAAAATGGCATTTGGCATCAAAAAAATGATGTCAAATGCCATTTGACATCAACCATCGAAGATGATGTAAGACATTTGACATCAAAAAAATGATGTCAAAATGCCATTAGAGATAAAAAATGATGTAAAATGTCATTTGATGGGGACCGAAAGTAAGGTGCGTAAAATGCCATTTGATGCCATTTGACATCAAAATTCTTAAAGGGTATTGGCAATAAATAGGAGAGAAGAAGGAATGAGAGAAGGAGAGAGAAAATTAGGGGTATTGGCAATAAATATGAGAGAGTGAGAGAGAATGTGAGGGTGTTGTGCAAGAAGTGTGAGACGTGTGAGGATAGAGAAAGAGAGAAACTGGGGACCCAGTGCATTAAAAGCACATTTAATGCATCTGGCAAGCATTTTTTACTACTAGACAGGGTTTTTCTTCAAAAAATCGGGTTTTTTGAAGAAAAACAGGGCTAATAGTACAATGCCCTCGGTACTACTAGTCCTACTATATGATTTGTGGTCCCTGTAGCACCGCTTGTTGGCAAATTATACTATATATCCTAAGAATATATACATATTATTATATTTAGAAATAAAGTGATAATAATTCAGCATTTTCTAATTTTGTGTAGAGTTATGGTATGTGAAGAGTGTGGTTTCCAAAATTAGAAATACTAAATTTTTATTACTTTATTTCCAAATATAGTAATAGGTATCATAATATATCCCCCCGGTAATGTGTAATCAAATTTATCACAATTCTCTCATTTTTTGACTTTGATGTAATGGATAATTAAAAAAATCATACTTTATTTATAATTTTTAAAATTTTTATTTTTATATATTTTTTAACATCAAGCAATATAATTTATTTTACTTGATATAATAACATATTAAATTTGATATAAAGATTTGATTGTATAAAAATATATTTACAATGTGTTTTAAAAACAAACGCAACTTAAGAAAAAAAATTTATGAAAGCTTTTTGTACATGATATAAACCCATATTTTAACTAATATAAATTCAAATGATATAAACTCTATAGAAACCTTTACGATAAATATTTTTTTCATGAAACTCCATTCTACATGATTTAAAACTATGTTATATTACACGATATAACCTGATCTGACCAATATTCACCATGTTTTGTAGTTCTTAGAAGCAAGAGCTTGCCATAAGTTTGTAAGACTTTTGGAGGAAAAATAGATAAAGATGTATATTTGTGCTTAATTTGATGAAAATCATAAACTTATGTGTTTTCATGCTTAAGTTTGTAGAAAATGGTGACTTTGGTTCGTTTGGATCAAGTTAAGAAGGTAGAAAAGCAATAGGGAATAATGCTGAAAAGTACTATTCAAAAGGACGAAAGGCTGCTGCGGGTTATTGTTCAAAAGGCCCCGCAGCCCTGCTAGCACCTTCTGAGCAGTAGCCACCTGTGTCCAAGTTGCTATAGCAACATAGTTGCACCCGGGCTGTTTCAGCAGCGGGAATATCTTTAAAATGGCAAACATAACCCCGAATCTCTCCCAAATTTCCCCAAATGACCCCAATCATTTCACCCCCTATAAATAGGCCATTAGGGCAGATTTTTACACATCTTTGGTTGGATTAGCCTTCATTGATCCTAGGGTTTCTCCCTAGTTTATTTTTGCTTTCTTCTTGTAGTTTTTATTCTTTTCTTTTAATATTCACATTTTAACACCTGTATGGGAGCAGCAGCTCCTGCGCTTCCCAATCAAACTGCTCAATCCAGCGAAGTTGTAAGCTGAGCTTTCTTTGAACTTCATAGCAGAGAGCCAAACTGATATCATTTGTTGAAAATGAGCCGACCTATGGAAGAAGATGCCGTGAAGACCGAGGAGGAAGAATTCAATACTGGGCCTCTGTCTATTTTGATGATGAGTGTGAAAAACAATACTCAGGTGCTAATTAACTGTAGGAACAACAGGAAGCTTCTTGGCCGTGTGAGGGCCTTTGACAGGCATTGCAATATGGTTCTTGAAAATGTCAGGGAGATATGGACGGAGGTACCTAAGACTGGGAAAGGCAAGAAGAAAGCTCTTGAAGTTAACAAGGATGGGTTCATCAGCAAAATGTTCCTCCGTGGGGATTCAGTTATCATTGTTTTGCGGAATCCCAAGTGACCTGATCTCTGTGAACTTGTAGCAGGGGGTGTCTGAAGAAGAAAACCCATGCGTGAACACTTGACCCCTGTCAGCTTGATGAAAGATTATGAAACTATTCAGTGTTTATGGAAATCCCCAGAAGTGGCTATTTGGTGTTGAGTTTTATTGTATGACTTCAAACTTTTAGCTACTTTGATGTACATTTTTGTATTTTTGGCACTGCACAGACTACCTTGACTGTTGAATGTTAGTGATTGACGTAAACAAGATGCTCCCTTCTCCCTTTTATATGTTAGTTTTGCAAAAGTCTAAACTAAAGAAAGTCATTTCCTCGGAGGGGTAAAAAAATAAAAAATAACACCTGTATGGATTGATTGTTGTTATGGATGAATATGTTCATAGGTTTTCAAGTGGTATGTGGATTTAACGTCTTTATGCCTTGCTTGTTCAAAGAGTATGTCTTTGGCTTTGAATGTTACCCATTTGGTATCTATAGATATTCTCATGTTAATTTCTTGAGATTTTGCATCCTGGGTTGTTAATCTACTAATATGGGATTTTCGCCTCTCAAGGTATAGAGGAGGCGGGAATCATGTGTAAATACGAATGGAGAGGCACTTCTGCACGGAGTCAAATGCATTTGATGATTCACTACCCCGAGGTTGTATCTTTCTTGCTTGCAATTGTTAAATCTTCTTCAAATTTGTAATGTGTTTTGAGCTCAAGGCATTTAAAGATCTGACGATAGCTTCATTCTTGTTTGCACATTGATTCCTTTATGGTTGAAATGTACTTGTAAATGGGCGTGGTGCTAAGGTTAATGTAGGTGGCTTTTTATCATGGAATGTGTTTATCATGTTTGAACTAGGTTTTCTAGGTCGATTTGACACGGTAGTGAAGTGACAACTGCTGTGGCACGAGCACCTTCGATAGGTGGCTTATGCTCGCGTTGTTTCGACAACATAATGTTGAGTTGATTGAAGAGATTAGAGAGATAATGATGAGATGTGTGGCCTAGAGTAGCGAGTTCGACATAGCCTTAAAATTATCCCAGCCTCGAGATTGCATTTAACCTCTCCTTGTAACCAAAAAGGTGGTGAGAATTCCTCCTAAATCCATTTTCTCCATGTTTCTAGGTTAGTTGATAAAGTAGAAAATTAACACAAAAATATTTTTCCCTTTACTTGCTTTCTCATATTAGGAGAATAAACACCTAAGGTTGAACACATTCATAAATACACAACACTCTTTGTATGATCGATACCTCAAATACTACACCATAAGAGAATTTGATGGTCTTTGAGTATGACTTTTGAGGTTTTATAAATATTATTGATGTTAAGTGTACTTTTGTGGGTCTTGTGGCACACCTAAACCTCATGCTAAAAACCAATTCATCATAAACCCCTGTATTAATTGATATAATCCTTACCGAAACTCTTACAAAAAAATTCATAAAACACTATTTATATGATATAAACTCTTATTATACATGATATAAATTCATGATTTATTTGATATAAACACATATTTTGATTGATATAAACCCTATTTAAACTTTGGAGAAAGAGAATATTACATGATTCTTCTTCTCTAGAGTATGTGACTGCTGAAAGGAAATGGAATCAAAGGAGAAGAAGCTGGAGCTATTAGGTGACATGTTCAAAAGTATGGTGATCAAAAGAACACCCTTATTAACTGCAGGCCAAGAAGAAGAGAAACGTGGCTAGGGGTCTTCTTCTGCAATGCGAAACCCCTTGCTTACAACCTTTTCTCTTCCAGGTCGCAAAATTCCAAAGTTTCCCCACGTTGAATTCTGGTTTTTGATTTTGATAGTTATTAGTGAGCTTTGTTCTTTACTAAAATCGAGATTGACAAAATTGTTGTTATGTTATTTGGATCGGTTTTATACATCTTGCACATGAATTTTCAATCCATTTTTGGAGTTCACTTAAATTTTTTTTTTTTTAAAACAGTTATAATTATTTTTTATGAAAAAATTAATATGTAAGAGTTGACTAATTTTGACCTTTAATCAAAAAGCATTTGTGCAAAATATATAAGTTATCCCTCAAAATGCTAATCGTTCTTCTTCTTCATTTGACCACTGTCCCGCGGCAGCCACCACCGTCAAACCCGTGCTATTTCCAGCCAATATTAGTGGGCCAAGCTTTTAGAAAACCATGCTAACCAATAACGGATAGCGCTTCACTCAGCTGGGATTCTATCTTGCGCTGGAAGCAACCATCAAAGAAACAATAAGAGATTTAATATGTTCTTTCTCGGCGTCCGGAATCGGAGCTGCGGCCTCAGGAACGTTGTTGTCTACCAAACTTGAAAAGGCTGGTGCTGGGGCGCCCAACAGAACTTAAGGTGATTCTTGAAGGTGACGGCGGCAGCTTGTCGAATCTATTCGTCGACGAAATGCTCGGCGACGAGGCGGAGAACAGCGAGAGCATAATTGGGCTGTTCGGAAGCATCAGAGAGGGTGAATTCTACTCGGCGTTGGGCTTCCGGAAGCGGAGAGAGCGTATTGAGGAAGCATTCAGATAGGAACCGTAACGTCCGGTACTTTCACTCCATTCTACTAGGGTTTTACTGAGATTTTAGGGAAATGAATAAAAAAAAATTGAACCCCAATGATTAATATTAAAGATTAGGGGAAGATCAAGAATAAGAGGAAGGACAACCCAGCAGAGTTCTAACAAAGCAAAGAATAAAGAAGTTGTGCTATCACAGCTTCATTCAATCAATTGAAATTTGAGAGAAATGAGGAAAAGCAAGAAAGTTTGGAAAAGAAAGAAGAGGAGGGAGAAACATTTGGGTTTTGTATTAACCGCGTTATAGTGACAATGAGTTTAAACTCAACGGGTTTGCAAAAAGATTGGGCAGGGCGGTGGTTAAAGCCAAGAAACAGAAAAACAATCAGAGTTTTGAGGGTGAAGTTATATATTTTGCACAAATACCTTTTGCTTAACGGTCAAAATTGTTCAACTATTAGTTACTTAATATTTCTATCAAAAAGAACTATAATGTCTAAAAAAGAATTTAAGTGGGACAAGTGTTGTTGACGAAAATAAAAAATGGACCAAATCTGGAATAACCCAATTAAGAGAGATCAAAAATGAATTTAAGCCAAAAAAATATTCTTGATATAATCTCATGTTTTACTTGATATAATTACATCTTTCCTTGATATATATATATATATATATTCATGAAACTCTTTTGTACATAATATAAATCCCTTTTTTATCTATCTGATATAAGCTCATAGTTTACATTATATAAAATCATGTTTTACGAATCGTTTTATATATGATATAAATTATTTTTTAACTAATATAAACTCGTGTTTTACATAATATAAAATTATGTTTTAAATGATATAAACACATTTTTACTTTATATATAAAAAAAATTCATGAAACCCTTTTATACATGATATAGATTATTTTTTTTAATTGATATAAACTCATGATTTATCTTATATAAAATAATATTTTAAATACTATAATCACATATTTACTTTATATGATTAAAAAAAATTGACCTGGGCATATCAGAGGAAACATTCTATTCTTTCCAGCTTCCTTAAAAATTCAAGAAAAAGCTCACCTGGGCATGTCAGATGAAGTTTTCTATCATGCCCAAACCTTTAATTCCCCTCGAATTTCTCAGCTAAAAATCCCTTAAAAATACAATTAAAATACTAAACATACTTCAAAAAAAACTTAGAAAAAAAATTTGGATTGCCTCCCATAAGCGCCTTTCTTTAACGTCTTTGGCTAGACTCACTTTTTCTCAATTAATCTGCATAAATTTGGTGAACTAACACTATCATCTCTCCGGCCTCATTGGTTCTATATTCCAGAAACGGCTTAAGCCTATGACCATTAACATGTAACACTTTTCCAGATTTTAAGCATTGAATTCCAATCATCCCATATGGAGAAATACTTACCACATTATATGGTCCAGTCCATCTTGACTTGAGCTTACCAGGCATAAACTTTAGCTTGGAGTCGAAAAGAAATACCTTTTGTCCTATCACAAATTCCTTCCTCCTCAAAAGCTTGTCATGAGCGAGCTTAGTCCTTCCTTGTAGAGTTGGGAATTATCATACGCCTCTAAGCGAATCTCCTCTAATTCTTGCAACTGCAATTTCCTCTCTAGTCCCACTTCTTGAGCATCCATATTGAATTGCTTAAGGGCCCAGAAAGCACAATGCTCTAACCCAACAGGTAAGTGACACAATTTCCCAAAACTAAGCTGTAAGGCGACATGCCAATGGGAGTCTTGTATGCCGTGCGGTAAGCCCATAATGCATCCTCTAGCCTTAGGCTCCAATCCTTACGACCTAGATTCACCATCTTCTCCAAGATGCTTTTGATCTCACTGTTTAAAATCTCGGCTTGGCCATTGGTCTGAGGGTGATACGCAGTGGAAATTCGATGACGAACTCCGTAGCGCTTCATTAATGCCTCAACTTGGCGATTGCAAAAATGCGTTCTTTGGTCACTTATGATAGCCTTGGGCACGCCAAACCTACTAAAGATGTTGGGTTTAAGAAATCCTGCAACAACTTTAGCTTCATTAGTCTGGGTAGCCTTTGCTTCTACCCATTTCGAGACATAATCAACAGCAAGCAAAATGTACAATTTCCCACAAGAACTTGGAATGGACCCATAAAATCCATCCCCCATACATCAAAAATCGCACAAAACAACATAGGTACTTGAGGCATCTCATTCCTAGAAGATAAATTGCCTACCCTCTGACATCTATCACATTTTTTGCAGTAATCATATGCATCCTTAAATAAAGAATTCCAATAAAAACAACAGTCTAAAACTTTCCTAGTAGTACACTTTGGACCAAAGTGACCACCATAAGCATAAGAATGACAGAATTCAAGTATGGACTGAATTTCATGATTAGCAATACATCTCCTAATTACTTGATCAGAACATATTTTCCACAGATAAGGTTCATCCCAAACATAGTGTCTAAATTGAGACTTCAATTTATATTGCTGATAAATATTCATGTTGGGAGGAAACTTACCAGTTGTCAAATAGTTAACTATGTCTGCATACCATGGCTCGTGACCTTGCGATGCCCACAACTTCTCTTCTGGAAACACCTCTGAGATAGGCCTAGAATCCTCTTCATGAACTAGCCTGCTAAGATGATCAGCAACAGAATTATCCGCATATTTCCTATCCTTGATCTCCTAATCAAATTCTTGCAACAGGAGAATCCATCTTATGAGTCGTGGCTTTGACTTCTTCTTTGCCAACAGGAACTTCAGAGCTGCATGATCAGAATAAACAACAACCTTAGAACCTAGCAAATAAGAACGGAACTTTTCAAAAGCAAACACTATTGCTAAAAGTTTTTTTTCTGTTGTTGTGTAGTTGCATTGCGCCGAGTCAAGTGTTTTCGATGCATAGTAAATGACATGGCTCTGTCTTCCATTCCTCTGTCCAAGCACTGCTCCCACAGCATATTGACTCACGTCACACATGAGCTCGAATGGCAAGTCCCAATTCGGGGGCTGGATGATAGGAGTAGATGTGAGTAACTCCTTCAACCTTTGAAATGCACTTCTGCACTCCTCACCAAAATCAAATGGCACGTCTTGTTGTAAGAGCCTCGATAGGGGTTGAGTGATTTTGGAGAAGTCCTTGATAAATCGCTGGTAGAAACCTGCATGACCAAGGAAACTCCGAATTTCTCGGACATTAGTAGGATAAGGTAAGCTAGCAATTAAATCGACCTTCGCCTTATCCACCTCTATTCCCCTAGAAGACATGACATAACCTAATATAATGCCCTCTCTTACCATAAAGTGGCATTTCTATAGTTTAACACTAAATATTTCTCAATGCATCTCTGCAGAACCATGGCTAAACTATCAAAGCAATGATCAAATGACTCAACGTACACAGCAAAATCATCCATAAAGATCTCACTGCATTTTTCAAGAAAATCAGAAAATATGCTCATCATGCATCTTTGAAAAGTCCCAGGTGCATTACACAAACCAAACGGCATACGGCGATAAGCGAAAGTACCAAACGGGCAAGTAAAAGTGGTCTTATCTTGGTCCTCTGGAGCTAGCACTATTTGGTAGTAACCAGAGTACCCATCTAGGAAGTAGAAGAAATCTTTACCTGCCAACCGCACCAACATCTGATCAATGAAAGGGAGCGGGAAGTGGTCCTTCCTCGTGGCTGCATTTAGCTTGCGAAAATCAACGCACATACGCCAACCTGTCTGCAATCTCATGGGAACCAACTCGTTAGCTTCATTTTTAACTAACTGAAAACCAGATTTCTTAGGCACTACATGTACCGGGCTAACCCATTTACTATCCGGAACTGCATAAATTATACTTGCATCGAGGAGTTTAATAATCTCTTTCATTACTACCTCTTTCATGGCAGGATTCAGCTTCCTCTGGGTTTCTCTAACCGGCTTGGAATCTATCTCCAACAAAATCCGGTGCATGCAGATCGAAGGGCTGATTCTTTTGATGTCGGCCAGTGTCCATCCAATTGCTATTCTATACTCCCTCAACACTCGTAGTAGCTTCTCCTCTTGCAAGTCTGTCAACTCCTTGGAGATGATCACGGGCAAAGTCTCCAACTCTCCCAAGTAGACATACTTGAGGTGATTCGGCAGTGTCTTCAATTCAAGTTTAGGTGTCTGCACCACAGAAGGTAGAATTTTTGTCAACACTAACAGGTAATCCTGAAAATTGGTTAGCCAACCTTGGTGGCAATTCCAGAATAGTATGGAATGCCAAGACTGCCTCAATGACCGCTTCACTCACATTGCTACGAGCATCAATTTCCTGCACACTATACTATAAAACAAAATTCAACTCATCCAGCATTAGATTAAACTCAATCTCTTCCTACACAATAGAGTCTACTAGGCTAACATTAACAAAATATTCAGAGTCTGGTGGGTACTTCATAGCTTCATATATATTAAACTGCACTTTTTCACCATCGAATTCAAAAGTAAACACACCAGCATCTACATCTATCTTTGTCTTAGCCGTTTTCATAAATGACCTACCCAGTAAAAGAATATCAGAATTTGTCACATGTTCATCATTCATGTCAAGAATGTAATAATCATCAGGAAAAGTCAACTTATCACATTTAACTAGTACATCCTCGACTACCTCCTCTGGATAAATCATCGACCTATTGGCTAACTGGACAATCACATTTGTATTTTTAAGAGCCCCAATTTTCAACTTGTTAAACAAAGATAAAGACATCACATTAATTGAAGCTCCTAAATCTAGCATAACTACTTTTATAACACGTGACCCAATAACACAAGATATGACAAAAATACCTGGATCAGTACACTTCTGAGGTAACTTACGCTGAAGAACTGAGGACACATTCTCGTTCACGTAGACCTTACCTTCAGGTCTTCTCTTCTTGGTCAGCAACGACTTTAAGAATTTCGCATACTGTGAAATCTGTGCAATGGCCTCCATCAATCGTATGTTTATTGCCACATTGAGAAATACTTCAAACACCTCATCGTCACTGTACTCCTTTCTCACTTGGACTAACCTGCCAGGAAAAGGGGGTGGAATCCACACTCTCAGTTTTTCTCACAATAAATTTAGGAGTTACCTCTTTCTCTGGCAACTTTTCCACTTCCTCTTCCTTTTCTGACTTCTGAGAAGGTTCTTGAACTTTAACAGTCGGACCTTTTGGTTCTTGCAATTCTCTCCCACTCCTCAAAGTCATTGCACTCATATTTTTAGTTGAACTACCTGGTTAATATGGAAGTTTCCCTTGGGCTCTGTCTCTCTGATTAACTTGAGTGGCTGGCTGTGAGATTTGTTTCTCCAAGTTCTTAATTGCAGCCTGTGACTGCTGCTCTCTAGCCTGTTGTTGCTGTTCTCTAGCTTGATCCCTCTCAACGAGACCCTGCACAGCAACTGTCAATCCTCTAATCATCGATTTGACTGACGAACCTGAAGCCTCTGCTGGTAGAGGTACTGGGTTCCTAACTGGGGGTTGGAAACTGGATTGATGATGTTGAGGTTGAAAACCAGGCTGCTTGTAGCTGAAATTGGGATGATTCCTCCACCCTGGGTTGTAGGTATTAGAATAGGGTTCATATCTTCTCTAGGGTAGGGCCTGGAATCCACCCGCAACATTTACTTGCTCTCCTTCTTGCATTGCACAAATTTCGCAGACCTTTACTGCCTGCAACTACCCCACAGCAAGCTGGCGCACCAAATCAGTCAATTGTTCAATCTTATTTTCCATGTTAGAAACACTCACCTCGTTAACTCGTCTGGTGGGCATGTCTGCTCGCCTATGAGATTGTTGGGAAGTCTCAGCCATCACAGAGATTAGCCTCATTGTCTGCGCAGGAGTCTGATTCATCAATGCTCCTCCACTGGTAGAATCGATCTTGTCTCTGTCCAACTCAGATAGGCCCTTATAGAAATACTGAATCAGGAGTTGCTCGGGAATCTGGTGCTGGGGATAGCTTCTGTAAAGATCACTGACCGTTCTCAGTACTCATACAGACTTTCACCAGTTGCTTGCCTGACACCGCAAATATCCTTTCTGATATTAGAAGCTCGGGAGGCTAGGAAAAATTTCTCCAAAAACCTTTTTTTCAACTCGTTCCACGTGGTAATGGATCCCGCTGGAAGCCCAAAAAACCAGTGACTTGCCTTATCTTCCAAGGAAAATGGGAATGCCCTGAGCTTGACTTGCTCCTCTATAACTCCTTGGTAACTCACTGCCGAGCATACAATGTGGAACTCTATCAAGTGCTTGTGGGGGTCCTCACCTGTCAAATCACGAAACTTAGGCAGTAAGTGTATAGTACTAGACTTCAACTCAAACATAGGAGTATCATCAGGAAAAGTAATGCAAAGAGATTGCTGATTTTCATCAGGTGTTGCCAACTCCCTGGGAGTCCTGTCAGCCATTGGTGTTGCAACCAACTCTTCCTCCTCTTCAGGAACTTAAGCTTCTTCTTGTTCGTCAACTGGTGGAGCCAAAGATGTTGACTCAGCCAGTTGTTCTCTTTGTTTTTTCTCCTTTGTGTCCCTCTTTGCAGTCTTCTCTATCTATGGGTCAAATACGAGTTTGCCTGTACGAGAAGAGAGAACCATAAAAAGGAACAAATAAAATCAAAACTTTTAACCAAAAATAAAACACTACACCGTGCTCCCCAGCAACGGAGCCAAAATTTGATGGGTTGTCAGGTCAACAAAAAATAAACCTACTTTATAATCTATTAAAAATAGTATAATGCGAGTAAGATCGTATCCACAAGGAGCACCAGAGTGAAATAAATTTAGTCAAAAGTTGTTACTTAAAACTACTAACGAAAATTAAATTAAAATTAAAGACAGGAAATTAAATAAGTTGTAAAATCAAATTCTGGAAAAAATATCTAGTCAAGGGAATTGGACCACCTCGATGCACTAATCGATCATTGATGCAAAAATGTATTAACTAACTACTAGTTACATCGGTTTTCATTGTTGGAACCTCCTAACAATTCAGTCCTATTAGTTTAAGCCAGCAATTAAGGAACCTCCGTTAATTGCTTCTATAATCGATGATCAATTCTGGAACCTCCTAGAACCTAGATCACGACAGTCAATGACCCAGTTCAACTACAACTAACCCGATTAGCTTAATTGTAATTGATTATTTATTCTTTTCAACTCACTATTTACGTACCACGTGATTAGTTTCATTGACTCTATGGAATACCAAACCTCGTGTATTATAGTGGATTGGATTACGTAGGAAAGCCCGCATGCTACCAGCTATACAAACAGTGCCAAATAATCCTCAAAAAGTGCACAAGAATAAATAAGAAAACCAGTAATCAATTAATATGAACACCAATTCGATCTCATGATTAAAGTAACATCGAGGGGTTTTGATTTCCTTGGCTAGACTAGAAAATTTAGCTACTCATAATTAAACTAAAATCAATAAATAAATTGTGCGACATAATTAAACAACAATTGAAATTAATTAACAAATAAGCAAAATACTAAGTAGTTGAAGCCGCACACAGGTTGTGCCACCTAAGCAAGAAGTCGTCCCCTTGTGCTGGCCCTCCACTTCCGTTCCCAAAATTGTTGCCAAAGAAAATCCTAGTTGTTGTCTCCAGAACGTGGCCAAAAGCAAGGACCCCCAAAATCCGAAAAAAAAAACTGCTGCCTCCTAATACTCAAAAATCCCTCTTTCACTCCCCAAGTCAACCCTCCAAAAATAACTTGCCAAAAACCTAATAAAACTGCAGTCTTCCGACACTAAAGACAAAGTCCACTCTCCAGTCATGGCCCACCAGAAAAATATGACTCCAAACTTGCGTCCTCCAAAAATTGCTGCCCTGCTCCAAAAACATAACCTAACATCCTTCAGCCCATTTTTTTTCCTCAAGCTGCAGCCCAAAATTGCCATTCCTGCTCAAAATTACTCTTCCTCCCTACATGTGTCAAAACAGCCTATTAGACTTCACTAAGCATCTAAATCAAGCAAAATTCGCACCAAATAGTATTAAGAAATATATGCTCATCAGTGGTTTTGAAGTTCGTTGCCCACACAACATCAGAATCTATCTCAGAGTCATACAAGCGATAACTTAAGGGACACGCTTCAAAGTATCGAATCTTTAATCCTTTCGCTTTTATTTAAAGATTAAAATTTATGCGTGTTAACAAATCGAATAAGTTAAACCAAGATCCGGTGCTCGTGTGATATTTCAAAAGGGGTTTGAATTGGATTGCACGAGCGTTTGAATTTGATTGAGAATTCCTGATTCTGGAATACGTAGCACTAAAGTGAAATTTTTTATCTAACCCGGGTGACAATTCCTTCATGATTTGGGTTCTTCTTGTTTTGTAGATGGTTGATTTTTGTCTTTTCTGATGGTTTGGCCTCGGTGATTTGGAGGTAAATGTGTGGCCGAACAGTGGAGGTTTCTACAAATTTGATAGAAATTTGATGTAGATTTTGATGTAAACTGATTCTGATGTAGACTTGTGGATTCTGAAGTAAACTGATATAGATTTTGATGTAAAATCATGTATTATATGTTGTAAAATTTTATGTAAATTGGAATTCGATGTATTATATAGATTTTTATGTAAATTAGAATTATTGAAATCTGATGTAAAATATGATGTAATATTGAAATATGATGTAAATTATATGTTGTGAACTTGTATTTTTGGATATCTTGATGTAAACTTGTATTTTGAATTTGATGTAAATTGATATCTACTGCCTCTGACGCTGTTGTTCCTCTTCTTCGACGTAGTCATACTGAAAGGATCGATTCGAATTCATCCCAGAACTCTAGAATAATTCAGATGAAAGAAGAGAATTTAATAACTTTTTTCTTCTCATTTCAGAGTCATCCTCTATTGGAATTTATAATTACAATAAGATAACTAACATAGATAACTAAGATAGGTTTATCCATATCTTTGTTGCGAATGAACAAGATATTAAGAATTGTCCATACTTAAAATCATAATTGTTGATCCGGGTCTTTTCCAAAGAAAAGGGGAATCTTGTCTTACAATAGAAGCAAAAGTGATGTGGATTATTCAAGAATTGAAGTCGATTTGCTTTATAAAACGAATATATCAATGAACTTCTATGATTTTCCTCTTAACTATAAATTTCATTGTTGCCGGCATTGACATGTAGAATGGGACTCTATCTTTATTCTCGTCATTTTCGACCGATTAATCGGTTCAGTTGGTGAAAAGATCGATCAGACTACGGAGTGAATCATTTGATCGATGAATATTCGATTCTTTCTTAAATTTAAACGCGAAATCTACTAACAATAATTCAATTCTTTATTTGTTCATAGAAAAAATATAGATTCATTTGTATGCTTTTGGCCGGAATCTTATTAAAAATGGGAGCGTATGGGTTGGTGCGGATCAATATGGAATTGTTATCTCACGCCCATTCTCTATTTTCGCTGTGTTTAGTGATAGTAGGTACAATGCAAATAACCTATGCAGCTAATTGGATTTCCTTTTCTAACTGGATTTTATTCCAAAGATGTGATCTTAGAACTCGCTTACACTAAGTATACCATCAGTGGGAACTTTGCTTTCTGGTTGGGAAGTGTCTCTGTCCTTTTATCCTTATCTTTCAACTACTACAACTTGTAACTCCACTACTACTCAAACGTGAATAAAATTGTTAGACATAATTTTAACTGGCTAAGACTGATGTACGTGGCATTGACTCCTATCAATGCCCTCTTCATCAAAAAGACCTTGTCCGCAAGGTCGCAATTTAGGAAAAATAGAGCATCGAAGTCACTGATGGAGCAGCCTCTCTGACGGATCTGAAGGTTCCCTGGAGGCTGGCAACGTTAGTTTGAAAGGTATTTCTTCCCCAATTTGTTCTGTTGTTAATTCCTGGGGATCGCCAGGTGCGATAAATGCCAAAATTTGAGCCGTCTTACAGCGATGTCCCGGACCAAATTTCTCATCACAATTGAAAAAGAGCCCCTTTGAGCGCCTCTATTGAATTTCCATATGTAAAAGTCGGTGGATTGGAAGTTGTTTTGGTGCCCAGTCTGGTAATGGGAGGAGCGATGTTGATGGTGTTGGAAGATACGCTAGAGGAAACGTGTTGTTCGTCAATGCTGCAGATGAATTTGTAGTCGCAGCTGAACTTTTGCCGGAAGAGAAATTCTGACTTGGAAACAAACTCTTGGGATGGCCGTCTATTTGCTTGGCTTCTACCAGTTTTGCCAATCTAATAGCTTCGGTGATTGTTCCCGGGTGGTGCAGGACTAGTTCCCTCTGAATTTCAGTTTTGAGTCCCGAAACGAAACAATCCAAGATGGCATTCATTGGTAAGCCCACCACATAGTTGCTTAGCTTTTCAAACTCTGCCTGATATTCTGATACTGCTCCTTGTTGTTTGAGTTTGAAGATAGCCGCTTGAGGATTCTCGTATCGGGATGGCCCAAATCGCACTTGCAGAGCGTGTACAAAAACTTCCTAAGTGGAGAGTAGGTGGTTAGAGTGCATCCACTTGAACCAACTAAGAGCATTGACTTGCAGGTAGAATGAGATTATGGGTAGACGTTGGTTGGGTAGTATATGATAGAATTCAAAATACTGTTCTGCCTGGAACAACCAATCAAGTAGGTTACTTTCATCAAAGGTATTGAGATGGATTTTGGGTGGTTTAATGGTAGAAAATAGTGTATTGGTATATTGTTGTGGGTGGTTGCTAGACGAGGTTTGTTCTTGCCGATAGGGTGAGGGATCGTTTGGTGGATTGGGTTGTAGTTGTAGGTTGCTGACGAAATGAGTAGGAGCCTGAAGATCTGAAGAGATTTTCTTGTTTTGATCTTGTGTTTGCTGTTGCGTTTCCCGTACTGCTTCTGCTAGAGCTTGTATGGTGTCTTCAAAAGACGGAGATGAAGATCCAGATTATTCTTTACGGGGAGGCATGACTCTCAAAGAAAGCACCAAATGATAGGATCGATTCGAGTTGATCCCAAACTCCAGAATAATTCAAATGAAAGAAGAGAATTTAATAACCTTTTTCTTCCCGTTTCAGAGTCATCCTCTGTTAGAATTTATAATTACAATAAGATAACTAACATAGATAACTAAGATAGGTTTATCCCTATCTTTCAGCCACTACAACCTGTAACTCCTCTGCTACTCAAACGTGAATAAAATTGTTAAACATAACTTTAATTGGCTAAGACTGATCCATACACTCGCCACCAAAATAGAGAAAATGAGGGGAGGGAAAGGGGTCACAACAATTTGAAATCATTAATGTGCGTCTAAGAAATTTTACTAATTTACTTTTTTTTTTTTTTCCTAAGTGTACCACTCTCTCATGATATTATAGCAAGATATACCCTAAACCTAAGATTTCTATTTGTTAAATTAATTTAATAATTATATTTACTTTTTTCGTGATTTGATCAAATTATTAATAATTTATTTAAATTTTTAATAATTATATTTATCACATCGAGCTTAAAAAATATTTTTTTATAATTACATTTATTCAGTTGAGCATAAAAAATGTTTTTTTTTTTTTTTGTAAATGTGACAATTTTTAACCACGTAAAGTTTAAAAATTGAGAAAAAAATATATTGAAAGAAAATTTCTTTTTATGTCATTTAGAGTAAAGTGTTTTTTTTTTTTTTTCCCTCAAAATTTTGAGAGGCAAATTCATAGTTATTTTTGCATTTCCCCTCAATAAAAATATGTAACTACCCCGATGGGGGGAATTCAGCCGATTATTTATAGGACAGGGATAATGTTATACTATAAGCAGCACAAAAACACTGAAACAAAAGATTAATAACTAGAAATTAATAATTTTTTTTACATCAATAATGATATGGAATTCATTTATTGGTTAGATGATTCTGTGATAATAAAAGTTTGATCAAACTTTAACCAATAAACCCACCCATGTCATATCATCATTGCCGGAAATGGAAATATGCTGAGATGAAGGAAAAGCAGAATGAACCAAGCCTGTGGTTCCATGTTTCCTAAAAGCGCTTGCTTATGTATATACGGTTACTTTCAGAGAAAAACAAGTCTCAGATCAGATGAGACTAGCAGCAACCATCATCTCCGGGCTGGAAGAGGAAGTGAAGGAATTGTCAAGCCCAATCTCCTCATCTGAATTACCCACTACAATGTCATAGATCCCCAAGTCCACCAAAAGACTTTTACTAGTTAGAGGATCTATAATTTCATCACCAAAATCACCACCATTGGACGACTCCTCACACCCAAAATCACCACCATTTTTCCTCAAATTCATTTCTGGCACATCACCCCAAAGTGCTTCAAGGCAGGACTGGCTGCTGCTGCAAGTTTCATCACAAGTGAATTTCACATCCAACAGAGGTAATGTAAAATCAACTTGCGCAGCATTTTGTGACTGGACAACGTTTCTGTAAGCTTCTTTGTCGGATTCTTCTGCACCAGCTGCCCCTTTTCCTATATCACAACTTACATGAATACCGTATCCAAAATTCTGCCCCATGCCATCCTTCTCCCGTGACAAAACAAAACTGGAGTCACTTTGGCCAGCTTCCTCAACGGTCTCGCAAGAATCAGTCCTTGCACAATTTCTGCTTCCACCAGCTACAAAACTTGAGCTTCTACCCAAACTGCTCATACCACCCTCTTCAAATAAGTGTTTTCTTACATCAGTTTCTAACAATCTGAGATCCTCCTTTGCAGCGGAGAAAATAATGGATGCGGGATCATTTGAAACTACAAGGTCCTCCACTGCTGACTTGTTTCCAACACAATTACAACAATCTGAACTACTTGGGAATACCCCATTATCATAGAGAGACTGAGCTACAAGATAGTTTTCATCAGCAGTCCTCCCAGGAGTAGTACAAGTTACTTTAGAAGGCAACTGAATGAAATCTGAGTAATCATCGCCATCAGCTTCCTCCGAAGTGAACTCGGGAGCTGTAACAGTAAGAATTTGGGTATACGTCGAAGGCTCTGCAAAGGCACCAACACTGGCAGTAACTTCATGAGCACAGTCCGCAAGTGTCTTAACATTTGGTGACGACATCTCATTGCCAATTGTTTGACTAGCATAATAATCACTAACAGATGTCTGCTTACATTCGGGAGGATAGTCAGAAGGTGAACCTAAGAAGTTTGAAAGGGCTGCAGCTAAAACATCATCAATTAAACGAGGCTTCGGTTTTCCCAGAGGAGAATCCCTGGATGAGTTAGATACATCAACATCTTGATTGTTTACATTCAGTGGCTCCAATCCATCATGATCTTGCTCATCCTCGATGCAAGAAAATTCAGGGGCAGTGACCATAAGACTAGGAAGAAAATGTGGTCCATTCACGGAATCTGGCATTCCTTCACAAGGATTCAATAACGCACCAGAACTGGATTCTTTCTTGTCCAACTCAGGTCTCCAACTAAAAGACTGACCATCACTTCCATCAGTATGGATGGAGCTAGAATTTGAGTCGCATGAAAATGAAGGCGCAGAAATCCTTGTTCCAGTTGGCAATTCAGAGAAGTGAGAATTCTTTGCAAGTGATTCTAGTTGCTCCTCAACCCGTTGAATCCTCATTTCCATCCTATTCATGGGCTTAAGCATGCTTTCTTCAAACCTTAAACAAACCTCTTCTATTTTGCTGACTCGAGTAACAAGTTGCTCCAGAGCTTCCTCAATACGACCATATTGAATATTCCGGGTCATTGCAGGATCAGGAGGTCTATCTCCAGCTAGATTCTGATTTTGATGCTGGGTATCAGCGGCAGATTCAGAGGTAATCTTGTCAAGATCTTGCAAACTCACATATTGGTGATCCACATTTGATTTTTCATCCTGGGAAATTTCAGTCACGGCATCAGTTAAATTAGTCAATTTTGACAAGCTTTCCACTTTATTGATGTTTCCTTGTTTTGCAGGATCTTGCAGCTTCACATATTGCTGATCATCTGTGGTTTGTTCATCTTGAGGAATTTTCGATCCAACATCAGTTAAATCAGCCACTTTTGACAGGATTTTAACTTCATTGATCTTTTCCAGTTTGTCAGAAGCCTGCTCGGTATGAATTGCTTCTCTTCCAGATTTGGAAAGTTGAAGCAGGGTTGGGAAGAGCATAGCCATCAGAGAATTTCCACCAGATCCAATTGCATAAGGTGGCGGATTTTCAGAATGAATGGGATCAACCAGCTCAGCAAAAACATAAATTTCATCAATAAATACGCAATCTTTAATCTGAAGTGAGAGGAAGCGAATAGTAACTGATGTGCAAGGTTCGGAATCGCTGATTTCTACTGTGGCTTCATAGTAATCCTACAGACAACAAAAAAAGAGAAGTCATCTTTCTGAACTGGCAATCACAAATGGATACAGTAAACAAAACATCCTCAATGGTGACAGAGTATGTTAAATAGAAGTGGATTTTTTTGGGTAGGAATACTCCGTGAAATACTTCCATGTAATATAATGGCCAATTCAAACAAAATAGCAACTTCTGATGGGAATATAGCAGTCAATTGACAATATTCAAAAGCAATAAAAAAGCACGAGCCAGACAATCTACATTTTCTTCACAGCCTGTTCAATTTTGTCACTCCTAGATCACCATAAAGGAAAATGGACTCGCTATACAGTAAGTATCATGCAGAGAAACCACTTTCTTTTTCTATTCACCTTTCAGCATGTTTATAAACTCAATCCTAGAAGATCAACAATCACAAACTTTTCAGTTGAACAATAATCTACTAATACAATCTTACTCAAAGAAACCATTATTTCAGTTCACCCATCATTCCTTTCCACGTCAAGTTCAGTATAAGTCTACCTTAACCGTTTAGTATTGGAAAACCATTGTAAAATTGTCCAGTGGTGGGCCAGCACAATGTACTAAGAACAACTAAAGTAATCACTTGCAACCATAACATCTCAACCATTAACTAGCAATAAACTACTTTCCAAAAAGATAGACACGATAAACTAATCTCTTCATAAAGTGAAAAAACAGAAAATTTTCTCACCTCCTCTGGTTTTCTCAAATCATGCCAGTATCAAAACAAATGGATAAAATAGAATTAAATATGAAAATAAAATTATATCAATAGGTAGTAAAAAGTATACCTGAACAACTCCCTCTTTGCAATTTGTGTTGTTTAGAGATAGAGCCCTATTGTCAGGAAAGAGAGAACCAGGGACTTTGACATCCACCCAGTCATCTTCAGAAGTGGCACAGGTTTCTTCATCATTAAATTTATCAACATTTGCTTCTACTGCACCATCCTTAAGACTCTCCTCATAACACTTAGCATGAAGCACTTTGTCATCTCTTTCAGCAACACAGCAGCGAGCAGTACAGAGGTACTCACTCTCACTATGTTGAGATTGTGAATAGTAGACCTCATAAACACGTGATGTACTTCGAACATAAATTTGCCGGATATTGTACTTTTGTGAGAAGTATACTGCAAATCCATAAATCGTAAATGACTAAAAGAGATCACAAGAAGATACCTTCTTTTTCACTTTGAAATAGATAAATGCATAGAAGAAAAGGAGAACAAATACAGTTAACCTAGAACTTAGACAAAACCAAACCCAAAATCTTCATCACTATTCCATCATGATGCATTCTGCACAACTAAATGGACAGAACGAGACTTCATGGCTAAATAATATTCCATTTTTTCTCATTGTCAGCTTAAATTAATCATGGTCACATTCTCTGATTTGCAATGTAAAATGATCACTTCTAAAAGGTAACAATTCATAAGCTTCAATATGTTAAAAATAACGGGCATAAAATCAAATTCAGTAATATAGTGGTAATATACATCAAAACCTAATCATAAAATTGAGGCGCAGTAACTGATTTTCCTAACAAGCAGTAGGTGACAGAGCAAAAGTAGAAAGGAACAGAACATGCTTCCAGATATAGAAATAAAAATGTTTTCCTGTAATTCAAGAAACTAAATTTTGGTTTATCAGAGATTATCAAAAGAGTTTACCTTTATAATTAAAAAAAAAAAAAAAAAAAAAGCTATGCTAATAGGATCATACAAAATAATCAAGGCCTGATCGCAACGGACCCTCCTCTCAAAGGTAGCAAAACCAACAAGCTGTGAAAATACTCAAATTTTGAAACATTACCAGATGTTTTTTCACTGTCAATTTCTGTTTCCCTATTAAATTCAAACCACCACCATAACTTTATTCATAAAACAAACAAAATCAGAAAATATTTAAAAGTAACTCTAAGCGCTGCAAATTACAAATTAGATTGCACGAAATCTCATTGTACTAATTTATGATCGTCTATATACAGCAGAGACCTAAACATTATGAAAGAAGCATCTAAATTCAATAATCGGACAACAAATCAATGCAAAACATTAAACCCCACAAATTATTTGTTTTCTAGAAAACAATGACGACTGAATTTTACTCACGCTTAATTTCGCAGGGTCCAGAAACCGGTGAGGCGTTGAGGATCAGAGGCCCAGTTTTCCGAGCAGAATCAGACTCCACAGGAGTATCCTCCGAGGAATCGAAGGTGACAGAATTTTCCAGAGACCCGGAAGCGATTATCCACGTGGTTTCGGAGCTCCAGGACACATTGTTACAGCCATTGCTGCCGTTATTGGAGTTTTTAGTAAGATGGTTTTGTTCAGTTTCCATTGATTATCAGTATCACTGTTTGCAACGGGTGAGGAATTTCGGAGCTTTTTAGTGTGTTGTGAGTGCGGGGGCACGAGAGGTTTCGGCCGGAGATGATGTTAAGGGAGATTGGGGGAGGTGGATGCAACCCCTAAAACGTGAATAATGGAATAGACGATCGGCTTAAAAACATTCCACAAGGTTAACTTACAATGTGTCTACCCCTATGTTCATGTTAGGTTATCACAAATATATTTTTATGTCTACGAAGGGTTTACATAAAATTAGAATTCAATTCCAAATTATAATTATAATTCTAAATTAGTTGTTTGGTAAATTGGAATTAGAATTTGAAAACTAAGTACAACAGGTGAATTAGGTTGTTTAAAAATTTACTTAAAAATGAGTAAATTTTAAAATAATTTCTTTTTAAAATAAACAATGACTATCTATGTATATGAAATACATAACAAATAAGTCTAAGTTAAAATAAGATGAAAACAAGAATAATAAGATTAGTCAACAATAAAAGTATACAAGGAAATAAGAAATCGTTAGTTCACAATATATAATAATTAAATTAAAATAAAGGTCAAGTGTTAGTATATAGTAGGACTAGGAGTAAAAAATGAGATATACTCTTATCCGTCTTTTTTTAAAAAATCGGGTTTATTAGCCAAAAACCAGGTAAAAACAAGATTTTTTGTCAAAAATGCACAAAAAAAGTGGGTCAACCGCATTTAATGAGTATTAAATGCGTATGTCCCCAGTTGTCATTAGTTTTTCTCTCCCTCTCACTCCTCACACGCCTCATTTATTTGAAATCTCACGCCACTTTACATAAAATTTATGTAAACTGCCAGTTTACATAAAAGTTTATGTAAAACTGCTAGTTTACATAAAAGTTTATATAAAGTCGCGTTGTATTGGTGTAACTGCCACTTTACATAAACTTTTATGTAAACTGGCAGTTTATATTGAATTTCACGCCACTTTACATAAACTTTGTAGTTCACATATGTAAACTCGCAGTTCATGTAAACTGTCAGTTTACATATGTAAAATACAAAGTTTACTGCAAAGTTTATGTAAACTGGCAGTTTTTACATATGTAAACTGCTAGTTTACATAAAAGTTTATGTAAAGTCGCGTTGTATTGGTGTAAACTGCCACTTTGCATAAACTTTTATGTAAACTGGCAGTTTACATTGAATTCTCATGCCACTTTACATAAACTTTGCAGTTTACATTGAATTCTCACGCCACTTTACATAAACTTTGCAGGTTACATATGTAAACTCGCAGTTTATGTAAACTGCCAACGGTACTTTACATAAACATTCAGCACTTTACACAAACGAATCAAAATGATGTTTTTACACTAACAAAGACCACTTTGAACCAGAAAATATTATTTAACATAAAAGAAAAGCATTTTGACCAAAGAATCAGTAGTTTACATAAGCCAACAGTATTTTACATAAACATTCAGCACTTTACATAAACAACTAGAATTTCACACAAACGAATCAGAATGATGTTTTTACACTAACAAATACCACTTTGAACCAGAAAAGAGTATTTTACACCAAGAAACAACATTTTGACTCAAGAATCAGTAGTTTACATAAGCCAACAGTACTTTACATAAACAAGCAGCACTTTACACAAACGAATCAGAATGATGTTTTTACACTAACAAAACAGTATTTTATACCACGGAACAGCTTTTTTACCAAAGATTCCGTAGTTTGCATGAACCAAAAGTACTTTACACAAACAAGTATTACAGCCCAGATGCTTCAGTCCCGCGAGAGACGGCTGCGGCTCATTCACAAACGGGCCAGAGCCACCTCTCAATGGGCTGAAGCATCTGAGCATTTTACACCAACAAACCAGTAAAAACATACGATTTTACATGAAAAACATACCTTTTGGCCCAAACCCTAGTTTTCATTTCATTTTCGTGGGCTACAAACACAACCAAACGAATCCCCTACCTCAGATCTACAAAACCCTAGTTTTCCTTTCATTTCCGTGGCTGATTTGTGATTCTCCCAAAACCAAGAAAGGCCAAAAATGGTCAAAAATGGTATGAGTTTTGAAGCTTGAGAGGTGGAGAGTATTTTGGCGGTGAGATATCTTTAAAAATCTGCCTTGAATGGCCAGAATTGCGTCCAGGAGTGGCTGGGAAAAGTGTTCGGGGAGAGAAATGAGAGGCAGCCGCTGCAGAGAGAAAATAGAGAGAGAGGGGGGGATTAGGGTTTGAGGAGAGAAGGAAAAATGATGGTTTTATATATGAGGGAGTTGCGTGTGAAACACCCCCCCCCCCACCTCTCCAATTTTTTGATTGCATTTTTTATTTTTTTTCAGCTAGGTGTACCGTAAATTTTTTTACTCATAGTCCTATAATATAATTTGTCTGTGACTTGAAATGGACAAGTCTTGAAATTGAATAATTTAAAATAAAGTTCAAGTATTGAATTGATTAAGAACAAATCTTTAACTTGAAATGCACAAGTCTTGAAATTGAATAATTTAAAATAAAGCTCAAGTATTGACTTGATTAAGCCCAAGTCCTTGACTTGACAAAGACAAGTCTAGACTTGATTAAGGACAAATATAAGATAAAGTAAATACTTAATTAAAGAAAGCTAGACTTGAAAAAAGGACAAGTCTTAAATAAAATCTTGAGATTAAAGATGTAATACTTGAATTGCACAAGTCTAATGGTAATGTTTTATGATGCAAGAAATATAGAAAAGGGAGTATGAATGCAAAATGCAATGCAATGAAAGAGACAAGATTTTTAAAGTGGTTCAAACTTGTAACCCCCTTATAAGCTCTACATCCACTCCCCAACTTCTAAAGTTGAGGCTCTTCCTATTTCTTTTTCAAAAAAAAAAAAAAATTCCTTAAGGTGGAATTCAAACATTTACAAATCTCCCAAGAACAACTTAGTAACTCTATTAAGAAGGTTCTTCACTACTCACCCTCTAAATTGTTCTTGACTTGCAACCTCTTGCTTTCAAGAACAATAAAACCTTTTTGTGTGTGAAGTGTTCGTTACTTACAAGTGACAAGGTTCTAGTCTAAGATTGACACTTTAAAAAATAACTAGAACACTTTGAAAAATAATTAGAACTTGAAAGTAAATTTGAAAATGAACACTTGAAAGAGAATTTTGACAATAATAAGAATGTCTTGATAGCTTGTGTGTCTTGAATGTCTTCACCCATGGTCTCTATTTATAGACAAATTTGGGCTCCAATTCAAACACTTGAATTTTGGCTCCAAATATGATTTGATATAGTTTGAACTTCCTTCAACTTTTTTTGACTTCTTGCAGCTATTTTTGACTTTTATGTCAGAAATTAATGTTGTAGATATTTCTCTTAGCTTTCTAAGGACGTCAAAATCAGTTGATTTGGACTTTTGTTGCTCAAGTTACATCTAATTTACTGAACTGTGGTATTGTAGTGACATAGTTTCATTTTTGTATATTTTCACCAAAATTCCATTAGAATTTCACATTTACCATTAGACACCATTTTTTAGATAATTAAAAGAGGTTTCCAAAACATCCAAAATCTTAATTTTTGGTTGAGTAAAATGAAAGTTATGCTCATTTGAAGATGAATGTATCAATCTGAAAATTTTGCACTTTCTACAAAAAATAATTTTAGACAATTTAAGAAATTGTTAGTTTCACATATTTGTTTTGTTATTATTAAAACAAGATTAAAACGCTTAAGTTTAACAGAATTGAATTGTATTGTTAGAATTCATAATTTTTATTTTTATTTTTAAGAAATAAGAAAAGTACAAAGGGGCAGTGCATAGCTCCAAAAATTATATCATATACCTATAGATACATGTACCTACTACTATATTTAGAAATAAAATGATGATAATTCAATGTAAGGATCAATTCCAATTTAGAAATTTGATGAGTTGTCATCACTTTATTTCTAAATATAGTAATACGTGCATGTACCTATAGGTATATGGTATAATTTGTGACTTTGCAGTAACCCCAACACTCCTACCGTGTAACCATACCATACCAACTGTCACACCCTCAACCGCTAGCCAAAGATTTAGCGGAACTCACTAAGGTAGCAACTAGAAATTGAAGCCGAAATCACACAAACGGAACAGATTCTAGCACGCAAGTGATTTTAACGGGCTGACGCCCCAAAACTTAGTACAACTTTTATTGAAAATCACTCAATAGTTACAAAGAATTTTCTATTCAAAACTAAGGCCTCACACTTAGCCAAAGCCTGAACCAACTAGTCTAACTCCCTCCCAAAGCTAAACTAGCCCGCCCCGATTTTCTGGAATTCCTTTACCAAAAATCTCGAGCTATCTCCTCCCTTAAATGAGTGAGGTTTCACCTATTTATATGCTTACAATGCGTGCTTGGCAGCCCCAAGCACTAGGCCCGACTAAAGCTCTAGGAAACGGTTACCAGCCACGTTTGAAGAAACTGCCCGCACTTTCCGGTCGACCATCCCAGGTTCTTAGCCAACTCAGCACGTTTCCAGCAACTTCAGCCCACGTCTTCAACCGCCTAATCGTTCTTCAAGCATTAGCTCCACATCGGCTGGATCGTGTCGCAACAATCCCAGTTTGCCGCAACCGAAGACCAGCCCGTTCGAAGTTGTGCGCAACTTCTCGTAACGTCTTGCAACTGAAAGCCAGCCCGCCCAGCCATGTATGCATTTCTCGCAACTGAAGACCAGACCGCTCAGCCGTGTGCGCATTTTGCCGCACATCTCGAACCATCTGTCGACCATGCCCACAAATTCTCAACATTCAATGTCTTTGTTCGCATCTCCTCTGCCATGAACTTAGAAACTCGCCCCACAAGCCCCTCCGTTCATTTTCTCTCGGCCAACATGAATTAATTCTTGGCCAATCCACCAAAGCCAAGCTAACTATGCATTCACATGAGTACACAAGTTAATAAAAACAAGGAGATAAAATTAGCCCACAAGTTTACCGCTAACAAACCTCCCCTGTTAGTTTTGAATACAGAAAAGCTATGGCTTGTATCAAAAACTAATATCCACAGTTGACATATCATTTTGTTTCGGTATAAATTTGTTCCTTTATATCATAGAACTAGATAACGGGGTGTGGAAAGACACAGTAGATACCGTTATTGGTTAAAGTATTGATATATTAAAAGTATGTTCATAACCGAGATAGTCTGAACATACTATCGGTATAGGTTATCTTGTGGTTTGGAAATTAGTTTATCTAAACTAGTTTAAATCACACGGATATGCCCGGGGCATATTGAGCATGACCAGTTTGGATAGAATTGACTTATACTGATCGGCGTAGTCAATTCGATCCTAGTATTCAATCTCTCAATCCCGAGATTGGGACGGGCGTGAGAGTTGGATATCGTATACTTTGATTTGCCAAATAGTGTGGTCAATTGAGGCCTATACCTCGGTAGGTTGTGAAAGATTTTTGGTAGGATCTGGGTTTGCACTTGCTCTATTTACCACGCAACAAAAATTTCTATTAAAGCGAAATTTTAGAAAAGTACCTTTGAAGCGTGCACCTGGTGATTCTCTTGTATGCCTCAAGACTATGACTTCACGTTGTGTGGGCAACGAACTAGAAGTCAATTGATCAGCTACTCACCACAATCCACCTGCTAGAAAACTCTAGTCCCGCAGCACCTGGCACGTACTATAAACGCACCGCCCGTAGAGAGAGAAAGCTACGCGCAGCTGGTATAGACCAAGACCAAAATTTCAGCCACTAGAAACCCAAAAACCAGCTGCACACTTTCTTGAAAATTCGACTTGGAGATAGAAACGTTTTCTCTCTCTAGAATTTTCTCTCTCTAGAAATCCTATAGATTAAATGTGTTATTGTTTTTTATGAATGACTGATCCCTTGTCTATTTATAGAGTTACAAGAGAGACTCCAAGTTGGTTTAGGATTGATCTTCCTACTGGGTTTCTGTTTTCCTTCAATCCTGTTTTTTGACTGATACAGATTCTGTTTCCTTCAATCCTGTTCCTGGACTGATACACTCCCAACTGTCACAGGGATTCACTTATCCCAATCCAGTTCCTGGGATGAATCACTCCCAACTGACACAGGGATTCACTTATCCCAAACCAGTTCCTGGGATGATTCACAACCAACTGACACAAGGATTAATTAATTTCTCAATTAATTGAATCTATCTTTGTCAATAACCCAGTACATAATTAATCGTACCACTAACGGATTAATTATGGCACTACCAACCTACACCAGAATTGCTTCCGGAACAACTTAATTAAATTATATTCTTTATCTCCCCACATCAAAGATATAGTGCTCGTTAATTCATTAATTTACTGATAAATTAATTCATCAACTTCTTTAATTCCTAGACTATTACCACTCGACCTTTTTACTATACCGGACATAAGTCCACCGGCCGGGTTTAGTATAATAAACATTTCGAGCTCATCTCGGGAGCACCATCACCCCGGACGCACCGGTACATGGTTTCCTTTCGACAAGCAGCAGCACACCAAGTAACTAAACACGCGCACCCAACCTACCGAGATTATTGGCCACATTTGACCTCACCCATTGGCAGATCAAAGTACACTATGTCTAATCCTCATGCCCACTCGAGTCTAGGGATTTAGAGATAGAATACAATGATCGATTTGTTTATTAAATCAGTGCAAGACAAATCATTCCTAAGAGTCAAGTTCAATATGCCCCGGGCATATTTATATGATTCAATTAGTTTATACAAACTAATTATCTGAATCACATAATAACCTAGACCGACAGTTTGTCCAAAGCTGTCTCGGTTACGAACCTCATTTATATATTATGTCTTTCAACCAATGATGAGATCTACTGTGTCGCACCAGACACCTCATCATCTACTTACATAATATAAATGGACGATAAATGCACAACCAGATATGACTGAAACACAAATCGATATATTAAGCTGGGAAACTGTACAATACAAGCATAGCTTATGTATTCTACTCCAACAGGTTGGGTATGCGGTGTTTAGCTTCTTACGTGCCGTTGCTAGTCGGAGGAATCCACGTACTGGTTCGCCGGATTGATGGTGCTCCCGAGATAAGCTCGTAAGGTCTATTATACTAAACTCGGCCGGTGGACTTTACGTCCGGTATAATAAAAGGTCGAGTGGTACTAATCTCGGATACCAAGAAGTCGGTGAATTAGTTTGTCAGTAAATTGATAAATCGACGAGCGCTAGATCTTTAATGTGGGGAGATAGAAGAAAATATAATGGCGCGATGTAAAGTCATTTTCGAGCGGTAGTTCCATAATTAGTCCGATAGTGGTACGACTAATTATGCGTTTGACTAATCGACAAGGTGAATTAATTAATCCTAAATGTTTAATTAATATTTAATTGACAAAGTGAATTAAGAAATTAATTCTATTTGAATTAATTAATTTTAAGGGTTCGATTAAATTAAATTAACGAAGTGGGTTAAGAAATTAATTCGAATGGGTCGATTGGAGTTGATTAGTCGGGAAAGACTAAGCGGTCAACGAAAGTCAAATTAAAAGGCCCAACTCGAGAGCCCATTAGGTCTCCATTAGAGCTCCTATAAATAGAAAGCTTAAGGCCAAAGAAACTTAAGAAAATCTTGCAAGACATTTATGTCTTCTTTAGAGTGAGAAAGTTCTAGAAAGACACCTCTTCCCTTTCGAGTTTTCTTTCAAAAATGAACTTAAATTCTCACTTCTCGATTTAGATTAAGCTTGAAAGATTAAACTTTTAGATAGCCCATCGATTTTTGGAGTTGCCCACTGCTGGAATTACTGTTCACTGGGGGGACTGTTCATCGATACTGTTCACGTCGGAATTACTGTTCACGACGGACACTGTTCACACCGGATACTGTTCACCGACACTGTTCACTCCGGGGTGCTTGATCCAGCTAGGTTTGTGTTGATCTCTTCCTTGGGTTGGTGATCCACAATCCCGGTTGTCCAGATCGTGACCGGAGTTAAAGTGGGTTCGATTTTATTGGCGAGAAAAGTAGTGGGCTGCAGTTTTTTGGGTTAAAGGTTTGATCTTTTGGGCAGATTTGATCTAATTGAGGAATTTTCTCGGTGGGTTTCTCGTGGGCTTTGCTAGCAGACTTCGATAGATTATTGCCCACACAATATTCAAAGTTTTCTCGGAGTAGTTTTTGGATTTCTTGTGGAATTCGCATAAAGATTGGATTTTTCTTATTGCAAGGGACTTCGCTACAAAAGGTATAATCTTTGAATATTCCGCTTTAATTAAAGATTGCATCTTTTGTGTCGATTTAATAAATTAAATAAGTATAAGCCAAGATCCGTTCGTGGGTAAATGAATTTGAGCCTGAGCTTGGTCGAAAGCTTCCGATTCTGGAATGCATTGCACAAAAGTGAGGTTTTCGATTTAGCCCGGGCTTATTCTGTTTTCCTTCATCCCCCACTTAAAGATTTGATGCCCTCATCAAATTTCAAGCCGGTCCAGCAATTCTCTAACCACTGAACTCCGTTCGATCCCACCTGGAACCAAAACTTAACATTTGTTTGACCATCTTGAAGAAGAAACCGGCAATTCAACCTCTGAACTGCTCCACACCCCATCAGGCCTCGAGGACGTTGAACTTAATTTTTCAATTCAACAACATTTCTCCAACTCTGCTTGAAGAAATCAGTCATACTAGTTTCCTCGAACCAACTAGCACAACTCCAAGGCAACTTTCACTTCCCCACTTCCTGCATCCCATACTACTAGAAAATGGACTCAAAGGTTAGCGGCCTCCCATAACGACCCCAATGATAGAAATGAAAGTAACCTTACCCACGTCCGAAGGCTACTCGAGCAACTGAAGTGCTCCAACACGTACAATCTCATTCGAGACTTCCTCTACTCGAACTGAGTTTGCACCAACGACTTGATCCCTCATTGGACAGTCTCGAACCTAATGCCCCTGTTTGCCACACTTGAAACAACCTTTTCCCTTCGGTTTCTCACTTGTAGCCGAAGTAGGGATGTTGCCTTTGCTTGGATTCTCAGCAACAACTTTCTCCTTCGCCCATGCCTTGTCTTTCTTAAGCATCTTGGTCGCGTCACCACCCATTGGTGCCTACAATTCAACCAACCCATCTGCCACCCGAAGTTCTTGGGTTAAGTTCCTCACATTGGAGCGACGCAACTCCACTTGCGCCCACGGTTGCAATCCCGTAACGAAGTTAAAAATCTTGTCCTCCTCCGACATGCCTTCAACATCCAACATTAAAGAAGAAAATTCTTTAACATAAGCACGAATGGAACTTACTTGTCTGAGCCTTCTCAACGACTCCCGAGCCATCCAACCCGCATTCGATGGTAAGAACTGAGCCTGCAACTCTTTCTTCAACCCATCCCAACTCTGGATTTTTGGCCGACTATGATCTTTAGCCCTTGTCCTCCACCAGAGCTTCACGTCTCCCTCGAGGTACATGCTAGTGATCATCACCCGTTCCATTTCCTGCACATGTGCAGCAACAAAATACTGCTCCATATCCCACACGAAATTCTCAAGCTCCTTGGCTCTTCGAACTCCTCCAAAGCCCTTTGGTTCTGGAACTTTAAATATCTGATCGAACGAAGAAGTCCCACCGTCAGTTGAACCAGATCCGACAGCCTTCTTCAATAAACTCACGTCTTCCGTCACCCCACGTAACTCGGAAAAATCATCCTCTAGTTCTTCCCTTGAAACCGTGACCTCCAGCCTTCTCGTCAAGACCACTATGTCCTGCTTAACCGACTCCAACGCATCAGCAAACGATGGAGACTGAGAAGAACTTGAAGAAGCAACACCGACCGAAACTTTTCTTTCGAGCTCCCGAGTTCTAGTCTCCAAAGACTCAAGAGACCTTCGCAACTCATTGAACGAAGCAAAGAAATTCACTGTTTCATCCTCAGTGCCAAGACGATGAAGCAAGCTCTCAATTTGAGACTCAATTCGGCCTACACGATCCCCCAACGGATTCACCATGTTGAAATCTTCAACACGCACACTGCACTTGCAACAGCAACGAAGGTAGAACAATTTGCACGAACCAACCTAGGCTCTGATACCAAAAATTGTCACACCCCCAACCGCTAGCCAAAGATTTAGCGAAACTCACTAAGGCAGCAACTAGAAATTGAAGCCGAAATCACACAAACGGAATAGATTCTAGCACACAAGTGATTTTAACGGGCTGATGCCCCAAAACTCAGTGCAACTTTTATTGAAAATCACTCAATAGTTAAAGAATTTTCCGTTCAAAACTAAGACCTCACACTTAGCCATAGCCTGAACCAACTAGTCTAACTCCCTCCCAAAGCTAAACTAGCCCGCCCCGATTTTCTGGAATTCCTTTACCAAAAATCTCGAGCTCTCTCCTCCCTCAAATGAGTGAGGTTTCACCTATTTATAGGCTTACAATGCGTGCTTGACAGCCCCAAGCACTAGGCCCGACTAAAGCTCTAGGAAACGGTTACCAGCCACGTTTTAAGAAACTGCCTGCACTTTCCGGTCGACCATCCCACATTCTTAGCCAACTCAGCACATTTCCAGCAACTTCAGCCCACGTCTTCAACTGCCTAACCGTTCTTCAAGCCTTAAGACCAGCAACTTTACAACCGAAGACCAGCCCGTTCGAAGTTGTGCGCAACTTCTTGCAACATCTCGCAACTGAAAGCCAGCCCGCCCAGCCGTGCATGCATTTCTCGTAACTGAAGACCAGCCCGCTCAGCCGTGTGCGCATTTTGTCGCACATCTCGAACCATCTCTCGACCATGCCCACAAATTCTCGACATTCAATGCCTTTGTGCGCATCTCCTATGCCATGCACTTAGAAACTCGCCCCACAAGCCCCTCCGTTCATTTTCTCTAGGCCAACATGAATTAATTCTCGGCCAATCCACCAAAGCCAAGCTAACTATGCATTCACACGAACACACAAGTTAATAAAAACAAGGAGATAAAATTAGCCCACAAGTTTACCGCTAACACCAACCTAGTCTATACAAACACCAAACCGCCATAAAGAGGCCTATCTAAATACGAAAATCCTAACTAGATAAAAACTCTCTAACTCGCAATGCTGGCACCCCTTGTGCGTCCAAAGCCATCAGACATTTCAATCTTCTGGGAGTAGATCCATGAAATAAATACGAAATTAACTTACCTGCCGAGCCCATTCATAATTTTTATTATAATTTATTGTATAAATTTAAAAATTTATGAATATCTACCAAATTTTAAAAATAATGACTAAAATTATATGAGAGTTTAAATGTTTGAACTATTTTTATCATTATTTGCATGTAATATTTTCAATTTTTGAAGTAAATATTTTTTTCTTTAATTACTTGCATGTTTTTTTTTTTTTTTTTTGCAGAAATGCAATTTTGGTCCCTTATAATAGGGGTAGTACGCCTTTTAGTCCCTTATAATTTTACGGGGACACTTTTAATCCTATAACTTTTTTATTATGAGTTTTGGTCATTTTTAAAGGGAAAGTTGGTCAACTAATGGGTTGACCATGTTTGACCATTAATTAGGAACCATTTTGGCCAAATTTTTTTTTTCAAGGGCATTTGTATAATTTTTTTTCTACTACTTCTTCTTCTTCCTATTGCCCCCGCCGCCTCCGCCACCCCCAACCACCGCCGGATCTTCTTCTCCCTCTCCTTCTTTCTATTCCGTTGTCGCCGTTCCCTCTCCCTTCTCCCTCTCTCGTCTCTTCGTCGAGGGCCTTCTATTCGTCGAGGGTTTCGGGATCAAGGAGATCCTATAGTCGAGATACGGTGAGTCTTTGAGACTTCGAACGACGAGGGCTTCGACAAGGAGGTTGAGATTGACGAGGGTTTTGGGATTTCAAATGAGAAATCGAGATCGGGCTTCAACGAGGAGGACAAGATCGAGCTTCGAACTAGGGCTTCGGGAGAGGGCGACAGTGACAAATTGAGATTGGGCTTCGAACTAGGGTTTTAGGAGAGTGGGTGGCAGTGGATCAAGATCGGGCTTAGGGAGAGGAGGGCGGCAGCAGATCGAGATCAGACTTCGAACAAGGATGTCGAGATCTGGCTTCGTATGAGGGCTAATATTGCCACACAAAATATAAGAGGTATTAAAAGTGAAATTACCCCTATTATGGGGAACAAAAAATTATTTGGTAAATAATTTTAAAATAATCACTAACTAGTAATTTTGCGAGCGACGATCGTTAAGTGCGTGTAAAATTTCTTTAATTTGACTAAACATGATACTCTATAAACTTTTAGAACTTAATTTGTTATTTTTTTTTTGGGTTTTTAATAGTTATGCCACATGGTTGTCACGCGGCATAAATTGATGGGCTACTACGTCAGTTGTTAAGTTATGTTAGAAAAACGTTAATTAGGCTGGATATATTAATTATAAAAATATTTAAAATTAAATATGTTACTATCAAACGTTTACAACTATATGAAAGCTGACTATAACAAATTATATCGTACACTTTAATAGAAAGAATATTTTATATTTAATGCGATGGTCCCTGAATATCTATTGTTTTTCTCCCTTAACTAATATTATTCTGTCATTTGTCAAAAACATATTGCATTAAAACTCTAATTCTATTATATAACGAATTAAAATATAATTTTAATACTACTATATTTCGATTGCGGTCGGAGACTTCATCTACAATTTTTTTCATAATCTTTAAGGTGTGAGCTGACTTTTTGTTGAAAATGAGTTTGGACTGGTTTTTCCTCCCATGGGCCAAGGTTTTTCAGTCCACGGAAGGTTTTGAAAACCCCACTGAGGGCCCAATTGCCTAAATCGCCATCCGCCTCTCTTCCACAAACGTAAGTACCATAACCCATCCACCCCCTCGCCGGTCTCCTCTCTCTTAAATACTGTTTTTCAATTTTTTAATTTCCTAACTTAATTTTTTGTCTTAAAAAAAAAAAAAAATCGTAAAACCAACACAGACTCTCCGGCCTTAATCTCCCTCAAAAATTTGTAAAACCAAAATCTTTCATGGCCTTTCATGTTGCCTGCCCAATTACCTGGTAAGTACCCCCTGCCCCTTTTAATTTTTACTCCCCCTGGACTCTTCTTTCCCCCTCTCTCAAGCGAAAATGTGCTGGGTTTTTATCGTTTGTATATATATTTGGGGTTTCTCGTTTTCTTTTGGTTTTTGTAGCATTATCTGGGCGAAATCTTTGTCAGTGTTGGTGGGTTTTTGATTTTCGTACGTGGGTTGTGTTTGTTGTAGTCGGAGAATCTGCTTCTGCGAGCTAGGGTTTTCGAGGGGCCTGCAAAGGGACAAAGGCAAAGATGAATTTCTGGCCCAAGTTCTGCGAATCGAAGAGTTTATAAAGGACCCTTGGTTGCTGAAGGCCGAGGCCAATGCTACCGTGCAGGTTAAAGTTCCAAAAGTGGTCGTGGTTGCTCCCCCGTCTTTGACTCCGCCGCCAGTTGCAGTTCAGAGAGCAACGACAACTGTGATTCCGGCCAAGGATGGTGATGAAGGTGCGAACGTTGATGGGGATGAAGCAGCATTGGCTGCGTCAGCGCAGACTAAGCGAGTGGCCTTACAGAAGAAGGCTGCTGCGGCTTCCTTGGTGGCTGAGGACTTTGCCAGGAGATTTGAGTCTGGAGAGATGGTGGTGAGTCTTCCTTCTTATTATTATATTATCTTTTGTTGGGTTGGAGGAACTGAATTTGCATCTTGATTGTTTCTGGCTTGTGCTCTTTGCTTGTGGCTTCAGGATTGTATGCATTGGACTGTTAAGGTTACTCATCTGTCCCTTTGTTGTTGGTGCCAAATGTTTAAGTTTGTGGGCGTTGTAGTTCGCAATAAATAGGCTTCAAGTCTGGTTTTGTTTATAGTCTGTTGACTGGTTTTTTGACGTAAATGGTGATAGTGTTGCAGATTTGTGTAGGTGTTTCCGGTTTTAAATTTCATTTTGTCTAGTTACATTTTGACTTTTTGTTTTTCTGGGTTTGCTGGGTTTGTGGTTGATCTGCTTTTTATGTGTTTTTGTTGCTACTCTAGCTTTTAATACATGGATTATTAGCCACGTGCAATATTTTTATTTCTTCTGCATATCTCGTGGTCTAATGAAACTCATGTTGCATAGGGTTGTGTTCTGATTTTTGAACTTCATATGATTGTCCTTTTTGTCATTGATGGCACGTGGAAATTTCTTTTAATCTCTAAAATCCCCAGTTAATAGGATGTCTTAGGTAGCTTCTCCTGGGGTAATTCATGTGCTTTAGTAAATCTCTACAATCCCCAGTTGATAGGATGTGGTAATTAACTTCTCTGGGGGTAATTCACGTGCTTTAGTATCTTTTACTCGTGTGCTTCGTGTATCTTTGACCTGTGTGCTTCTATTATCTTTCTTTTGTCGTTTATTTCTTGGAATAATTGTGGTTTCCCATAAATTTTCAGCTGGAATATAGCTATTTTCCAATGTTTTGAACTTCACTCCAGCGTGTTGTTTGTGCCCCACTTTCTTTTCCCCAATAGCTGGTTATACTCATATGAGAAAGAGATTGCAAGTGCTTTTGTTTGTTTCCGTGCGCGTGGTTTGGTGTTGATAGTATATATGTTGTGAAGTATGCTGTCTTATGTTAAAGAGAAGACGTGATAGATAACTCATTATTGTGATTGACATTTATGGTCTCTGTCCATTGATTGACGCTCTGATCCCAGTTTAGGGCATGAATAGAGTCTCCTAACTTACGTCTGCAGAGAAGAGCCTAGAAAGTTTCTGTATATATCTACATGTCCTAACTTACGTCCTACAGTTTCTGTGTATTCTAAATTTTCCCTATTCAATCCCTTACAACTCCTCCCCGTTCTCCATAAACTTTTCACCTAAATTCATTAGGTGTTAGGGGTAAATTAGGAAACTATACAAAATAGAGAAAATTAACTAAAAAGTTTCCTTGGTATTGGTACATTCCATATTTGTGACTAATAATAAGGAACGGGGGGAGTAGACAGTAAAATTGTCCAACTTTTACAATGGTTGACATTTATTACTAAAATATTTCCATTTATATGGATTCTCATGATTCTGTGAACATTATTCCCTGAAAAGATACATGCTAGAATGGCTTGGCATTATGTATATTTAGTCCCGACAAACACTTAGTTTAAGTTATTGTCGACCGTATCGTCATGGATATAAACTCATTAATGTTCTTCAGAGCACATTTGTTGAAACAGGTGGGGAAACATATGTTATAACTGCTATTGCAAACCAGCTTTCAACAGGTTGAAGGATTTCATTTTCCCTGCTTGCTGGTTGAAAAAGAAACTATCTTTAGGGTGTAGGGAGAGGCTTAGAACACCAAACATCTCAAATATAACTTCAATAAAACCTTTATGGAGTCATACAACTAAAAGTGGCGTTGCAACTCTTTGTACCTTATAGTTGGTTGTGCTAGAGGTTGATTGAGAAAGATGAATTTACAACATTTCTGATGCTTGAAAATTGATAGTCTTTCAGCTTTAGTTTAGACTGATGCGTTTGTGAGCTGTTTTGGCTTTCATAGTTGCTAGTGTTGGGTCTAATTCTTTTCTTCATGTGAAAAAATGAAGTGCTGGATGGATCCCGAAGGGTGAAAGAAAGCACTAAAATTGGTTAAGTTTGCCATACTATGGACCGATCAGATTTTACTACCTGCCATTTTTCTGTGGTTGCAATTCCTAATTGATATCTATTATTTATAAAGCAATATTAATATCTGATTAACATGTGCTCTGCATTTGGTAGAACATTTTATGCTGTTCTTGATTGTTGTTTGTCCCCTCATATTTATTCCTCCTATGCTTCACTGGTCTTGTTGTGCATGTTTGCTTCAATTTTTCTGTTATGATCTATAATTGATTTGCTTTGTCCTGAACATGAATTTAAAATGGTCAAATCAGAACTTTCTAGATCATACATAATCACAATGATTATTCTAATTTGGTCTACTCTTTTCTTGTTTGAGTATATTGCACAAGGAATTGTGTGTAATTGATTGAAAATAAAGCTGGCATTATCATTTCATTCAAATTGTTAACTACTATTAGGGTTCTGCGAAAGATGAAACTTGTACCCAAGAAGAGCATGGTCTATCCACTGTCAATGTAATGTGCCGCCTATGCTTTGGTGGGGAGAGTGAAGCGAGTGAAAGAGCAAGGAAAATGTTGCCCTGCAAAAGTTGTGGTAAAAAATATCATAGAAGCTGTCTGAAAGCTTGGTCACAGAATAGAGGTACGCTCTATTCCTTTAAAGAATATAAAAGTGAAGTATTTTTACTTTGCTAACGATGATGTCGTTACAGATCTTTTTCATTGGAGTTCATGGGCATGCCCCTCTTGCCGAATTTGTGAGGTAGTTCCTGATGTAACTCTTTTTGACTCCTTAAAGAACATGGTTAAATTGTTAGTGTTGGCCTAAGTTTTGGAATACTTAGTAATATTGCCTGTAACTGTAGACACATTCTGTCATTAACTCTCATTTAATGGCCCATGCCATTGAATGTTTCATGATGCATATTTCTTATGTCATTGTTTTGATGCGAAACTTTTGGTATGCGCATTGAATGATCTTATCTGGATTTTTTTTTTTTGGCAGATGGAATGATGGATATTTCTTTGGCCTTCCTAAATATGGTCTTGTGTGATAGCCATTAGTTCCGTATATGTTGCATATGGATCATATACGGAACTTCTGAATCATATTTAGGGAACTTCTGAATCATTGTTGTCATTTGTTACATGGGTGTGGCTGTTGGTAGTTAGGGGCATGTATCCAGATATCTGATTGTATGAACCTTGAAATCTAGGTCATTGGAGACGTGTCTAGACCTGGGGATGATTACGTGTATACAGTGTACGGTTTCATATTTCTTAGTGTACAAACAAATATGTCACCAATGATAAATGAAGGAACATTCAACCATCTAGCAAGTGATATCTGTTCAAATTTCTTCTGCATCTCAATTTCGTCGATAAATTTTCTCCCCTTTTCTCTTCCTATCTCCAGAAACCACCCGAGTATGATAGTGCATATAACACTATGAAATCTTAGTCTTTCTTTCTCTCTCTCTCTCTCTCTCTCTCTCTAGCTCTCTCTCATTGTTCAACCTTCTACCCTTCTCTTCATCTTTCTGAACTTACTCCAACGGTTTCTCAGACCTATTACATCAAGTTTCTCCATACATCATGAATATGAATCTCAGGTAAGGGAATAAAGTTTGTTGATGCTAATACTTAGTCAAAGCATCACATGGAAGTTGATCGTGTCAGTGTATATCTCACACTAGTTATATCACGCCAATGAACTGATGTGTTAGAATGATCTGGAAGTGATGGGGTGGAAGAAGAGTCCATATGACATAAGTTGTCAATTTGGTATTCTTTGTTTGCAAGGAATTGTGTTTGCTTAGCCTGATGATTTCTTAAGATTTGCTCCAGTCTGTTGACTACCCTGGTTCATTGTGGGATTGGTGCTTCAATATTTGCTTTTTGATTGATGTGAAATCTTAAATGCTACTTGTAATGGGTTCAAACTTGCTTAACGTGGTAATCTTACTTTTCAAGGTAGCAATGTTTGCCTAGCCTGTTGACTTTTTAGGTCTATTGCTCTAGCCCGTGGATATTCTCTGTTTCACTGTAGATTGATACTTTTGGAATTGCTTTTTGATGTATGCGGAATCTTTCATGAAATTGCTACTTATAGTGGATTCTAACTCGGCTGTCATTTATGTCTATTTACCACTGTGATTGCTAACAAATTTGCTGCTCTAGGTCTGCCGAAGGTCTGGGGATCCAAATAAATTTATGTTTTGCAAAAGATGTGATGGTGCATTCCATTGCTACTGCCTTCAGCCACCACATAAGGTGTACTATCCTCCTTTTCAAGCTTTATCTTCTGCTAAACTTTCTGTGCATTTATTATTGACTTTCGGGATCTTCAGAATGTTAGTACTGGACCTTACCTCTGCCCCAAGCACACAAAGTGTCACAGTTGTGCTTCTTCTGTTCCTGGGAACGGCTTAAGTGTGAGGTATGAGCTTTAAATGTTTTCCAACATTTTCTAATGGCTAACTTTGAAATGTTGAGGCAAAATCATGTCCAATTAGGGGACTTTTCCTTATTTCCATTTTGGTTGAGCATTTTGCTTTGATGCCAATGGGCCTCACAAGTAACTTAAAGTAAACTAGATGGAGAAATTAGTTGTGGCTAAGACCAAGTTTCCTAATATAGTTACCTTAATGGGCTGGGTTCGTAGACATCTAAGGATTTTTATTAGGAAAATCTTTGCTAATCTGTAAATGCCTCTAGGAACATGAGAACAATGGACTTTGAGGTAATGGAGACCTTTTTAGAGACATGAAATCGTTGGATTATCTTTCCAAATATGGTTTGCATTAATGGCTCCTGATGAAATGGCAGGTGGTTCCTTGGCTACACCTGTTGTGATGCTTGTGGAAGATTGTTTGTCAAAGGGAATTATTGTCCTGTTTGTTTGAAGGTATGAATTTGCGTGCATCATAGTTTAATGTGTCATGATTTTCATTTTTTTGGGGCTGCCAATTCAATTCAACCAAAGCGCAGACTTGCTTTCGTCCTTTTGTTTTCTTGGTTGTGATAGATGGTGTCACATTCTCCCTCTGCTACTTCAAGTTATGAATGAACATCATTTTTACCTTGTTCTATTCTGAAATATGAATTTATTTTTTTTCTCATTTAATTCTTGTAATCATAGTAGTTCTCTCTTCTTTCAAATGTTTATTGTTTCACCTGTGTTATCATGTTGTGTGGAGCTTCTTCTCTTGTTGCTGATTTCCCAATGGGGTCTGCTTCTCCCAACCCCTGCGTGTTCTATGAAATTTGAATGTTTGTTTTGGCTAAAATTACAGGTCTACAGAGATTCTGAATCCACACCTATGGTCTGCTGTGATGTTTGCCAGCGTTGGGTGCACTGTCAATGCGACGGTATCAGGTATTTTTTAAGCACTTCTGACCATATCTGACCTTTTAGACTAGTTATATATGAATCCTTACATTTATTTTGGTGGATGCTTATGCTATTTTAGCTCTGTTTTAACTGTTTGGGGATACATTCATAGCTTTTGGCTTTTGTAGTGATAGAATGTAGGATTGTGTACCAATTTAAATTGATTATTTTCCTCAGTTTGGTGAGAAATATAGTGGCTGAATTAAGTTGAAGTTTAGAGTTCTTATGCTGATACAAGTTAAATTTTCTGTTCATTGATTAACTCATTTGTTTTGGGTAACAGCTCTTCAGTAAGATATAGTACCTTTTTTATGCAAACAAAATTGTCTGTCTCTGTTTGATTGGTGAAATATTGCTCATTCTCTATTGAAATTTTACTTTCTGCAATTGTTTTTGCACAACAATTATAGCATAAAGCTTTATATGTTTTCAAGTTTAATTGTTGTAATTTGTCGAAACTTCATATTTTATGGGTTTCCTATGCTGCATCTTATTATCTTTTTTTCCCCAGTGATTCAAAATATTTGCAGTTCCAGGTTGATGGAAACCTTCAGTATGTATGTCCTACATGCCGCGGAGAATGCTACCAGGTATAGTCCAACTCTAAAAACATAATTATTTTAAAAGGAAGAAGGAACTTTTCATGAAGGTGAATTTTTCACTTCATTAACCAGGTTAGAAATCTTGAGGAGGCTGTTCAGGAGCTATGGAGAAGGAGAAATGAAGCTGACAGGGATTTAATTGCCAATCTGAGGGCAGCTGCTGGATTGCCAGTTGAGGATGAGATTTTTTCTATCTCACCCTTTTCTGATGATGAAGAAAATCCACCTGCTGTACTGAAAACTGAACATGGCCGTTCATTGAAGTTTTCTCTAAAAGGATTAGTTGATAAATCTCCTAAAAAGAACAAGGATTATGGGAAGAAATATTCAAATAAGAAGTCTAGTAAAAACAAGGGACATATGGTGTCTTTGGACAGTGGAACTGAGCCTCATCAGAATGCAGAAAAGGACAGGGATGCTTCATCATTTGGATTTAATGTTGATAACAATGATGAACAAAAGCAGTCTCCTAGGAGTGGTGAACCTGATAGTTATTTTTCTCCCACAGCTGGGAGCTTGACTGAGGGAATGTGTTCTGTTAACCTGGCTGGGTTTTCGAAACATAAATTCATTGGTGAAGTTACAGAAACCCAAAATAGTCGAGCACCTAAAACAGTGAAAATTAAGAGCAATAAAGCCCAAGGGGGAGCGTTTAACACTGGAGATGGAAACCAAACAAGCATGTCTAGGACCACCAGAGGACCAAAGCTTGTTATACATTTGGGTTCCCGAACTAGGAATTTAACTAGTTCTCCTAGGTCGGATGGTTCAAGCTATCAGAAGGACCACCCTGATATCACTACTTCAAATGGTATATTCCTTCTCCTTTCAGAAATTGAAAGAACGAACTTCTTATCCTATTTGAATTCTCCAAGTTCCCTTTTCTTTTTGTGTTTTGTTTGGAGTGCTATTGTCTGTGACAGGTTGCTATCACTTACATTATTTCAGAATAATGTAGCTTGATCTTGACAGTTACATGAGTTCTGAGTCGAAAGTTTGAGCAACTTTTTTTGCATTCATTAGTGATTTTTTCCTGGATCATTAAATAGCCTGCTAGGATAGGGCTGCAATAATATTTTTCAATTTCTTCGATCTTTTGTTATAATATCTTTAGATCTATTGTTCTCCTGTATTGGTTATGATTCTGAACCAATACCATGAATGACTGGAGAAGGGCAGTAAATTCATTTTTCCCCTTAAAACTTGGAAGTGATACAATTGTTCATTTTGCAAATAAATATACCTTCAGAGATGTACTCTTTGTCGCCCTCTCTTCCTGCAGGAAGAGTTCTCTATGCCGCCAGACATGCATACTGTGTACTGGCTTCGAATTACACTTCTAGTACTTGCGCATACTGTGTATACTGTGTACTGGCTTCAAATTACACTTCTAGTACTTGTGCATCAGATGTAACTTTGGCTTCTAGATGCCAAAGGGGAGTTGGTAGATTTTGTGGAATTCGTTCTTATGTGCAGGAGAAATTTGAAAGAATTTGTTGCTTCAACTTCCTGTCATATATTTACACCCGCACACACACACACACACACACACACTTGATTATGGATATCAAACAACCAGAGTTGTGGATATGAATCATCAGTCCAGTGTATATTTGTCTACATGGATGAGAATTTTCCTTTTGAAATGTTCATTGGCATCCTTTTGGTTAAGATTTCAGTTTTAGAATTTAGCTTTTTAATGATACGTTAAGAAGTTATATTTCAAATTGCTATATTTTTTTGTCAAATAGGCAGTGAAGACATGGGGCATCTTGGGAAGAATGAAGCTGCGGAAAGGCATGAGGATACAGCTAATGGTGGTGATGGAAAAGGAGGTTGTTCCAAGCAACTAAATCTGGAACTTCATTTGGTTAATGATTTCATTGTCATATAGCTCCACTGAAGTTAACTAGATTCATTTTCTTTGGTTGCTTGTGTTGCAGATCAAAGGAAAGATTCAAAACACAGGGGAAAAGAAGGCAACCTGATAAAGATTAAAAAATCTAGTACCCAAGTCACTGACATGCCTTCTAGATTTGGCGGATCCAAAGTTTCAGATGGTTTTGAATCTGTTCCTGCACCATATACACGTGCTTCATCTGGGAAAAAAGTTGCCGAGGGTAGCTCAACTGGACTAAAGGTTAATACTGAAGTTCCGTCTAGCAGAGCTAACAAGTTATCTCTGCCTGTTTCAGATGATATTGTTCGCACACCTATATCAAATATTCAAAAGGAATCCAAGCCTTTATTGAAACTAAAAATTAAGAATCCTGTATCTGAAAACCCAAGTTCCTTGGCACCTCTTAAGGAGGATGACAGGAGTTATGCTAAGGGCCAAAGATCAAAAAGAAAGAGACCTTCACCCTCTAGAGAAAAGGTGTCGACAAGGAATGGTGATGATGTTCCACTAGTTGACAGTACGATGGATGAGATCATGGATGCTAATTGGATACTACAAAAGTTGGGTAGAGATGCTATTGGGAAGCGAGTGGAAGTTCATCAGCCATCAGATAACTCTTGGTAAGGTTTTAATTTCTCTTCCATCTGCCCGTTGTTATATTTCCTGGTTCACATGAAATTAGTTCAAATAATAACTCAATTAGGACATCTCTCTGGGGATTTGAGAGATGGGTGAAAAGGTCACATGAGCTTGCAGAATGTTGAATATTATTGTTGGGAGGTTAATGTCTAACCTGGATTTAGGCCTTGAAGAAGCTTTGATGTCCACAGTTGATACATTTTGTCTCCCTCTTCCAAAATGCCCCTTTTAACTTTCCGGTGCTATACTTTTCTCTAGGCATAGAGGAACCGTGATTGAGGTTTTTGAAGGCAAATCAGCTGTCTCTGTTTCCCTAGATAACGGTAAGTCTAAGAACTTGGAACTTGGAAAGCAGGGGATTCGCTTCATTTCTCAGAAGCAAAAGCGTCGATGAGTTGGCAGCATTAGTAACATAATTTGTGTATCCATTGCTGGGAGGTGATCCTTCCCCTTAGTCCAAGAGTATAACTAAGCATTGAAGATGTGAAGATTGAACGCTAAGCAATAGAGAAATTCAGATTTGACCAATCCAGAAGCATTTTGATGATGGCCTCTGAAGCTCTAGCAAAATTGAGCGCTTTTTTAATTTTCGCTCAAATTTGTGCAGTGCTTCCGTGTATTTGAAGCAGCAGGGCCAACTTAAATTTGTCCCATTGTTTGCTTCCATCTTTAGTCTTTGATCCTCTTAGTGAGCATCTTTTACCTGAGAATATGTTCTAAAATTCTGGGAAATTATGTGTTGCGCTATACCTACCTGTAGTTGTTGCTGTACTTATTCAACTGCTCTCTGAATCTCAGATTTGTAGCTTCTTCCAATAATTAATGAATCATGTACAGAAAATTCCAATTAATTTGAGCATTTCCTGGAGTCTCGGTTTTTATTTTTATTTTTATTTTTAGAAAAAAATATAACAATAGACTCTATAGTACGGGTAGTGGTAATTTTAGCCATAAGTTTGGTAGTTGACAAATTGAGTGTTAAACATTGTTATTTACAACACATTTAATCTATGACTGTCAAAATCAATATCAGGTATATCTTGCTTAGTGGCATAAGTAGAAATTTTAACGTAGGGTGAATTTTTTTTGCATCGTCATCATTTGCATTGATATCTTAGATATTATATATATTTTTAATATACTAATAATATTAAAATATAATAATATCAAAGACAAATGGGACAGTGTTGTTTAATGAGTTGGCGTCGTTTAATGAAACTGTCTTTTTAGTTGATTGGAAGAAATAAAAAAAAAAAAAGTGAAGCGAAGCTTTACCTGTTTTCATATTCAATTTCTGTTCACGACTGAGGAAAAACCTTAAAATTTAAATCTATCAGTGCAGTGCCGATCGTGGAGCGGCGTTGTAACTCTCCATCGATCGAATACTCCTACCCCCTAAAAATTCCGTATCAATGTGAGGCGGTCGCCTTATAATCGTTGTACGTAGATCTGCCCCTGCTGTGGAAGGTGGGAAAAGAGGGGAGGGGAGGCATAAGAAAGAAGAGGGGAAGAAGGGGGCGGTTGAAGAGAATTGGGGGAGACGAGAAGAAAATGAAAAAATAATATGTTTTTACATGTTTACCCTCAAATAATTAGTCCGTTGATGAGGTTAACGGTCAAAGATGACTTATCGACCTTTAAATGGAATAAAATGTGAAAGTTTGTGATTTTAGATTGGATTTGTAAGAGTTAGTGGCCAAATTTGAATTTCACAATAATTTCATTAAAAAAAAAAAAAAAACCCGACGATGCCGTTTAGAACACCTCTATAAATTGGTTCCTCTCATCATTGTTTGGCACATTTTCGCAAGCTCGCAGCAGATAGTCGCCGGTTGTATTTGACGGTAGTACAGAGCTCCGATGAACGCCCCAGACCGCTACGAACGATTCGTCGTCCCCGAAGGCGTCAAAAAGTACTTACCTGTTTTTTTGTTTTACAGTCCAAAAACATACCCTTGCACTAACTGTTTGAATTCTATAACCTGAATAATTATTCTTCTCCAAAACCTCTGTTTTTTTTTTTTCCTTGGGGGTTTGGAATTTCATAGGGTATCATACGAGAGGGATACCAAGATTATCAATGCCGCGTCTTTCACTGTCGAGAGGGAGGACCACACTATTGGAAACATTCTTCGCATGCAAGTTCATTCTATTATTCTTTTCTGTTTTTTTGTTTTTGGGTTTAAACCCAAGTCTTGAAGTTGAAAGGCGTTGTTTTAATTTCCCTTTGGGATGATGTTAATGTATAATCAGGCAATTGCATAGAGACCCAGATGTCCTTTTCGCTGGTTACAAGCTTCCCCATCCGCTCCAGTACAAAATTATAGTCAGAGTTAGTATTCTTTACTCCATTCCTTTTTGCATTCTTTCATTATTTTTCCCCCATTTGGCTAATGAATTGGAATGTGTGTGATCCGTCTATTCTAACGATGTTTCATCAATCAGCTTTGCTCTTAATATGAACGGTTCTGTTAAAAGATGGAAATACCTTTTATGCATTCATGTTTAATTGCTTAGTGATGTCGGGAAATTTAGCTATATGAAAGTAGTGAATTTTTCTCTTATTCTGATATTCTCTTCAAAGATTGTTAAGGGATGTGACTTGATTATGCTTGGTTATTTGTCTGGATCCTCTTTCAAAGTTAAGATGGTTTGCCACTCCGAGATGTTGTAAGCAACATTTATATGCTATAAAGGGAGTTCTGATGGGAGTTGTAAAATATTTTATCTTATTTGAACACTGAAAGCCAAAATTGGTTGATCCTCTTTAGGTACCAAAATTATGAGACTAATCATATTTCTTTGGCTTTTTCAGATTTTTCAACAAGACAAAAGTTGTGCCAGGAATTAATGAGTATCATTTGTTAGAATTGTTTGGGGGTGGTTCTCTAGAATCATTTCATAATAGAAGAATCAACTATTGTTGCTTTGCAGCGTGTGGTCCCTGCTCACCTTTTAAAGTGCAACTCTTTCCTGCAAAATGATTTTAAATACTAATGGTTTCAGTTCAATTGTTATTTGTTTATACAGTTTTGAAGTCGAATTATTTCTTGAGACCGCTTTTTGAACTTGTTTCCATTATTTTTTCTTGAATATCTCTTTAATGGTTTTTGTTTGTATTGTGGTTTGGCTATTAGTAAGCTCTATTTGCCTTGAAGAAGCTTTGTTAGTTTACTTACAAGCTTTTCAGATTCAAATTGTCCGTGCTTGGCCTAGATTGTGTCACTTCCATTTTAGGCAGCAAAAAGTGTTGTTTAACTCTTTTACGTTATATATTTTGGTTTTCCTTAATTCTTTTGTTCTTAGTGATGCAACATGAGAAGACATATTGATCTGAGAGTTTATAAATTTAAACTCCTTATTTGATGAACTACAGATTCACACAACTAGTCAATCCTCACCAATGCAAGCTTATAATCAGGCTGTTAACGATTTGGATAAGGAACTTGATCATCTGAAGAATGCATTTGAGGTAAGTGCTTCGTTAGTTGACTGTTGCGACTACACTTTTTTAAATGGACTCTTTTCCTCTGTTAAGTTTTTTGGCTTGGAATTGAGCTAGGTTTATTTATGGCACAAAGCAATATGCGGTGTGGTTTACTTGATATTAATGTTGAATCACTAATACGAATAAATTAGTTAAATGTGCACTTTCAGCTGAGCCAGGTTGAAAAGAATGTTTAGTGTTCATTCTTGGCTAGATATTAGTCAAGTCAAACTCAAAAGTTCTTGAGTTTCACTAGAACCATTTAAAATGAACACATGAAAATGTCTCCTTATTCTTTGCTTGCTGGGGGTGAGAACTCAAGTTTGTTTGTAGTTAATGTATCAACCATGTATAGAATTATAAAGTTTGGCAAAATACATATTATTTTGCAAATAATTGGAAGAAATTAACCATTATGTTTAAATCATAGTAAGACAAGCCTAATCCCAGCTTGCGGAATTTGAAATGGCTAATAATCAACAACTACAACAACTAAGTCTTTGTCTCACCATTGTGCTCTATTAACACTCTAAATGGTTAATAGTCAGCAACCATACAAATTGTGTCCATATTGATTTTAGTTTCTGATGGAACCTCAAGATAAGCCCAACTGATTCGTATTTCTTGTATGAGTAAATGGGTGCAAAGTAACCAAATCTGTGCTTCTCTACATGTATGGATCCCGCATCTGCAGCTTCTTAAATCCAAAACATGACAAAGTCATATTACTCTACCTAGCAGGATGGGACTTGTGGTTATGTCTTGGGGATTGTGAGTCGTCCAGGAATAAAGTGAACTGGATTGTCTTAGAGTTATCCTAAAGCCCCAAAGGCTCCATTGATATGGTGTCAAGTGTTACATGGCTCGTATTCCATGTTAAAGCTGGATTCACTGAGTCATTAGCTTGAATTTAGCTTATATGAGCAGAAAACTATGATATTCAAATTGCTGTGGAATTGTCTGGATACATATGTATATTGTAGTTGTTGGAATTTGAAATGGTAAACCTTTAGGGGAAACACTTAAAATCTGGTAGCGCAGCTGCACTTATAGCTCTTCAATCTACAATAGGGAATAATGGGATGATGGGAAATGAATGTAGTTGTACATGGCTTTCATTGTAAATTCTGGCTGTGTGCTTTTCATCTTTTCTTGGGTGGATTGGTTAGTTAGAATATGTAATGACGTAGTGTATGTGGTGAATGCTTTGACCATTTTGTGGTTAATCTTCAAGGCTAGTTTATGGGGAATGGGTTACTAGAAAATAAAAAAAAGGCAAAAGAAAGAGGCTTCCTGGCCCAAAGCTTGATTTTGCATACTATGGATTACATGGAACCAATTTGGGAACTTGAGTAACTTGTGAAAGTGTTTTTTTAGGCAAGTCTTTAGATGCAATAGTTCAATTTGTTCTTTTTAGGAATTTATAATGTTCAGTTGTCAAAGTTATTTCAGTAAAATTGCTGCTCTGTAGGAATTTCCTGAATTCTAGGTTTTCTGATTTTGATTCTTTGCTTTGAAAGTTAATTTAGTCAAGTATTATCTATTTTTGAGATTGAGTGAATATAGGAAATTCATTCGGAAGTGACAGGTTCTATGAATTATTCCTAGAGAGACTTGAGTTTTCCTGCAAGTTTTTCATAGCTTTTCAGTTCCCTTATTGCTCAGTTTTCCACCTTCCTAAAAGCCTAGAAAGAGTTGCCAACAATCTGTTCTACTTGAATGCATGGTTGTGCTGCATCAGTATTTGTTTATGCAGTAAGCATATACTTGGGGCTTCTGATTCACTGCAGGTATTGTTAGTTGATCATATTCTCCATCATCTTGACTTGGTCCTCATTTCGTTCTTCCTGTAGGCTGAAATTGCAAAGCACTCGAGGGACTACTAACTGTTTTTTTGAAGAAAGCAGGGCATCTTCTGAAAATGCCGTGGATATGGTTTCCAGTTGTGCCAACTTGATGTAGATGAACGTTGGTTTCTATATTGTGGTGCTGGACTTTATGTATTTGTAGTGGAAAATTTGCCCTGTTGAATTTCTTGTTCTTAGGAACCTCCAATAGTAATTGGCCAACAGTTTTGTTGCCAGAAGCAAATACTTCACTTTTGATCTTTTCAATAGCTTATAAAACTGTCTTACATTATTGAAAATTCATCTTGTAAACCATCTAATTCTCCTCTAATACTATGCTGCTGGATAACTAAAACAGAGGCCGTGACTGAGAAATCAGAAGCTGAAAGAATATCCCCAATGGGACCAAGTTCTGGACATTCCTCCCAATCATTCATCCCAACTGTCAGAACTGAATTCACTCTACCACCTCTTCCTACAATGAACAGCCCATACTGACCTTCAAGAGATCTGAGGGTAGAAAATGTCTGGCCAGAATTAACCAGGTATTTCTCCATGTAAGCCACCCGGCCTCCGGCAACATGCCTGTCGTAGAACTCTGCAAAGCACTCATCATCTAGCTTCATTTCTTCTTGGTGTGCCGTAGTGTTGGCCTTTGCTATGGTGATTCTTGATGAAACACTATCCCCACTCACCTCCAACAGAAACCTTATCACTGTCAGTTTTACTCCTGGGTGTCGAGCCACACGCCCGGCATAGGCCAATGCTTCGCGGTCATCTTTGCCTCCAATGAAAATCACTGCTGCAGTAAGTGTTACGGCTGATCTTGTAATTGGTGTTGATCCAAGGCCCCGGTCTACTAGTATTCCCACTGAACAGGGGGCGTACCGAAGCACCTGGGAAGCGGTCACAGTCAGTGGCAGAAGCAGAAAAAGAATTTGAATGAGGGTGATAGTTCCGCGACTGGTCACAGTAGATGTATGACTAACCACTTGAACCAATCACAAAAATCAACAAATTTTGATGCCATTTACCTTGCGGTTGACATGCCGGAAACCTTGATGACCTCCATTGAGCCTGCCATCTGCTTCTTGCTTCTTGTGGAATGGCAGCACTACAAGTGAAACCATGAGATCTTCTGCAAGAATGCACAAGTCCTGATGCATGCTATTGATGGTTGAAAGTGCAAGCATTCGCCTTTGATGGATCCCATCCTTATCTTCAGTCAGGTAAACATCAACTTCCCTAGTAATTTGATCCCTCATCTCCACAACATCAGGATCAGTTACAACTATAGCATCTGCTCCTTCACCATGTGTAAGTGTTGCAGCTATTTTATCTGTCAGTTCAACCATGTCAGTGAGGTACACCATTATACCTGGATCAACCGGTCCTCGAGAAATCTCCATGAAATTAATGGCAGAAGTCACATTCTGATTCCCGCGCAAGCAAAGCAAGATCCGGAACTCATTTGTTGGATGGAGCCATTGAAGTGCCATTTGCTTCGTTGGTGAACGTTTCCTTGCACGTTCAATGATTTTCGCTACAATCAACGGGGTATAGATGACTGTAAGTAAGGTTGAAAATACCAGCGCAATGCTTGTAGAAATACTTGTGATATTCATCTGCATTTGACGAGTGGAAATGAATTTCTTTAGACAATATTTCTGCCCCTATACAACCTTCAAAGTTGCTGTTTATCCTTACCTGGTATGCAGTTAAAGCTAAGTAGACCTGAAACCGGCCTTTGATGTTGAGAAACAAGCCAATGGCAATTGATTCCGGCCAATGAAACCCCAAAATGATTCCTGAAACCAGAGATCCAAGAACCTTTCCAGCTATTGTAATCAAGAAAGTAAAGAATAGCTTTGCCCAAGTATTTACACTGCTTGCTTCAAACTTGGAAAAGTTGGCTTGCATGCCTACCCAGAAGAAGAAAATGGGATTGAAAATGGTGGTGGTGAAGTAGTTCACCTTTCCAGTGATCAGTTTCGATATCCTCCCATCCCTCGGCATGAAAAGCCCGGCAAGAAACGCACTCAATACTTTGTTATAATGCCCAACCAATGGTGAAAAACTGCAAACTATGACTATAAATGCAATTGAAAGGACTAAATGTGAGCCTTTCATCGGTTTCCCTTCTGGATTTTCATGATTCACCCAGTTCATAAACATGGGAGTGAACTTAGCTGCTATGACCATCTGGATCACTAAGGTAGAAACCGTAAGAAGGACAGGCTTTGCATCTCGAAGGTAAAAATTTTTGTAAGGGTCAAAGAAAACATAACCAATACAAATGAGAAGAGTAGAGATGAGGTCAGAATGTACTCCGGCGGAAACTACGAATCGTCCGATATCGGACTTGCCGATCTTAAGGTCAGTGATTAAGCGAGTTAGTAAAGGGGAAGCAGTGCCACAGAGCATGATGGAAAAGCATAAACTGAATGTGTAATTTGGAGCTTCAGAGATCTTGAGAAGTGGGGTGAGTAGTGAAGCAAAAACAAAGGTCATAAGGACTCCTGAACAGGCAACTTTGGCCTCCCGAAAGGGCATCTGAAGGAAGATATGAGGATCTATTTCTAGACCTACCACAAACAGATGGAAGATCATCCCAAAATCAACCACAAAGTTCATGTATTGTATAACCTCAGGTGTCATTTGATTTCGAATGAGGGGTAGGTTGCTAAAGAAAAGTCCCACCTGCATGTACACCACAAATGATCATTCTGTGTTTCAGCCCAATAATATCTCAGATATAAACCTCAAACATCACACTCTAAGAAAACTAAGACATGGCATTACTATTTGTTCGTGTCATGCCTTTCTTTCCACGTATAATAAAAGTTCAATGATGTGGTATTTGATTTTTTCTTTTCATGTATTCTTGAAAACATAAATGTACTACCATAATTGTAGTTTAGAAAGAACATTCATCAAAACTCTGACTCAAATCAGTTTAGTGCCTTTGTCTACTTCCAATTCCAACCTAAATTTTATATCTTAAACCAACCAATATTTCCAACATCTATAAACATACATGTTGCCATTTAAAGCATGAGATAGATGAAAATCTAAAGATGGAGAATATTACAATGGCTTCGGAGATGAGGCGGGGTTGGGCGAGAGGCCTAAAGAGGATGTGCAGAAAGTTGCATACGAACACAATGAAGAAGAATCCAAGCATATAAGCAGCAATGATTGCCAAGGTCAATCCAGCTGCCTTGCAATTCTCAGGCAACTCCAGATTGTTAATGTTGCCCAGATTGTTAATGTGGCCTGTTCGGTTCACAATATTCATAACGTCCATCTTTTGTAATGAATCCATCACGGCAACCAACGTTGTCCACCGTTGCTGAGCAGTTTATGGATATCAAACGGACCTCCTTAGAGAATAATTTTAATGTGACCGATTTTCCCCTCTGACTGAATGGTTAAAGCCCCCAACTCATAATTGGCGAATTCGTTGATTCAATTCCTGCTGAATGTAGGCCAATGGACCTTTCAATAAATCTATTAGAATTGGCTCTGTATCACTAATTTTCTTCCTCAACAACAATAAGAACAAATAAAATAGGACTGAAAAATGCTCAAAATGGTTTAACAGATGAGAAAGAGAAGAAGGGATCTATGATGAGAAATCAGAGAGGGAAAAAAAAATATTGTTGATTAGGCGGAGGAAGAGAATAAGTCGCAAAATGCCGATTTTTTTGCTCAAAATTGGAGTCTCGGCCATAAAAATAACTACATAGAGTGAGGGTGGTTATTCCACAAAGCCTACAGTTAGTAGTTTACTCAACGGTTCTTTACTTCTTTTCTTCACTCTTTTTTTTTTTTTTTTTTTTTCCGGTCGCTAAATCCAAATTAAGTCTTATTTAAAAAAAAAACAGTCCTTTATATATTCACGGATGATTGTATTAAGCGATCTCCAACCAAAACTCTGTATTTTACAATTTTACAGATTATACAATATTAAATCTCTATATTTTACAGTTTTACAAATGATATAGTATTAAATCTCTATATTTTACAGTTAACTCATCTCCAACCTAAATCTCTATATTTTACAATTTTATAATATTTTAAACATTTTATTTCACCAATCATTTTATATTATTTTTATTATTGTATAAGTATATTTAATTATCTTAAATCTTAATATATATTTTAAAAATATATATCTAATAAATGAGATTAATAATTTTTTTTGAAAGAAGATTAATAAATTAAATATAACATAATTTAAATTTTTAAAATTAATTAGTAATAATCTTAGTCTAATCCAGAGAGTTTTGAGTTTTTCAATAATCTCAATGGTGGAGGGAGTTATTTGCCTGATTAAAATCTTAGAGGGTTTTGCAAGATTATTCTAAATTATTAATCTCTACTTTTATTATTGTAATTTTCTTTTTGTGTGAACTTTTGTTCGTTGTTGTAGTAGTTTATTAATTTTAATTTGGAATGATTATGGTTTTAATCGTAATTCTATTGTGTATTTATTTTTTTCGTTTAAAACACTTCATATTTTAATATTTTTAAATGAAAAATTATTTTAAACACTTTAATAAAAAATTAAAATAATTAAAATAACAAAAAGTAAAAAAATAAATAACATGTGAGGAAAAGAAAATAAATATATAGAATGAGAAATATATATGGATGGATATATATATATGGGAAAAAAATAAAAAACATAAATATTTTAGTGAACCCTACGAATTAAAAAATTAAAAAAAATATAGAGATGCTACTGTAGCATATTTATATTTTAGAGATAATTTTAAAGATGAATTGGAAACCATCCCATCTATATATTTGAATATCCAACCCATTTTATAGATGAGTTAGAGATCACCTTAGTATTTTTAATTTTTGACAACGATGTCTATTGAGATAATAAAAAGCCTTCCCTACTTTCTATATGTTTGTAAGGTCGAGTGAATAAATGAGGAATCACAATTTATTTCCCTTGCAAATAATCTCCACATATTATAAATGGTTTTTGGATCTCCTATGTCACATTTGGTGAGTTACTCTATTCCACACTCCTTAATTAGTGAATATGAATTGAGTATTACTAAGTATCATCACATTTTTATAAGTTATCACCTTTTTAAATGATTTTGTCTTTATAATTTTTTTTTAATAAAATGAGAAGAAATCGCACATGATTGACAGACGGCCGAAGGTTTTTTCGACTGTTGTGACTCAGACCAAAAAGTGTTCTCGGTGAAATGGTCCATGGGCTAAAGAAAATCTTTAGGCATTCAAATTGGTGGCTGAACACATATTTTGGCATGTAATTTTACAGTCGGAAAAAAACAGTCGGCTTAATGAGTGACAGTCGATAAATAGGTTTAACCTTTCTAAGGGGGGCGACTGAAAAAGGCATTCGGACGTCCCAAAAAAATGGGAAAAAAAAGAAAAAGGAAAAATTAGAGCATAACATTGTAAAAGGAGGAGAGTTTTAGGCAGAACCTCACTCATATCCTTTTGTTATTCCTTCATTTGTTGGAAGTCATATACCTTCAAAATATGTTGGAAAAAATGAGTTCGAGACGGGAGCTGCTAGTGAAAGTAAGACTTCTCGACATAAGATTACTCGAGAAGAAAAAGAGAGTGGTAATAATATTTACTGGGATAAGACATGAAACGAGAGTGTCATATGTTTACATAATTTAAAGTTTAGTACGTTAAAGAGAGATCCAATGAACATGACAAAAATAGTCTTATAAAAATGATTTATTAGTGCATTAACACCGCAATTTAGAATTCGCTCTTGAAAAAAATATTTTTTAATCCCTAGTGTAAATTCTACCTAAATTGCCATCAACTTCAGCTACCTACAACTCATGATACAATATATAAGATTGATTATAACAAATTAATTAAATAAAATTGAGATAGTTTATAGTGTTATATCGCGCCCACTTTTTTGTTATATCACGCCCCCTTTTTTTCATAAAAGTCCTTCATTTTGTTAAGTATCGCCCCCTTAATTCTTATTTCTCGCCCCCTTAATGTTTATCTTCTGCATCTCCTATTATTACATAACTGTCCTTAATTAATTTGTAAAAAATTTCATAAGTCCCTTCTTAATCTACCAAAAATTTATAAAAATTCTGATTAAAGTAGCATAGATGAGCGGAACTATAAATAATTTTTTTGGTATTTTTAGTAAATTGATTAAGGGTATTTAGGTAATTTAAATATATTATTATATTTTATATTTAAATATTATGATTGGTATTTCTTAATTTGTTAAGGATAATTTGAGTATAAAAGGGACGCAAAATAATAAAATAGGGTGTGCGAAATTGGTGTTTACTGATAAAAAATAGACACTATAATGATTAAATAGTAATTTTTTGATATATAAGGAACTAATTAAAAATCATCGGTGACCAAAAATATTATTTAAAATAATGTAAGAGAAAATAAAATATAATCTTTTTGTGTTCGAGAAGAGGTTGTAGTTTAATGGTTGATAATTTGTGTTCGAGCCATCTAGCATCCTTTTTTTTTTTTTTTAAGAAAAAACATTGGACTTTTTTTCTTTTTTTTTTTTTTTTAAATACTCTCCATAAACATAAGGAAAAAAAATACAGAATTGACCCTATATAATGACCCTGTTACACAATTGGTCCTATACGTTTGGAACTCGACAAATTTGGTGCTAAACGTTTTTAAAATTAATACTTTTGGTCTAGTTTAACATTTTTAAATAGGGTTTAACGGTTGACTCATCCACCGTTAAGTCAACTACCTCGTGACAGTCAACTGTCCGTTTATGTGCCACGTGACATACACATATGCTGCCACGTGGCATAATTATTAAAAATTAGGTAGAAAATGCACAATTGGTCATATATAATGACCCTATTACACAATTGGTCCTATACGTTTGGAATTCGATAAATTTAGTCCTAAATGCTTCTAAAATTGATACATTTAGTCTAATTTAATTTTTTTTTAATAGTAGTTGTCAACGTGGTTGACACCAACGTGCTTGACCTAGCAGTGCCTCGTCTGCACACATGCCACGTGGCTTAAAGGTGCCACATGGCAATAACCCATATTTGTTCGCTATATTTAAGTCAAATCAGTCTATTTTTTTCAGATTTGAATTCGTCTCAATTCAGGTCAAATAAATTGACTAGACTAATCCGATTTGATCCGTGTTAATAAATAATTAAAATTATTTTAAAAATAATTTTATATTAATATAAACGAATCAAAAAATATCAACATGGGTCAAACTGGGTAAGTATGGTCAACTGATTTGATTCGAGGTCGACACAGGCTGACACGTGGTATGTGCGCATACGGTGTCTGCCATGTGACACCTTTTTATGCCACGTGCATGTGGGCGGACGATTGACTATTACGTGGCATAAAGATGCCACGTGGATGATACGTGACGGTCACTTTGTGTCACGTGATATAAAAATTTAACAGTTGCTGAATCAGACGTTAAACTTTATTAAAAAAATATTAAATTAGATTAAATATGTTAATTTTTAAAATATTTAGGACCAAATTTGTCGAGTTTCAAACGTGTAGAATTAATTATATAACAAGATTATTATATAGGACTAATTGTATACTTTTTCTTAATTTTTAATAATTATGCCACATGGCACCACGTAGGCTGTCACGTGATGTTTCACTTAACGGCTGATAGTCAACCGTTAAATTGGTGTAAAATTTGTTAAATGTGTAGAACTAGGGCTGGCAATTTCTGACACGACACGGAAACCGGACACGAACCCGACACGAAACAGGTCGGGTTAGGGTCAGGATTTTGGACCCGAAAAAAAATCAGGTCGGGTCCGGGTCGGGTTCAACAGTACAAGGTCAGAATCAGGTCAACCCGCCGGGTTGCCGGGTTGACCTGATGACCCGATAGATTAGGTAGGTATTCTCTCTTCTTCTCCATTTCATTATCTCTCCCCGATTTCATTATCTGCGCCGCACCTTTTCCTCCGCCAAATCGCCGTCGCCAAGCCATCAGGTCTTCACCGCCACCACTTCTCTCCTCTGCTCAGCCTCTGTTTGATCATCTTCATCCTGCTGCTGCTTCTCCTCCACGGACGGGAGATTTTCTGGCGACCCACATCAAGAGAGAAGTTTCCCAGGTAAAAAAATCTTTATGTTGTTGTCAATGTTTGTTTTGTGTGTCTTTTAATTTTTTTATGCCTCGTTCTAAGCTTGTCAGTTACAAACTTGGACAGAATTTTTGGTTCCCTATACTTCAATCTGAACCCAAAAGGCTTAATGCAGAAGCCGGTACTACAATGTGGTGCTGTTAGTTGGTAAATGCAATTCAGAAGCGGATTATTGAAATTGAAATCAGAAAAGATAAAATTAAAACAGACAAAGAGTTGAACTCTAACTAATATAAATCTTGCCAAAGACGGAGAGTATATGTGACTGACCTGTGAATTTTACAGATGAGTGGCTTAGGTATTAAGAAAAAAACTCCTTATTTGATTGGGTTCATTAGATTACTCAATAATCCAACAACCTTTCATGCCATTAACATGTTCTTATCTGTGCGTGAATGCCTATTTTTGTTGCCTTAAAGCGCTAGGGCATTGTCTATTCAACATTCCTAAAATGAATATTTACTCACATCCATTAAATGTCAAAATTTTCTTCTTTTCTGTTGTATATTCACCTTCAAATTGGTTGAAGGAACAAAGTAGCTGCTGATATTTGGAATTGCTTTATGCTGAAACTGAGATAAACGCCATTTCTTGCATATGAAATTCTTGAGCTCATTTTACTTAGATTCTACAATAGTCAGTTGGTTGAGATGTTAAACTAGATCCAACTCATTGAAAGTACGATTGCTTCTCTTTAATGAAGAATTTTAGCAACATTTGATTAAAATGATAAAACGGGCTGCTGAGCAAGTGATCTGATCTCCATGCAAGTTGATCTGATCTCTTTGTAAGTTGATCTGATCTCCATGCAAGTTGATATGATCTCCATGCAACTTGATCTGATCTCCATGCAACTTGATCTGATCTGTGCTGTAAGTTGATCTGATCTCCATGCAAGTTGATCTGATCTCCATGCAATTTGATCTGATCTGCGCTGTAAGTTGATATGATCTCTTTGTAAGTTGATCTGATCTCCATGCAAGTTGATCTGATCTCTTTGTAAGTTGATCTGATTTCCATGCAAGTTGATCTGATCTCCATGCAACTTGATCTGATCTCCATGCAAGTTGATCTGATCTCTTTGTAAGTTGATCTGATCTCCATGCAAGTTGATCTGATCTCCATGCAACTTGATCTGATCTGCGCTGTAAGTTGATTTGATCTCTTTGTAAGTTGATCTGATCTCCATGCAAGTTGATCTGATCTCCATGCAACTTGATCTGATCTCCATGCAAGTTGATCTGATCTCTTTGTAAGTTGATCTGATCTCCATGCAAGTTGATCTGATCTCCATGCAACTTGATCTGATCTCCATGCAAGTTGATCTGATCTCTTTGTAAGTTGATCTGATCTCCATGCAAGTTGATCTGATCTCCATGCAATTTGATCTGATCTGCGCTGTAAGTTGATCTGATCTCCATGCAAGTTGATCTGATCTCCATGCAAGTTGATCTGATCTCTTTGTAAGTTGATCTGATTTCCATGCAAGTTGATCTGATCTCCATGCAACTTGATCTGATGTCGGTAGTTCGAATACATAATTGATTTACTTCAATTATATTATTGAGTCAATAATATAATTGATAGTATTTGGTAAGTTTTCTGTCTTTAAAAATGTTATTTTGTAGGTGACACATGTTTAGGTGTGAAGATTTGAAGATTGTGAAAGATTGATTTCTATATTGGTGTTTGTTATTTATTTTGGAGTTTGGATTTGGTTTGTAAGTTTTGAATTTGGATTGGAGTTTATTTTGTTTGGAGAACAAAGATTAGTACTGACACTTGTTGGAATGTAGTAGCTTTATAAATTATAACTTCTTACTAATTGTTTTGAGTTTTTTTTTTTTTTGTGAAAATTCGGGTTGAGTTCGGGTTAACGGGTCAACAACCCGAACCCGACCTGGTCAACCCGTTGACCAAAGTCAACGGGTTGACCAGGTCGGGTTCGGGTTGACCTGATAAAAAACAGGTCGGGTTCGGGTTGGTTATTCTTCAACCCGTTCGGGTTCGGGTCGAGGGCAAAACTATAAATTTCTCTTTCAACCCGACACGAACCCGACACGCTGACACGAATTGACAGCCCTATGTAGAACCAATACGAGGAATTATATATTTTTTCATTAAAATAGCTTATAATTGATTGAGGTAGTTTGAAGTTGGGACGCCTTTCTGAGTTTATGCCGTCCCAAAAGACCGAACTGTTGTAGTACTCTTCCCGAATCTTCTTCGATCATAACAAGGAGCAGGACCATTCACAACCCACTAATCAGTCAACACTGATAATATTCTCTTCTCTCAGTCACATCCCTCCAGTTTTGCTTGTATTTTGATATTCAAAATTGCAGTATTCTACATTCAGAACTTTTCTCCAGGATAAATAAAGCAGCTGTGATCCCTGTGAGTAGCTCTGCCATTTGTTTGTGGTAATTTGTTTCTTATAAGTAGTTTCAGTGAGACCCTTTTAAAGATTTTGTCTTTGATTCCCTGTTTTCATTTTCCCTCGAGTTATGCAGGGCCCCAGTTTTGTTGAAGTTGCTGCGTTGTTCATTCAACTTTTTTTTAACCGTTGGATTGGAATTGATTGAGCTGCTTTTTGGGTTTTGAACGAGAGTTAGAATAATGGTGGAAGTTGAGGAGCATCAGAGTCCATCAATTGGTAATTATTGGAATTATGTGTTTGGTCAAGAAAGGCAATACTGGTGAAGACTTTGTTCATTTTTGAAGATTCTTTTCCTTTTTTTCTTTTTGGGGAGTGGGAAAGGGTGTTTGCCTAATTGTGTATTTCAGTGCAATTGGATTATAGAAAGGATGGTTTCATTTGTGTTTGGCCTTTCTGAACTTTTAGTTTCCGAATGTGATGATAGTTTTCGCCTCCTAGTATTAGCTATCTGTTTTTAAGCCGGTTTTAGGCGTTGCTTAGTTATGATATCACGCCAGTACTTCAATGAAATTGGTGAACTGAATTTGGTGGATCTGTACCTATATATTTAACAATCAGTTAGTTGAATCAGGGAATTTGTTATTTTCCCAATTCCTTATACCACCGTTTTGAGTATGGTAAACAAGTCACACATATTATGAATTTTTACATTCAATGAAATTCATGAGATTTGGAATGAAACTTGCCTGTTTTAATTGTATGAAGAACATTAAAGTTTCGTTTGCATTGGGAGCCCCTATCATATTTCAATAGCAGCAGTTATCATTGTTACAAATATTAAACTTTGCAGTTGCTAAGTTATCATTTCTTGAAGTTGATTACTAAGAGCAGAAGTGGCTTCACATCTTAGTGGCCGGTCTATCAAATCCGAAACAGGTGAAATGCAATGATAGGCCGGTGGAGCTAGTTATGAATAAATCAAGGCTTCTGGTTTAATTCAGCCAATCTACAGACCGCACTTGACCCTCTTGCAATTTATGTCTCTATTTGGTTGTTAATTTGATGTACTAAAACTTTTATTCGTGGGGTTAATAACCTAAAAGATGTCATATCTTGCCTCTTTTGTCTTTCTAGCATCAGTAATAAATGGTTTGCATTATCAACAAAAGAATGCCTTTAATCAAATCATTTAACTTTGTCACGTCTTGGACAAGATTCAATGGAAAAAGTCTAGTGAAAGGATAGCTTTCTTAGATTTATTACTTATAGCTGGCAACTGGAAACACCCTGTTAGATGAAAACTATTTTCTTTTGTTCTGTGTTAATATTATTTTATTAGTCCTTTATAATTTATATAATCTTTCTGTTATGATTTTAATATTTCAATGTTGTAAATGGAAGATGGGCAGTTTTGAACATCTGTCATGTACCATATAAAGAATATGATTGGTCATCACTATCCAGCTGTAGAATTCTCTGAATCATGGTTTGTAAATTGACTCTTTTGTTTGTTATAATATGAGTGACATTAGATGGCATTGTTCTCCTTTCCCTCTGCACTCGGATGCATTGGGTGCATGGTTAGATTTACTGGATATGTGTATAACTTTTAAACCTCTTTTATTCACATTTATGAAGCTAGAGCAAATCTTGTTCTCTTTCTTTCTTTATTTTTTTTTTCTTTTTCACTTTTGCTATTTGTTGAACTGAGCAGGGGAAGAATCTGACAGTGAAGTTGTCACTGAAGGGTCTTCAGTTGTTCGTGGGGATCCTCTTCAAGATGGTAGTGGCCCCCCCAAGGTTGATTCTGCAGTAGAAGTACTCCATGAGAAAGTGACAAAGCAAATTGTCAAGGAAGGGCATGGTCCTAAACCATCCAAATACTCCACATGCTTTTGTAAGTTCTGCAATGACCATAGCAGTTTTTAGCTTGTTCTCCTTTGAATGATTGAATTTCATTACCGATTTTCATTTATTTTCTCATTGTCAGACTTTGAAGGGCATTGATCTCTTTTGGTGTGCAATTCCATGTTATAACCTTTTCTTTCTAGAATTCTATTTGATGAAAAGAATTTGGAGTTCACATTGAGGGCATTTTAAAAGTCAACTAACTTCATCAAGCTTTTGCCTTTTAGCCAACTTCCGAGCTGAAGTGGACCTGGTTGATTGGATAGATGTAGCAATCAAAATTAGCATTTCTAGCTGTTAGTGGATGACATGCTTTGTCCAATAAAATGGTTGGGTAGATCATGTCCACTTTTAACTTATTTGGTTCTTTAAAGAAGCTTTGTAAGACGCCATTTTGGAATTGATTTTGAGTGAATGCTGTTTTTCTGGGTAGGGTTTTTCAATAAATCACTAGAGTTACCAGAAAAGGCTCTGTCAAAGTAAATACGTATTTCTCGCAGAGAGTGGAAGCTATTATTGTTTCATTGGTCAGTTTGCTTAAGTGAGTGCAAGTGAGGGATATTATGAGTTTGCAATTTGATTCTCACATTTGAAGAGAAAAGGGGTTCCTTCTAGTTTCCTGGATTAAGAAGGATGCCCATATTGTCATCATGCACCGAATATTGCTTTTGATACTTTTAAGTCAATTGTGGTAATTGTGGTATGTGATGATGAAACCATTGCTATACATTTTCCTTCCTTGGTACAGTACTTGTTACTCATGAAAATTGTGTGATTTATATGATACTTACCATGGAGTAACTTTGGCTTGAATAGAAAAGATTGTCATTTGCTGGTAAAAACACAAGACTATAAATTTTTTGAATATCAGTGTCCAAGTTAATTTTGCAACTCATGCATGCTGTTCTTGCAATCTTAAAGGTTCAATGTTGAGCAAAGAAAATCTCTACAATGCATACCATGCTGTTTGCACTCCCATCAAGCACCCATGGTTTCACCTGTATCATTACTCAAATGATTTTTTTGTTACTTACTGAGATAGAGGCAGAGCCCACTAGGCCTTTTGCTATGGGAACATTTCACCTGAAAAAGAAAAACATCATTTAAATACAACATCAGAAATGAGTTTCCTTGTAGAAATTAGAACTTATAGTTCAATTGTAGTATAACTTTCCTCCAGCTGAATTGCCTATAGTCTGAAATCTTTTAAGCGATTCATCTTAGAGAAATTATTGATTTATTGGTCAACTAATTTGAAAAAGTACAAGGAAATGGAAAGTGATGAATAATTTTTTCCTCATTTATTTAGAGATCAAGGCTAACCAAATTCTTACCTTAGTTTCTCTTTTTGGATCTCGCTTAGTGAGTATAGTTTCTTTCAAGCCAAGGGTTCTTTGGAGGTGGGGGATGGGTTCTTTATTGTTATTGATCATGCTTTACCATTGGCGAAAAGTGGAGTAACTCCTCTATTTTTCTGGCAGTGCACTACAAGGCATGGACTGAGAGCACTCAGCACAAATTTGAAGATACGTGGCAGGAACAGCAACCTTTTGAGTTGATTTTGGGCAAAGGTACTTCTGAGTTTTGTAGCTTGGGTTTGGAGATTCTCTTCCTAAGTGATTGAAGCAGATTGTTATCCCAGATCTGGTTGCAATTTGCATTGCTTTGATTATGTAAATGTGATTTTCTACTAAATTTGTTTGTAATAAACAATTCTATGTGCTTAAACCATATTGCCTGACTCTCAGCAATTAGTGCATATTCCAGATTCAAATATCATGGTTATGATGTTTGTTTTTTATGTTTTGGATACTTATTATATGTGTTTTATGATACAACGCACACCCCTCTTGGATTACTCCCCAAAGCTCCGCACATGTGCGGACAAGCATGTTGTTCACACATTCTCACACTACCACAAGCAAATTTTATCTTTTCTTGCTATTCAAGTGATGAGTGAATCGTCGATGTTCGCATTGAGGGCACCCCAGAATCATTAGGTTTTCCAAAAGTGCTTTTATCAGCATGTCTTGCGCTTCTCCACAGAGAAAAAGGAAATGACCGGCTTGGCAATTGGAGTTTCCAGCATGACATCTGGTGAGCGTGCCCTGTTACATATTGGTTGGGAGCTAGCTTATGGGAAAGAAGGAAACTTTTCTTTTCCAAATGTTCCACCTTTGGCGGATGTTTTGTATGAAGTTGAGCTAATTGGTTTTGATGAAACCAAAGAAGTGAGTTCTTGCGGCTTACTTCTGATTATATTCTTTGATTTTCTTGGGTTGAACTTAAGTAGGACACTTGCATGTTGATGATTTTTGGTTTATGCTTTTAAAGGGCAAAGCCCGTGGAGATATGACTGTGGAGGAAAGAATAGGTGCTGCGGATCGAAGGAAGATGGACGGAAATTCCTTGTTTAAGGATGATAAATTGGAGGAGGCTATGCAACAGTATGAAATGGTAATGTTGCCATTTGTCTTGTTGGTATTTTTAACAACTTTATTGATGGTACATTTCTTGGAAGTTTTGCTTGACACTTTTTTTCCGGTTTATGAACTCATCAGGCCATAGCGTATATGGGAGATGACTTTATGTTTCAATTGTTTGGCAAGTACAGAGACATGGCCTTGGCAGTTAAAAACCCTTGCCACCTTAACATGGCAGCTTGCATGATAAAGCTCAAACGATATGATGAAGCCATTGGACATTGCAGCCTTGTAAGTACATAATTCCTGAAATTTCATTTCCCCCTCGTTTGACACTTTAATCATTCTATTGTTATGTGGTCTAATCTACTGGTGAGGTTGGGCTGCAATTCCTGCAGCATTTGACCCCATAGAGATGCAGAACCATTTGATCAAATGTTCAAAACGAGTTTGTGAGGGATAATATTTTGCAGACATAACTGGGATTGAATTTGAAACATTTTAAAAGATATTCAAGATCATCATTCACTTACTAGACTGTTATTTAATTTGCAGGTGTCGTCGGAGGATGAGAACAATGTGAAAGCATTGTTTAGACGAGGGAAAGCTAGAGCAGAACTCGGGCAGACAGATGCAGCTCGAGAAGATTTTCTCAAGGCACAGAAATTTGCTCCTGAAGATAAAGCAATTGCGAAAGAACTACGGTTGCTTGCAGAACATGACAAGGCTGTTTACAAAAAACAAAAGGAGCTGTATACAGGATTATTTGGACCCAGACCAGAGCCTAAACCAAAGCAGAGTAATTTGCTGATTGTAATCTGGCAATGGCTTGTGGCTCTATTCCAACGCCTTTTCAGACGTCGTGAAAGACTCAAGGCTGAGTGAATGGAGTCAGTAACATGTGTAAGTGAACCATTGACTTGTCATCTTTTGTGACCTTTGATCATTTTACACCATATCTGTAATTCTACCAGTGATACGTTAGTGATTGAAGGATATTGCTATTCTAATTGCAGAAAACTTCTAAGCTCCATTAAGGAACTCTGGTTTTTCTAAGAGTTTAAGAATTCTTACACGTTACTCAGTTGTCTTTCTCTCGTTGGCTTTCTTCCATTTTGTAGTGAGACTCTTGACTGTCAATATTGAAGATTTATACCTCCTAAACTTTGTGAGACAAAATGCAAGTTTACATGGTAGGTCCATAGGAAAATTTTAAAAGGAAAATCTGCTGTATATCTTTCTTATAAATGGGAAGAGTTGGTATAGGGAATCTGCATATCATTAGTGTAATTGCTAGGCGTATTTTTACGGGTATGGAATGAGAATGGATCAATCGGTATCTCATCTCTCGACTAATAGAAGAAAGTCATGCCCTGCGACTGCCTGCTCAACATGATGAATTTGTAAGGATTTTCTCAAGGGAGAAACTTGAAAAGCCACATTTTAGTGCAGAGTATATTGCAGGTGATATATAACTTAGAATTTGTATAATAGTCCATATATTTACAGCACAGCAAACAAGATTTTACAAAACCATGCGGTTCAATCAGTACTAGGATCTACCAAGGTTGTTTGGTGATGGACATCCAGGCACAGTATGCACAAACAAGCTTCTGAGATACATAAACATATAAAGCAAATGATAAACTCATGTATGTCAAGTCTTTCCAATCACCCTTCTGCTTTGGGCTCAGATTCTCTCTTAATGTCTTCCCAAACTTGTCTGCGCTCAGGATAACCTGATGAGCCAAACTTCTCTTGGATTCCTTCTTTTCTTTCTTTCCTTCTTCTTCTGCATCCAATGGATTGCTTGATTCTCTATTGTGGCAAGAAATTGAGATGACATTTCTGGGTTGGAATTGTTGCCTTGAACTGCTGCTTTTGATGTGGAAGCAATGACAAATATGGAGTGCAGCCATGGGGTATCTGAGGAAATATTTTTTTTTTTTTTTTTGGGGGTGGCTGGGAAGATGGATATAGTGGGGGTGGGGGTGGGAGTGACCCGAATAATTGATTGGCTTCTGACAGTTGACTATTCTCTCCAATTTCAGATAAGGATGAACATCCTTTTTGAAAATATTTGCAACTATGAGAACCAAATTGAGAGAAAATATTTGCAACTATGAGTAAAAAAAAAAAAAAAAATTAATATGTATAATATTATGAATTAGGTCCCTTTTTTAATCCATCTATCTCTCATATCTCATAAAAATAATTTTATCTAAATAAACTATAATTTTTTATTTTGAATGTGATATAACTTATATCAAATATTTTATTATTCTATTTTATTTATTGTAATTTCACATTTTAATTATAAATTACTTAAATATTATGTATAATAATATGACGAGAAGGTTCTAGCATGAAAAATTTTATAAAAAATAGTACGAATTCTTTTTTTTTTTTCACGTTCTATCATCGATACGTTTTACTTAAAACTAATAGGTAAGATGATAATATGGGAACATATTCTAGAGTCACAAATAAGGGAAACTAATAGGTAAAAGGGGAATATGAGAATTTATAATGGAACTACCAAAAGGAAAATATAAGGAAATACGGAAATATATGGTTCATGAATTCGAGGAGAATATATTCTTATATATGGATCCTCTAAAAAAAAAGAAAGGTATAGTAATATTAATGTGCATATTAAAAATATAATGATTAAAATATAGAAACTAGATTATTTTTTGAGATAAAAAATAATAATTTTTAACTAAAATTATTAAGATGAGAGAAAAGAAGTACTATTGAGTGAAATATAAATTTGGCCATCGTGCCATTTTTTTTTACTACCTCAAAGTTAAAAAGAATTAACCATCAAACAAGAATAGAAAATACAAACAAACACAAAGGGCCACCGTACTCCCCGGTAACGGTGCCAAATTTGGTGTGCGGTAAAATTATCTGCCAAAGTAATATTTATAAATCTAGAATTCCACACTAAGGGATCTAAAACCTCACCGTGTAGTACTTTTAGGTGTCGATCTGTAGGGAGCAATTAGGGATTATGTTTGTTTATTTTCTATCTTTTTTTTTTGGAAGCTATGGGGCGGATAGGTTGATTGATTAAGGTTAACCTAAGCATACAAGCTACAAAGATAAACTCTGTTGGATTGAGGAGAGATTCCGACCACCTTCAGGCGTAACAAAGTGACCTAAAGCACATAGCAAGTTCTGACTTTCAGCAAAGTCTTCGTCTCATGCATAGACATAGAGGCAACACACAAGTATGGAGCATATGAATAAGATAGCGAATAGACTCTCGCATAGACAGAAAATCAGAAGCTACTATATACATTCGAATCGAAAGGGAATCAGATACAAATACACACAGAAGAGCCGAACAACACTTTGAATACACAAAGGAACCTAGCTCATTACGAAACAACGAAGGGCACCTAGATGCAACCACAGAAGATACAACCTTCGGGTTCGAAGACTCATTGCGCATCAACCGTAACTCACTCTCGCTCTGTTTGCATCCACATCCGACTCTCATCCTTAGCTACGCTATTCGGGGCAGAAACCCCTGTGAGGAGCTTAGAACAACATGGATCTAAACTTTGATTGCATCCTAGCTATGGAAAGTAAAACCATAACTAATGGACAGGAGACTAGTTCTCCCTCATTCTCCTAGAAGCCAACAGAGGTCAGACGGAATCAAAGTGAAACAAAGCTTGCCCTTAGGACTTGTCTATTTAGCTTATATACATGCCACAAATTAGGGTAGTAAAATGGTAATAACTTAAGGCACTGGGGGCAAATCAGGAATTCTGTATGGCTTAAAAGTCCAGCATTAGCTCCTTGCAAATCAACATTCTATTTCCCTTCTTTTGGCATGATCTTAGTATGAAAACCACCAATTACACCAACATCTCTGTACCTGCAGAATCCACAGTCACATCTTAAACCTATGAAAAGCCCACATAGAATAGATAATTCTAGTGTAAATGCATAAATAACATATGGATTCTGCTATATAAATAGAGGTATAATTGGTACACATCAACTGTAGGCCCACCTGTGGTAGCCTTTGTTAGAAGCACAACCGAGTCTGGCACGATTGATCCCTGACTCAATAGAGCCCTCATTGTCCTCATCCCAAAAATCAACAACCCCACAAAGCTGAAGGATTTTCGTCCGATAAGTCTGATTAATGTGTGCACCAAGCTTGTCACCAAAGTTTTAGCTAATAGAATAAAACCCCTGATGAACCACCTTATAATGTTTGAGCAAAATAGCTTCATCTCAGGGATAAGCATAGTGGACAACATTGTGATGGCCCAAGAAATCATCCACTCAATGAGGACATTAAGAGGAACAAACGGATGGATGATGATTAAGATTGATCTTGAGAAAGCTTTTGACAAGTTTAGCTGGAATTTCATTAAGGATACTATGGCAGACGCCGACCTTCCGAATTACTTCAAGAAGATCACCATGGACATTTTGAATTCTGGAACAACCTTTGTATGCTGGGGGTAATGATTGAGGCCCGCCTTCAAACCTTCGAAAGGTGTAAGACAAGGCGACCTAATCTGCCCTTATCTTTTCATCCTCTGTATGGAAAAACTGGCCCAAACAATCAAACTGGAAGTTGCTAATGGACAATGGAGACCAATTCACTTCGGGCCAAGAAAAGTTCAGTTCTCACACCTCTTTTTCCCGGATGACATAATTTTATTCCCTGAAGCATCCTACCAAAAATTTGACATAATAAATAGAGTCCTATAGGATTTATGTGATGTCTCGGGCCAGGTAATTAGCAAGAACAAATCCATGGTGTATATATCCCCGAATATTGACACAACGACAGCCTTAACCATTAGCTCCGGCTTAGGGATCAAGATGGTGAATAACCTTGGGCGCTACCTAGGAGCCCCTCTCGTCCAAGGGAGAATCACAAAGGACACTTACAATGAGGTTGTTCAAAAGGTTACTAAAACAACAAGAGCTTGAAGAGCAAACAGAATTTCCCTTGCTGGCAGGAAAACACTCTGCAAAACTGTCTTGGAATTGATCCCCTCTTTTTTTACGCAATCAACCTTACTTCCTAAATGCACATGCCATCAGCTTGATAAGATGAAGAGTGACTTCCGAAGGAATTATCTGTCCGGACCCAAAAGAAAAATTTTGCTTTCGTGCAATCCGATCGGAAACTTCCTCTCAGGCCCAAACGCTCGTGCAATCCAAGTCAAAACCTTTTGAAATACAGTTGCACCGGATCTTGGTTTGCCTTGTTCGAATTTGTCATAGAATAATAATAACAATACTAAACAAAAGCGAAAGTTTAGAATTGACTTTTGAATCGTGAACTCAAGATTTATCTTGTATTCTCTTAGACTAGTGCGGACATTGTGTGGGTAATGATCTATCGAACAAACTGAATCGAACCCCGACAGAAAACACCTTACAAAGTTGCTCTCCCGGAACCTGCGTCTTTGCCGGATTTCACCACCGCCGTCAAAGCCACGCATCGCCGTCTACCTGAGTCACGCCCTGCCGCCGCTTCGAAAATCGGGCTGCCGCCGCTTGCTGAGAGAGCTGCCACCACAGCTTGTTTTTTCACCTCGAAACTCGCGCACCAATCTTAAGAGAATTTCTCTATCTAACTTTTGTGTTCTGTCAATTATGAATGTTGTATGTCTTTTAGGGCTGATTCTATGTCTTTATATAGAGCTACAAGATATACCTCAAGTTTGGCCTTCCTGTTGGGTTTGTGTTTTACTCCAATCCCGTTCCTGGACTGATTCACAACCAACTGACACAAGGATTAATTAATTGTTCGATTAATTAAATCTACATTTATCAAATACCCAACACATAATTAATCGTATCACTAACAGATTAATTATAGAACTACCTCCCTAACTGACTAATGCTTCCTGTTTCACTTAATTAATTATTCTTTATCTCCCCGTGTCAAAGATATAGTGTTCGTCAATTTATTAATTTACTAAAAAATTAATTAATCAACTTCTTCTCATCCGAGATTAATACCACTCGACTTTATTACTATACCAGACATAAGTTCACTGGCTGGGTTTAGTATAATAATCTTTACGAGTTTATCTCGAGAGCACTATCACCCCGGACGCACCAGTACACGGTTTTCTTTCGACTAGTTACAACACACCAAGCAACTAAACACGTGCACCCAACCTACCGAGACTATAAGCCTTAAGCGACCGCACTTTTTTGGCAGATCAAAGTACACTATGCTCAATACTCGTGCCTATCCTCATCTAGGGATTAAGAGACAGAATACTAGGTTTGAATTAACTACGATAGATCAGTACAAACTAATTCAATCCTAATCGGTCATGCTCCATATGCCTGGGCATACCTGTATGATTCAATCAATTTAGACAAACTAATTTCAGAATCACACAATTACTTAAACTGACAGTATGTCCAAAACTGTCTCAGTCACGAGCCTAGTTTACACATCATAATTTTAACTAACGGTGAGATTGAAAGATTATCTGCCCGGGCCTAGCCAGAAACTCACTTTCGTGCTATGCATTCCAGAATCAAAATCTCTGGCCAGGCCTAGATGCTAGCACAATCGCTATTCAAATCCTTGCTTGAAATAACATTGCGCAGGATCTTGGTATGTACTTATTCGATTTATCACGCAACAAATAAATTCTTAATTAAAAAATGAAACATAAGAATTAACTATTGAAGCGTATACTCAGGTGATTCTCTTGTATGCCTCAAGACTTTGTTCGTATGTTGTTTGGGCAACATTCTAACGAGCAATTGATCAACAAATCACCACAATCCACCTGCAGGAAAAATTCCAGCACCACTGCACCTAGCGAGTACAATTCACGCGCTGCCTTCAGAAAGAGAATGAGCCACGTGCAGCCACCAAATTGGACAAAAATCCGGCCAGCCAATAGGCTTAAGAAATCCAAAATTACCGAGGGAAAATATTTCTCTCTCTAGGATTTTCTCTCTCTAGTTTTCTTGTCTTGAAAACTAATGAATTGTATATTATGTAATTGCTAATCCCTTGTCTATATATAGAGCTACAAGAGAAACCCCAAGTTGGTTTAGGATTGGTCATACTAATGAGTTTAGGTAATTAATTAGTTTCTAAATCCAATTAGGTAACTAATCTAATAGGATAAACCAAATCCAATTAGATTTCCTAATTTTTAGGATTTCCTAATTCTAATTGAAACTTAAGACTTAATTAATTAATTAAATAATTCTACTTTATTAATTACTTAATTAATCTTTAGGAATAATTAATTAAATAATTAATTCTACTTATTCAATTAACCCATTACAAAATTAATCGTACCACTAAGGATTAATTTTGGCACTACCATCCTACACCAGAATTGCTTCCGGAATAACTTAATTAATTTATTCTTGATATCCTCATATCAAAGATATAGTGCTCGTTAATTTATTAATTTATTGATAAATTAATTAATTAACTTCGAGACTAGTACCACTTGACCTTTTTACTATACCGGACATAAGTCCACCAGTTGGGTTTAGTATAATAAACATAACGAGCTCATCACGGGAGCACCATCACCCCGGACGCACCGGTACATGGTTTCCTTTCGACAAGCAGCAGCACACCAAGTAACTAAACACGCGCACCCAACCCACCGAGACTATTAGCCACAATTGAACTCACCCATTGGCAGATCAAAGTACTCAATGTTTAATCCTCATGTCCACTCAAGTCTAGGGATTAAGAGATAGAATATCAAGAATGATTTGTCTATTAAATCAGTACAAGACAAATCATTCTAAATGATCAAGTTCAATACGCCCCGGGCATATCTATATGATTCAATTAGTTTAGACAAACCAATTATCTAAATCACATAATAACCTAAACCGACAGTTTGTCCAAAACTGTCTCGGTTACGAACCTCATTTATACCAATGATGATATCTATTATGTCACACAAGACACCTCATCATCTAACTACATAATATAAATGGACAAATAATGCACAACAAGATTTAACCAAAACATTAATCGATATATTATCTGGGAAAATGTACAATACAAGCATAGCTTATGTATTCAACTCCAACAGAGATCTACTGTGTCAGACCCGACACCTCATTGTCTAGTCATATGATATAAAAGGACTACATATATAAATATGAAACAATTAACTAAAGCAATTTCAATCGATATATAAACTGGAAAATGGTGTTCATACAACTGAAACTTTCAGTGTTCATACCAACAATTTCCTCTAGAGCAGAACACTAGAGAGAGTAAAGACGAGTCTGGTAAATTGGGAAACAGTTTGTCAACCAAAAAAATAGAGGAGGGTTGGGCTTTAGGAAAACAGGGAAGTTCAATGAGGCCCTCATCTTCAAACTCCTGTGGACTTTAAAAACTGAGAATAATAGCCTGAAAATCAACAACATAACCTAAGAGAGAGAGAGAGAGAGAGAGAGAGAGGGGGGGGTGAATTAGGTTGTTTAAAAAATTTACTTAAAAAGGAGCAAATCTTAAAGTTAATTTCTTTTGAAAATAAACAATGACTCTCTATGTGTATAAAACAAATAAAAAATAAGTCTAAATTAAAATAGGATGAAAACAAGAATAATGGGATTAGTCAACAATATAAAAGTATATAATGAAACAAGAAATTGTTAGTTCACAATATATAATAATCAAATTAAAGTAAAGGTCAAGTATGCGACTTGAAATAGAAAAGTCTTAAAATTAAATAATTTAAAATAAAGTTTAAGTATTGACTTTATTAAGGGCAAGTCTTTGACTTGAAATGGACAAGTATTGAAATTAAATAATTTAAAATAAATCTCAAGTATTGACTTGATTAAGGATAAATCTAGACTTGATTAAGGACAAGTATAAGATAAAGCAAATACTTAATTAAAGAAAGCAGAACTTGAAACAATGACAAGTTTTAAATAAAATCTTGAAATTAAAAATGTAAGACTTGAATTGAACAAGTCTAATGATAATGTTTTATGATGCAAGAAATGTAGAAGAGAGAGTATTGATGCAAAATGCAATGCAATGAAAGAGACAAGATTTTTAAGTGGTTCAAGTTTGTAACCCTCTTACAAGCTCTACATCCACTCCACAACTTCTAAAGTTGAGGCCCTTCCTATTCCTTTCTTAAAAAAAAAAAAAAAATTTCTTAAGGTGTAATTCAAATATTTACAAATCTCCTAACAACTTAGTAACTCTACTAAGATATTCTTCACTGCTCTCCCTCTAACTTGTTCTTGACTTGCAACCTCTTTCTTTCAAGAACAATAAAACTTTTTTTTGTGTGTGAAGTGTGTATGGTTTACAAGTGACAAGATTCTAGTCTAAGATTGACACTTTGAAAAATAACTAGAATTTAGAAAGTAAAATTTGAAAATGAGCACTTGAAAACTTAAGAGAATTTGACAATAATAACAATGGATTGATAGCTTGTGATGTCTTGAATGTATTCACCCATGATCTTTATTTATAGGCAAATTTGGGCTCCAATTCAAACACTTGAATTTTGGCTCCAACGGTGATTTGACATAGTCTGAACTTCCTTCAACTTTTTCGGCTTCTTGCAGCTATTTTTGACTTTTGTGTCAGAAATTAATGTTATAGATCTTTCTCTTAGCTTTCCAAGGCCATCAAAATTAGTTGATTTACACATTTTTAGCTCAAATTACATCTACTTTACTAAAATATGGCATTGTAGTGACATAGTTTTTTTAGTCTATTTCCACCAAAATTCCATTGGAATTTTACATTGACTATTATACACCATTTTTTAGATTATTGAAATCGATTTTCAAAACATCCAAAATCTTAATTTTTGGCTGAGTGAAACGGAAGTTATGCTTATTTGAAAATTTGTATTTTCTACAAAAAATAATTTTAGACAATTTGATAAATTATTGCTTTCATATATTTGTTTTGTTATTATTAAAATCAAGATTGAAACACTTAAATTCAACAATCTCCCCCTTTTTTATGATGACAAAAAAAATATGATATTTTAAAATAAAACTACAAGTAACAAGTGAACTCCCCCTTACTGTAACAATAAAATTTTAAAATAGTTAGTTTGACTTGTTTTCCTTCTCCCCCTTTTTGTCATCAATAAAAAGTTAGACATGAAAACAAAAAATGTGAGAAATCAAAGTTTTTACATGTTTAATATGATCATAAATCAAGAATTTGACTTTGGAATTCATCACTTTGAAAGATTATCTGTCCGGGCCTAGCCAGAAACTCACTTTCGTGCTATGCATTCCAGAATTGGAATCTCTGGCCAGGCCTAGACGCTAGCACAATCGCTATTCCAACCCTTTTCAAATAACATTGTGTAGGATCTGAGTTTGCACTCATTCGATTTACCACGCAACAAAATTTCTTAATTAAAGCGAAAACATAAGAATTACCTATTGAAGCGTATACTCAGGTGATTCTCTTGTATGCCTCAAGACTTTGCTTGTATGCTGTGTGGGCAGCAATCTAACTAGCAATTTGATCAACTAATCACCACAATCCAACTGCTAGAAAAATTCCAGCACCGCTGCACCTGGCGCGTACAATCCATGCACCACCCTGAAAGAGAAAGTTTCACGTGCTGCTGCCAAAAATAGGAAAAATTCGGCCAGCTAGATAGCTTAGAAAATTCGATTCTTAGAGAGAGAAATTTTCTCTCTCTGGGATTTTCTCTCTCTAAGTTTTCTTGTCTTGAAAACTTATGAATTGTATATTGTGGAATAGCTAATCCCTTGTCTACATATAGAGTTACAAGAGAGACCTCAAGTTGGTTTAGGATTGACCTTCTTACTGGGTTTCTGTTTCTTTCAATCCTATTCCTGGACTGATACACATCCAACTGATACAAGGATTCACTTATCCCAATCCAGTTCCTGGTATGATTCACAACCAACTGATACAGGGATTCACTTATCCCAATCCAGCTCCTGGTATGATTCACAACTAACTGACACAAGGATTAATTAATTACTTAATTAATTAAATCTACCTTTGTCAACAACCCAATACATAATTAATCGTACCACTAACGGATTAATTATGACACTACCATCCTACACCAGAATTGCTTCTGGAACAACTTAATTAATTTATATTCATAATCTCCCCACATCAAAGATATAGTGCTCGTTAATGTATTAATTTACTGATAAATTAATTAATTAACCTCCTTAATTCCGAGACTAGTACCACTCGACCTTTTTACTATATCGGGCATAAGTCTACCGGCCGGGTTTAGTATAATAAACATTACGAGCTCATCTCGGGAGCACCATCACCCCGGACGCACTGGTACATGGTTTCCTTTCGACAAGCAGCAGCACATCAAGTAACTAAACACGCGCACCCAACCTACCGAGACTATTGGCCACAATTGACCTCACCCATTGGCAGATCAAAGTACACTATCTCTAATCATCATGCCTGCTCGAGTCTAGGGATTAAGAGATAGAATACCAAGAACGATTTGTCTATTAAATCAGTACAAAACAAATTCCTAACAGGTCAAGTTCAATACGCCCCGGGCATATCTATATGATTCAATTAGTTTAGACAAACCAATTATCCGAATCACATAATAACCTAAACCAACAGTTTGTCCAAAGCTGTCTCGGTTACGAACCTCATTTATATATTATGTCTTTCAACCAATGATCAGATCTACTGTGTCACACAAGACACCTCATCATCTAACTACATAATATAAATGGACAAATCATGCACAACAAAATATAACCAAAACATAAATCGATATATTAACTGGAAAAATGTACAATACAAGCATAGCTTATGTATTCAACTCCAACACACTTCCTATACACATGTTTGCATGCACAAGTAATCAAATAATGCCATGCACTACAAATTCTATCTTTCACATATTTGGTTTTAGGTAACCATTTTACCAATTTTTTTTTATGAAAGTTCATTCAAATAATCCATACTAATATGAGCAAGTTTTCTATGCCACAACCATATATTATCAACTAATACATTCAAACAATGATCACTTTGATCCATTAAACTTTCAATATTTAACACGTAAATGTTTTTATTTTTACTACCGGTATAAATAATATTATTATTAGTAGGATCAACAATATAACATGCATTTTTGTAAAATTTACCCCTAAATTTTTATCACAAATTTGATTTATGCTAATAAAATTGAATTTCAAATCAATCAAGAGCCCATTTTCAACTATATCACTATGCTTAGAAGAAATATTACCTATACCAATAATTTTGTCTTTTGCATCATCACCAAAAGTGACATTTCTCATCACACAAGTTTTGATTCCCTTTAGTAGATGTTTATCTCCGGTCATGTGCCTTGAGCATCCACTATCCAAGTACTATTTCGTTTCTTTCCAACTTTTTCTTTCCTACAAAAGATAAATAAACTTATAGGTCCCCAACTTTAATTGGGTCCTTGTAGGTTAGAGGATTTTTTAATTCTCCATTCTTTTAGACCATTTTCTACATCAATTCAAGAAAAACATCTAGTAGAGACATGCCAAAAAATGCCACAATAGTTACAAATTAAATGAAAGTTAGAAGAACTAGGGATTTCGTAATTAGCATATTTCATATAATAATTATTTCTTGTTCTTCCATGCATTCTAAATGAATTATAAAGTCTAAATGAATGAGCATTATTTCTTGCATAAATGAAAAATGAGGCAGGGTATAAAATTCATAAGATGGAGTAGAAACATTTGAAACATAATCTTCATTATATTTCCAAGCATGAAAATTTGGTGCTTTGCTAGTGGATGCTTGTGTATTTGAATGTGAATATCCTAATCCACTTTTATCATCACAAACTTTTTGCCCAATAATTTTTCTAAATTATCTCTCCCTTGGGTAATTTTTGCAATACTATTATTTAAAATCTTCAATTCTACCCTTAAGTTCTTTATGTTCTAATTTCACCCTTTCATTGAAAGAAAATTTTTCTTCAATCAAATTTTTGTTCTCATTCTTAAGTTCAATAATTTCAATATCTTTCATTTTTAAATTTTCAACATGCAAACTATTTTCCTTTTCTAGAGTATCTACTTTTGATTTCAAACATACATTCCTTTTCTTAGTCTTTTCTAAGTGAGATGCAAGACTTTCCACATATTTTACAAACATTTTATCATCAAGATCAAGTAGAGAACATGCTTCGATTTCATTTTCATCATCACTTAAAAGAGTATAATTGGTTACCTCAAGATGAGCCATAAAAGCCATTTGAGCTTCTTCTTCTCCATTAGAATCTTCATCATCGGAGTTGGCTTGATCCCAATTTTTGGCAACAAGTATTTTACCTTTCTTTTTGTTCAAGAGCTCCTTCTTCTTTTTTGGACAATCTACAAGAAAATGACCCGGTTGTTGACAACCATTGCATTTAGGTGGTTCACCCTTAGACTTTCTCCTAAAATTTCCCTTCTTGAGGATTTTTCTAAAGTGTCTAGTGAGCAAATTCAATTCTTCTTCTCCTATTTCATCATCACTATCATCATCTAAGTCACTTTCATTTTTATTCGCCTTAAGTGCAATTGATTTAATATTTTTAATATTCTCATCTTCCTTATTTCTCATATCATGAACTTTTAACATAGACATTAATGCATCCAAAGAGAGAGTGTTAAGATCTCTAGATGTTTCTATGGCTATTGCTTTAGTTTCATATTCTTTCTTTAATCCACTTAATATTTTTCTATTAATTTTACTTTGGGGATACACTTTCCCTAAATCTTCCAAGTCTTTAATTAGAATATTGAACCTAATAGACATGTCATCAAGAGACTCATTACTAGTCATTTTAAAAGACTCATATTGTGACACTAAAATTGATTTCCTTTCTTCCTTTATGCTTATAGACCCTTCATGAAATTCTTGTAATTTTGCCCATATCTCATGCGCATCTTTAGCACCCTTAACTTTAGATGATTCTTGTAAGTCTAGTGCATTATACATGATATAAAGAGCCTTTGCATTAAAACTTAATTTTTTCTTATCAATTTCATCTAACCCAGTTATTGTTTTGGGCCTAGATGCACCTAAATTATCACTAGTCATGGGTATAAAAGGACCTTCATCTACAATTAACCATAAATCATAATTCATTTAAAAAAAAAAAGTTTTCATTCTTTTCTTCCATTGACCAAAATTAACACCTTTGAATAGAGGAGGCCTAGTGGTCGAATTTCCTTCACAAAAAGGGCTTTCAAGTTTTGCCATTAGATGGATCTTTTAACTCTAGGAACTAAATCCAAAATAACTTAAGAGTCCTGCTATGATACAAAATAAAAATCAACAACATAACCTAAGGGGGGGGGGGGGGATTAGGTTGTTTAAAAAATTTATTTAAAAATGAGCAAATCATAAAGTTAATTTCTTTTGAAAATAAGCAATGACTCTCTATGTGTATGAAACAAATAACAAATAAGTCTAAATTAAAATAGGATGAAAACAAGAATAATGAGATTAATCAACAATATAAAAGTATATAATGAAACAAGAAATTATTAGTTCACAATATGTAATAATCAAATTAAAGTAAAGGTCAAGTATGCGACTTTAAATGGACAAGTCTTAAAATTAAATAATTTAAAATAAATTTCAAGTATTGACTCGATTAAGGACAAGTCCTTGACTTGAAATGGACAAGTATTGAAATTAAATAATTTAAAATAAATCTCAAGTATTGACTTGATAAGGACAAGTCTAGACTTAATTAATGACAAGTCTAAGATAAAATAAATACTTAATTAAAGAAAGGAAAATTTGAAATAAGGACAAGCCTTAAATAAAATTTTGAAACTAAAAATGTAAGACGAATTTAACAAGTCTAATGGTGATGTTTTATGATGCAAGAAATGTAGAAGAGAGAGTATGGATGCAAAATGCAATGCAATGAAAGAAACAAGATTTTTAAAGTTATTTAAGTTTGTAATCGCCTTACAAGCTCTACATCTACTCCCCAACTTCTAAAGTTGAGGCCCTTCCTATTTCTTTCTCAAAGAAACAAAAATTTTTTAAGGTGGAATTCAAACCTTTACAAATCTCCTAAAAACAACTTAGTAACTCTACTAAGAGGTTCTTCACTACTCTCACTCTAACTTGTTCTTGACTTGCAACCTCTTGCTTTCAAGAACAATAAAACATTTTTTTGTGTGTGAAGCGTTTATGGTTTACAAGTGACAAGGTTATAGTCTAAGATTGACACTTTGAAAAATTACTAGAACACTTTAAAAAATAACTAGAACTTGAAAGTAAAATTTGAAAATAAGCACTTGAAAACTTGAGAGAATTTGACAATAATAACAATGGCTTGATAGTTTGTGATGTCTTGAATGTCTTCACCCATGGTCTCTATTTATAGGCAAATTTAGGCTCCAATTCAAACATTTGAATTTTGGCTCTAAAGGTGATTTGACATAGTCTGAAATTCCTTCAACTTTTTTGGCTTCTTGCAGCTGCTTTTGACTTTGGTATCAGAAATCAATGTTGTAGATCTTTCTCTTAGATTTCCAAGACCGCCAAAATCAGTTGATTTGGACATTCGTAGCTCAAGTTACATCTAATTTACTAAACTATGTTATTGTAGTGACATAGTTTTTTTTTTAATCTATTTTCACCAAAATTCCATTAGAATTTCACATTGACTATTAGACACTATTTTTTAGATTATTGAAAGAGGTTTTCAAAACATCCAAAATCTTAATTTTTGGCTGAGTGAAACGAAAATTATGCTTATTTGAAGCTGAATGTATCAATCTGAAAATTTATATTTTTTATAAAAAATAATTTTAGACAATTTGAGAAATTATTACTTTCACATATTTATTTTGTTATTATTAAAATCAAAATTGAAACACTTAATTCAACATAGGCTATCGAAGAAAATTTTCAAGGCTAAATACGGTGACTTTTCTGATAATTCCCCAGCAAACTCCAGATCATCGCATTGCTCATATCTCTGGAATCAACTTAAAGTTTTGGGAGACATAAACAGTAAGGCCACCAAATGGGAGATAGGAGACGGAAAACGGGTTTTATTTTGGAAGGACATTTGGTTAACGACTGATAAAACACTGAAGGAATACGTCAACACCAACCTCCCAACCTCAGAAAGGTTGAAGAAAGTGGCTGATTATGTGGGAAACAGTGGGGAATGGAATTGGCCCTTAATAGCCCGTTTTCTACCAGACACAATTTGGAGAAAACTAGGAGCAGTCTTCCCACCCCGAAGTAATGTAGGAAGAGACACCCCAACATGGAACTGGACTCACTCCGGCATTTTCTCTGTGGCCTCAGCCTACAATCATATTGCAGAAGCAGGTTGGGACCCCATTAAAGACCACTAGTCCACTATATGGAATTGGAAAGGGCTGATAGAATTAAACTGTTCCTGTGGCTCGCAAAGAGAAGAGTCCTGCTCACCAAAGGTGAATTGTACTGTAGACACGTCTCTCTTAATCATACTTTCCATAACTGTGGGGAAGTTGAAACGGATAAACACATCCTCAAATTGTGTCCCAGAGCATCAGAATTATAAAGGAGCCTCGGTCGGAACATCCACTCAAATGACTGGACAAGTACAAACTTTCTGGAGTGGCTAATATCTAACTTAAATTTATCGATTGTGCACGACGCCATCCCATGGAATATCTGGTTCACTGCCACCTGTTGGTTAATATGGAAGAATAAGAACGAGTAAGTCTTTGCCGCCAACATTGTGATAGGATCGTCGTTGTTAGCCACTGTTAAAGAAAGACATAGCAGGGGAACCCCCCAAACATAACCAGTAGAGAAATTCATAATGGTTTCCTCCTGAAGAGAATTGAATCAAAATTATTGTAGCGGTGCCTCCAATGGGTCTCCCTACAAGGCGGCAGCTGCCGGGATTGCGAGAAACCACCAAGAAAATGGCTCGGAGGTTTTTTTGGTTAATCTAGGTGACTGCCCTCCTCTTCTTGCAGAATTATGGGCTATCTACTTTGGATTACAGTTTGGCTCAAATCTTGGAAGTGACAAAATCATTATTGAGTCAGACAGCTATACATTCATCAGTTTAACAACAAAGTCCAAAGTAGAGGAAGGAGCATACCGTAACATCCGGCCTCAAATTGCAGAGTTATGGATTAGAGGATAGTTTATTCTCAAGCACACCTATCGGGAAGGAAACACTTGTGCCGACAAACTTGCCAAGCTAACACTCAACTTTCCCATGGATATTCACTTTTTGCGGGAATCTTCCCTCTGTATCGCAAAGGAATTAGTTGAAGATGCAGCGGCAGCGGCCACCTTTGAACGTAGTAGTTTAGCATCCTTTGGCTCCCCTAAATTTGAAAACAGAAAAAAAGGTTTAAATGCAATTTTGGTCCCTCATAATAGGGATAATTTTACTTTTAGTCTTTTTTATGTTTTGAGTGGCAATATTAGTCCTCATTATTTTTTTTAGCAGATTTAGTCATTTTTTGTGAAAAAATTTGAGACGATAATGAATTAACTCATTTGATCGCTAGTTAAACCTAATTTTTTTCACCAGTACCATGATGTTTTTAATTCATTTTATGAATCGGTTCCTTATGAATGTTCAACCCATTTAGATCGACTCACAATTTAAAATGACGACCGAAACTCTAAATGGGTTGAACATTCATGAGGATCCGGATCATAAAATTAGTTGAAAACATCATGTAAAGAAGATAATTAGGTTTGACTAGCGATTAAATGAATTAATCCGTTATCTTCTAAACTTTTTTTTTTTGTGAAAAATGACTAAAACTGTTAAGAAAAGAATGATGATTAATATTGTCACTAAAAAATTTAAGATCAATCAAAAGTGAAATTATCCCTATTACGGATATGAACAAAACTTCATTTAAACAAAAAAAATAAATAAATAAAAATAAAAATACACGCACACACTTTTTCAAGTTCTTCTCGCTCGTCTCGTTCCTTCGGAGAGATCCTTCCTCTGGTTCGTTGTTGAGCTACATCTACAGTTTTGGTTCTGACTCTCTTTTCATTTTCAGGTACAGGTCTACAATTCCTCTTTCTGCGATTTGGGATTCATGTGAATGATTCTGTGCTATTCATGTACCAAAGTTCTTATCTTTTGTTATTAGCTTCCAGTAAGTAATTACTTTGGATTGTTAAAGAGTCTGCTTTCGTACAGTACCTTCAATGGAATTGACCTATTTTCTTATACCTTATTCCTTCAATTCTTTTGGTTTTAACCTTTTTGGCAGTTCATGAGTCTGCTTAGGCTTTTAGCCTTTTTGGGGGTAAAATATTGATACTGTTTCCGATTGAGCATGCACTTCTATGTTTACTGGTATGTATTGTAGGCGAAATGTTTCCAAATGACCCAATGGGGGCACCATCTCTCATCACTAGCCCGCCACTATCGAGGGCTTCTGAGATTATGCTCCCGCCACTTAGCTTTTCGCACGGGCCAGAAGCTCCACGCTACTGCCATCACCACCGGTCTCTTGGCTTTATCTTTCCCCAACTCATTCCTGCGCAACACAATCCTCCATATGTATGCCACTTGCGGGGACTGTTGGTCAGCACGGAAGGTGTTTGATGGAATTTCCATTTGGCATAAAGATACCGTAGATTGGACTACCCTAATGAACTGTTATAACCAATGTGGGTTTCCTCGGGAAACTCTCAATTTATTCATCAATATGCGAAAATCTGGCCCTCCAATTGATGAAATTACAATGGTTTCCTTCTTTAGTGCTTGCGCAAAATTGGGTAATGGAAGGTTGGGCGATCAAGGTCATGGGTGCTTGATCAAAATGGGTTCTTGGAATGATGAGAAGGCTTGCAATTCTGTTATGGATATGTATGTAAAATGTGGATTAATGCATGAAGCAAGAAAGGTTTTTGACGAGATGAGTGAGAGGAGTATTGTTTCTTGGACTGTGCTTTTGGATGGTGTAATGAAATGGGAGGGTTTGGAACAGGGAAAAGCGGTGTTTGATAAGATGCCAGTGAAGAATGAGGTTGCTTGGACGATATTAATTGTGGGGTATGTTGAAAAGGGGTGTGCTGATGAAACTTTTAGGATGCTGAGGGCAATGGTGTTTGATTTTGGATTTGGCTTGAATTTTGTCACAATGTGTTCGATTTTATTGGCTTGTACAAAATCTGGGGATGTTACAATGGGTAGGTGGGTGCATGCTTATGCACTTAAAATGTTAAGGAATGATGAAACAAACATATTGGTGGCTACTTCTTTAATTGACATGTATGCCAAATGTGGTAGAATTAATGCTGCTTGGAGAGTATTCAAGGGGATGACTCGAAGGAATGTGGCCGCGTGGAATGCCATGTTATGCGGGCTTGCAATGCATGGAAATGGTAGTATTGTAATAGAAATGCTAAATGAGATGGTAAAGGAGGTAAAACCAGATGGTGTGACACTGACTATCGTGTTGAATGCTTGTAGCCATTGCGGCTTAGTTGAAGAAGGTCGATTTATTTTCTCAAACCTTAAATCAGAGTATGGAATAAGGCCGTCGATGGATCATTATGCTTGCGTGGTGGATCTTCTTGGTAGGGCAGGACATTTGGAAGAAGCAAAAGCTATTATAATGGGTATGCCGATGCAACCAAATGAGTTTGTGCTGGGATCACTATTAGGGTCTTGCCATCTCCATGACAAATTAGATTTAGGGGAACTCGTCATGAAAGATCTACTGGAAATGTACCCAGGGAACGTAGAGTATCATGTTTTGCTATCCAACCTGTATAGATCAGTGGGTAAGGTTGATATGGCTGATTCTTTTAGAGGAATTCTTAAATCTAGGGGTACTAGAAAGGTGCCTGGGTGGAGCTGTGTCCACATTGGGGTGAAATTTCGCTGCCTAGGGCAGCAAGGGCCTTGGCTTGCCACTAATTAACCTAATTTGGAGATACACCACAGGTACTATGAATAGTTGTAATTGATTTGATAATCTCCCACTGGCGTCCCAATCATGTTTTGCATTCGAAATAACCTACTCCCATGTTTTCCTTAATTTATTTCTTTGCTTCTGATTTGCTGTTGTTGCAAGGAATTGTGATGGTATTCTGGGATCGTTCTTGTGTTGGAGTTGTTGGCTTGAACTGCTTTTTATTGTGTAAGTATTGACAAAATAAACAAAAGATAGAAAAAGACAATTTGTTATCTTGTTCTTGCTTGTACCATGATTAGTCTCTGAAGAGTTTTTTCTTTCATTTGTCTGCTTCATCATTTTGAATCTTTGATGAAGTTTTTCTTCTTCAATGTCCTCACAACTTGAAGACAAAATACTAGTGTACTTCATTGTTGTGTGTCAAAGCAAAGGGTTCGAAACTTGGGAAAGAGAAAAAACTTTCCCAGAAAAAATGGACTGAAATATTGGAATGGTTCCCACAAGGCTCTATTCTAGGATCTGAAGCAAATCTGTGTCTGTGTGTCTACATCAACGAGGAGGTACAATCCTGGAACCTTTGAGCTCATAATCAGCTCTCCTTCTCCTGAAGATCTGGAGCTTATATATAAATGGTGCGGTTTCCGTGGAAAATAAGTCAGTTCGATGTTGTAGTGCAACTCCCAGTAGTCTCCAGAGGCAGAGGAGGAATTGGAATTGGGGTTGAATTTGCACTTGCCCAGAGTTGTACAACTCTACTAGTTTGACTGGCTTCCAAGTCGGTGATGCAGAGATTTCCTTTGACATCAATCAAAGTGGGGAATGAGTGGGAAGAATCCCAGTATGATGTTGAGGGGGAATCTATAATCCTGTAAAAATTGGTGTCAAGATCCAATGAGAATGATTTCATTCATCCCTATTGGTCTCATGGAAGATGGCAATTCGGGATCATCCCCAAGTATCACCCAGTAAATAGCATTATTAATCAATATTCCGGTATCCCAATGCACCCATCGTGGACACTCCTCCCCGATACCGATACCTTCCCAAACCAAAGAAGAAGAAGAACAAGTACAGTAGTTAAACAAAACATATGAGCCCGCAGTTTGAATTCGTCATTTCTGAAAAGCCGCATCACCATGTATTTCTTCTTGCAAGGCAAATACCCAAACACCACTGCAGTGGTGCTGCTTTCATGAGGTGGTTGTGGTTGTGGCAAGGTAACCACCTCCGCCGTCCTAGGATTTCCGACGTGAATGTCCGCCGGAGTTTCCACACACAACAAATCGCAACTCATGGGGAGGACGCGTAGACAAGGCTTGCACTGCCCTAATTTTATTGGTTCCATGGTGTGAGTGCTGAGCCCTGCTTCTGGTCCTGCGGGCCCTCCCACCATGCCATTTGGGTCCGCCCTGGTGAAATTCAAAGTTTCTCCGGCCATGTCGTCGTAAATGAAAAGCAGTAGATTGTTGTTTTTGGACCTGGATCGCTCCCGGTACTCGCTCACGGAACAAGGGCTCTTTATAATTTGATTCCATGTCTTGCAAACGGATAGACAATGACATAGGCTTTTGATGTCGTTTACCCTTAACAGTATCTCATACAAGAGATCCCTATGGAGCTCCTGTATTTGATTTTGCCGCCTCCTTCTTCTTCTTCTTCTCTTCCTCTCTTCATATTTTTTACCTTTAATGGCAAAATTAACAAAGTCCAGACCAAAAGACTTGGCCTTTTTCGCCCTTTTGCTTCTCATCACTTCAATCGCTTCTTCTTCTTCTTCTTCATCATTCACATACATCTTTCTGAGGAATAATAAACGGAGGTTTTATCATATGTTTTCTTTGTACAAAATAATCTACGCATCCTCCCCTCTCTATTCATAGCCAGAATTTTTTAATTGCTATTCCCATGCAAGGATGGATTTGCCTAAATCTAATGACTCCAAATAACAATATAATTACACCAATCAAAGAGTACAATTCCTATTATTTGTGTACTATTTTTTAGTTTTAATGATCTCAATCGTAGTTGTTAATTTTTGATGCAGCACATCTCGTACACGCGCGTGTTTTAGCTTCAGCCATTGGTTTCATTTGCTACGCTTTTTGCCTTCAGGTGGGCATAGGTTTTTTTTTTCCTTTTAATTTTCTTATTTTTTTTATTACTCATCCTATTTTTTTCAATTCTTAATTTCAAAATTAATTTTATTTATTTTATTTCAAAATTTCTTTTATAGATAAAAAATTTTAATTAAAATTTTAAAATTATTTAATTAGTTAAAATATGAGATTATATCAAATTTTTAATTTCATGATTTTTTTTGAAAGTTATATATATATATAAAGTAAAGATTTGATTATATCAATCAAAACATGAATTTTTATCATGGTTTAATGAAGTTTTAAATGTATATTTATATATAAAGTAAAGATTTGATTATATAATTGAAAACACGAGTTTATATCATGGAATACGTGTGTTTATATCATATACTTCATTAGGTGACTACTAAATTTGATAAGGTTCCCGATTATTTGAATTTCACCATATGAAAGTTATGGGTTATATATACACGTGAGTGAACATAGACAGGAGCAGTTACACCTTGAACGAACACATCTAGAAGAAAATGACAATCGATTTCTATGTGCTTAGTGCATTCATGAAAGACCGGATTAGCCACGATGTGTAGTGCCGCTTGATTATCACAATAAAGGCACATAGGTCGATAATGAGGCACACCGAGACTGGTGAGGAGGGAACAAAGCCACTTGAGTTCACAAGTAGTGAAGGCCATAGCCCGATATTCGGTTTCGACAGAAGATCGAGACACTGTCTGTTGTTTCTTAGTGCGTCAGGAAATAAGGGACTGACCAAGTTGAATAAACCAGTCAGTGAGATAATGACGAGTGAGATGACAACTAGCCCAATCCGAGTCGCACCAAGCATAGAGCTGAAGATCACAATCAGAGCGCAGGAGAATACCTTGACCTGGTTGTCCTTTCAAGTAGCGAAGAACACGGAGAGTAGAATCCCAAAGAGTCTGGAGAGGATGCTGCATAAACTGAGCAAGAGTGTGAACACAGTAGGAAAGCTCAGAACGAGTAACGGAAAGATAGATAAGACGTCCGACTAGACGCCGATATCGATCAGGATCAGGAAGAGGAGCATCATCAGCTTGAGCAAGACGATGATTAAATCCAACGGAAACCCCGCGGGTTTAGCACCAAGAAACCCTACTTTAGAAATGATATCAAGAGCATATTGTCGTTGACACAAAAAAATGCCGGAAGAATTACGAGCAACTTCAATGCCAAGGATATACTTAAGCAGTCCCAAGTCCTTAATATGAAAATATTTACTTAAGTAGTGTTGGGAATAGTCTAGGTGTTTAATCCAATTAAACAGCGGAATCCTAAACTATAAGGATCGGGTCTTACCCTTGAAGCGTAATCGGTTGCGCACGTCGCCTGGCTCCTCTGAGAAGATGGCGTTTTTGTCTCCAAAATCCTTCCTTGAAGGATTCTCTACTCTTACGCACGAAAGCCTTCGCAGGTTGGTGCTAGCCAATCTTGCCTACTCCAAGAATTTGGGAAATTCTGTGTATTTTGGTTTGATGAGAATCATCAAAAATCCTCTCACCTACAATTATATCCCTAGGATATTTGTAGAGAATTAATTTCCAAAATCAGTATTGTAATTATCCAATTATAACTTAACTGATTTTGGTCATATTCCAAATCAGTATTATTACCAAATATTATTTTACTGATTCTAAATCAGTATTTAAATAATATTTACTGATTCCAAATCAGCATTAAATAACACTTTAATGATTTGGGTTATACACCAAGCCCACGGATCAACCCATGACCCATGGATCAGGCTGATGGGTCAAGAACTTCAATTGCAATTAAGTCCCTTGATTTATCAGCCCATCCCAATTGTTCACAGGTAATTAATTGACTATTAATTAATACCACAGAACTTTTCAATAATATTTAGTTAAACCATTTAATTAAATCATATTTATTTAAGTATAACAATTATACTTATTGTAGGCAAGAATCCTTATTCTGCATCATTGAACTTTCTTATGTGCGATCCTGTAGGCCCGTTCCAAATTGGCAACGGATAACTCAATCTCATTGATTAATCCATAAGTCATTAGTGGTCTCTCGCAAGACATAATGACTACCCAATTCAGAATGGAGGGTCGAATGGAGATTCAACACAACCTTTCTGAGCAAACTGCGTACGATCCTCTACATCGATATCCAGTTTAGCATAAGGCATGGAACCATCATCCTTATGTAGCTAAACGTTTACCTGATCTCTTATTGACACTGAATCCTTCAAGCAAATGATATCCTATCATTCCTTGGGCATGGCCATGCACTTTCAGTTCACTATCAAGTGGCCAAGATATCATCTCTCACTTAAGAGAGATTTGTAGTCCCATCACTTCACCTACATATCTTAGCATGAATCATAGTGTACCCAATCATATCCGTACTTGGCAACCTGTTACGGCCCCGTTAGGCGTATGTCAAAGCACACCACAATTCACCTAAGACCATGTAGTGATTTCTGGTCTTAGGATCCTAGTACCAGTACTACTCAAAAGAATCACTCATGATCTAATTAGTCCATGGAGTGTTTCTTTTGGCGGATCGATTTCATGAATTTAAATATGCACAAGGATATTACTATCATGAAATTAACTCATTTGATAAACAATCAATCAAGCGACAAATGTCTTATTTACATAAATACCCTCAAAGTATATTTACATAAATAGCCCTCATTAGGGCACATTCACCAACAATCTCCCACTTGCCCGATGAAGGGCTATGTCCTAAACTGTTTAAGACCAAGCTCTATTACATGTCTATCAAACTTTGACTGTGGTAGAGCTTTTGTGAGAGGATCTGCTATATTGTCGTCTGACCCTATTTTGCATACTTTCACATCTCCTCGATCAATGATCTCTCGGATGAGGTGAAACCTTCTGAGTATGTGTTTGGTTTTCTGGTGTGACCGAGGCTCCTTAGCTTGTGCGATGGCCCAGTTATTGTCACAGAAAAGTTCTATCGGATCTTGGATACTCGGTATCACTCCGATGTCTAACACGAACTTTCTCAGCCAAACAGCTTCCTTTGCAGCATCTGATGCAGCAATGTACTCAGACTCTGTTGTAGAATCGGCTGTTGTATATTGCTTTGAGCTTTTCCAACTTATTGCACCGCCATTCAGACTAAACACGTAGCCTGATTGTGACTTCATGTCATCTTGATCTGTTTGGAAAGCAGCATCAGCGTAACCTTGTACGATGAGCTGTTCTTGTCCTCCATACACTAGCATTAATCCTTTAGTTCTTCGTAAGTACTTCAGGATTGCTTTGACTGCAGTCCAATGATCTATCCTTGGATCTTGTTGGTATCTACTAGTCATGCTAAGTGCATGTGCAACATCTGGACGGGTACACAACATGGCATACATGATAGATCCTATTGCCGAAGCATATGAGACTCTACTCATTGTATCCCTCTCCTCTCTTGTTGAAGGACCTTGGTTCTTCTTCAAGAGAAGGCCATGTCTAAATGGTACCTTACCATTTTTGGAGTTAGACATATTGAATCTTTTCAATATCTTGTCTATGTACCCTTCTTGACTTAGTCCCAGAAGCCTTTTAGACCTATCTCTATAGATCTTGATACCTAGTATCGTCTCAGCTTCTCCTAAGTCTTTCATAGAAAATACACTCCCCAACCATTGTTTGATGTCTTTCATCAAAGGAATGTCATTTCCTATGAGCAGGATGTCGTCCACATATAGGACAAGGAAAATAATCTTGCTCCCACTAACTTTCTTGTAAACACAAGGCTCATCTTCGTTCTTGATGAATCCGTAACCTTTTACTTCCTCATCAAAATAAAGATTCCAACTTCGAGATGCTTACTTTAGTCCATAGATGGACCTCTGAAGCTTACATACTCGATTAGGATGCTTTTGATCGATGTATCCCTCGGGTTATTTCATATAAACATCCTCGAGTAGGTTTTCATTCAGGAAAGCCGTCTTAACATCCATCTGTCACACCTCATAGTCAAAATATGCTGTTATGGCAAGCATTGTCCTAATGGACTTGAGCATCACGACAGGAGAGAAGGTTTCATCATAGTCTATACCATGAGTCTGTCTGAAACCTTTAGCCACTAGTAGTGCCTTGAAGATCCCGCCAGGTTTTAACTTGAAAATCCACTTGCAATCGACAACCTTTGCCTGAACAGGAGGGTCAATCAAAGTCCACACTTTATTGTCCCTCATGGATTGCATTTCAGATTCCATGGCTTCTAGCCATTTACCGGAATCCGGACTTTTTAAAACCTGTTTGTAGTTCGCGGGCTCATTAGAGTCCACCAAGATCAAATCTTGATCGTCATTCACGAGAAATCCGTATCTCTCGGGTTGGTGACGAGATCTACCAGATCTTCTAGGTTCTTGTGTTGTTGACTCAGGTTGCTCATCTTCATGAGTTTCCATGTCAACTTCCATCTGAGTTTCTGTAGATCGTTCTACATTCTCTTGTAGTTCTTGAACTTCTCCGAGTTCTATTCTACTCCTACTGTCTTTCTTGTACAGAAATTCTTTCTCTAAGAAAGTAGCTCCTCGAGCAACGAACACTTTGTTCTCTGTTGGGTTGTAGAATTGATATCCTTTGGTTTCCTTAGAATATCCCACAAATAGGCATTTGTCAGTTTTGGGTTCAAGCTTATTACTTTGTAAACGTTTTACATGAGCTTGATAACCCCAAACTCGCAGATAGGACATATAGGGCTTCCGACCCATCCATATCTCATATGGAGTCTTATCTACTGCCTTAGATGGAATACGATTCAATAAGTAGGCAGCAGAAAGGAGAGCATAACCCCAAAAGGATGTAGGGAGAGTTGCTAGGCCCATCATAGATCAAACCATATCTAATAAGGTCCGATTTCTCCTCTCGAATACACCATTCCATTGAGGTGTTCCTGGTGGAGTCAGCTGTGAAACAATTCCACACTGTTTTAGATAGCCATCGAACTCATCACTAAGGTATTCACCTCCCCGATCGGAGCGAATAGCCTTAATCCTTCTATCCAATTGATTCTCTACTTCGTTTTTAAACTCTTTGAACTTTTCAAAAGTTTCACTTTTATACCTCATTAAGTAGACATACCCATATCTACTAAAGTCATCAGTAAAAGTCACGAAGTATTCAAATCCACCTCTGGCTTGTGTGCTCATTGGTCCACATACATCCGTATGTATTAGGGCCAATAGCTCACTTGTTCTTTCACCTTTCTTGTTGAAAGGACTCTTTGTCATTTTGCCTTGCAAGCAGGGTTCGCAGGTATCATATGATTCAAAATCAAATGAACCAAGCACTCCATCCTTGTGAAGCTTTTGAACTCGCTTTTCATTTGCATGGCCTAATCGACAATGCCAAAGGTATGTTGGACTTAAATCATTTTTAGATAATTTAGCTTTCTTTTCTATGTTATAGACTGGTTTTTCTTGGGTCAAATCCAAGACATACAGACCGTTACACATATTTGCAACTCCGTATAAAATATCATTTCGATATAAAGATAACGAATTATTCTCTATAATAAATCGAAAACCTTTATTATCTAAACTCGAAACTGAAATAATATTTCTGCTCAAAGCAGGTACATAATAACAATTTTCAAGTTCGATATTTAAACCAGAAGGTAAAGACAGAGTGTAATCTCCAACTTCAACAGCAGCAACTCTTGCCCCGTTGCCCACTCGGAGATCTACTTCACCTTTCTTTGTTATCCTTCTATTTCTGAGTCCTTGCACATTAGTACAAATGTGAGCCCCACAACCAGTATCTAATACCCATGAGGTGGACATAGAAAGATTTATTTCTATAACAAAGATACCTGAAGCTTGTTCACGAAACATTTCTTTCAGTGACTCATAAATTCGGAACGCTTCCAAATTCATGAACTGCTTTTGAAGCTCGCCTGTCATAGACGCGAGCATCAAGCACGTCACATCATCGGAGTCACTTTTCAGCTTATCCCAGGCTCGTTGAACATTTGCCGAAGCATTTTGTGGTGGTTCAGGTAAATCGGTCTCTAAGACATGTAGCTTCCTTTCTTGTTTGAGAACTATTCTCAAGTTTCTTTCCCAATCTAAGAAGTTTGGTCCAACCAATTTATCTTTATCCAATATACTTCTTAGAGTAAAGATAACATTTGTGCTAGATGATGCCATTTCTACAGAGAGTAAATGCAAAATATTAGAATGAGTTTTGAAAAATGTTTTCCACAATAGCCAAAATTGAAATCCCTAACAATTTTGTGTTGGTGCTAGATTGTGGGCCGAAAATCCACAAAGAGTCAACCCCTGTCTTGCTTTGGCAAGTATCGTAGGGATCGGGCTCTTCTGGTAGGCAACGTTCAAATCACATTCCATGTAATTTAACGCTTTCTAATTGCATACCATGCAACTTTTCAGTGATAGGATGAATATTCCAAATGTTTGACACCATCCTATCTTTGCAAAATTAATCCCTGGTCAACTTATCGGGTCAAGCTAGGATTAATTTTCCCAAGTTAAACCATCCCTCAAGGCATCACATCAATAGACACCCACACAGTTTTTCCATAACAAGTGGTAGTGATAAAGTTTGAGCATCTAATGCCCAAACAGTTTTTCCACTCATTAATGGTAGTGATAAAGTTGGGCACTATTATGTCACAACCCGCCGCATGAAGAAAACCTGAGGCCCTTGGGCTCTCCAAGTCCATCAGAGAAATGCATTGTGAACATAGAGAAATGCATATATACTTCCTTAGTTAGATCACCATAGAGAAATGCATTGTGAACATCCATCTGATAAAATTCCCATTTGCAAGCCACACAACAGTAAGGAAGGTGCGAATAGTGACCATTTTCTCAACTGGAGCAAAAGTTTCTTTGTAGTCAATGCCTTCCATCTGATTGTTGCCAAGAATAACAAGTCGAGCTTTGTAGCATTCCACTGTATCGTCAGATTTATCCTTGATTTTATAATCCATTTGCACCCAATCGCTCGTTTTCCAGGAGGCAAAGTAGTGACAGACCAAGTTTTGTTGGCCTCAAGAGCCACAATTTTTAACTGCATAGCTGCAAGCCATTTGGGATCAGTGACCGCGTCCCAAAAAGTGGTAGGCTCAATACCCGCAGTCATAGCAGCAAGAAAACCCCTGTCCTGAGGAGAAAATGAAGCACAAGCAAGATAGTGAGATATATGATAAAGATTACCTGAGGACACTGATTGGGCAGGAGAAACAGGAGCAGCAGGGGGGTGAGACTGTGTGAGTGACATATTCATGAAGACGAGTATATGAGATTTTGGTCTGATGTCCTCGACCTTCTCAGTATTTACAGGTGTAGGAGGACCATCATCCTGAGATCAAGAAGATGTGTCTAAGACTTTGAACTCTTTATCTTCATCTAGAGCAATCACTGAAGGAAGAAGAGACAAAATTGGATGCTCAGTGGAAGCTGGAGTAGAAAAAGGAAATTCGGTTCATAGAAAACCACATCACGAGATACCAAAAATTCATCTTTTTCTAAATCATAAACCCACCACCCTTCTTGCCAAAGGGATAGCCAAGAAACACACACCGACGACTGCGACTGGCAAATTTGTCTCCTTTGTGATCTCTGTTGTAGGTGTAACACAAACAACCAAATACCCGAAGATGCATTAATGACAGAGACTTGCCATGTAGGAATTCAAATGGAGTGGCACCATTCAAAATTGGCATGGAAAGACGATTAATCAAATACGCCACTGTCAAAACGCAGTAGCCCCAAAATTTGAGAGGCATATTACCTTGAAATCTGAGAGCACGAGCTACGTTCAGTAAATGCTAATGCTTTCGTTCCACCCGCCCATTTTGTTGTGGAGTGGAAATGCAAGAAGTCTCATGAATAATTCCTTCTTTTGCAAAATAGGCACTTAAAGCCATAAACTCAGTGTCATTATCGCTGCGCACTGTTTTAACTATTTTTCCAAATAGTCTATGAACCATAGCAAAAAATTGAAACATGTGTTGAGATACCTCAGTTTTATCACGACATAAATACAACCAAGTAGCACGAGAACAGTCATCAACCACAGTTAAGAAATAACGAGCACCACACACATTTGTTCCCGATATGGTCCCTACACGTGACAATGGATCAATTCAAAAATGACATCAGCTTTATTAATACTAGTGGGAAAAGAATTACGACAATGTTTTGCTCTAAAACAAGCATAACAGGTTTTACTTCCTAAAGTAACATAGTTACCCAAAGATAACTGTTCCAAAATACGAGACAATGGATGTCCCAAATGGCTATGCCAAATATCTGGAGGAACTTTATTTGTGGCTCGAACTACTGCTGCACTCACAGTCTCACGGAAGAAATATAATCCCCCACCTGCTCACCCACTCTAATTAGCATCTTTGAAGTGCGGTCCTAAATAGCACAGAATTTATTAGTAAAATAAGTCGTGACACAAGTTTGATCCAACAATTGATGCAAATAAATTAAATTGCATCAGAGATCAGGAATATAAAGCAGGTCATATAATGTCACTTGACTGTTGAGTCGAACTGTTCCTGCCTTATTTGCCACTGTCACGGTCCCCTTCAGGAAGTTGCACAAGTCTAGAAACAATATTGTGTAATTCCAAAAAATAATTTACAGAGGTTGTCATATGATGAGTGGCCCCACGATCAATCATCCAACAATTAGAAATATAATTACCAGTTAAATTTTCAGTTGACTCATGCTTATTTAACATAGTCACCAAACGGGCCCATTGATTAGAGTTAAGGCCTAATAGTTCTGGCCTATTTGCTTGGAATGAATGGATGCCCAAATTATCTCCGAAAGAAGGAGAATGGGCTGCCATACTGAATACTCCTGACGGGTCAGCAACTTGCCCAATTGGCCCAACAGCATGTCCAAGTGGTCCTGTAGAATAATAGCTAAATGGAGTTTCAAGTGGCCCACTTAAAAATGGCCCAGTTGAAGCCACAGTAGGCCTGACCACAAATCCTCCATCTCTGCCTAGACCTGCAACTCCACGACCAGTGACAAACGGCTCCGGTCGGTCTCGTCCACCCTCGCCCAGCCAAGCATCTCGGCCAACGTTTCCACGACCACCACCAGCCGGCAGCAGCGATTTTCCTGCATCAAAATTTTGAAATTACCTCCCACGGTTTGCTGTCCACCCGCACCATTCCATTGAGAATTCCATCCTCCGAAAAATATGATGACTTCAAACAAGCCGTAACATCATGACCACCTTTATTGCACACTGAACAAACAAGGTGTCTTCCTCTTCCGGGAACATGAGTTTGGCCTCGAACAACAAAGGCCATAGCTGGAGATGCACCATTACCTTCTTGAATTTCAGACATTGTCCGGACGCGTTCTTCTTGGACAATAAAAGAACAGACTTTATTCAACGTGGGCAGTGGATCTGATGCCAATATGTTGGAACGAACAGTGTCATATGAACCAGCATCCAAGCCCATCAAAAAATGATGAACCTTTTCATCCTCACATCATTTTTCCAAAGCTTTTTAAGTACCACAGGCACACATTGAACAGGTTGAGCAACCCAAAAAACATTCATAGCTATACAATTCTCCCCACAACTTTTTCAACTTACCATAGTATATACTGATACTGAGTCTGAATTGTTTCACTCTGCCAATTCGATCTTCAACAGATAGATTTGAGGGCCATTGACAACAGAGAATCGTTCTCTAATGTCATCCCACAACTCTTTGGTTGTCATAATTTTGATGGTTGTGATAGATGACCGTAGGGATGACTCTAGTGTATTCATTATCCACGAACAAATGAGGGATTGGATAGTACTTCAATCCTCCAGGTCTTCTGAATCTTCCGATGGATGGGTGATAGAGCCATCAACAAAGCTGAATTTCTTTCTACCTTGAAGAGCCATTTGCAGAGAAGTTGACGATTTTGCATAATTCTCTTATTTAAGCAGCACCTGACTGATCACACTGCCAGTATTATCATTAGCAGTGAGATCATACGGAGAGATTGTCTTACATTTTACTATTTCTTCAGCACTCTTACTGGAACCTTCACCTTGTTTTGCCATGATCTAAAGATCGTAGGCTCTGATACCATGAACAATTTAAGAACACAACACGTATGAAAGATATTTTCTTCTTAATTCTGTACAAGGCCAATTAGCCTGATATATAGTACAATAATGATTACAAGTTATGGAAAGAATATTGCTTATCTTAATTAGCTATCAATTTTCTGTAATTGTCTAGTCTAAAGAAGGTATCAGAATAATCTAAATATGTACATCTAATCACTCATCTAATTTACACTAATTAACTCAATCAATTAACACTAACATATATATAAAGAGCTTATATCAAATAATGTCAATGTGCATCAGCTGCAACTAGACGTGAGTGGATCACTTCTTGCTCACAGCAGCTTCATCTGGGCGTGACATAGATAATGCCCATCAAACACCAAAGCCAAGTGAATGTGAGCAAGGCGACATCCAGGGACCACAACTCCATTCTATTAGTTTTGATTACTGAAAGTGTTGCACAAGGATTGAGTATTACAGAGTTTGATCTACCAAAGAGTGCGGTCATTTAAGGCTTATAATCTCGATGGGTTGGCTGTGGGTGTTTTAATTGCTTGGTGTGTCGTTACGAGTCGAAGGAAACCATGTACTGGAGCGTTTGAGTTGAAGGTGCTCTCGAGATGAGCTTGAAATGTCTGTTATACTAAACCCAGTCGGTGGACTTATGTCCGGTATAATAAAAAGGTCGAGTGGTATTAATCTCGGATTATAAGAAGTCGATAAATTAATTTATCAGTAATTAATAAATTGACGAGCACTATATCTTTGACGTGAGGAGAATAAAGAATAATTAATTTAGTGGTTCCGGAAGCAATTTTGATTTGAGTAGTGATTCCATAATTAATCCGTTAGTGGTACGATTAATTATGTATTGGGAATTGATAAAGTAGAATTAATTATTTAATTAAATTAATCCTAAGGGTCAATTAGTAAATTGATAAGGTGGAATTAATTAATTAATTAATTAAGTCTTAAAGTTCAATTAGAATTAGGAAATCCAAGAATTCGGAAATCTAATTGGATTTGGAAACTGATTGAGATTTGAAAATTAGTTAATCCAAAAACCAACAAGAAGGTTTAACTCAAACCCACTTAAGGTCTCAATTGTAACTCTATAAATAGACAAGGGATTAGCAATAATCAAGACACAAATCACAAGTTTCGTAATTCAAGAAACTAGAGAGAAAAAGTTAAAGAGAAAAAATATAAGACAAAAGCTTCGTTTTTTCTTTTTCTTGGGTGCGGCGGTTCGGTCTCCAAGACAGCAGCTTCGGTCGGAATTTTGGTCTGGCGGCGGCACTGGGGATCGGCGAGGCGACGTGTGTAGTGGTCGACAGCGGCGCATGAGGACACACGCGGGACGATGGCGGCTTGAGCTTTTTCCAGCAAGAGAATTTGTGTGTTCTTTTGTGTTGCTAATTCAACTGGTTCATTGGTTCGTTGCCCACACAACGTACAGATTTGTCTAAGAGTCATACAAGTGATTACTTAAGGGACACGCTTCAAAGGTCAATTATTTTTCTTCTTCTTTAATTAGAATTATTTTGAATTCACGATAAATCGAATAAAGTGAAATTAAGATTCGTTGCTCGTGTGGTATTTCAAAAAGGTTTGAATCATATTACACGAGCGTTCGGGTTTGGTAGAGAATCTCTGATTCTGGAATACATAGCACAAAAGTGAGATTTTTTTATCGGGCCCGGGCAGATAATTCCTTCAATTAGTATCAGAGCTAAGGTTAATTTATTGCATGGTTTTTTATATACAGGTGGTTTGTTTATCCCGGCTATTATGGTTTATGTTTGTATGTTTAATTAAACTCCGAGATATGTCTGGATGGTTCTTTATATAAATGCTTGTAATAGTAAAACCACGTGCTCGAAGCCATGTAGGATTAAATTAAATCTGTAGTAGGATTTGAATCTATAAAATTGTCATTTTATTTACCTAGATAAATTTAGACTTGTATTTAGAAAAATATATAATAGCGCAGACGTTGTTTTGGATAACTTGAATTTGTGGATTTTGGTTTATCGCAGTTTGGAAGATTCCAAGGATTGCTTTGAAAACTGATAAAAGTCAGGAAAATTGCAAGAATACCAAATAACGAGTGGGAGCGGAGCAGAAGCCTCGGAGAGATAATGGAGCCCGGACGGTGTCGACGTAAGAATGTCGGTAGAAACCATCGGCGATTGGCGCAACAGCGCGCAATGTAAAGCCACCGCTTGTACTGCACTGTAGCAGTGCAGCGCTGAGGCATCAGGCACGTGAGGCACCCTAGCGTGCAAGCTGCGCTCGCCTTCGCTTGCGTGCCAGGCCCAGCTCTCGGTTTGGGCCATGCATAAGCAGTGCATGCGCATGGCCTATGCATACACGGGTCTTTCTCGCATGGCCCATTTTTCGAGGTAGACTTCGAGATCCAAATTTTTCAAGACTCAATCCATCAGAGTGATGTGATAGGATACGAAGACAAGGCAATAGATGGAATCAATTTAAACCATGATAGTTGAGAAATTTTTGTTACGTATTTGTTTCCCGTTTTTATTGTTTTAATTGTTGCTTTTATGTTTTAATTTTGTGCTTTACTTTACGCATGATTAAAGCATGTTGGTGTTATATTGCATATAAATTATTATTAGTTAATTGATTGTTAAAACCGGAAAAACCCTCATTTAAAAACGTAAGTGGGAGAGGGTTGGTTAATATCCCCATGGCCTCTATTACGAGTTCATATGTGATGTGGATAGACTTGCGCATTGGCATTATGTCCTTCCTCCATATCAGATGAGTATAATCTATAAGATCACTAGAATGAATTTCTAAGTAGAATGACTATAGTAAGTTGAAATTAGAGAATGCGACACCCTCTCCATCTGAAGTGCACTATCCTAGGTAACAAGTTTAGAAGTCACGTAATGGCAACACGCTGAGTGTACTGTTTGTAGTATTCCTACCATTGAGGTTACGCTGCTTGTTTTGTATGGCCAAAACCACTGACTATTAATTTCATTAATCAATAGATAGTTTGCTTAGATAGTGAAATTAATGAACTTGGTTCTTCTCGAACGAATGTGGACTAACATAGAAGGTCACACTAACGTGACTTGCATGAATCCCGGTGAACGAGATGTCGGTGTATTTAAATATTATTTTGAGGGATTTTGCAATATTAGATTTGAAATTTTCATATGTGCTGAAACATTTTCTGTTTATTTATTTATAGTTTTCGATATGGTGTTTACTCCTTTAGCTTTGATATTAAAGAGAACAAACTGAATGGTCAAAATTACATTGATTGGAAACGTAATTTGGACATTGTCCTAACGGCTGTGCAATACAATTTCGTGCTCACAGAACCATGTCCTCCTGTGCTTACTGATGAATCGACTGATGAACAAAGAGAGAAATATCAGAGTTGGAGAAAAGCTAATGAGATGTCGTGTTATTACATTCTAGCTTCTATGTCGAATGTTTTGCAACATCAACATCCGTCAATGCTTACTGCCTCTTAGATGATGTTGAATCTCATAGAGATGTTCGGACATCAAGGTCAGAATGCAAGGCAAGTGGCTATAAGCAAGCTCATGACTACTAAGATGAAAGAGGGGACTCTCAGAGAGATCACGTCCTTGAGATGATTAGCAACATCAATGAGATTGAGGTATTAGGAGGTGATATTGATCATCAAAGTCAAGCTGATATCATCATCCAGAGCTTGCCTCAAAGTTTTGAGTAGTTTCGGATGAACTATAATATGAATCAGAGAGATTATACTCTAGTCGAGCTCTTAGTAGATTGGTGCAGACTGAAGGTATTTTTCAAGAAAAAAACAATTTTTAGTCACAATCAAGGCTTCAGGATCCTCTTCTAAGCCCAAGGCTGGAAAGAAGAAGAAGAAGGCCAAGAGGAATGCTAATCAGGCACAGAAACTCGCGCCAAAACCGGACATCACGAAGAAGAAGCTGAAAGGCAAGTGTTTCAAGTGCGGTCAGACGGGATATTGGAAGTCAGATTGTCCAAAACTCAAAGGTATGATAATTTTTGCCTTAATTACTGAAACATGTTTAGCGGTGATTCCTAAAAATACTTGGTGTGTGGATTCAGGCGCCATTGACCATGTTTGCAATTTATTGCAAGGGTTCCAAGTAACCCGGAAGCTTAGAAAATGCGAGCTGGAAGTCTACTTGGGCGACACCACAAACGTGTTAGTTGTTGCAGTGGGAGAAGTTAAGCTTATTTTCGAAAATTCTAGCTTAGTTTTAGATAATTGTCTTTATGTTCCTAGTTTTAGAAAGAATATTATTTCAGTTTCTAAACTTTTAAAGAATAGTTATGAGTTTGTTTTTTCTAATAAGTTTTTATTTGTTTGAAGAAATAAGAAACTCATTTGTTTCGGATCATTAGTAGAACATTTTTTTATTCTAAAACCAACTTCTCCTACTAAACATGCAACAGCAACTCAAACGTCGTTAAACCATAGTAAGAGGAAAGAATATTCTTAGATGAATCAAACCTATCTTTGGCACCTTAGACTAGGTCACATTAACCTTAGTGGGATTCAAAGGTTGGCTATTTCTGGATCTTTGGATTCACTAGAAGTTAACAACTACTCAACTTGTGAATCCTGCTTGGAAGGTAAAATGACCAAACGTCCATTCAAGGACAAGGGTTATAGGGCCAAATAAGTATTAGAACTGATTCATTCTGACTTGTGTGGACTATTTTTGATTTAGGCTAGAGGCGTGTTCGAGTATTTTGTGACATTCACATATGACTACTCGAGGTACGGATACATACTTAATGCGCCACAAGTCTGAGTGTTTTGACAAGTTCAAAGAGTATTGGACAGATGTGGAGAAGCGTCATGGTAAAAGTATCAAAACACTACGATCATATCATGGTGGCAAATACCTATCTATTGAATTTTGAAATTACATGTCAGAAATGGAAATCCAATCCCAGTTATCTGCACCTGGCACATCCCAACAGAATGGTGTAGCAGAACAGAGGAATAGAACTCTTCTAAAAATGGTGAGGTCCATGATGAGTTATAATGAATTGACAAGTTCATTTTGGGGATATGCCTTAGAAACAACTGTATATATTCTTAATCTTGTACCATCTAAATATATATCCTCAACCCCTACAGAGTTGTTGACGGCATAAGTCCAGTCTAAGACATCTCAAAATTTAGGCTGTTCAGCACATATGCTTAAGGCAAATGCGGGTAAGTTATATTCAAGAACAGAAGTAATTCTATTTGTAGGATATCCTAGAAGAACGAAAGGTGACCTATTCAATAGTCCTAAAGATCACAAGGTGGTAGTTAGCACTAACGCCAGGTTTTTAGAAGAGAACTATATTCAAGATCACAAGGCCAGTAGCAAGATCATACTAGAAGAACTTAGAGGACAACCCACTACTCCTAATGCACCAGTACAAGTAGATACACCACAAAATACTGCACAAGATGTCACAGATAGTGTGCCTACATAGGTGGTGCCTCGTCATAGTGGGAGGGTTGTGAGACAGCCCGAGAGGTACATTGGATTGGGAGAATCTTCAAATTTTGTCCCAAGAGAGCAAATGGCCGATCCTATCAACTATAATGAGGCTCTCCGAGATAAAGATGCAGAATCTTGGCAAAAAGCAACGATATCTGATATAGGATCAATAAACTCTAATCAAGTTTGGGAGCTTGTAGACTTGACTAATAGTTTCAAACTCATTGGATGCAAGTGGGTCTACAAATGCAAGAGAGGACCTGACGGAAAGGTTGAAACCTTAAAAGCTAGGCTTGTGGCGATGGGGTATACTCAGAAAGAAGGTATCGATTACGAGGAAACCTTTTCCCCGGTACCTATGCTTAAGTCGATCCGGATACTCTTGGCCATAGCTGCTCATTTAGATTATGAGATTTAGCATATGGATGTCAAGATAGCTTTCCTAAATGGAAGTTTTGAGGAAATCATCTTCATGCAGCAACCAGAGAGATTCATTGAAAAATGCCAAGAGCATAAGGTTTTCAAGCTTAAGAGGTCCATCTACAGACTTAAGTAAGCATCCAGATCTTGGAACATCTGCTTTCATAAAGTAATCCAGTCCTACGGATTTACCCAGTGTTTGGATGAGTAGTGTGTGTACCGCAGACGTGACAGAAATGCCATGGTGTTTCTTGTACTTTACGTGAATGATATTCTTCTTATTGGTAACAGTAAGAAAGTGTTATCAGACGTAAAGGCATGATTGTCTAAACAATTTGATATGAAGGACATGGGAGAAGTTTGGCATATCCTTGGGATCAAGATTATTCTATATCGTAGGAAACTTTCCTGGACGCTTTCCAAGGCTTCATACATAGATACAATTCTAGCTCGTTTTAACATGCAGAACTCCAAGAAAGGTTTTCTATCTTTTAGACACAGATTCATCTATCTAAAGAGCAGTCTCCGATGACTGTTGAGGAGATAGAAGCCATGAAGACAGTGCATTATACTTCTGCAGTAGAAAGTCTCATATATGCAATATTGTGTACGAGGCCTAATATTTGCTATACTGTTGGCATGGTAAACAGATATCATAGTAACCCTGGAAAAGCTCATTGGGAAGCTGTAAAATGTATCCTGAAGTATTTATGCAGAACGAGGGACCAAGTATTGATCTATCAGGCACATGAGCTTATGCCTAGAGGTTACACAGATTCGAATTTCCAATGTGATAAAACGAGTAAATCTACCTTTGGTTTTGTGTTTACTTTGGGAGATGGAGCCATAGTTTGGTGGAGTGTCATGCAGAAATGCATGGCGGACTCCACCATTGAAGTTGAATACGTTGCAGTATGAGAGGCATCGAAAGAAGCAGTATGGCTCAAGAACTTCTTAGTGGACTTAGATGTGATTCTTGAGTTACCAAGATCAATCACAGTATATTGTGATAACAATGGTGCAGTAGCCAACTCAAGGGAACCATGAGTTCACAAGCGAGTGAATATATAGAGTGCAAGTACCACCTAATATGAGAAATCATTAAAAGAGGAGACGTGGTCATGACAAAGATAGCATCAGCAGAGAACATTGCATATCCGTTCACAAAAACATTGACTGCAAAAGTCTTTGAGGCTCACATGGGGGGCATGGGACTTAGATACTTAGCTGAGTCTTGATAGTTCTCTAGATTTTATTATAGCAGTAGATTAATTGTATTAAACAGTTTTATACTTAAAAGTATCGCTTTGAGTATTAGTGGGAGATTGTTAGTTTTGAATACTGAAAGCTTTGCTTGTATGAAAAACTATTTCTCAGTTTTATATATCGAGTTAAATGTTTAAGTTATATGCCTTATGTTTTACATATATTATCCACTTATATCTAGTGACTAGATGATGAGGTGTCGGGTGCAACACAATAGATCTTATTATTTGTAAAAGTCTTGATATATAAACTAGGTTCGTGACTGAGATAGTTTGGACATGCTGTCGGTTTAAGTCATTATGTGATTTTGAGATTAGTTTGTCTAAACTAATTGAATCGTATAGATATGTCCAGGACATATTGAGCATGACCTATTTAGGGTGAATTATCTTGTACTGATTTGATAGACTATTCGATCCTAGTATTCTATCTCTTAATCCCTAGACAAAAATGAGCACAAGGATTGAGCATTGCGGAGTTTGATCTACCAAAGAGTGCAGTCGTTAAAGGCCTATAATCTCAGTGGGTTGGCGGGTGTTTTAGTTGCTTGGTGTGTCGTTGTGAGTCGATGGAAACCATGTACCGGTGCGGCCGGGTTGATGGTGCTTTCGAGATGAGATTGAAATATTTGTTATACTAAACCCGACCGGTGGACTTATATCCAGTATAATAAAAATGTCGAGTGGTACTAATCCCGGATTATAAGAAGTCGATAAATTAATTTATCAGTAAATTAATAAATTGACGAGCACTATATCTTTGAAGTGGGGAGAATAAAGAATAATTAATTTAGTGGTTCCGGAAGCAATTTCGATTTGAGTAGTGATCCCATAATTAATCCGTTAGTGGTACGATTAATTATGTGTTTGGTTAATTGATAAAGTAGAATTAATTATTTAATTAAATGAATCCTAAGGGTCAATTAATAAATTGACAATGTGAAATTAATTAATTAATTAAGTCTTTAAGTTCAATTAGAATTAGGAAATCCAAGAATTAGAAAATCTAATTGGATTTGGAAATTAATTGAGATTTGAAAATTCGTTAATCCAAAGTCCAACAAGAAAGCTTAACTCAAACCAACTTAAGATCTCCCTTGTAGCTCTATAAATAGACAAAGGATTAGCAATAATCAAGACACAATTCACAAGTTTCATAATTCAATAAATTAGAGAGAGAAAGTTAGAGAGAGAAATATAAGACAAAAGCTTTGTCTTTTCTTTTTATTGGGTGTGGCGATTCGGTCTCCAAGACAGCAGCTTCGGTCAGAATTTTGGTCCGGCAGCACGTGGGGATCGGCGAGGCGGCTCGTGTAGTGGTCGATGGCAGCGTGTGAGGACACATGCCGGACGGCGGCATCCTGAGCTTTTTCCGGTGAGAGAATTTTTGTGTTCTTTTGTGTTGCTGATTCAATTGGTTCGTTAGTTCATTGGCCACACAACGTACGAATCTGTCTAAGAGTCATACAAGCAATTACTTAAGGGGCACGCTTCAAAGGTCAATTATTTTCATTCCGCTTTAGTTAGAATTATTTTGAATGCGTGATAAATGGAATAAAGTGAAACTAAGATCCGATGCTCGTGTGATATTTCAAAAGGGTTTGAATCGTATTACACGAGCGTTCGGGTTTGGTTGAGAATCTCCGATTCTAGAATGCATAGCACAAAAGTGAGATTTTTTTACGGAACCCGGGTAGATAATTTCTTCACATTCAAGCATGAGCTAGACAAAGACCAGCGTATGGTAGCCCAGTGTGCTTAACGAAGGTGACGCTCATATGACGCAGCGTGAGAAGACTGGCAACCGGCACTGGAAAGAGTCATGACAAGAAGAAATTCAATAGCTCACGCCGGATCAAAAGGACGTTAGTGAAGGAATTAAGATCCGGTCCGGGCCAAATCAAAAATCTCACTTTCATGCTATGCATTCCATAATCGGAGACTTTCGATCGAGCCCAAACACTATAATCAATTACCATGAGCAGATCTAGGCTCATACTTGTTAGAATTATTAAACGACACACTAAAAATTAAATCTTTAAACAAATACGAAATTAATGATTATACATTTGAAGCATGTCCTCGATGCAAATAAGAAAAATCCAATCTTTAGAAATGAAATCTATTAGAAGTCCCTCGAATGACTCCAACAAACTCGGAAGTTGAGTGGGCAACTATCTACCGGGTAGATCTATCAAGATCCAAGATACCCACAAGAACCCGTCTCGAAAAAGTTCAAAATCTGCCCAAAAGAGTTCTGCCGAACAATTGCATATAGAACCGCCGGACCGCCACAAGGAGTTCACCGCCGAGCCTCGATCTTCACTCGAGTTTCTCACAAATCTGAGCGCCCGAAAAAACTGTAACTCACTCACCAAAAAATCGGTATCCAGGCCGGAAAAAGATGAACGTCGGGTAGCTGATCTCACCAGAAAATAAGGAACCTTTGGGCTGAACTTTTCTGAGGAAAGAATGATCGAAAACCGACTTCGAGAAAGATCTTCAACGAAGAAGATGAAATTCTCTCTCTAAGGCAAAACTTGCCTCCTAAGTTTCTTATGTCTTGAATGTCAAGACTTAATGCATTTTATAGGAGTTTCAAGAGAGACCTAATAGGCTTCTGAGTTGGGCCTTACTAATTGGATTTAATTGACTTTTTTAGTCTTCACTAGACTGAGAAAGTCAATTAAATTCAATTAGTAAGGCTCAACTCAAAAGCCCACTAGGTCTAGACTAGTCAATTCTTAATTAGCCCAAGGATTATTTATTCGACCCACTTCGTCAATTAAATATTAATCGACCCAAGGATTATTTCGTAACACACTTTGTCAATTAAATATTAATTAAACCAAGGGTAAATATTTATTTAATCCACTTTACCAATTAATTCAATTCATAATTAATTGTACCACTAACAAATTAATTACGGAACTACCGCTCAAAACATCAATAGGGTTTAAATGGCATAATTGATGTTTTTTATTTGTTGTATAATTGATGTTTTTTATTTGTTAGTACTATTATATGGTTGACGGTTGTTCAGTTTTGTTGTGGTTTATGGTCGATTTTGTATTATATTTTGTTGGATATGGATGTGTTTGTTGTTGTATTTTCTATTTGGGAATTTGATTTTACTGCTGTTATGCTGCCGAATTTTTGTTTAATAAAATAATTATGTTTAACTCTCTACACAATGTACTCACACTTGGTCCTTCACAAATACCGCTTTTCATTGATCCTGCTAATTCACAAATACTCACCGATGATTCACCATATTTCATTCAGGCCCCAAATCCAGCTCGCATTTCAAGGCACTGGGGGCAGAAAAAAGAGGGCAATCGGAGAAGAGCCTATAGATGTGGAGCCTATGGGTGATGAAGATGAAGAATGTGAAGAAGCTGCAAGAGATGAAGAAGAGGTTCAGACCAGCGATGATGATGATGATGATGAGGATAATGATGATTCTGGATATTCGCTGCTCGTGGTCCAGGAGGTGGTCGTGGAGTTGGAGGTAGAGGTTCTCAAGCTTCAGGTTCGAGTACTGACCCTATTTCTACGAGGATCCGTAGAAGACAGGCGGCTCAACCCTCTCAATATGGATTTAGTTAGATATTTTGTATACCTTTTGGATATTTTGTTATTTGGAGTTTTTAATATTTATCTTATTTAACTAACATTTTAGATTTTTTATATATTATTATTCAATTCAATTTCAATGTTCTTTCGTAGTGATTTATTTATTTACATTCATGTTTTCAAATTTACAATTTATGATTTCTTTTTTGAAAAATATAGCAAAATAACTTCAATTTTTTTCCTTTGTATAAATCCAAAATTTGTCATATATTTCGGATTTTATAAAAAATGGTCATTAAATTCAAATATGTAATATCCGAATTCATCTTAATTCGGATATTGCATTTCCAAATTTTCTTTAATTCGGATAAACATTATCCGAATTTTTTTAAAAATTGTAATAAAATTAATGAATGAAAATTAAGTTTCGGATTTTGGGAATCCGAAACTTACTCTCAGCTACGCCCAAGGTAATTTGTTGAGAGCATGTTTCAAATTTTTTTAAAAATATTTCCACTACAATTTGGCTCTCTAAAATTCGAATTTATTAAAATTCAGATTTTTAAAATCTGAAATTAATGAATTAAGAATAATTCGGATTTTACATATCCGAATTAACAATAATTCAGATTTTACATTTCCGAATTTTTATTTTTTAATAATATTCAATTGCAGAAAATTCATTTTCTAACTCTATTTTACATTTTCTCCTCAATTTTCGAATTTTTAAAATTCGAATTTAATTAAATTAATTATTTACGGTAATTAGTTTCTAATTAAAACAAGTTTCCTCATAATTCGGATTCATAGTTTCGGATTTTTGTAATCTGATAGGCCCCATCCGTCCACAATTCCAATTTTCCCTTTTTTCCGTACACACTTCCAATTTTTAGCATTATTCCCGTCAAAAATTCCAGCAACAAGTGTCGGAACCATATATTGAAGACTTTCAATACATTCCTGCAGATGGCGTTCATGAAAACGCAGAGGAAAAAGGCGTCTATAAAAGCATCCACCTCCATTTCTGAAGACAAATCACAACCATCAGCAGCAGCCATCCTCTTTGGGAGAAGTATTTTTAGCAAACAGAGCTCATTCCTGTTCTCTTAACAGTGGCCGGCCAACCGCCGACGTTAAGCGCCGATGTCACGGCGGGTGCTGCGTCCTGCGTCCGTTTGAGGAGGATCTGAGGTTAGCATCGAAGGATGCGTTCAGTATTGAGATTTTGGAGGAAGTGTATTTAATAATTATAATAGGAAATATAAATGAAATTTGTAGTGAATATTTTTGGTAATTTGTTTAAGGGCAAACAGATAATTTAAAATATTATTTTATTTATTATTATGGTTGATATTTTTTGTCTTGAGTATAAAACACGCGCGAAATAAGCTTTCACTTTTTTTTAAACTCTTCAAACACATCTTTATAACTATGTTTAACTATATAAATATTTGCATAAAATACTTGTCCAAACATCTTTTTAACTATAAAAAATTTTTTGTAAAATAGTTGTGACTCGTAATTATAGTTATAAAACAATTTAAAACTTTTTATTTAAAATTTATTAAAAAGCTTTAAATTGTCTGTTAGTACTCCTTGGGGAATTTCCTCATGCAGTGAGAGAATTAGAATATTTTATATGATGATGCTAGTTTTGGGAAAAAAAGAAACAAAAATTTGGGGAGTAAAAAGGAAGAGAAATTAATGATGGGACAAATGAAGAAAAAGAAGAATGTTGTTGATGGTGGGACAAAAGGAAAAGGAAGGGGAAGTGTTGATGCCTTTCAATCGAATTAAAGTTGTCTTTCGTTTAGAATATTTTTTTTTCTTTTTCAAAATCAATTATTGAAACGATATCGTGAGGGTGTTTCAATAATTTACTAAGGGTTCTTCTGACGACATAAAGGTGCTTTAGCACCTGTAAATTTTTAGGTGGTTCCGCCTTGTCCACGTGTTCACATACCTTCAACTCATTGAACATTTCGAACTTTTGCTCTTTATTGTCAAACAAGGTGCTCGGCAAATATGATTATTATTTATCGCCTTTTCTTTTATTATTTTCCTTCTTCTTTTAGATTAAAATACCCTTATCAATATAAAAAATATCATTATTAGAATTTAAAATATATTTGCATAAAATACTTGTCCAAACATCTTTTTAACTATAAAAATTTTTTTGTAAAATAGTTGTGACTCGTAATTATAGTTATAAAACAATTTAAAACTTTTTATTTAAAATTTATTGAAAAGCTTTAAATTGTCTGTGAGTACTCCTTGGAGAATTTCCTCATGCAGTGAGAGAATTAGAATATTTTATATGATGATGCTAGTTTTGGGAAAAAAGAAACAAAAATTTGGGGAGTAAAAAGGAAGAGAAATGAATGATGGGACAAATGAAGAAAAAGAAGAATGTTGTTGATGGTGGGACAAAAGGAAAAGGAAGGGGAAGTGTTGATGCCTTTCAATCGAATTAAAGTTGTCTTTCGTTTAGAATATTTTTTTCTTTTTCAAAATCAATTATTGAAACGATATCGTGAGGGTGTTCCAATAATTTACTAAGGGTTCTTCTGACGACATAAAGGTGCTTTAGCACCTGTAAATTTTTAGGTGGTTCCGCCTTGTCCACGTGTTCACATACCTTCAACTCATTGAACATTTCGAACTTTTCCTCTTTATTGTCAAACAAGGTGCTCGGCAAATATGATTATTATTTATCGCCTTCTATTTTATTATTTTCCTTCTTCTTTTAGATTAAAATACCCCTATCAATATAAAAAATATCATTATTAGAATTTAAAATATAATATAAGAAAATAGGTATTTTAATCCAAAAAGAGTAAAAATAATAAAAGATAGACGAATAAACAATAACCAGAGCAAATGAAAGGAAAATCATGATAAAAGGTAGGTAGTGTTTGGCAATTTTTATTATACCACTAGAAGTACCAGTAGCATGGTACTTCTAGTTGTTTTTCAGTACAAAATGTCATTTAATGACATGTTCCCTACTTTCAAAAACTAATATCTCTTCACGCGCCTATTTTTTTGTTTGCAAAACCCTCATCTTTACTCCAACCACTTATTCTATTTCTTCCTTCTCCAGCCTTTTTTTTTTTTGCCTTGAAAATTGTCCCACATTCATGATGTTGTTTGCTCCTATTTTCCAGATTTGTCCACTCTGCATTTTTATTTTGAAAATTTTCCCTTCAGGTGTTCTGATGGAGAAGACTAAATTGCTGCGTTGGAGAAGACTAAACAATTCAGTAATAGCTGAACCACCCGGTCCGCCGCCCGCTGCCATAACACATCCCTGCTGAGTCCTGCGACTTGGGCTGCAGCGAATTCCGATTCAGACAAACCAAGAATCAGAAGCGAGACAACAAGAAGAAGAATGGAAAAGAGCCCAGAACACGAAGACGAAGACGAAGAAGAAGAAGAAAATATGGTCATTTTTGGAGCCAACTTTTTTCTTTTGAGGCTTTAATTATACGTTCTGGAAAAGAGCCCAGAACACGAAGACGAAGACGATGTTTTTGATGGGTAATGTTCAGTATATTGGGTTTACATGATGATGGTAAATGTGAACATGGTGATGGTAAATGTGACTAAAACATACTTAACAAGGGAGATCAGATCAGGATTGTATAGACATCAGATCAGCGAATACTTGACATCAGATCAACAGACTATAGATATCAGATCAAGAATATAAAAGAAATCATACAGTAAAACTAAAACATACTTACCAAGGGAGATCAGATCAGGATTATATAGACATCAGATCAACAGACAATACAAAAGAACCATTTTAATACATGGGATATTTATCACTGTAGTCTGTACTAGTGTACTTTATCGTGTGTCAAAGCAAAAGGTTCCAATCCAAACTTGGGAAAATGAAAAAAACTTTCCCAGAAAAAATGGACTGAAATATTGGAATGGTTCCCACAAGGCCCTGTTCTAGGATCTGAAGCAAATCTGCGTCTCTGTGTGTCTACATTAACGAGGAGGTACAATCCTGGAACATTTGAGTTCATAATCAGCTCTCCTCCTCCTGAAGTCCTGGAGCTTATATATAAATGGAGAGGTTTCCGTGGAGAATAAGGCAGTTCGATGTTGTACAGCAACACCCAGTAGTAACTAGAGGTAGAGGAGGAATTGGAATTGGGGTTGAATTTGTTCTTGAGTGCCCAGAGTTGTACAACTTTAGTAGTTTGACTGGCTTCCAAGTCGGTGATGCAGAGATTTCCTTTGACATCAATCAAAGTGGGGAATGAGTGGGAAGAATCCCAGTATGATGTTGAGGGGGAATCTATAATTCTGTAAAAATTTGTGTCAAGATCCAATGAGACAATGATTTCATTCATCCCTATTGGTCTCATGGAAGATGGCAATTCGGGATCATCCCATAGTATCACCCAGTAAATCACATTATCAATCAATATTCCGGTATCCCAATGCACCCATCGTGGACACTCCTCCTCCCCGATATCTTCCCAAATACCAGTTCCAGTGGTAGTAAAACAAAACATCTGAGCCCGCAGTTTGAATTCGTAATTTTTGAAGAGCCGCAGCACCATGTATTTCTTCTTGCAAGCCACATACCCAAACACCACTGCAGTGGTGCTACTTTCATGAGGTGGTTGTGGTTGAGGCAAGGTAACCACCTCCGCCGTCCTAGGATTTCCGACGTGAATGTCCGCCGGAGTTTCCACACACAACAAATCGCAACTCATGGGGAGGACTCGTAGACAAGGCTTGCCCTGCCCTAGTTTTCTTGGTTCCAGGGTGTGAGTGCTGAGCCCTGCTTTTAGACCTGCTGGTCCTCCCACCATGCCATTTGGGTCCGCCCTGGTGAAATTCAAAGTTTCTCCGGCCATGTCGTCGTAAATGAAAAGCAGTAGATTGTTGTTTTTGGACCTGGATCGCTCCCGATACTCTGTCACGGAACAAGGACTCCTTATAATTTCATTCCATGTCTTGCAAACGGATAGACAATTACATAGGGTTTTGATGTCGTCTACCCTTAACAGTATCTCATACAAGAGATCCACATGGAGCTCCTGTATTGGATTTGGCCGCCTCCTTCTTCTTCTCCTCCTCTCTTCATATTTTTTTCCTTTAATGGCAAAAGTAACAAAGTCCAGACCAAAAGATTTGGCCTTTTTTGCCCTTTTGCTACTCCTCACTTCAATGGCTTCTTCTTCTTCATCATTCAGATACATCTTTCTGTAATATTAAGTTTGAAACTTAAAAGAGGAATAAACGGAGGTTTTTGCAAAATAATCTAGGCATCCTCTCTATTTATAGCCAGAATGTTTTAACTTGCTATTCCTATTCAAGGATGGATTTGCCTAAATCTAATGACTACTAATACCAGTATAATTACACCAATCCTAATCCGCGGAAAAGGAAGAAAATGAGGTTAAAACAAAAATATATAATGTTAAAGACGAAATTACCCTTGATCGAAAGGGCGAAAAACAGATCCCAACCCCATTCCTTTCTAGAATTGCGTCTCTCTCGAATTCACCTGGAAAACAATCAAATGAAAAATAAATACGCATCGTGCATACTTAATGAGGATTCCCCTTTTCTTATCTAGCAAGACTCCTCGGCGTCTATATAAACAAGTAGCAATAAACATGGCATAACAAGCTACATACATTATACACCATGATCAAGGTAAACAAGAAAGCATACTTACAAGGTAAACATATAGCCAACTAATGCGCAATCAAGAAAGTAATAAATGATGCATCAATCCATTCCTTCGGGAGGCCATGGCTTATGTAGCCATAAAGATTAATGGTAGTCTAGTCTAGTCAAGTATCCAGTCTATAAAGAACGAGTTCAGTATCTAGTCTAGTCCAGCAGGCTCCGAATCAATGAAGCCCGGTAACACATTTCAAACTCGTACCAACTCAATCACCCCGTAACACGTTCCAATCACCCTAACTCGTTCTAGTGGTAACCCGGGTGCCAACTCAAGACAATTCACATATCTAACCTATACCCTCGTCCAAGTCCTAATCTAGCACAAGGACACTCGATAGCAACGGGATCCCCAAAAGGTTCAATCACAATCATGACTCTAAAGTAAGTCGAGCAACAAGTAGTTCAAAGAAAGTACGGTCGTGCTACAGACTCAAGCAATCAGCACCTTAGCAACACAATCAACAAGCCAACCAATCAGCACAGTCAAATCCACAATAACATATCTATATTGATAATACTTTTTTTTTTTTTTAATAATCCTTGTAACAAGATTACATTATTATTATTATTATAGTTGATACACCAGTTGAGACAAATAATCTCGTTTGACATTGAACATTGCTACAGAAGCAAACGGCCAAGAATACATCAGGAGACACAAATAAGAAACAATTCAACAAGTTATCGAGGCAGTTCAAGGTCTGGTCTTCTATCAAGTGCTTCTATGGTTGAATCATCTGGAAAGGCATCTGGATATGTGGCCAAGATCTTCGATTTCATGCTCCTCAGCTTTTGAAATATGTAATCCAGATCTGATTTCATTGATTTTAGAAGTCGCGTGTTCCGAGAGAAATCAGCAGAGACCTCAGTAAAGCAACTTTCAGAATACTCATTAAAATGTGAAAGAACAGCATTGCTGTCCTGTAACCGTCCCAAAATGAGATGCTGTAATTGCTTGAGGGAATTCAAATCCTCAGAGTTAACAAGGGATTTAAATTCTTTGGAGATCTCCTCAGCAGCTGCTTCCATGGAGGCTGTCTCTGTTGGCTCCTCCATCTTCCCAGCTGTGAATTTCACAGTTACATAAATAATCAAAAAAAATTGCAGTTTTCGTAAGTATGGTCTCTCTTACAAAATAATCAGCAAGGCCATGCTCCTACCAAAGCATAATAAGAAACAACATGCACAAAGAAACTTTGAAAGTTTTCCAGGTTATACCAAATAATCACGTGCAAGTAATCAAAGCACACTCTCAAACACAACTCATGTATGTACAGATCTATTCTACATATTTCCCATATTTAACTATATTTCTAGTTCCAAGTAGGTATAAATATAAGTATAGCTAGTATGTGATGTACTATTCATAAAATAGCCCGTAGTCCAAGATTAAAACAAAGACTAAGAAAAATGGATTCAAATTGAAGAAGCTGACCCCAAATCAATTCTCACGTCTCTTTAGTCAAACCTTAATCATCAAACACGAGTATAAGTATAGGTATATATGTATTTTAGATGTAGGAAAAGTATGTATGTGCATTCTTGCAAATCTCTTAACACGCAATTATAATCGTGTACCCCTATGCCTATAAAAAGAGTTCCTAATTCCTTTATACTTTTGTAGGATTTAATCTGGTTTGATCTTGTAGTCCAAATAATAGTGTCCCAAGACAGATCTAGAATAGTACTAATTAGTGCCATACAAAGAGTTGTACAAACTTTCGAATTGCATTGCCAATATTCCAAAGATTTTCCTTTTGGAATATTCGGGACCGTTCATGAACATCCCAGCAAAAATGATTAAAACTTAAAAATCCTTATAATCCTTTGTTTCAATTTCATGGGTATCTAAGGCTAACATTTACTTTAACCTAATACTCCTAAGTTCCACAATTACTAACTTCAGAGAATCATGCATTTGTCTACTTTAGGTGTGGACAAGAGGTTTCTTAACTTAGTACTAAATTCACTTATAACATGGATACTAGTCTTTAATAAGTAAATCCTAAGATTGAGTTACATGTTATCTTCTAAGACTTTGGGGAGAAATCAATGGAGGACAAGGTTGAGTTTTCTATACATCAGATTGTTATAAGCTTTCGGGTAACTCTTACTCTTTCAACTTACAAACTAACTACGATCCCAGAACTCCTTCAAATTCCTTATTCTTAGCATTCATGCAAAGGTATAAACATATGAACTCCTATTTGAATCAAACTATTTATAATTTCATAAAATAAATACAGCAGCCTATTTTCCTCTTCTTGTAACCAAATAAAATAAAGTACCCATGGTTAATTTTTACCTAAAGCTGAATAAAAAGGTGAAGGAGGAGGAAGGGTGGTGAATGGTGGTGGCGGATTGGCGGCTATAGACTTGCGGCAGTCCTAAACCCAAAGTGGTGGTGGTGTACTTCTCGAAATTCCTTCTTCCTCTTCCTCTCTTTAACTTCCTTGTAGTCTTAAAAGCTTTCTCTACTCAAAAGATTGCTAATTTGATGTTACATGTAAAGGACTCCAAGTTGATCTTGGTGGGTTTCAATGGAGGTGAATGGGGTGTTTTGGAAGAAAACAAATCTAGAGGAGAGAGAGAGAGAGAGAGAGAGAGAGAGAGAGAGAGAACCGAGGAAGAAAGGAGGTGGTTCGATGTAAATGGTGGCTGCGGCGACGGAGGGAAAAGGCCGACGGTGGTGGCGGGGGGTGGGGATGGGGTGTGGGAGAGGCCGATCAGCGAAAGAGGGAGTAAAAGAAAAGGAAAACAAGGGAGAAGGGAAAGGTTTTATAATTCCTTAATTTTACACTAAGGCCCTTAAACTTTCGAGTTTTCTTAATTCAGTTCTTAAAGTACTTTCTATCCCCAATTACATCCTTTACTAAATTTTAAAGGTTATAACTAAACAATTACCAACATAATAGGGTTTTAGTTTATCATTGATCTTTTAACTCCTTCTATTTAATTTCTTCTCTAGGCCTTTAATTCCCTAAAAATATTCCAGACTTCAAGAATTATTAGATTCCTTAGGATCTAATTTATATTTTATACTTTTAGTTCACTTTAATTGATATTTACCCTAATTATAATTTTAGACATAATAAACTAGGTCAGTTCTTATATTATAGAGCTAGGTGTACAGGAAATTACCATACACCTAGCCGTAAAAAAATGAAAAAAAGGGAAATTTTGAGAAGCTCAACCGTGTTCGGAACGCGCGTAACCACCCCGAGTAATCAGCCGACTTATCAACCTAGTTTACATCAAATCTAATTTCGGGGATCACATCAAAATCAAAATTCAAAATTTTTTTAGGTTCCGAGTTGTACGGACTTTACACAAAATAGAACAAAACGAATGGAAACAGGCCGGTTTGGATTTAATTGTCCATTCGAAGAAGCTGCAGCCCTTTTGAACCTCTCCAATCGACCCACAATGTCCGCCGAAATAGCAAGCATTAAGAGCACATTCGATCGCGGATCTGAGCAGAAGACTACTATAAAACGGATATTCAGCGGAAGGCGATTCGACGTTGAGTGAGGGATGAAAAAAATTGATCAAACCATACAAAAATGGTTAGGATTAAGCACATTACAAGTGAAGCGGAAGCAAAAAAAATTGAAAGCAGCATAGAAGGTATGTATATAACAAATATTCAACTCTTATTTCCAGGTTAGGGTTATTTGATGTTGTTCATCATACTCGTATTTTCTTTTTTGGTGTAAAAAATGCAACACAGTTGGGAGCACGGTAAATATTATTGGTGTAAAGAGACCCAGAAAAAAAATTGGCGGCGAAAAATCGGATAAACTAGTGACGGAGAGTAAGTTGTTTGCATTTCTTCCTTCTGATCTCTTTGTGTAAAGTAGTGTTTTGCTGCGTTTAAATGATGCAGAATGTTTGAAAAACATGGTTCTGATATGCTTGTGTAAACTACTGGTTCTTTATGTAAACTGTCGACAGTTTGTGTAAACTACTGTTTTCTTATGTAAACTCTCGTTTTTTGGTTATATAATGTTGTTCTGTCAAGTAGAATTCTCATATTTTGTGTAAAATAGTGTTTTGCTACGTTTAAATGATGCAGAATGTTTCAAAAACATGGTTCTGATATGCTTGTGTAAACTACTGGTTCTTTATATAAACTACCGACAGTTTGTGTAAACTACTGTTTCTTATGTAAACTCTCATTTTTTGGTTATATAATGTTGTTCCGTCGAGTATAATTCTCATATTTCGTGTAAAGTAGTGTTTTGTTGTGTTTAAATGATACAGAATGTTTGAAAAACTTGGTTCCGATATGCTTGTGTAAACTACTGGTTGTTTATGTAAACTGCTGGCAGTTTATGTAAAGTGTTGTTTTCTTATGTAAACTCTCATTTTTTTGGTTATATAATGTTGTTCCGTCGAGTAGAATTCTCATATTCCGTGTAAAGTAGTGTTTTGTTGCGTGTAAATGATGCAGAATGTTTGAAAAACTTGGTTTTGATATGCTTGTGTAAACTACTGGTTGTTTATATAAACTGCTGACAGTTTGTGTAAACTACTGTTTTCTTATGTAAAGTCGCGTTTTTTGTTATGTAATGTTGTTCCGTCGAGTAGAATTCTCATATTTCGTGTAAAGTAGTGTTTTGTTGCGTTAAGTGATGCAGAATGTTTGAAAAACATGGTTCTGATATGCTTGTGTAAACTACTGGTTGTTTATGTAAACTGCTGGCAGTTTGTGTAAAGCGTTGTTTTCTTATGTAAACCAATATTGCCCTTGTTGATGCACTTTCAGGTAAAAGAAGGAAGACTGTTCAAGAGGATTCTGAAGATGATTTTGAATAAAATATGACTTTGGAAAAATTTAACCAACTGAAGCAGAAAAAAAAAAAAAAGGCTGAGGGAGAAAAAAAGAAAAAGGAAAAGAAATGGAAAGAGTCTATTCAAATCTTAGAGCAAATGACCAAGAGAGTCCATGAACTTGTTGAATTGGCAGATCAGGAAGAATCTGCAGAACACAAAGGGGATGAAGAAGAAAAAAAAAACATTCCAGTTAAGAACTGCTGCTGTTGGAATATCTTCACTGCTCACTGAGCTCAGTGAAACACAAAGGACAAGTGTGGGGCTGGGCTGCCTGTTCCACATTAACTATGGGAGGTTTCCGAATTCGTTCAGCCATTACTTGATCTCAAACATCAATACCGATAGAATCACTTTGGAGTTGGATGCAGGCACAATTCCAATTACAGAAGCTGATGAATCAGTAATGGGATTCCTGGTGGAGAGGTAGATGTTGAGGAATACACCAGGAAAGATCAAAAATCTTCTCAATACATAAAAGACAAAAAAAAAAGGTGGGATCTCATGCACCCGGTTCCACAAAATAAGGCGATCATATCAGCAACAAGCTTAGCTGATTACATCAAGAGTAACAAGGACGCTGGACTGGAATTCTTTCAGGATTTTTTGATATTCATGGTGTCAACACTCATTCACAACAATGAGACTAATACCGTTCAATACCGATATCTGAAATCATTCAGGACGGTCGAGAATATCGCGAGGCTGAATTGGAGGAAATACGTCCTTGCTCGCTTGATTGAGAGCATAAAAGAATGGAGAAAACATCGTAGAGGCCAATTCACTGGGTCTCTTACATTCGTCGTGGTATAATTTTGCTTCGTTACATATTTGCTATTTTACATGAACAAGTTATGTAAACTGAAAGTCCACGTAACTTTATGTAAACTGGAAGGTTTCCTGAACAAGTTACGTAAATTGAAACTTTACATAACTTTTTCAGGTAAACTTCCAGTTTACATAACAAGTCATGTAAACTGAAAGTCCACGTAACTTTATGTAAACTGTAAGATTTCCTGAAAAAGTTATGTAAACTGAAAGTTTACATAACTTTTTCATGTAAACTTCCAGTTTACATAACAAGTTATGTATATTTCCAGATTACATACTTGTTCAAGTTTACATAACTTGTTCAGGTAAACTTCCAGTTTACATAACTTGTTCAAGTTTACATAATACTTTTTTATTTGTTCGTAACACAAAACTATTTTTTTTTTTTTGCACTATCACAGTTGTTGTATGCTAGTAGGCTGGGGTATTCGAAGGTAAATACCAATGATCGCTGAAAGATTATCTGCCCGAGCCTAGCCATAAATTTACTTTCGTGCTATGCATTCCAGAATCGGAATCTTTGGCTAGGCCTAGACGCTAGCACAATTGCTATTCCAATCCTTTTGAAATAATATTGCGCATGATCTGGGTTCGCACTTATTCGATTTACCACGCAACAAAAATTTTTAATTAAAAATGAAATCTTAGAATAGTACCTTTAAAGCATGAACTCAGGTGATCGCTTGTATGACTCAAGACTTTGATTTCACGTTGTGTGGGCAACGATCTAGAAACCAATTTGATCAGCAATCAACATAATCTACTTGCCAGAAAATTTCATCACCACCGCACCTGGCACGTACTGTAAACGCACCGCCCGGAGAGAGAGAGAAAGCTACACACGCAGCTGGTAGAACAGGCCAAGAATTTTGGCCAAGAAGTGGAAAAACCAGCTGCAATATTGCTTCTAAAATCCGACTCTGAGGAAGAAATTTTATTTCTCTCTCTAGGATTTTACCTCTCTAGTTTTCTTGTCTTGAAAACTTATGAATTGTGTGTGTTGAAAAGCTAATCCCTTGTCTATATATAGAGTAACAAGAGAGACCCCAAGTTGGTTTAGGATTGGTCTTCCTACTGGGTTTCTGTTTCCTTCAATCCTGTTCCTGGACTGATACACATCCAACTGATCCAGGGATTCACTTATCCCAATCCAGTTCTTGGTATGATCCACAACCAACTGATACAGGGATTCACTTATCCCCATCCAGTTCATGGTATGATTCACAACCAACTGACATAAGGATTAATTAATTACTTAATTAATTAAATCTACCTTTGTCAATAACCCAATACATAATTAATCGTACCACTAACGGATTAATTATGGCACTACCATCCTACATCAGAATTGCTTTCGGAATAACTTAATTAATTTATTCATAATCTCCCCACATCAAAGATATAGTGCTCGTTAATTTATTAATTTACTGATAAATTAATTAATCAACTTCTTTAATTCCGAGACTATAACCACTTTACCTTTTTACTATACCGGACATAAGTCTACCGGCTGGGTTTAGTATAATAAACATTACGAGCTCATCTCGGGAGCACAATCACCCCGAACGCACCGGTACATGGTTTCCTTTCGACAAGCAGCAGCACACCAAGCAACTAAACACGCGCACCCAACCTACCGAGACTATTGGCCACAATTGACCTCACCCATTGGCAGATCAAAGTATACTATGTCTAATCCTCATGCCCGCTCGAGTTTAGGGATTAAGAGATAGAATACCAAGAACGATTTGTCTATTAAATCAGTACACTTCTTGGTATCCGAGATCAGTACCACTCGACCTTCTTATTATACCGGACATAAAGTCCACCGGCCGGGTTTAGTATAATAAACTTTACAGCTCATCTCGGGAGCACCATCAACCAGGCGAACCGATACGTGGATTTCTCTGACTAGGAACGACACGTAAAAAGCTAAACATCGCATACCCAACTTACCGAGGTATAGGCCTCAATTGACCGCACTCTTTGGAAAATCAAAGCATAAGATATCCAACTCTCACGCTCGTCCCAATATCGGGATTGAGAGACTGAATACTATGACCGAATTGACTACGCCAATCAGTATAAGTCAATTCTATCCAAACTGGTCGTGTTCAATATCCCCCGGGCATATCCGTGTGATTTAATTAGTTTAGATAAACTAATTTCCAAACCACACGATAACCTATACCGATAGTATGTTCAGACTATCTCAGTTACGATCATACTTTTTATATATCAATACTTTAACAAATAACGGTATCTACTGTGTCTTTCCACACCCCGTTATCTAGTTCTATGATATAATGGAACAATTTAATACTGAAATAAAATGATATGTCATCTATGGATATTAGTTTTTTATACAAGCCATAGCTTTTCTGTATTCAAAACTAACAATCTCCCACTAATACTCAAAGCTATGCTAAGAAGTATAAAAACTGTCCAACCCGCTATTACACTGCTGTCATAATGAAATCTACAGAACACCTTTAATCTCACTCACATGGCTCCCTCAAGAATCTGACTCTCATGCCCTCTACATGTCTCTCAAAGACCTTTGGGGTCAATGGCTTTGTGAAAGGATCTGCAAGGTTGTCATCTGATGTTATCTTGGCAACAATCACGTCTCCTCTTTTTACGATCTCTCGCATCAGGTGATACTTGCGCTCTATGTGTTTACTCGCTTTATAGGCTCGTGGTTCCCTCGAGTTAGCAACTACACCATTGCTATCATAGTAAACTGTGATAGATCTAAGCAACTCAGGAACCACATCTAAATCCATCAGGAAGCTCCGGAGCCATACAGCTTCTTTCGCTGCCTCTGATGCGACAATGTACTCAGCCTCCATGGTGGAGTCCGCCACGCATTTCTGCTTGACACTCCTCCATATTATGGCTCCATCTTCTAGAGTAAACACAAACCCAGAGGTAGACTTACTCTTGTCCATATCACCTTGAATGTCCGAATCTGTGTAACCCAATAGTACAAGCTCCTGCGCTCTATAAACTAGGACAGAATCTCTCGTCCTACGCAAGTACTTGAGAATGCATTTTACTGCCTCCCAGTGAGCCTTCCCAGGGTTACTCTGATATCTGCTAACCATACCAACGGCAAAGCAAATATCAGGCCTCGTACATGACATAGCATACATGAAGCTACCCATTGTAGAAGCATAGGGTACCGCCTGCATGACATCTATCTCTTCAGCAGTCTTAGGACACCACTCTTTAGACAAATGCACTCCATATCTGAAAGGTAGTGAACCACTCTTGGAGTTCTGCATGTTAAAACGGGCCAGAATCGTGTCTATGTAGGATGCCTGGGAGAGTGTCAGAGAACGTCTCATACGATCTCGAATAATCTTGATCCCAAGGATATGTCCAGCCTCTCCCAAATCCTTCATATCAAATTATCTGGACAACTATGCATTTAGGTCTGACAATACCTTCTTACTGTTGCCAATCAGAAGGATGTCATCTACGTAAAGTATGAGGACCACCACCATATCACCATCACACCTGCGATAAACACACTGCTCATCCGGACACTAAGTGAATCCATAGGACTGGATAACCTCGTCAAAATGGATGTTCCAATATCTGGATGCTTGCTTAAGTCCATAAATGGACCTCCTAAGCCTGCATACCTTGTGCTCTTGGCCCTGAACAATGAAACCCTCTGGTTGTTGCATAAAGATGGTCTCCTCAAGACTTCCATTAAGGAAAGCTGTCTTGACGTCCATCTGCCAAATCTCATAGTCTATATGAGCAGCTATGGCCAAGAGAATCCGGATCGACTTAAGTATAGCTACCAGGGAAAAGGTCTCCTCATAATCGATACGCTCTTTCTAAGTATACTCCTTCACCATAAGCCTAGCCTTGAAGGTCTCAACCCTCCCATCAGATCCTCTCTTTCGCTTGTAGACCTATTTGCACCCAATAGGCCAAAACCCATCAGGAAGGTCTACCAGCTCCCAGACCTGATTTGAGTCCATAGAACCCATCTCAGCAATCATCGCTCTCTGCCAAGAATCTGCATCTTTATCTTGGTTCATGAGCGCCAGGGATAAAGTCCGAAGACTCACCCAAACCCATGTACCTCTCGGGCTGTCTGACAACCCTCCCACTACGACGAGGTGTAGCCTGTGCAAGAGCATCATCTGTGATAGTGTGTGCAGTCTCTTGTGGTGTGTCTTCTTGTACTCGTGCATCTGAAATAGTTGACTCACCCCTAAGCTCTTCCAATACTACCTTACTCTTTGCCTTGTGATCTAAAACATAGTTCTCCTCAAGAAATCTAGCATTGGTGCTCACCACCACCTTCTGATCCTGAGGACTATAAAACAGACCACCTTTCATTCCTTTGGGGTAGCCTACAAAAAGCATAATCTCAGATCTCACAACCCCAAATCCTGAGATGTCTCAGACTAGGCTTTCGCCCAGTCCACAACTCTACTGGAGTCGAAGGCAGAGACTTAGATGGTACGAGATTAAGGAGATAACACGCTGAATCCAAGGCTAAACCCCAAAACGATATATGCAATTCGCTATAACTCATCATCGATCTAACCATATCCATAAGAGTCATGTTCCTCCTCTCTGCTACACCATTCTACAAGGGTGTGCCAGGTGCAGACAACTGGGTCTGAATACCCTCCTCCGAAAAATAGGGCCTAAATTCACTAAAGAGGTATTCGCCACCGTGATCAGATCTCAAGGCCTTGATACTCTTACCCAGATGGTTCTCCACGTCAGCCTTAAACTCTTTGAACTTGTCAAAGCATTCAGACTTGTGGCGCATCAGGTATATGTATCCATATCTAGAGTAATCATCCGTGAAAGTCACGAAATACGCATAACCACCTCTAGCCTGAACTAACATAGGCCCACATAAGTCAGAATGAATCAACTCTAAAACCTCATTGGCCCTATACCCCTTTGTCTTGAAAGGCCTTTTGGTCATCTTACCCTCCAAGCATGACTCACAGGTCGGATAGCTGTCAATATCCAATGAGTCCAAAGACCCATTATTGACCAACCTTTAAATCCTACTAAGGTTGATGTGGCCGAGTCTCAAGTTCCAAAGATAAGTTTGATTCAAAGGGGAAGACTCATTTCTCTTACAATGATTCAGTGATGAGTTATTAGTTTCTATGTTTTTCATTACTGAGGAGTATGTCTTGATTAAAAACAGATTGTCAACTAATGTACCAGAACATATAAGCTTCTGGCCTTTTCTAATAAAAACATATCCATCAGAAAAAACACACTTATAACCATCCAAAATAAGTTTAGAAACCAAAAACAAATTATTCTGAAAATCTCGGTACATATAAACAATCTTTCAAATGTAAAACTGAGTCTGAAAAATAAAGACAAAGAACTCCTAGTACAACAACAGAAACTCTGGTAGTATCCCCAAGGTAGACCTGCAACTCTCCCTCTCTAAGCAGCCATGTCACTTGGAACCCCTGCAAAGAATTACAAACATGATCAGTGGCTCCTGAATCCACACACCAAGTATCTGTGGGAATCGCCGCTAAACATGTAGCAGTAACTAGGGAAAATTTACATATACCTCGAGGATTTGGGCAATCCTTCTTCTAATGTCCTGTTTTGCCACATCTGAAGCACTTGCCTTTTGGCTTATGCTTCTTGGCAATGCCCGCATTGGGTCCATGATCAGCTCCTGCTTTCTGGCATCTCACCCTCTTTTGCTTCCTAGCTTTGGGCCCAGCAGAGGAACCTGAGGGACCAACAGTAGCCAAGGCTTGCTTCTTCTCTGCGAATAGGCCCTCAGCAGACACCAATGCAGTCATGAGCTCGGGAAGTGAATATGAGAGCTTGCACATTTTGTAGTTCAATCGAAACTGCTCAAAACTGGGGGGGCAAGCTCTGGAGAATGATATCGACCTGGGTCTCCCCATCAATGTCACCTCTCAATACCTCGATCTCATTGATGCAGCTCATCATGTCCAGCACGTGATCCCTCACTGAAGTGCCCTCATCCATCCTAGTGTTAGTTTTGAATACAGAAAAGCTATGGCTTGTATCAAAAACTAATATCCACAGATGACATATCATTTTGTTTCAGTATAAATTTGTTCCTTTATATCATAGAACTAGATAACGGGGTGTCGACAAACACAGTAGATACCGTTATTGGTTAAAGTATTGATATATAAAAAGTATGCTCGTAACCGAGATAGTCTGAACATACTATCGGTATAGGTTATTGTGTGATTTGGAAATTGGTTTATCTAGACTAGTTTAAATCACACAGATATGCCCGGGGCATGTTGAGCATGACCAGTTTGGATAGAATTGACTTGTACTGATCGGCGTAGTCAATTCGGTCCTAGTATTCCGTCTCTCAATCCCGAGATTGGGACGGGCGTGAGGGTTGGGTGTCGTATGCTTTGATTTGCCAAAGAGTGAGGTCAATTGAGGCCAATACCTCGGTAAGTTGGGTATGCGGTGTTTAGCTTCTTGCGTGCCATTGCTAGTCGGAGGAATCCACGTACCGGTTCGCCGGGTTGATGGTGCTCCCGAGATGAGCTCGTAAGGTTATTATACTAAACCCGGCCGGTGAACTTTATGTTCGGTATAATAAAAGGTCGAGTGGTACTAATCTCGGAAACCAAGAAGTCGGTGAATTAATTTGTCAGTAAATTGATAAACCGACGAGCGCTAGATCTTTAATGTGGGGAGATAGAAGAAATAATAATGGCGTGATGTAAAGTCGTTTTCGAGCGGTAGTTCCATAATTGGTCCGATAGTGGTACGACCGATTATGCGTTTGACTAATCGACAAGGTAAATTAATTAATCCGAAGGGTTTAATTAATATTTAATCGACAAAGTGAATTTAGAAATTAATTCTATTTTGAATTAATTAATTCTAAGGGTTCGATTAAATTAAATTAACAAAGTGGATTAAATAAATTAATTTAAATGGGTCGATTGGAGTTGATTAGTCGGGAAGACTTAGCGGTCAACGAAAGTCAAATTTTAAGGCCTAACTCGAGAGCCCATTAGGTCTCCAATCGAGCTCCTATAAATAGAAGACTTGAAGCCCAAGAAAAAGAGAGGAAATTCTTGTAAGACAATTTTGTCTTGCTTTCTTGAGTGAGAGGGTTTAAGAGAGAGAATTTTTTTTAAGAATTCTTTCTCAAAAACAAACCAAAAATCTCACTTCTTGAATTGAAACAAGCTCAAAGATCAAAACTTTTCTTCTTGGTTTTTCATAGCTATTAGTCGGCAGTTTTAATGGGTTGAAGACCCAGTTTTTAGTCGGCAGTTTTAATGGGTTGATGACCCAGTTTTTAGTCGGCAGTCCCAGTTTTTAGTCGGCAGTTTTAATGGGTTGATGACCCAGTTTTTAGTCGGCAGTTTTAATGGGTTGAAAACCCAGTTTTTAGCCGGCAGTTTTAGTGAGTTGAAAACCCAGTTTTGCGCAGCTACTGTCCTGAACTTGCGCCGCTGCTGTTCTCAATTTTCTGGCAGTTCCTGGGCAGTCTTTGGGGTGCTTGATCCAGGTCTTGTTGCGTCTTGATCTCTCCTTGGTGATCCGCAACAAGGCTTGTGCAGATCGTGGCCAAAGGCTGAACCTTTGGAGCTTGTTCGGACTTCATCCTGCAGCGGGGCTGGGCGAGTTCAGGCAGTGGACAGCAGTGCTAGCGGCTGGACTGTTTTGATCAGATTTTGGGCTGGTTGTGTTTCGATTCATGTGATTTCCTTGTGGGCTAAGCAAGTAGACTTCGATAGATTATTGCCCACGCAATATTCGAAGTTTCTACGGAGATATCGATTGGATTTCTTGTGGAAATCGCGCTAAAGAATTGGGTTTTCTTTAAGCAATGGACTTCGCTACAAAAGTTATAATCTTTAAATTTTCGCTTTAATTAAAGATTTAATTTTTTGTGTCCCGATTAATAAATTAAATAAGTATAAGCCTAGATCCGTTCATGGGTAAACTAATTTGAGCCTGAGCTTGGTCGAAAGCTTCCGATTCTGGAATGCATAGCACGAAAGTGAGGTTTTCGATTTAGCCCGGGCTTGTTCAGTTTTCCTTCACCTAGCATTCATGAGTTTCCTCATAGTTGACTGTTTGGCTGCCCTGCCCTGATGTCCAAACATCTCCCGGAGGTTGGGCATCATATCATAGGCTGAGGTAAACAACTGATGCTGGTGTTGCAGTACACTAGACATAGAAGCCAAGATGTAGCACAAGGTAATCTCATCAGCCTTCTGCCACCTCGTATATGGCTCTCGCTGCTCAGGGGTGGCATCATCGCGAGGCTTAGGGGGCACTCTTCAATGAGCACGTACTTGTAACCCTCAGCGGTAAGGACAACGAACAGGTTATGTTTCCAGTCAATGTAATTTGGACCCGTAAGTTTGTTCTGATTCAAAATGATAGCTAGCGGGTTGAACGACATATCAACAACTGAAAAATAAACAATCAAGTTTCAGTATAATTTTTTGAAAATATTGAAATCCTCAAAAACAATATAATCTCCATCGACATCTCTCACACCGGGATTAACGCAGGTCACACGGGTGAACGTTTACGCCAACCCACATTAGTTTGAGAAGAACCGAAGTTTATTAATTTTATTATCTGACCAACGATCTTATGATCAATGAAATTAATAGTCAATGCTTTTAGTCGTACACATAGATAGCGTAACCGTGATGGAGGAATACTATAAATAGTACACTTAAGTGTATATCATTACGTGACTTCTAAGTTTGTTATTTAGGATACTAATGCGCCCTCAGCAGAGAGGGTGTCGCAACTTTCTCCAACTAAACTCACTATAGTCATCCCTTCGGAAATTCATTCCGGTGATATCTGTGATTGAAGACTTGTCCGCATGGAGGAAGGCCATAATACCAACTCGCAAGAATAACCACATTACCAATGAACCCGTAATGAAGGCCGTGGGGATATTTACCAACCCGCTCTCACTTAGATTTTTAAGTTTGAGGATTTTTTTACGTTTTAACATGCAATATCTTAACTATGGATATTCACACCCATAAAACCGTTGGAGTTTTAATATGCGTATAATCTACCTTAGTTAATTGCACTTTACTTTTTAAAACAGTTTGGTTTTCGTTCATGCAAAATAAAACGAAAAACACACAATCAACGAAAAGACATAAATACGAGAAATTAAAGAAATAAAATTTTCCGACTATTATGGCATTCTCTATCGTTGATTCCTTGACGCCTCGGTGACACGTCCCGTCATGTCGCTCTCACTCGTTATTTGGATCCATCTCGATTCGCCCGGGTTTTCTCAGTTTACTACGTAATTAGGAATCACCCAAAATTACGAGAAACCAAAACCCGCGAATATAAGTTACCCAAAACAACGTCTTCTTCAAAATACATAAATTGCTATATACAAAGGCGTTTTTCTAGGAATTTAAAGATGACATGATTAGATCAAATCCTACTACAAGATTTTTCTAATCCTACACGGCTTCCAGCTCGTGGTTATTACTATTACAGACATTTCCATTCAAAAACAATTCGAGCCCAGACATGTCCCGGGGTTTATGAATGAAAAATAAAATTCTACCATAATAGCCGGGAAACTAATAACCACCTGTTTAAACATTTCGACAAAAATAATAATACCAAAATAAATTCGTGTAATAAATTAAACAAGTATATAGCCAAAACACTTGCTCTAATACCATTTTGAAGGAAAACAGAACAAGCCCGAGCTAAATCGAAAACCTCACTTTCGTGCAATGCATTCTAGAATCGGAAGCTTTCGACAAAGCCCAGGCTCAAATTCATTTTTTCATGAACTGATCAAGGCTTATACTTATTTAATTTATTAATTGAGACACAAAAAATACAATCTTTAATTAAAGTGGAAAGTTCAAAAATTATACATTTGTAGCGAAGTCCCTAGCAAAAAGAAATCCAAAACTTCGGGCAAGCGAATTCCACAAGAAATCCAAAGAATAACTCCAATTCGACTCTGAACTAGTGTGGGCTAGTGTCTACGGAGTAGCCCAAGGAAAAACGAAGAAGTCCTAAGAAACCCACTTCAAGAATCACGCAAATCTGAAGAAATAGATTTAGCCCGGGAACTGAAACCAATCTGAAAATCCACACTAAAAGTGTCTGGAATGTGTTCCTGCTCGTAGATATAGACTCTAGCGATCTAAGAAGATCAAGCTAGAGGATCAACACAACAAGAATCAACAAACCCACTAAAATAGGAGACAAATCGCCGCCCAAAAGAAGCTTCGCAGGCGCAAAAAATGTTCACCGGCAGTTCAACACCCTGGCTGCCGGAAATCACAAAAACCGGCGTCGATCGATCCCCAAGTTGGTGATCTAGGATTCTCTAGGTTATGGGCTTTGAGGATTCTCGAAGAAGAAAGATCCTTGATCGACTTCGAAAGAAAACTTCAAGGTAGGGGAAGAAGTTCTCTCTCTAGACCACTCTTTCTCTTACTATGCAAAATGTCTCTAAGGTTTCTAATGTATTCATTAATGCCTAACAAGGGGTATTTATAGGGAGCTTCTAAGGAGACCTAATGGGCCTTTTAGTTGGGCCTTTTAGTTTGACTTTCATTGACCCCTTAGTCTTTACTAGTCAACTCCAATCGATCCTTTTGAATTAAATCTTTAACCCACTTCGTTAATTTAATCGAACCCTTAGAATTAATTAATTCATATAGAATTAATTTTCTTAATCCACTTTGTTAATTAAATATTAATTAAACCTTTAGGATTAATTAATTCGTTTTATCGATTAGTCAAACGCATAATTAGTCGTACCACTAGCGAACCAATTATGGAACTACCGCTAAAAAACAACATTACATCACGCCACTATATTTTCATCTATCTCCCCACATCAAAGATCTAGTGCTCATCGGTTTATCAATTTACTGACAAACTAATTCACCAACTTCTTGGTATCTGAGATTAGTACCACTCAATCTTCTTATTATACCAGACATAAAGTCCACCGGCCGAGTTTAGTATAATAAACTTTACGAGCTCATCTCGGGAGCACCAACAACCCGGAGAACCGGTACGTGGATTCCCCGACTAGCAACGACACGTAAAAAGCTAAACACCGCATACCCAACCTACCGAGGTATAGGCCTCAATTGACCGCACTCTTTGGCAAATCAAAGCATACAATATCTAACTCTCACGCCCGTCCCAATCTCGGGATTGAGAGACTGAATACTAGGACCGAATTGACTACGCCAATCAGTATAAGTCAATTTTATCCAAACTAGTCGTGCTCAATATACCCCGGGCATATTCGTGTGATTTAATTAGTTTAGATAAACTAATTTCCAAACCACAAGATAATCTATACCGATAGTATGTTCAGACTATCTCAGTTACGATCATACTTTTTATATATCAATACTTTAACCAATAAAGGTATCTACTGTGTCTTTCCACACCCCGCTATCTAGTTCTATGATATAATGGAACAATTTAATACTGAAACAAAATGATATGTTATCTGTGGATATTAGTTTTTGATACCAACCATAGCTTTTCTGTATTCAAAACTAACACTTTTATGTAAAGTACCATTTGTGTAAAGTACTGTTTGGTCTGATAAGTTTACGTAAAGTACCCTTTGTGTCAAGTACTGTTCTTAATGATTTGTAAAATAATTCTATTAATCTTTTGCTTATGTTTGGAGGAAATCCAGGGTGCAAATCCCGTGGGGGGGGGGGGGGGGAACCTGCAGAGACTGAAAAAACATCGCAAGCAAACAAAATACCAGCTGGAGAGGTATTTATGTAAAATAATGTACATTTGTTATTTTAAATTGCACATGTTTGTAGAATAATGTTGAATGATTTTATAATAACAACTTGCAGCCAACAGACACACCAGACACATAGTTTTTAAAACAAATGTGCCTGCTGGCTGATGTTGTAGAAAAAAGCTATGGGCAGGCGGCCATTCCAATGAAGGAAAGAACGCCGACAACTCTAATTTTTTATCTAGGTTTTTCACAACTAACGCCAGTCCGTTTGGTTTATAAATTTTAGGAAACTGAGACAGAAGAAATGCCCGATGTGGATGGAGCAATAGCCTTGGTAAATGCATCCATTCAAGATCTTCAGTCTCACTTGATTAGGAGACTTGACTTCGCGGCTCAACCATTGCTTGCGGACGAGCCTGACTTTGAGTAAATAATCTTATCATCTCCCGTTTGATGTAAATAAACATTGAATATCGATTTAACTGTATGAATCCAACATTGCAGCGTAATCATGGGGGATCTTGACAACACACAGGAGGTAGTTGCATTTCATCCCAACAGGGCACATCGAGCAGTTAAAAAACCAAGGAAATTGCTTTCTCCTTACATCACCACTTGGAGGAAGGATACTCTTGCAAGCCTCTCAGAAAAGGAGAGGATTGTCAATGACTATGCATTGTTGCCTGCGGATGCAAACAATGAAAGATCGCTCAAGTCAGTATTCTTGCCTTACATCTATTTTACATAAAGTCAGTTTACATAAAAATATTTTACATAAATTCAGTTTATCTATTTTACATAAAGTCGGTTTACATAAGTCTATTTTACACAAAGTCAGTTTACATATCCCTTGTCAGCAAGCAACTATTTGGTGGGGAAGGCAATCTTACCATAGACCGGGAATAGATGTCCAACATGATTTGGGGTCAATGGTTGGATACGGCCATAATTGATTGTTGGTCGTATCACTTGATTAGAAACAAAAATCTGCCACAAAGTGAGAAACCTTCGAAATTTTTCTGCTTAGTCCAATTTTTGGTAAGTTAATAAATACCCACTACTTTACATCACTTGGATTTTTTGCCTGGCATGGTTTGTTCATAACCTCTCTATTTTACATTTAAAATTGTGCAGCTCACTGTGAAAGACGTGGGAATGACACCAGGAAAGAATACAACATGTGTACACAGATTTTCTTCACAGATGACAACAGAGTTATTGTTCCTGAAGAAAAATGAATCTTCTTTTCAGCCGTCTATGGTACTGTTTAACTGAACAATTTTCGTAGTTTACATTACATCTAAGAAAACAAACTCATATTTATGTTTACATATGTAGGTTTTCTTCCCCATCCACCTAGAGGTCCATTATGTGTTAGTGTGCATCAACAGCAACACAAACTAGGTGGTACTATTTGACAACGCAAATAGAGATACAAGATTTTACGGTGGTCTTCCAAAGAAAGTATTAAGTACAATATAACATAAGAATGTTGAATTTACAACATTTTAGACATTATTTTACATCAAAACTTATGTAAAATGCTACAGGTGTACTACTTCCAAGACTGGATATCAGATACTCCTTGATGTAAACGCTATGAGAAGTGCTACCATTGGAAGTGGATCTACGCTAACCTCAAATGGAAAAACCCTGACGGATTCAATTGTGGATTGTACATCATGTGGTATATGGAGCTTTATAATGGACAACAAGTTTTCGACTATGACCATGACATGATTACTGCGAAGGACAATCCTGAGATCTTGAAAACGTTAAGGGTGAAGTACATGTTTAACTTGCTAATGTCACCACACAATAGCTGAAAGATTTGTAGGATCTGGGTTCGCACTAGTTCGATTTACCACGCAACAAAAATTTCTAATTAAAAGCGGAACTTTAGAAAGTTACCTTTGAAGCGTGACTTGGGTGATTCTCTTGTATGACTCAAGACTTTTACTTCTTGTTGTGTGGGCAACAATCCAGAAGCCAATTGATCAGCTATCACCACAACTCTACTTGCCAAAAAAATCCAGCACTCCGCACCTAGCACGTACTGCAAACGCACTGCCCGGAAAGAGAGAGAAAACAACACACGGGGCTGGTGAGAAGGACCAAAATTTTGGCCACAACCTAGGAAAACCAGCCGCCAATTACTTGTCCAAAATCTGACTTCGAGAACTGAGAAAAAATTTTCTCTCTCTAGGATTTTATCTCTCTGGTTTTCTTATCTTGAAAACTTATGAATTGTGTGTCTTGAATAGCTAATCCCTTGTCTATTTATAGAGTTACAAGAGAGACCCCAAGTTGGTTTAGGATTGGACTTCCTAATGGGTTTAGGTAATTAGTTTCCAAATCCAATTAGGTAACCAATCTGATAGGATAAACCAAATCCTACTAGATTCCTAATCTCTAGGATTTCCTAATTCTAATTGAAACTTAAGACTTAATTAATTAATTAATTAAATAATTCTACTTTGTTAATTAATTAATTAACCCTTAAGAATTAATTAAATAATTCCACTTTGTTAATTACTGAATTAACCCTTAGGAATAATTAACCAATTAATTAATTAGATCTACCTATTCAATTAACTCATTACAAAATTAATCGTACCACTAACGGATTAATTTTGGCACTTCCATCCTACACCAGAATTGCTTCCGGAACAACTTAATTAAATTATATTCATAATCTCCCCACATCAAAGATATAGTGCTCGTTAATATAAATTAATTTACTGATAAATTAATTAATTAACTTCTTTAATTCTGAGACTAGTACCACTCGACCTTTTTACTATACCGGACATAAGTCCACCGGCCGGGTTTAGTATAATAAACATTTTGAGCTCATCTCGGGAGCACCATCACCCTGGATGCACCGGTACATGGATTTCTTTTCGACAAGCAGCAGCACACCAAGTAACCAAACACGCGCACCCAACCCACCTAGAATATTGGTCACAATTGACCTCACCCATTGGCAGATCAAAGTACACTATGTCTAATCCTCATGCCCGCTCGAGTCTAGGGATTAAGAGATAGAATACAAGAAACGATTTGTCTATTAAATCAGTACAAGATAAATCATTCCTAAAGGTCAAGTTCAATACGCCACGGGCATATCTATATGATTCAATTAGTTTAGACAAACCAATTATCCGAATCACATAATAACCTAAATCGACAGTTTGTCCAAGGCTGTCTCGGTTACGAACCTCATTTATATATTATGTCTTTCGACCAATGATGAGATCTATTGTGCCACACAAAACACCTCATCATCTACTTACATAATATAAATGGACATAATATGCACAACAAATTATAACCAAAACATAAATCGATATATTAATCTGGGAAATTGTACAATACAAGCATAGCTTATGTATTCTACTCCAACAATAGCCTCCTTGTTCCACTTAAGAAAAAGATATCAGAATTTTACTATAAAAACAAATATTCAAATGATACCTAATTATATTTATGTAGGACGCATTTATATTTGTTGTTGTTGTTTTTTACATGTATTGATTATGAAGAATTCATCTTCTTTGTTAATTTATGTTTGATTGCTTATACACAAGCGCATAGTACTTTACACATGTTAGATCATTACTGATCTCTTTTGTGTAAACTGTCAGTTTACATAAACAAGCAGTTTACATAAACTGTCAGTTTACATAAAGAGATCAGTAATGATCTAACTTGTGTAAAGTAACTTTATAACAACAACTTTTCACAAACAATCATCACTTTACACAAACAAATCCGTAAGGAGCACTTGTTTACAAACAAATATAGCTAATGTTCATTTTATGTAAACTGTCAGCATTCAGTTTACATAAAGAGAACAGTAGTGATCTAACTTGTGTAAAGTACCGTTATAACGACAAATTTACACAAACAATCATGATTTTACACAAACAAATCCGTAAGGAGCACTGATTACAACAACTGTAGCTAATGTTCGTTTTATGTAAACTGTCAGTTTACATAAGGAGAACAGTACTGATCTACCTTGTGTAAAGTACCGTTACAACAACAAATTTACACAAACAATCATGATTTTACACAAACAAAACCGTAAGGAGCACTGGTTTACAACAACTGTAGCTAATGTTCATTTTATTTAAATTGTCAGTTTATATAAGCAGTCAGTTTATATAAACTGTCAGTTTACATAAAAATAACAATACTGATATAACTTGTGTAAAGTACCGTTATAACGACAAATTTACACCAACAATCATGATTTTAAATAATGCAAAATAGTACTTTACACAAGCAAATCAGAAAACATCGGTACTTTTAAATCAAAAAAAATAAGTCCTTCTTTTTTCTTTGATGTTTCAATTTGGCTTTGTGCACCCGCTTCTCAACTGTACTTTTAAACCCAACATTCCGTACACCTCTTGCCCTCCTCGAAGTGGAGTCTCTAATCTTCTTCGACGAAGGCAATTCAAGATTCTCATCCAAAATATCAGCTTGGGCAGCAAGTGCATCTTTGGCTTTCACATAGTACTCATCCAAAATACTATGACTAATCTCACTAGTATGCGATAGTCTAATTAAATCAAAATACCTTCTACTAGAGGGTGAAAAACTTGATGGCGAACTCATTGACACTTCTGAAGCTTTAAACTTTCCACTGCGAGAAACTGAAGCAGCTTTTGTCCACCTATCGAAGATATACATTTGTGGAATCTTCTGCAAAAGGTGAAAAAAATAGGAATATTATATTGTTTTAAATCAGTTTTTACTAGTTTACATAATTGACATCAGTAGAGAGAAAATACCGTAAAATTGTTCTGAAAAAGGACACAGAGGTAATGAGAACATAGAATCCCAACTTCAGAAAACTTCTTGCATGAATAATTTACAGAATAATCATTGTCATTATACATGACAACATGCCGGAATATGGGATCATTCTCATCTTCTTTTGGAATCCAAAGTTCAAACACATATACACTATTTGATTGAGACTTCTGTTCTATCTTCAACTCCAGCATATTCAGATATTGCTTCTCAAAATATGTGTGCATCTCAAGTGTGTAAACTTCACAGGCATGCCTCAACATTAGACATTGTTTAACAGACATGTCAACGTTACCATAGAAGCACCTATGGTCTTCACAAGCAGCTTGGTATCGCAAATCCAGAATAACATTGACAAATTGATGGTAAAAATCACATAATGTTGAAGTCTTAGACAATCTTCGAGAAATAGAGTTATTTGTACTCTCACTCCTCTGGGAAGATAATGTTCCCCCAAAAAAATAATCCTTTATGAACACAGGGCACCACCTCTCCCTTGAATCGTAAGTTTTTTTCAACCACTCATTGTCTTCGCAACCATATTTTTGTTTCATCCTAAAAACACATCAAATGTTGTAAAATTATGTAAACTTACAGTTTATATAAACTGTCAGTTTACATAAACTTACTGTTTATGTAAACTACAATTTATGTAAAAGGTCAGTTTACATCAGTCGTTTGTGTAAACTGACAGTTTACATAAACAGTCGTTGATGAAAAAATAAACAAGTACACACACTTACCTCTTCCAGTGGTAATTAAATTCATCAACGGTGTCTACTTTGGCGAGCAATCTATAAAACAACTCACAGAAACCTGCCTGCTGTCTAAGAAATCCAATTTTACTCTCGGAGTTTTTTATGATATGCCAAATGCAAAGACGATGACGTGAATCAGGAAATATCTCTTGAATCGCCCTTCCCATGGATACTGATTGATCAGTCATTACAGTTATCAGATGCTTATTGTCCATTGACCTCAAGAATGTAGAAAATAACCAAACAAATGATTCAACTTTCTCGTCCCTCAAAAAACCAATTCCAAACATCACATTCTTCCTGTGGTTGTCCAAACTGATAAATGAACCACATATCAAATCATATTTATTAGTACGATACGTGGTGTCATGGATTAAAAAAATCACCAAATAGGTTGTAATCAGTATTCATTTGAACATCTCTCCAAAAAATATTTTTCAAAGAAGACTCATTATCCAATTCGAAATCAAAGAAAAAACCTTCCTCGTGAACAGCTCTGTATTTCAATTTTCTATCAAAGCATTGGAATCACTGCCATCAATGAATTTTCTTTTTTGTGTTTCCAGCTCGTTGTATACATCCCTTGTTGTAAAAGCAACGTTTGATCGATCTCCAGCCTATATAAAACCAATTTATATTAGTACTGATCTGTTTGTTTATGTAAAATACCAGTTTACACAAGTTTTTATGTAAACTACAAGTTTACACAATTGTTTATGTAAACTACCAGTTTATATAAACTGTCAGTTTACATCTAATTTATGTAAAGTCCCAGTTTACATCGTTGTTCATGTAAACTGACAGTTTACATAAACATAATAGTATGATCATTTTATGCCAATAACAAGCATTTTACACGAACAAAACTAACCTCTTTATAAAGGAGCTTGTAACTATCACAAACAAATATCCCCGCAGATTTCATTGCATGAAAAAATCAATAGATGATCTGGATAGCTTACTGTGCGAACGTAACAAATGTCTTTCATTCTCCGGACACATAACGTGATTATACTTTCGAAAATGCTTTGTGACGACCCATAAACCATCTTCCCGCCTCATTTTAATTCAATACAAGCCAAACAATCAGAACGACAATCAGAATAACCCAAAACCTCAAAATGGTCATCCATTCCTTCCAACCACTTAGCATTCTCATAACTCCCCTCGCCATCAAATTTGGAAGGACGACATTTTTAGAATCTCTCAAAGGTAACATCATGCGTAACTTCTCCTCTTTAGCGGAATCCCTGGCCATCTTTGTTGTCCATTCCCTACAATATGAAGTTCAACCCCTTGCTAGAAAAGTTTTAAAAGCTTTCCCTTAGTAAACTTCTCTCGATTTTAACCTGAGAGTCTGACATATACATAAGTATATATCAACAAAAGTATTCGCATTGACTTATATCTATACTATTCTACTTTTATTATTAGGCAATGATATTGGAACATGGAACTAGGAAGAATAAACTATTGAGGGCAACTAATGATCTTAAAAGGACCCATTATATGAAGATTAGGGAAAAATGGGTTATTCCACAAAAGTTTTTTTTTTATGTATAAGAGGAACTAATAGTAGTAATAATTTATTTTTGAAACAATTTAAAAGTAATATTTAGTTACAATCAAATGTTTAAAACAAAACAAAGCTTTCTAAAGGAGATAGTATTCTCAAAATAACCAGAAGTAACATATTTCTCAGCTGGGGCCTCGAGAAACCATAACCTATCTTATTTCCCTTACTTCTCATCGTGATGAGATTGTCGAAGCTACAGTGATCTCACCGTGAGGGGCCATGACGATAGCCGTGAGGTCGCGGTCTCCCACAATCAGATGGCCGAAGCTTCAACCATCTAACCGCAAAGGGTCACGACCAATACTTCTTAGTCACGGCCAAGTGGCAGAAAGGTGCCACATTGGTCGCTTTCTGCCACTTGGCCGTGACAAACCGCAACCAGTACTGCCTGGTCATGGCCTCTCGCAGTAGGGCAGCTTGTCCTGCTTGTCCCAACTTTTGAGAGGTCCAAATACTCTTTGCAAATGCATGATTTACGTAAGTTACTACGCCTCTTAGTATAGAATGACCTGACATGTACATAAGAGAAAAACACTGGGAATTCCAAAGTAGGATGAACCAAACTACAACCAAGAGATTGGTCACCTTCAAACAAAATTGAGAGGGATACCCCATGGAAGGAAAACAATTAAATCTTCCAATTATCTGACAAAACAATTGAATCAAAATTCAATTTAATTCTGAAAAATTCTAAACGTTGAACACCAACCAAAGGTTCCAAAACACACAATACTGAAACTCTATGTTTAGATATTAAAAAAAATGCAAACATCGCAAGGAGGCTACATCTGCAATCCCTATAATATTCCACATCATATGATTAATCATTTAGATAGTGGAATAGGATTGTACCTACAACCGCACCGAACGACGGGTTAGCAATAAACGTCACAATGAAACTTTTCTTGGCCTCCCACGTTTCTTGCGAGCCTGTTGGAAACCCTCTGTAGCATTAGTATCTGAATGAATTGCATCCTCCATTACAGTACGATCAACTTCGTCCCATCTATTAAAATAACCTGCTAGGGAGTGGGTCGTAGGAGTCGATAGGTGAGCATCAGAAACATCCTTTGTCGGACTATCCTTGGAATCCTACTATAGTAATTGTCGAACCTCCTAGGATAGTGCATGTGTGGTTGCCACTGGATACTCCATCTCCTTGGATTATTACCCCAGAGCATCGGCAGTCAACACCTGTGTAGAATCTAATGCGACTACCTCATCAAACTGTAAAGCTTCACTAATCCGACCCTCATGTTGGATCCCTTGAGACCGAGGTGTTGTGCCATCAGAAGAAACCTGCAAAGCTCGATCGCCTAGCTCTTGCAATACAATCAGTGTATCACCCCGCTCGATATCTGTAACACCCCGGACGAACAGGTGATAACCCTCACATGGTTTATTGAGCTTTAACTTGGAATTAGTAAAATAAATTTAGTGCTAAATAAATATAAGAAACGAATTAGCTAATGGAAAAGTTAATTAGCAAATGGAACAATTAACTCGTTGAACTATTGAAAGGAAAGTATAATAAATCAGGGGCAATAGAATGAGAGGAAATAATTTGAGGGCTGAAGGGGCAAATAGGAGGGGTTTAAACACCCTCATTGAACTAAACCCTAGTCAGCATTCCCCTTCCCCTTTCTCTCTCCCCGTTACACTGAAACCTTAGCTCTCTCCTCGTCGATTTCTTCACCCGCCACAAACCACAGTCGGAAAACACCTTTCCCAGGCCTCCAGTTGGCGGCGTAACTACCCAAAAAGAATCTCCTTCATGTGAGGAACAAAACCCAATCATATTTCCTTTGTTGTGCACGATCTTTCTCTCTCCCCGCTCGGTCTTTCCCCTTCACGGTCTGTAGTCGGATTCCCCTTATTCCGGCCGATTTCTAGGTCGAATCTTACGCCTAAAACACTGCTAGTGATTTTGGGAACAAAACCCCTCAATCAATTGGCCTTTTAGAGAAGGGATTTAGAAACCCTAATCCCGCCGCCACTGCTCCACCGCAAACTGCCGCTTCCTGGCGTCTTCTGAAGCCGCATCCATCACCAAATGGGTCATTATCATGTTAAGTATAAAACCCTTTGGTCAGATTCCCGATCTGTTTCTCACTGGAATCCTAGTCGGCAACCCACCACTGACTCGACGTCCAGTCTCGTTAGGAAAAGGGTAAACTCGAAACCCTTTACCCTTTGTAACCAAAAATTGCATCTTATGGTTTTTTATGTTCATGTCTAAGTTTATTATGGTTTGTTGAGGTTACTGTTAATACTTAGACATGCATGAGTTTGGAAGTGTAGAACTGCATTTGTTCTATGTCAAGGTAGCGTTGAAGGAACGTGAGAGTCCATCTAGGGTCAGCTGCATTAGATGGAAACCATTTCCCTTTAACCTTTTTATTAATTTGGAAGAAGTTTAGAAATAAGTTAGCATCATGTGAACCTCGGACTTGCATGAACACACAAGTACATTAGGATTTGTATATTGACTTGGGTTGTCATTATTTGATGTTGTTAGATGGTTTGGTGACTTGGAGACCAGCTGAGACCATTGTTGGATTTAGATTCCTGTGAGCAGATGATTCACACGGTGAGTTGAATTTCCCTTGTGTGTTGTTCAACCCCGGATTACATATAGTGTCTCAAAAGGCTATTATATGTAGCTTGGGTTAAACCTGGAAAACAAGCATAAGTTATACGTGTTACATTTGGTTTACTTACCTCTAGATCATTATGTCCTTGCCGGCACCTAGGATTGATTATGTATGTTCTGGTTTATACTACTGTATGGTGTTGGGGTATGTGAACCCTGATGTTGTGACTTTGACATGATTGCTGGTGTATGTTTGTGGATGTTTGTTAAACCTTTGTGAGTTTGGCACGATGTTTGGTGTTTGTTACTTTCTGTACTATGAGTGTGCTTGAGACTTTTGAGGATCCTCTCATGTTTGAGCCTCTTTCTCGCCAGTGGGCAGGACTGAGCTGGGACTGGGACCAAAGGCTGTTCAGTGATTTTGTATAGGTTATATATAGACATTCCCAGGATGTCTAGATGGATGTAGGGTGGACGCAGTTTCATCCGAGGTATGAGCTCTACCTCATTTGTACTGGTACTGCACATCTGATCAGTACGATCATGCGATTTTATATGTTCAGTTCGGAGGGTTTGACCATCCTGATATGTTTGTGTGATGGCATGATGTTTGACTTGACAGTGTGGTATGTTGTTGTGTGATGTGTGGTACCATGTATGTTATGGGCTGGTTGTATGTTGTTTCTTGTGTGATCCCTCCTTCAAACGTGGATGGCGCCAGGTAAGGTTGAGAGGTCCTCACTGAGTATGTCTGCCATACTCATGTCTTTATTTTTTCGTTTTCCAAGTAACCATTTGGAGTGCCACTGTAGAAGAGACCTTGGGGGTGGACTTGGGAAGAGAGGAATCCTAATGGACATCGATCTTGCGGACAGAGATGTGACGTTTAGGACTGAAGGATGAGTCTTGAGGAAAAGAGAACTGTAAATTATGTTGTCCATTCATGGAATTTGGGTTTAATGGATTATACATTTTGTATAAGAGCTGGTTATTAGGCTTTGAACTTTGGGTTGATAAGTTTGATGTTTTGAATTTTAATTGAGTAACCTTGTTGCAGCTTGTAGACTTGTTTTCAATGGGTTTAAAAGGGAACTTTGTTTTGGGAGCAGGTTCAATTTGTACCTAGACTGCTTTTGTACCAAATCAGGTATAATAACCTGCTTGAGGGTTGTTACAATATCGACCACATGCATAAAAAAGGGCTCTTTTTCTGAAACCACGGCTCCTTTCCAGACGGCACAGCTGCATGGACAGACATTACTGTAAACTGAGATGTAGGTTGCTGAGGTGTAGGCCACTGAGTATTCGGCTGAGGCATAGGCTGCTGAACAATATCCTTACTTGCTAGGGTTGAGACATACCACTTTCAATAATTGACAACTCTGACAGACCCTCCTTTTGGTGTATTCACCATCGAGACTGCACTTTTATTTCCTGTTGTCATCTGTGGCTTGCTGACCACCTTCCCAAACTTTAGTACTTTAGAAACCACCTTATTTTCTGGATTTCTAGCATTATAAAACTTTACAAAGTGCCCAATCTTCTGTCACTCCAAGCAGTACAGTGGAACATATTCGTAAACAAATTGTTGATCATGCTTATTTTTACCCCCAATTTTGACACTAGCGGGTAACTCTTTAAGAAAATTCATCTCCGCACAAAATCTAGCCACTGAAAGGTAAGAGAGGCTCAAGGTCTTGGTATCAACCTAGATAATGCATCCCACAGCAGATGCTATTGAAAAAATTGTTTTTGGGTTATGGTATTCAAACGATGATTCATGTAACGAGACCCAAACCAGGGCAATAGGAGGGTCCTTCTCAAATTTGAAGTAGGTTGTCCACTTCAGAATTCGCATGTGATAACCAGCAATTGGCCAAAGAGGCTTCATCCAACACCTCTGGTAGTCAGATGCTATAGTAAATCGCAAGAATACATAGTGTGGGTTAAGTAGCTCTACCTCAAACGAGCCCTGGAAACCTACTAGAGCCAACTCGCGCCTAAGATCAGCCATCTTCGGTTGACCATAAGAGAATTTCCGCACCAGAGACAACTAATGAGGAGCCACTAATTGTTCCAATTCTTCCTCAGTGTAATCTATCCTCTGTACACCATCCAAAAAAAACTTCATTTGGCTTAGGGCGAGAAGTGACGTGTGATTGGCTAATTAGAGAAGAGAAAGTATGTGTCGCCAATAGGGCTATGGCTGGTCGAGTTGAATCGACGGAATCTGGCGATTCCATGATCGGAAAGACATCGATCAATGACGGATAAGGTTGGTGGCGGCGGTGGCGCAAGAGACCTTCTCTGAAGTTATTTCACTTTCGATGTAATTATCAATTATATTATAAATAATTCATTATTCTTGTAAATTAGCTTTTTAAATATCCAACTTAACTAATAATTACTAATGATACCATTACTAATTATTTCAAATTATTTATATTATTGTAATAATTTTAAATAACATCACTAATCATTTAAATTAATATGGAATATTTTACACTACTAATCATTAAACTAAATACGCACTTAACTAAATTTTATATTATAAATCACTAATCACTAATAATTTTAAATTAATTGATTAAAATTAACCTATTTTAACTAATTATTAATAACATTCATGTCAAAAAAATTACTAACTAACCAATATAATCGTAAAGTAATTTAAAAAATTTTAAATCAATAACTTAAAATGTAATGAAAAAAAAACTTTTTGATCGACAACCGCGTGTTCGGCCCCAATAGAGCACAATAGGGCCGAATGATTTTTAGCCAACCATGGTCTCGACCAAAGGAGAGTTTCGGCTGTTTCGTGACCTGGACGAACATTTCAGATGTTACAATATATCTTCAACTAAGGGTTGTGGGTGGGTCAGGGAATGGCCGAAATCCTTCATTGGCTGAGATAACGAAAAAAAATTTGTTCGACCTGCCTCGAGTTTAGATGTAATCTCATTCGATCACATGACATTTTCTAATATTTTTATCTATTTTTTGTCAAACAAAACCTCAATAATTATTAGGTCTTTGCCTTCGCCGTAGATTTGATCCCCCATTTTTTTAGTTTTGATTTGGCCAAGAATTTGAAGATTTTGTTGGAAGGAAGAATGGTGAAGAATGGAGAAGGAAGATAGAGAATACGGGAGAGACATATGAGAAATAAAATTTGAGGAACAAATTTGTACGGGAAAAAGAGGTGATAAACCATTTTTATATTGTATATCATAAATATTAAACTTTTAAAATGGTCCATTACATATAGCGAAAATATTATTTTTGTTCAAAACAAATAAAAATTACTTTTTCAGTCCATTACATTATGTTTTTTAAAAATTTTGGTCGAAAACCCACTTTTGACTGTCTTGATTAGATGCATTTTTGCCTTAATGAAAAATACTTTTGTTTCATAACTCTCAAAAATATAAAATAAAAAATTTTTTTATAATCTCACCCCTCCTAAATGCCTTAATTTTTAAAGAAATCACTTTACCTCCCATTCTTTTCTCCCCCTCTCTCCCTATTCTCTTCCTCTACCGTCGGCAGCCATCACATTCACCTCCTTCTCCCACCACTCCACTCCTCCCGCCACCCTCTCTCCCCTCTACCCTCCGCCACCATCTCTTCCCACCCAACATATTCAGCATTTCAATCCAATTAACCTGAACGATAGCGGTAAACATAAAATATTTCTCAACAAACCCAAAATCATAAGCATCATAACTAGAAAAAGATGAAGTTTTGAAGCAAAAAATTGACAAAAAAAAAAAAAAAAAGAACCTTGGTAGTTCGCAACCATGGTAAGCTTAAGACAATCAGAATCAGGTCTACCATCAGTTGAAGGCATCATCAATAAAATAACAGCTTTTGTGCAAAAAACCCTAATTCTCTCATTTCCTTCTCTTCTTCCCTTGGTCGCCCCTCTACACCGCCACACAAAACCCGAGCCCAGTTCTAAAAAAAAAAAAAACTTAATCACGTCTCTTTTTCCCCCTTCTCATCCTCCCTTGACACTGGACCTCCCCGATTTCCCCTTCTCTTCTCCCCTTAACATCACCCCTCCCCGATTCCCCCTTCTCCTCATCTCTTGAGCTAACTATGAGCGCTAGACAAATCGATGTAGATTTCTGGCGCTGGTGGTGTGTGGTCGCGACAGGGGAGAGGCGACAAGTGGTAGTGTTTGGCCTTCGACACGGTGGTGATGGAGTAGCAGTGGCGGTCGTTCGAGGGTGAGGGGGTGACGGAGGAGATGACGACATCAGGGGGGTTTCAGGGCACAGGAGAGAGAGAGAGAGAGAGAGAGAGGGGGGGGACAGATCGGGAGAAGAGAATGATGACCGATCGATGATGGGATGTTGGAGAGGCGGCCGATCGGGGTTTTGTCGGGCTTGCTACATAATTTCTCATTTGTTTGTCCTATTTCTGTTGATTAATCGTTTGTCCAATTTTTTTTCATTTTGGCTGATTGAGTTGTTTGCTGGAATCAGTTTGACGTTTCATAATTTCTTATGATTAATTGTTTGTCCAATTTGTTTTCATTTTGGGTATTCATTCTTGCTGATAAAATTGTTTGCTGGAATCAGTTTGATGTTTTGGGTTTCGGAAGAATTTTTTTGGTGGTTATGGGTTTTGGTTAAAAGACCACCATTGTGTGGTGGCGTGTGGCGGGAAGAGGGGCAGCCGTCCAATGGAGAAGGAGACGTGTGTGGTGGTGTGTGGCAGGGAGAGGACGGCAGTCCAAGGGAGTAATAGAAGAGAATAGGTAATTAGGGTTTTTTTGCACAAAAACCCTTTTATTAACTGTCAAAATTGGTAAACTCCTTTTAAAAGGGACCATAATTTCTTAAACAAAATTTAAAAGGGACTAGTATTGGTAACAAAATAAAAAGAGAGACCAAAACTGGAATAACTCCTATTATGGGACCAAAAATGGAATTAAGCCAAGAAAGAAAGAAAAGAAAAATAAAAGAAAGGAAAAGGAAAAGAAGAAAGGAGGGGGCCGTGCTGGGAATTTCTTAAAACTTTAGGGTACTAGGTTTAGTCTATAAAAAATTATATTTTAGTCCCTTTTTTTGAATATTTTATAATTTTTAGAATGTTAAAAATTATAATTTTTTGAAACGAATGGGAGGTAAAGTGATTTCTTTAAAAATTAGGGCATTTAGGAAGGGTAAGATTATAAAAAAGTTTTTTTCAATTATTTTATATTTTCAAGAGTTATAAAACAAAAGTATTTTTTATTAAGACAAAAATGTACCTGGTTGGTTTTGACCAAAATTTTTAAGAAACATAATGTAATGGACTGAAAAAGTAGTTTTTATTTATTTTGGACCAAAATGATATTTTCACTATATATATAATGAACTATTTTAGGAGTTTAATTTATCCTAAATATATATATCTACCCATTTATTTTACAACACAACATCACTCTCACTTTTATTGTAAAAATCAATTCCAAAATTAGAGAAGTTCTGAGTGATCACTTTTTATTTTTAAATATAATAATAGGTAAGATATATAATATAATTTGCGGGTGACAAGTGATTAAAAAAAAAGACTATCCACTTATTTTATTTGCAATTGGGCTAAACAAACAAACCTATTGGGGCAGAGAAGAATTAGGGTAAGCCTCCGGCGGTGAGGTCATCGTAAGTGTAGTCTGCATAGGATGTTTTCTTCAAACTGAAGATCAGACTCTGACGTGGAATGGCCAGCAGAGGAGGCAAGTCTACTTTTGATATCCGACTTTCAAACCAAAGTTGACTAAAATAGACCTTGCTAACATGCGCCGGGATGCGCACTACACATAGCTACCCCCTTCACCTCCATAGCCACGCAGTACCTTTCCAACTTCCCAAGGCCCCCCCTCCTTGACCTCTGCGCTTCTACGCACTTTGCGTGTCAAACTCTCTCTCTCTGCAGTTGTTAAAACTTCGTTGACTGATTTTAATTTACATTAATATCTCATTTCTTCTTTTCTCATTATCTTTTTTTTTTTTTTTTTGGGGAAAAGGAACATCAGATTCATTGCCGTGAAGAATCTTGTCTGCGATCGGAAATTCTTCACTGGGGGAGCTATCCGGCGAAATCCTATCTGGTAATTTCCGATTGGGAGTTCTAATCTGTATGTTTTCGTGTCGAAAGATTTTTACTTTGTCAGCTGAGTCATGGGAAGAGATAGGGTTCGTGAACATGTTTCTGGGTTGAAGTGCTAATTTTCAGCTGTTGATTTGTGGTTCTATGTTGTATTACTTTTTTTGAGATCTGTATTTGATGGTGATGGAAGTTTTCGTTCAGCTGGGACCTCGAGCTTCTTTATCTTGAGCTTGATGAAGATTAGGTTTCTTTTTATTGAGCTGTGTTTTGGGAGTCGAATGAATTTGGCAGTCAGGAACCAATAGTTCTGTTCTGTGGTTTTGATGTAAAGCTCCGATCTTGATGGTTCTCTGGGTGAGCTTAATGCTTTAGAGTTCATATTTTGAGCTGCTTTCGTAAGGATTTTGATGTGGGGTTGAAGAGATTAGCATCTGATAGTGTTCTTTTAATTGGTACAGTTACGGGATTCTTTCACTCTAGTGAAACTTTGAGTAGTTTGTCGTGATAAGATAAAAAGATATGAAAAGATTGAGGTCAAGTGAGGATCTTGACTCATTTGGGGAAAAGGGTTTGTGCAAAGATTGGGGAAAGAGGGAGGAGGAGTCGCCTTCACATCGATCCTTGATTCATCGAAACCCTTACTACAAGTCAGAGTATGTCAGAAAGGGCTTATCTTCATCTTCTAGGTATGATAGGGTAGAAGATGATCGTGATAGCTCGAGACCAGTTAAGAAGCGATCTGATTATGATGCGGATGGTTATGACAGAAGGAAGAGCTATGATCGATACAGAGAAGGTGCCTCAGAAAGAGGGATTTCGAGCCCTTCCCCGAGGAGTGGATATGGTGGTGACAGGATTCATCGGTCTGAAAGCTTTTCAGGACTGAGAAGAGAAGTTCCAAAGGGATTTAGATCAGAGAGGGATCGGTCTCGACGGGAAGGAAGTGTTTCATCCTGGCGCAGGTTCGGTCAAGGGAAAGATGGTGATGAAGGGATTAGGGGCTACAATGACTCTGGTAAAGTGAGCCGAGTGGAGTCAGATGATTCAGGAAAGGTTAAGTCTCCTCAGATGTTGAAAGATGAGAAATCGCCTCCTTGGTCAAAGGACTCTGGTAGTGAGCAGTCTAAGAGTATTGAAGTTAGAAGAAGTGAGGATTTGCCTGTTGAGAGCAGTGGAAACAATAGCGAAATGGAAGAAGGGGAACTTGAACCTGATCCTCAACCCCTCTCTTTGACTGAGCATACAGCTGCGGACCAATCTTCTCCACCGGAGCTTGTTGGGGAGCATGTGATGCAACAAGAACCTTTGGAGGAGAATGTGAAATCCATGTCTGAAGAAAAGATGGACTCCAGCAAAGCATCTGTACCAGATGAGCGTGTGGAAGGTAGATCCTCAGAGATTTTTCATGTTATTTCAAACGAAGGAAATGAGCTGAATGATTGTCAAAATTTAAGCCGGTTGACAAATGGAAGTTCTAATGAGACTGAAACCCTTGCAGATAATTGTGCTAGCAAAGAAGACAAAGTTTCCAGAGAAAATGTAACTTGTAAGGAGGAAGTTAGTCAGTCGCAATATCTCGAAGAGAAACTAAGAGAGGTTAAAGCAGATGAAAGTGATCTTCCAGAACAAAATAAGAGGCTTTCCGAGGGAAGTGGAGAATGTTTGGTTGTTTCTGCACCTGTGATGGAGGAAGTAAATGACAACCTCAAGGATAAGGGTAAGACTGTGGCTCTCTCACCTTCTAATTCTACTCCTTTAACTGATCATTTTAGGACTGTAACTGAATTGAGACGACCAACTTCCAATAAAGATACCTACTTAGAGGGTCCAAGTACAAGGGGTTTGGATCTTTTCACGAAAGATCCTGTTAGGAAACATGAGAAAGAAGTGCAATGGAGTAACAACAAGCCCAAGGATGAGAAGCTGACCCTTGATCTTTCTCTCAGCCTTCCAAATGTTCTTCTGCCGATCGACTCCCATAATGCTACTGTACAGGCTCCTGGTTCTCCCAGTCATGGGAGGAGTATCCAATCATTTCATAGCTCATTTCGCACAGATTCTGAGGGTTTTACTGCATCGATGTCTTTCTCGGGGTCCCAGTTCTTCACCCACAACCCCAGCTGTTCTCTAAATCATGACGCACTTGATAATGAGCAATCTGTTAAAAGTCGTCCCTTATTTCAAGGAGTGGACTGGCAAGCTCTCTCTTCTTTAGATGAGACTAAACAGAAGGACCTTCCACCAATTGTTCAAAAGTTATTGGCAGATGGAAATGGTTTGCACCAGCAATATCAAACTTCTCAAGGAAACTCAACTGGCCAAGCTCAGACAAATGGAGCTATTGATGGAAGTTTGAGAGCACCAGTTGGACTGGAGCCACAATTAAGCTTTAGTAAGAAGTTTTCTGGGGCACCCTTTCAGCTGCCTAATGAAATCCGTTCTCTTTCTCATGGAATTGGTTCTCATGAAAGTGGGTCAGGATTTTTTAGGGAGAAGCAAGCACTGAGAGACAAAGATGGTGGTAGTTTATACAAGAGCAGCAACCAGGAAGGAAGAGAGCAGCAAGGGAATGTTGGAGCTGAGTTTTTTGAGTCTGTAATAGCCATGACAGTTTCTGAACCATTAAATGTAGTGGCTCAAAGGTTCAGTGAGATGTCAGGGCGGCAGATAGTTATTCTGAAGGATTCTGTCCGTGATGTCATCCAAAGTCCTGGTAGGCAGCGGCAGCTAGTTGCTCTGCAGAAAGCATTACAGAAAAGATCCAACATTACCTTGGAGATGTTGCTGAAGTTACATCAACCTGTCTTGGAGATCTTGGTGTCTATGAAGACTGGTGTAACCGAATATATTCAGTCCAATGCTGATATAAGTAAATCTAGTTTGGCTGAGATATTTCTAAACTTGAGATGTAGAAATCCGACCTGCCAGAGTCTTTTACCTGTTGATGAGTGTGATTGCAAAATTTGTGCACAAAAGAAGGGGTTTTGCAGAGATTGCATGTGTCTCGTGTGTTCGAAGTTTGATATGGCTTCTAAAACATGTAGTTGGGTAGGATGCGATGTATGTTTACACTGGTGTCATGCAGATTGTGGGTTGCGGGAATCTTATATCCGAAATGGTCGAAGTGTCAGTGGACCTGATTCTACAACAGAGATGCAGTTCCATTGTGTTGCATGTGATCATCCTTCTGAGATGTTTGGGTTTGTGAAGGAGGTTTTTATAAACTTTGCAAAGGAGTGGACTGCAGAAAACCTTTTGAGGGAGCTGGAACATGTTAGGAGGATCTTTTGTGCCAGTGAGGATCTAAGAGGAAAACAATTACACAAGATAGCTATTCAGATGCTTTCAAAGTTAGAAAATAAAGTTAATCTTCAGGAAGTTAAAAGGCATATAATGGGGTTTTTAACTGGTAAGAGCTCTATTTTGAGATTCACCAATTTTTAGACCTTATTTTTGGCATTCTGAACTTTTGTTCTTGTTTTAACTTTTTGTTGTCACTGTAGGTCAACCTTCTCTTTCCAACTGATTTGTTGTTTCTTGTCTTTGGAGGACATGCCACACTGATTCTTTGCTTATTTTGCACATTCTTGCCTTGAGTTAAAATCTAATAGCCTTTGATGCGTCGCTAGTTACTTTACTAAGTGACTTTGTGATATGTATGTGAATAATCTTAAGCTGCCTCTCAGAGTACCAACTTTTTTTATTGTTTTATGTTGTCCTTTTGTATGGTGGTGCTAAACAATGAATTTGAAGTGCTTGTGGATGTCAGAGCTTATTCAAATATGAAACTGTGTCCAGTGTTTTGAAGTTTCAGAATAACTACCAAGAAAGAGAAGGTTTCAAGGCCTTCGGAGACTGGGATGAAAAGAACTGGCTGATTAGCAACTTTTAAAAAACGTGCTTTACTTCAATTTTGACAAATCTTGATTTTTTTCTGCTTTTATTTTTGTCCTTGTAGTTTTAATTGCCTTTTTCTTTGGGGGAAAGAAGGGGGGGGGGGGGGGGGGGGGGGGGTTTGGATTAGCATCCTCTATAGTTTGCGACTGTAGAGTACCACTGAAGTTGAAGGGAAATTCTACAGAACTGCCATATGACTTGCTAGCAATGCTTTAAAGTTTAGAGCGTTGGGCCACTAAATAGTACAAACTGAATAAAATATGAGGGTAGGAGAAATAAAAATGTTAAGACCGATGTTTGGCCATACTAGATCAGATGGGATCAACATTGAATGCATTAGAAAGAAAGTGGGGTTAGCACCAATAGATGAGAGAAAAAGAGAATTGTGTTTATGGTTTGGACTTGCATAGGAGACTTCAGATGCCCCGTGAGAAAAATAGAAAACGTAAAATCATTAACTCAAATCAGAAGCAGAAAGGGAAGACCTTAAAAGAATTAGAAAGAAATGTTAAATGACACAATTTATTTACACTTAAAACACGAATGAGAATGTGTTTGGACAGAGCATGGTGGGGACATATGATTTCATATAGCCAAGCCTGTGTAGTATTTAGTTGTTTCAATTTCTTATGATTGCCTTGTGTTGTACATCTGTTTATTTGGATACTGTTCTAAGTTATGAACCCTGACTTATGTACCACTAATAACATCTGTTGTTTCAACTCTGACGGGTAAGCTTGTGTCCTGGATTGTTGCACTTTCTGTTATTGTTCTTTTAGCAAGTGCTCCCCTTGTTCCACAATAAAAGATGTTTTAGAGATTTTATGTAGATTAATGAAGCCTCAATAAAGCCTTTGAAGTTACTTAACGGATTCGAATTCCCACTCATTTTAAATTCTACTGCCCTCACAATACCCTATCTTGATAAATAAAGTCAACAAGGGTAAGAATGAAAAAATAGTTTAAATGTTTCATCAAAGTTCATAGCATCTTTTATTTTGAAACTTTAAAAAATTTCTAAAACATTTTTTATTATGAAATGGAGGTAGTATTTGTTTTGATGCATTGTCATCGGTGTCATACCTTCTGGAATTAGTGCATCGAGATATTCTGATTTTCTATTCTGCTTTTTGTATTCTTTCCAAATAATTTTTTAATACTGTTATTCTTGGTTATATTATGCTGATGAGTTACTTTGCCTTCACTAGAAAATAGTCAGCTTTTTTTTTGTAGAAGTTATTTGTTTAAGATTGAGTGAGGTCTGTGTGGCTGTTTCTCACTTGACACCAATCAATTGCTTTCCCCTGCTTCTGGTGGCAGTTTTTCTGACATGTGGATCCTCCTGTGTTGATGCAGATAGTGATTCCTTGAAACATTTCACCACCCCCACTACACCCAGGAAGGAATTATCCCTGAGGAATGATGGAAAAGCCAACGGCATTGCTGGATGCAGTCAGGAAGCCCAATGGTATAACTCTGTCAATGCTGATAGGACTTGTCAATTAGATAAATCCACTGGCTTATTTCCAAGTCTGGATGGTAGTAGTAGGAGCGGTAAGGAGACTGAGAAAATAGACTTGCAACCGAGTATACCAAAGGATCATGGTTTCGATGAGCTGGAGAGCATTGTGAGAATCAAACATGCCGAGTCTAAAATGTTTCAAGGCCGTGCGGATGATGCAAGAAGGGAAGCTGCAGCTCTAAAGCGTATTGCTGCCACGAAGAATGAAAGAGTGGAAGAAGAATATGCAAGTCGCATCGCGAAATTGCGTTTGGGTGATGCTGAAGAAATGCGGAAACAGAAGCTGGAAGAGCTGCAGGGTCTCGAACGAGCGTTTCAGGATTATTTCCACTTGAAGATGAGGATGGAAAGCGACATTAAGGATCTGCTTTTGAAGATGGATGCCACAAGACGGAATCTGAGCTTGTAATTGACCACTCTGAAGTGTGTGCTTTCTCTTATCTTTTCTGTGTTGTTGTAGGTTCATAACCTCACCAGTTTTAGTTGATTTGTAGCTGTAGCTCAGCTCACTTTGTATTGTAGCTGCTGCTAACCAGAATCTCTGTACAGATACTACTCATCTGCCCATGGTACCACAAATATTGTTGGTTACAGACTTGCATCATATTTCCCATTTAGTGAAGTTAGATATAAAGTTTTAGACTGGGTAGTGAATACAATATGCATTATTTGGGCTGATTAAGGCATTGGTGAAAGTGTTATTGCTTCTGGACACTTGTATTGTTTTTTGGCTTGAATATGCATACTTCCGGCTGGATTCAGGTCTATGAACACTTGTTAGAAAGGATTGTTGAAGCAGCTCTTGATTTGATTCAGTTTGCAGCTTTAGGAATTCTTCTTTTCCCTATATAGGATAAATTCACTCCACATCTGATTGCTTTTGGTTTCGTCAGGTGATGAGCGCTTTAATATGGTAAAATAATTAGGAGTATGTATTCTTAATAGTGTTGAGCTAATACAATCTGTCATTTGTCAAAAGGCTCGCAAACTGCAAAAATCTGTTGGGATTTCGTCAAAGTGATCTTCAGTTGCTATAAAGCTAGTTTTTCTGGGAAACCAGGGATTTAAGTCATTTTGCTCACATCCAGGAAAGGTTAATGAATGAAGCAGCCGGAAGAGATCCCCAAAATCAGTAACCGTCCTAGCTAATCCATTTAAAAATAAATCAAAGACTGCAAGAAAACTCCATTTTGTTGAAATCTAATAATACAAGTCAATTCTAATGCTCATCTCCAATTTCCTCAGTGTTTCCAGAGACAAATGGAAGCAAGAGTTGATACAATCTTCACCTGAACCTAATTTATGATACCTATTGGGATGAACCTAAAAGCTGTTCATTAGCTAGATTTAAGAGAGATTAAAGAGCATGGAATCAAATTTAAGCCTCAAGCAGATACAATACTTCATGCAAAACTATCTCCCCTTCCCATGCTAAAAGTTAGTGAATACACTTTCAGTCTCAATCGTCGTCTTCATTGAAGTCTGAGTCATCTGAAACTTCATCACTTTCAGATTCACTTAGAACATATACTGCTTTGCCACGCCGTCCACTTCTCTGTGGCCTGGCTCTAGGAGCTACAAACTGAGCACTTTCTTCTGTGCTCTCTGAGGCAGAAGCAGGGCTCTCTTCCTCTTTCTCAGGAATTTCTTCTTCCCGATTTTGCAGCTTTTCCAGCACAGAACCACTCTTCTTGTTGAATGGTGATGCTCTCATTCTTCTCACTTTCTTGTCAGGGGAAATTCCAGGATTCTCAGAAGGCTTCAGAACGTCAGTTATTAGCTTCTGCCCAACAAGCTGAGACTGCTTGTTAGCTGCAGGTCGTCCTCTTCTCTTAGTTGCTGCTGCAGCTGGCTTTGTTGCCTTGGTGTTGGCTGGTTTTCTCCTTCCCTTTTCTTTTGGAGCTGTCTCCGCTTCTAATTCAAAGTCTTCATCATTGCTGACCTCAACAATCTCGTCTTCTTCATCAGAAATCTCTGCGACATTTGTTACAGGTTTCTTTGCGGCAGCTCTTTTCGTGGGTTCTCTTTTCTCAACTTCATGTTCTTTTCCTGATGACAAACAGGAGAAACATTTAATTAGATTGACTTCTTCAAGGGAAACAAGCACCTGGTTAAAAAGACTTGGGAGAGTGAAGCTGTGAAAGTAAAGCAGCTCAAAAAGAATTTACCCTCTGAATGATCAGGGGAAGACCCAAGGTTGTAGGCTGCAAGTCTATCTTTCAGTTCGAGTACTTCATCATCATCATCTTCTTCATCTCTCAGTGTAACAGAAGATTTCCCCTGCTCATTAGAAATATTGAAAGATATAAAACATGGGTAAACAGATTTCAATGTTCATAGTTCTCTAATTCTTTTTTTCCTTTACTTTTTGATTTGTATCATAACCCTGACCTTTCTAGCAGGAGGCTTCTTTGGACCTGCTTTGCCTTTTGGCTTGGGTACCACCTCAGGAACAGTAGCTGCAAACATTTCAGAAATCACAATTTAAGATACCTGTTTGACAATGAAAATGAGAAGATGACCACTATAAATCCAAGGACTCACTTGAAACTTCTGATATTTCCATTGGTTCAGCAGTTGACTCCGTACTGCTAGCCTTCTTATTGTTCTTTCGTGGAACTTTTGGAGCTTGCCGGGTTGGTTTAGGGCCATCGACGACTCCCATTGCTTTCGTCCTCATCTCCTTTCTTGCTACCTCTGCCTGAGCATCACTCTTATCTTGTTCCTGAATCCATTGACAAAAGTAAGAAGAAAAAACAAAAGAACGTTGCACCAGTTAATAACAGAAAATCAAAAAGCATTTATCTAGAAGTTTGTCCTCATACATCAAGTTGGTTTTCAAGAGCATCAAGATCCTTTGTCCATAGATTTTTCGGAGTTGCCCTTCTCAAATCCTCCACATCGTCCTTGAGCTTATCTCTATCAGCACAGAGTTCCTGAACTTTCTCAAGGGTCAAGGTTCCTATCGCCATTGAAAGCAGATAGTCATAGTCACTCGCCCGAACTTCTTTACTGGTGGTCACTTCAGAGTTCTCTTCCGTTTCTTCTGTATCATCAATTGCCCCGGCAACAACTGCTTCCACACTCTTTTTCTTTGGGAAAGGAGTGAAACCTTTTTCTTTCAGTTCGAGAAACAGATCTGCTCTTTTTCTGTTGCTCACGATGATTGAGCCTTCCACAACACCCAGAATAAATCTGACTTTGTTATCTAGCTTCAGTAGCTCTGTTTGCAGATTATCCAAAAGAATTTTCTGCAAGGGAATAATAAATATCGTTATTATTCGTGTCTTTTAGAAAGTCAGCAGAAAAACTTGATTGCATCACAAACTTGCCTTTCTTTTCTCATAGTACTCGAGCCTTAAATGGAAAAATTCCTCGAGAACTGCACATCAAAACGATTATAATAGTGAGATAATACCAAAATATATCAGATCAAATATTCACTATGGTATATGCATTAATCAGAAATGTAAATTGCATACTTTGTTCTGGGGTGTTATATTTCTTAATAACACCTTGTGAGTCAAACAGGTGCATGTTGCTTGTGTTAATTGTGGTAGTTAGCTTAAATTTCTTCAGCAGACCCTCTTGCTTGGCCATCAATAAATTCTCCTCAGACAAGTAAATTTCCAAATATACTGAAGTGTCATCTGTGTGGTCCTTGAATTCCTACAACATGAAATTCACTCCAGATTTACATAATAGATTAACTAACATACAATTCAAATTTTTAAGGCAAGTATCCTTACCTTGATAAAAGGATCCTTGATTTTTTCGTTTCCAGTCATGATTGATTCCAAAAACTCCTTGTAATCCTGAGTCCACTTCCTAATTGGCAGTTCTGTCACCCTAATAGTTGATTCATTGACTTCCTCTAAAATTCCAGTTGCAGTATAGCTAGCTCCAGAATCCTTGGTAGCTGTTTTCTCAATGGTGCCTTTGAAACCTCTATACCAAGGATCCATTGGTTCCATCGGTTCATCATTAAGCAGACGCCTAATATTAGCAATAATATCCCTCGGATTGTAATTTGGAATATAGGAACTCCATCCTGTACCAATTCCTTCACTTCCATTCACCAGAACCATTGGAATTGTCGGCATGTACCTATTTATGAAAAAGGAATCAGATCATTAGCAAGTGGAAGAAATGCAAGGCATCCCAAGTTAAAAAATAAACCCATTCATGTTACTCAGCACACTTACCAAGTAGGCTCAATTGACTGCCCGTCTTCATTTAGGTAATCCAGGAGACCATCATCATCTTTAGGGAACAGGTATCGTGTAATAGGAGCAAGTCTAGTATATATGTATCTAGAGCTTGCATGATCTTTCCCACCCTGTGAAAGGACATACCAGGGAAGAATATGAATCATAAATTATCCCGAAGAAAGATACTCGCGAGGAAAGGACAAAACCCACATCTTTTTCAGTAATAAAGTGAAATTGACTTGTGTCTCACCTGATTTCTGGTCCCAAATTGACCATTAGGTTGGAGAAGATTAATGTTATTGCTGCCAACAAAATCTTGAGCCATACCAATAATGGTACTTGCAAGACTCTGCTCACCGTGATGGTATGCAGAGTGTTCAGAAACATAACCCGAGAACTGGGATACTTTTGCTTCCTTGACAAAATTTCTCTTAAATGAACAGAAAAGAATCTTTCTTTGACCTGGCTTCAGGCCATCAACCAATGATGGAATTGACCTCTGGAGATCCGCCATTGAAAACAATATGAGTTCCTTGTTGACAAAGTCACTATACTTGATTAGCTTTTCTTTCTGATCCAAAAAAGTGCCCGGCTGCAGAGTGAAACAAAGCACTGTATAGGTACAACATGGTTTAAGCATGTAAATTGCCAAACTATGAAAGCATAGCAGTTCCAACCTCAAACTGTCGGAGCCAATTCTTCCTAGCTTCAATCTTCTTCTTGCTGAAGGCAAGCTCTATTGCCTCCCCATCCTGTTCATCCATCCAAACAAAATCTTTCTTGTGCTTTGCAAGATCTTTGAAATACTCCTTTCCTTCCTTTGAAGTGCTTGTTCCCAACCCCTGCCAAGGATTTCAAAGGATGATACCAGTTAAAACTTGCAATCATGGGCCATAAAATCACCTATAAGCTCATTTTCAAGAATATGGACCTTATAATACTTGATAGACCAACCACTTGCATTACCACCCAAACTTTCCTTCCACGACTCATATTCTGGCATCGAGTAAAATGACAACACTCTTCCACCCCTATGAGTAGCCTGAAACAGAAGAACATCCATACTTGAACACAGAGAAAGAAGCAGTAAATAGTTATGTGGAACTGAAGATAGGGCTAATTAGTAACCTTGACAATAGGAGTGATGAACTCCACTAAGAAAGATGGAACTTTCAACAATGATGGCCAAAATGAATGGATGAAGTTAATCAAAAGCCCCTTGATGTGGGAACCATCATGATCCTGCTCGAGGACAAAGTTAAAATTTTGGTCAAGAGCACCCAAACTGCAGGAATTCACTCATAATCAGATGAAAACTGGTAGGTGAAGAAAACACCACAAAGAAAACAGACCTGGTCAGTCATGATCATCAAGTGACCATATCTGAGAGACTTCACACTGTCATACACTTTCCCATGCTGCAGACCCAGAATTTGCTTGATGTATTGAATTTCAGCATTATCCATTATCTGCTTATGGCTTGCTTCCCTAACATTTAAAAGTTTACCTCTCAGAGGGAAAACTCCATAATAGTTTCTCCCAACAACAGAGATCCCAGCCATCTGCCGAAAAAAAAAAAAAGTCACCTTCAAGTTCCCAAAGAAAGATAATAACTAAGCAAGTCCACAGCAACTTACTGCAAGAGCCTTTGCCGAATCTCCTTCGGTCAAAATCAATGTGCATCTATCAGAATTTCTTCCCCCAGCATCATTAGCATCTTCAAGTTTAGAAATACCAGTTATCCGCTGCCTTTTTGTTCCATCAGTTTTCTTAAGGTCTTTGCTTTGCTTGAAGTCTGCCCAAGAAAGGAGATTTTCTACAACACCAGACTTCGCCACTGCCAGGGAATGAAAATGCGAAAGGAGATTATCATAAACCATGACAGCTTTATCAACACGGCAGTAACTGATTTCAGTAACAACGACAAACTAATCTGACCTTTTTTAAGGAACTCTTGAGAGAGTTCACATTTAGAACCAAAACTGCTTTGTCTCAGAGTCAAAGTTTCCTTGGTTTGAGAATCAAAAGCAGGGTTGTCAATCAGAGCATTGACAAATACCCACAAATGATTTTTGACTGCATGAGCTTTGAGATTTGCATTCTTGTTCTTCTTGTTAACAATAGCTATGACATGACTTGTTATCTGGTTGGTAACATAATCAACATGAGTCCCACCCTTGATTGTTGCAATGCTATTCACAAAGCTGACCTGATAGGAAAAATTGAAACACAAAAATTAAATAAGAGAAATTACCAAAAAGTACACAAAAGTGATATCTAAACATCATTGTGTCAACTTTATTCCAGTACCTGCTGAAACTGCCCTTCACTCATACTCACACAAACCTCCCAACGATCATTGACTTTCTCCACAATGCTGTTAAAGCAATGAACCACAACAATTGCACTATGTAAGATCGAGAAAAGATTCCAATCTTTAATCCAAAATTTTAAAGAACAAAGACCTTGGGAGGGGATCTTCTCTAGTCTTTGCAGCAGATTTCAGATAAAGATCGCAATAATCTGCAAATGATTTGACAGGGACCCTCTGGCCATTTAATTCAACCTTCACTGTCTTTCCTAGACATCCGGCCATGTCGACCACACGCTTCTTCATGAGGGCAACAACATCATCCTCTAAATGAGTCATATTGAACTTTGCCAAGTCAGGCTTAAAGGTAACCTTAGTCCAATTATCACTCTCTTTGCACTTGGTTATAACCGGTTGAGATTTATTTCCCATGTTGTTAGAGAAAACCTTGACCAGAAACAGAACACAAGAATGTCAGTACAGAAATGAAAAGGTAATGCTAACAGCAAGAATTCATGTAAACAGAGCATACCTTTGCTTTTCCTTACAAAGGCAAGATGAAGAATCAATTGGACAAAATAGAAAACAGACAATATACCAAGCTAACTGAAACAACAGGAATGTCTTATGGAAGTGCTCTATTCCATTCACAATCTCAGAAACAAAAGTGAATGAAAATGCAAACTGTTCTCATACTCAAAATCAAGAACCACAACCAAACTACAACACAGACATTGCAGTACAAGGAACTACTAACACTCCAAAAAAAAAAAAAAAAAAGAAAAGACAAAGAAAACCCTCAACAGCTCATTTGAGTCCTATCTAGTTAAAACATCCATCCCTCCAGAAATGTCTAAAACCTTCAGCACTAGAAGATGTCAACAACAGTTGTTGCAAAAAGAATTTCTCAATTTCCTGACGAAAATTTATAGAATTTAGCATCCTAAACAAGCGGATTGGACCGTCAAAGAACCAAAAATTAACCTGGGAGTTATCAATCTGGGAGTTATACCCAAAATTAACTATAGAAATTAAGCTCCATATTCTCCAAAAATCTCACAAGAGGCTAAGGTCATAAATAACTCCAGTTTAACCTAAAACAGTCTTACCAGAGTTAATATTAACACAAAAAAAAGCTTATAAAATTATAGAAACCAGACGAACCCCGAAAATCAGTCATCCACACAAGACTAATCCAGGAATCTCAAACCCTAATTCCACATAGAAGCTCACTTCTACATTAACTTTCAATGAATTATTTGTATCATAAAATAACTAAAGACAAACCTGCTTGTACTTCTTCTGCCTCTTTCCATCAGCCGTTTCTATAATAAACTCAGTAGAAAAAATATTGGTAAGCTTGGCCCCATAGCCATTTCTCCCGCCGGTAGTCTTTTTCACTGTATCATCATAATTGCTACTAGTTAACAAATGCCCAAATATCAATTCAGGGACATAAACCCCTTCCTCCTGATGAATCTCAACGGGAACCCCATCCCCATTATTATAAACGCTAATAGAATTCTGCTCAACATCAATCGCCACTTTAACAGAGTCCATTCTGGGGTCCCTCTGTTTATTATCGGCCGCATTCACCAGAATTTCATCGAAGATCTTGTAGAGCCCCGGAACATAAGAAATTGGTCGATGGACCATGGTGTTGTTCTCGAAGACCCAGAGAGATTGGGAATGTTTTTCAATAGATCCAATGTAGGTGTCAGGGCGAAGGAGGATGTGTTCGAGCTGGGATTTCTTCTGGTAGGTTTCTTCGATGGTTTTGCCCGCAGGCAAGGAAATGTTGACGTTGTTGCTTGATTGAAGAGGAAGCTTAGCGGATTTCGTGGTCGCCATTGTTAGGGTTTGTGTGACAGACACAGAGATGGTGTCGTCTTGGAACGAAGAGAGAAATGAAACGATGGGAGAAGTGAAGGTGTAAAATGGGAAGAGTGTGGGAGTATGAAGGAGAAGAGGAGAAGAGGAGAAGAGTTAACGGTCAATTACTTGAATTTTGAATTTTGAATTGCGGGACGAAATTGGGGACGCTCTTCTTCTCCTCACCGATTGTGTGTGTCCGACTGTTTTTCCTTTTCTTTCTTTTTTCGAGTTTTTGTTTTTTGCAAGTAAGGATTATTAACTTAATTATTTCGTTTTTATAGTAGTAATTATTAAAACTATGCAGCCAATTTAATAACTAGACCATTACCAAATTCTTTCTATGGTGAAGTTTCATAATTTTAAAAGTAAATTTATTTTTGTGAAAATAAATTCTCACAATAGGGGATAATATAAAGAAAAGATGGGACAAGAGGATGTAGCTCACTTGGTAAGTACTCCCCACTTAAGACGATAGATTTTAAATTCGAATCACCTTTGTATAAAAAAAAAGAACCAATTCATTTTGTATTTAGTAGGTTTTGAAAATTTTATTTTAGACTATAATATAAAATAATATTTAATTTAAATGTATCAATTCACTTTTATTTACAAACTTTCAATGTTATTAAATGATAGGATTAGGGTTGTCCATCGTATTTCGGTTCGGTTCGGTTTTTAACCAAACCGACCCGCGACCCTTGAACCAATTTTAAAAAAAATTATCAAAGACATGTTGGAACTAGACATGCATAATTTCCTAAATTATGCTACGGAATAGCCTAAATTCTAAGAGGATCGGGTCTTACCCTTGAAGCGTAATCGGTTGTGCAGTCACCTGGATTCTTTGGGAAGATTGCGTTCACCACCAAAAACAATTCACGCGAATTGCCTCTACGTTCTTGCACTGGAGTTCTCTCAGAACTGGTGCTAGCCCCAAAATTTGCCTGTTCAAGAGAAAACATTTTTCTCTCTGGGAAGAATGGTTTTTCAGAGTCTGTTTAAGAATAGTTCAGAAGTCTGTTTTTCTAAAATCCTTTTTTAAACGTTTTAAAACCAATTCTGTTAAAACTTTTTAACAGACTCCAGATACTTCTCTGATTTGAGAAGTATCTGTTTTAATAATAATTAATTAATTATTTACTGAGTTGGGTTTAACCAACACCATGGATCAACCCATTGATCCATGGATCAGGCTGATGGGTCAAGAACCTCAATTCACAATTAGGTCCCTTGATTTGTCAACCCAATTCAATTCTTCCTAGGTAATTAATTAACTCTTAATTAATACCATAATACTCTTCAATAATATTTAATTAAACTATTTAATTAAATATTATCAATTTAAGTATAACTTTTATACTTAAAACAGGCAATTTAATTAATTCTGAATTATCGAACTCACTTATGTGCGATCCTGTAGGCCCATTCCAAATTGACAATGAATAAATTAATCTCATTAATTAATCCATAAATCATTAGTGGTCTCTAGCAAGACATAATGACTACACAATTCAGAACGGAGGGTCGAATGGTGATTCAACACAACTTTCCGAGTATACTACGTAATGTCCTCTACACTGATATCCAGTTTAGCATAAGGCATGGAACCAATCATCCTTATATAGCTAAACGTTTTACTTGATCTCTTAGTGACACTGAACTTAATCAAGCAAATGATAACCCTTATCATTTCTTGGGCACGACCATGCACTTCTCAGTTCACTATCAAGCGGCCAAAATATCATCTCTCATTTAAGAGAGACTTGTAGTCCCATCACTTCACCTACATACCTTAGCGTGACTCATAGTGTACCCAATCATACCCGTACTTGGCAACCTATTACGGTCCCGTTAGGCATATGTCAAAGCACACTCTAATTCACCTAAGACTATGCAGTGATTTCTGGTCTAAGGATCCTCGTACGAGTACTACTCAAAAGAATCACTCATGATCTAACAGTCCATGGAGTGTTTCTTTTGGCGGACCGATTTCATGAAATTCAATATGCACAAGAATATAATTTCATGAAATTAACTCATCAGATAAATAATCAATCAAATGACAAATGTCTTATTTACATAAATAACCCTCAAAGTTTATTTGCATAAATAGCCCTCAAAAGGGCACATACACCAACAAGACAGTCCACCACGTCTCATAACACTAGAACTGTTGGAGTATAATACATAAGCTATGCTTGTATTGTGCAGTTTCCCAGTTTAATATATCAATTTGTGTTTCAATTATATTTTGTTGTGCATGTTTATGTCCATTTATATTATGTAAGTAGATGATGAGGTGTCTGGTGTGACACAGTAGATCTCATCATTGGTTGAAAGACATAATATATAAATGAGGTTCGTAACCGAGACAGCTTTGGACAAACTGTTGGTCTAGGTTATTATGTGATTCAGATAATTAGTTTGTCTAAACTAATTAAATCATATAGATATGTCCGAGGCATATTGAACTTGGCTCTTAGGAATGATTTGTCTTGTACTGATTTAATAGACAAATCGATCCTTGTATTCTATCTCTAAATCCCTAGACTCGAGTGGGCATGAGGATTAGACATAGTGTACTTTGATCTGCCAATGGGTGAGGTCAAATGTGGCCAATAGTCTCGGTGGGTTGGGTGCGCGTGTTTAGTTACTTGGTGTGCTGCTTCTTGTCGAAAGGAAACCATGTACCGGTGCATCCGGGGTGATGGTGCTCCCGAGATGAACTCGAAATGTTTATTATACTAAACCTGGCCGGTGGACTTATGTCCGGTATAGTAAAAAGGTCGAGTGGTACTAGTCTCGGAATTAAAGAAGTTAATTAATTAATTTATCAGTAAATTAATTTTAATTAACGAGCACTATATCTTTGATGTGGAGAGACTAATGAATATAATTTAATTAAGTTATTCCGGAAGCAATTTTGGTGTAGGATGGTAGTGCCAAAATTAATCCGTTAGTGGTACGATTAATTTTGTAATGAGTTAATTGAATAGGTAGATTTAATTAATTAATTGGTTAATTATTCCTAAGAGTTAATTCAGTAATTAACAAAGTGGAATTATTTAATTAATTCCTAAGGGTTAATTAAGTAATTAACAAAGTGAAATTATTTAATTAATTAATTAAGTCTTAAGTTTCAATTGGAATTAGGAAATCCTAGAGATTAGGAATCCAGTAGGATTTGGTTATCCTATCAGATTGGTTGCCTAATTGGATTTGGAAACTAATTTATTACCTAAACCCATTAGGAAGACCAATCCTAAACCAACTTGGAGTCTCTCTTGTAACTCTATAAATAGACAAGGGATTAGCCATTCAAGAAACACAATTAATCCACAGGATTTCTAGAGAGAGAAAATTCTAGAGAGAGAAAACATTTCTCTCTCCAAGTCGAATTTTCAAGAAAGTGTGCGGCTGGTTTTTGGGTTTCTAGTGGCTGAAATTTTGGCCTTGGTTTATACCAGCTGCGCGTAGCTTTCTCTCTCTGCGGGCGGTGCGTTTATAGTACGTGTCAGGTGCTGCGGGGCTAGAGTTTTCTAGCAGGTGGATTGTGGTGAGTAGCTGATCAATTGACTTCTAGTTCGTTGCCCACACAACGTGAAGTCATAGTCTTGAGGAATACAAGAGAATCACCAGGTGCACGCTTCAAGGTACTTTTCTAAGATTCCGCTTTAATAGAAATTTTTGTTGCGTGGTAAATCGAACAAGTGCAAACCCAGATCCTACCAAAATCTTTCAAGAACCACGTCAAAAATAACTAGCACCACGTCCAGAAACGGATACATCCATTCATGGGAATTTAAACTGATTTTTTTTCACAAAAACAGCCCACCACGTCACTGAACAACTAGCACCACGTCCAGAAATGTCTACATCCATGCATGTGAATTTAAGCTGATTTTTTTCACAAAGACAGTCTACCACATCTCATAACACTAGAACCACGTCAAAAACAACTAGCACCACGTCCAGAAACGTCTACATCCATTCATGTGAATTTAAACTGATTTTTTTTTCACTAAAACAGCCCACCACATCTCATAACACTATAACCACGTCAAAAACAACTAGCACCACGTCCAGAAACGTCTATATCAATTCATGTGAATTTAAACTGATTTTTTTTACAAAAACAGCCCACCACGTCACAGAACAACTAGCACCACATCCAGAAACGTCTACATCCATGCATTTGAATTTAAGCTGATTTTTTTCACAAAGATAGTCCACCACATCTCATAACACTAGAATCACGTCAAATACAACTATCATCACGTCCGGAAACATCTACATCCATTCATGTGAATTTAAACTAATTTTTTCACAAAAATAGACTACCATGTCACTGAACAACTAGAACCATGTCCAGAAATGTCTACATCCATGCATGTGAATTTAAGTTGATTTTTTTTCACAAAGATAGTTTACCACGTCTCATAATACTAGAACCACGTCAAAAACAACTAGCACCACGTCCAGAAACGTCTACATCCATACATGTGAATTTAAGCTTATTTTTTTCACAAAGACAGTCCACCACGTCTCATAACACTAGAACCACGTCAAAAACAACTAGCACCTCGTCCAGAAACGTCTACATCCATGCGTGTGAATTTAAACTGGTTTTTTCACAAAGACAGTCCACCACGTCTCAGAACAACTAGCACCACATCAAAAACAACTAGCACCATGTACAGAAATGTCTACATCCATGTGTGTGAATTTAACCTAATTTTTTTCACAAAGAAAGTCCACCACGTCTCAAAACAACTAGCACCACGTCCAGAAAATAAATGGTATTCATAATAATGGTATTTTATACCTATTGGACTTTATTTTACATAATAATGGTATTTTATATAGGATACCATATTAGAAAATAAATTTTACAGCAATTATAATGAAATGATAATTGTTACCGGTTTGATTATCGGTTAAACCAATTTGATCAACTGATTCGGTCTAAATCTTACAATACTGGTTAAAATGAGTCGATTTGAATTAAAATAGTATAAATGTGAAAATAATAATATTTTTACATAAAAATAAATGAAAATGTTAAATTCAAATTCAAAAAAAAAGGTTGATCCGGGTTAAACCAGTTTAAACTGGGTCGATTCAAATATCTTTGAATTAAAACAATTCATTTTATGTTAAAATAGTATAAATAATATTAATTTTACATCTAATCCAAAAAAAAAAAAAAGGGTCGACCCGGTTTAACCGGGTTCAAACCCGCCCCAACCCGCCTGATCACCGGGCCAAACTGCCGACTCGTCGACCCGCCACAACTCGTGCTTGAACCGGCCTCTTGTCACGGGTACCCGAACTAGAACCGAACCCGTCCCGACCCGGGGACCGGCCAATCGAACCGAACCTCGCGGTTTGGTTCGGGTCAGGCACGGGTACCCACGCCTGACACCCCTAGATAGGATACTCCCTCACAAAAATTTCAATAGAGGTTTGGCTAGTGAGGGAGCTGCATTGTTTCGGATTTTGGGAGTGAGTGTATAGCATGGAGGCCGAATTTTCTGAGGTTTATGAAGGATATGATGACTTGAGAGAGAGTTTTGGAGAATGTAATCTCGGTTTTTGCTTCTTCAAATCGTGGTTTAGAAGGTTGAATTCTTTCTCTATTTATAGAAGAATCAATGACATATACAATGAAGTTACAACTTAAACCTCAACCCTAGACTAGTCCTTACATAATGATATTCTTGATGGATTGGAAGATAGATTCTAGACCTTGAAGAGTTCTTTTAGGTTGGTTTCTTGAGTCTCCTACTTTTCTTGAAGTGTTGTGGCCGAAATTATGGAACTTTCCTTATAGATTTAGAATTCCTCCTTTTTGTAGACTTCTTTTAGAAAAAAATTCAGCATCATCGAAGAGTTGTATTTTGATCACAACAAATTACCAATGGTTGTCTAAGGAGTTCTAATAATAGTACTCTTTCTAGGGTTGGATTTTAGTAGTATAAACCGTTTAGAAGCCTCAATTTCAGTCTCTCCCTTCAACCGAACTTTTAACAACATTTCTTCTTCAAAAGGATATCTACTTGGGTTGAGCTTCTCCTCCTTATTTAGTCTAATCTATTACATTTAATTAATTAATTAAGGCCTAAACATTAGACTGTAATTAATTAATAAGCCATTAAACATAGGCTTGACCAAAATTAACACAAATGAAAAACAAGACAAGGCCCAATAGTCTCGGTAGGTTGGGTGCGCGTGTTTAGTTGCTTGGTGTGATGCTGCTTGTCGAAAGGAAACCAAGTACCGGTGCGTCCGGGGTGATGGTGCTCCCGAAATAAGCTCGTAATGTTTATTATACTAAACCCTGCCGGTGGACTTATGTCCGGTATAGTAAAAAGGTCGAGTGGTACTAGTCTCAGAATTAAAGAAGTTAATTAATTAATTTATCAGTAAATTAATAAATTAACGAGCACTATATCTTTGATGTGGGGAGATTATGAATATAAATTAATTAAATTGTTCCGGAAGCAATTCTGGTATAGGATGGTAGTGCCAAAATTAATCCGTTAGTGGTATGATTAATTTTGTAATAGGTTAATTAAATAGGTAGAATTAATTAATTGATTAATTATTCCTAAGGGTTAATTGAGTAATTAACAAAGTAGAATTATTTAATTAATTAATTAAGTCTTAAGTTTCAATTAAAATTAGGAAATCCTAGAGATTAAGAAATCTAGTAGGATTTGGTTTATCCTATCAGATTGGTTACCTAATTGGATTTGGAAATTAATTACCTAAACCCATTACGAAGACCAATCCTAAACCAACTTGGGGGCTCTCTTGTAACTCTATATATAGATAAGGGATTAACTATTCCACAATATACAATTCATAAGTTTTCAAGACAAGAAAACTTAGAGAGAAAAAATCCTAGAGAGAGAAAATTCTCTCTCAAGAATTCGGATTTCTTAAGCCTTAAGGCTGCCGAAATTTGTCCAAGATTTTGGCAGTTTGCGTGAAGCTTTCTCTCTCTCCGGGCGGTGCGTGGATTGTACGCGCCAGGTGCAGCGGTGGTAGAATTTTTCTGGCAGGTGGATTGTGGTGATTAGCTGATCAAATTGCTCGTTAGATTGCTGCTCACACAGCATACAAGCAAGGTCTTGAGGCATACAAGAGAATCACCTAAGTATACGCTTCAATAGGTAATTTTTATTCTTCCGCTTTTAATTAAGAATTTTTGTTGCGTGATAAATCGAACAAGTGCAAACCCAGATCCTGCGCAATGTTATTTCAAAATGGTTGGAATAGTAATTGTGCTAGCGTCTAGGCCTGACCAGTGATTCCGATTCTGGAATGCATAGCACGAAAGTGAGCTTCTGGCTAGGCCCGAGCAGATAATCTTTCAATTGGTATCAGAGCCTGATTTTGGGTTTTGTGCTTGTTCGATTTATTACATGGTTTTATTTGCAGGTGGTTAAGAAATCCTGAATATTATGATTACGTTTGTATGGATTTTAATTAAACTCCGGGACATGTCCGGATTTGATTTTATTATGAATGTTTGTAATAGTATAACCATGTGCTAGAAGCCGTGTAGGATAAGATCAAATCTGTAGTAGGATTTTTTCTATGTAATTTCGATTATTTAATTTTTCTAGAATGCCTTGTAGTAGGAGAATTAATTTTTGTAATCGAAGGCGTTATGGTGGGCAACTTGAATTCGTGGGTTTTGGGTTATCGTTAATTCGTAGAAACCCAGGAAAACCCAGAACGAATTGCAAGAAGACCAAATAGCGTAGAAGAAGCGAATGAGGGATTGGTGGCAGGGGGCGGTGTCCGCGACGACTCACCGGTGGGAGCCGCCACCGGCAACCACCGCATGGCGGCAGCACCACTGCCGCGCGGCGCAGCAGCGCAGCAGTGGGTGCTGCACATGCGCGGCCCGTTTGAGGCTCATTTTGGCCATTTTTTCCTCCAGTTTTCATTTTTTGAAGTTCAACACTATTTCCATCGAGTTACATGGCGGGACACGAGATCAAGGCAGAAGATAGAAGCAATTAAAACCATAATAGTCAGGAAATTTAATTTTCGCATTTATTTCCCGTATTTATTGTTTTAATTTTTATGCTTTAACTATTTGTGAGGTATTTTAGATGCATGATTTTAAAGCATGATGGTTTTATGGTTGCATATAACTTAGGGTTAGTTAATTGCATGTTAAAACCGGAAAAACCCTCAATTTAGAAATCTAAGTGGGAGCGGGTGGATTTAATATCCCCACGACCACCATTACGAGTTCATATGCGATGTGAGTGGGCTTGCGCGTTGGCATTAGGGCCTTCCTCCATTCGGATGAGTCCAACCACGAAATCGCTAGATTATGAATTTCTGAGTAAGATGACTATAGTAAGTTTAACTAGGAGACATGCGATACCCTCTCCATCTGAGGTGCACTATCCTGAGGTAACAAGCTCAGAAGTCACGTAATGGCACACAATTAGTGTACGATTTGCAGTATTCCTCCCATCGAGGTTACGCTGCTTATTTGTATGGCTGAAAGCACCGACTATTAGCTACATTGATCAATAGATCGTTTGGTCAGATAATGTAGTTAATGAACTTGGTTCTTCTCAAACGAATGTGGGTTAGCGTAAACGTCCACACTATCGTGGCTTGCGAGAATCCCGGTGAATGAGACGTTGGTGGATTAAAATTATTGTTTTGATGGAAGTCAATAATTTTTAAAATTTTGTCATGTTCGAAATTCTAGGTTAGATAACTGAAACATTGTCTATTTATTTTACAGTATTCGATATGACATTCAACCCCTTAGCTGCTACATTGAAAGACAATAAGTTAACTGGAACTAATTATGTCGGCTGAAGTTATAACTTGGACATTGTCCTGACGGCAGAGCAGTATAAGTTTGTGCTCACCGAAGTATGTCCAGATGTGCCTAACGAGGACTCTTTTCAAGAGGATAGGGATGCCTATGCCAGGTGGAGAAAAGCGGATGAGATGGCGCGGTGCTATATTTTGGCCTCTGTGTCAAGTGTGCTGCAACATCAGTTTCATCCTATGGTTTCTGCCTTCAACATGATGGCTCACCTAAGGGAGATGTTCGCTTATCAAGGCATAACTGCTAGGCAAGCAGCCATGAGAAAGTTGATGAACACTAAAATGGCTGAGGGCAGATCGGTGAGAGATCATGTGCTTCACATGATCAGCAACATCAATGAAATAGAGGTGTTGGGAGGTGAAATCGACCCAGAAAGTCAGATAGATATCATCCTCCAGAGCTTACCCTCTAGTTTTGAGCAGTTTTGGGTCAACTATAACATGAATCAAAGAGTATGCACTCTACCCGAGCTCTTAACTGATTTGGTGTCGGCCGAAGGCATCTTCCACGAGAAGAAGAAAACTTTGGTCACAGTGAAGGCTTCAAGTTCTTCTTCTGCGCCTAAAGGCAAGAAGAATAAGAAGAAAAAGAATGCCAAGAAACTTGCTGCTAAGCCTAAAATCACAAAGAAGAGCAAGCTCAAAGGCAAGTGATTCAGGTGCGGGAAAACGGGACACAGGAAAGCGGATTGTCCAAAGCCTAAAGGTACAATAGTTTCTGCCCTAATTACTGAGACATGTTTAGCGGTGATTCCCATAGATACTTGGTGTGTGGATTCAGGCGCCACTGATCATGTTTGTAATTTTTTGCAGGGGTTTCAAGTAACCCGGAAGCTTAGAGAGGGTGAGCTGGATATCTACATGGGTGACACTACAAGAGTGTCAGTAGAAGCAGTGGGAGTAGTGATTCTGAATTTCGAGAATTCTAGATTATGATTATTTAATTGTCTTTATGTACCGAGTTTTAGAAAGAACCTTATTTCGGTTTCTAAACTCTTAAAGAAAGGTTATAAGTTTATTTTTTCTGATGATTGTGTATTTATTAGAAGAAATGAAAAACTTATCTGTTCTGGTACATTGGCTGACAATTTATTTGTGGTTAATTCTAACTCTCTTGTTGTGCAAAACATAAAAACAGATAGCTCTTTATCTAACATTAATAAGAGGAAAAAACCTTCTGAAATAAATCAAACCTATCTTTGGCATCTCAGGCTAGGTCATATAAACCTTAGTATGATTCAGAGGTTGGTCAATAATGGACCTTTAGGTTCATTAGAGATTGACAGTTATTCAACCTGCGAATCTTGCTTGGAGGGTAGGATGACCAAGAGACCTTTTAAAGCAAAAGGTTATAGAGCTAAAGAAGTACTAGAGTTAATTCATTCTAACTTGTGTGGACCAATGTCGGTCCAAGCACGAGGTGGGTTTGAGTATTTCGTGACATTCACGGATAACTACTCAATATACGGGTACATTTACCTAATGCGTCACAAGTCCGAGTGCTTTGGCAAGTGCAAATAGTTTCGGGCAGATGTGGAGAAGCATCATGGTAAGAGTATCATGTCACTGAGATCAAATCGTGGTGGGGAGTACCTGTCTCACAAATTTCAAGAATACCTCAGTGAGGTCAGAATTCAGTCTCAGTTGTCTGCACCTGGCACGTCACAGCAAAACGGTGTAGCAGAAAGAAGGAATCGAACTCTCATGGAAATGGTTAGGTCGATGATGAGCTATAGTGATTTTTCGAGTTTGTTCTGGGGATATGCCTTAGAAACAGCGGTGTATATTCTTAATCTTGTACCATCTAAAACCATGCCTTTAACCCCAGTAGAGTTGTGGAACGGGCGAAAGCCTAGTCTAAGACATCTCAGAATTTGGTATTGCCCAGCACATGTGCTTAAGGCAGATGCGGCTAAGTTAGATGCAAGAATAGAATTAATGTTATTTGTAGGATATCCTAGGGGAACGAAAGGTGGCCTGTTTTATTGTCTTAAATATCAGAAGGTGGTGGTTGGTACCAACGCTAGATTTTTGGAGGAAAACTATATTCTAGATCACAAGCCTAAGAGTAAGATAGTACTAGAAGAGCTTAGGAGACAAACTAATAATCCTGATTGACCAGCACAAGTAGATACGCCACACACTGCACAAGAGATCATAGATGATGCGCCTACACAGGTGGTGCCTCATCGTAGTGGGAGGGTTGTAAGACAGCCCGACAGGTTCATTGGTGTAGGAAAGGCCTCATACTTAGTCCCAGGTGCGCCTGAACCTGACCCGATTAACTACAATGAGGCTCTCAGAGATAAAGATGCAGAATCTTGGCGTAAGGCAATGATATCCAAGATGGGGTCAATGGACCACAATCAAGTCTGGGAGCTTATGGGCCTGCCTGATGGGTTTAAGCCCATTGGATGCAAGTGCATCTACAAACGTAAGAGAGGACTTGACGGAAAGGTGGAAACCTTTAAAGCTAGGCTGGTGGCGAAGGGGTATACTCAAAAAGAGGGAATCGATTATGAGGAAACCTTCTCCTCGGTGGTCATGTTTAAGTCGATCCGGATTCTCTTGGCCATATATACTCATTTAGATGATGAGATATGGCAGATGGATGTCAAGACAGCTTTCCTAAACGGAAGTCTTGAGGAAACCATCTTCATGCAGCAACCAGAGGGATTTGTTGAAAAAGGCCAAGAGCATAAGGTTTGCAGGCTTAAGAGGTCCATTTACGGACTTAAGCAGGCATCCAGATCTTGGAACATCCAATTTGATGAGGTAATCCAGTCCTACAGATTTACTCAGTGTCCGGATGAGTAATGTGAGTACCACAGACCTGATGGAAACTCAGTGGTGTTTCTTGTGCTTTACGTAGATGACATTCTATTGATTGGTAACAACAAGTAAGTGTTATCAGAAGTAAAGGCATGGCTGTCCAAGCAATTTGATATGAAGGACTTAGGGGAAGTGGGACATAACCTTGGGATCAGGATAATTCGAGATCGTAGAAAACGTTCATTAACGCTCTCCCAAGCTTCATACATAGATACGATTTTGGCCCGTTTTAACATGCAGAACTCCAAGAAAGGTTTTTTACCTTTCAGACAAGGAGTGCATCTGTCTAAAGAACAATCTCCCAAGACTGTTGAGGAGATAGAGGCCATGAAGACAGTTCCTTATGCTTTGGCAGTAAGAAGTCTCATGTATGCCATATTGTGTACGAGGTCTGATATCTGTTATGTCGTTGGCATTGTAAGCAGATATCAGAGTAACCCCAAAACTCATTGGAAGACAGTAAAATGCATTCTCAAGTATTTGCGCAGAACGAGAGACCAAGTGTTGGTCTATCAGGCACCTGAGCTGGTACCCCGAGGTTACACAGATTCAGATTTCCAAGGCGACAGGGATAAGAGCAAGTCTACCTCTGGGTATGTGTTTACTCTAGGAGGTAGAGCCATAGTTTGGCGAAGTGTCAAGTAGAAATGTGTGGCGGACTCTACCATGGAGGCTGAATACGTTGTCGTATCAGAGGCAGCGAAAGAAGCAGTATGGCTCAAGAACTTCCTAGTGGACTTAGATGTGATTCCTGGTTTGCAGAAGTCTATCACAGTGTATTGTGATAACAACGATGCAGTAGCAAACTCGAAGGAACCACGAGCCCACAAGGCGAGTAAACATATACAGCGTAAGTACCACCTGATACGAGATATCGTAAAAAGGGAAAACATGGTCGTGGCTAATATAGCATCAGAGGATAACCTTCAGATCCTTTTACGAAGACATTGACTTCAAAAGTCTTTGAGGCTCACGTGGAGGGTATGGGGATCAGATACTTAGGAGAGCCATGACAGTTTTTCTAGATATATAGTAGCAGATTGTATGGGAGTTGAATGTAGATGTATACTTAAAGCACAACATAAGTATTAGTGGGAGATTGTTGGAGTTTAATACATAAGCTATGCTTGTATTATACTTTTTCCCAGTTAATATATCGATTAATATTTTGGTTAAATTTAGTTGTGCATTATTTTTCCATTTATATTATTTAGTTAGATGATGAGGTGTCTTGTGTGACACAGTAGATCTCATCATTGGTTAAAAGACATAATATATAAATGAGGTTCGTAACCGAGACAACTTTGGACAAACTGTCGGTTTAGGTTATTATGTGATTCGGATAATTGGTTTGTCTAAACTAATTGAATCATATAGATATGCCCGAGGCGTATTGAACTTGACCATTAGGAATTATTTCTCTTGTACTGATTTAATAGACAAATCGTTCTTGGTATTCTGTCTCTTAATCCCTAGACTCGAGCGGGCATGAGGATTAAACTTAGTGTACTTTGATCTGCCAATATGTGAGGTCAATTGTGGCAAATAGTCTCGGTAGGTTGGGTGCGCGTGTTTAGATGTTTGGTGTGCTGCTACTTGTCGAAAGGAAACCATGTACCGGTGCGTCCGGGGTGATGGTGCTCCTATGAGCTCGTAATGTTTATTATACTAAACCGGGCCGGTGGACTTATGTCTGGTATAGTAAAAAGGTCGAGTGGTACTAGTCTCGGAATTAAAGAAGTTAATTAATTAATTTATCAGTAAATTAATAAATTAACGAGCACTATATCTTTGATGTGAGGGGGATTATGAATATAAATTAATTACGTTGTCCGGAAGGAATTCTAGTGTAGGATGGTAGTGCCAAAATTAATCCATTAGTGGTACGATTAATTTTGTAATGGGTTAATTGAATATATAGAATTAATTAATTGATTAATTATTCCTAAGAGTTAATTGAGTAATTAACAAAGTAGAATTAATTAATTAATTAATTAAGTCTTAAGTTTCAACTAGAATTAGGAAATCCTAGGGATTAGGAAATCTAGTAGGATTTGGTTTATCCTATTAGATTGGTTACCTAATTGAATTTGGAAGCTAATTACCTAAACCCATTAGGAAGACCAATCCTAAACCAACTTGGGGTCTCTCTTGTAACTCTATATATAAACAAGGGATTAGCTATTCCACAATATACCATTCATAAGTTTTCTAGACAAGAAAACTTAGAGAGAGAAAATTCTCTCTCAATAATTCAGATTTCTTAAGCCTTAAGGCTGCCGAAATTTGTCCAATATTTTGGCAGTTTGCGTGAAGTTTTCTCTCTCTCTCTCTCTCCGTGCGGTGCGTGGATTTTACGCGCCAGGTGCAGCGGTGGTAGAATTTTTCTGGCAGGTGGATTGTGGTGATTAGCTGATCAAATTGATCGTTAGATTGCTGCCCACACAGCATACAAGCAAGGTCTTGAGGCATACAAGAGAATCACCTAAGTATACGCTTCAATAAGTAATTCTTATTCTTCCGCTTTTAATTAAGAATTTTTGTTGCGTGATAAATCGAACAAATGCTAACCTAGATTCTGCGCAATGTTATTTCAAAAGAATTGGAATAGTAATTGTGCTAGCGTCTAAACTTTGCCAGAGATTCTGATTCTGGAATGCATAGCACGAAAGTGAGTTTATGGCTAGGTCCGGACAGATAATCTTTCATTTTATACACATCATATATCAAGACAATAGACATCAGATCATCGAACAACATATATCATATCACAACTATAAAAAAAATCATCTCATTGAACTAAAATATACTTAATAGGGGGGTCAAATCATGCATTCTATAGACATCATATCAAAAGCCAGCAGACATCATATCAACAGACAATAGATAACATATCAAGAATATAAAAGAAATCATATCATATAAAAAAAACGCCCATGTATTCGTATCTGCAGACTTCATATATCATATCACAAAATAAAAAAAAATCATATCACAATATATAAAATTATTTAATTATAAAATAAATAAAATAATAATTAAAAAATATTATATATATTTTTAAAAAATTAAAAAATATTAAAAAATTACTAAATTATTTAGAAAAAAACGGATGAAAAAAAGTCTCACGGAAGATAAAAAAAAAAAAAAAAAAAGAGACCTTGGAAAAGAATGGAGAGAAAGGAAAAAAAGAAGGAAAAGAGAGATCCTGAGGAGAGCAGCGCGTGGTGTAGGCATGCAGCTTTAAAAATCTCACCAAAATCTGGGAAGCGCGTCCCTTTTAAAATAACTTATTCCCAAAAATTAGTTTTGGGGTAAGAACAAAATTACATGGTGGTCCAATAGGAGGACCACCATATAATTTATCCAATATGATAACTTCCTTATGTGAGGGAGGGTTTCTTGGGCTAAGGTATTGAAAGTTTGCGTGATATTTCTCCTCCTTGTTCTTGTTATAGGCTCATATATGTCAACCAAATGATCTCTTCGTACGCATTGGTGATAAATTTGGGATTGATGACTTGGGTTATAACACTAAATTTGTACAACTTTTGGAACTGAAAGAACAATTTCCTTGTTGACACGTAAGCGTGGCCTCCTTAAGTATACCAAAGAAAAAAATATATATAAAAACAATTCCCTAGTTGAGGGGCTCTCATGCCATTCACAAAAAGTGTTGTGGCTAGTTTGGTTATAAATGCAAAAGTAAAGGGCCAATCTGAAAATTACCTTTCACATACAGTATTGATCTTTATTCTCGCAGCCCTCGCGTTTCTACTTATCCGATCACGTGTCACATTATCGAAGGAGGATCTCATAACCATGAGTCAATTTCTTCCAGCCAAGAACCTCAACTTCCTCAGCCATGTAAAATAAAACAGGATAATAATAATGCCAAAATAAATTGTTTTTGGGTTTATCCCACAAATGTATATAATCCCACAAATTCCTTCAAAATATCAAATCCTTCGTGAGCTCAAAAACAAACCCACCATGACTTCCTCACCTTTATACTCTTCATCAATTCTTAACATTCCCATTTCCAAAACCAATTCTTTGATCATCCCACCTCACAAAATCACATCTTTAGACACCCCTTTATCCAAAATCAAAATCCCACAACGAAAATGTTCGCCCTTTGTTTCTTTGACCGCAATTAGATCCTCCTCAGATTCCACCACAGTTGCTGAAGCTGAAACATCTTCGAATTCAGCACCATCTGCCGATTCAGAAGGTGGTGCTTATGATGAAGAGGTAGTGGAAGCACAGGCTAAACTTGGGGCTAGAGTTCGAGTAAAAGGGCCCTTGAAAGTGTACCATGTACCTAAAGTTCCTGAGCTTGAGTTAAACGGGAAAATTGGGCTTTTGAAGCAGTATGTTGGTATCCACAAAGGCAAGAGGATTTCTGCTAATTTGCCTTATAAGGTGGAATTTGTGCTGGACAACATTGAGGGCCGAAGTGGGCCGGTCAAGTTCTTTGCTCATTTGAGGGAGGATGAGTTTGAGTTATTGACTGATTAATTTCAATACTTCTATTGTTTGATTAATGTTTTTGTTGAGTATGATGCTGCCACTTGAATATGTAAACTGATTTTTCCCCCCTTTTGTACAAGTGTTTCTTCTTTTTTTGGTCTACTTCTGTAGATAGTGTACTCCTCGCCATTTTAGTTTGTATTATATCATGAAATAATACACTAAACTGGACTCATTGATTACAAGATCGAAAGTTCGAATGAAGTTTAATCCAATATATTTGACGGTGCTTCAAGGTATACTTTTGTCCTTTAGAGTACATAGATATGAAATTGCATTTATTAGTCGATTATGGAGAAAATGGTGATTGGTTAGCACTTTGTTTGAACCTTTTAAGTTTCATTGGAATTTTTTTTTTTCTTTTACAATATTGAGATTCGAGTTGGCATTTTAGTAGTTATTGTCTAAGTTCAAGATTGAATTGCTTTAGGTAAATGTTGCTGTGGTGTTTAATTTTTGCTGCTAATTTATTGGATTTCCTAGCTGGTAAAAATGTGTGGAAAAAGGCTGTGTAATTTTTCTCGGCGAGTGGTTCAATCTTTCTGTTATGAAATTGTGAAGATTATGAGTTCTTGTGTGATTAATCTGCAGGGTGATTCTATTTCACAACATTTATGTTGTTATTTGTGTATTCACACCAGAGTCAAAGACTTGAAAGGCTTCAGTCTCTGGTGTATTACATGAGAGGTAATGGAAAAAAAAACTGTAGTCTGACGAATTCAAACTATGTAATGCGCTGATGATTTGTGGTCTTGTAGTCTGGAAAAGTAGTCTAGTTTTAGGAGGTAATCTATGTTGGCTTTGCCTTCTAATGCTCTTGCTCTTGTGTTAGTGCCTTTGTAATATGTTGGTTGGTGTTTCTGTTTATGGTGCCTAGTTTTCTATTTGGTGAAGCGTCTTTGAACTGTTCTAGTACTTAGGAAAATCCCCTTCATCTCCCAGCAGCCATCTGAAACAAAGATGTGCGGAAGAAAATGTGCCAATTCTCCTTAACTTACAATTCCATTAGGGAGTAAAGTAGGAATAGCTTAGCAAATATACTATTTCTTGGACTTCGAGTAACATACCTGCAACGCAAAAGAAACTCAATAGTAACATATTTGGTGGTTGTATTATGAAATTTGGGCAGCTATAGGCTCTTGGTGAACTCTGTTTCATTTAATAAATAATATTTGTTATTCTTGTATTTCCTGCTGCTTTTGGTGCAGTTCATTCTCTGGCTTGCAACATTTGATTATTGTTTCCAGAATAGCTTACCCTTATAACTCAGTGCTCAAAATTTACCAACTAATTGAAGTCCAGTAATGTTGTTACTCAAACCATTCGAACTGTGCATGTCAAAATGGATGATTCCCTTTGAGAAACTAATACTGGCTGGAGGTGTAGCATTGACTTATATGAAGGACTGGAGGCATGATCAAGTGGCTGAATTTTTGGTCTTGCTACTCGTTTATGTTTCTTTCTTTTTTTGGGGTAAGAAATTTGCTGGGTAAGGCCCCAAAGATGTTGCTATGCCATCCAGTTGACGTTTCTAGTTTGGCTTTTATGTCTGATATATCTGTTGGTTTTCATAAAGCGCAAATGCTGTCAGATGGGGTTTGCTATTGGTTCAAAACCCATAACTTTTTCATTGTAGATAGCATTTGTACGTACATATATCACTGAAAAGATGATGTATAAGAAGAGATAGTTGTTTGAAATAAATAGAGCATGTGCTTATTGTGATTCGACCAGAAGTTCGTTGCTGTTATACTGTTGTATATACACTTGATACTGATTTAGTTGGCAATCTGAAAAGGGCATACAGTTGGTCTGAGCTATGTCAGTTTCCTCATAAAGTTTATTTTTTCTTCTAGTCTTTCCTTTATTCGAGAATGAATTATGAATGTCCATATTGCTTTCTTAGCTGCTAGCTATTGCTATTTTTCTAAATAGTGTAATCACCATTTTCCAAATTGCTGACACCAATAGCATGGAGTATGGACATGAGTTTGCTTCCTGGTTTACATATTTCCTCTAACCCTAGCCATTTGCAGTTTTCTTCCTTTAATTTGTATGAAGGAATCATCAAAGGCATCTCTGTCTTTGGTTTGCTTTCGATAAAGGGCCTAGGAAATGGGGAGGAAGGGCAGACTTTTTATATCATCTGTATGCTTTGTTGTGTATGAATGTAAGTCTGCTAGAATGCTTATCTGACCATTTTTCTTCTCATGAAACTGTGTCAAAGATGGGGTAGCACCTGGACCAGAACTTGTTCTACCGTGTTTTTTTTTTTTTTTTTTTTCGGTACAAAGAAGGAGGTCGAAATCTAGATGACTATACCTATTGGTTCTGATTTTCGATACATGGTTTTTTGCAGTCTTGTGCCGTAGTAGTAGTTTTGCATCATCTCATAAATTGAAATTAGGGTTAACTCTAACTTTGCACAAATTTTCCATTGCTCTGTGTTCACAAGGCTTAAGTGAATTGTTGGTGAACTTGGAGTATTATCGATTGGTTACTTGCATCTGTTAAAAGGTTGTCAGGTTGTTCATCCCATGAAATTAATGAACATGGGTCAATTATTGAACCATATAAAACTTGGACGAAAATGACAGAATGTAACGGTCGTTTCCTTTAGAGTATCCCGGAAACAAGGTTTGTAAGAGCAACTCTAACCACAAATTCTAATTTAGAGTGCAATCTACTTTAAAATTTAGTATATACAATATTTTATCGTACATTCATTCCAACCTAACTATTCTATCTTCTACCTAAAAAAATATTTTATTCAAATTTATTTTTACTTTTATTATTATCTCACTATAATTTTTTTACTCATTCATATTATATTTTTTATAAACATATCTATATTTATAAATTTAGTCATTTAATTTTAAATTATATTTTTAAATAATTAATATCAATTAATAATAAAAATAATTTGTATAAAAGTAAGTATAATAATAATAATAATAATAATTAACATATGAATTGTATTGATAGAGGTTTACAACGAAATAAAGTAAGTAAAACGTACAAAATATTAATTTTTATTAAATATAAAAATTTTAAAATATTCAAAATATTAGCATGCTTACAAGATATTATTAAAAAAAAAAGAAACATAATAATACAATTCAAATGAACATAATTCATTTCTTAGTTCGATAAGTATGCATGACGTGCCCATAAATAATCTATTAAGACATTTCTTAAGTCAAAGTGTGCATTTTTGTCCTTGACTTGTCCGTATCGAGTGAGAAATTGATCAAATTGACTATTACGATTTGGTATCATTTGCACATCAGGTGTTGGAGCTTAATTTGCATATCTTATAGGTGCATTTAGATCACGCTCATCTTCCACTATCATATTGTGCATGATAATGCATGCAATCATGATATCACGCAACACCTTCTTATCCCAAATTCGTGCTGGATTTGCAACAATAGCAAATTTAGATTGTAGGACCCCAAAAGCACGCTCCACATCTTTTCTACATGCATCATGTCTTTCTGCAAAGTACTTATGATTTTCTTGATATGGATTACGAATTGTTTGAACAATTGTAGACCATTTCGGATACATACCGTTAGCCAAATAGTATCTCATATGATACTCTTTTCCATTAATGACATAATAAGTAGGAGGAACAATCCCTTGAGCCATATTATAAAGTAAAGAAGATGACTCCAACACATAGATATCATTATTAGAACCGGGCATACCAAAATAAGCGTGCCATATTCATAAATCATAATCGGCAATAACTTCAAGAATTATTGTCGGACATTTGTTCCACTTTCAATGCATACAATCAAGATTACCTAACATTCCTGGAAAACCACGTTGCTCGTTTACATAAAGAAGTCTTGCAATATCATTCTCATTTGGCAATCGGAGATATTGCGTTGAAAAGACCTCAATAACAAAACATCAGAATCTCTTCAAGCATTCCATTGATGTTGATTCACCGATTTTAATATACTCATCCGTTAGATCTCCTGGGATACCAAATGCTAACATTCGGAATACGACTGTTGCTCTTTGTAGAGTTGATAATCCAAGCCTGCCTAGACCATCTCTTTGTTGTTCAAAATAATTATCATGATCTTTTATATCAGTAACAATACGACGGAACAAACTTCTAGACATGCGAAATCGTCGGCGAAACTCAACGTCACCATACAATGGATTTTGAGAGAAATAATCACGTACTAAATTAAGATGTGCACCTTCGCGATCACGATTTATCACTCGGTGTCCTCGAACTAAGCCACCACGCCTCATTTGGTTATTTTCTTGCTTAAGAATATGCACAATTTCTGCATTATTTGCTTGCATCGTCTGAAGTATAAGCATTTGTTGTAACTCCAATCTACGAATTTTTTGTTCGAACTCTTCCGAACTTATCAAACTCGATGAAGATTGAGGTGGTGAACTGATTTGGGAATTGATATTAGAAGGGCTGCCAATATCATAATTCATGATTGCAAATTTGAAGGATTTTTTTTTTTTTAAATAGATGAATTCGAAAAATATAAGGTGAAATGAGAAATTTGGTATGGATTTGAGTTTGCATGGCTAGACATTTATAGAGAAATTTTGATAAAATAAATATTATAGTTAAATATATTGGACAGTTATGATGATGATAAAATCAATCCAACGGTTGAGATTGAGACAATAAATGAAGTAAAGATAAGATAAGATATCTTAAAATCTATCAGTCTAGATTTTGATGAAATAAAAACCTACGGTTGAGATTGTAGTGAAATATATTGGATAGTTATGAAGATGATAAAATCAATCAAACGGTTGAGATTGAGACAATAAATGAAGTAAAGATAAGGTGAGATATCTTCATTACCTAAGCAATAAATGAAGTCTATAAATATGAAATGTTTCACACATAATAATTACCCACTTTATTACCAAAACATTCTATTTCTCACACACTTTCTTACATAAACACTCTATTTACGAAATAATCATGTTTCTTCAAAGAAAAACACAAATAAAAGCACAGTATCACAAGCTGGCAACTACAACCTGATAGAAGATTTAAATCTTTGCATAGCTTATATGCAAATTTCGCAAGATCCTGCTGTTGGAAGATATCAAAGTGGTGATAATTTTTGGAAACGAGTAGACAGAACTTATCATGAGATCAAAGCCAAAGATTAGGAGAATCGTAGTATTAGGTCATTGCAATCACGATGGCAATCTATCGAGAAAATAGTACGAAAATGATTAGCATGCATGAAACAAATCGAGCGCCTACATCCAAGTGGCATATCAACATTAGATGCGGTACGTACATAACAAAATTTTAGATTAAAATTTTCATATGTTTTGTATTCGTTGAATTAATAAATATGTATATTTCGTGTAGATGAATCAAGTAAAATTGATGATGATTGAGGATTCTGATTTTAAAAATGGATTTAAGTTCGATCATGTTTGGGACACGCTCAAGGACTTTGAAAAATTCAATGATGATATGCAAATAGCAAGGCAGAATTACCAAAGTCAAAATTCTGAGTACAATATATTTGAATCAGATTAACCGACTCCTCCGGAAATACAGGTACAGAATCACCGGGACTTTCTTATTTTTCTTTTAATTTATCTAGTTCTGATGCAGGTGACTCTTCATTCGAAAGACCTATTGGAATAAAGAAGGCTAAATCAAAAAGAAAAGTTGATGAATCAAATACGTATCGTGTCAATGATCTTACACAACATAATATGAATCTTACGGAGATGTTTAAGAAAACACAAGAAGGTACACACGAAATGAATAAAGAGATGTGGATTAGAAACAATAATAAGATGGAGATGAAGAAAAAAAATATGGAGATGGAGATGGAGATGAAGAACAGGAAATTGAATTTTGCAATTATGTCTCAAGACCCAAATCAAATTGAAGATCCTTCTCGCCGTATTTATATTATAGACTGTCAAACCAACATTCTTAATGCAAGAGCAAGTCAATAACGATATCCAAATCCATATCAATATCCATATTCATCAAATGTTATATTTGGAGTTGACTTTAATAATATTGGTGGGAGTGGAAGCAGGTGATGACAATAATAACGACGAATGAATATGTTAGTTTAGTTATTACTAGTAACTTAATAGTAAGTTTGTATGAGTTTGCTTCTGTTGTAGTGAATGTATTTTATGCAAATTTGTGTTTTTTTTAATTGTTGCTTGTAATAATATTATATTTAGTAAGTAATAAATTTTAATATTATTTTATTTTATTTTTTTTCTTACAATTCAATGTTGAATAATTTTATATTTACTTCATTATTTATAAAAATAACGGTCAAAATTCGAGAATTTTAAATATAATTAAATACAAAATTTTTAATCATATATTAATTATTAATATGAAATATATGTTAATAAAAAAATTATTAGTGTTGAAATTAAAATAAAATGAATAAATTATAAAAAATAAAAGAAGAAAAAAGAAATAATAAAGTTAAAAATAAAAGAAAATGAAATTAAAAAAATATTTAAAAAATAGAAAAAGCCCACTGCTACAGTAATGGAGTGGCATTTTTCATACCCTAAATATAGCGTATGGAGTCTATTATCTCTCCATACGGTAAAAATTTATCGTATGGATTGAAGACACTTTTAATTGTAAATTGAAGAAAGATGTGATTTTTGCGTTGCGATTGGAGTTGCTCTAAAAGGAATATTGTCTTGCAAATAATGAATCTTGAAGTTAGGGGTTCAGATGGGGGCTGACCAAAAAAACTTCTGCAATCTCCACTATTATTGAATTAAGAAATATTTTTCCAATTACCACAGATTGAATCAGGAAATCATACTATGAATTCTAAATTTTAGAGTGCAATTCTAAGAGCATGCGGTGGTGTAATGGGGTGGCCTACCTCTATTACACCATTTCCCAGCTTGTTTGTTTGTTGTTTAAAAAAAAAAAAACTGCTTGTTTGTTTGTTTTTCTCAATCAATGACTTTACATTTTTTTTTTTCCTCTCTTCAAATTGCAAATACTTCTATGAATACTTCCTCTCCTCAAATTCATTGTATACTTTTCCTCTCTTAATTTTTTCAATCTTTCACCATCTTATATTTCTATCCTATACTTCTATTAGCTCATATTATCGCTAAATTCTCTATTATGAAAGAAAATAATAATTGTAGAAATATGACTAATTCTTCAAATTTAAGAAATTCTCCATCCAAATCACAATCACCCAATAATCCATATGAATTTCTTCCAAATATACAAAATTATGCATATCCTCCAAAATTTCTCAACACTTTCTCAAATGTGTCACCAAGTTTTCAAAATTCAAATCCATTTTTCTAAAATGTACAAACAAATTTTCCATTTCAATTCCCTACATTTTCAATTCAAAATTATTTTACTGCAACCCGTGGTTCTCAATATATCCTCCAAAACATTAACCTCATATCAAATCCAACAAATCCAACTCCGAGGCCATCCATTGGACCATTTCCTCCCCTCAAATTCTAGCATTTTCAACACCATCAGTGATAATGAAGAAGATAATGACAAAATTTCAAAATGGAGCATTGAAGAAGATGTAGTGCTTGCAAAATCTTATTTGAAAATATCAAATGACTGCATTGTGGACAACTCCCAACCATGGAACAACTTTTGGAAAAGAGTCAGAAACTATTACAATGAGAATCAAACTTGTGGTCCGAAAAGAGTATTCATGCAATGCAAATCACATTGATTTTGGATCGAAAAAAAAAAGGTAAATGAATTTAACCAACATTATAATAGGCTTTGTGCAGATAATCATAACGGGTGAAATGAAGAAAACCTAAGAGAAGCTACTCGAAAGCTTTATCATGAGCAAAATAAACATTATTTTCAATTTGAGCATGTTTGGAAGGTGGTAAAAGATTATTCGAACTGGGAAATGATTCATTTCGTGCCCTTCAAAGAAGTCAAGGACAAGCAAAAGTGGAAATGGTGAAAGTTCATCAAATGCAATCCCCAAAAATGAAGTCATTTCTGGAAGCAAAACAAAGTTGGCTAACACTTCTGGTAACCAAACTTTGACAGATTGGCACAAAATATTGATGCAAGATAAAAATGAGATGGATGAGACTATACTAATCAATCACTTGATGACTTGCAAATTATAACAGAAAGAATGAAGGAGATGTTTTAATTTTATCTATCTAGATGCTTGTAATTTTATTCTTTAATTTGGAACTTCAATGATGTACTTTTTATTTAAATTTTTTATGTTATAAATTAATTTAATTTTTATTATGTATTTTATATTATATTTTACACTTTAAAGTAGTGGTTATAATATTATAATAAATTTAATTAAAAAATACATAAAATAAAATAAAAATATTGGAAATTTAATTAAATTTAAATAAAATAAATATTAGATATTGATATTTAATTATAGATATTTAAATATTTATACATCATACACATACAATAAAAAAAATTTAATTACTTATAACAAATTTAAATATTTATTTTGAAAATTAATTGAATAAATAAGTGGGTCCATCCATTATACACTTATAATGTAATACCATGGGGGAAAGTGTAAAATTATTACTAGTTACCGCCCCAGTTTGGACAATAATACCCTTAACAACACACTAAATACCTTAAGGAATATTTAAATCATTTAATACTAAAATACCTAAACTACCCTCATACAATTTATGTCAAATAAACTATGCAGCCTCCCGACCCAAGAACGAAACCACCCCTCCCCCGCGTCTTTAAACCCTAGCCGCCGATTGCCCACCCTCCCCAAATCGGTTACCCCTGTAGCCCTCCGACACAACAACGATTGAACCCCTCCATAACGAAACCCTAGCCGCCGAATGCCCACCCTCCCAAAATCGGTTACTCGCGCTACCCACCCTCCCTGACGAAACCCCTTACTCTGCCGCCGCTACCTCACCTCTCGAAGTCGCGAAGTCGGGGGGTAGTAATCACCGTGGTCTTGCAGTTGGTCACAGTCGCTCGCGCTGTCGGTCGCGAACCCTAGCCGCCGATACCCCATCTCTCCCAAATCGGTCGCGAAGCCGGGGGGTAGTCAACGCCGTGGTCCCGAGGAGTCCTGGTCGCGAAGTCGAGGGAAGTTGGGGTCACGAAGTCGGGGCTAGTCATCGTTGTGGTCTTGCAGTCCGGCGCACGTAACAAGAATATAAAAGAAATATAAAAGAAATCATACAATAGAATTAAAACACACGTAACAAGGGAGATCAGATCAGGATTATATAGACATCAGATCAGAGAATACTTGACATCAGATCACCAGACAATAGACATCAGATCAAGAATATAAAAGAAATCATACAGTAGAACTAAAACATACTTAACAAGGGAGATCAGATCATGATTATATAGACATCAGATCAGCGAATACTTGACATCAGATCAACATACTATAGATATCAGATCAAGAATATAAAAGAAATCATACAGTAGAACTAAAGCATACTTAACAAGGGAGATCAGATCAGGATTATATAGACATCAGATCACTAGACAATAGACATCAGATCAAGGATATAAAAGAAATCATACAACAGAATAAAAACACACTTAACAAGGGAGATCAGATCAGGATTATATAGACATCAGATCAGAGAATACTTGACATCAGATCACCAGACAATAGACATCAGATCAAGAATATAAAAGAAATCATACAATAGAACTAAAACATACTTAACAAGGGAGATCAGATCAGGATTATATAGACATCAGATCAGCGAATACTAGACATCAGATCAACAGACTATAAACATCAGATCAAGAATATAAAAGAAATCATACAATAGAACTAAATCATACAATTTTTTTTTGTATAAATAATTAATATTTCATTTGTATAAATAATTATATTGTAATTTTTTCATAATTATATTATAAATAATTATATTTTAATTATTTATACAAAAAAAAATTTGGTTGCAATCCAGTACAAAATAAAAGAGCATTTTACATACATTCATGTGAATTGGAAGAAAAATTCATACACATCAACTATCCAAAAAACAAATACAAACAAATTCTTAAGTTAAAAAACATTCGTTACATCATAGTCTGGTGATCTGATGTCAAGTATTCTCTGATCTGATGTCTATATAATCCTGATCTGATCTCCCTTGTTAAGTATGTTTTAGTTCTACTGTATGATTTCTTTTATATTCTTGATCTGATGTCTATTGTCTGGTGATCTGATGTCAAGTATTCTCTGATTTGATGTCTATATAATCCTGATCTGATCTCCCTTGTTAAGTATGTTTTATTTCTACTGTATGATTTCTTTTATATTCTTGATCTGATGTCTATTGTATGTTGATCTGATGCCAAGTATTCGCTGATCTGATGTCTATATAATCCTGATCTGATCTCCCTTGTTAAGTATGTTTTAGTTCTACTGTATGATTTCTTTTATATTCTTGATCTGATGTCTATTGTCTGGTGATCTGATGTCAAATATTCTCTGATCTGATGTCTATATAATCCTGATCTGATCTCCCTTGTTAAGTGTGTTTTTATTCTGTTGTATGATTTCTTTTATATTCTTGATCTGATGTCTATAGTCTGTTGATCTGATGTTAGGTTCAGTATCTATAGGGCAAACCGATTTGGGGCGTTAGGGTTTTCGAAGGAGGGGTCACCGGGGCAATTTGGGGGAAGGTGGGAGGGGCGCGATGGAGGGTTTCGAGTGAGGGGTCGCCGGGGGACAGTAGGGCAAACTTGGGGGAAGACGGGAGGTGCGCGATGGGGGAAAGGGGGGGTGACGGGGAGAGGATGGGTCGGGGAGAGGGTGGGTCGCCGGGTTGGGGTGCAAAAATTTTTAAATTTATTTTTATTATATTAATATAATATTATAAGGTTATATTAGTAAATTAGATTGGGGCGGTAAATAAAAATTAGGCGGTAAACTAGGGCGATAATTAGTAAAACCAAGGATAATTTCATCAAATTACAAGGCTACCGCCCCAGTTACTGGGGCGGTAACTAGTAACCCCCGTGTAATTGTTGTAGAGTATAATGTTAGTATTTCAAAATGAATTAAAAAATAATAAACACCTACTATTTAGAATCTTTGAATAAGTCTGATGTAGTTGAACGTTGCTTTTTTATGAGAATTGAAAAGGTCCGCATAAGAGTTGAAAAGGTCCTGCTTTGATAAAAATTGAAAAGATATTGTTTTGATAAAAGTTGAAAGCTTCTGCTCCAAAAATATCAGCTCCCGCGATTTTCTAAACTAAGAAGTTTGATCGTTAAAGGGGACAGTGTTCACCTATAAATAGAGGAGGTATTCTCCGTTCAGAAGTGCACAACCAGCTCACCTATAAATAGAGGAGGTATTCTCCGTTCAGAAGTGCACAACCAGCATAAGTCTTCTGCACCTTTTTTTCTCTTTCTCTGATTCTCAATAAACCCAAAAGAAAAAAAGTCTTTTATTTTGAAAATGTTTTTTACAAAAGAATTTATTTTTATTTTGAAAACTTTTTACAGAGTTCGGCTAAAATAACCCTATCAAGAAAAATTTTGACTGTTTCGAGAGCGGCCACACTCCCTCACCATACTACACATACGCCCTTGATTGTGCAGGTTTCTTAATCATTTAGGTTCCATTTTCACCATCATCAGGTGTACAGGTGCGTTTGCCATGGCAAATATATCTCTTTGATGATGACCTATTTTGTCTCCGGCAAGAGGAAGTATACGAAGGCGGTCATGGTTGCTATCAAACCGGCGAAGATCAAGAAGATGCCGAATTTGAAGAAACAGAGTGCACCAAGGAAAACCTGAGCAACCAGAGCTGTGAAGAGCATGTTTACACTGACCACCATAGCTTGGCCGACCAACCGGGTTTCCAGGGGGAAGATCTCACTTTGTACTAGCCAACCTAATGGACCCTAAGACCTCTCGTAAGCCAGAACGAACTAGAAGATCATGATCACCAGGAAGGCAACAAGTGCCGGGGAAAAGTGAGTATTCTGTTTTACATCCCCGAATTTTAGGCCCAAGGTGATGCCAACAGCAATCATGCAGATGATCATTTATGTTCCTGCTTCCAGGAAGAATTTCCTCATTCCAAACTTGTCTACTGAGAACATGGAGATTAACGCCGCGAGGACCAATGCTCCATTTGAGATAACAAATGAATACAGGAAGGCGTTGGAGCCAAAACCCAAGCTCTGGAAAATGACAGGGGCATAGAAGAGAATAGAATCGTTGCCGGTGAACTGTTGGAATGTCAGGATTGCAAGGGCTCTGATAATCAGTTGAGGCCGGTTCTTTCTCTTCAATAGGTTCCTGAATGGATGCTTCATAGCTTGTGCTGCCTTGCTTGCATCGATCAGATCGGCTAATTCTGCCTCAATATTCTTCGTGCCTCTCACTTTCTCCAATACCTCTTTGGCTCCATCTAATTTTCCCTGGTCAACAAGACTGTTTGGGGTCTCCGGAAGAAAAACCCCACCAACAAACATCACGGTGGCCGGAAACATGGCCAAACCAAGGCACAACCTCCAACCCCATGGGTGGATATTCTGGAATAAATAATTTACCAAGTTGGCCATGAGAATTCCCAAACAGGTTGCGAGCTGAAAGAGCTGGTTAACCATTCCTCGGATTTTAACTGGCGCCATTTCTGAAAAATACAGAGGGACAAATTGATTTCCAAACCTAATGCCAAAACCAAAAAAACATCGAGCAATTATGATTGTCGTAACTGAAAAAAATATTTTAATAGTTTGTTGACTTTATTTAACTTATTACAACTTCTGTATTTTGTAATAGTTCAAGGATCTTTTGTGTTATTATGTAATGATATAAAAGCAAAAGCAAGGCAGACGTCTGTCTTAACTTTCCCAAAAATTCAATCTCTAAAATCCTAATTTTGTTGCTTTCTCTTTATGGTATCAGAGCATGATTCGATTCCGGCTTTGTAAGTGCTTCCGCCACACAATCCAAACCAACCCTTTACCAAAATGCTAAACTGAATCATTTCACCGTTCAGTTTTCTGTTTCATCAACAGAGCGATGAGTAATAAGGCTCGGATGATAACGTGTCACAAATCAATCAAGAAGAACGGGTGCCAATGTACGATCCGAATGATGAGTTTCATCTCCATGGATCTGAGACGCCTGGAATGGTCATTGTGAACTGTCCATTAAATGGTAAGAACTTTCTCATCTGGTGAAATGCCATGATTACTGCGTTGGAATTGAAAAATAAATTAGGTATTATGGATGGTAGCTACAAGATGCCTACTGTTGGTACAAGACTGTATAAAAAATGGCGTAAGGTTCATAGTATGGTCTTTGATTGGGTCAAAAACTCGTTGTCACCTGAAATTGCAGCCAACTTTCAATTTATCAATGGGGCTAAGGAGTTGTGGGATGAATTGGAACAAACGTATGGTACCTGCAACTCCCTTATGGTCTTTGAATTGAAGAGAGATATATCCCTGGTGAGGCAATGAGATCTGTCACTGCAAAAGTATTATGGTAAGCTGAGATAGCTATGGGATCAGTTGACTCAGCTGAGACCACCTTTGGAGGCAGAGGGTTTTTTTAAGGAACATATGTCAGGTCGAGAAATGGAAGACAAGGTAATACAATTTCTCATGGTTTTGAATGACATTTACGAGCCTGAGAGGAGCTCGATACTGCAATTGAATTCACTGCCAACCCTCAATGTGGTTTACTCAAAATTATTAACGGCAGAAAAAAAAAAGGAAGTAAGCAATAGGTATGATCAGTCAAATTAGTGGTGATAACTTAGCTATGAATGTCAAGGTGCAGCAGACAGTCACAAAGAAATGAACCAACAAGCAAACTTCAAAGGCTTCAGTAAAGTTGAACCTCAAGAAGCTGGACAAGAGCCGCTTAATTTGTACCTATTGCCATAAAGTAGGACACTTGAGGGGATCTTGTTTCGATTTGGTGGGGTATCCAGATTGTTGGAATAATCCACAAGAAAATGGACACAAGAAGGCTGCCAACTTTGCTGAAACGCCATTTGAGGACAGTCTAATTGATGACAGTAAATGGTATGAAGTCATTGCCAATGCTGTTCAATTGGAAGTTAACCGACTGATGAAAGGCAAGGGACAGCAGGAAGGAGGCAGTTCGGCCAGCAGAACCAGCTCTGTGAACTTTGCTGGGTACCCAGAATTCTCAGGTAACTTCACTATAACTGGTGATTGTGCTCTTGATGATTATATGACTGATATTGATTGGATTGGTGATACTGGTGCAACGTGTCATATGAGTGGTTGTTTGATAGTTATGACAAATGTTAAAAATGTGACTGGCTACACACCAGTTTTTCTGCCAGATAGTAGTGTTAGTGAAGCGCATAAAATAGGAGATGTGATATTGTCCACTATCTTGATCCTTAAAAATTGTATGTACCTTCATTCCTTCAGGCACAATTTGCTTCCAGTTAGAAAGTTAGCAGGATCTGGGTTGATTTTTCAGTTCTTAGACAACTTCTATTTTTTGATAAACTTTGGATCAAGCAGAATAATGGCAGTAGGAAAGGTAGTCAAGGGACTATATATTGTGAACTCACATTCTTTCACTGCCATGGCCATACAATTTGGTTTGAAAGCATACACACTTTTTTCCCTCAGGTTCAAAAATCCAAATGTCAACCTTGTCAATAGTGAAGCCTTAATGGTGACTGATACCAATACTTGGCATAATAGGCTAGGGCATCCATCCTTTATTGTGGCCAAACATCTATCCAACTCAATCCTAGATGCCTTAAGTGAGTCAAGTCACAAAATGTGTTAAATATGTCGTCTCTGTAAACAACAAAGATAACCTTTCTCATAAAGCAAAATACACATCCTTTCACCATTTCAACTGTTGCACATTGACACATGGGGTCCCTATAAGCATGGTACTTATAATGGAAATCATTCCTTTCTGACTGTTGTGGGTGATTACAGAAGAACGACACGGAATTTTCTCATGAAACACAAAAGCCAAGTGTGTGGTATCTTGGAATCATTTTTCACCCAAATCCAGAATCAATTCTAAAGGTGTATTCAAGGAATTAGGTCTGACAATGAGACAAAATTCCTCAATGAAACCTGTCAAAAACTCTTTCAAAAACATGGGATTCTTCATTTTAAAAGTTGTCCTTACACTCCACAACAGAATGGAGTAATAGAGAGAAATCATAGGGACTTGGTTCAAGTTGCCAAGTCCTTGCTGCTTCAAGCCAATCTGCCCAAAATGTTATGGGGAGATGCAATCCTCACAGCCACCTATCTCATCAATAGAATTCCTAGTCCTGTACTTCAATGGAAATCTCCTTTTGAAATTCTCTATCACAGAAAACCAGTCCTAACTTCCCTTAGAACCTTCGGTAGCTTGGCTTTTGCAGTTGACAATACTCCTACCAGAGACAAGTTTGACCCTAGGAGCATTGGGGGTATATTTGTGGTTTATCCTCTGTACCAAAAGAGTTACAAAATATACTTACTATCCATCTATATGAAAGACAATTGTGTCTAGAGATGTGATATTTCATGAAAATGTCTTCCCACTTAGCGATCAAGAAGTGCAAAAAATTGCAACACAAAATGCACAACCTGAAATCTTCCTTGATGAACCGGAGTCATTCACTGAATCTTTCAGTCGTCATCCAAACTCACCCATCTCTGCACCGCACACTTTTCATTCTCCTTCTCCTGCACCTAATTAGCTCCCCCATTGAGAAGAAGTACCATAGTTTCAAATCCTTCTAAGTATCTTGAAGATTTCGTTCTTCAAGATACGATTAATTTGTTAAGTAATACTGCTATTAATCATTATTTGAATAAAGGTTATAGATTTATGCATTATGGTTTAATTCAAGTTGCTTTACATCCTTTGATAAAATTAGGTGTTGATACTCCTATTTTTATGGCTTTAAGAGATGCTAGATTAATTAATTATAATGATTCTATTCTTGCTTTAGTTCAAACTAATTTGTGTAATGGAACTACCCGATTTAATTGTGCTCCTAATTTTTCTGTTAGTTTAGCAGATAAAACTGTTCTGAATTCTTTATTACTTGATATTCATATACTGAATAATATGAAGTTAGATCCTGAATCTCATAAATTTGTTCTTATATATAGAATTTATTTTAAATTAATGAAATCCATGATTCCTATTGCTTTGAAATTAAGACCAACTAATATTAATGATTCTGTATTGTTGGTAACTGATTCTGATAATACTCAGACTCAAACGAATAGATTACTTTCAAGAAATGAAATAACTATTCCGCCTGAAATAATAATTGACAAACCCATAAATTCTCAGCGTAATCCCACTAGGACTACTGCAAAAATTGAAGAAATTCAAGATAATAAGATATTAATTAAATTTGATAATATGCTTTCTAAGTCTTTCTCGTGCAGGTATCCTTTAGAAACTCGACCAAGGTATTCGGTAGATCTTCCTAGTACGTCTCATGAACCTTCCATGTATTCATATATTCATACTGATCCTAAGCTTAAGTTTACTTCTCCTTTACCCGAAGTAATTCCCGATTCTAGTTCCTCTGTAGGTTCTCCTACTCATTCCCAGATGAAGTTTTCTGAAATTAATATGTTAAAGAAACCTTTTTCTATCGATAAAGCTTTTCTTAATATAAATTACTTTTCTCCTGAAAATAATGAAAAAAGAGCATGGTTTGAAAAATTTGATGAACAAATTATTTCTAAATTAAAAAACGAATGGGTTAATGATATAAATAAAAAACAAATTAACTTTCCTTTCTTTACATGGTTAGACTACTATTTTCAGAAAGAAAAAATAAATTATAAAAATTTACCTACTATTAATGTTCAGACTAATTTATATAAAAACTGGCAGTTAGTAGATAACACTATTTTGTCAGCTATCCATCCTCCTTTCCAGTCAATTAAAATTAATACTAAAGAAGGTGAAATAATTGCTTCTCCTTTTAAAAAGGGTAAAGATACTAAAGAAGCTGTTGATTCAGAAGACATAAAGAAAATTTATCAACAAAATAATTTTTCTAATCAAATATTACAAACAATTTCTCAACAAGTTGATTGAATTTCTGTAAAATTGGATAATAAGATTAATAATTTTCCCAATGAAATATCTAAACCTTTAGTAACTCCTTCACTTCCTAGAGAATTAGAACGTGAAATCTCTTTAGTTCAACGAATTAATTTTGCTATTGAAGGTAATACTTCTGCTTCTTCTTCCTCCGCTTTAAGTCAAATAGAGAAACAATTCAGTGGTCTTCGAATTAATGCAATCAATAGAACTGCTCCACGTGATGACTCTTCTAGTAGTTCTCATAATTCTGAATCTGAACATGATGTAGATAATATTGAAGAAATAGAAAAATAATTTTCTGATACTCCTCCTTTAGAACTTAATCGAATATATAGACGTCCATATAGAAAGTCATATCGTAGTAATAAATGGTCTAATAGAGATATAATGAATTACCATAGTCGACCTACTCCTCCTGACATTCAATTTGAAGAAAGAAATAGGTTTACTACTAAATCTTATGACGGTAGTGCAATATATGAGTGGAATATAGATGGAAAATCTGAATATGAGATTACTAATACTTTGCATGAAATGGGTACTGCGAAACTTGCTTATAAATCTAAGTATCCCCAGATGACTGATAGACAAATTGCTTCGTGCTTTGTTTCTGGATTTACTGGCCAGTTGAAAAACTAGTGGGATAATATGTTTACTCCTATTCAAAGAATGGAAATTTTGTCTCATCAAACTGTTGTTCATCGTGATATAACAATTAATGATGAAGTAATTAGAACTACAGATTATGAATCTGATGGTGCAAGTTACTTAATTTATGCTCTTTCTATGCATTTTGTTGGTAATCCGAAAGAAGAATTGACAAGTCTAAAAATTTCATTGACTAATCTTAAATGTCCTCTGTTTAAAGATTATTTTTGGCATTAGACTACTTTTCTTACTAATGTTTTACGTAGACCAGATTGTAATCAGTCCTTTTGGAAAGAAAAATTTATTATTGGTTTACCTCCTTTATTTTCACAAAAATTAATTACTAGTTTAATGAAAGAAATGGGTACTGAAAATCTAGATTTATCTAATATTACTTATGGCCAATTATTTGCATTTCTTAAAAAAGAAGCCTTATCTATCTGTCAATACTTTAAATTGCAGAGAAGATATGGTCTTGAGAAAGAGGAATTGGGAGCCTTCTGTCAAGCATTTGGCATCGCAGGTATTCATCCACCATCTACTCAAGAAAAAAGATATAAAAAAGTTAAGTCATATCATCCTCCTAGTAAATATAAGAGAAAAAATAAATATACTCCTGATTGGAATAATAAAAATGATTTTTATAGGAAAAAGAAATTTAAAAAAGGTAAAAAATCTGTTAAATGTTATAAATGTGGTAAGATAGGTCATATAGCGCCTAATTGTAAGTTAGAAAAGAAGATTAATGTTTTATTTTCTGAAGAAACTGAATTAAAAAATAAATTAATGTCTATTTTAATTAATTCTGAAAAAGAAAAAGAAGACAATTATTATTCCTCTGACTCATCTAGTTTTGAAGAAAATGACGATTTTTGTGAATGTAAAAAGATAATTAATATGATGAATAATTCTAATAAAAATAATTTAAATAAAGAATTATTATTTGATATAATAAAAGAAATAAAAGATGATAATGTTCGAAAAGATTACTTAGAAAAATTAAAAAATTTAGTTCTACAAGAGAATAATCATATTTTTGATATCAAAGAACCATTTAGTTTAAATAGTTTAATAGATAAATATAAACATGAAGATAATTTTGGATTTCGTAAAAGTAGTAATATAAAAGAAGAGATAAAATTACTTAAAGATGAAATTAGAGAAATTAATAATCAATTAAATGAATTAAAACTTAAAGATTTAGAATTAGAAGCTAAAATATTATTAAAAGATCAGTCTAATATAGCGTCTACATCTGGCCTTAAAACAGAAGAAGAAATTCATATAGCCGATAATATTCCTGATGATAAAAATTTCTTAAATTTAATTAATAAAGTAAAAATTGAAAAATGGTATGTCCTTGTTACCATTGGAGTAGAGGATTGGACGACTACTTGTGTGGCTATGCTTGATAGTGGTGCCGATCAATCCTGTATCAGCAGAGGTATAATTCCAGATAAGTATTTGTCTAAAACAAAAGAAAAATTATATGCGGCTAATGGACTTGAAATTGACATCTATGCTGAATTAAATAATGGTTATATTTGCAATAATGGTTATTGTTTTAAACATTCTTTTTTAATACTTGAAAACTTTACTACTGATGTTGTTTTAGGTAATCCTTTTCTATATCAAATAACTCCTTTTACTAAGCATACTGATCATATTTCCGTAAATCTTTTAGGTAATGAACTTGTTTTCCCATTTATTAATCCAATTCAGAAAAAAGAGTTAGAGTTACTTCAGACTAATTCTATATATAAACAAATTTGTATGATGAATAAGAAAAAGAAAAGTATAATGTTTTTAAAAACAGAATTAGAATTTACTAGAATAGAAGAAAAATTAGTCAAAGAAGATGTTAAGCTTAAGATTGATAATTTAGAAAAGAAATTCCAAACATTAGTATGTTCTGAACATCCTAATGCTTTTTGGAATAGGAAAAAACATGTTGTATCATTACCATATATTAAAGAGTTTAATGAAAAAGATATTCCTACTAAGGCTAGACCTATTCAGATGAATGAAGAATTGCTTAAATTCTGTAAACAAGAAATTCAGAGTTTAATTGATAAAAAACTAATTCGTAAATCTCAGTCTCCTTGGAGTTGTGCTGCCTTTTATGTGAATAATCAGGCTGAGTAGGAACGAGGAGTTCCTAGATTAGTGATTAATTATAAACCCTTAAATAAGGTTTTACAATGGATTACGTATCCGATTCCTAATAAAAAAGATTTATTAAAAAGACTTCATAGTGCTAAATTATTTTCTAAATTTGATTTGAAATCTGGCTATTGACAGATACAGATTAATGAAAATGATAGATATAAAACTGCGTTTACTGTACCTTTTGGGCATTATGAATGGAATGTAATGCCATTCGGATTAAAAAATGCTCCTTCTGAATTCCAACGAATAATGAATGATATTTTTAATGATTATTCTAATTTTGTGATTGTTTACATTGATGATATTTTAGTTTTTTCGGATAATATTCATCAGCATTTTAAACATCTTAATATTATGTTACACATTATTCAGGTTAATGGTTTAGTAATTCTGCTAAAAAGATGAAATTGTTTCAGACAAAAATTAGATTTTTAGGACATGATATTTATCAAGGTAAAATTAAACCAATTCAACGAACTATTGAGTTTACTACTAAATTCCCTGATGAAATTAAAGATAAAAATCAATTGCAAAGATTTTTAGGCTGTTTGAATTATATTGTTGATTTCTTTCCTAATTTGCGAACTATGTGTGGTCCATTATATGAGAGACTACAAAAAAATCCTCCAGCTTAGACGGAAATTCATACTAATTTAATTAAACAAATTAAAGAAAAATAAAGACCCTTCCATGTTTAGGCATACCTCATCCTGATGCATTCATGATTATAGAAACCGATGCATCTGATATAGGTTACGGAGGCATACTTAAACAGCAATTGCATCCATCTGCATCCGAAGAATTAGTTAGATATCATTCGGGCATTTGGGCGGGTCTTCAGAAAAATTACTCTACTGTTAAAAAAGAAATTTTATCAATTGTTTTATGTATTTCAAAGTTTCAAGATGATTTGTATAATAAAAAGTTTTTACTACGTGTTGACTGTAAGTCAGCAAAAGAAATTTTACAAAAGGATGTTAAAAATTTAGTTTCCAAACAGATTTTTGCCAGATGGCAAGCAATACTTTCTGTTTTTGATTTTGATATTGAATTTATTAAAGGCGATGATAATTCTCTTCCTGACTTCCTTACTCGTGAATTCCTTACCGGTCGCACTAATGTCTAAAGATCCAGGAAAATTTCCCGGTCCTAAAACCCCACTAGATTACATCATGTCTACTTCTAAAATGACTCCTTCAAAACCTATCCAACCCTCCGTCCCGTCTAATGATTTTCCATCATTAACCTATACTAATGCAGTTTTGTCTCCTTCCGCTAAATTACAGACTACTCCAGTTAATCCTTCTTCTTCATCTTCCTCTTCGTCTAATGCTGCTCCTTACATTCCCAAAACTGAATTTGAATATATAATGCTTACTCATTACAAAACTCCCCCTGAGAATAATGATGTGAAAAATTTTGCTTCACGACTTTTCCTTTCTAATAATCAATGGGTTACGGATGACATATCTAAGACCCAAGCCTATTATGAATTAATTCTTGTTGATACTAAGTCCGTTGAAATTACTCATTACCCTTATAAGAAAGACTCCTCTAGAATTGCCTACTCTAAATTTATAATTCAAAAAATAATGAGTCCTCGAGACTTTCCTTCGATTCATGCTCGTAATTCCTTTTCAATTCCCTTCATTCCCGATGGATTTAATTATGCTGATTACATTTTAGCTTTTTACAGATGTTTATATTACCGTTCCTTTAATCACTCCTGGTTTATTAGTTTTTCACCCAATTTTAATAAAAATGTTCCTATGTGGGTGTACGATTGGTGGAAATTGTTAGGAGCTACTCCTAGTATTCTACCTCCTCAGGCGGCCATTGGTTTTCAAACCTACACGAAAAAATGTAGGTTAGAAGCATATCACTCTAATTTCCTGTTTCATGCTGAGTTCCGGGTCCCATATATTATGGCTTGGAGCTTTCAAATAAAGCAGACTCAACAAGGTTTTCCCTGCAGTTTAATTCGTCAAATTAATGTCAAATGGTGGGTACAGTTTAATGAACAACAATGCAGTGCCCCAACAGTTATAAAATTCTTGGAAAGTGGTGAGAAATTTAAAGCAGTAATTTCTCAAGTGTCAAGACAGACTCCTCTTCAAGACCCGATTAATCCAAAGACTCCTGAAAAAAGTGCAATCCCGATACCTAAGAAAATAATTCCACAGACTGCTCAGACTCCTACTCAGATTCCTTCCTCTTCAATTAATTCGACAGATTTAATTAATGATCATGTTTTACAAGAATTTTTGCAAAATAGTTTGAAAAGTTATCTCGAAATTAAAAAGGTTGAAACTGGTGAACTTGATCGAGAAAGAGAAGCCAGAATGAAAGCCGTTCGAGATCAGCATGCCCGACAAGGAAAAAGCTGTCAGACTCATCAAGAAAAAGAAGCCATTAATGATAAAGAAATTGTTCATGATAATGAAGATTTTGAAGATCCTTTTGGCGGGCCATTCTCCCAAGACCCGTATGACTTTTAGAATAGGAATAATTGTAATAGATAGGAAATAATTGTATCATATGACGTAAGTGCATGCGTCATTCACTAATAATAGATAGGTGACGTAAGTGCATATGTCATAGGGCACTTACCTTTAATTTCTCTTTAATTTGCATTTCATTCCGGACTTCATTTCCGGATTTCATCTTTGTCTAATGTCTCTTTGTAATGCCTATTTAAAGGCTGTTTCATGAATGGAATAATCAGAGCGAATTTACTCAATCATTTGAAAAACTCTTTCATATCTTTTAGCTTTCAAACTTTCTTTCTCTAGCTTTCGATTAATCTTTCCATTACTTTTAAGTAAGTCTTGTTTCATTTACTTACTATCCTTACTCCTTTCTTATTCACCTTCGTTCTCATCTTTAATTTCTTTTAAGTAAAGTTTCGCAGTACCCATTTCATGCAAAGTATTAGTAATCTCATATTCAGATTTTCCATCTATATTCCACTCATATATTGCACTGCCGTCATAAGATTTAGTAGTAAACCTATTTCTTTCTTCAAATTGAATGTCAGGAGGAGTAGGTCGACTATGGTAATTCATTATATCTCTATTAGACCATTTATTACTACGATATGACTTTCTATATGGACGTCTAGATATTCGATTAAGTTCTAAAGGAGGAGTATCAGAAAATTGTGTACGTCTAGATATTCGATTAAGTTCTAAAGGAGGAGTATCAGAAAATTGTTTTTCTATTTCTTCAATATTATCTACATCATGTTCAGATTCAGAATTATGAGAACTACTAGAAGAGTCATCACGTGGAGCAGTTCTATTGATTGTATTAATTCGAAGACCACTGAATTGTTTCTCTATTTGACTTAAAGCGGAGGAAGAAGAAGCAGAAGTATTACCTTCAATAGCAAAATTAATTCGTTGAACTAAAGAGATTTCACGTTCTAATTCTCTAGGAAGTGAAGGAGTTACTAAAGGTTTAGATATTTCATTGGGAAAATTATTAATCTTATTATCCAATTTTACAGAAATTCAATCAACTTGTTGAGAAATTGTTTGTAATATTTGATTAGAAAAATTATTTTGTTGATAAATTTTCTTTATGTCTTCTGAATCAACAGCTTCTTTAGTATCTTTACCCTTTTTAAAAGGAGAAACAATTATTTCACCTTCTTTAGTATTAATTTTAATTGACTGGAAAGGAGGATGGATAGCTGACAAAATAGTGTTATCTACTAACTGCCATTTTTTATATAAATTAGTCTGAACATTAATAGTAGGTAAATTTTTATAATTTATTTTTTCCTTCTGAAAATAGTAGTCTAACCATGTAAAGAAAGGAAAGTTAATTTGTTTTTTATTTATATCATTAACCCATTCGTTTTTTAATTTAGAAATAATTTGTTCATCAAATTTTTCAAACCATGCTCTTTTTTCATTATTTTCAGGAGAAAAGTAATTTATATTAAGAAAAGCTTTATCGATAGAAAAAGGTTTCTTTAACATATTAATTTCAGAAAACTTCATCTGGGAATGAGTAGGAGAACCTACAGAGGAACTAGAATCGGGAATTACTTCGGGTAAAGGAGAAGTAAACTTAAGCTTAGGATCGGTATGAGTATATGAATACCTGGAAGGTTCATGAGACGTACTAGGAAGATCTACCGAATACCTGGGTCGAGTTTCTAAAGGATACCTGCACGAGGAAGACTTAGAAAACATATTATCAAATTTAATTAATATCTTATTATCTTGAATTTCTTCAATTTTTGCAGTAGTCCTGGTGGGATTACGCTGAGAATTTATGGGTTGGTCAATTATTATTTCAGGCGAAATAGTTATTTCATTTCTTGAAAGTAATCTAGGCGTTTGAGTCTGAGTATTATCAGAATCAGTTTCCAACAATACAGAATCATTAATATTAGTTGGTCTTAATTTCAAAGCAATAGGAATCATGGATTTCATTAATTTAAAATAAATTCTATATATAAGAACAAATTTATGAGATTCAGGATCTAACTTCATATTATTCAGTATATGAATGTCAAGTAACAAAGAATTCAAAACAGTTTTATCTGCTAAACTAACAGAAAAATTAGGAGCACAATTAAATCGGGTAGTTCCATTACACAAATTAGTTTGAACTAAAGCAAGAATAGAATCATTATAATTAATTAATCTAGCATCTCTTAAAGCCATAAAAATAGGAGTATCAACACCTAATTTTATCAAATGATGTAAAGCAACTTGAATTAAACCATAATGCATAAATCTATAACATTTATTCAAATAATGATTAATAGCAGTATTACTTAACAAATTAATCGTTTTTTTATTTTCTTCCATAGGATAAATTTCTTCATGAATCTTAATAGAATAACTCTTATTAAACTCAAGTAAACCATATGAATAGACTGCAGAAATATTCTCGCTTGGCAGAATTTCATGAATTAATTCATGTGAATTAAGGACATTAGATAATGAGGTAGATGATGATGACATGATGGATGCAGACCTAGATGAACTAGTTTCTCCAAAGAGAAATCTTCGTACTCTTTCAGCCATTTTAACTAAATTTAATCTTACATATCTAAATGCAAAAGGAGGTATGCATAAACCTATATGGAACAAGGGAGTTCAGACCGGGAACACCTATCTCTAAGGCTTACCAACGGATTTACTGATGCTTCGACCTCTTACCAACTATAGATGCATGCAAATGCTCACCCTTACCTTCAGATTGTAAGGGTATCTATTAAGATTCATGAAGTAATACTGCTATTAATCATTATTTGAATAAAGGTTATAGATTTATGCATGCAAATGCTCTATCACAGAAAACCAGTGATCAAGATTTATGCATGCAAATGCTCACAGCCACCTATCTCATCAATAGAATTCCTAGTCCTGTACTTCAATGGAAATCTCCTTTTGAAATTCTCTATCACAGAAAACCAGTCCTAACTTCCCTTATAACCTTCGGTAGCTTGGCTTTTGCAGTTGACAATACTCCTACCAGAGACAAGTTTGACTCTAGGAGCATTAGGGGTATATTTGTGGTTTATCCTCTGTACCAAAAGAGTTACAAAATATACTTACTATCCATCTATATGAAAGACAATTGTGTCTAGAGTTGTGATATTTCATGAAAATGTCTTCCCACTTAGTGATCAAGAAGTGCAAAAAATTGCAACACAAAATGCACAACCTGAAATCTTCCTTGATGAACCAGAGTCATTCACTGAATCTTTCAGTCGTCATCCAAACTCACCCATCTCTGCACCGCACACTTTTCATTCTCCTTCTCCTGCACCTGAATTATCTCCCCCATTGAGAAGAAGTACCATAGTTTCAAATCCTTCTAAGTATCTTGAAGATTTCGTTCTTGCCAACTCTTGTACCTTTAGTGAGTCCCTACATTTATGGTGATTGCTGTATTTTTTAAAAAATACATGAAAGATATGTAGCTAATCTGTCAACATTCCAAGAGCACCATCATTATAATCAGGCTCGAACCAATGCAAAATGGGTAGATGCCATGCAGCAAGAACTAGAATCTCTTAAGAGAAATAATACTTGGGAACTTGTTGCACTGCCCTCAGAAAAGAAACCTATTGGGTCACGATGGGTGTATAGATTTAAGTGTAAAACAGATAGAACCATTGATCGCTTTAAAGCTAGACTGGTAGCAAAAGGGTACAATCAGAAGAGGGAGAAGATTATTCTGAGATTTTTTGTCCAGTAGCTGAGTCAATTACTGTTAGAATTATGCTTGCACTATCGGTTAGTTATACATGGCCTTTATATCAATTGGATGTAAATAATGCCTTCTTACACGGTACTCTTGATGAGGACGTGTGCATGCATCCACCACCTAGTTATACAAAGGATCTTCCTTGCCAATTTTGTAAATTAAAGAAGTCCATTTATGGCCTTAAACAGGCCTCAAGACAATGGAACACCCAATTCACCTCTCAACTTCTTTCGTTTGGATTTAAACAGTCCATTGCTGATCATTGTCTCTTCATTGTTGTTTCACCCACATATCAAACATATATCTTGATATATGTGGATGATATCTTGATAACTGGCTCTAATGATGACCATCTTCAACAAGTCAAACTCTTTCTTGATGACTGTTTCACTGTAAAAGATCTTGGACCAACAAAATATTTCTTGGGCATAGAAATAGCTTGGTCTTATTCTGGAATCTATTTCAGACAGACAAAGTACATTGTTGATATTCTCTAGGATGCAGAAATGTTGGACTGCACTCCTGCCCCTACACCTTTCTCTGGAAACCTGAAATTTCCTTCACAGGACATTAGTCCACCTCTTTCTGATCCAGGGAAGTTTCGAAGATTAATTTGAAGATTGTTATACTTAAATCTAACAAGGCCTGATCTTGCTTAGTCAGTGCAACAGCTTAGCCAGTTTGTTCAAAAACCCTTGCTGCTGTTCACATCCTCATATATCTAGCATGTTCTCTCTTCCAGGGTTTATTTTATTCTAGCTCGTCTAACCTGCAGCCACAAGCATTCAATGATGCAGATTGGGGAAGTTGTCAGTACACAAGAAGATCTTTGACTGGATATTGTATATTTCTTGGTACTTGCCCGGTTTCTTGGAAAACCAAGAAACAAAACACTGTTTCTTGTTCTTCAGCTGAGGCTGAATATAAAGCCATGTCAGGAACAGTTTGTGAACTGTAATGGATCTCCAACATATTACATGATCTGAATGTTCCTTTCACTATTCCTATTGATTTTTGGTGCGATAACAGAGGTGCTTTGCATATCTCTGCCAACCATGTCTTCCATGAACGCACCAAGCATATAAAATATTGATTGTCATGTAGTACGAGATATGTACAAACAAGGCTTCATTAATCTTAATCACATTTCCTCCTATGAGCAAATCACATATCTCATGACTAAGTCCCTTCCAGCTTCAACTTTCAGCGCACTAATTGGCAAGATGTCCTTACTCCCAGTTCATCTTGAGGAGGGAGTGAAAGAAATATTGTTATAGTTTGTTGAATTTATTTAACTTGTTACAACTTCTGTATTTTGTAATAGTTCAAGGACCTTCGTGTTATTATGTAATGATATAAAAGCAAAAGCAAGGCAGACGTCTGTCTTAACTTTCCCAAAAATTCAATCTCCAAAATCTTAATTTCGTTGCTTTCTTTTAGTAACATTTTCCGACAATGCGTTGGTGAGTCCTCCGACAAAGAAGCTGAGGGATCCAGCTAGAATGCTAGCCCTCATCCCAAAATTTCTAGTCACTCTTTACACCACTGGGGTGATGACAAGTGCAGCATAGTAGAGGAAGGAGGTGAAGAGGGTCAGAACCCGGTCTTTAAACTTACAGTATCTGTTTCTTGGTGATGTTCTTGGGACCTGTCGTAGACTTTTAAGAAGAATTCTTTCAAGAAGTCATCGGCGGCGGTGACCCCCGAGATCATAACCAAAGAGGGATCCTCCCAGAGAACCAACAATGCAAACAAATATGAAATAGGAGGTGATCTTATATTCATATTGAGCAGCACTGGATCCCCCATTTTCATCAATAAATGCTTCTCCAGCCATTAATTTCCATGATTCAAAGACATTGAAGCTACTTGTTTGTCCCTGAATGAAGAAAAGTATAAATAGAGATAGAATTTAATAACAGGGTAGAATAGTTTATATATATTGAAAACAAAAAACTACTAGATATCCATATATGTAACTATATTGATATTATAGATATAGAAAAACAGAGATATTATAGTGATAACAAGATAGAATATTTTTAACATTTTATAGAGATCTCGACTTGGAAATTTAAGAGAAAATGACCAAAATCTTTGGAGGCCTCTGAGATTGGATTAATGGGGAGCAATGGATGGTGGGTTGAAATCTGAATATTATGTATTCCGTCAAACAGTTTTCTTCTTCCCAGTTGCTACTATTTCTTCCTTTCCCCCTTAAGGGCAAATTTTGGCCACACGATGTTTCCTCCTGTTTGGTCGAATTCCAGGATAGTTTTTTTTTAAAATTTTCTAAAGGGCTGCTTGGTTTAATGGAATGGGAATGGGTCTATGGGATTCATTCCCATTTTTATAGAAACAGGTTTCTTAGTTGCTACTATGGGTATGAAAACAGTAGCCCCATTTCTAAAAACATTGGATTGGGCCATTACCGACTAATTTGGTGGGTTTGAGTTTTTGATATCAATGATCTCTTCTTCCTCCTCATTCCTCTTCTCCCGGTGCCTTTCTCTCTTTCTTTACTATTATTCCCATACCGATTCTCATTCAAATTTAACAATTGTGGTGATTGGAGAAGACAAACCAAATAAGAAAAAAGTATTCCTATTCCAATTTAACTATCCATTGTCATTTCATACTTCTATCATTCTCATACAAATTTTCATTACTAATCTTGAACCAAGCAGCCCCTAAAAGTATCTTTCATATCAAACTAGAAGGGGTAATTAGCATTTGGGCAATGAGCTAACTGGGGAGGCAAATTTATGAATATTATGATTAAAATGAAAAAACCATATAAATATTACTTTATAAAAACGAGTAATCACAAAGTAGTGAAATTGAGATTAAAGATTGTCATCCATATTACCATGAGATCCATGTTTAGGTATTTTTTCGTATAAATTTCTGAATTGATGGAGAAATGTATCGTGGAATATCTCAAACTCTTCACCCATATTCATATGAGATCCATGTTTATGTATTTTTTCATGTAAGTTTATGAATTGATGGAGACATGTATCATTGAATATCTCAAACTCTATACATGAGGGCTGTGGTTGGATGAATGATGTCCTAGTGATTGTTCAAATGTTTATTCCTCTTCAAATATTTTTTCTATTATGATTGGCATCTCCAAATACAAACTAGCACACATATCTAATGCATTTACATGCATCACTTCAAGTTCGTTGAATTCCAATCTCTTAAATATAATTCTTTATTCATAAGATCATACATTTGTCAACATTGAATATGAAATATTAGGTCAAAAATTTTATTTTTTTGGTACAAAGCAGGAGGCATTAGCCTAAATCAACTCTAGATTATATCTCGAGGGTGTGCTATTCCAATAACATCACGGTCTAGCCATTGTCGGACCACCTGCGGAGCCTCTGTGAACTCCTTATATCCCCTACCGCCTTCCCCCGCAAGCGAGGCTAAACAATTTGCTGCAAAATTTCATTCACAATAAATGTGTTGGAGGCTAGATTATCGGGCTAGCATGCATCGTCTCTATCTTTGGCAGGAAAGGTCACATTGGCGCAATCAATGATTAGCTTGCTCCCTATCTATGCAATACAAACGGCCTAGCTCCCAAATCGTATTTGTGAAGGGTTGGAGAGGAAGTGTAAGACATTTGTTTGGGTAGGTGGTGAAGGGTGTAATAAGATTAGCCTTGTGGGTTGGTCCGACTTGTGCCTCCCCAAGGAAAATTGGGGGCTGGGTTTTAAGAGCTAAAGAAGGATAAACAAGGTTTTACTTATGAAGTTGAGATGTGGGCTTTTGACTTCAAATGATGCGCTATGGGTTAAGGTGATGATTGCCAAATACGGATTAGTTCCTTCTGAGTTAAGGGGTAAGGACTATTTCCCTAGGGGATCGCAGTGTTAAGGGCTATAAGTAAGGTGTGACCCTCTGTGGTTAAGGGGGTCCGGTGGTCACTATGGAATAGGTGGAAGGTCAAATTTGAGGAAGATAAGTGGCTCACACTCCCTGAAGCTTTAATCCACTATGCCCAGGAGTCGATTCCTCCTCAACAAAAAGAGATGAGGATGGTACAGTTCGTAAGCTCAAATGGCTAATGGGAGTGGTCATCTTTCCAGCAGCTCCTACTAGCACTGTGTTGGACCACATTGCGGAGAATTTTCCCCCACATAGTTTGGGTGCAGAGGATGAGATGTGTTGGAGGTGGTCACCATCAGGTGCATTTATGACTAAGTCGATATATACTGCTTTGGTCAACATGGAGTGGGGGGCGTCGGCTGTGACGGATGATTTGAACATGGGATGGTCCACAACGGATTTGGCAAACATTGTGGTTGGCGGCAAAGGAAAGACTTTTAACTAATTTGGAGAGGTATCGTCGTCATCTAGCTACTTCTTCAACTTGCGCCATATGTAGGAGGAGGCCGGAATCGGTTGTACATAGGGATTGTGGAAGTGCAGCTTTTTTGTAGACTAAATTAATTCCGGGTGATAACAAGGCAGAGTTTTTTGGTTTGGAGATACAACAGTGACTGTTATCAAACCCGACCAACAAGTTATTTCCTAACGCATCAAATTGGGAGCGAATTTTTGTTGTTGCCCTGTAGAGGATTTGGTATAATCGCAATGCTCAGATTTTTCAAGGGATAGCTAAGCCAGTGGAAGTGTTCGTGTAGGACATTAAACAACGTATGGAGGGTATTGTTGCAGCAAAAAAGATCGAAAGTTGTAGCGGGGGTTCCAGGAGCTAGTCGAGTACAAAAATGGGTTTGGTGGAACCCTCCAAAGGCGGGACGGGTGAAGCTGAACACGAACAGAGCTTTTAACTCAGTATCAGGACAAGTGGCAGCCGGGGTTTTGTTGAGGGATACCAGTGGCTAGTGGCTAGGGGTTTTATGATAAAAATAGGGCAGTGTGGGGCTATAGGAGCTGAACCGTGGGGACTGTTTGAAGGGCTACAAATGACTTGGGAGATAGGGATGCGGTGCATTGAAGTAGAGGTGGCTAACGAAGGAGTGGTTTTGTTAGTCAGGGATAAATCGGAGGGTGCTAGTATGCATGGAACCTAACCAGAAGAATAAAGAATTTGTTAGGGCGAGATTAGCACGTACAACTAAACTATGTTCATTGCGAAAGAAATTTTATTGCAAATTGTTTGGCTTCGTTAGCCATGAATAATGAGCAATTACAGGGTTAGTGAGTCACCGACTGGTAGGAAATGGTTAAATCAAGATCTTGTTGATATCTCGTACCTGTGAAATGTATTAGGTTGAAAGTTAGTGTCCCGAAAAAAAAAAAAAAAAGTAACTCCTAAACATGGTCATTTTTTTTAGGTCAAAATACTTTTTTGGTCCTTTACAATCGGACTTGTCTCACTTTCGCTCCCTTATAATTTTACGGGGACCTTTTTAGTCCTTAAACATTAATTTATTAAGTTTTTTGGTCTCTCTTAACAGAAATTTTGGTCAACTAACGGTTTTGACCGTTGATTGGGGACCTTTTGTAAAAAAAAAATTAAGGGCATTTTTATATATATTTTTTTACTTCTTCTTCCCAAATCTTCAAATTTTAGGCTAGAATATTACATCTTAAGTTCATAAAAAAATTTTAACACAAAAGTCCAAAAACTAACAATAAATTTAGTCAAACCCCGTTAGTTGACCAAAATTTTCGTTAAAATGAATCAAAAGACCTAATAAATTAATATTTAGATATTAAAATAATTCCTGTAAAATTATAAGAGATAAAAAATAAGTCAAGATAAATTATAAGAGACCAACAAAATATTTTGGTTTTTTTTTTTTAATTTATCACTTTACCCTATGATTTTTACCAAAACGCGGGTAAATAAGTAAATTGACGTATCCTTAATGAAATAGAGAAGCGCTACTTCAGAGAGTCCTGTGTCTTCATTTCTCGGCTGCAATTCGCCGTCATTAGTGGCCGTAGCTTTCACTTCAAATCGTCCGGCGGAAACTCGAACCCAAGACCAAATAATGGTAAATTTCTGACGCATTAATCCAATATTTTTGTTTCATGGTTTTATGATGTTCGTTAAACTAAGCGTTATGGGTGCTATAGTTCTAGCGAACAGCCCTAGGCTTTCTTCCAGTCGTGCTATTTCCACAGACATGAATAAATTTAACGGATGTTTCAAAATCTCAATCCTTTAGAATATTGGATGATGTTGATTAGTGTTTTGCTGGCAGTTGTTTTTCTCCTATTTCAAGGATTTGGTTGGCAGAGAAGTCACGGTAGAGCTGAAGAACGATTTAGCGATTCGGGGCACCCTTCATTCCGTCGATCAGTACCTCAATATTAAGCTTGAGAACACTAGGGTTGTTGATCAGGAGAATTATCCCCACATGGTACTTCCCTTTTCCCCCTTACCTTTTCTTCTAGCGTTTTCTGTCTTGCTGTTTAGGGTTTTAGTCTTTCTTGGTTCGTGGTGATGTATTTCTTTCCCTATAAGATTGGCTTTGTTTCTGCTTGTGAAATGACCTTATAATTCATGGTTTATTAGAAAATATATAATATTCACGAGGATTCATGAAATTTAGATTGCAGTAGTTCCTGAGGTTACTGATGCCTGGTAATTTCTGTTAAAATTGTTATCTGCTGTTAAAACTAAATTTGATTATTAATTTCTTGATTTCTTGGGTCATCTCTTTTTCTCATGAGATGAAGATATTCCAAACTACTTGAAAGCATAAGAAGACTGTTTTTGTATCTCTAAAATTGTCAAGATTTCCTTCATTAACTAACTTCATTAGATTTACGCTTTGCAAATGCTGTGCCTTTAAGTTACAACAGGCCATTGAGCACAAGGGTTGAGTAACAAAAGAGGGCCACTTGGATTTTTAATATGAGAGTTTGCCAGCCTCTTCAAACTGGTGGTTTATTCACTAATCTTTCATCTGATTACGGGGTCTACAATAATGATGGTTTGATAGGTCGGATTATCCTAGTATCTTTTCCCTTTTGGATTGGGTATCCCCACTCTTTCTACTCTACTTGTCATTCAGAGCTTGGCTTTCCTGTGCAGTTTCCTTATTTTTCTTCATTTGAATGACTTTCTTGCCTCACTTCTTAGTGGAACAGCAAGTGAGTTATTAGTTACCTGTTTCTAGTGTTGTTGTAAAGAAAGGGAATCTGGCCAGCCCATAACTCTTTCATAGAGCATCTGGTATTGCACTCTTGCTCGTGGCCATTCATTGGTGGTTTTATGGTGTAAAATATGAGCTCAATGAAAAAATTTAATGTCATTCTAGCAGGTTAGGTTAATACTTCTAGGTAAGCTTGTTTTTTAATATAATTTGGCTGGTTTACATAGGATTTATGGCTTCAAAAGTTCTTTTGCAACTTCATCTCAAATGGTTTCTCTTTTCAATGTGGCACCAAATTTCAGGACCTTAGGTTGGAGAAAATAAGACTTTTCTTCTTATTTAATGTCTCTTAACGTCCTTACTTCCTCTTACCCTCATATTTGGACCAATTATACCATAGTCCTAAGACTATCATGCAAGATAGTCCATTGTACAGAGTCTATAATTACTTTAGTATTGTGGCCCTCCCTGAATGGCCATTATTTCCCCCTCTAACCAATATAATTATGTCATTTGTTAATGGACTATCCTGCAATGTAATTCTAGAACTACCATATACGGATTGTCATATTTGAGTATAATAAATCTTTCCTTTACACTGCCTGAATTATGCATTCATATGTACACTTGCAGCTTTCGGTGAGAAATTGCTTCATCAGAGGTTCGGTTGTAAGATATGTCCAGTTGCCACCAGAGGGAGTCGACATCGAACTCCTTCATGATGCAACAAGAAGAGAAGCTCGGGGTGGCTAAGACTTGCCGCGGTCTAAACCTTTTCATGTGGGCTTCTGTTGGAGATATGTTTCATCTATTGCTTTAGGTCCTTAAAAGTGTATTTGAAAGTTTTCCATTCTGTAGTTTTAGGAAAGACTCGGGTGTCAGTCATCGCGTTTCTGAACTCACCCAAGGGGTTACTGTAACGAATTATTCACATCAATTTCACTTCAAGGGGCTTTTTAGTAATCTCTGTTGGAAAGATAGTTGTTTAGATTGGTGAAGTTGACGTTTATGAAGCCAGGTTTTTTATACTTGCACAAGAAGACTGGAAAAGTAAATTAGCCGGAGACAACAACTATCCGGAAGATAATTTCTCTCCGGCATCTTGTTAGTAAATAGTAGTTTCATTGTAAATTTGTAATATTTATCCAGTCACCATAAATTATTCCTCGGCCATGATAACAAACAAGTAAAACTTAGCGGCAATTTCATTGTAATTATCTCTTGGCCGCGACGCAAAGACTTCCCGTAGTTTCATTGTAATTATCCATCCACCAATAGTCATTATTTGTACGCCCGAAACATCAGAGCAGCAACTAAGCAATACTATAAACACCAGAGCTGCAACCAAATAACGCAGCAAATAAACAATGCAGCAAATGACGACTCCGCAATAAAGAATGTAAAAAAGTAACATCCAACGCCAACAAGTACACGAGATTCAAATGACGACTCCACAATAAAAAATGTCAAAAAGTAACATTAGATTCACACGACATCAACAGGTGAGATAGTTAGATTGTTTCGCAAATAAGCAACACCAAAAAGTAATGTCGAATTCAAACGTACACCAAAAAGCAATGTCAGATTCAAATGATTCAGACAGGTGAAATAATCAAGATAACAAGGTAGAACATTGATTAAAGATGTTTTTTTTAAAAAATTTATTAAAAACAACATTAATGTATGAGGCTTTAATAATGATTAAATAATTTTAAAAAGTTAATTAAAAAAAATATTTTTATAAAACTAGATGAAAGCAATATCCTAAAAACATAATATAAGAATTGCATACAAACAAAATGATTATGAATGTGATGGAGAAAAACAATCACAACTCACGAGTCCAAATCACCGAAAATGCTCTTTTAACAATCAATTCCAACATTTTTTTATTTTTATTTTGGAGCAATTCCAACATTCTTTTTGGTACAATAAATACATATACTAGGGAATATTCAGACGTTAAGCAAGAGGATTCTCCCTAAGAAAACTGTGGGCAAAGAAAGTTTTCAGGCATTTAATTCAACGACGTGAACCCACCAACTCGGAGTTGCAAACACCTCTGTTTTGTTCTTGTCTGTCACTTTTACTGCTCTGGCCGCACCCTTAATTCTTTTTGACTTCCTTACCTTCACCGTTCAAACGCGTTCAATCTGAACCGCATTTCAGTTTTCTGCTTAATCCGACCCTTCTTGTATAGTATTGAGGTTAGTCAAATTTGTTCTCGGATTGCTTGACCCCATCAGGAAGGTATGTTTTTATCCCATTATTGTGTTTAACTTCAATTCTATGATGTTTTTACCCGGCTCTATGTTCAATTGTTTAGTTAACTTCCTGGATGATCGGGAACTGAATGGAATTTTATTAATTTAGGTTTTCTCTTACTATGTGTCTGTGGGATGTGGGGGGGGATTTTACTGTTGATGAATTTGTTTCTTATGATTTTGTTTTTAAAGTTTAGACAAAATGTGTTCTAATGGTTGTAACTTTCCGATTATTTATGCAAAATTGTATGGTTTCATTCGTTACTTGTTCTTGTGTTTGATCTTGAATGTACTTGTGCAATTCGTTCTAGTGGGTATCTACTTGATCCTGTTCTTACCATCTTGTTACCTTCACATTAACCAGCACTGTGTTAGGCTGAATATTTGTTTTCTTCTTACCCTTGTGATTTAAAGTTATCAAGGTAACTTAGTATTTTGCTCAGTTGACTAGTAACTTGTATTCTCTGCACTCAATCTTACCTAATGCTTATGTAGCTCATATTCTGTTGATTACTCATTTCTATTTCGTCTTTTGGGTTATTCATCTAATCTTCCAATTAATGTTTGGCCAAATGAAAATATACCATCTTTAAATATCAGTTGTAGCAAAAACATATAGTTGAATCTTGTGTTGAGACTTTCTTTCTCGGAAACATCTAACTGAAGCCTTAACTAAATGTAGTTCACTTTGAGTCCATCCCTGTTTTGCGCCAGTAGAATTGACACTAGTGTTCAATTAGAGTCCATCTTCAGGGTTTTCCCACACAACCTGTGTTGTTTGGCACCTTCATTGTTTGTGTTTTTAACTACCTTCCTTCTCTGCTCCTGTCAATATTTCAATCAATACTTCTATGGCTCTGTTCACAATCACAATTCCTTTCTATATTGTGTCCAAAAGTGCCAATCATATCTTTCTTCCCATTGATACCTGAAATTGTTAGCTGGAATTGCCCATCCTGCATTTGCTTCAGCATTCCAGTTATTCCGAACTCCAACCATTACTGTCTGAAGGAATCAGCATGACGTGTCAATCCGTCCGAATTTCAAGGCTCTAATTTCTATATCAAAATTTTTTTCCTTTGTGCATTGAAAAATAACATGTTCCTAGTTTTAGGTTCTAACCCACATTATTTACACATTGGATTTTTTCCCCAGGTTTTAACCTAGGCTCTAGAGGTTATACCATACCATCCCTCACTTACCACATGCCCAACTTGCACCTCAAACTATGGCAGAATATGCAACATCTCCAAAGAATGTTGAACTTTTTCTTTGATCTTTGATTTCTGGATTCTGCTTTACCATTCTTTTGATTTAGAATATGTTTGTCTTTTTCTTTGCTGCACTGGGAACCTTTTATCTTTTCAGTTTGTTATATGAAGAAATCTGTTTCCTGAACCTCCCAGTTACCATTGGAAGATCAAACAATTGCTTCTTTGCTTGATCACCATATCCTTATCTGCAAATCTTCATTATGTTCGGTTTACTTGTATTCTTGCTGCTATCATGAATCCAATCCTCATCGAATGAAATAACAAAGTCTTATTACTTTGCTTATGGGCGGACACAGTAGACTAGATAGAGTATGCTGTCATCCATATGCTTTGAGTTTTATTGTTATTAAGGATAATAAGAGAGATGCATTTTCTTGGAGTCCTTTTTTCTTACACAAGGATGACTCAACGCTGCCTCTAAGGTTAAAAGAATCCTCTAAGGGTCCCCCAAACCATCCAAGTGTTTGTCTTTTAGTATAGTTTATGCAACTGCCTTGCAGAACAAGAACCTCTTTGGAAAATGTGTGCACTAGGGAGATAAAGGGGTCGGCACGGTTTAACCGAACCAGGAAAACCATTTGAACCAAACCACATCCAATCCGAATGGTTCGGGTAAAACAGTTTCTAGGAGACGAATGGGTCAGTTATTGGATAAGTGTTATTTGTACATTATTGGTAAAATAAATTTTAGAGTAATGATTTCTAGAGTGAAAATATAGAGTGAATGATGTGACATAAGTAAAAATACAAAATCATCCTTTACATACTATATGTGCATTTTGTGTGTAACCAATATTTTATTTTCACAAATTAACCTGCTTGTATGGATGTATATGTATTCTTTATATTATAAAAAGTATAATATCTTTAGTGAAAGACTTGAAAGATGCAAATATTTCAGATTTTTCACTCTGACGATACAGAGATTTGGAGTTTTATTTTTGTTATGCTACTTATTATAGATGTTAGGTTCCCATCTTAAATAATTTTTTTTTTCTGCAGTTATTCGGACATTAATCCAGCTGTTTGATTTACAATAATCTTTGAGAATTTAGCTACTGTGGTATAATGTTTAATTTTAGTTTCTTCTAAAGTAAAGAATTTCATTAAAAACAAAATTAAGATGGGTTTTGTCTTTTTTTTTTTGGCGTACAAATACATTTTGGTTTCCAATGGTGACCGAACCCAAAAAAACCAAAATCATTTGGTTTTTGGGTTTTCATTAACCGTTTTCTCTGGTTCGGTTTTTAGATGGTTAAAGTACCACTAGAAAAACAAAAAACCAGAAATATTCAGGCCTTAAACCGCAATAACTGAACCACGCCCACCATAGTGCTAGTTCAGTACCTTCACATTTCTAGTACAAGAGAGATGAGAGGAAAATCAAATTTGTTGTCTTTGTTTTTTATCATACTTTACGTGCTTCCTTGATATTATGTTGAGTAATTGCAGTTTAAGTTGTCGAAATCCATTTTGCTTCACAAATTGAACTTATAAGTATTTCATTCTCAATTCATTGTGTCTCACATATATTTTAGTCCTTAGAGAGTAGGACTGAGAAAAGCTGCTAAACTGCCTTGATACGAATCGATCCGAACCGTTCAGATTGGATTGGTTCAGTTCAGATTTCCTTTGGAGCAAGTTCGTTTGGATCGGTTTAGATTGGTCGAGCCGTTTTTTGAGTTGACCCGAATTGATTAAACATTTTTTTAAAGACTTTTTCAAACCTTTTTTTTGGACATTTTTTAAATAAAATTTTATACTATTTATACGTTCAAACTAAAAAATATATCACATCCAGCATAAAAGTAATAGTCGTAGTTTTTATATTTATTTTAGTTAAATAAATAAGACTATTATTTGGGACGGAAGAACTACTATTTATACTATTACCGACAGTGTGAGCTTTTTTGCAATTTTTGAAATTTAAATTTGGTTAACTTAGATCAAAATGGTTGACCCATTTGATTTTTAAAATTTTTATTTACTATAAATACCAATATAACATTTTTTTTTTTATGATTCACTTAATTTGACTTGATTTTTTCATTGTTAGCTGGGTTCACCCAAGTCAAACAAGCAACCTAGATTAAAATGGGTTGACCCATTTTATTTTTTTAAAATTTTTGTTTGTTTATTATTAAACCTTAATATGAATTTGTATTTTTTTCGTACTTTACTCAGTTTGACCTGAACTTATTCATTTTTAAGTAGGGTCAACCCAGGTCAAATGGGGTGACCCAGATCAAAATGGGTCGACTGATTTGAAATTTTAAGTTTTGTTTTATTTATCACAAATTTTATTATAAGATTGTGTTTTTTTCATAATTTACTCAATTTGACTTGGATTTTTCCATTTAAACTGGGTCGACCCAGCTAAAACTGGTCAACCCATTTAACTCTTGATTTTTTTAATTTACTATTAAATATTAATATAAAATTGTGTTCTTTTTCATAATTTACTTAATTTGATTTGGGTTTTTTAACTTGTAGTTGGGTTGACTCGATGAAAAAATGATAGGTTAAGTTGTAGTTTGCTAGCCAAAAAAATGGGGAAAAAGGTTGCAAATGGATCAGTTGGATCAATCCGTCAATCCAGGCTGATCCAAATACTCCTTGAACCGAACCGAACCAAAACTGTTCGTTTTGGACCAGATCAGTGGATCGAACCAAATCCGATGTTTCATTCTCACCCCTACTTAGAGGAGAGGACGGTGTATTGTGCTTGATCCGGTAGGTTCTCATAGAACTTGTCAATAAACATGAATCTTAACTGTTGGGTAAATTAGAGTGAGATAAATAGAATATTCGTTAGCTTTGTCACTAATTCAATGAATTAGTCAATTTACATACTGTAATCAAGATTAACATTGAGAAATGTGTTATGCCTACCCAAGTTTAACATTCAGTACCAGTTTCCATGAAACTGATATCGTTTTTCAATTAACATATCTGATTGACATTTTGACGTGTTAATATTTTTAATATCATGCCATTTATATCTTATTTTATACCATGATAAGAGGTTTTTTGAGTGAATATTTCCTATAAGAGGCCAAAGGTAAAATTCTATAAAATAGCCATGTAACCAGCAAATGACAATTAATGGGACAGTATCTGTAACAAGAAAAAAGGTAATACTGTTATCCTTTTGCATAATGGAGAAAAACTCTTCAACTTATGTTAATAACTATCCCAGCATGACCAATAATGAAGGTTAACAAACTGTATTCTGCATTTTGTCCCTTTTTAACATGTACATCATGAATTTTCTGCTCACTATGGTTCTGATTTTTATCCTTTCCTAATAGTGGGTTACATTATGCAGATGAAGCTTCTTCACTTTGAGCTATTGGCTGATTTGCCAAGGGTTTCATGGCAATTTTACACTCTTATGCATTGTCAGGTTGATCAATGAAATATTGATTTAGTTGATCAGAATGGCTACAAGATTCAGAGCTGTGCTGTTAGTTCTTCTATCTGCAGCCGCGTTTAGTAGTAGTGTTTCACTAGAATCTGAAGAAAATTTGAATAGGGTTAGAACTTCTCCGTTGAAAAATGTAGATACTAGCGTTATTGATGGTTCAGGCGTGGAGCAGGCTGTTACTTCTGATGAAGTTAATCGTAGATTGGGGGAGTGGAAGGGGACAACCAGTAGAGTTTCAGTGTCCACAGTAGCAATTTTCACACTGGCAATGGCTGCTGCAACAGGCTTGGGTGCTGTGCCCTTCTTCTTTGTTGAACTTGATTCCCAATGGTCCGGAATTTGCAATGGGATGGCAGCTGGAGTGATGTTGGCTGCAAGTTTTGATCTTATTCAGGAAGGACAGGACCATGGGAGTGGCAGTTGGGTTGTGTTTGGAATTTTAGCTGGTGGCATTTTCATTTGGCTTTGTAAGAAGGTGATTTCTCCTGTTAGATAACATGAAATTTCAAATTTGAAACTTGAATTTGTTCTTATTGATTCTTGTGGGGTATTTATCTCTGATATAGTGATACCTATGCCATTAGTTTTAACCTGAGCAATCGAATCTACCAATTATATCTGCACTTGTGTTCCTGCATACATTTGTGGTCTTACTTTTGTCATCGCTGTCATCCTCCTTCGTTATCTTTTTCCTTATAAATGTTCTAAACCTCTTGAGTGAAACTTCAAATTTCTTGATGCTTCCTGTATTTGTATGGAATAGTTGTTGCAAAATTGGAAAGTTCCGTCCAAATATTGTTCCTAGCAGCTAATATTGGTCCATTGTTTCATGACATTCAATATTTTGCTTTCTGGGTTGATCACATAGTATTTCTTGATTCTTTTTCTTTCTATATTAATTGAAAATACACTATTTAGATGTCGGGATTTAAAGCAGAGAAACTTCAATTGATTTTGCACAAGATTTGGTACACAATTTTGGTTAATCACATGCAGGCAGCGGTCAAACAGAAATGAAGGGAACTTCAAATGAGACTTTATTATGTTATTAGATGGAAATAGCACACAATTTTACGGATTCGCAAAATTCTGTCCAAAACTGGAATTCCACAAGTTGATGCAAAAAAATATAGTTTTAGAAATTCCATGATTTTCATGGTTTTTGTCATGCTTAAGTTTGCACTTAGGCCTGATTGTAACTGGGGATTGAATGGTTTGCATCTCATGGTTTTATTTTTGAGTTTGAATTAAGTGATTTCTCTATTTGCTTGAATTTGAGTATCAATGCAACATACACATGAGCTATCATAGGGAAGTGCTCAGCTGTTTTCATTTTTGCATTGCATGCCAAGTTTAGGAATTACCTTAAGAATTGGATGATCTAGTTCTCTTCCTAATCTAGATTATAGGTTGCAAGTTTTTTATTTTGATATTTCTTTGTACAGTTCACGCCACGGGCAAGCTTCGGCAGCCAACCTGTTGGATTTTAAATTTAAATCCATGATGTTGTTAAGACTTTGTAAAGTTTTCTTCTCTCTTGCTTTTTTAGTTATACTTTTCATGCCTTGTTAAGATATTTGCAATTTATGTCCACCCTTGGCAAGGGCAGCTTCTTTGATAGCTTCTTATTGTAGACTTTTAGCTTGGCTTGCTTGTATCAATAGCCATGCGTCTGTTGTTTGTGGTGCTCTACAAAGTTGGTTATGTGGCAGAATTTCCATGGCATGTTTTTGTAAAAGGAATTGGATAAATTTGAGCAAGGACATCTTATAAAGATGTTTTAAGTTTTTTCTCCCAAGACCAAAGATGATAGACATCTGATGTATAACTGATTGAGTGGAGATCTTTTACCCTGTTTTGGAGCTCCTCTAACCTCACTGAACTGATAGAGAATGTGTATATCTTAATGTCATTATTTGATTCATTTTATTTTTTGGTTGCTGTATTTAAAATAGGTTCTTGAGCAATATGGTGAAATGAGTATGTTGGACATTAAGGGAGCAGATGCAGCTAAAGTTATCCTTGTTGTTGGGATTATGACTCTTCATTCTTTTGGAGAAGGATCTGGTGTTGGAGTATCATTTGCGGGATCCAAAGGTATATCTCAGGGGATTTTGGTTACCTTGGCCATTGCTGTGCACAATATTCCCGAGGGATTGGCTGTTAGTATGGTGCTTCTATCACGAGGTGTTTCTCCACAAAAAGCATTTATGTGGAGTATTATTACATCACTGCCACAGGTAAGTATCTCTATTTTAATCACTTGCTTGTTGAATATGTCTTATATTTTACTGCAGCAAAGTGACTGTTTGATGTGTTATGTTGCAAGACATAACTAGGGTGTCAAACTTGGATATCTGCAGCGATCCAATCTGATCGTGTTGGTTCAGATCATGAGTAATTTTCACTGAATTTGAATCAATTCAGATATCCAAGTCTTTTTTAGAAAAACCAAATTAAGTGCCTCCTTTTGTCTTGAGCAAATCTCCATAAGACAAGCTTCACATGAAAACGATAACTGGAAATTTCATTCTCCCACCAAAATTCAAACAGCTACGGGAATATTCATTTTTGAAAAAATTTAACAGCTTTTGGATACATGCTATTGAAAAGTTCTTCTTTGGAGAAGTTATAGAGGATTAATCCTAGGCCTGAGACCCGACAATTTGATTTTTTGACCTGGCAATCAAAATCCTCCAGCAATTAAGCACGAAAAAGCTCTGATATTGGTGAAGGAATAAGAAGACCCTTAGAAGAAAATTATGAAGATGACTGTTTGATGGTTGTGGGGTGGGTAGACAAAAGGGTCTACACAGAATTGATGGTTGATGCAATCCAACGCCAAAATTTAAATCTCATAACATTAAGGGAAAGGCCCTAAAACCAAACATTTTAAACTTTTTTGTGATAATTTATAAAATACATATGCTTGAGACAAATAGGATAAGTCACAAAAAAGATGTGAATTTGTCTTATTGTTAATTGATTTTTTTATAGTCGAAATAAAGTTGTGACTTCTAGAATATCGGACCTTTGGCTCCGGCAGACTTTGTTGAAGAAGGCGATGGATCAGACATGGGAGGGGCATTGGCATATTGGATGAATGGATAACCATTGGTAGTTATTTAAGGAGATGAATTGAAATGGCTGGATCAGACAATAATAAATTCAAAACTAGGACAAGAAGGAGGATAGCCTAATGGTTGGCACTCCTCGCTTAGGATCAAGGGGATCCTGAGTTTGAGTCACCGCGGGGGTGGGGGTAAAAAGAAAAAGGTTTAAAACCAGAACTGACAGATCTGACTGGTCTGTTCCAAAAATTGTGGTTTGGACTGGATTGGGTCAGTGGGTTTTTGTTTTGACCCTTTGATGTAACAAACCATATATGTCTGTGTAAATACTGTCAGATAATTTCTAATCTATTATCTTCATCCAGCCCATTGTAGCAGTGCCATCATTTATTTGTGCTGATGCCTTTCACAAGTTTCTGCCGTTTGCAACTGGCTTTGCTGCTGGGTGTATGATCTGGATGGTTGTTGCAGAAGTGCTACCAGATGGGCTTAAGGTAACTTTAAAGGAAACCTACTAAACTTTCCTGTTCCACAGCTTTCCAATGTTAAAGCTAATTGACAGCGTGAATCTTGTAGTTTTTGTTTCTTCATTCATGAATCTACTGGAGCAAGTAATATCGAATATTGTGCACATCTCTGATGACATCTTTTTTGTTTGGAATTTAGGAGGCATCCCCCTCTCATGTGGCAACAGCAGCTACGTTATCAGTAGTTTTCATGGAAGCTCTTAGTACTATGTTCCAGAATTTCAGCAACAACTACAGGTGATCTCTTATGTCTATGATTTCCTTGAATATCAGAATGTGATTGCTGGTTTTATTGGAAGTTGAGACCTCTAACAATGGATGTTCTGGTCTGGATAAATATCTTGCTCAATATTTGGGTCCCTTATAGAGGTGATCCTATTTTGGTATTTCATTCTGAAAACATTTAAATCATTTGATCCCTGTAGATTCAACCATTCCTTTCGTTGTTTTCAATTTAAATTGAATAGGATTTTTTTTACTGACTCATGTTTATAGAACTGGCAAATCCTGGTACCTGTATATTCTATAAGCAGGATCCTTAGAGGGAAAAGCTCTAATTAAGATTAAATATTGTAGTAGAACCAAACATCAGAAATTTTCTTTTGAAGACAGATTCTCAGCAGGTTAAAAGAAAAGAGGTAAGTAATATGTGAACTATAATATAATTTGGCAACTTTTTCCAAGATACGGGAGGTTGAATGAGAGCATAAGCATGAAAGTCACCCAGATGAGCAGAGTTGAATTATTCTTGGGTGCAACTTTTTTCTATCAAATTTGTTAACAACAAAGTGCCTATTTGAATGTTGAATTCTGTAAGATCAATTGGCGCTATTTTTGGTTTCTAATTTTAGTTTTGTTGTCCAAATATTGATGAAATTTCTTTACACAGCTACGAGGATGCATCTGGATTCTTTGTTTCATTACTCTTTGGCCTTGGCCCCTTGCTTGGTGGGGTCGCTCTTGTTGCATTTGCTCTTGCTTTTCGCATCCAGCATGCTCTTCTCACTGGGGTAGCTTCTGGTGTTGCATTTGTTCTTGGTGCTTGGCGACCACTGCAGCTTGTTTTTTCCTCAAAGATAGGTTTTTTCCCTCTTCTACTGCTGCTGCTTGTGGGTTGTGCATTTGTCCACATCTCCATTACTAGTACTCTGAAGGTTGGAGTTCGCAAACGCCTTTCAGCAGATATGTTACCATCTGTTAGTGGCTTTCAACTGAGTGCTCTTACCCTTCAATCAATCTTGTGTTGCATAGCTGTTGCTCTTCATGCTCTGGCTGAGGGGCTTGCATTAGGTGTTGCCGCACCTAAAGCCTATGGATTTGGTCGGCATATGGTCCTTCCAGTCTCCTTACACGGGATACCTCGAGGTGCTGCCGTGGCTAGCTGCATTTTTGGCGCGACAGACAGCTGGCATGGATCCCTCCTCGCAACCGTCCTCATTGGATTTGTGGGTCCACTGTCTGCAATCGGAGCCATTCTGAGCGGCATTGACTATAGTGGTTTGGATCACTTAATGGTGTTTGCATGCGGCGGATTGCTGCCGTGCTTTGGGAGTATTGTAAAGAGAGCACTCAACTTAGACAGAAAGAAGAGCATTTCTGGTTTGATAATGGGCATAGTATCTGCCAGTATTTGCCTAACTTGTACAAAGTTGGTTTGTTGGCATACGGCTTATTGCAACTCTGCTCCGGAGGCAGTCAGATGACAGTATATAAGTATTGCGGCAAAGGGAAGTTGTTCTTAGATTCTAAATTACTCATTGCATAGCCGACAAGAAATATATGATCTGCTTGCAGTAAGATGTAATGTAGGCTGGGACATAGCTTGGTTTAGTCAGAAGATACAGAGATGAATATGTTAAAATGTTGTAACCATTGTTCATAAAAGTTGTACTAATGTTTAATAAATGGCAAGTAATTATTTTTTTATTTTTTATTTTTTTTTTGTTATGGCGCTTAATATCATAATTATAAAATATAATACTTAAATATAAAATACCATAATTATGTAAATTACCCAATTACCCTTATATTATTTACCAAAAATATATAAAAAAAAAAAAAAAAGAATGGACGAAATTCTATCCTATAAACTTTAATCAAAATATGAAAATCTCTTAAAATTTTAAAAATTACAAAATGTAATTTTGGTCCAATTAATTTGGCAAATTTACTTTTTTGTCTAATATATTTAGACCCTTCTAAAAATACCTATTACATTTTAATTTTTAAAATAGACCCAAAATTACCGTTTATACTTATTCTCGGTTGATGGACAAAAATCATTTAAAAATTAAAATGTAATGGGTATTTTTGGGATGGCCTAAACATGTTTGATCAAAAGATAAATTCACCAATCGTGTTGAAGCTCCCTTAGTTTTGGTGTTTCGGTGGTGTAAAAGAGTTTTTGTAAGTTTCAAAATTTTAGGAAGACTTTTGTATTTATACTAAAATTTATAGAGTAAAATATTATAAAGTTATATTGGTAATTAAATGAGACGGTATATAAGATTTTAGGGGGGCAAGAGTTTAAAAAAAATAAAGGTTATATTGTAATAATAGGAGTGGCAGAAGATATGCATTAAGGGATGAAAAATAAGAATTAGAGAGGCGTTACTTATAAAAATTAAGGACTTTTTTTGAAAATAGGGGCGATAAATAAGAAAAATGGAAGTCACATATCATACACCCCTTAATATAATTATCTTGAAAAATTGTGATAAACACTAGTTGCTACTGTTACCTTTGAAAAATAGAGAAATTATACTATATACCTTAGGTAAAGTGATAACACTCAACAAGTTTCTAAATTAGAATTGATCTTATTTTGAGTTTCGTTGTCATCACTTTATTTTTTAAATATAATAATAGTATATATATACCTATAACAGTTAGTATATAGTGTCTATGGACTACCTACTATTATAGTCCAATGCTGTAAAAAATTGAAAATAGGAACCAATAAAAACAAACTTCCAGCGTGTGTCATCAGTTTCAATGGTAGATGAGGTAGTCACCAAAATCAAAAAAACAATTCCCAACTCTCCCGCCTGAAAAATATGCACGATTGATTATCCCAAACCAAAACCAGGAAAACATAAATCAAATCCAAAAAAAGAACAAAATCCTACTGATTGAGACGCTTGAAGAAAAAGCGGCGATGTTGGCCGGAGACGAAGGGTTACCGGATAAAAAGAAAAGTGATACCTTTTGCGGCAAAAACCTACCATCATCAGACGAAAGAGGTAAATTTTTAAATATTTACAGTTAGTTAAACCTTTTGAGTAGATGAATACCCTCACCGAAAAATCGTGCTTGCCTTGATTTTGAAGAATCGATGGGTTTCGAAAATTATTTTTTACGAATTTTTGGTTTTTCGATCCTGGAAACGGGTTTTTGGTATGATTTGTTTTCAAATACTTGTTAAACGAACTTGCCAGATTTTCAAAAAGGAAAAACGTATTTAGAGTTTTTGGTTTCGAAATTGATTTGAAATCTGGGTTGTTCTTTTTCTTCGCCAGACAGATTCTGGAGATTTTAAATTTTTTTGTCAGAAAAACGGGAAAAATATTTTTGGGATTTATATTTACAATGAGTGGCTCTGTGCTTGTATAGTGGTAGAATTTTTGAATATTATTGGTGTCATTGTGTGTTCATAAGTTCCTCGTATATCAAAATTGTTAGTTTGGGGTTTTGATTCAGGGACCAAGTTTTTTTTCCCCGTTTTTTAGCTGTTGAAAATGGTTTTGATAATGTGAGTTTTTTTAAATGATTTCTGTTTTGTGCAGTGCTTGGACGACAATAAAAATTTGATTTGACCATACTGAAAAATTAGATTCTAAGGAAAGTCACCGAATCTGCTAAGTAAGTTATCTGCTTTGGAGAAGTTGCATTGTATATTGCTATCTCGAAATATATGTAGAGTCCCACCGATTTCATAATATATGTACAGTCCCAAAAATCCAGTACCACCATAATATATGTACAGTCCCACCGATGATAAATAAAAACTCAGTACCACCATAACATATGTAGAGTCCCACCGATATCATAATATATGTACAGTCCCAAAAACCCACTACCACCATAATATATGTAGAGTCCCACTGACATCATAATAAATGTATAGTCCCAAAAACCCACTACCACCATAATATATGTGCAGTCCCACCGATGATAAATAAAAAAACTTAGTACCGCCATAATATATGTACAGTCTCACCGATATCATAATGTATGTACATACTACTCTTAGAAATGTTCATTATCTGTTATCTAAGAGTTGTAATAAGGGAACTTAAATAAAATGGTCATACAACTCTTAAAAATGTTCATTATCTCTTATCTAAGAGTTGTAATAAGATAAAACAAATAATTAGCAAAAACTCTCAGAAATGTTAATGATCTCTTATCTAAGAGTTGTAATAAGATAAAATAATTAAAATAGACATACAACTCTTAGAAATATTCATGATCTCTTATTTAAGAGTTGAAAGAAGATAAAACAATTAAAATGACAACATAACTTTTAGAAATGTTCATGATCTCTTATCTAAGAGTTGTTATAAGATAAAACGACCCTTAGATAAGAGATCATGAATATTTCTAGTAATTGTATGGCCATTTTATTTGTTTTATCTTATTACAACTCATAGATTAGAGATCATGAACATTTCTAATAGTTTTAGGCAATTTATTTATTTTATGTCATTAGAACTCTTAGATAAGAGATAATGAACATTTCAAAGAGTTATATAGACATTTATTTGTTTTATCTTATCAAAACATTTTGACAAGAGAGCATGAACATTTCTAAGAGCATAATATATGTACAATCCCACCGATAATAAATAATAAAAAAAAACTCAGTACCACCATAATATATGTACAGTCCTACAGATAATAAATAAAAAAACTCAGTACCACCATAATATATATACAGTCCCACCGATATCAAAAAAAAAAAAAACAAAAAATGGGCGAGACTGTAGATTCCGACAGCAAAATAAAAATATAGTCTACAGCTTAATTACTAAAACCAAACTAGCAGTTATCATTAAATTAAATTAAAATTAAAGATAAGATGATAAAACATGGTAATCACTCCTAAAATCATGGAAAATCAAATCATGGATGGTTGTTAATGGATACAAAGACGTGGACTAGGAAAGAATTGACTTAAGTAAAAATTTAAAAAATTTAAGATGATGTCAATACACCTCATCAAAACTATGTTGATATTTGAACTATGATCCTAGGTAGTCCATAAATTATCTAATAATTTACCAACCTATAATTTACCTCTTCAGCTTCATTTACCCCTTCCAATGCCAACTACCATTCATCTTGGGGGGAAGTATTGTGAATATATCAAAACCCTTTTAATTAGTGCATAATTACAGTAATTATGACAGTAATTATGCAATGCAATTTGATTCTGTGTGCTTATGAAATACTCCAGACAATAATTCCAGTAACTTGCTTTTGGATACTTTCAGGCAACAAAAGCATACTTGATGTTCACCAATTGTCCCTTCTTGGACCTTGCACTGTTCGTTTCACTTGCTTGCTATTCAAAAAATCCCATGAAATAAATAATTCACATCAAACACTGTGAAGGATAACAAATTAAACCTTTCTAAAAATCATCATGATGTATTCCTTTCCCATTTTATTCTCAATAGCATCCAAATTTATGTTTGATAAAATCTAATTCAAACTATTCATCTAACGCAAATTTCACTACACATCGAAAGCAACATAAGTTTAAGTAACTAGCAAAAATAAAATAAACTTTAAAAATTCCTTTTTTCTTCGCACCCTGTTGCTTCTAGCAGTACAACCCCACAACCCTTCTTTTGTTTTAAAAGAAGCAAAATACTCACCGGATAAACATAATAACTGTCCTAGTTTATTAGCAATTTATATAATAATTCTATAATTAACATGCAAGATAATCCATATCCATTGGATAAAACAAAACCGTTTTGATCCCTATAATTTTGATTTACAAATGGTTTACTTTATTAAGACTATGGCCTAGTTTTTGCTCAATTAATAATGAGCGCTAATTTTGGGGTGAGTTTCCTTAGCCATGTTTTTTTTTTTTTAATTTTAATTATTCATATTTTGTTTGGTAGCTGTCGTGCTTGTGTTATTGAAGTTTCTATCGTCCAGATCATTTTAGGTTTGAAGTATGGTGTGAGTGAGATATATGAGATGGGACATGGGACATTACTTCAAACATATTGAAGTCATTAATCAAGAATTTTTGTGTGGAATCAAATAGCAGTATAGAATGGATAATTTGAAATACAATGTGTTATATATTAGGTTGGGAAGTGGGACAAATCATCAAATATATTGAACTCATCAATCAAGAATTTTGTTATGATCCAAAACAACAATGAATTTATCAGAAATTAATCAAAAATTATAACATACATTTCAAATTAGGGTTTTTGTGGGGTAAATAATTCAGTGGGATTTTCAACCGTAACAAGTGGAGGTGGGCATATTCGTTAATGAAATTATTTAAAAACAGTTTAACAAAGACGCAAAAATTCAATTAAAATTTCTTAGTTGGGTCATTTCCATGTTAAAAGCGAGACCTTTTTGTAGTTAAAGTTTGTAATTTTTTTTTTTTTTTTACTTCACAATATTGAAAGTAGTACCTTTGTTGTTTTCATAGAAAAATACAGCTCATGGTTGGATTTTGAAGTTGACGGCGGTATAGATTCATATAAAAAAACAGATTCATATTAAAAGTAATACCTTTCTTGTTGACAGCAGTATAAATTTCGGCAGGAAAGTGGGAGCTTTGCCTCACTGTTGAGGGCGGGAGGTTTGGGGCTTTTCGAACTGTGCTTGTGTCGCTTTGCTGAGTGAGATTTTCAGTTTCCAGCGTTGGATGTATGGAGATTAACAACGTCGGAGTGCAACGGCGTTGGTTGTTCCTGACTCTGCTCATTGTCCATTGTGATCTGCTGCTATTTGGTGCTATTTGTTCGGTTTCGTTTGAATAATGATTTTGGAGGAATGGGTGAGATATCTACGACTGTTCGGGCTTGATTTTCGCTGGAAAAATAGAATGGGATAACTACTATTGGATAAGTGGATACAGGTGCTTAGTAGTTAACTTTTTTTTTTTTTTTTTTTTACTATTTTTCTAATTATTGAGATTACTGTTTTAGACTATGAAACTAGAACTCCGGTTTACTATCCGAGCCACAAAAAAAAAAAAAAAAAAAAAAAAAAAAAAAAAAACTAATTTTAAACCAAAAGATACAAGTCAGATTATCACAAATGCCTAAGTTCATTTGCTCATAAAAGAAGAATGCTTAAGAAACACATCACACATCCCCCCCCTTCTTTTCGGGTAAAATAAATGAGTCGGATAATCTCAAATGCTTAATTTCATTTGTTCGGAAAGGAATGATGCCTCACAACCCATTTTAATCCCTAAAACGAGTCAATTTCGAAGCAATCCAGAGTCGTACAGGCGCCTTGTTGGTCGTCTTATCTATCTTATTGTCACCCGGCCTGACTTATCTGACTATGTTCATATTTTATCTCAATTTATGTAACATCCTTTACACGATCATTGGAAAGCTGCTCTTCGCGTTGTGCGATATTTCAAGGGCAGTCCGGGCACAGGTATCTTTCTTCTTGCACAGTCCTCCTTGCAGTTGATAGGATGGTGTGATGTTGTTGATTAGGCAGGTTGTCCCACTACCGGCTGGATGTGCAACTAGGCGCTTCCCATATTTCTTGGAGCACTAAGAAGTAGTCCACTGTTGCTCGTTCGTCTGCTAAAGCTGAGTATCGTGCTATGGTTGCTCTCACTACTGAACTTAAGTGGTTGAAAGGTTTATTGGCCAATTTTGGTGTTTCTCACTCCTCTCCTATTCCTATGTACTTTGATAGTCAATCTACTCTTTCACATTGTTGCTAATCCGGTATTTCATGAACGTACCAAATATATTGAGATTGACTGCCACTTTGTTTGGGAAGTCATTGTTCAAGGTCTTATTGCTACTCAGCAATAGTTAACTGATGTCTTTACTAAAGCTCTCGGTCATGTGCAGTTCGATGGATTACTTCACGAGTTGAACATTTGTGATCTCCATGCTCTTAGGGGGGGGGGGGTTGTGATTGTACTATATTTAATTAATTGTAAATATAGTAGATTTCCTATTCTTGTCTTTCTAGGATTAGGAACCTGGTTTCTTCTAGAGAAAGAAACCCTGTAATTCTGTAACTATAAATATTCTTGTTAATACATCAATGAAACACAAGTTTGTACCAAATCTCTGTCTAATTTGTCATAATCCCTGAACATCTTGTTACATACCACATTCTTCTTCTTTTTAAGCTTTCTTTAAAACCCCTCTCGATTTCTTGTTCAAACAGAAGGAAAAGGAGAGGTGGACGCTAGAACGAAACACTGATTCTTCTTCTTCCTCGAGAGCATTACCATTTTGTTGAAATCTTGTACTGCCAGTTCATGTATGTGAAACCAAAGTAGGCGTTTTCTCAATTGATTGGGGTTCAAGAATTTAAGAAATCAAAAAAATCAATTCAAGATTATTAACTTTATGGATTCAATTCAGGAATTAAGTCTCAAAATCACAAAATTTGTGAAGTGTGAATCGTATGCTTAGGCTGGAAAATTCAAGCGCTTAGGAAGACAACTAAGAGAGACAACCAACAAAGGCACGATTTCCTAATTTTAATGGTCCTAAAATTTTGAAATAATGATATGGATTAATGGACCAAGAGAAGACCAGAACTTGACATAAAAATTACAAAAAGAAAATGCTAGAAAGACGAACACAAAGAACAGAAAAATGTTCATACAACAAAAACCAAGTATGAAAATAATGTTCAAAATCATATTCAATTGTCAACTGCCCCTATCGAAAATAAGATTGACTACTGATTCCAAAATAATGCACTAATTTTCAGATTTTGAAGTTGGCCAGTTAGCCCAACAAAACTTAAAATTTGTTCCTAATAACACAACAATATTAGACTAATTCTAAGTAATTTTTTTTATATAAATTTTAAACACCACCTCTCCTACATGTTTTGTTGTCATAAATAAAATTACAAGTCATGCCCGCTACCCTCACACTGTGCTAGAGGTTGAGAAATAATTGAGAACGTAGACTGGTTTATAGTTGGTTTGCAAAATCATATTCAATTGTCAACTGCAGCTATCAAAAATAGGATTGACTACTGATTCCAAAATAATGCACTAATTTTCAGATTTTGAAGTTGGCCAGTTAGCCCAACAAAACTTAAAATTTGTTCCTAATAACACAACAATATTAGACTAATTCTAAGTAATTTTTTTATATAAATTTTAAACACCACCTCTCCTACATGTTTTGTTGTCATAAATAAAATTACAAGTCATGCCCGCTACCCTCACACTGTACTAGAGGTTGAGAAATAATTGGGAACGTAGACTGGTTTATAGTTGGTTTGCAGAATGAAGTATTTATGGGATGAGAGAAACTATTAATCTTCTGAATCTGTAATTCATGAATCTGATTAATCATCTTCGAATTATAAAAGAATTAGATTAAGTGCACTATTAATTTGTTCCAAATTCAGCCAAAATCTCTCCACAATCCTAATGAGAATTCAATGAAAACATAGAATCTAGAATAGAGAAAAACACAGGTTGATCATACACGCAATAATTTCGTTCGGCATTCGTGTCCACATGACTTCCAAATAAATTCTCATTTACTTTTTAACACATAAATCGTACAATAACAATTTAACTCATGTGACCTACTTTTTATTCAATCATGGTTTGATCAACTCATTTGATTAACTCAATTTTCCCTTAATATTCAACCAATTTAGATTGATCTCAATATGAAACGACGGCGAAAACCCTAAATGAATTAAACATTAAGAAGAATCTTCATTGTAAAATAGAATGAACAAATTATGGTAAAATAAAAAATAAATCTGATAACTGATGATAAAAAGATTAATGGATCAAAAATTGACACGACCATCCCCTAAAAAAATAAATAAAAATTAAAGCCAAAAAAAAAAAAATTACATCAAATCTAAACCACTGAATCCAGTCTTTATAACTTTTGTGTTCAATTCAAAAGGGAACCATAATTGTGCGTCAATATTTTCACCAAATCTAGCATGTGCAGCAGGCCTCACGTTGCTATTTGAAGAATGAGACGAGGAAATAAAGGATTGTAATATTGAACAAGTTAAGGAGGGAGGGAGGAGGTGTTTGGTGGCAATTGGGTGTGGGGGCAAATGACCATGTCCTGAGTCCTGAGTTCTCACTCTTGACTCTTACCGTCAACTTCAATTTACGTTACAATCAACTCTACAATACATTCATTTCAACCCAATAACTCTATTTTTTATTTAAAAATAATATTTTATTTATATTTATATTTATTTTTATTTTTTTTATTATATCACTATAATTTTTTTACTCATTCACATTATATTTTTATAAGCATATCTATATTTATAAATTTAGTAATTTAATCTTAAACTATATTTTAAAATAATTAATATTAATTAATAATAAAATAATTTGTATAAAATTAAGTATAATAATAATAATGAACATATGAATTGTATTGATTTAGTTTTATAACGAAATAAAATAGGTAAAACATACAAAATATTAAATTTTATTAAACATAAAAATTTTAAAACATACAAACTACCAAATTAGCATGCTTACAAGATATTATTAAAAAAAAAAAACATAGCAATACCATTCAAATGAACATAACTCATTTCTTAGTTCGATAAGTAAGCACGACGTGCCCATAAATGATCTATTAAGGCATTTCTTAACTCAAAGTGTGTATTTTTGTCCTTGACTTGTCTGTACCGAGTGAGAAATTGATCAAATTGACTATTACGATTTGGTATCATTTGCACATCAGGCGTTGACTTTAATAACATTGGTGAGAGTGAAAGCGGGCTAGATAACGACAATAATAACGGCGAATGAATATGTTAGTTTAGTTATTATTAGTTACTTAATAATAAGTTTGTATGAGTTTGTTTATGTTGAAGTGAATGTATTTTATGCGAATTTGTATTTTTTTAATTGTTGTTTGTAATAATATTTTATTTAGTAAGTAATAAATTTTAATGTTATTTTGTTTTATTTTTTTCCTAAAATTCAATGTTAAATAATTTTATATTTATTTCATTATTTATAAAAATAATGGTCAAAATTCGAAAATTTTAAACTATATAATTAAATATAAAAATTTTAATCATACAATAATTATTAATATAAATATAATTTATATCACAAAATTATATTAGTGTTAATTTTTTAAAAAAAATTGAATAAATCTATAAAAAAAAATGAAAGAAATGTAGAATAAAGTAATAAAAAGTTTTTTGAAAACGTTAGAACCGGCATAAATAGGGATAAAGTAAAAGTGGGTTTTACAGTTCCTATTGTAGATGCTATTAGGAGCGTCACATGGGGCGCTGGCCGAGGAGGAGGAAATCACGCCAACAACCAAACCCATCAATCAAAATGGGCCCCAGCTGCGATTGGCCCATCCTCACACCGCTCTTTCTGAACTTAATTTTTTAATGCTTTAATTTAAAATTTAAATCTCCCCCACCAATTACGCGACGAACCGAATTTTTCTTTGTCATTTTGTTGCGTTTGACGATGATTAAGTTTCCAAGTGAGGCCTTCACCTTCCAATGGAATTTTCTATACTCGTGTCATCTTTTTATTTGATGCAATTTTTTTTTTTATACATATTACATTAAATTGTAGGCACCTCATTAACGATAAATAATTAAAATTTGAGTGAATTATATTTACCTCATCTTCACGTTATGTATACTCTGATTGACTATTTAAATTAATAACTACTAACCTCCTGATCGATGAAAAAATGAATAAAAATACTGATGTAAGTATTATTATTATTATTATGAAAAATAAAATTAACATCATTTTATAATCTCATTTTGACAAAATATCGTCAAATTTTTTCATTTTTTAATATTTTTTTATGTTTGACTTTAGTTAAATAATATATTAGTAATTATCAAAAACTTTAGAGGATAATAAGTAGTTTAACAGACCAAATGAGAGTAAATGTAATTCACCCTTAAAATTTTGATAAAATTCAAGAACAATGAACCATTTCCTCCATTTAACTATATTTCTTGAGTTAAAAATATGTTAGTTAGTCGTATATACTAATTCACGTCATTTTATTTGAAATTAATAGGTGTTAAAATTTTCAATAAAATTTTTTATAATTGTAACCAGATTCTTGAGGATTGCTATAATTTTTTTTTTTTTTGGTTATATGTTTTTAGTATTTTTTGGATCTCCCAGTCTAAAAATATATCTTCCCATCAATTATAACTTGTTCACAAAATAGGGTTCAATTACCACATTACTTGGACATTTCTCAAAATTTTGAATGAAGCTACTTTTCTATCAAAAAAAGTATAGTATATTTTACCACATGGTAAAATGATTTATAAATTGGATGAAATTTTTTAATTATTGAAATTGGAAGGGGTGTAATTTATGGAGTTAATTATTTTATCACCTAGAATTTGAGCTAACAGCATTAATGGCTCAGGTGTATTAACAGGTTGACTTCACCAATCACCTTACATAATTTATACCTCTCCTCCTCCCACACCAACTTTTAGATCTGATGGGAAACATCAATATCCTTTCCTCTCTGTTTTAGTATTTCATCCATCCCTAGACTTCATCAAAACTCATCCTTCCACAAACATCCATGTCAAAAAATCACCCAACTTGGAACAATATGTATACTTCCTCCATTTCATTTCACAATGCAACTGAATTTTTCTTTCTGACAAATGTTAAAACATAAGTTACTTGTATAATTTTAGAGAAATAAATAATTATTTATGTATATTTAACCTTAAGGGTGCATTTGTTTCGTGAGAATAAGAATGAGAGTAATTATAATTTGATAATTTAATAATCATTGAAATAATCTGATTCCTTTTGACATTATTTATTCATATATCTCCACACGATTTTTTTATTCTCTTTTTAACCAAACAAATACACCCTAACTCATTCAGTCTTTTTATTGTGAACTTACCAAATCTTCCCATTTAAAATATTTGGAATGAATTACATATACTTTCTTTATAATTTGATCAAACTATCAATAATTTCGTGCACTCTATTTTGTAAGGCTACATTTCTTTACCTTTTAGCCTCTCCTCTGTCTATTCAAAAGGTGAAAAAGTTTTCACAATTTGAAATCCCAGACCAGAAAGGGTAACTACATGAGGAAAAAGAGGATAGATAATTGGAATCAATCACAAAAGCAAGCCCATGCAAAATTGAACAAGTATGCAATGGCATGGATTGTAGAGAAAGTTCACATATTATTTTAATCAGAAACTGCTTTCTGAGCAGCAGACAAAATTATCAGGGGGTGCTACTGCTGAAACTTCTCTCCACACTCCCTCCCCAGTCCCACCTCCCCCCAATCTCTTTTCACACCTGCCCTATACATTTAATGTTCTTCTCCTTATATAAACATCCTCAACCCACTAAATCTCAGACCCCCATTCTGTTCCTTTCAAACCTAGTTTTGCACTTTCCAATATCCATTGCTAGAAAATGGCTCTACGCATTTCTTTCTTGTTTCCTCTGTTCTTGATCTTGGTGAACTCTGCTTTAGCTGCTAGAAAGGTTATTACTACTCCTCCTCCTCCTCTAGAAGGTAGCTACTCAAAATCCCACTTTAGATTTGTCTTCTAGATCTTTATGTTCATTCTCTTATCCCTTCTGTTTTCTGCTACATGCTTCTTTCTTGCATTCCTGCTTTTGGGTTTTTCTTATTTTAGCACTATACTGTAACCAAATTGTAAACTTTCTTTGTTCCCTTTTAAGGGATTTGTTGTATGTATCTGACTTTTGTATTGTCTGAACTAATATCAAAGATGTAATGTGCTCTGGCTCCATTTTTTTTGGCCACTTCAGGACTTCTACCAAATGGAAACTTTGAGGAACCACCAAAGCCAAAAGACATCAAGAAAACAGTGCTCTTAGGGAAATATGCGCTTCCCAAGTGGGAAATTTCTGGCAGAGTTGAGTACATTCATGGAGGGCCACAACCTGGTGGAATGTACTTTGCAGTAGCCCATGGTATTCATGCAGTTAGGCTCGGGAATGAGGCCTCAACTTCCCAAACAATTCCTGTTAAAAATGGAACTCTTTATGCACTCACATTTGGAGCTTCAAGAACATGTGCACAAGATGAGGTCTTGAGGGTCTCAGTGCCTTCCCAAACAGGGGATATACCCCTGCAAACATTATATAGTAGCAATGGTGGTGATACCATAGCTTGGGGCTTCTTAGCTACATCAAATTCTGTAAGAATCCTGTTTCACAATCCTGGGCTTCAAGAGGATCCAGCTTGTGGTCCACTTTTGGACGCTGTTGCTATTAAAGAACTTTACCCACCTAGACCAACTAGAGGTAAGTAAATTCATTTTTCACTCAAATCTTGCACAAGGGATTCAATGTGCATCCATGATCTGCCCTTCTCAGTTGTGAAATATTCATTTATTCAGTTTTAAGTCTGCAAAAGTTTCTTCTTCAGCAATTAATTTGCTCCAGTTCGCTAGCACATGACCTGTAGCTGTAGGCGTATTAAGTGGGGGCTTTCCATAAAATATCTATTTCATGTCAGTTTCCAGATCTTGAAAAAAACTGAATAGGTGTATTGGGCTTTCAACAAGTAGCGGGTGCGCTCGAATTGGATTTTCAACAGATTTTTCTATCACCATTTTTTGGATATATTTAATTTGTGTATGATTGTTTGCAGTGAACTTGGCCAAGAATGGTGATTTCGAGGAAGGTCCTCACAGGTTAATAAACTCATCCAATGGTGTACTTCTACCTCCAAGCCAAGAAGACAGAACATCTCCACTTCCCGGATGGCTTATTGAATCGCTCAAGGCCGTAAAGTTCATAGACAAAGCTCATTTCAATGTACCTAATGGAATTGCAGCTATAGAATTGGTGGCAGGTAGAGAGAGTGCCATTGCACAGATTATCAGAACAGTCCCCAACAAGTTATACAACCTTACATTCAGTGTAGGGGACGCGAAAAATGGTTGCCACGGATCGATGATGGTCGAAGCATTCGCTGCCGGCGATACCCTGAAAGTTCCGTTCGAATCCGTCGGAAAGGGCCAATTCAAGACAGCAAGTTTCAAATTCAAAGCTGTTTCAAACAGGACAAGAATAACATTCTTTAGCTCATATTACCACACAAGGGTAGATGACTATGGGACTCTTTGTGGCCCTGTTCTTGATCATGTCAGAGTTTTCCCTTCTAAGTCCTAATCACTCATCCTCAAGCCTGCTGGCTATTGATTAGAGCAAAACTGCTTATATGCCATAAAAAAGATTGTTTTTTTTTTTTTTTCCTCTAGATGATGCCCGTCCGCTTCTATGTTTGGCTTCTTAGTGCCTTAAGCGTGATGATATGAGTGATTCATATACACATACTATTGCATTTCTTGTAACCATGATATGAATGATGCTCTGCAATTGATATGGAGATCTTCAACATGCCAAAACAGGAGTACCAAACATATCATTAATGCTCCTGACTAATTAAAGTTAAATGAAGTCAAATAAGAGAATTGAAACCTAATAGTTAACACTTATCAATAGGTATGGAATTCGAATCATTTAAATTTTAATTTCCATAAGAGAAAAAGGAAAAAGAAGGGATTATTAATATACAGTAATTACAACCCTTTTCTGCACCATCCTCAACCTTCCTTGATAACCAGAAGAAATGATGGGACCCTGGATAGTCCTACTAAACAACAGTAACCTATAAATTCCATATGATGAAGCCCTTTGTTGTTAGAAATGAAATCTTCCTCTATTACAATATCCATTTAACAGAATATGTGCCCCCAGCCCTTCTGCTTCTAAATCCATCTGAGACAAGATACAATGCCTTATTTTCAAATCAATATGCTTGAACTTTTTGTCTCTGGAAACAAATGGCTGATCACTTGCTATCCTCTAAGGTACCAACGAGGCACTTTTCCAACAAAAATTCAGCATTAACCCAAGCGTGATACTTATCTATATAGAGTATTAAGGATTCAAACAATCAGCTACTTCATCTTTGGTCAAGCAAATTCATAAAGGAGGAATAATCTAACAAATAACAGATTAGGCAATTGTTCAACTGCTTATGAAGTGAGCTCTGACTACATGAACATAAGAATCCACAGATAAAAGATGTAAGCGAAGCATACAAGTTTATTATTTGTGGAACTACTGACAGACAGAATAACAGTTTGATGGCTCATCATCTTCACATAAGTGATATATACTTAGAATTCAATCCAGACATGAATATGAAGATATTATATGGCGACAAGATGACAAAAATAGCTGCATACAGTGATCAATTTGAAAAGCAGTCAGACTTCATAATTGTGGTCCAAAAAACTGTTTATTCACAGAAAGGATACTAAACAAAGACGTGCAATCCTTTCCAACTGCTTTCATCAGCATATCAGTACCTGATAAACAAGTAAAACACATCATTGCGCATAGGTGAGAATGCTGCCAAATAAAAGATAAGAAGATTTTTAAAGTGCAGACAAATTACTTATGGCTTGGATTCAAACAGTAAATCCAATGTTCAGAAAGTAAAGTAAAATTGCTATAATGTGGATAATTAGCACCAAAGTGAAATAAAGTTGGAAAATTAAAGGACAGCCCTCACAATTCTTGCAAGTTCTTTCGCAAGATATTACATAAGCATCAAAGTGAAAGAAATCAGCAATCCATTAGAACATCAGTAAAAGGAAGATTGAAGTCATCACAACTATCATGCTCATATGTCAATTCGTGGATGATCACCACGAATATTCTGCTTAGCAAGCGGAAAATTTTAGGCATTATAGTTACAACTGGGGATCCAGTGGAGGTAGAGTTTTGAATGAAGCAGGTCAAAAGCGACATTCTTAATTCATTAGTTGAAAGATAATCTTCAGGGCCGGTAGGACTCATTTCCCGGACTATGAGATATATCAAGGAACCATAACTCCACCAGACAATAGAGTTCTGCTTGTGCTAAAACAGATCTCCTCTGAGTTAATGGGGAGGTTTTCGTACACATAAAAAACAGAACCACCTTGAGCTATATACCTAACCAAAAGTATCCATTGAAGATTTTCTGCAACTTCATGCCCTTTATCAAACACGCAGAAGCAGAAAGGCAGCTTAGGGTCAAAGTTACAAATAGATTTCCCATTTGCCATTATCTCAATGAGGGAGCAACTATTATTGACCCTAAGAGGCTAGTACTAGTAGTAACTCTTGAGTAAGCATAAATGAGTAACCCTAGAGGGTATGGAAAATAAACCCTTTTCTATCAGTGAAGCACTTAAGATGCTAACATCATATGTCAGTATTTCAACTCAATATAAAAGTGTTGATGGGGAAAGCAAATGGCATAGGGTTACTAAATTGTACACAAGGTGAGATAACGGTGATTTCAAGGCCAAACTTTGAAGATTATTTGTTGTTTACAGTAAAGATCTTTGCAGGAGTTTCCTCAATTGAAGGTTTCTAATTTTGAAGCCTTAGAAATCAAGTATATTGTGCAAGTGTTATCTTTTTGCAGTTGAGTCTAAATACGAAATTCATTCTTTAAGAAAGTGAAGGATTGTCCAATATAAATTGTTTTTAGTTTTGATAGTTATAAATAATGTACCTCTCTAAGAGGAGACTTCAGACTTGAGTTCAATAAACTTTCATGCAACAGTGTTTCCCTTTAAGTGTTAATGTTCTAATCCTAGTCCTAAACAAACTTTCAGATTCTTTTATGATTAATTTCAGTTTCCTACCTTCTTAAAATCCTAAAAGATTTTCTAAACTCTGTTCTAAACGAACATATACACGTGCAGCATCAGTTATGGTTATGCTTGAATAAGCAAAAAGTGGGAAAAGAAGAAGCTCAACATGGTAAATAACTCTAAAAAGACAGGATAACACAAACAAGAGCAAGGACATATTTCTATGGATATTACAATTACTACAAACAAATAACAGCTCAAAACTTTTACAAGCTTTACTTACCTCCTGGATGAAATTTCATATATGGAGCTATATTGTAAACTTGTCCCTTAAGAACTGTCCACATAGCGTCCCCAGTTTTGTGTTGTTTAACTTCATTCATGGAAATAAGCCTCTTGCTTGACTGCCCGTTTAAGCCTGAGACAGAATCATTTGAGGACATCAGAAGAAATTCATGTTCAGTTTTCTTCCAATGGAAGATATAATGATCAATGGACAAATGATTCTGAACTTATGGCCTAACAAACCATTGAGTCACTTATAGAACTTCAAAAACAGATCATCTCCTCAACTTCTTTTAACAGAATCATTGTGGCCATAAGCTATCGGGGTAATCCACCTACATTTACATAAAGCTAAAGCATATCCCTCTGGAAGAAAGCATGTAAATGAGTTCTGAGCATCCTGAACAACAGAAATCTATGTTCAACTCAATAAAAGGTAAATGAAGCATTTAAAGAAATGATCCAGAACTGTTATCATACATCCTCAATGTAACACTCCATGACCAAGTAAAACCTGTGACTGAGGCATGGAGCTTCAATCTGGTGCAGTATTAGTTCACAAACTTGTTTGGAAGCTGATTTTGAATGTAAGCCACCCAGAATTAGAGAAACTATAGTAATTATGTTATGCGGTAAAACAAGAATTCAGTTATATTCAAAGTCATAGATGGAGGATCTGCACTAAATGACATGAAATGAATGTACAATAATCATCGCATAACGTTATATTCTCCCAGACAATACATCACAATAAAATTCACTAATCAACTCAGTTTACTTCTGCTCATCAAGAGTATTTTGCTAACTTCTTTTTGGGTAGACATAATGTCACTTTCTCCCATGGAGGTGGCTCTCCAAGCGTGAGCCAAGAAGTCGAACCATAATAGCTCATCATTCAGGAATAAGGTTCATTGAGGACCTCATAGCACCATTTTCTTGCATAGTTATTTTTAAAAGCCAGAAGCTATTCAAGAATAGTTGTCAGATTAAGAAATTTTCCCTATTGGTTTATTTATAAAAGAAGAGAGGCAAGACAAAATAAGACTGAGAAAGGAACTATTAAAAAGTGCATGACACAACTAAAAATGTGTTTTGATAGAACATGATGGTGAGATCTGATCAAAATAGACAACCCCACAATGTGATAAAGATACTTTAACCTCAAGTACCTTTATAAGGGAAGTTATTCACCTTGCTTCACCTGAAATCAGATGAAGTCCCCTCATAGAACGGCCATTTCTTTATATTTTTATTTTCAATAGCTCCACCTACTAGGAGGACGCAGGGGATGCTAATGCAGTGCATATTACATTACCAATGCCTCAAGAAATGTAAACATTAAAAGAAAATATATCTTTAAGTCAAACAACTCATCTGAAAAAAACATAATATTAAGAGAGACTTCATTACTGTTTGACTTCAGGGACAGCAATAGTCAAATTCATAGTATCCATCATTTATTTTTAACTAGGACAGCACATGTTAGATAATATCTACTGGCATCCCAAAAACAGATGTACACTAACATATGCATTTTAACATTAAAGGTAAATTTAATTCTTTACCTGCAAGATCAGGATGCGTCCTTGTGAGTTTCATCCAGTCCATCTGGCTGTATCCCTTCTCAAAGGGAACCTTGGTTCGTGGGGCAGGTTTCCTAGTAGGAGTCTTCAGCGCTACTGAATCATTGGCTGAACTTCCTACATTGTCTGCATCTGTTTGGTTTGAATGTTGTTGGTTCACTTGTCTTTTAGCAGATGCATCAATGACACTGAATGACAAAGATCCTATGTTTCCTTCTTTCTGTTGAATAGCGTTTCCAGGCAACTTATCCTTCCACAACACACCATTAGGTTGACTACTATCAACACCATTTAATAGTTTATCATCTATTTTGATCCCACTAATGTTTTGAGCTACCATTGATGCATCTCTACTGTCTTGGTCTTCAGCAACAACAACCTATTTAAATATTAAAATTTCAAAGATTTCAGTACACTTTACTCCAAATATCCAATGGAACAATCAAAATCAACACTATTACTCTACTTCCCAACCAATTTTACCACACAATTGGATAATGCATTAATTAAATATAACCAATAACTTACAGGACAAAAGGTAAAATCATCGTCATCAGCCATGACTGATGCAACAGCAATTCCTATCAAGCAACAGTTTAGGGGTTGATTTCCTCCTGCCAAGACGAATCCGCGAAAATTTAGACAAGCGAAATGAACAAAGGCACTCAGAATAACACTTAGCCTAAGACCCTCTCCCAAGAAAAATTTGAACATCATTTCCATCATCTGGAAGTTGCCACACAAGATGAGGTATAGCACCAAGACCAAAGTTGACCAACTACAATGGCTTTTTCTATATGCTTCAAAGAAATTCATATAATTCAGTAGTAAAGAAAAACTAAATGACAGGACTTACCAGCAAAACTAATATTGAATATTAGCATTACAACTAATCTCTGATTTATTTCCAACTTAAAGCACAATAACTAAAAGGGTTTATTCACAATAAACTAATACAGCTAAACTCAACCATTGAGCTTTTCTAACCTTCTTTCCCTTGTCTTCCCAAACTTTCAAAAATCAACCTAAAAACTTTAATTTCAAACACGCCCATGTTTGAATGAATAAAATAATAACGGGCCATTTCTCACCTCAGTTTTCACATTCCATGATTTCAACAATCTTCCCCAGATATCATGACTTCCCACAAACACACCCACACCAAAGAAATAAAAATTGCAGAAATTGTGAACCGTGAACCCACCAAAGAGAACAGACATACATCACAAAAATAACGGATGGCTAAAAACAAAAGCACCAAAAATTTATCAAATTTAACCCAAAAAAAATGCTTACTTTGTCGACAATAATGGTTCACCCTGATGAAGTCGTCTACGTTCAAAAAAGTACCAAAATCGGAACAAAGAACGGAAGAAATCAAAGTCGGAGAACTTGGAATGGTATGGAGTCAAAAAACGACTGGGCTAGGTAGGATCGTGAGAATACGGGATTAAATTTGCGCAATTACTCGGCGTTTAATGAACCAAGCCCGCTACGCTGATTTTTTTTTTTTTTTTTTCTTTTCTTTATAATCCATAGTCAACTTTTTACTAAGAAATAATGTTAAAGAAAACATTTTTTTTTTATTTTTTTTTGGCTCGTGCCCGACAGGCGTGTGTCCAGCGGCACCTAGGAAGCTAGGTGCTTCCATCTCGGCGGGCGCTTGCCCATTTTTTTTTTAAAATATATATAATTTTTTTTAGTTTACATTTTTTTGTTCACTTATTTTTTAAAAATTATAAAAAAAACTTTTGGTTCGGATATTTTGTCTATCTTTTTAAAAATTATTTTTCCAAAAATTATTTTTCCAAAACCATATAAAGAGATTTTTAGTTAAGATTTTTTTTTTTAGTTTAAAATTTGTATTTTGACATGATTTTTAGTTTAGTTTTATTTAAAAATTTAAAATTTTTATAAATTATTTTGACGCAAATTATATGGTTGTATAAGAGACCAGTTGATATATAATAGGGTATGTCCCATGGGGGGGGGGGGGGGGGGAGGAGCACTCTGAATCCTCTGTTACGGATTTTCTGTTCCATTTTTGTTCTAGTGTAAGACGGTGACTTTTTTTTTTTTTTAAACTATAGATATTAGCTTATTAAATCTAGGCTTGGCTCACTCAAAATCAGCTCACTTATTTTTTTTACTTTTTTACTTGTTTCTCATGAAATCGTCTCAATAAGTTTTTCTTCCTTTTTCTCTATCTTCATCTTCCAAACCCGCTTGATCGTTGGCTGCAGTGTTCATCTTCGAAAAGATGAATGTTGAGGGTAAAAAAATATAACCGCAATAGAATAGAATTCTGTTACAGAGGATCTGGATTGCTCAAAGGTCATCACTCACTCAACGGCTCACAAAATATTCTTTTTTACCGTTTACTTCTCTTTTCCCTCGAATCACGGTATCAGTTCCAAGATCATACAATTTAAAGCGAGACGAAAGTTCAGTACTCGATGGAAGTAATTGGCTTCTTCATCGGAATCAGATACAATGTTGCTGCAGCAGAAGACTTTCTGAGTTTTTGCTGTTTTTCAAAGACTTCCTGCTATTTTTGCACAATATTCTTAGAAACTTCAGTCTGAATTCCATATTTGAACGAGTGTGTGTTGTAGAATCCTCTTCTCCACCCAAAATCCCTCTATTCTTGTTCTCAAACGTTCTCCCTCTGTTCCAAAATTAGTAAGGCTTTGATATATTCTTTAGATTGACTAAGTTTGAATAATCTCTAGTCAGCTTTGTTGTCTTGTTGCTTTTCCGGATTTCTTTTGTGGCAGTTGTTGGAAATTGACCTTCACCGATTCTCTTTTGGCCCTCTTCCTCACACTCTTGACCTCCCAAACCTCAGGTATGGCCTGATTTCAAGAGTCCTTTGCCGCCGCAGTTTACTGGATTTTGGTTGTTCGTTTGATACTCTGCACTCTCATCTTTGATCCCGGGGTCACAGTGCATAATGTCTTTCTTAGAAAATTTTTGGCATTGTTCTGGAATTGGAATTCAATAGTTTGAAATGATTTTTTCTTAGTGATGTCTATGCTTATTACTATGGTGCTGGACTCTAGTAGATATTTTCTATATGGATTTCTGTTCTGTTTATCAACTGGCTTCATAGTGGAAGCTAATAGAATCTGTGCTGAAACCGTTTATACTACTGTGTACTATAAATCAAAGGTGTGTAGTATTTTTTGCTTCTGTACAAGTTTTTTTTCTCTCTATTAGTGTTTCTGTTACTGTTATTGAGGATGAGAATACGTTATTCTTGGTGAACAAACTATTCTTAAATTATGCAGTATGCATACTAATAATGGTGGGGGTGGTCTGGTGAGGAAGACTTCAAAACATTCTAGCCTAACCACTGTTTTTTAATTGTTAGAAATTTCAGCATCGGGCTGGCCTTTTGTTGATGGAATTAAGTCAGTTTCTTCAATCTTTCCAAGATCTGTATTTTTGGTGAATGATTGAAATTATATTTATATCTACGTTATAGTCATTGTTTATTTTTAGATCAAAACCGAGGGACAGGGAGAGAGATAGAAAGTTTTGTTGTGAGAAGGAAGGTAGTTAAAGGTCTAAGATTGATCTGACTTCCTGACTTTATCCAAAAATCATCACTAGAACAGATGAAGATTCCAACTTTTGAATTAAATAAATTAAGCACAAAAAGAGACGAATATTAAAAATTGTAGAAACAGAAGTCTTTGTGTTCTTGAATCATGAAACCCATATATTTTACAAAATATGTAAATCCATGATCTACTGTTTTTGCATGCCTTTGGATTTTTTATGTCTTGAGTCTGGATGGTAAATATATGTGGCTTTGACTATGTTGAAGTAGTGTTGGTAGCATAGTGGAGTTGGTAGTATGTCTGATGAATAGCTTTTACCATATTAGCTGTCGAAAGGTTCCATCAATGTGTTGTGTGATGTATTGATATTTCTATTTATGTTGTTTGTATTTATTGTTTCCCAAGGAATTAGATGTTGGATTATTAATTATTAACCTTTAATTTAGCCACCTTGGTTTTAGTAGGGTATGTGGTTGAATTTCAGTTATAGAAAATATTCTTAAAATAAGAAAAAAGATATATAAGAAATAAAGAAATGATTATTTTTGTTTACGTTACTCTCACGTTGTCATCCCTTATGACTTTTTGTATATCTAAATGTCATTACTCTAATGTTTTGAAATTGTTTTTTTCTCCTCAGATAATTGATACTGTTGTTGCATCTTAATGCCGCATTGGTTCTGTCAAAGTTAGATTACCACTCATTCTGGAAGGACGCTAGGTACTTGGCATATTGCAGATTTTCAAAGAGAAACCCGACTAGTTTTGCAAAGAAAGCAATAAATTTTTCTCCTTTTTTTTTTTTTTTTTTTCCTCTTCTTGCAGACTAATCATTTCAAGATACAATATTGGTAAAAATTTTACAAATTGTACTTTTAATTGAATAATATCTAATATTTGAAGATAGAATAGTGGAAACTTATGGATGTTGAATTGTTGTTTTATTATTTTACTTTCGTTGACAATAAGATTTGTATCAGTAAATTTTAATGAAGCAATGAAAGTATATATTTTGTATTTTTTCATTATGATTTATTCATTTCCATCTTATTCATTATTTATGTCTTTTGAAACCTTTTGTTTGATTGTTTCTTTAGGTTTAAATTTGATAATTATATGGCTGGTGTATCTTCTTCTTGTCGTCAATTAAATTTTGAAGATGGTAATCATAATGGTGAAGATGAGTTTATCATTAGCATTAGTTCAAGCAATAATCAGGATGTGACCAAAGAATTAATTCCAAAAATAGGAATGGAGTTTGAGACTGAAGAAGAGGCTTACCAATTTTATTTGGCATATGCTAAGAAAGTTGGGTTTGGGATAAGGAGAAGCACACAACATAAAGATAAATTCGGTAACTTCACTGACAGAACTTTTTGCTGTAGTGCTCAAGGTACACGGAGAGAAGACAAGCGAGATTTATATGTTAAAGCAGCACGTCCCATAACAAGATTTGATTGTGAGGCTAAAATGAAAATCACCTGTCGAAGAGGGCGGAAATTTTGTGTGGTTCAGTTCATTGAAGAGCATAAGCACTACCTCTCAAGTCCAAACAAGACGTACTTACACAGATCTCATTGAAATGTAAGTTCAGCTGCTACAATTCAAATTGAAATGGCAAATGACGTGGGAATTCCACCAAAAGCATCTCATGATCTAATGGTTAGGCAAGCAGGTGGTCGAGAGAATTTGGGTTTTATTCCAACTGACTACAAAAATTACCTACGGTCCAAAAGAACAAGAGATGTGAAAAGAGGGGATACAGGAGGCGTTCTGGAATATTGCATAAAATGAAATTTGATGATCCCAATTTTTTTTATGCTATCCAAGTTGATGAAGATGGTCTGATAACCAACATTTTCTGGTCAGATGCAAAGATGAGAGCGGATTACTCAAATTTTGGTGATGTGATTTGTTTCGACACCAGGAAGAACAATGAAGGTCGTCCTATTACTTTATTTGTAGGTGTAAACCATCACAAGCAAACTACACTGTTTGGAGCTGCATTATTATATGATGAGACTGCCCTCACGTTTGAATGGTTATTTGACATTTTTGCCAAAGTTATGCGCGATAAAAGACCTCAACCTATTCTTACAGATCAAGATGCTGCAATGTCAAAGGCTTTAGTACTTAGATGGCCTGAAACTCATCATCGATTATCTATTTGGCACATTTATCAAAATGCAGCCATCCATTTGAGTGGTGTTTTCTCTCAATTCAAAGATTTTACGAAAGATTTTTGCTCGTGCATATATGATTTTGAAGAAGAGGAAGATTTTCTAAATGCATGGAATGAGATGTTATGAAAGTACAAGCTTGAAGACAATGATTGGTTGATGCGCATGTTTGGAATAAAGGAAAAGTGGGCTTTAGTGTATGGAAGGCAAATATTTTGTGCAGACATGACGACAACACAAAGAAGTGAGAGCATGAATAGTGTGTTTGAAAGGGTATGTGACTTACAAACACAAATTCTTAGAGTTCTTTCACTATTTTGAAAGACTCCTAGAAAGTCGTAGATATGAAGAGTTGAAGGCTGATTTTCATTCAAATATAAGCATTCCGTCATTACTGTATCCAATTGAAATTTTGAAACATGCATCAAGTGTTTATACCCCCGAGGTGTTTAAATGGTTTCAAAATGAGTGGTGTAAGTCTCATGATTCTAGTATTAAAAGTTTTGAGGAGGTTGGACCAATTATAAAATATCAAATAACGCCTCCTAGGAAGAGTTATCACCATATGGTATCTTATGATTCATCTAGTGGAAAAGTTGATTGTAGTTGCAGAAAGTTTGAATTTGCTGGAATTTTGTGCTCTCATGTTTTAAATGTTTTTACAATGAAAAATATCATAAAGATTCCAAGTGAATATATTTTGAAGAGATTGACCCGTAAAGCAAAACTTGGATTCATGGGAGCTGAAAAGTCAGAAATCAGCAGGAGCAATTTGGATCCCCAGATATTGCAAAATACACGATATAAAGAAATGTGTGGGGATATATTTTCAATTGGTTACAAAAGCAGCTGAGAGTGAAGATACTTGCACAATTGTTAAAGATAGTACGTTGAAGATGTTGGAAATTGTGGATGCTAGACTACAAAGTAATGGACCAACTATCCAACACTCGAATGTGAGCTCCACTGCTAGATTACAAGGTGAAGATATGGTTCAATATTCAAGTGTTATATGAGATGACTTGAACCAAAATGGAATTAAGGGAATCAAAATCAAGAAGAAAACAATTTCAGGGAAAAGATTAAGAGGTGGCTTGGAGAAAGCTTTCAAGAAAAGAAAATCAACCAAAAAAGTTCAAATTTCAATAGATCATGCAATTGCGGCACCAACAATACCATCTAATACTGAGGTTTATTTTATTTTATTTTTAATTCTTTAATGTTGTATGACTACTTTATGATGATATTAATAATTTTTATTTTATAGGTGGGACAAAGTACATCAGAGAGTGTTAAGGCTGGTTCAACCAATGTGACAACCTCAACACCAAAAATATTATATGATCTTGAGGTTCCATTAAAAAGTTTTGTACGTTCTTAACATTTATGTGTATAATATACTAATAATTTGTCTTTCTTTCTTGGGTGAGACAGAATATGAGTGCAAACTTTCAAAGCCCATCAAGTCATAATACAGTTCCTTATTTTCAAAGCCCATCAATCCAAATATTTTAAAAGCTTATCAATTGATCGTTTTTGTCCTATTATTTTGGTAGGCTGTATCTGCCAATTCAAGTCAAATACACTTGAAGGTGCTCCATTTTCACTAAGCATGGCTAATTCTAAATTGGTATCTATCTTTTTTCAAAAAATTATAATTAACATTAATTTTTTAATGCACAATTTACTAATGATATTTCTTTTATGATTATTGCAGGCACTACAATCACATAGTGAGAGTAATTTGATGATAAATAACTCACAGTAGAGTACTATTGTGGGCTACAATAATTTTGTTAAAACATGTGATTGTCAAAATCTATGTCTAGAAGGCATGTTTTGTAAAGAAAAAATGAAATGAAAGTAAGAGTTTTATGTTTTGTCAAGATTAAATTAGGTTATTTCAGACATTAGGCATATTTTGTTGAGATTAAATTTGTTTTTACAAATGTTGAATTTTTTTTGTTAATTCAAACGTGAAAAGTTAGGTGGCCCCGGTGGCCAAAAGATTGTTTATCCCAATCCATTAAAGATTGTTCTTCTTTTCATATTTTCTTTTGTTGTTTCCAATTATAATGGTATAAGCTAAGCTAAGCGGGGCGAAGTAGTGTTGCTGCAAAAATGCCTTTATAAAATGTATAAATAAAATGTATAAACAATAAGTATGTATGTCGAGGAGTTTCTGAATTGTTGCAAGAGACACTGCACAAGCATAGTAAACACACAACATATGGCTCGTGTCTTGATGAACTACTGTAATAGAGAAATTATGAATTTCGAAAGTCAGTGTGGACACTTTTCGAGAAAATCTTTCTGGAGATGTGAAAACAAGAAACGGGATATCACCAGAAACTTTGCATTTAGTTCCAGCATAAGGGCAAGTGTACGGGGCGAAATTGGCAAATCTGCTCATGCATAAGCCTCATTCGGTGAGAGGATATATGTTGACAGCCAAATCTCTGGTATTTGTAGGGCAAATCAAGTGATTATGCAACTTTGTCTAATGCCAAGCACCTTATGTTTCCAAGTTCATGTTCACAGACTGGGCAACAAGGAACTTCAGACTTGCAATATGAGCACAAGGTATGGCCATTGGACACTAACAGAGACAAATTGCAAGAATTCACCGGTAAGTCATATGATAATATCACCTGATCAACTTAAGTAACACACTCCAATTACTATGTTTTCTAAAATGCCAAGGCAAAACTTATAACCAGTTACATTCAAGATCTTAATTTTCTTAGATAAAATACTGAATTATTAGGTATCCCAAGAAATTTGATAAAGTTCGAAGCATCTAAAACTTAGGATTCCATATTCAGAGAAAGTCATGGACCATCGGATCCATTCATGACCCTCCATTCAGATACAAGGATTGGCAGAAAACTTAGGCACAACACTGAAATACGTTCTTGGTCAAGGTAAGGTGAAAAAATTATACTGGTTTTCTCATTAAAAATTATTGTTTAGTGTAAAAACTTAGCATTCACAAGAATAATATCAGAACTTACTTGTTGAATTGGAGGGTACATTAAGTGCATGCAAACAGGGCCCTCCAATAAGTCATAAAGATAGGCATCTGATAGCATCCCAAGTTTGTAGGGAGAGCAATCTGATACTTCAATTTCAGGGATAATCAGAGAGGGGAATGTTAGATTCATTGCTGCTTAGAAACGAACTTCCACCAGAAGCCATGTTTTCATCCAAACTTTGGAAAATGGCGCACCGACACCAGATGCTGGGCCAAAACTTCTTTACAGGGTCTTATAGATGAATCCTGATAAAAAAAATAGCATATTAATACAACAAAGTCCTACAGGAAGGAACATCGTCAGTCGTTGGTGTTCTATATCATTGTAGTGTGCAGAGACACTAGCGTGGCAGGTTATCTGTCCAAGATGATAAAAATGGAAAAGAATATAGTAGAAGCACACACATAATTTGATTTTATAAATGAATGTCCAAACCAATTTGGTTTTCCTCTCATACTCCCATATCCAGCATAGATTCAAGAGGTGAACCTCAAAATCTGTCTATCTTTTTAGGCAAAGAGCTCCACACATACACAGCAACTAACGGGACAACTTATAAAGTAATAGAAAATGGACGGGAATTAGAATAACCAGTGAAAAGGTCATTCTCCTAACTTGTTTATAAACTCCACACAAAAACAAGAAGGGTTTTTTTTAATTATTTTCATAAACTCAAACATCAAAGTAGAAAATGTGGACTTTTCTCTCTACTCAAAACTAATCAAAAGTGTGTTTATAATTTCTTTTCTAGTTGGAAAAATCAGGGTTCTCTCCCTCTAAAGAAGAGGTTATAAACAAACCAGTGCAGCAAAATTGCCAAAAATGTGACCTTTAATTTAAGAACATATACCTAGGATTTATAATTCAGAGAAAAGATTTGGTCCACTAATAACTCCCAGGACAGCTCTCCTGCACAAACACAAAGCTCCTTACTTCTTCTATCAATTTAAACTACTATGAAGTATAGCACTCAATCAACAACTTCAAAACCTGAAAGATGAGACCAATAAACACTATTCTTTGCATTAGCCGGCAACATAACACATAACGAAATGCAAAAACTCTCATTTTTTCCATTTCCCCTTAAAATCTGCAAATTTCACTTAAAATTCCTTGAAGATAAGTATCCGACAACAACCATAAAACCAAACAAAGTCTGCACCAAAATGTAAAATCGAGGACAACAGAGAATCCCTTATACAACCAAAATCAGCAAGATAGGACCTAGAAAAAGAAAACTCGCAATGAAAAAAATTACCAAGAACTGCCAAACCCAGTAATGCACTGATCATCAGAAATCTCCAAACAAAAACAACACTTTTTCTAATAACAAAATTCTCAGAGATTTGACAGGGAGCAATCTTTGTTGAATGGAGTGAGGTGTATGATATGAATGGAAACCCCTAGTCATCTTCTCTATTGCTCCACTGATTGCATTCATCGTCTTCCTATTCAACTTCTCTAAGAATTCATCATCTGGACGCCTAAAAATCTTCCATTGTCCCTTCCAAACTGTTGATGATCGGAAACCTTCCCCACCGCTCCCTCCAGAAATCATCAACTATTCCTCACTCTGCCTTGGAAGATGAAGACATAGAAGAACGGATAGAAGATTTAGGAGAAGTAAAAAAGTTAAAAAAAAAAAAAACAAATGAGTGAGCCAAGACGAAAGGTTTAGTTTTAGTAAGCCGATGGATGTAACGGTTAAAAAATAAGTGAAACCCTGCCGTTTTATACTGGAACAGGGAACAGAACAGGGATTTCGTAACAGAGGATCCGGATTGGGGGAGGAGGCGCCTTTTTTTCTTTTTAATTTTTAAAATTTTTTTTGGGAGGCTCACGCGTGCCTCACTTTTTCCCTTTTTTTTTTTTTTTTTTTTTTTCTCTCTCTTTTTCTCCACTTCATTCCTTTTTTTTTTTTTTAATTTTAAAAAACACTCACTTTTTTTTTTCAATGAATATTTTTTTTAATTCACAATTTTTTAAAAAAAATTAAATAATATATAATTTTTATTATTTTTAATTTTTATAAATTTTAATATAAAATAATTTATTTTTTATTTTAAAATTTATGTTATACATAACATGAATTCTTATTCATATCATATAAAACATAACATGATTCTTTGTTAAAATATTTTATTATGTTTGTTCATTTGTTATGTCCGTTATATTGTATGATATGATTTTTTTATATATCGTGATATGATATATAAAGTTCGCAGATATGAATACCTACTTTTCTCATTTGTTATGTCTGTTGTGTTGTATGATATGATTTCTTATATATTGTGATATGATATATTGTGTCCGCTAATATGATTCCTTATATATTGTAATATGGTATATAAAGTCCGCTGATATCAATACCTACTTTACTTCGTTGTTATGTCCGTTGTATTATATGATATAATTTCTTACATCTTGTGAGATGATATATTATGTCCGCTGATATGATTCCTTATATTTTGTGATATGATATATAAAGTCTGCAGATATGATGTAACATCCCGCCCTAATGGCCACGAAACAAGATGCCTTTCTCAACTCACACTGAGATTTATTAATTAAAAATATTAATAAAATTCTACAATCCTTCATAAACCATACAATATAACAAGGATAATTGAAGTTTGCCCTAACATCCTAGAGCTCTCAAATGCCTTATTCCTTGACACGTGTCACGATCTCCGAAAATCACGCATCTTTATTTAAAACCTAACTGAAATTGTAATATATAAAGGGATGAGCCACAGTCCAGTAAGAGATTTTAATAAGATTTAACATGCAAGCAAAACAAGTGTAAATCATAACCGAAAATTATTTCAAAAATACGTATCAGAAGATTTTAAAAACAGAGGCACAGCGGAAGACATTTAAAATTGGTTAGAGGTTCAAAACAGTTCCCATAGCACGTATGAATAGTTAAAATATAACAACAACAGAAAATAACAAATAGTGCCCGAAGGCCAGTACCCGAAGGCAAATAACAGTACCCGAAGGCTAATAACAGTACCCGAAAGCCAGTACCCGAAGGCTAATAACAGTACCCGAAGGCTAATAACAGTACCCGAAGGCTAATAATAGTGCCCGAAGGCTAGTAATAATACCCAAAGGCCAGTACCCGAAGGTTAGTAACAGTACCCGAAGGCTATTAATAGTGCCCGAAGGCTAGTAATAGTGCCCAAAGGCCAGTACCCGAAGAATAAAAATAATCAGTCATATAACAAGTCAGACATATAGCAAAAAATCATATAACGAATAGTAATCATTTTAGTCAAAACAATAGTCAAAATTTCAGTACAAGTATCAAAATGCCAACTGATTTCGGGGTAAAATCAAAAGTCAAATTATCTCATTATGATAGTAAGTAAAACAATACAAAAGCCAAAATTGATATTTGTCGTCACGAAAACAAGTGATACAAATTTTAACAAAATAGTCAAAATCAATTGGGTTTTCGTTATGAAAGTCAAAATCAATATCGATCGCTTTTAAAAAAAAAAATAATAATAAAATATTAGCGAGACAAGTTTTAATGTGACAGTCAAATTCAAATGGGTTTTCGATATGGAAGTCAAAAGTCAAAACGATAGTCAAAATTAACACGCAGAGTAATCAAATAGCCAGATCAAATCTAAGCATGCAAGACAATAATATAATAATATAAAAATATGGGTTGGTTAGACCCGACAATTTTACGAAAATTTCCTACTAAAATCCCTTACCTTGATTTTGTTTAAAACCGTCTTGCACTTGAGATGACTCTTTAATTTTCGTCATCTTCTCTTTCAATCCACCTACTTCTTCATCCATATATCTCTTTTCTTTCTCTACTCTCTCTCAGTTGGACCAGGGAAAATTAACCCTTAATCCCGTTAATATAAGAAAAAAGTTGGGTGATGGATTAGCTCCTAGGTTTGCAGCAAATCTTTACTGGTCACATTCAAAATATAAAAAACGAATAAAGGTTTAGAAAGAAAAAAAGAAAATCAAACCGTAGGACAAGAGTGATGGCATGGGCAATGTTGGGTAGATCTGGTACTGTAGAATGAAGGGCAAGAAATAGTTGATGGCATGGTATTTGTAAAGAAGGGAGTGAAGTAAAGAGGTTTGAACCTAATTTATGGAGGAAACTCTAATTAATTATGACACTAATTATGACATATACAAATTTACCTAAAGTTGATTGATCCTTATCATATTTACAAAGATGCTAATGAGGGCCCGATTGATACGTTACATTTAATTTGATTTGCTTGATCATTGGGGATAATGTTTCACTTGATTTTATTTCACTACGTTTATTCTAAAAATTAGATTAATGTAAATTGGAAAAAAAATTTATGTTCGAATTTTCGGATCCTTACATTCTCCCCCCGCCCCCTTATGAGAATTTCATCCCGAAATTCCTTTTTCGATTCGTAAGATGAATTACGAAGGTTGTCATTTACAAACCTAGTTTATAACTAATTTGCCTATTCAACTTATCATGTTTTGTTATATTTCCCCAAATCAACAGTCGATCATCATCCATTCCTAGGAAATTTCAAACTCACAATACCCTCCAAAATTCATAATAATATCCTCTAAAATTGTAACTAGCCCATTTGCATTTTATTTTCAAAGGTTGCACATCAGTAAATGTTATCCTTAATCTTTTTCTTATAAACAATGAAACATCTAAGCACTAGTATTAAGAGTCATCAATACTTGCTAGGGTGTAAGTAAAATTTATGTCCATTAAGAGCTCGCCAGGTATAGATAAGTTAACACACTTATATATCATCCCATAAATACGTGTGAAAGGATTCAATAACTAAATTGTTATTCTTACATGGTTTATAAGAATTTCATTCCTAGAGCGACAACAACCAAAAGATTCGCAGCCCAATCATAAAATCCATAAGCACATCTAACTCTTAATTATATGAGATCGAGACCTATCAGGAACATCACCCAATATGACAACTTTAAAAGGGATGTAACTTTATATACATCAAAATCCTTCACGTTTAAGTAACCAGTGGGTTTATAAGACATATATCGAGGACGACATTGTTGAGGAGAAAATGTAAGTGAATGAAAATGCTCAAGGAAATTGATATCATAGTTTTGATGAACAAAATTCAAACTTAATTCGTAAATTTCAATATCATCGTGATCCATGACTTAGTCCAAATTTTTAATATCCTTGCTATCCCTAAACTTATTTGGTCCCAAAATCTGAGTTGCCCTTGTTGAAAATCCTAATATAACGATTATCTGTTTCATTATTTATTTATTTAGTTATGATAAAATTTTTTACTTTAACGTGTACTCAACTCCAAATATACTCTAAGAAAGTCGTGGATTTGGCAAGCATGAACCTTTAAAATATTCATTTATATAAGTTTGTATGGGTGTACTCGTGTTCACCTTAAGATCATTTCCTATATATGCTAATTTTTATTTTGTGACATCATGATCAAAATTAAAATGTTCCGTCATGATGTCCCTTTAGTAATTCAATTTGTATATCATACCTCCAAGTACTTCCACTTAAAAATTTTCAAGCAAGTATTATATTCACCAATTAAATATCAAGTTATGACCTAACCTCAAATATTTTATTCTAATCCTCTGATTGCTCCTTTAAATATTAAATCTCTAGTCTCAATTTATATATTCCTTTATTATGATACAAATTTCAGCCTTTTAAGTTAAAAGTGTCTCTCTAAAGTTAGGACCCTTATTTCCCATGTAGTCAGTTTCATCTTTATGTTGGACTTGTTCTCGTAATCGATTCATAAATAATATTAGTCAATTTGTATTTCCTTTTAGATGATTAAAATCCATACTTAAATACTAAATGTTTTGCTATTGTTAGCTAAATTCCATAATCCCTTGTTCACTTATTCCCAATCTACAATTAACAACATCACTGGATGTTTGTTAAAATTAGTATCACTAAAAGTTTTCATTAGATCTCTTGATCGTGAAATTAGTGTAATTTATTACTAGTATTTATAAATCATCCGAACTAGACGAGTAACGGGTATTTTGATACAACTCTGCACAATCTACAAATTCTAAGGTTCTGGCAATCCATTTACTTGCCTATGAGGTTGAGAAGATTTTTACTTATGCCAACTATACTATAGAAATATTGATAGAACAATAATCCAATTATGGGCATATCGTAGCTTATTCCTTTCCAAGTTAACTCCATTGTGAATAGAATACTGATGTCAATAGTTAAAATAGTGTATGGATATCGTTATGAAGGTTATAAATATTATTTTCATAACTGACTATAAAAAATATTTCAATTAATCCTTGCCGTAAGAGTTTTAAGTAAGTGAGAAAGTACTTGAAATAATAATAATAATAATAATAGTAATAATAACAATACAAGGATGTGATTTGTGTTCTTACACAAGATTCAAAACAAAAACTAATAACATAATAAGGACAAAATTATTATTATTATTATTTTATCCTCGTGGAAACCACGGGAGGTAGAATAAAATAGAAGTATAGATGTAGTTTTTTAAAATAAATAAATAAATAAATAAACCATAAGAAAAATAATAATAATAATTTTGGAAACTAAAATATCAAGCTAATAATTTATTTTGGAATTTTAACTATATCAATAAATAAAAATAGAATTAACAGAATTACATATATAAAATATGGGTATGAACATAGACATAAATTTTAAAATAGAATTAATAACTCGTTGGTGGTGACATAGTAAATTTTTTTTTAAAATCATATATATTCAGAATAATAAATCAAGCCATTAGAAAAATTACTAACCTTGGTCGTTTTGAAAAAAAAAATTAAATATAGAAAGTTCTATACATTATTTATAAAATCTATAGTAAAGTAGTATGCAGTAAAAGTTTTTTTTTTTAATTAAGAATTATAAATTTATATGAGAAACTTGAAAAAATGAAAGATAATCAAGAGAGTTGTCAATTCATGCTACAAGTCGAGATTCAAGTTTAACTTCAAAATACCCATCTCGTCCGTCACTATTCCCAATCCAAATATAAGCAAACGTCACAATTTAAACTCTAACCGTTTCATAATTTTTATTGTCATTAAATCTTTTTCTTAAATGTATTTGTTCCCTCCCTTATTGCCATTAAATTCTTTCCTTAATTTATTTTTAGTTGAAACTATATTGGCTTAGATATATTATTTACTATCAATAAATCAAGACTATAGATATAAGTAGCATACCTACATGTTGTCCACAAGAGTTAAAAGGAATTTCCATTCATCATATGTTTGTAAATTCTAAAGGGATTGAGTACTTAAACTAACTACACATCACAGTAAAACTCTTGCTAGACAAATAACTTAAAATATAAGCAACTCTCACCATTGTTTCTTTCGTATCATCTCGGATATAGTAAATTTAAAATCAATTACCAACTTTTTTTTTTCGGATACGACTAACTATAATTAAGGAAAATAAATTAAAAACCAATTAACACTCAATGTGGAACATAATTTTTAGGGACCAATTATTACCATTTTCCTCGTTAAGGAGGTCAATGGGGTAATGTTTTTTTTTTTTTTTGAAATTTATGAAATCCATATCCGTCGTTTTCATAATTAAAATTTCAAAATGAAATTACTGTGATCCAATTTTAAGTATAGTATTTTAAGAAAAAAAGAAAATATTTAAAAAAGTTAGAGAAGAAATACAGATAAGGACAGTTACATAAATTTTTATTATTTATGGTTAATAATATTGATGGTATACCAAAAGGAATTTTATGGATTACTCTGAAAGGAAAAAAATTTGCCAAATAAAATGGTATAATATCAAATATTATATGTATATATTTAAAGTAAATAAATAAATCAGAGTCTTAAGGAAAATCCAATATACGTCTTAGGACAGAAAAATGGTAAGCTATAAATTCATATGTGTTTATTAGAAAGATAATTACATGAAATTAATTAAGAAAATTGTCAATATATATCATTCTAAGTTATGCAGGTTAACTTCAAAACTTATTTCTCCACTATCATTCTCTGAATTTTTCTAAAACTTTCCAAAGGATTCAATGAAAACTTCCATCTCTAATATTATCTTTCAAATTTTACTCAAAACTCCCTAAATCTTGCTATTGTAATTAGTCAATCATTCCCCAAAGTACAACTATCCATTTATTCCAAAATAACACCCAAACCAATCAATTAATCCCAAATTTTAAGTAATCATTCACTCCGAACTAATGTAACCTATTCTTTCGTGATATCATTTACTAGTTCCCATAAATAACTTTAAATTTTCAAATACTACTAACCGAATCATTCTTAATTAACTTCAAGATTTTTCTTACTTCAGTTTGAATTTTTAAATCTTTCTACAAATCATATCCTCATTAATTCAATTCAAACTTTTCATATATAATTTTGAATGCTCTAATCCACTGTTAACTATACCCTACTCAATTCAAGTCAAGTTTCTAGAGAGGTCCTTAGAGCATGGCTCTGATACCAATTGTAACATCCCGCCCTAATGGCCACGAAACAGGATACCTTTCTCAACTCACGCTGAGATTTATTAATTAAAAATATTAATAAAATTCTACAATCCTTCATAAACCTTACAATATAACAAGGATAATTGAAGTTTGCCCTAACATCCTAGAGCTCTCAAATGCCTTATTCCTTGACACGTGTCACGATCTCCGGAAATCACGCATCTTTATTTAAAACCTAACTGAAATTGTAATATATAAAGGGATGAGCCACAACCCAGTAAGAGACTTTAATAAGATTTAACATGCAAGCAAAACAAGTGTAAATCATAACCGAAAATTATTTCAAAAATACGTATCAGAAGATTTTAAAAACAGAGACACAGCGGAAGACATTTAAAATTGGTTAGAGGTTCAAAATAGTTCCCATAGCACGTATGAATAGTTAAAATATAACAGCAACAGAAAATAACAAATAGTGCCCGAAGGCCAGTACCCGAAGGCAAATAACAGTACCCGAAGGCTAATAACAGTACCCGAAGGCCAGTACCCGAAGGCTAATAACAGTACCCTAAGGCTAATAACAGTACCCGAAGGCTAATAATAGTGCCCGAAGGCTAGTAATAATACCCATAGGCCAGTACCCGAAGGCTAGTTACAGTACCCGAAGGCTATTAATAGTGCCCGAAGGCTAGTAATAGTGCCCAAAGGCCAGTACCCGAAGAATAAAAATAATCAGTCATATAACAAGTCAGACATATAGCGAAAAATCATATAACGAATAGTAATCATTTCAGTCAAAACAATAGTCAAAATTTCAGTACAAGTATCAAAATGCCAACTGATTTCGGGGTAAAATCAAAAGTCAAATTATCTCATTATGATAGTAAGTAAAACAATACGAAAGCCAAAATTGATATTTGTCGTCACGAAAACAAGTGATACAAATTTTAACAAAATAGTCAAAATCAATTGGGTTTTCGTTATGAAAGTCAAAATCAATATCGATCGCTTTTAAAAAAATAATAATAATAAAAAAATATTAGTGAGACAAGTTTTAATGTGACAGTCAAATTCAAATGGGTTTTCGATATGGAAGTCAAAAGTCAAAACGATAGTCAAAATTAACACGCAGAGTAATCAAATAGCCAGATCAAATCTAAGCATTCAAAACAATAATATAATAATATAAAATATGGGTTGGTTAGACCCGACAATTTTACGAAAATTTCCTGCTAAAATCCCTTACCTTGATTTTGTTTAAAACCGTCTTGCACTTGAGATGACTCTTTAATTTTCGTCATCTTCTCTTTCAATCCACCTACTTCTTCATCCATATATCTCTTTTCTTTCTCTACTCTCTCTCAGTTGGACCAGGGAAAATTAACCCTTAATCCCCATAATATAAGAAAAAAGTTGGGTGATGGATTAGCTCCTAGGTTTGCAGCAAATCTTTACTGGTCACATTCAAAATATAAAAAACGAACAAAGGTTTAGAAAGTAAAAAAGAAAATCAAACCGTAGGACAAGAGTGATGGCATGAGCAATGTTGGGTAGGTCTGGTACTGTAGAATGAAGGGCAAGAAATAGTTGATGGCATGGTATTTGTAAAGAAGGGAGTGAAGTAAAGAGGTTTGAACCTAATTTATGGAGGAAACTCTAATTAATTATGACACTAATTATGACATATACAAATTTACCAAAAGTTGATTGATCCTTATCATATTTACAAAGATGCTAATGAGGACCCGATTGATACGTTACATTTAATTTGATTTGCTTGATTGTTGGGGATAATGTTTCACTTGATTTTATTTCACTACGTTTATTCTAAAAATTAGATTAATGTAAATTGGAAAAAAAATTTATGTTCGAATTTTCGGATCCTTACATATGAATACCTACTTTGCTATTTTGTTATGTCCATTGTGTTGTATGATATGAATTCTTATATCTTGTGATATGATATATTATGTCTGCTGATATGATTTCTTATATCTTGTGATATGATATATAAAATCTGTAGATATGAATACCTACTTTGCTCCTTTGTTATGTCAACTGTGTTGTATGATATGATTTCTTATATTTTGTTATATGATATATTATGTCCGCTTATATGAATCCTTATATTATCTAATATGAATACATTCTATACTCTCTGGTTATATCCGTTCTATTGTATGATATGAAACCTTGTGTTTTCTGATATGATATACAATGTATCCTGATATGATTTCTTATATTAACTGATATGATATATTATGTCCCTTGATATGAATACATTCTCTACTTTTTGTTTATATCCGTTGGGCTTAAATGCAGTTTTGGTCCCCCATAATAGGGATAATTTCACTTTTAGTCCCTTTTATGTTTTGAGTGGCAATATTATTCCCCATCTTTTTTTCTTTTTTTAGAAGTTTTAGTCCATTTTCACGAAAAAGTTTAGAACAGATTAACTCATTTGATCACTAGTCAAACCTAATTTTTTCTTCACCATGATTTGTACCATGATGTTTTCAACCAATTTTATGATCCGGATCTTCATGAATGTTCAATCCATTCAGGGTTTCAGCCGTCATTTTGGATTGTGAGTCGATCTAAATGGGTTGAACATTCATGAGAAATCGATTCATAAAATTGATTGAAAACATCATGGTACAAATCATTTTGAAGAAAAAAATTATGTTTGACTAGCAATCAAATGAGTTAATCTGTTATCTTCTAAACTTTTTCGTAAAAAAATGACTAAATCTGCTAAAAAAGAAAAGATGGGGACTAATATTTCCACTGAAAACATAAGAGAGACTGAAAGTGAAATTACTCCTATTATGGGGGACCAAAACTGCATTTAATGTTGATATGAATTCAACTTTTACATGATATGCAATCTTTTTTGGCTTTATATGAATTCAAGGTTTAAATTATATGAAATCTTGTATATAATTTTTTTTAATATAATTTCTCATTTTACACCAACTAAATAATTTTAAAATTATTTAATTATAAAATAAATAAAATATTAATTAAAAATATTTTTTATAATTTTTTAAAAAATTTTAAAAATATTAAAAAAATACTGAATTGTTTAGAAAAAAATGAATGAAAAAAAGTCTCAGGAAGAAGAAAACAAAAAAGAAAAAAATACCCAGAATTAAGAAAAAAAAAAGGAAAGAAGGAATTGGAAGCCGCGAAGGAAGTAGCTATGTAGCGGAAGAAAGAGAAAAAGAAAAAGAAAATAAAATTTGTATTCACACACGCACGCCTCCTGTTAGTTTTGAATACTTAAAAGTTTTGCTGGTATGAAAAACTATTTCTCGTTTACATATCGATTGTGTTTCAGTTTTATAAATTGTCCCTTTATATCATATGTCTAGATGATAAGGTGTTTGGTGTGACACGGTAGATCTTATAATTGGTTAAAGTTATGATATATAAATAACGCTCGTAACTGAGACAATTTGGACATACTTTTGGTTTAAGTTATTGTATGATTCTGAGATTGGTTTGTCTAGACTAATTGAATCATGTGGACGTGCTCGGGACATATTGAGCAGAACCTAGAGTAGGATCGAATTAACTCATACTAATCTTCGTAGTTAATTCGAGCCTTGTATTATATCTCTTAATCCCTAGACTAGAACGGGCATAGGGGTTAGACATAGTACAATTTGATTTGCCAAAGGGTGCGGTCACTTGAGGCCTAGATCCCGGTAAGTTGGGTATGCGTGTTTGATTTCTTATTGTGTCGTTGCTTGTCAAAAGGAAACTATGCCCGGTATAGTAATAAGGTCGAGTGGTACTAATCTCGGATGAGAAGAAGTCGATTAATTAATTTGTCAAAAATTCATAAATTGACGAGCACTATATCTTTGACGTGGGGAGATTAAAGAATAATTAAAAGTGGACCCGGAAGCAATTTCGGTTTAAGCGACAGTTCCATAATTGATCCGTTATTGGTACGATTAATTATGAGTTGGATTAAATCGACAAAGTGGATTTAATAATTAATTAATAATCCTTAAGTAAATTGATAGAGGATTTAATTATTCGATGAATTATCCTCGGGTCAATTACCGTAGTGGATTGAATTAATTAATTATCCTTGGGTTGATTAACGTTGACTAGTCTAGTAAAGACTTAGAAGTCAACGGGTCCAACTAGAAGGCCCAACTTAAACTCACTTAAAGGTTTCCCTAGAAGCTCCCTATAAATAGAATAAGTTGCCTCTTAAAATCATAACTTGAAGTCTAAAATTGCGTTTAGAGAGAGAATGAACCTAGAGAGAGTTTCTTATAAGTCTTTCTTCTTCCTCAAGAAAACTCTTTCGAAGTCGGTTTTGATTTTTCTCTCACAGAATAGGAGCTTGGAAAATTCTGGTCGGCAAAGCTTTAATTTTTTCTGGCAGATATGAACTTTTCAGGGTAATCCAGCGATTCTGGCAAAGCGGCGGATTCCGGCAAGTCCCAATTTTTCTGGCGACTCTTATGCTTTTTCCGGTAAGGAGACTTTGGGTTTTTGGTAGGTTTTCTGTCCAGCACTTCCGGCGACGGTGATCGAGACTATCCGACGGTTTGGTCGGGTTTTTGGTTCACAGATCGGCGTTGGGTTTTTGGGCTATTTCCGATTGAACTGGGTGATTTCGGGAGATAGGAATTTTGTCTGAAGTTTTGGTTTTTGGAGGATTTCTCGTGGTTGATTTTTCGTGGGCTATTAGATCCGATAGAGAGTTGCCCACACAACTTTCGGATTGTTCTCGGAGACATTATTGGGATTTCTTTGAGGGATACGCTTCAAAGGTACAATCTTTGATTCCGCTTTTATATAAATATTCGATTTGTAGCGTGTCGTTTAATATATCAAACAAGTACAAGTCTAGATCCGCTCATGGGAATTGATTATAGTGTTTAGGCTCGATTGAAAGTTTCCGATACTAGAATGCATAGCGCGAAAGTGAAATTTTCGATTTGGCCCAGACCATATCTTAATTCCTTCAATTGGTATCAGAGCCGAGATTTTGGCTTTATACTTGTTCGATTTATTACGCAGTTTTATTGCAGGTGGTTATTATTCCCGGCTATTATGGTTTTATATTCATTTATAAACCCCAAGACTTGTCCGGGCTCATTTTATTTTGAATGTGAATGTGTAATAGTAATAACCACGAGCTGGAAGCCGTGTAGGATTGTTGGAGTAGAATACATAAGCTATGCTTGTATTGTACTGTTTCCCAGTTTAATATATCGATTTGTGTTTCAGTCATATTTTGTTGTGCATATTTATGTCCATTTATATTATGTAAGTAGATGATGAGGTGTCTGGTGTGACACAGTAGATCTCATCATTGGTTGAAAGACATAATATATAAATGAGGTTCGTAACCGAGACAGCTTTGGACAAACTGTCGGTCTAGGTTATTATGTGATTCAGATAATTAGTTTGTCTAAACTAATTGAATCATATAGATATGCCCGGGGTATATTGAACTTGACTCTTTGGAATGATTTGTCTTGTACTGATTTAATAGACAAATCGATCCTTGTATTCTATCTCTAAATCCCTAGACTCGAGTGGGCATGAGGATTAGACATAGTGTACTTTGATCTGCCAATGGGTGAGGTCAAATGTGGCCAATAGTCTCGGTGGGTTGGGTGCGCGTGTTTAGTTACTTGGTGTGCTGCTGCTTGTCGAAAGGAAACCATGTACCGGTGCGTCCGGGGTGATGGTGCTCCCGAGATGAGCTCGAAATGTTTATTATACTAAACCCGGCCGGTGGACTTATATCCGGTATAGTAAAAAGGTCGAGTGGTACTAGTCTCGGAATTAAAGAAGTTGATGAATTAATTTATCAGTAAATTAATGAATTAACGAGCACTATATCTTTGATGTGGGGAGATTATGAATATAATTTAATTAAGTTATTCCGGAAGCAATTCTGGTGTAGGTTGGTAGTGTCATAATTAATCCGTCAGTGGTACGATTAATTATGTACTGGGCTATTGACAAAGGTAGATTTAATTAATTGAGAAATTAATTAATCCTTGTGTCAGTTGGTTGTGAATCATCCCAGGAACTGGTTTGGGATAAGTGAATCCCTGTGTCAGTTGGGAGTGATTCATCCCAGGAACTGGATTGGGATAAGTGAATCCCTGTGACAGTTGGGAGTGTATCAATCCAGGAACAGGATTGAAGGAAACAGAATCTGTATCAGTCCAGAAACAGGATTGAAGGAAAATAGAAACCCAGTAGGAAGACCAATCCTAAACCAACTTGGAGTCTCTCTTGTAACTCTATAAATAGACAAGGGATCAGTCATTCAGAATACAACAATTACACAATTAATCCACAGGATTTCTAGAGAGAGAAAATTCTAGAGAGAGAAAACGTTTCTCTCTCCAAGTCGAATTTTCAAGAAAGTGTGCAGCTGGTTTTTGGGTTTCTAGTGGCTGAAATTTTGGCCTTGGTTTATACCAGCTGCGCGTAGCTTTCTCTCTCTGCGGGCGGTACGTTTATAGTACGTGCCAGGTGCTGCGGGGCTAGAGTTTTCTAGCAGGTGGATTGTGATGAGTAGCTGATCAATTGACTTCTAGTTCGTTGCCCACACAATGTGAAGTCATAGTCTTGAGGCATACAAGAGAATCACCAGGTGCACGCTTCAAAGGTACTTTTCTAAGATTCCGCTTTAATAGAAATTTTTGTTGCGTGGTAAATTGAGCAAGTGCAAACCCAGATCCTACCAAAATTCTTTCAAGGATTAGATTAAATCTTATAGTAGGATTTATTCTATCAAATGTCGTCTTTATTTTCATAGACAAAGCCTTGTATTTAGGAATATATGTAATGACGTAGACGTTATTGTGGTAACTTATATTCATGGATTTTGGTTTATCATAATTTTGGCTGATTCCAAATTACGTAGAAAACTGAGAAAACCCGAACGAATTAGGAGGAATCCAAATAATGAGTGGGAGCGACTCGATAGGACGTGTCAACAAGCCGATGAATCGAAGCAACAATTGAGAAGGCCATAATAGTTGGGAAATATTTCAGTATTTTTATTTCCCACTTTATATGTCTTGATTGTTGCTTGTGTGTTTTCGTTTTATGTTTTTATGCATGATCGAAAATAAATGGTTTTATGGGTGCAAATAACTAAAGTTAAAATAACTAAGGTTAAGACGTTGCATGTTAAAACCGTAAAAACCCTCAAATTAAGAATCTAAGTGGGAGCGGGTTGTGTTATATCCCCATGGCCTCCATTACGAATTCATATGTGATGTGAATAGACTTGCGCGTTTGAATTTCTAAAAAGTTATAGTGAGTTTAAATGGAGAACTGCGACACCCTCTCTATTTGAGGTGCATAAGTATCCTTAGTAATAAACTTAAAAGTCACGTAATGGCATACACTTAGTGTACCATTTGTAGTATTCCTCCCATCGAGGTTACGCTACTTATGTGTACGACTAAAATCACCGACTATTAATTTCATTGATCAATAGATCGTTTGGTCAGATAGTGAAATTAATGAACTTGGTTCTTCTAGAACGAATGTGGACTAGCGCAGACGTTCACACGATCGTGACCTGCGTAAATCTCGGTGAACGAGATGTTGGTGGATTTGATTATATTATTTTGAGGGTATCAATATTTTCTAAAAAGATAAAATACTGAAACTTCTCTGTTTATTTAATTTTAGCTTTCAATATGGCGTTTAATCATTTAGCTGTCATACTAAAAGAGAACAAACTGACTGGCCCAAATTACATTGATTGGAAACGTAATTTGGACATTATCCTCACAGCTGAGCAGTACAAGTTCGTGTTCACATAAGTGTGCCCGAGGAGCCTAATGACGAATCTACTCCCGAGCATAGGGAAGCATATAAAAGATGGAAGAAAGCTGATGAGATGACTAGGTGCTACATTTTGGCTTCTATGTTAAATGTTCTGCAGCACCAATATCATTTGATAACCTCAGCCTTTGATATGATGACTAACCTACGGGAGATGTTCGGTCACCAAGGCAAGCAGCCAGGCAGACAGCTATGAGAAAGCTGATGAACGCCAAGATGGCTGAGGGCACGCCTGTGAGAGATCACGTACTTGAGATGATTAGCAACATAAATGAGATTGAGGTATTGGGAGGACAGATTGACTGGGAGACCGAGAATGATATCATACTCCAGAGTTTGCCTTAGAGTTTTGAGCATTTTCGGCTGAACTACAATATAAATCAGAGAACATATACTTTAGTCTAGCTCTTAACTGCATTTGTGTCTGCTGAAACCCTCTTCTCAGAGAAGAAACAAGTCTTAGTGACAGTCGGGGCTTCAGGATCTTCTTCTGGGCTCAAAGTTAGAAATAATAAGAAAAAGACCCAGAAGAATGCTAATCATGAGCCCAAGCCAGAGATTGCTAAGAAGAAGAAGCCAAAAGGCAAGTGCTTTAAGTGTGGCAAAGTAGGACATTGGAAGCCGGATTGCCCAAAGCTCAAAGGTATAACCAATTTCACCTTTGTTAATGAGACACGTTTAGCGGTGATTCCCACAGATACTTGGTGTGTGAATTCAGGAACCACTGATATGTTTGAAATTCTTTGCAAGGGTTCTAAGTAACCAGAATGCTTAAAGATGGTGAGTTGCAGGTCTACTTGGGAGATACTACCAAAGTATCAATTGTTGCAGTGGGAGTTGTTAGACTTATTTTTCCAAATAATGTTGTTTTAGTTTTGAGAAATTGTTTTTATGTTCCAAACTTTATAAAGAATTTACTTTCAGTTTACTTTTGAAGGATGGTTATAAGTTTGCTTTTTCTAATAATTCTGTTGATGTTAGAAAGAATAAGAAACTTATATATTCAGGTTCATTGGTTGACAATCTCTTCTTAATTAAGACTAACTCCCCTGTAGTGCAAAACACTGAGATTAATGACACATCATCAAACCATAGTAAGAGAAAAAAACCAAACTTATCTTTGGCACCTTAGACTGAGTCATATCAACCTTAGTAAGATTCAGAGTTTGGATAATGATGGGCCTTTGGGCTCATTGGAGATTGACAGTTATCTAATCTGTGAATCTTGCTTGGAAGGTAAAATGACCAAGAGTCCTTTCAAGGCAAAGGGGTATAAGGCCAAAGAACTTTTAGAGTTGGTTCACTCTGACTTATGTGGACCTATTTCAATTCAGGCTAGAGGTGGTTTTGAGTACTTTGTGACCTTTACAGATGATTACTCTAGATATGAGTACATTTACCTAATGTGCCACAAGTCTGAATGTTTTGGCAAGTTCAAAGAGTTTCGGACAGATATGGAGAAGCAACATGGTAAAAGTATCAAGATACTACGATCTGATCGTGGTGGCGAGTACCTCTCTAGCGAATTTAGGAGCTACTTGTCAGATGAGAGTATTCAGTCCCAGTTGTTTGCACCTGGCACACCCCAGCAGAATGGTGTAGCAGAGAGAAGGACCAGGACTTTTATGAATATGGTGAGATCTATGATGAGTTATAGTGAGTTGCCCAATTCATTTTGGGGATATGCATTGGAGACAACGGCTTACATTCTGAACCTTGTACCATGTAAGTCTGTGCCTTCGACTCCTGTGGAATTATGGACTGGGCGAAAGCCTAATATCAGACATCTCAGGATTTGGGGTTGTCCAGCACATGTGCTTAAAGCAGATGCAGGTAAGTTAGATGCAAGGTCAGAGGTAATGCTATTTGTTGGATATCCCAGAGGAACAAAGAGTGGTCTATTTTACAGTCCTAAGGATAAGAAGGTGGTGGTTAGCACTAACGCCAGATTTTTATAAGAGAACTATATTTTAGATCACAAACCCAGTAGCAAAGTAGTATTAGAAGAGCTTAGGGGACAGTCCAGTATTCCAGATGCACATGTATAAATTGATACACCACTGAATACTGTACAAGATGTCACAGATGTTGCACCTACACAGGTTGGGCCTTGTCGTAGTGGGAGGGTTGTGAGACAACCCGAGAGGTACGTGGGCTTGGAAGAGTATTCGGATTTTATCCCTGGTGCTCACGAACCAGACCTAGTTAACTACAATGAGACTCTCCAAGATAAATATGCAGATTCTTGGCAAAGAGCGATGATTTATGAGATGGGTTTGATGGACTCAAATCAAGTCTGGGAGCTGGTAGACCTGCCTGATGGGTTTCGACCTATTGGGTGCAAATGAGTCTATAAGCGAAAGAGATGATCTGACAAGAAGGTTGAAACCTTCAAGGCTAGACTTGTGGCAAAGGGGTATACTCAAAAAGAAGGTATCGATTATGATGAGACATTTTCCCCGGTAGATATGCTTAAGTCGATCCGGAATCTTTTGGCAATAGCTACTTATTTAGATTATGAGATTTGGCAGATGGATGTCAAGACATCTTTCCTTAATGGAAGTCTTGAGGAAACCATATTTATGCAGCAACCAAAGAGATTCATTGTATAAGGCCAAGAGCACAAGGTTTGCAGGCTCAAGAAGTCCATCTATGGACTTAAGCAAGCATTCAGATCTTGGAACATCCGTTTTGACGAGGTAATCCAGTCCTATGAATTTACTCAGTGTCTAGGTGAGCAGTGTGTGTATCGCAGACGTGATGAAAATTTGGTGGTGTTTCTTGTACTTTACGTATCCTTTTTATTGGCAACAGTAAGAAGGTATAGTCAGACGTAAAGGCATGGTTGTCCAAGCAGTTTGATATGAAGGATTTGGGAGAGGATGGACATATCCTTGGGATCAAGATCATTCGAGATCGTAGGAAACGTTCGATGACACTCTCTCAGGCTTCATACATAGACACGATACTGGCTTATTTTAACATGCAGCATTCCAATAAGGGTTTCCTACCCTTTAGGCATGGATTGCATCTGTCTAAGGAACAGTCTCCTAAGACTGCTAAGGAGATAGAAGTCATGAAGACAGTTCCTTATGCATCTGCAGTAGAAAGTCTAATGTATGCCATGTTGTGCAAGAGGCCTGATATTTTTTTTGTCGTTGGCATGGTTAGCAGATATCAGAGTAACCTTAGAAAAGCTCATTGGGAGGCTGTCAAGTGCATCCTTAAGTATTTGCGCAGGACGAAAGACCATGTTTTTGATCTATCGAGCACAAGAGCTAGTTCCAAAGGGTTACGCAGATTCATAATTCTAATGTGATATGGACAAGAGCAAGTCTACCTCTGGGTTTGTGTTTACTCTGGGAGGTGGAGCCATAATTTGGCGGAGTGACAAGCAAAAATGCATGGCAGACTCCACAATGGAAGTTGAGTACGTTGTAGTATCAAAGGCATCAAAAGAAGCTGTATGGCTCAAGAACTTCCTAGTGAACTTAGATGTGATTCCTGAGTTGCCAAGGTCTATCACAGTTTACTGTGATAACAATTGTGCAGTTGCTAAATCAAGAGAACAATGAGCCCACAAGGCGAGTAAACATATAAAGCGCAAGTACCGCCTAATACGAGAGATCGTAAAGAGAGGAGACGTGGTCGTGGCGAAGATGACATCAGCAGACAACCTTGCAGATCCATTCACAAGGGCATTGACTCCAAAATTCTTTGAGACCCATGTGGAGGGCATGAGAGTTAGATACTTGAGTGAGCCATGAGAGTTTTCTAGATTTTGGTATGACAACAAAAAAGTGTATTAAACCAGTTTTTATACTTAAAGCTGTAGCTTTGAGTAATAGTGGGAGATTGTTAGTTTTGAATACTTAAAAGCTTTGTTTGTATGAAAAACTATTTCTCGTTTACATATTGATTGTATTTCAGTTTTATAAATTGTCCTTTATATCATATGTCTAGATGATAAAGTGTTTGGTGTGACATAGTAGATCTTCTAATTGGTTAAAGTTATGATATATAAATAACGCTCTTAACAAAGACAGTTTTGACATACTGTCGATTTAGGTTATTATATGATTTTGAGATTGATTTGTCTAGACTAATTGAATCATGCAGATGTGCTTGGGGCATATTGAGCAGAACCTTGAGTAGGATCGAATTTACTTATACTGATCTTCGTAGTTAATTCGAGCCTTGTATTCTATCTCTTAATCCCTAAACTAGAGCGGGCATGAGGGTTAAACATAGTGTACTTTCATTTGCCAAAGGGTGCGGTCACTTGAGGCCTAGATCTCGGTAAGTTGAGTATGCGTGTTTGATTTCTTATTGTGTCGTTGCTTGTCGAAAGGAAACCATGTACCAGTGAGTCCGGTGTGATGGTGCTCTCGAGATGAGTTCGTCAGGATTATTATACTAAACTCGGCCGGTGGACTTATGTCTGGTATAGTAAAAAGGTCGAGTGGTACTAATCTTGGATTAGAAGAAATCGATTAATTAATTTATCAGTAAATTAATAAATTGACGAGCACTATATCTTTGATGTGGGAAGATTAAAGAATAATTAAAAGTGGACCCAGAAGCAATTTCGGTTTAAGCGGTAGTTCTATAATTGATCTGTTAGTTGTACGATTAATTATGAGTTGGATTAAATCGAAAAAGTGTATTTAATAACTAATTAATAATCCTTAAGTAAATTGATAGAGGATTTAATTATTCAATGAATTATCCTCGGGTCAATTAACGTAGTGGATTGAATTAATTAATTATCCTTGGGTTGATTAGCGTTGACTAGTCTAGTGAAGACTTAGAAGTCAACGGGTCCAACTAAAAGGCCCAATTTAAACCCACTTAAAGGTTTCCCTAGAAGCTCTCTATAAATAGAATAAGTTGCCTCTTAATATCATAACTTGAAGTCTAAGATTGCCTTTAGAGAGAGAATGAACCTAGAGAGAGTTTCTTAGAAGTCTTTCTTCTTCCTCAAGAAAACTCTTTCGAAGTCGGTTTCGATTTTTCTCTCACGGAATAGGAGCTTGGAAAATTATGGTCTGCAAAGCTTTAATCTTTTTTGGTAGATTTGAACTTTTTCGGGCAGTCCAGCAATTCCGGCGAAACGATGAATTCCGGCGAGCCCCAATTTTTCCGGCCACTATTCGACTTCTTCCAGCACGACGACTTCGGGTTTTTGGTGGGTTTTTTGTCCAGCACTTTCGGTGATGGTGATCGAGATTATCCGACGGTTCGATCAGGTTTTTGGTTCACTGATCGGCGCCGGGTTTTTTGGCTATTTTCGATTGAACCAGGTGATTCCAGTAGATTAGAATTTTGTTTGAAGTTTTGGTTTTTGGAGGATTTCTCGCGGTTGATTTTTGTGGGCTAGTAGATCCGATAGAGTGTTGCCCACACAACTTTTGGATTGTTCTCGAAGACATTATTGGGATTTATTTGAGGACACGCTTCAAAGGTACAATCTTTGATTCCGCTTTTATATAAAGATTCAATTTTTAGCGTGTCGTTTAATAGATAAAACAAGTATAAGCCTAGACCCGCTCATGTGAATTGATTATAGTGTTTGGGTTCGATAAAAAATTTTTGATTATGGAATGCATAGCACGAAAGTGAAATTTTCGATTTGGCCCGGATTGGATATTAATTCCTTCAGCTCCTACCAAAAATAACCCATCCCCAAAAATTTACCATTTTTGGGGTTGGTACTCCATGGTGGTCCTATATAAATTGCCTTAAGAGACACTTGCATGGTGCTCCCTAACATTTTAATATAAAGAATATTTTGTTATTTAATATCGTGACTCCCTAAATATCCATTGTTTTCTTTCTTAGCCAATGTAGTCGTGCCATTTGTCAAACGACACTTTAGAGTGTTGCTTAAAACTACTATAAAACGATTATGTTTTTTGAGATTCGGAAAACTAGGGGTGTTCAATCGGGCGGTTTGCGGGTTGTTCGGGTTATTCGGTTTTGCCAATATTGTTAACCGTCCGCCCCCTGAACCGATTACTATAGAAATCGAACCGAACCAATCGATTTAGCTCTTCGATTTTCGATTCGGGTATCGATTAAACCAAAAATAAAAAAAATAAAAAAAATTAAGCAAAAGTCTGCATAACACAATCGTTCCATAACACAGAAAATAGGAAAAAAAATTCAAATCTCAAAGAATCCATTCTAATCCCAACAAACATGCTTGTTGGATTGTTGTATGTATTACACAAAATCCCAAATCATATCTCAAAATGAAAACACAAAACAATTACAAAGCAACCAAATCAAATCCAAATCAAAACAAAAAAACAAAAAATTACTTACAAGAAAATTAAATCAGAAAATACATTCGAGTGCCATGGAGAACAAGTCAACAACATCATGAACAAATAAACCTCATCAACCAACAAGAAAAGAGAGGATCTGCATGTCGAATGAAGGAGGATCGACCAGAGAAAGAGAAAAGGATGCAAGGGAGCAACATATCTAGTGGTGTGAAACGGAGAGAAGGGTTTTCTGGTGGTGGAGGGCGGCGGCGGCTACGGGAAAAAGAGGGTCCTCGGAGGTGGCTATGCACCTTGTTCCGGGAGAAGTGATGATAGCCGACTATCAATTGGAATCAGTGGCGTATGCAGGATTTTTATCAACATGGGGCGGAAATTTTTGTTTTGCCGTCATCGTTTGCAAATATCTAACATAAAATATACTAATAATATTAAAATATAACAGTATAGAGAAAAAAAATATGAATTGCATAATATTAAACAATATATTACATATCTAATGAAATCCATAATACATGTACTAAATAGGCGGAAGTGAAATTCTACGAGTAGCCATTCTTTGAAAACGCTGATCTGATGTCTATAGTCTGTTGATCTGATCTCCCTTTTTAAGTATGTTTTAGTTCTACTGTATGATTTCTTTTAAAATCTTGATCTGATGTCTATAGTCTGTTGATCTGATGTCAAGTATGAGTTGATCTGATGTCTATATAATCCTGATCTGATCTCCTTTGTTAAGTATGTTTTAGTTCTGCTGTGTGATTTCTTTTAAAATCTTGATCTGATGTCTATAGTCTGTTGATCTGATGTCAAGTATACGCTGATCTGATGTCTATAGTCTGTTGATCTGATCTCCCTTTTTAAGTATGTTTTAGTTCTACTGTATGATTTCTTTTAAAATCTTGATCTGATGTCTATAGTCTGTTGATCTGATGTCAAGTATACGCTGATCTGATGTCTATAGTCTGTTGATCTGATCTCCCTTTTTAAGTATGTTTTAGTTCTACTGTATGATTTCTTTTAAAATCTTGATCTGATGTCTATAGTCTGTTGATCTGATGTCAAGTATGAGTTGATCTGATGTCTATATAATCCTGATCTGATCTCCTTTGTTAAGTATGTTTTAGTTCTGCTGTGTGATTTCTTTTAAAATCTTGATCTGATGTCTATAGTCTGTTGATCTGATGTCAAGTATACGCTGCCCGTACTATAACCCCTGCTATTCCTTCTCCATCTTCAACCTTCTGCCCGTACTTCATCTTCAACCTCCTTCCTTTCGCCGGCGGTGATGGTGGGGCGGCCAAATCGGCAACCAAATTTCATACCTCCTACTCCTTAAAAATTCCGCATCAACGTGGGGCGACCGCCTTACCTTCTCTCCACGTAAATCCGCCCCTGATTGGAATCCATGGAGATGATGATGGTGATGGAAGAAAAGGGTGGTTGCGCCCTAGGCACGGAGGAGAGCGGTGGTGGAGACGACTTGAGGTGGTTTCCTGGTCGTGGGAGAAGGCGGCTGACGGGGAGAAATAAAAGCAAGCAAACCCTAAAAAATGGTTATATAACTCTTTTACTAATTTGGGTTCTGGGCGGTCCCGATTAAAGAAATCAATAACCAAAACCAACCACTAAATCGTATATATTATTCGGTTACCCGTCCAAATAATCCGTTCACCCACATAAACCAAACCGATCCTTTAAATGGGTGCGGATCGGACGAGTTATTCGGATGAACATAAATAATGAACACCGGTACGGAAAACTAAAAGTCCTTTTTGGAAAGGATTTGAGTGTAGAAATTTTTTTATACATTTATATAAATTTTGAAAAAGATCTGGGTTTGAAAAGGTTCTATAGAATTTTTTTTTGGAAAGGTTTTTATTATTTATATATTTTTTTTAGAAATATTTTTATAGATTTATTTTTGGTTTACAATATAATATTTATAAATAAATTATATTTACAATATAATAATAAATTTTAAAAATATATTTGAGCTTTTTTATTAGATGAGTCTAAACCTAAATGATTGATATCTCAATAATTGTTTGGATGAATTACATTTGTTGTTTATATTTAAACAAATTACAAAATAATCCTCATTTTTTAAAAATTATGATTATTCTCTTTATAGTAGTAGTCAATCAAAACTGACAATTTTGATTGTCTCATGTATACATGAGATTTTAATGAACTAACCGTTTGTGTGACATTTGAGAAAATTAATTACAAGGGGACAAAGAGTGAGACGCTGTGTTTTATGAAAGCCTAAACTCGTAAATTATATCATGTACTTATAGTTACATATATCTATTACTATATATAGTAATATTTGTCATGCTAAGTGTATAATTTCTAATTTTGGTAACTTTCATTCAATAATACATATTATTATATATAGTTCCAACGTCCATTTTTTACTTTTAATTAAGTGCATAAACCTTCAAAGTTGCAGCGCGTATACCCTGTACACAGTGTACATGTACCTATTACTATATATAGTAATTTTTTGCATGACAGCTGTACACTTACTAAATATAGTAAGTTTCGCCTACGCGCGCGCCTTTTTTTTTTTCCGCGCTGAGTGAACAACGTCTTCGCTGAGTGAACAACGTCTCAGAACAACTGCCGCAACGTCCAAAAAACAACTGCCTCAACATCCAAAAAACATACTTAACAAGGGAGATCAGATCAGGTTTATATAGACATCAGATCAACGAATACTTAACATCAGATCAACAGACTATAGATATCAAATCAAGAATATAAAAGAAATCATACAGTAGAACTAAAACATACTTAACAAGGGATATCAGATCAGGATTATATAGACATCAGATCAGTGAATACTTGACATCAGATCAACAGACTATAGATATCAGATCAAAAATATAAAAGAAATCATACAGTAGAACTAAAACATACTTAACAAGGGAGATCAGATCAGCGAATACTTGACATCAGATCAAAAGACTATAGATATCAGATCAAGAATATAAAAGAAATCATACAGTAGAACTAAAACATACTTAACAAGGGAGATCACATCAGGATTATATAGACATCAGATCAGGGAATACTAGACATCAGATCAACAGACTATAGATATCAGATCAAGAATATAAAAGAAATCATACAGTAGAACTAAAACATACTTAACAAGGGAGATCACATCAGGATTATATAGACATCAGATCAGCGAATACTTGACATCAGATCAACAGACTATAGATATCAGATCAAGAATATAAAAGAAATCATACAATAGAACTAAAACATCCTTAACAAGGGAGATCACATCAGAATTATATAGACATCAGATCAGCGAATACTTGACATCAGATCAACATACTATAGATATCAGATCAAGAATATAAAAGAAATCATACAATAGCACTAAAACATACTTAACAAGGGAGATCACATCAGCATTATATAGACATCAAATCAGCGAATACTAGACATCAGATCAACAGACTATAGATATCAGATCAAGAATATAAAAGAAATCATACAATAGAACTAAAACATACTTAACAAGGGAGATCACATCAGAATTATATAGACATCAGATCAGTGAATACTAGACATCAGATCAACAGACTATAGATATCAGATCAAGAATATAAAAGAAATCATACAATACAAAGCAGCAACGTCCCGCAACGTTCTAAAATACAAAGCAGCAACGTCCCACAACGTCTAGTTACGTCCCACAATGTCTAGTTACGTCCCGCAACGTCCGAAAATACAAAGCAGCAATGTCGTCTAGTTACGTCCCGCTACGTCCAAAATACAAAGCAGCAACATCCCGTATGTCCTGCAACGTCCCTCAACGTCTAGTTACGTCCCATAAGCGGGGAAGAATCAGAAGCAACCCATTTCACATGAAAGTGCCAATACTTCACGGAAACCATTTATATATCATATTTCGGAGTAACATAGCATTATTTGAATAAGAAAACACGAATATAACATCATTAATACATTACCCAACATCAAATCGTGAAAATAAGGTTCCGTAAATCCATTAAATACAGTTCATACTTTATGATGTGGTGATTTTTTTAAGAAGAATAAGTTATTTTTGAAGAAGAATGAGAGATTTTTGAAGAAGAAGAAAAGATTTTTGAACAGGAAGAAGTGATTTTTTAAGAAGAAGTAATTTTTCCGTTGTATTTGGTGTTGTTCGTCGAAAAAAATAATCGTCTGATCTCCGTTAAATCTGTGTTTGAATAAAAATTTTGATTAAATGCGGTTTCGAATGGAGTACGGCGAAGAATAATAACTGATTTTTTAAGAAGAAGAAGTGATTTTTTAAAAAAGAAGGAACTGGGTTTTTTCAGAAGAAGAAGAAGAGAAGAGCGCGTATCTCACTCTCTTATAGTGAGAGTGGTGATGTGTTACTAGGTACAGGATATAATTTGCGTCAAAGTTGCATATCTTATATCTAATTTGAAATTTTGAGTAAGATTTGCACCTTTAGGACAAAAAATTTGTAATTTTTCAAATGAGTACCTGACTCGCAAGTGCTACAGGATTGGTAACAAAACATGTAAATAAATATAAAATCCCAACCCCACACTATAATCGAGAATGATCATATTTTATAGTACTTAAGGCGTCGATCCCTCAAGAGTTTATTTCATTTTTCTTTTTCTTTTCCACGTTTAAGAAAGCAAGTGATGTGTTTTTGTTTTGTGTGTGTAACATAAGAGCGCGAATAAAGTGAAGATAAACAAACAAGATATAAATGTGGGATTCCACTTCCTCAAAGTCAAGAGAGAGGTTTGATCATGTCTAATTACCTAGATTATTAATTCTATGTTCCAATTGAGTGATTTTCCTTCATGTGGGTCACATCCAATTTAGGATCCAGATCCAATTAAACTACTATCCTAGCTAGGTAGATTAAGCTCACTTTAACCATTAAACCGATATTCAACCTAGATTGGTCATATTCAAATTTCCTACCCTTTTGCCAAATTATCAATCATTCATCAAGGTCAATTACCCATTCAATTTGAGTTTCTAAGGCCCAACCTTAAGCTTAAGTGATCTAGCCTAAATCCAAGTCAAATTAGCAATTAAATACTTCAAAATGATATTAAAGCATAGTCCACATCTCGCAAAAACACAATTTAATAAGCCCATGTATTGAACAAACTCAATTTTCACATTAAATCATAAATCCATAGTAATCCAACATAATACATAACGAAAATCACATGTACAAGATATAATATCAATATCCCATAGCAAAAGAATCCATAATAACTCATGTAGAATACAAAAGGTTGAGCTTTTCCTATTAATTAAACAAGAATAACAAAACCCAATACTCAAACTCAAGAAATAATGGAATTTTACCATAGAAGTAATGATATCCATCCTATACATGGGATTTTCACTTCTTCTATCCTATAGAGTTGTGAAAATCCCTAAAAGTAATTTAGAACAACATGGTTCTAAAAACAAAAAACATTAAAAATGAGTTTCTCTCTCTAAAAGAGCACTCACTTCTCTCTAGAAAACTATCTACTATGTGTTCTTGTTGCTACTCTTATAGAGTTTTTCCCTATTGTTAATTACATAAATGAATGAAAGAATTAGAGAAGTACATGTCTAATTTGGACAATTTGCAAGCTAAGTTCGTAAGGGTAAAGTAGTAAAAATATAGGCTACAGGAAGTTGGTGTCCAGGTGGCTCCATGACTTGCTGGATGCTTGGCTTCTTCATGTTCTTCGCGTCCAGGTGGCGCCAGCGCGAGCTGAACGCCACCGCTTTTGGGGTTTTGAGAGTATCCACCATCCACTGTAGCTTGGTGGACGCCACCTCCTTTATTCCTTGCTTGCTTTTTCTTCAAGTTTTCTTCATCTTTTCCCATCATGTTCTAAGTTTTCTTCAAGTCTATGGGTTATATACTCCCTTGCTTAAACCTTTTTCCCTATGGAATGATATTTCTATAGACTTTATTTTGGTTTGCCAAGACCAAAAGGGGAATGATAGTGTAATTGTTGTAGTTGATCGTTTCTTGAAAATTGCTCACTTTATCTCTTGCAAGAAAACTAGTGATGATGTTGTGCATACAGCTGACCTTTTCTTTATAGGAACAGTAGGCTGCATGGTTTCCTAGTGTCATTGTTTTTTACAAAGATTTTTAAATTCCTCAGTCATTTTTGGATAACTCTTTAGAGTAAACTACGAAACAATGAACAAAGTTGTTGCTCTTTACTACAACTCATCCTCAAACAGATAGTCAAACTAAAGTCATAAACAAAACTCTTGGTACTCTGTTACGCGCCAAAATCAAGAAGAATCTGAAGAGTTGGGAATCTTGTCTTCCTATTGCAAAGTTTGCTTGTAATAGGACTGGACATAAGACTACTAACTATTCACCATTCGAAATTGTTTATACTTTTAATCCTTTTACTATTTTAGACTTATCTCATTTACCTATTAGTGAATATCTTAGCAGAGATGGAGACAATCAAGCAGAATTCGTGCAAAAGCTACACACCAGAGTCAGAGAACATATTGAAAAATAGACTAAGTATTATGCACGAAAAGCTAACAAATGACGAAAAGAAATGGTCTTTGAATACAGTGATTAGGTCGGGTTCACATGCGAAAGAAAAGATTTTATGCAACTTAAAGGACTAAATTACACCCACGAGGCGATTGGCCATTCTAAGTTATGGAACACCTCACCTACAAGCTCAACTTGCCCGGAGAGTATGTGTGTCTACTACACTTAATGTTGTTGACCTTTGTATGTTCAAACTTGCAAATACTTTTGATTCGAGAACGAATCATTTTCAGCGAGGAGGGATTGATGAGGTCATCAATAAAACTAACTCACAAGATTCAAATGACAGCTTAAAGATTCTTATAGATTCCCTATTTTCTCAGATTCCCAAGTTTAAAAATCCTAATAGATACAAAAATGATCTTTTAGTTAACATAGTTGGACCGATGACATGATAAATGACAAAGAAGGTTCAAGATGATATCATACTAATTATTGAAGAAGCCGAAGAACATGTTCATATTCAAGTACCTCTCTTAAAACTCAAACAAGTAACTTATTCTTTTATTAATGAAGATGAGGTTGCAATACAAGTGAGTGAGATTAAGAGCCCAAAAGAGAATCTCCATTGGGTCTAAAAGAGATGAAGAGTCGTAGCCAACTCCCACATCTCATATGGAGAAATCGTAAACCCTAGACCCACCCCCTTAGGGTTTTGTTTATTTTACTATTCTAGTTAGAGAAGATTTTGTAAGGTTATTCAAATTTAAATAGGATAAGTGAAGTTTTTTCTTCTTAAAATATGATTTTATTTGTTCTATTAATTCTTCTGTGGTGGCTGAAAATACTATAAGAAATCGTAGTTAAAATAGAATTTTATTTTCAATCATCTTGTCACTTGGAATAGATTTCATTCGTAATCCTAATCAGACTAGGTAAAGAGGCCAAACCAAGTCTATAAATAGACATGGTAGCCGAGATTAATAAAGTAGATTTGGCATTAATACATTGAGAATTTCTCTGTCGAAGTTTTCATAATTAATTTATCTCCCTCGTGAGGTATCAACACTTGTTCATATCAAGGGATAAATCCAAGCCTAAGAGTTCAAGTTTCGATCTTAATCCCCTAGACTAGCTGAGAATTCGTAGAATTACTTCTGTGCATCTCACAAAAACCTTCCCTTTTTCTCCCTTGAAGGATTATTTGTTCCTTAAATAATTTTTTTCAACCTTCAATCAATCAACAAGAAAAATCTGTCATCAATGTTGAGGAAAAGATCTGAAATTGTGAGGTTCAACGGGTTTGGCTAACATCATCTTTACCTCATAAACCCTATCACCTACTCTAGCTAGAAAAAAAAAAAAAGGCAAATTAGCGTTTAAAGTGCATACAAATTCGTGTAGCACAACCAGACTACACACCGTCAACTGTGCTAAAATATTAATATCCAATGGAACAATTAAGGAATTCTTTAATCTTTTTAAAAGAAGAAAATGTAGAACATTCTTGATCTTTATTGACAAACTTCTGTGGTCATTTTCATCCTTCTAAAGATCACATCCAAATTGGATCCCAATATTTGTAAATATTCAAGTAAGATTGTCGTTCCGAAGAGAAGAATTTGAAAAGAAGAAAAGGGGATATCCTATTATAGATGAGTCTCTTGTTGGCGTAACACGATTTGCAGAAGAATTAAAATTGGTTTCTAAGCACACATCAGCTTACGAGTAGAGCTTTTCCTTCCCATCAAAAGCATCTCTAACTTTGATGAGAATTTGATCCTCTCCTCAAGTATTTTGTCTGGATGGCAGTCATCACCTTTGTCCTCAGCTACAAGAAATGCACTAAAGTTAAATAAACCTCTTTTCTTTGTCTTTGAGAAAGTAACATATACCATTGTTTACTTTAGTTATCAACACCGACTAGAAGTCAGTTAGATCGTAATTTTTCGACACGTCTTCCACGAACTATTTACATGTCAACATGCGTTTGTTAACTTTCACTTTCCTAAGTATTTCTTGTTTGGAACATTCCACTTGGCTTGGCCTCTTGCCTTTATTTATTTCTGCATGGGACCTTTAGTGACATCTTGGTTGCTTCGCTGATGATGAAATCATCTTCATTTAGCTTTCTTAAATTCATCGAGATTTGGTCAAGTCGGGCCTTTCCCCGAAAGCATATGAGGATGCTATTGTTAAGATTGTTAACGTTGCTAATTGTCACCACCCTAAACTCTTCGGTTAGGAATTTAACCGGAGACTAACAAGCAACTAGAACAGACAATAGAAAATGAAAGGAACACTTAAAGTTTACGGTCAAATCTGGCTAACCTTTATATTAACTCAAAACAAAGGAAAGAATACAATGAACACTCAGTACAAACTCCTCCAAAATGCTCTAAGGAAGTTACTGCCTCATTCAATATACAAAAGAGATGCAACAAGGAATGATTACAACTGCTCAAAGGCACTCAGCCTTCAGTTCCGAAATACAAGGAAATAATTGTCCACTCGGCTTAAGACTTAGCTAAATTTCCAAGGTAGTATATGATCAATAACCACCTGGAACACTTGCCTTCCTACTAGCCTGCCAGCTCATTCCATACAATAACCGTCCTTAGAAATCCTACCAGTTCACCCAGAAATCCATGCAATTTCAGCAACATCCGTTCATGTTGGCTCGGACGGAAAAGTTCATAGAGTAAAATGGGCTAACACTAATCCACCACACTTGTTATTGATATAAATAATATTTAATAATTTTTTATTGATTATTAAACGGTTTTGTGCTGCATATTTGTATTACATGTTTTGAATAATGCTCAATTAAATTAGAACGGTGGATGGCGGATTCAATTTCTGGAGTTTTCCCATGTATAATAACTCTAAGAATAACAAATTAAGAGATTCGTGTTGTTTGTTTATTCAAAGATAATGTATAAATCATTAAGCTATACCATCTCAATAACCTAAATTCACATTACTATATTAGCTTGGCAGTTATTATTATTACAAATATCTTTTAAGCAATAAAAATTAAAATAATTAAAACAGTAATATTAGCAAAAGTTTCTCAAATTGTGGTAATTAATTAGAATAAAAAAAGATTATTTACACTCAATTTTATTAAATCAAATTTCATATCATAATTATTATAAAAACATAATTTTATGAGTAAATAAAAAACAGGAAACTAATTTGTTGCTTAGAAAAAATTTTACACCCATTCCAAAAATAATAATGTTTTGAAAATGAGTTAAATTTGGAAAAGAGGCGCGCGTGGGTAAGCAGTTTTTTTTATCTTCCTGGCAGACGCGCCCCGCCCCCGTGTCCCTCCATTTCTCTTTGTTTTCTTTTTTACTTTTTCACCTCTTTACTTTTCCCATCACAAATATTATTTTATTCATTTCTTTCACCGTAATGGTTTTTTGGTTTTCCTTTCTAGATTTTTTATGTCCGTTTTGTTCTAAATAATTCAGTATTTTTTATGTTTTTGAATTTTTTTAAAAATTAATTTAAAATTTTTAATTATTATTTTATTTATTTTATAATTAAATAATTTTATATATTATAATTTTTTTCTTGTGATATGATATGTGAAATCTACAGATACGAATACATGTTATGAGCATTTTTATTGTATGATATGATTTCTTTTATATTTTTGATATGATATCTATTGTTCGCTGATCTGATGTCTACTATTTTGTGATATGATGTCTATATCCCTAATTAAGTATGTTTTAGTTCTATGAGATGATTTTTTTTATAGTTGTGATATGATATCTGTTTTTCGATGATATGATGTCTACTATTTTGTGATCTGATGTCTATATAATCAATGATTTGATCCCCTTGTTAAGTATGTTTTAGTTCTGTTGTTTGATTTTTTTTATATTCTTGATATGATATCTATAGTCCGTTGATCTGATGTTTACTATTTTATGATTTGATGTCTAGATAATCATGATTGATCCCCCTTGTTAAGTATGTTTTAGTTTATTGTATGATTTCTTTATATTCTTGATGTGATATCTATATTTCGTTGATCTGATGTTTACTTTTTTGTGATCTAATGTCTATATAATCATGATTTGATCCTCATTGTTAAATATGTTTTAGTTCTATTGTACGATTTCTTTTATATTCTTGATGTGATATCTATAGTCTGTTGATCTGATGTCTGTATAATTATGATTTGATCCCCCTTGTTAAGTATGTTTTAGTTCTATTGTATGATTTCTTTTATATTCTTGATGTGATATCTATAGTCCGTTGATCTGATATCTACTATTTTGTGATATGATTTCTATATAATCGTGATTTGATCCCCATTGTTAAGTATGTTTTAGTTCTATGAGATGATTTCTTTTATAGTTGTGATATGATATCTATAGTCCGCTGATCTGACGTCTACTGTATTATGATGTGATATCTATAGAATGCATGATTTTATACATCTGTTAAGCATGTTTTAGTTCTATTTTTTTATTTATTTTATATTTGTGATATGATATATGTTATATGCTGATATGATATTTTCTGTCCTGTGATAAAATATGTTATAATATTGATTAAAAAAATATTGATTGAAAAAAAAGTGAAAAAATGTTTTTTTAATAAATAATAAACTATGTTGACTGGGAAACGAAAAAATAGGCTGTATGTCCCAAAAAAAAAAAAAAAAAAAAAACTACTGTAGCGCGTCACTGTAGCTACAGTGACGCGATTTTATAGGAGCAAAATTGCTCCTATAGGTCCATAGTATAGGGATCCATAAAAGAATCCTAACCGAACTACCCCTTTCATTTCATAATATTAGTTTTATTTTCTGATATAATAATGAAAAAATTATAATTTTAGTCTAAAATGTTTGGCGAATTTACTCTTTTGGTCCAACATGTTTAGACCTCCCAAAAACGCCTATTACATTTGAAATTTTACATACTTTTAGTCTATAATAAATAGTTGTTATATAGTACAATTAGAAGTACATTGCATTATCCATTTTTCAAAAATGGCATGGCGGCATTAGTTAAGGGAGAAAATGAGATAAATTCAGGGAGCTACTACAATATAATTTGTCATAAAAAATAAACATGTTGGACCAAAAGTGTATAAAATGTATAAAATAGATTTTACTATTTGTAGCACAAAAGAAATAGTAAGTTTTCAAAAAAGCCGTTCATCCAAAAAAACTTCAAAAACCTCCAAACACTACAAAAACCTTCCAAAAACCTCCAAACACTCCAAAAACCTTCTAAGAACCTGAAAAAACCTTCAACCGCTCGTAGATCCAAGTCGAGGAGAAGCATTAACTCAAGATCAAATGAAAAAATGCCCAGAATAAGCGATTTTTCCCATGGAAAAATGCATAATAGGGTGAACTATTCATTGGAACGCGCGCCCAATATGAACATTTTTCCAATGGAATGCGCGCCCATATTGGGTGTTTGACCCTATTTTGTTAATATTTAATATTTTTATAGTTTGTTTGTTTTTAATTTTTATAATTATTAATTTCGTTATTTTTAAATATGTGAACTTATTTTTATTTATAAATGATGCAGGATCCAAATGAATTACCCGATCTTCAACGAGATTTGAGTGAATATTTTCAGTTCCATGGATATTTTGCTACTGAAGAAAATGCATTTGATCATTGCAAGAATATAGCTCTTAGACTACGGTTCGAACTTATTAAAGTAGTGTGAAATTCAAAAAAAAAATAGCGATCAATGTTAGTCTTGTGCTTGAACCTCAATAGACACTCGCCTATCTTCAATGGAATTTGTTGCAAGTTTATGTGGAGCAATGATTCTATTCCAATCTCTTTAACTGCATTTTTTTGCTCCTTACTCAATCATTTGATGAGCTTGTACATTCCACCAGAGGATGTTCTTATTTGGAATTTCTTTTTGGGAGCTGGTTCAGACTCATCTGCTTTAGGTTCATATTCATCTCTTGGTCTTTTTTTGTGGTTGTTTTGTTGGTTTTTTTTTTTTTTTTTTTTTTGTGGTTCAAGTTTTTGTGGTTGTTGTTTTTTAGGTTTTGTTGGTTTCTTTTTTGGCTGGTTAGTTTATTTTTTGGCTGTGGATCTTGAGGTTCAGGTATGTGGACTTTTGTTACTGCATGAATAAGGGTATTCAGGTTACCTTCATCAATTTCATCCTCTTCATCTCTTTCTTTATGAATCTTCTGTCTCTTTTTGAGGATGAATTGGTCTTTATTTGGGGATTGTGTTGGCGTGTCGAAATCCTCGTCACTTGGAACAGCTAGTGGTGGTGATGGTTGTTTGACAGTGTAAGAATGATCTTTTTCTTCTTATGCATATCTGATTTTTTTGCTGGAACTTTGATTCTAACGATTCTACATTTAGAATAAAGATATTACGTCAGTATATCATATAGTATATGTCGAATAATGAAGTCGTTACGTCATGTTTAATATCATATTAAGTCACATATGTCATTGTTGGAAGCAGACTACGTCTACCATAAGAGTAAGAACAAGTGAAATAACATTGTTGAATTCACCAACAAATATATTTATGTCACAAAAAACTACGGAATAAGTGAATAAACGTTGAATAATTCACAGAGACAGATGGTTACGTAATTTATACATACATATTACGTCTCATACGTCATTTATAAAGGGAGACTACGTCAAACATAAGGGTCTGAATAATAAGTAGAGACACATGGTTACGTCATTTATACATATATATTACGTCTCATACGTCATATATACACAAATATTACGTCAAACAGCATGGGAGAAATAGGATTGAACCCAATTCACAGGAAAGTATCAATACGTTATGAAGAACATTTATATATCATATTTTAGAGTAATAGAACATTATTTCAAGAAGAAAACACGTATATAGCATTATTAGTACATCACAAACATTAAATGCAATTTATAAGCAAAAAAATGATTTTGTAAATCCATCAAATGCAATTCATACTTGATGATGTAGGAGTTTTGGGGATGTATTACCTGTCTATTTGTTTGAATATTGGTGTATCGGAGTTGAAAAACGAAGTTCGAATCGACGTAGCTGATGTAGTTCGTCTAGATTGAAGTTTTATTCGATGTATTTGGTATTTTTCATCAGAAATTACGTCACCGATCTCTGCTGTGTTCGTTTTGGTGTAAAATTATGAAAATGAAAAACCAAAATCTGTGTTTTTGAAGGTTTGATTGAATGCGATTTTGGATGATTTGGGCGAAGAAGAAAGAAATTGATTTTTGAAAATAGGAAATGGAGATAGTGGATTTTGAGTGGGGCGCTTTAAGCGGGGTGCGTGTTACTAGTTTCCTGGTGGTGAGACTGGTAATGCTACTAAAAAGTATTAGGTATATATACATATAGGTATAGAGTATAAGAATTATAAATTGATTATTTGAAAACTACCGTTGTAACTATATGATTCTTTGTTTGGGTTAGTAGGAGTCTGCTCAATTACGTCACCGATCTCTGCTGTGTTCGTTTTGGTGTAAAATTATGAAAATGAAAAACCAAAATCTGTGTTTTTGAAGGTTTGATTGAATGCGATTTTGGATGATTTGGGCGAAGAAGAAAGAAATTGATTTTTGAAAATAGGAAATGGAGATAGTGGATTTTGAGTGGGGCGCTTTAAGCGGGGTGCGTGTTACTAGTTTCCTGGTGGTGAGACTGGTAATACTACTAAAAAGTATTAGGTATATATACATATAGGTATAGAGTATAAGAATTATAAATTGATTATTTGAAAACTACCGTTGTAACTATATGATTCTTTGTTTGGGTTAGTAGGAGTATGCTCAATTGCTTTCTGCATAGGGAGTGTCTACCTAATTGTCAAATTGCCAAATTAGCGAGAAGTTTGAAAGGTATATAATCACAAATTTAGAAGTATACAATTTTAATATAATATTTGTGTCATAAGGTAATAGTCTTTTTTTTTTTTTTTTTTTTGTACAAAGAGAGATAAATAAAACTTATTAATCTACTCTCCGTCTGACTCGAACTTACAACCTCCATGTTTTCAAGTGCTCTCGATGTGACTATCATGCTCCTGAATGCCCCCAATATGACTCGAACCTAAGACCTCTATACTGTTAAGTGTCCTCGGTGTGATTTAGCCCAATGTGATCTACATGCCAACGAGCTTTCTTGGTAAATTATACTCCTACCTTCTCTGTTGCCATTCGGGTGGGTCTCTGTCATTCAAATTGTTTGCTGGAGAAAAGGACAGGATGGAAAGAAGTCAAACATATCGCCTCATCACTTGCTTAAGAGACAATTTTGATGAAGAAAATAATATTTTTTTTTTTAGTTTTTTCCCCTAAAGAGAAGCAATGTGAATATTATTTTTTTTGGCTTTCTTTCATCTAGTTGGATGGATGCATTATAGGGGTGGGCATTGACGTGCCAAATCAATACTTACAGTTTGAAAATTTTTCAATCTATACCGGCCAAATAAATGTGTTGATCCAAACTGACAAAATCACATTTTAACTGTTTGGTTTTGCCGATTTATACATTAACGTATTCTAAAGTTCAAAATTCAAAATAAAAATACATAAACTATACTAAAAAATATAAGAACTGTACCTACTATACATCCGAAAACATTAAACATAATTAAAAAAATAGAGTTTCACAATGAAGGAAACTCACAAATCAAATACCATAAAAAGAAATTGTCCTAACGTGCCACTAAAAAATTTACTGTGATGATTAAAGATTATGTAAACAAACTCCTCGACTTCGAAAGTAATTTTCTCACCCTTCCACCAACACCAAAATCCACCTTCAAATGAAAAACATAATGGTAGTGTTAGATCGCGCCTCCCTTTTTGTTATTCAACGCCTCCATTTTTTCAAAAAAAAATCCTCTATTTTTGTAAGTATCGCCCCTAATTCTTATTACTCGCCCCTTTAATGTTTATCTTTCGCCCCCCTATTATTACAATATAACCCATGGGTAGTATTATATCGCTCCTCATTTTTCTTATTTAATGCCCTCTATTTTTCCAAAAAAATCCTCCATTTTCTTAATATTGTCCCCTTTAATATTTATCTTCCACTCTTATTATTACAATATAACTTTAATTTTCTTAGCTTTCGCCCTTGAATTTTATATATCGCCCTTTTTAATTACCCATATAATTTTATAATACTATAATAATTTTAAAAAAGATAAAATTATATCCCGTCTTATTTTTATAATTAAAGAAAAGTCTGCGGTCAAAAGTTGCAAGGCATAAATTGAAAATTAATTCTGCAAAATTTGGAAATTTTACTAAAGCCTGTCGTATCCCTCTTCTAAAATTGAAGTGTTCTTCTCCTTCCAGTAGTTACTGTCGCCAACACAAAAAGGAAACCGAAGCTGCCTTAATTTCTTGCTGCCGTGGCAGAACAAAAAAAAAAAAAAAAGAAAAATCCTGGCGCAAATAAAAAAAGAAAAGGCAAGAAGAAAAAGGATGTCGTTCAGCAATCTACTCTTCACAAATCGATCCAAATAATATATATATATATTTTCCAGTTTTAATTTCTGTTGTTGAATGAATGGCTTGCACAAAGCAAACTGTCAGGAAATCAACCCGTGGAAAGGCTCCCAGGAAGCAATTGGCCACCAAGGTTGTCGGCTCTATCTTTTTAAATATTAGGGTTTATTGTTTGTTTTTGAGTGGTTGGGAAAATTGGGGTTTGGGTTATTGACGTAAATTTGAAGGGTTGATGGTTGGATTTGTAGGAGGGATGATGTATTATGTTTATGGGTTTCAATTAATGGAATTTTAAATATCAAAGGATCTGTCTATCCTGTTATTGTGTTCATATATTCTCTTTATTCTCTTTTTCCAGTTCCTAAATTGTTCTTACAGATTACACATTGATTAAATTTTGAAATGGTTGAGATTTTGCTTCACAGATATAAAAATATAATAAAATAAAAAAAGAAAAAGGGTGCCGTTGAATTATTAAATAAAAAAATCAGTATTATTTAATAATTAATGTATAAAATAGAAAAAAAAATTTAAAGGTGTTTTTAGTAAATTACTTAAGGACAAATAGGTAATTTAAGATATTATTTTTTATATTAAATATTATATTTGAATATTATATTTGGTATTTATGATTTTGTCATGATTAATTTAGATATAAAAGGGACGTGAAATAACAAAATAGGGAGCGCGAAATAGTTCTTCACAAAACGAAAACATATAAACCATAATACATACTAGCATCATATAAAAATATAAGTTAAAATTATTAATATGATAAAAGGAGAATATAAAATATAATTATTTCTTACACATTTCAACATATTTTATCACTCGATATTATTCGTGTAAATGTTTAGAATAGTTAACAAAATATAAGATAAAAAAACGAGTTATACTTTATTAACACTAGTAATAAAATGTATGAAATATACATATAACTATTATATAAAGAATATTGAATTTTACATTTTCATATTCTTCAATTACTTCTAAATAATCTCTTAAATCAATTATCGAGAAATTAAATTCTATATTTATTATTTATAATAAATTATATATTTATTTATATATAATAATATACCAATCGGTTTCATCAATAAAATCGTTAGCCCAACCAATATTATTATGAAAGATTTTTTTAAACCAACTAAACTGATCAAAATTGACCGATTTAATCGATTTTGGCCAAATCATGTTCACCCCTATATAATGTCAGAATATCCCTTAAGACGTCATATGATATCCAATATTTTATTGGCTGTAATTGACGTGAACATGAAGTACCTTTGCACTAATTGGCTAAGTACAAGGAAGGAGGTCCTATTTAGCGTTGTCACTATATGATCCTATCTTGGGGTTAGTAGGATCCTACTCAATCGCTTTCTGCATAGGGAGTGTGTGCATAATTGTCAAATTGCCACATTAACAAGAAGTTTGAAAGGTATATAATCACAAATTTAGAAGTATAAAATCTTCGTATCCAGGTTTTAGAATAAAGATATTACGCCATTATACCGTATAGTATATGTCGAATAATGAAGTCGTTATGTCATGTTTAATAGCCTATTACGTCATATACGCCATTGTTGAAAGCAGACTACATCTAATATAAGAGTAAGAACAAGTGAAATAACAGTGTTGAATTCACGCATAAATATATTTATGTCACCAAAAACTACGGAATAAGTGAATAAAAGCTGAATAATTCGCAGAGATACATGACTACATCATTTCTACATACATATTACGTCTCATACGTTATTTATAAAAGAAGAGACTATGTCAAGCGTAAGGGTCTGAATAATAAGTAGAGACACGTGGTTACGTTATACATACATATTACGTCCTATACGTCATATATACACAAATATTACGTCAAACAGCATGGGGGAAGCAGGATTAAATCCAGTTCACATGAAAGTATCAGTACATTATGAAGAATATTTATATATATCATATTTCAGAGTAATAGAACAGTATTTGAAGAAGAAAACACGTATATAGCATCTTTAGTACATCACCAACGTCAAATGCAATTCATATGCAAAAATATAGTTTCTTAAATCCATCAAATGCAGTTCATACTTTATGATGTAGGAGTTTTGTGGATGTATTACCTGTCTGTTTGTTTGAATATTGGTGTGTTGGAGTTGAAAAACGAAGTTCGAATCGACGTAGCTGACGTAGTTCGTATGGATTGAAGTTTTGTCCGATGTATTTTTTGTTTTTTGTCAGAAATTACGTCGTCGATCTCTGCTGTATTCATTTTGGTGTAAACTTATGAAAATGAAAAATCGAAATCTGTGTTTTTTAAGGTTTGATTGAATGCGGTTTTGGAAGATTTTGACGAACAAAAAATAAATTGATTTTTGAAAATGGGGTGCGTGTTACTAGTTTCCTAGTGGTGAGACTGGTAATGGTACTAAAAAATATTATGTATATATACCTATAAGTATACAATATAAGAATTGTAAATTGATTATTTCAAAACTAGCTTTGTCACTATATGATTCTTTCTTGGGGGGTTAGTAGGAGTCTGCTCAATTGATTTCTGCATAGGCAGTTTCTACATAATTGTCAATTTGCCAAATTAGGTATATAATATTAATACCTAATTTGCCAAATTGCCAAATTACATAAGGTTGAAAGGTATATAATCCCAAATTTAGAAGTATTCAATTTTAATATAATATTTTTGTGATAAAATAATAGTCCCCTCATTATACTTATTTAGTTTGACAGATTGAGAGGGTAAAATTATTTTGGGAACGTCTATAAAATCCAACGTTGTCATCTCCAACAATAGTAGAAACCATAGAGAGCATTTGGGAACAAAGTTTGATGATGGAGGTTAAGGTCATCTCTAGGAAGCTAATCAAACCATCTTCTCCAACTCCTGATGCCCTTCGGTACTTCCATATATCTTTCACAGATGAAATGTCTCCGACAATGAATGTTCCACTAATCCTATTCTACGTCAACAAAAATTGCACAACTGATCAGGGGACAATCAGCAAATTCAAACAAACATTGGAGACCTCGTTAGCTCAAATTTTACCTCAATTCTACCCACTTTGTGGAAGATACATAGAATCAAACCGTTTGATTGATTGTAGTGATCAAGGTGTTTTATATTTGGAGGCAGAAGTCAACAACTATCGTCTGCACCCACTTTTTGAACATCAGGCGAAAGTGATCAAGCCTGAAGAACTCAATGATCTTCTTCCGTGGCCTTTCGGCGCAGCCGATGGAGTCACTGATCCCTTGTTGTCAGTTCAAGTTAGCGTTTTTGAATGCGGTGGTGTGTCAATTGGCATATGCATTTCTCACAGGATTGCAGATGCAAGCTCCTTGAGCACTTTTCTCTTAGCCTGGGCTAGCTCCTGCAGTTCAGAACAGGGGATAGCAAATTTTCGTCCCATCTTCAATTCATCTCATTTCTTCCCAGGTAGAAACTTGCCTAAGTTTGGGATCGGAATCTCCAAAACAATGGAGAATAATCAATTCAGTGATGTCCCTAAGGTTCTCACAAGGAGATTTGTATTCAATGGCAAGGCAGTATCCGGGTTGCGATCCAAATTCCAGATGATTGCTGGCACTGGCAGATACAATCATCAGCCGACCAAAGTGCAATTGGTTTCTGCCATAATCTTAAGAGCTTTCCTGGCAATAGACCGAGCAAATTATGGGCGTTCAAGGGCTTCATTTGTCATACAAACAGTAAATTTCAGGAACAGAACTTCTCCACCTATTCCAGACCATTCTTTTGGGAATTTCTGCGTTTTCGCATTAGCCGAATGCACCGCAGAGCAAACTAAAACAATGGAATTTCAAGACTGTGTGAATGTTGTTAGTGATGCTGTCAAGAAAACTGTTGCAGACTGTGAAAAGATTCTCAAACCCGAAATCGGCGGCCATATGGTTGTGATCAATCCCTTTGACAAAGTCATTCAGACATTATCCAGCAGCAGCAGTAATGATCTAAATGCAGTAATATTGAACAGCTGGTGCAAATTCCCATTCTATAAAGCTGATTTTGGGTGGGGAAATCCATTTTGGATAAGTGTTGGTAGCCTTCCAGCAAGAAACTCTGTTCTGATGATGGACACCAAAGACGGGGATGGAGTAGAGGCATGGGTTAATTTGGATGAAAAAGACATGTCCGAATTCCAACAGGATCAGGACATCCAAATGTTTACCATCTGATGGAGACAAACATGCATATCACAGCTTGATTACCCAAAAAATGTAATTTTTTGAAATTTTACACACGTTTGGTCCAATAAAAATATGTAAAATTTGGAACGTAATGGGTATTTTTGTAGAGTTTAAACTTGTTGGACTAAAAAAATAAATTCGTCAAATAGCTTGGACCATAATTGCATTTTCCCCGCTTGATTACTGTTGTTTTTTGGCTTCTATGATTTGCTTGTTGCACAAACTTTTTCGCCCAAGTTAAAAGGGCTATCTTGCTATAGATTTATCGCTTCGCATTTACCTTTGAAACAAAAACTTTGGTGTCAATGTTAATGCTATCAACATTAACTTTGGTGTTTGCGACTGGATCAGTGTCTGTCACCCTTTACGTAGAGTTTTAGACTTTCATCTTTTTTGTTTTTGATATTCTGAATAAATAAACTTATTTAATAAACAACTGTATATTTGGTGAGTTCTTTGCTTCAATATATATATATATATATTTATTTATTTATTTTTGGTGAGTTCTTTGCTTCAAAAAATATATATATATTTGGTGAGTTCTTTTTTTTTTAATCTATTTTCAGTGTGACTCGAATTCATGACACGATATTCCTAAGTGTCTGGGTGAGTTAATTTTCTATAAAACCTTCTTTTTCAGTATAAAGAAGGAGGTCGAGTTTAGAGTTTCAAAAGCCTATATTGCGAAAATAAGAAATTTCTTTTACATCATGGTCCAACCATCTCCTCAACTGCCCTAGTGGCTCAAACATGGTGTACACCCCCCGCTACTTAGCTAGGGCGAGAGAAACCATACAATCTAGAGCGAAATTCCCTTCCCGATGAATATAAGTAACCTTGACTTCCCAATTCCTCCCCATAAGCTCAGGGATGCCTCGAACCAGATTTCCATAAAAACCATCATGCTCACACCTCCCATAACCAACTCCACAACATAGCTATTGTACGTATCATACGTAATTTTCTTAATTAATGTGTCTAAGACAACAAAACTATTTATTTGACACAAGAGGGTAACAAACTAATACGAGTTACAGAATCAAGAATGCATTTTTTTTATACATAGGCCATGTTGCTATTATGATCTTATCATTTTTATTTCTTTTTATAGACCGTTGTGTAATCACATGCTTTACTTGACACAATTATATGTTTATTTGATATAATCATATCTTGAAATTAATGTAAACCCCTGATGCGCATAAAACTATATTTCCGATGTATTCTAAAAAAAAAAAAAGGTGGCAACAAAGGTTATACTTGGTTTAAAGATAGATTTTACTTGCTTCAAAAAATGGATTGTACTTGATATAATCCAATTGGTACATAGTGGGACTAGGTACACCCATCACAAATTATATCATGTACCTAGAGGTACATGTACCTAATAATAAATCACCACTCTCACTATAAGAGAGTGAGATACACGCTCTTCTCTTCTTCTTCTTCTAAAAAAACCCAGTTCCTTCTTTTTCAAAAAATCACTTCTTTTTCTTAAAAAATCAGTTATTCTTCTTCGCCGTACTCCATTCGAAACCGCATTTAATCAAAATTTTCATTCAAACACAGATTGAACGGAGATCGATGATTATTTTTTCCGACGAACAACACCAAATACAACGGAAAAATTACTTCTTCTTAAAAAATCACTTCTTCATGTTCAAAAATCTTTTCTTCTTCTTCAAAAATCTCTCATTCTTCTTCAAAAATAACTTATTCTTCTTAAAAAATCACCACATCATAAAGTATGAACTGTATTTAATGGATTTACGAAACCTTATTTTCACGATTTGATGTTGGGTAATGTGTTAATGATGTTATATTCGTGTTTTCTTATTCAAATAATGCTATGTTACTTCGAAATATGATATATAAATGGTTTCCGTGAGGTATTAGCACTTTCATGTGAACTGGGTTGCTTCTGATTCTTCTCCGCTTATGGGACGTAACTAGACGTTGTGGGACGTTGCAGGACATAACAGGATGTTGCTGCTTTGTATTTTGGACGTAGCGGGACGTAACTAGACATTGTGGGACGTTGCTGCTTTGTATTTTCAGACGTTGCGGGACGTAACTAGACGTTGTGGGACGTTGCGGGATTTCTTTTATATTCTTGATCTGATATCTATTGTATGTTGATCTGATGTCAAGTATTCGCTGATTTGATGTCTATATAATCCTGATGTGATCTCCCTTGTTAAGTATGTTTTAGTTCTACTGTATGATTTCTATTATATTCTTGATCTGATATCTATTGTCTGTTGATCTGATGTCAAGTATTCGCTGATCTGATGTCTATATAATCCTGATGTGATCTCCCTTGTTAAGTATGTTTTAGTTCTACTGTATAATTTCTTTTATATTCTTGATCTGATATCTATTGTCTGTTGATCTGATGTCAAGTATTCGCTGATCTGATGTCTATATAATCCTGATGTGATCTCCCTTGTTAAGTATGTTTTAGTTCTACTGTATGATTTCTTTTATATTCTTGATCTGATATCTATTGTCTGTTGATCTGATGTCAAGTATTCGCTGATCTGATGTCTATATAATCCTGATGTGATCTCCCTTGTTAAGTATGTTTTAGTTCTACTGTATGATTTCTTTTATATTCTTAATCTGATATCTATAGTCTGTTGATCTGATGTCAAGTATTCGCTGATCTGATGTCTATATAATCCTGATGTGATCTTCCTTGTTAAGTATGTTTTAGTTCTACTGTATGATTTCTTTTATATTCTTGATCTAATATCTATAGTATTTTGATCTAATGTCTAGTATTCTCTGATCTGATGTCTATATAATCCTGATGTGATCTCCCTTGTTTTGAGACGTTGTTCACTCAGCGCCGGAAAAAAAAAAGGAGCGCGCGTAGGCGAAACTTACTATATTTAGTAAGTGTACAGCTGTCATGCGAAAAATTACTATATATAGTAATAGGTACATGTACACAGTGTACAGGGTATACGCGCTAGTACACCCATACCCACCTCAAAATAGAAACAATTGGTTGTAGGTGCGATATTTTTTTTCCTCCTCATATGCGCTTTTTTTTTTGTTCTTCTCCACAAACCTGCATTTTTCTTTCTTTCTTTCTTTTCTTCAGGCACCATTCATTTTTTTTTTCATTTTTGCAATTAATATTTCTCTAATTCACATTTTTTTAAAAAAAAAAATCCTACATCATATTTCATTTTTATTTTTTCATTCTTATATAGTTTTTTAACATCAAACAAATTTTTGTATCTTATAAATTCATATCATACCGAACATGAATTCATATTCATATCATATAAAACATGATTTCTTGTTATGTATAGCAGACTTTCATATCAAATACAACATATAGGTTTCTATATGAAAGCAAAAAAAAATTCATATAATACAAAACATAGTTTCATATCAGACATAACAACATTTCATATCACTACAACGAATAGAGTCTAATATGAAAACAAACAAAGGTTCATATCATACAAAATATAGTTTCATATTAAATAGAACATGGCTTCATACCATCCATAGCATACTTTTATATCAAATGCAACATATAGGTTCCTATATAAAAGCAAACAACAAATTCATATCATACAGAACATAATTTCATATCATACAGAACATCATTTCATATAATGTATAACAGACTTTCATATCAGTACAACAAAGAGATTCTTATATGAAAACAAAGAATGGATCTATATCATATAAAACATAGTTTCATATCAGATACAACATGGTTTCACATCATGCGTAGCTGACTTTCATATCAATACAACATGGTTTCACATCATGCGTAGCTGACTTTCATATCAATACAACATAGAGGTTCCTATATGAAACATAACATAGTTTCATATCAGACGAACATTATTTCATATCAATACAACAAAGAGATTCTTGTATGAAAGTAAACAAAGGGTTCGTATCATACTGAACATAAAGTCATATCAGACATAACATGGTTTCATATCATGCATATTCAAGTTTTATATCAATACAATATACATCTTTTTATATGAAAGTAAATAAATGGTTCATATCATACTGAATATAAGTTCATATCAGACATAACATTGTTTCATATCATGCATAGTAGGGTTTCATATCAATACAACGTACAACTTCTTATATGAAACCAAACAAAATGTCCATATGATAGAAAATATAGTTTCATATCAAACAAAATATGATTCATATCATGCATATTAGGGTTTCATATCAATACAACATACATGTTATTATAAAGAAAACTAAACCCTATTTTTGTCTGATATGAAACCATGTTTTAATTGATATGAAATCAATCTTTGCGTAACATGAAATCTTTTATATAATTTTTTGATATAATCTCATATTTTAAGTCAGTTAAATAATTTTAAAAACTTTTTAATTATAAAATAAATAAAATAATAATGTAAAAATATTTTTGATAACTTTTTAAAGATTAAAAACATTAAAAATGAATATTAAATTATTAATAAAATAATAAATAATAAATAATAAATAATTATAATAATATATAATAATTATTATTATCAATAAATAATTATATAATAATATATAATTATTATATTATATTATATTGATTTCGGATTCTCTCTTGACTTTGTTTGCTTGATTGATATGGAGGATGAGTTCGATCCATTAGGTTCTTCAATAGCCTGATTCTAAATAGAATAAATGAAAAAGATCATCCCTAATTAAATAAAGGTTATGTATGGCATAGTGACGAGAGCATGGAATCCTGACCTTAGCTTGTTTTTAGAAGGATTCATAATAGGAATCTCGATATCCTATGTCTAGATAGATATATCCTTGTCCCTATGAGGGACTATGCCGATCTTAATATGTTTTGGCCACGGCCATTTCCGCTCTGAAGAAGAAGGTTTGGATCTTTCAATCTTATGTCTTGAGGGGTGTGGCCTATGTTAGGTCCATAAAATACCATAGCTTTTGGTGTTCTATGAGCTTTCTTTATCTTTATGGATAACCAATTCATTTTCAAATATAGTTGGGAGACTTTACCCAATAAATGGGCAACAAATAATGGAAAAATCGGAACATGAGAATAGATCTGATACCAATACGGACTACCTATTTCAATTGTTGTGCTTTCTGAAATTCCATTTTTTAGCCTGTTATTGGGGAACTTGAAACAAAACTTGTAAAATACAAACAGGTATATTTTCTATCTCTAAAAGTTTTAAAGGAAAAAATGAAATTATTTCTAACAATTACAAAAGAAACAAGGTTTTTCGAAATTTTTTTATTTATAAAAAGACTAATAAAAGAACTTTCCAAAATAAAAAGAAATCAAATAAATCCATTTATATTATTGGGATCACTTATTTTGGCTTTTTTACCCCATATTGTATGGTGGATCTCGAAAGAAACGGGAGCCTTGCGCATTTATTATTGGGTGCTCAACAAGGTAACCTAACCATCAATCAAGAACAAGTACTCGAACGAGTAATCAAAAAGATTCTGGAGTACTCTCGGAGTTAAGTATTATTTTTCCAACGATCGTAGTACCACGTACTTCCTGTTGAGCATGTACACGCAGTAGAATAACTACGTCAATCCATTGAAATCTGGTATGCTACAAGTGAATATTTGCGACAAGAGATGAATCCAAATTTTAGGATGACTGACCCTTTTAACCCTATTCATATAATGTCTTTTTCGGGTGCTGGAGGAAATGTATCTCAGGTACATCAATTAGTAGGTATGAGAGGATTAATTTCAGATCCTCAAGGACAAATTATTGATTTACGATTAACCTGATTGACCTAAGGCAAAGAAGAAGTAGATGCGCATGAATCAATAAGAAAGAACCCTTGCGCCTACTGTAAGTCTTTTCCTTCGTTCACTCCTGACCTGATAGAAGTTATGAAACCATCCATAGGGTAGGCATCGATTGATGAATAAAGAGAGATTATCTATAAAATAAAGGAGTGAAACCGCTCAACTTACAGGAGAGGAGCGAAAAGGCGGTAGAACGAGGCACTCGAGGAAAGCGAACAGCAAATCAAGGATTCCAAGGAGCGAGATCACCTACGCAATCAGGAAAAGGCTGTGAAACAAGAACAACTCCAGCGCGACTACTATAAAAAGAAAAAGAAATATGACGATATTGACAAAGACAAAAATTCATTTGTTGGTATAAGGGTGGCGAATAGAGCTGGTTAAAAGCTATGCCCACGAGTATTTGATTTTAAGTTTAAGATCTTATAAACTAAAAAATGAGTTTAGGCGTAACACATGGTGTTTTTTCTGTCATAATTATTGTTATTTTGAACAGACATCTACAATAATAACCCTTTAGACCATCCCCATGGGGGTGGGGAAGGGAGAGCCCCAATTGGTAGAAAAAAGGAATATAACCCTTTAGACCCACAACCCCTAGGGTTGTCCTGCACTTGGAAGGAGAAGTAGAAAAAGGAATATAAATATATAGTGATAATTTGATTCTTCCACAAAGTGGTGACGAAACGTATAACTTGTACAAATCTTTCCATTTTCTAAGTCAATTTGATCCATTCGTTCATAGAGCTATTTACTCTATCGCAGACATTTGTAGAACACCTCTAACAGAGGCATAAATAGTCAATTTGGTAAGAACTTATTGTCAACCTCTGTCAGATATGAATCTATCTGATTCAGAAGGTAAGAACTTGCATCAGTATCGTAGTATTCCTACTTTTTTTGAAACATTTTCCGTTGTTTTAGTAGACGGTGATGGAATTATTAGAGCATATGTTCCTTTTCGAATGGCGGAATCGAAGTATAGTGGCCATTTTGTATTAACATAATGACATCGGGACCTTACTGCATCTCATGCTACTGAATCGACGGTTTTTTTTTTTTTTTTTTTGGTACCAACAATTAAGAATTGTTTTCTTCGACTTGCGGCCTCAAAAACCAAATCACAAGCTTGTGATAAAAAATGAGCAGTTCTAGTAAGATTTGTAATATGAATACCCTTACGCTTTGCAGAGATATAAGGTATTTGATTGCGTCCTCTGCTTTGCGACCACTTACTTTAGTCTCAAACAGCATTAGTACAGAAATTTGAAACATAGAGATAAGATTCTTAATCGAATCTAATGTAGTTGGGTTTGAAGCTACTTGGAAATTCAAAGTTAGTAAATTGTAAACCATTAATAATTAAAAAATTGTTTAGGATAAAGTAATAACCTGGGCGAAGGCATAGTCTTTTTTTTTTTTTTTTTTTTTCTAAAAAAAACCCATTGGCGCCAAGCGCGCGGGATGTTTGCTTTGTAAGAAGGGATATTTGGCAGCCTTGAGGGCATGAAATAAAAAGAGACAGAAGAGGAATCACAGTTGATTCAACTATATCCATTCGTGGTCACATTCAACCATCAAAGCACGACTATCAAAGAAGGGCATAGCGAACTCATGCACACCCCCAAAGATAGACTCATGAACCAAAGGAAAGCACCCTAATTCAACCACCGACCTTGTGATGCCTACTACTCCAGTTTCCAAATCATCATTCACCAGAAATCCTCACCTCCTGCACGTGCTTACGCATCAGTACCCCTCCTACTCGTACTCGTCTTTAACCGGCCTATTTGTACCCCGCTACATGATAGAAGTCCGCCCAAAAAATCGTCACTCGAAAGTATAGTCCTTTCCAACCCCAAGCCAGTACACTCACTACTCATTCTACACTATTCCTCTCTATAGGCCCTTTTAATTTATATAAATTCAGGTCTCTTTTTCATTACCGCGAGACATATTTTTTTCTTAAGACTGAATGTTAGACTTAAGTGTTTCAATCTTGTTTTAATAATAACAAAACAAATATTTGAAACTAACAATTTCTTAAATTGTCTAAAATTATTTTTTGTAGAAAGTGTAAAATTTTTAGATTGATACATTCATCTTCAAATGAGCATAACTTTCGTTTCACTAAGACAAAAATTAAGATTTTGGATTTTTTGAAAACCTCTTTCAATTATCTAAAAAATGGTGTCTAATAGTCAATGTGAAATTCAAATGTAATTTTGGTGAAAATAGACAAAAACAAAACTATGTCACTGCAATACTACAGTTCAGTAAATTAGATGTATCTTGAGTACAAAAGTACTAATCAACTGATTTTGACGTTCCTGGAAAGATAAGAGAAAGATCTAAAACATAGATTTGTGACACAAAAGTCAAAAGCGGCTGAAAGAAGTCGAAAAAGTTGAAGGAAGTTCAGACTATGTCAAATCATCTTTGGAGCCAAAATTCAAGTGTTTGAATTGGAGCCCAAATTTGCCTATAAATAGAGACCATGGGTGAAGACATTCAAGAAACATAAGCTATCAAGCCATTCTTATTATTGTCAAAATTCTCTCAAGTTTTCAAGTGCCCATTTTCAAATTTTACTTTCAAGTTCTAGTTATTTTTCAAAGTGTTCTAGTTATTTTTCAAAGTATCAATCTTAGACTAGAACCTTGTCACTTGTAAACCATAAACACTTCACACACAAAAAGGTTTTATTGTTTTTGAAAGCAAGAGGTTGAAAGTCAAGAACAATTTAGAGGGTGGGTAGTGAAGAACCTCTTAGAAGAGTTACGAAATTGTTCTTGGGAGATTTGTAAAGGTTTAAATTTCACCTTAAGAATTTTTTTTTTTTTTTGAAAAAAAAAAATATGAAGGGCCTCAACTTTAGAAGTTGGGGAGTGGATGTAGAGTTTGTAAGGGGCTTACAAGCTTGAACCACTTTAAAAATCTTGTCTCTTTCATTGCATTACATTTTGCATTCATACTCTCTCTTCTACATTTCTTGCATTATAAAACATCACCATTACAGTTGTTCAATTCAAGTATTACATCTTTAATCTTAAAATTTTATTTAAGACTTGTCCTTATTTCAAGTCTAACTTTCTTTAGTTAAGTATTTACTTTATCTTAGACTTTTCCTTAATCAAGTCTAAACTTGTCCTTATCAAGTCAAGGACTTGTCCTTAATCAAGTCAATACTTGAGCTTTATTTAAAATTATTCAATTTTAAGACTTGTCCATCTCAAGTCAAAGACTTTTTCTTAATCAAGTCAATACTTGAACTTTATTTTAAATTATTCAATTTCAAGACTTTTCCATTTCAAGTCACATACTTAACTTTATTTTAATTTCATTATTATATATTGTGAACTAACAATTTCTTATTTTCTTGTATACTTTTATATTGTTGACTAATCTTATTATTCTTGTTTTCATCCTATTTGATTTAGACTTATTTGTTATTTGTTTCATACACATAGATAGTCATTGTTTATTTTAAAAAGAAATTATTTAAGATTTGCTCATTTTTAAGTAAATTTTTTAAACAACCTAATTCATCCCCCCTCTTAGGTTGTGTTGTTAGCTGTCACTGAACTAAAACACTTTTTCGAAAGAAAGGGACTAATGCAGAATGAATTAAGTTATAAGAAATTTACGAATTATGCAATGGATCATCCCAACTCGAGATCGAGCAAAAGTGAGAGACTAATTGAATCACACCTGGTGTGGCAGGAAGAGTAGCAGTCTTTGACCCTGGAGTTTGAGAAGAAATCTATCATTCAATCCCAATTCTTTCTTTTTCTCTTGATTATTTTCTGATCGAGATGTATACATCATGTTCATGGATTAACGAAAATGTGCAAAAACTCTATTTGCCTGTGCTATCCTATAGATAACCCCAAGGGGTTGTGGGTTTTTTTTTTTTTTTTTTTTTCTACCAATTGGGGCTCTCCCTTCCTCACCCCATAGGGATGGTCTACAAGGTTCATAACTACCCCTTTTACTACAGGCATTTATCTAGCCAACGCTTAGATCAGGCTCTACCCAATCTTTTCTGGTTCACCCCAACATTCCCTACTTGTCCGACTATTGCTGAACAGTTTTTAGATATCAAATGGACCTCCCTAGAGGGTAATTTTAATGTGGTCGCTATCATACGGTTTTCTAACTTAACTTCTTTTTCTGGTTGTTTCGCTCTGTCGATCGATGGTAGTGTAAGAGATTTGTAACTCCCTTCCCCTTCCTGAAATTTTTTACAAAATGGTTCCTGCTTTCTACCCATATTTAGCATTATCTCCCCACGGGTTAGGTATTGTTTTGACCCAAACAATGATTTGTTTAGTCTTGAAGACCATGACCTATTTACTAGGGAAGTCAAAGCCTCGAATCCCTCCTCGCCCACAACCAGCCCAAAGGGGAAGTACCTTTCCCTCTAGGGGTAGAATAACAACGGAGCCTTCTTTTTAGTCCTTTTTCCTTTTCTGTTGGCAGGTATTTAGTTACAGGGGCAAATGTCTCCTTAAAGTATCCTATATACATGGGTGGGAATCGGGGAAGGGTAAGATTTATCCCGACGGGAGTAGCATTTCTATCAAATCACACATCACAGTAGACTAGGCCTTCTAATTCTTTAAGGGGTTTATCTAAAAGATTCCCAATATAACTAGGAAATAAGTTTGTTCAGCTTGGGTTGGGTTAAAATCACTGAATGTATTTGCACCATCAACATCTTCAAATAAAGTATTTTCTAAGGTAGCACCGTGAATAGCACATTGCTTTAGCCGAAAGGCGTAGTCGATGGACAACGGGTGAATATTCCTATACTATTGTTCTCTCCTCACTTCCCTCACCTCCTAAAAAAAACCCCCCAACAAATTTTTTTACCCTTTAGGATATATAGTATAAAAATCTATTTGGACTGTCTCAAGTTATATCAAGGCTACTGAATTGGCCTATTTCTTGTGTGTACCGCTTGAAGTATTTTGAGAAATCCATGGAAAAGAGATGCCTTTCTCAGCGGGAGGGAAAAATGAAAAGAGTTTTCCTTTTTTGATAACATAAATTAGGTGTAAAGTTTCATCAAAGGGCTTATTGGAGCCAAAGCGGTGTGGGAGGACATTGCAGAGATCCGCGGGGCGGACACGACTTCTTCTAAGGTTAGAAGACTACTGAAAGACACCCGGGACTAGAGCATGTCGTCAAAAAATCACACTGGGCGGGCGTGCTTCGACCCTGTCTCCAGAGCACAGTTGAATGCAGATATCATAAACGCGAGGTGCAGGATATTGGATGGAGAAACTCAGGCAAACAACGATTAATAACTATTTCTATAAAACAAACTCGTATTTTATCTTTGTTACTATTTCTAAATAATGGGAATCTTTTACTAATTATTTGACTGTTGGCGGGTTTCTTTGTATGTGTTGTCCGGAAATAGGAGGACTCAATGATTATTCTTTCACTGGAACCAGAAGTCAAAATTTGGTAGATAAGGATCGCGAAAAAATTTGATTTGAATTATCCAGAGAATACCTTAGATATATAAAAAAGATGAACAATCAAACCTATTTCTAGAAGCTCAAAGGGGTGAAAATAGGGTCCCACATCATTCTGGCAACAACAAAAGCTGCAAAAAAGACAGCAACAATCTACTGGAAGGGACGGTTTCAATATTTCCCATGTGCAATCCTTTGTATAGACGTTGTGGCGGGCGAACACTAAGATATAATAACCCCGTTAATATGCCCAATGTACCTGCTGCAATGTGATGAGAGGCCATTCTCCCCAACTATTGACTTTCGGGAGGTAGGTAAACCAGACGGAGAACAGGGATTCTTTCCAGTGCTTGATTTACTATTGCGCCAAAGAAGTAGGAAAGAACTTAAGGCATTGAAAGACTTGAACCGATGATGGGAAGGACTCCGTCTCAAAGCTCTTTTGCCAGCTTAGCGTCTTGATGGTCTGTTCAAAATGGAAATTCCAATTTGACCACGCTTTTATCCGTTGATTATGTCAATATGGGAACAGAAGACTATTATATAAATTTAAATTGTGATTTACTATAATATAAATTTAAATTGTGATTTCCAAAGGCCTCTGCCCTTCCATCCCTTAGTTAGAGAGGGGGGCAGAGCTTTTGGTTTTTTCATGTTGTTAAGGATTTGAACAATGAGCAATGAGGTGGTTGTTCACCCTGCGGTAGATGTCAGCGGTTTGAGTCCGCTTATCTCCAACTCGTGAACTTAGCCGATACAAAGTTATATGATAGTGGCCCATTTTTCCGATTCGGGATAGCAATCGCACCAGTAGACATTTCTCGATTTCAAAATGGATAGAAGCCCTGGGTCATAAAAAAAAGTGGGATGCTATATTTCCAATATTGGATTTCATATTCTAATAAACCTCATAATCATGTGAGCCAGGAGTAAGAATAGACAGGAGGGGCCTTGGCTTCCCATCAGCCTATTTTGCCAAAAGGTGGCAGGAGCACAACGACCTAGCCCAACCTACTTAAACAGCCAAACACCTTTCACTTATGACATTCATTTTCATGAATGAGGTGCGTGGAAGTCAGTGGATCGATCAAATAGCCTAATTCTAAAGAAAAATCATCAATAATGACTCAAGACCAGACATACTGATAGATAGAATTTTCATCTTTTTACTGAATAGATGGATTTATTCAAAAAAAAAAATATGACTATACTTAACAATTAAACACCCGAAAAAGACCACATACGACGAAGATTTTTTGTTGCAGTTGGAAAAAGAAGAAGTCCCACTCCTATTAATATAGGAATTGAAAGTGGAATCAAAGGTATGATCCGTGGGAGAGAGAGTTGTTACCTCACTCGGGATACTTCATTCCAAACGCTCTTGAGTGGTTTACTAGAGGTTGAAAACAGAGCGAAGCAAGGACTTATCGCCAAGTCAATTAAATAATTTTAAAAAATTTTTAATTATAAGATTAAAAAATAATAATGTAAAAATATTTTTGATAACTTTTTAAAAGATTAAAAACATTAAAAAAATGAATACTGAATTTTTTAGGAAGAAAAACGAACGGAAAGAAAAAAAGAAGTGCCTCACGAAAAAAAAGGAAGAGAGAGAGAGAGAGGCCACCGCCAATGGGATCTGTGGCCTTCCCATCTCTTTAACAACATAATCAAATCCACTAGTGGAAGCGAAAGCCACCATTTTTCATCCATTTCCCCACTCACACTTTGATCATCGCTTTGTATCTGCAAGAATAATTTTGTTGAGTCAGATTTATGTTTTCTGTTCGTCGTGTTTCTCTTCCACGGATGTCAAGTTCAGATCTACTCTTTTTTTTTTTTTTATTGTTTTTGTCTGTTTTTTTTTCTCCTAAGGTTTCTATAATTTTGTGTTTTTGGTTTAGTGTCAACTTAATGAAACCCTTGTTGTACTTGAAACCCCTAGTGTACATAATGAAAACATAGTTTGTTCTTGATGAAACCTCGATATATATGATGGAATTCCTCTTATACTGGTTGAAACCCAATTATATATGATGAAATTCCTGTTACACTTTATGAAACTCATGTTATATTTGATGAACCATTCGTTGTATTTGATATAATCACATGCTTTACTTGACAAAATTATATGTTTATTTGATATAATCATATGTTGAAATTAATGTAAACCTCTGATGCGCATAAAATTATATTTTCGATGGATTCAAAAATAAAAAAAGATGGCAACCTAACTTTTTTTTTTTTTTTTTATGAAACCCGGTTGTACATGATGTAAACAAATGTTATACTTGGTTTAAAGATAAATTGTACTTGATATAATGCAATTGGTATATGGTGGGACTAGGTACACCAATACCCACCCCCCAAAATAGAAACAATTGGTTGTATGTGTGTTTTTTTTCCTCCTCACACGCCTTTTTTTTTTTTCCTCCACAGACCCACCTTTTTTCTTTCTTTCTTTCTTTTTTTTTTTTTTTTTTTTTTGTTCAGGCACCAGTCACCTTTTTTTCTTTTTTCATTTTTACAATCAATATTTTTCTAATTTACAATTTTTTTTAAAAAGAATCCTACATCATATATCATTTTTATTTTTTCATTCTTATTTTTTTAACATCAAACAATTTAATTTGTGTATTTTATAAATTCATATCATACAGAACATGAATTCATGTTCATATCATATAAAACATGGTTTCATATCATCCGTAGCAAAATTTCATATCAAATACAACATATAGGTTCCTATATGAAAGCAAAAAAAAATTCATATCATACAAATATAGTTTCATATCATACAGAATATTATTTCATATCACTACAACAAATAGAGTCTTATATGAAAACAAACAAAGGGTTCATATCATACAAAATATAGTTTCATATCAGATAGAATAAGGTTTCATATTATGCGTAACTGTCAATACAACATAGAGATTCCTATATGATACATAATATAGTTTCATATCAGACAAAACATGATTTCATAACAACAAAGGGATTCTTATATGAAAGTAAACAAAGAGTTCATATCATATTATAATAAATTCATATCAGACCTAACATGGTTTCATATCATGCATATAGCAATACAATATACATCTTTTTATATGAAGTAAATAAATGGTTCATATCATACTGAACTTAAGTTCATATCAGACATAATATTGTTTCATATCATGCATAGTCGGGTTTCATATCAATACAACGTACATCTTCTTATATGAAAACAAACAAAGAGTCCATATCATACAGAATATAGTTTCTTATCAACTAAAACATAATTCATGTCATGCATAGTATGATTTCATATCAATACATTATACATGCTCTTACAAGGAAAGCTAAACCCTATTTTTTGTTTAATATGAAATCTTGTTTTGCTTGATATGAAATCAATCTTTGCGTGACATGAAATCTTGTATATAATTTTTTTGATATAATCTCATATTTTAAGTCAATTAAATAATTTTAAAAACTTTTTAATTATAAAATAAATAAAATAATAATGTAAAAATATTTTTGATAACTTTTTAAAAAATTGAAAACATTAAAAAATGAATATTCCATTGTTTATGAAGAAAAATGGACAGAAGAAAAAAATAAAAGCCTCACCAAAGCAAAAAATAAAAAAGAATTGCCTCACGGGAGAAATCAAGAGAGAGAGAGAGAGAGAGAGAGAGAGAAACCACCGCCGCACAATAGAAGAGAAAAAAAAAGAGGCGCGCATTCCTAAAGGAAGGAAAGACAAAAAAAACAAAAAACAAAATCTAGATGTGCCCCTCCCCCTTCAAAAAAAATTTCTATTTTGGGGGTGGGTACACAAAAAAAAAAAGATTATATAGGATCATCATATAATTTTACGATATAATCACATATTTTACTTGATATAATCACATATTGAATTTGATGTAAATCTTTATGGGCATAAAAATATTTTTTTACAAAAATAGATAAGAAATTTAGAGGTGTTGAGGAAAAAAACGCAAGGAATAAAGAAGCGTTTGGATTAGTTATTGAAAGAAATAAAAATAAACAAATAAGGTCAGAGACAGGGCTGAGCACAGGACGGGATGGGACGAGATTTGACCATATTTCGTAAATTCCATCTCATTCCGTTCGGGACGAAATTTTATCAGGATCGGGACCACGGGATGTCAGGACCGGGACTGGGATTTCGGGATCGAGATTGCGGGATATGTAATAAATTTTCATATTTTATTTATTAATTATTGTCATACTTTTAACTAAATAATTCAAAATTTTATTTATTAAATAAATGAACAAAAAAATGGTCTACTAAACTTCAAACGTACCTCATAAAAAATATAGAAATTTTTTTAAAATTGAAATAAGAAACTAAATGAACAAGATTCTGCATTAATCATTATTCACATATGGAGTGAAAAGTAATCATGAATAGTAAGTTAGAAAAAGTAAATAAATATAAAAAATTGGTACCCACAAGATTTACTACCTAATTAATGGTAATTTATATGGTGGTGCAATTTTACTCCTACCCCGAATATAGTAGTAGTTTCTATTTTAGCCCCTAATTGTATTAGTAGTTTCTTTTTTAAAAAAACTTGGACACGCGCCTTTACATACCCGAAGGCTATATAAGTTTCCTTTTTTTCTTTTTTTCCCGTGTTTGTTGTCGATCTTTTGCTTCATCTTTTTCTGCCGTTTTTCGTCTTCGTCTTTTGCTTGGATTCTTTCACTTCTAATTTTGATCCAATTTTGATTACGGTATGTATTTGATGATGGTGATTGATTTTTGTTTAAGAATTTGTTGTTTCTCTGTTTTTCGACTTCGTGTTTCGCTTAGTTTGTTGCCGTTTATGCTCTGTTTTATCTTTCAAATTTGATAATTAAGGTATTATTCCTGTGTTTTGATCTTTTTGATTGATTTATGTGTTTGAAATTGTTGTTTCTACAGTTCTGTTCTTCTTCGCGTTTTGTTTTTGATGGAATATTGTTGCTTAACGTCTGTTTTTTTGTTGATAGATCATTCTGGATTAAAGAAATTGCAATGGATGATACTGTTCATTTCTTTCGCGAAGAAGATGCTCCTGAATTGTTTGATTTTGATAAACAAGAAGAATCCGTGGTATCTATGTTAAAAAGTAAGTCATGATGTGATACTAGTTATGCATTGATCTGATATTATGTTTGGATTGATATGATATTAGTTCTATGTTGATATGATATGTTTTTAGTTTATTGTTTTGGATCTATATGTATTGTGGTATGATATTAGTTTTAGTTGATGTGATATTAGTTATGCATTGATATGATATTAGTTCTATGTTGATGTGATACGTTTTCAATATATTGTTATGAATCTATTACATGATAGTAGACATAGATCAACAGACTATAGATATCATATCAAAAAGTAATAGACATCATATTAACGTACTATAGATATCAGATCAATAATATTAAACAAATCATACAATAGAACCAAAACATACTGAACAAGGAGGATTACAATTATAGACATCAGATCAATTGACTATAGATATCAGATCAACAGACTGTAGATATCAGATCAACTGACTATAGATATCAGATCAACTTAATATATATATCAGATCAACTTAATATAGATATCAGATCAACAGACTATAGATATCAGATCAACTGACTATAGATATTAGATCAACAGACTATAGATATCAGATCAAGCATATATAAAAAAATAATACAGTAGAACTCAAAGATGATTAACAGTGTATAAAGTCATTGTCTGGATGATATTATATTACTTTTTTATTGATCTGATATTAATTTGGAGTTGATCTGATATGTGTTTTTATTATTGTTATGATACTGTTATGTATTTTATGTCTAAACTAATATGATATTATTATTTTTTATACAGGTTCAGATGATGAATCTATGCAATCTTTGTGTAAATCAGTGGTTAAAAATGAAGAAGCAGCATACAACTTATATAATGATTATGTTTTTAGGTTAGGATTTAGTGTGAGGGAAGGTAAAGATCGTAAATTCAAAACTACTGGAATCAGGTATTTGAGAAGATATCTTTGTAATAGAGAATGAGCTAAACAATGCAAGGAGAATTTGAAGAAGATTTATACGAAAGTTGATATGCGATCTAGATATAAAGCTTTTATTGAATTTAAGAAAAGAGAATATGGGAGTTGGATTGTCCAAAAGCATTTCAGGAAGCATAATCATGAACTGTGTCATGTAGCTGACAGGCAGTTTTTACGTTCTCAGAGGAAGTTTAATGATTCTGCATTACAGTATTTTGAGGAATTGATAGTATATAACATTCACAAATTGGACTGTATATGTTTACTCGCCTTGTGGGCTTGTGGTTCCTTCGAGTTTGCTACTGCACCGTTGTTATCACAATACACCGTGATAGATTTCTGCAAACCAGGAATTACATCTAAGTCCACTAGGAAGTTCTTGAGCCATACTGCTTCTTTTGCTGTCTCTGATGCGGCAACATATTCAGCCTCCATGTAGAGTCCGCCACGCATTTGTGCTTGACACTCCGCCAAACTATGGCTCCACCTCCCAGAGTAAACACATACCCTGAGGTAGACTTGCTCTTGTCCCTGCCGCCTTGGAAATCTGAATCTGTGTAACCTCGGGGTACCAGCTCAGGCGCCTGATAGACCAGAACTTGGTTCCTCGTTCTGCGCAAATACTTGAGAATGTATTTTACTGCCTCCTAATGATCTTTCCCGGGGTTACTCTGATATCTGTTTACTATGCCAACGGCATAACAGATATCAGGCCTCGTACACAACATGGCATACATGAGACTTCCTACTGCCTTAGCATAAGAAACTGTCTTCATGGCCTCTATCTCCTCAATAGTCTTAGGGGACTGTTCCTTAGATAGATACACTCCATGTCTGAAATGTAAAAAACCTCTCTTGGAGTTTTGTATGTTAAAACGGGCCAGAATCGTATCTATGTACGAAGCTTGGGAGAGCGTTAACGAATGTTTCCTACGATCTCGAATTATCTTGATCCCAAGGATATGTCCCGCTTTCCTCAAGCCCTTCATATGAAACTGCTTGGACAGCCATGCCTTTACGTCTGATAACACTTTCTTGTTGTTGCCAATCAATAGAATGTCATCTACGTAAAGCACAAGAAACACCACTGAATTTCCATCACGTTTGCGGTACACACATTGCTCATTCGGACACTGAGTAAATCCGAAGGACTGGATTACCTCATCAAACCGGATGTTCCAAGATCTAGATACCTACTTAAGTCCGTAAATGGACCTCTTAAGCCTACAAACCTTATGTTCTTGGACTTTTTCAACTAATCCCTCTAGTTGCTGCATAAAGATGGTTTCCTCAAGACTTCCGTTTAGGAAAGCTGTCTTGACATCCATCTGCCAAATCTCATAATCTAAATGAGCAGTTATGGCCAAGAGAATCAGAATTAACGTAAGCATGGCTACCGGGGAGAATGTTTCCTCATAATCGATTCCCTCTTTCTGAGTATACCCCTTCGCCACCAGCCTAGCTTTAAAGGTTTCCACCTTCACGTCAGGTCCTCTCTTACGTTTGTATGCCCACTTGCATCCAATGAGCTTGAACCCATCAGGCAGGTCCAGAAGCTCCCAAACTTGATTGTGGTCTATTGACCCCATCTCGGATATCATTGCCTTACGCAAGACTCTGCATCTTTATCTCAGAGATCCTCATTGAAGTTAACCGGATCATGTTCAGGCGCACCTGGGACTAGGTCTGAGGCCTCTTCCACGCCAATAAACCTATCGGGCTGTCTCACAACCTTCCCACTACAATGAGGCACCACCTGTGTATGAGCATCATCTATGATCTCATGTGCAGTGTGTGGTGTATCTACTTGTCCAGGTGCATCAGGATTAGTAGTTTGTCATCTAAGCTCTTCTAGTACTATCTTACTCTTGGGCTTGTGGTCTAAGACATAGTTCTCTTCCAAAAATCTAACGTTGGTACTAACCACCACCTTCTGATCTTTTAGACTATAAAATAGACCACCTTTCGTTCCCCTAGGATATCCTATAAATAGTATTAATTCAGTTCTCACATCTAACTTAGTCGTATCTGCCTTAAGCACATGTGCTGGGCAACCCCAAATTCTGAGATGTCTTAGACTGGGCTTGCGCCCATTCCACAACTCTAATGGGGTTGAAGGCACGGTTTTAGATGGTACAAAATTAAGAATATACATCGCCGTTTCTAAGGCATATCCCCAAAACGAACTTGGCAAATCACTATAGCTCATCATAGGCCTAACCATTTCCATGAGAGTCCAATTCCTCCTTTCTGCTACACCGTTCTGCTTTGGCGTGCTAGGTGCAGACAACTGAGACTGAATTCCGACCTCACTGAGGTATTCTCAAAATTCATGGGACAGGCACTCCCCACCACGATCTGAACTCAGTGTCTTGATACTCTTACCATGTTACTTTTTCACATCTGCCCGAAACTCTTTGAACTTGCCAAAACATTCGGACTTGTGACGCATTAGGTAAATATACCCGTACCTTGAGTAGTCATCTGTGAACGTCACGAAATACTCGAACCCACCTCATGCCTGGACCGTCATTGGTCCACACAAGTCAGAATGAATCAACTCTAATACTTCTTTTGCTCTATAACCTTTTGCCTTAAAAGGTCTCTTGGTGATTTTACCTTCCAAGCAAGATTCGCAGGTTGTATAACTGGCAATCTCTAATGAACCTAAAGGTCCATCATTGACCAACCTCTGAATCCTACTAAGGTTTATATGACCTAGCCTGAGATGCCAAAGATAGGTTTGATTTATTTCAGAAGTTTTATTCCTCTTATTAATGTTAGATAAAGAGCTATCTATTTCTATGTTTTGCACAACAGGGGAATTAGAGTTAACCACAAATAAATTGTCATCCAATGAACCAGAACAAATAAGTTTTCCATTTCTTCTAATAAATACAGACTCATTAGAAAAAACAAACTTATAACTTCAAGAGTTAGAAACCAAAATAAGGTTCTTTCTAAAACTCGGTACATGGAGACAATTAACTAACTCTAAACTAGAACTTTCAAAATTCAGAGTAACTACTCCCACTGCTTCTACTGACACTCTCATAGTGGCGCTCAAGTAGATATCCAGCTCGTCCTCTCTAAGCTTCCGGGTCACTTAGAACCCTTGCAAAGAATTACAAACATGGTCAGTGGCACCTAAATCCATATACTAAGTATCTGTGGGAATCACGGCTAAACATGTCTCAGTAATTATAGCAAAAACTATCATACGTTTAAGCTTTGTACAATCCGATTTCCAATGTCCCGTCTTATTGCACTTGAAGCACTTGTCTTTCGACTTCTTCTTTGCAATATCTGGCTTAGGCACAACTTGTGCCTTTTTAGCTACTCCCTCGAGCTTTCTCTTCTTCTTTCCAACCTCAGGCTCAGAAGAAGATTCTAAAGCTTTGACTGCGACTAAAGCTCGCTTCTTCTCTTGAAGAAGACTTTTAGTCGCCACCAACTCTGCCAAGAGCTCGGATGAAATGCACAACATCTTACTTATGGTGTAGTTCAGCCGAATCTGCTCATAGCTTTGAGCTCCGGAGGACAATATCAACTTTGGTTTCACCAACGATTTCGCCTCCCACTACCTCAACCTTGTTGATGTTACTAATCATATCAATGACATGATCTCTCATAGGAGTACTCTCAGCCATAAGGATAATGTCCAAGTTACGACTCCATGTTGGTTTCCCGTATTTATTGTTTCAATTTGTATTCCAGTTTTAACATTCAATTAACTAACCCTAAGTTATATGCAACCATAAAACCAACATGCTTTAAAATCATGCATCTAAAATACAGCATAAAAGTAAAGCATAAAAATTAAAACAATAAATACGGGAAATAAATATGAAAAATAAATTTCCCGACTATTATGGTTTTATTCGCTTCCATCTTCTACCTTGATCTCGTGTCCCGCCATGTCACTCGATGGAGAGAGTCTTGAACTTCAAAAAATAAAAACTGGAGAAAAAAGGGGCCAAAACGTAGCCCGAACGGGCCGCACGCCGGGCAGCAACTGCTGCGCGCTGCTGCCACCTGTTGCTGCCACGCGCTGGCACGGCAGCCCATTGCCGCTGGAGGTTACCAGCGGTGGTCCCTGCATCAGATAATGGTGGTGAGTACAGGGGTCAATTTGAGAAGTATTGCCAAGATCATGGCATTAGACTTCAAAAACAGTGTTCCAAAGACTTAGCAGAAAAATGGTGTGGTAGAGAAAATGAATGTAACAATTACTGAAAGGGATAGGTGTATGCTCTTAAATGCAAAGCTACCTAAATCTTTTTGGGCAGAAGCCATGCAGACAACAGTGATTTGATCAATCTATCTCCCTCAAATCCTTTGGATTGTGATCTTCCACATAGAGTTTGGACAGGGAAATATGTCTCTTTTGAGCATTTACGAGTATTTGGTTGTCGTGCCTTTGTTCATATTCCAAAAGATGAAAGATCAAAGCTTGATGGGAAAACCAAGCAATGTGTATTTTTGGGTAATGGCAATGATGAGTTTGGGTACAGACTGCGGAATCCTATTGAGAATAAGATTGTTAGAAGCAGATATGTGATCTTCTTTGAAGACTAGACCATTGAGGATATTAGTAAGGATAAAAGCTCAAATTCCTCAAGCTTCTTGTTAATTTAGATCCAATTCCTCCACGATCAGATGATTCTCCTAAAGGGCGAGATGAGATAGAGGAAGATGATGAGTTTGATGATATTCCATCTCCTGAGCCAGAGTCACCACCAGTTCAATCACCCCCTATTGAGGTTAGGAGGTTCACAAGAGATATAAGACCTTCTACCAAGTATAATCCTGATGAGTTTGTATTGCTTACTGATAGGGGAAACCTGAGTCTTATGCAGAAGCTCTTGAACATGAGGAAAATAATGAGTGGTTAGCATCCATGCAAGAGGAGATCAAATCCTTGCATGAGAACAATACTTATGATCTAGTGATGTTGCCTAAGAGCAAGAGAGCACTCAAAAACAAGTGGGTGCTCAGACTGAAGATGAGTAAGAACAGCTCACAACCAATGTACAAGGCTAGATTGGTGTACATTGGTTGTGAAGAGATTCAATCAGAGAAAGGGTGTAGACTTTGATGAGATATTTTCTACTGTTGTTAAAATGTCTTCCATTCGAGTTGTTCTTGGTATGGCAGCCATCTTGAATATTGATATTAAGCAACTTGATGTGAAGACAGCCTTCCTACATGGTGATTTAGATGAACAGATTTACATAGAGCAGCCAGATGGGTTCAAGGAGAAAGGGAAATAAAACCTTGTATGTCGTCTCAACAATAGTTTGTATGGGATGAAACAGGCTCCGAGGCAGTGGTACAAGAAGTTTGATGCCTTCATGATTGGGCAGAAATATCGAAAGACTACAACTGATCACTGTGTGTTTGTGAAGAAATTTTCTGATGGTGATTTCATTATTCTCTTGCTTTATGTTGATGACATGTTGATTGTTGGTCGTAATACTGTGCAAAGTGCTAGGTTAAAGAAGGAGTTGAACAGATCCTTTGCAATAAATGATTTGGGTCCAGCTAGGCAAATCCTTGAGATGAAGATTTATTGTGACAGACAGAATGGGAAGTTGTGAATATCTCAAGAGAAGTATATTGAGAAGGTTCTCAATAGGTTTAACATGAGCAATGCTAAGGAAGTTTCTACTCCACTTGCAGGGCATTTCAAGCTAAATAGAAAACAGTGTCCTAAAAGTGAGAAAGACAAAGAAGAGATGAAGAAAGTTCCCTATGTTTCAGCAGTTGGCAGTTTGATGTATGCAATGGTTTGCACCAGGCCAGACATAGCTCATGCAGTTGGTGTTGTTAGCAGATTCTTCTCTAATCCTGGCAGGGAGCATTGGAATGCTATGAAATGGATTCTCAGGTATCTCAAAGGTACTTCTAGACTGTCTCTTAGCTTTGGCAATGGGAAGCCCGTGTTGGATAGATACACAGATGTTGATATGGCAGGTGATATTGATGGTCGAAAGTCTACTACAGAGACAGAGTTTATTGCAATTACAGAATCCTGCAAAGAAACCCTTTGGTTGCAGAAGTTTCTACAAAAGTTGAGCATGAGGCAAGACAAGTATGTAGTTCATTGTGATAGCTAGAGTGCTATTCACTTAGCTAAGAACTCCACATTTCATTCTCGGTCTAAACATATTTATGTGAGATACCATTGGATTCAGGATCTGTTGGAATCCAAGAGATCGTTCATTGAGAAGATTCATACAGATGACAATGGTTCTGATATGTTGACGAAAGCAGTAACTAGAGATGAACTTATGTTTTGTAGATAGGAAGCAGGTTTGGTGGTGCATCCAAATTGAGGTGAAGGGGGAGATTGTTGGGCTGAGTTCCCTCATTTATTTGGTGGCCCAACCAAAAGAAATATGACCCATCTATTTTGGTCTTGTTTTTTACCAAACATAAGAAAAAGAAAAAGGCTCACTTTGTGTGAGTAGAGAGAGAGAGAGAGAAACGGGGCAGCCATTAAAAGAGGGAGAAAAATGGGGTTTTGAGTTTGGGAGAAGAAATTCACTCTTTGGGGTTTCAATTGAGTGATCAAATGGAGTCCGATTTTGCTGAAATTTTGGATTTGGGTTCCTCTCAACTGGCTCTACACATCTACCTGTTTAGATTTTCTGATTAGCTCTCTTTTGGTGAGATCCTTCCAAATCACTTGTGTTATCTGTATTGTTTTGGAAGAGTATTGTTGTTTGTGGTTGATCCATCTTATATGATGATGTATTATTACTGTGTATCCACCATTTGGTGATGATTTGGTAAATGCACAACATCTTTTCATACATAATCTCGTCCAAACCTCAAATTTAACATTTATGAATGAAAAATGTATTATACATAAACGATCCGGTCAAAATAACTAGTTTTACTTTATAAACCATTAATCAAATCAAACCTTACGAGAAATTTTCAAAATGATAGTTTGTGTACCTAATTTTTAAAGTATTGCTATTTGTCATCTCTCTTTTTTACTAATTACGTTGTTTCCAATGGTTCGGTCTAAATTATTATTTTAAAAAATTTTGTACAAAATTTTGATAAACAAAAAAAATAAATAAATAAATTGCACGACTCTGCACTAACAAAAAACGTTGCACGGCACACACAGCTGTGTTTATTGCGTGCAACTCAAAAAATTGTCTAAAATCTTACTAATTTAAGAAATCAAAATGTCCATTAACTAATTCCATATCCTCTCTTTTTCATAACTGCGTTAAATTTTTTAAACACATTTTTTTATTTTTTTTGGTGAAATTTTTTTAACGGGTTGAAGAGATTATATTCAGTTACAAATTATGAATAAAAAAAATTAATCAAAATTTTCAACAGTTGGTAATTTTAGATTGAAATGAGTTGCTTTGTCTAAGCTAATGGGCTGCTTCGACTGTGTGTGTGGGGAATGAAAAAAATTATATAATCCTCCTATTACTAATGGAATTTTTCATACATTTAATTGAAAAAAATTCAAAAATAAAAGAGAAAAACGGATGTCAAAAATTGAAGAGTTGTGAGTGTTTACATGCGCATGTTATATATACACTCAGCAGTTTCTCTCCCCTCAAACCCTAATCTATTCACTCTCTCATCTTCTCCTTCAGCAGCCTCTTTTCTCTCTTTTCTCTCTTCTCTCGCACCGATTCCGGCCATTTCGTGATGATTTTTGAAGATATCTCACCACCAAAATACTCCCCACATCTCAAGTTTCAAAACTCATACCATTTTCTACCATTTCGCAGTTTTTTTGGGTTTGGGAGAATCCTAAATCAGTCACGAAAATGAAAAGAAAACTAGGGTTTTATAGATCTGAAGTAGGGGATTCGTTTGGTTGTGTTTACAGCCCATGAAGATGAAAGAAAAACTTGGATTTTGGCAAAAAGATATATTTTTTATGTAAAATCGTATGTTTTTGCTGGCTTGTTAGTGTAAAATGGTGTTGTTGGTGTAAAATGGTGTTTGTGTAAAGTGTTACTTGTTTATGTAAAGTACTGTTTGCTTATGTAAACTACTGATTCTTTAGTCAAAATATTGTTTTTTGGTGTAAAATACTCTTTTCTGGTTCAAATTGGTATTTGTTAGTATAAAAACATCGTTCTAATTCGTTTTTATAAAGTGCTGGTTGTTTATGTAAAGTGTTGAATGTTTGTGTAAAGTACTGTTACCAGTTTACATATATAAACTGCAAAGTTTATGTAGAGTGGCGTGAGAATTCAACGTAAACTGCCACTTTACATAAAATACAACGCGACTTTACATAAATTTTTATATAAAATAGCAGTTTACATAAAATTTGTAGTAAACTTTGCGTTTACATATGTAAACTGGCAGTTTACATAAACTGCGAGTTTACATATGTAAACTGCAAAGTTTATGTAAAGTGGCGTGAAAATTCTGCAGCTGTCATCCAACTTTAGAATTCTATATCTCCCTCGTTTCTCATCCGTTTTGACCAAACTTTGGCTTGTTTTAAACCTCTCCTGACAATGATTACGCATAATTTTACGGATCTTTATTTGGACTTGTAAATCTCCCATAAATCAGCTCTGAAACAGAGCTGCAAGTGCTGTTCTTTTCACAAAAAAATATGAAGTAATGACTGTACTTCAGAAATTCATATCTTCTTCATTCTTTGTCCGATTTAATCAAACTATAGCTCAATTTAAACCTCTTTGTATAAGGTTTACTCAGAAATTTATATAAGCAACTTTGGCTTTCTATATTTTCCAAAAAAAGTAAAGAACAAAGCTACATTCTGTAAAAGTACTGTTGGCTTATGTAAATTACTGATTCTTTGGTCAAAATACTTTTCTTTTATGTTAAATACTCTTTTCTGATTCAAAGTGGTCTTTGTTAGTGTAAAAACATCGTTCTGATTCGTTTGTGTAAAGTGCTGGTTGTTTCTGTAAAGTATTGAATGTTTGTGTAAAGTATTGTTGCCAGTTTACATATGCAAACTATAAACTGCGAGTTTACATATGTAAACTGCAAAGTTTATATAAAGTGGCATGAGAATTCAATGTAAATTGCCAGTTTACATAAAAGTTTATGTAAAGTGACAGTTTACACTAATACAATGCGAATTTACATAAACTGCAAAGTTTATGTAAAGTGGCGTGAAAATTCTGCAGCTGTCATCCAACTTTGTAATTCCATATCTCCCTTGTTTCTCATCCGTTTTGACCAAATTTTGGCTTGTTTTAAACCTCTCCTTACATGGATTACACATAATTTTACGGATCTTTATTTGGACTTGTAAATCTCTCATAAATCAGCTCTGAAACAGAGCTGCAAGTGCTATTCTTTTCGCAAAAAAAATCTGAAGTAATGGTTGTACTTCAGAAATTCATATCTTCTTCATTCTTTGTCCGATTTAAGCAAACTATAGCTCGATTTAAACCTCTTTGCATAAAGTTTACTCAGAAATTTATATAAGAAACTTTGGCTTTCTAGATTTTCCAAAAAAAGCAAAGAATAGAGTTGCATTCTGCAAAAGTACTGTTGGCTTATGTAAACTACTGATTCTTTGGTCAAAATACTTTTCTTTTATGCTAAATACTCTTTTCTGGTTCAAAGTGGTCTTTGTTAGTGTAAAAACATCGTTCTGATTTGTTTGTGTAAAGTGTTGGTTGTTTATGTAAATTAATGTTGGCTTATGTAAACTACTGATTGTTTGGTCAAAATGCTTTTCTTTTATGTTAAATAATATTTTCTGGTTCAACGTGATCTTTGTTAGTGTAAAAATATCATTCTGATTCAATGTAAATTGCTAGTTTACATAAACTTTGCAGTAAAATTTGCAGTTTACATAAACTGCGAGTTTACATATGTAACCTGCAAAGTTTATGTAAAGTGGCGTGAGAATTCAACGTAAACTGCCAGTTTACATAAAAGTTTATGTAAAGTGGCAGTTTACACCAATATTATACAGAAACTTTTATGTAAACTCGCAGTTTACACATAAACTTTTATGTAAAGTGGCCTGAAAATTCAAACAAAGGAGGCGGGTGAGGAGTGAGAGGGAGAGAAACCAATGACAGTTGGGGACAGACGCATTTAATACGCATTAAATGCGGCTGGCCCACTTCTTTTGTGCCTTTTTGACAAAAAACCTAATTTTTACCCAATAAACCCAGTTTTTTTTAAAAAAACAAATAGGAGTATATCTCATTTTTTTACTCCTGGGAGTACTATATACTAACTGCCAGCCACCCGCCATTAATTCAATTGTATTTTTCTTTTATTATTTTTAAAAATAATTAATGTGTTGACTTTGACCAAAATAAGAGCTTGCTCACTCCATTTCAAAATATAAGTCGTTTTCACCTATTAGGAAACCGGTCAAAATATAAGTCACTTATTTATTTCTATGAAACAATCCATTATTTTTACTCTATTACCCTTATTTAATTTGTAATTTTATTAAAACTTGTTTTTGTCATGACTATTTCAAGTTACAGCACTATTATCAAAAATACATTAAATAGGGATATAATAGGTTTAACAATTAAAAGTTATGGAACTTTTTAAAAATTAATTACATCCTTAATATTTGTGTTTTGGTCAAAACGACCTATATATTGGAATGGAGGGAGTATTTACTACAAATTAATGCTTATTTCTGCATATTAAATATTGAAATTTAATGTAAAAATAAGTAAATTTTGGAAATATGAAGACTTAAAATGTGAAAAAGAAAAAAAAAAAAAAACCGGAAACATCCACATTGGAAGGATACAGTCTCTTCGATCAAATGCTCGGTTAGTATATCTTACTCCTAGGAGTAAAAGTGCACTACTACTCCTACCAAAAAAAAAAAAAAGTGCAAAAAATGAGGCAGCCTCTTTTCTAATCTATTCACTCTCTCTCATAAATAGTTCAGAACCCTCAGTTTACACAAGTTGTTCAGAATCCTCAGTTTACATAAGTAGTTCAGAACCCTCAGTTTACATAAGTAGTTCAGAAACTCTCAGTTTACATAACGAGATCAGAACTCTCAGTTTACATAAGTAGTTCAGAACCCTCAGTTTACATAAGTAGTTCAGAACCCTCAGTTTACATAAGTAGTTCAGAACCCTCAGTTTACATAAGTAGTTCATAACTCTCACAATACATAACGAGATCAGAACCCTCAGTTTACATAAGTAGTTCAGAACCCTCAGTTTACATAAGTAGTTCAGAACCCCTAGTTTACGTAAGTAGTTCAGAACCCTCAGTTTACATAAGTAGTTCAGAACCCTCAGTTTACATAAGTAGTTCATAACCCTCAGTTTACATAACGAGATCAGAACCCTCAGTTTACATAAGTAGATCAGAACCCTCAGTTTACATAAATAGTTCAGAACCCTCAGTTTACATAAGTAGTTCAGAACCCTCAGTTTACATAAGTAGTTCAGAACTCTCAGTTTACATAAGTTGTTCATAACTCTCACAATACATAACGAGATCATTAACCATCAGTTTACATAAGTAGTTCAGAACTCTCACAATACATAACCAGCCCCTTCATTGCCACCGTGGCCTCTGTCGTCCCACCACCGCCAACAAAATCTTCTTCTTCTTTTTCTCTCACCAATCCCCTCCCTCCACCGCCGTTTCTTCTTCTTCTATCGCCAATCTTCTCCATCTCTCCCTCTCCATAGTCGGTCTCCCTCCATCCCTCGCCTATCCTCCCCGATCAATGGAAAGCCATCATCGGTCTCTCTCCATCCCTTACCTCTCCTCCCAGATCGATGATGGTTTCCATCGCGATCGACGAGGGTTTCCCTCCAGCCACAGATCTCGCCCCCGATCTCCCTCCGACACCAGTCGATCGAGCCCAAGAAAAAAAAGAAGAATAAGAACCCTCCCTCCACTCATAATCCCTGGTCGTGCCCCGCCACGCAACGTAGATTTCCCGGTGGTCCAGAGCTTTGTTGGCTTCATCTGTGGTAGTGGCAATGTAGCCAATCCAATTTGACTCCCTGTCCCAGGTTAAATTGGGGTCTAAGAAGAGAAGAAATATGTAACCCTGAGAGAGAGAGAGACTTGGGGGACTAAAGAGGAGGGGTTTTGTTTTTTTATACGCAGAAATGAGGGGGGGGGGGTGTCTCTCAAATGTGGAGGCGGTTTTACATACTCCTAGGAGTATATTATAATTTGCGGTCAAATGCTACCATTTTAAACCACACAAAAGCCAAAAAAAAAAAAAAAAAAAAAACTAAAACTGCTCCTCTCATAAGTTTGGTCATTAGCTTCTTCTGAATTTTTTCCCCCTAATTTTGTAATTTTTTTAAATAATAATATAATTTTTATTTTAAAAAGTCCTCTTCTATATTATTGATTTTGTCAAATAAAATTTAGGTTATAAAATTTTTTTAATATTTTTAGATTTCAAGTGCTAAAATAAAAAAACAAAAATGTATTTTTAAAATATTTATAAAAAAACAATGGTCAGATAAAATATACTCCCTTCATTTTAATATATAAGTAGTTTTGACCAAAACACAAATATTAAGGCTGTAATTAATTTTTGAAAAGTCTCATAACCTTTAATGGTTAAACCTGTTATACCCTTATTTAATATATTTTTATATTAGTGTTATAATTTAGAATAGTTATGACAAAAATAAGTTTCAATGAAATTATAAATTAAATAAGGGTAATAGAGTAAAAATAATAGATTATTTTCTAGAAGTAGACAAGTGACTTATATTTTGATCGATTTTTTAATGGGTAAAAATGACTTATATATTGAAATTGAGGGAGTATAACACAATAAATTTTGTCATGCGTGCGTAACGTAAGGAGTGCTGGAATAGGAAAATAAACATAGAATTATGGATCCCGCCAAAACTTCTAAACGTTTATTTGGTGTTGGGTGTGGGGCCCAGTATTGCAACGAAACGGTAATTAATTTGGAAAGTTTGTGTGGGGAGGTCATCGTGAGCCGATTAATTCACACCAATTATTTTTATTGCCTAATTTTCATACTTATTCGGCCAAATGGCTTTTTTTCTTAGAGATAAGCATTAAAGTTTGAGTGACACATGTCAAAATATAAATTATAAACAAATAAATTGTTCTTTTATCGCTTTTCATTATTTTGTATATGTTTAAGGATGAGTATCTATGAATTTAGTGCAAATTCAGTGCTAAAAAATATATAATTTTGAATAACAATCTATTATTATTGTTTAACATCAAAATAACTCTCGAACTCATAACTCCCTTGATTCTAATGAAAAATACCAACCACTAAACTACTACAATACTTATATGGTACAACTGGGAGAATAATTATAATATACTTTTTGATAAATGACAATAAAACATAAGTTAGAAAGGGTACAACTGGGAGAATAATTATAATATACCTTTTAACAAATGACAATAAAACATAAGTTAGAAGAGAAAACGAGACAATTTCAGGGGAGTCAATGCATTAAATGGGTTATTTCTATTAGGTCACTAACTTATGTGTAAGATATATTTTGTCATTAACTTGTGTCTATTAATAAAAATATATCATTTGTAGTTTCATTAAAAATGATTAAATATAAATTTGATTTATCAAAAAAATTTAAATTTAATTTTGAACGAAATATTAATTAGTAATATCCATTCATTCATTGAACTATATAATCTACTGTCCAAAGTTCTTCAATATTTAATTACTGTCCAAAGTTCTTTAATATTTTAGGCTCAAAACAAGAATTGGGGGTTAAATATATTTACCAAATTAGTAATGGACGCATTCACCAAAATATAAATGACTGAATTTCAAAAATGGTCCTCGATAATTACATGAACATTTTTCTTGTTCTTAATATTTAAAAAATTCTCTTTTTGGTCCCTAATATTGAAAATGAAACAACTTTTTTGGTCCTTGGCTAATTCCTATTACAAAATTCGTCAAAATTTATTTCGCACGCACGACCATTTCCCTTCTTTTATTAATGGCAAAATAACTAGAATAATCTTATTTTCTAAAGAAAACTCTAAATTAAAACACAAAATTAAACTAATTTCTTAACGGAAGAGTCAAACTTCCGAGAATATTAACTTATTAAGGAGTTTTGTCATAATTGTTCTTAGTTCAAGTTAAAATGGGATGAATCTATAACAACATTTTAATTTTTTAGACCGAGTTTAAATTGAAAAGTATAGTTGTATTTATTAAACTGTTTAATTTCTATGAATGTAATTTTTATTTTTAAGATGGAGAAAATATTATTTTAAAACAAAAAGATTTATGATGACATTAAAATTAAAAATGTAACAACAACTGGGGCATAATGCGTGAATTGACATTATTTTTTTTTAAATTAGAACAATATGTATTAATTTCACAATATAAATTACAAAGAAACATATATGTTTTTGTACCTAAACTTTTTGAATAAATTTTTATAAATTTTACTTTTTTTTTACAAAAAAAAGATATCAAAATTTGGATGAGTCGAATTCAAAACTTATTAGTTTTAAGTAGAAAGTGTTGCTACAACCTTTGTCAATTTTGCATTCTTTAACCTAAAATTCCAGTCCAATTAAATTTTATTTTAGAATATTAAAAATAAATAAAATGTACTCATTAACCAACTGTATGGAGTATCGAATTCTCATAATCTACTACAGCGAATAACGATTATATCTGTTAGGTAAAAAAAACAAAAAAACAAAAAAGACAAATAGCCGACTGTGACTGGGGAATTTCAGGGAGGTGTGTGTATATAAAGGCCGTATAGCCTAAACAAATCTCCCAACAAGCTCTCTCACTGCTTACTTCTCAACACCATTTCAATACCATTTCACTAATCGCACTGATAAAAATGGAGGAAAACAGAAGAAAGTTCCCGGCGGGCAGGCCCCCTATGTACCCTCACCGCCGATCACACATCACCACTACAAGGCCCGTCAGAATGCCAACCCAGCCGACCCTGACGGAAGCCTTGGAGAACTCTCTGGGCGGCCTGAATTTGGGTCGACCGGGTGCGGCTGGCCATGCAACTAGAGAGCATGGTGTTGTTGCACCTCCTGAAGAAGCCATGAACCTTGGCCGTTTCTTCTGGAACCTTAGCGGAGAAGGAGGTAGTAGTAGGGCGAATGCACAGGAACAGAACAGCAGGGAGCCTGAAGGGCTTGATTTGGAAATGCCGACCAACAAACCGGAGGATTTAGGGGTTTCGTCTAGCGATGACGATGGCCGTCTCCCCTCCCTTGCTGAAGCCTTTGAAATTGAGAGGCGTGGACGTATTTTGAACCCTGCAGAGGCAAGAAAACTCAGGAGGTTGTTAATCAAGAACAGTTTAATTTTTTAATCCCAATTTATTTATTTTTTGTTGAAAATATAATTTCAATCATTAAAATTAATCACTCAACCATTAAAATTAATCATTAAAAATAATCTAGCCCCAAAACTTAATTAAAGGAAGGGGGTTCCCCCAAAAAAAAAAAAAAGAAAAAAACTAACATTTTGTGATTCTAGTAAAATTTCATTTTTAAAAGAGTTTTCGACTTGTTAAAACACGATCGATGACAGATCTAGGACCGTAAAAGTTAATTTGGTTTTTTTTTTTTTTTTTGAGGTATTGCAATCTATATGTGTCCATCTTCTTTAAAATCAATTTTGTTTTGTTGAATCACTTGTTTTTGTGGCCGATTAAATTTCTTGTTTTCAGGACGATCTCCAATCGTCTTTCAGCACAGAAATCTCGAATGAAGAAAACTCAGCACATCGCTAAAATGAAGAAAAAGATTGTGGAGTTAGAGGTGCCTTAGTAGTATTATTTCCGTATTAAATAACAATCATATTTATTATACTGTTTTAATTCAATTAACACGAATATTATTTTAAACCAAAAACGTTCTTATTCTCCTATAGCATATATGTATGAGTTTATGTATCAATGGTTCTCTTTTTCGATCTCTATTTGGTGATTTCTTGAAAAATATTTGCACTCTATGAGCACAACACTATTAATTGTTTATTGCACGTAATTTGTCTCTCTCTTTTTTTTCGATTTTAATTAAATGAAGAGCTATAGATTTGTTTTGGTGATATAGATTATTGTAAAAAGATTTCCTCTTAGATGAGATCTAGCTTTAGATTATTAGTCTCGCTATGAATCTGATTTTTTTTTTTTTTTTGTGAAAATAATTATATTTGTCGTATTATTTTAATTTAATAAATATAAATAAATGAAAAAAACACAAAACCATTAACGGGACTTTAGTGGAGCCACCATAAATTTAGACGTGGTACGAGGAAATAACTAGTGACTTCATATACTAAATTGTTTCTTAATAATCACGTTTGCAGCACAACGTAGCATTACTGACCCCAGAATTGGAGAGCTACAAGGAGAAGAAAATCATGCTGAAGAACCAGCAATTGGTCATGGAGCTCGAGCTGAAGAAGCTCGTGAATCAATCCGTTATATGCAACAGTAAGTTATTAATTCATGACATTAAAAAAAAAAAAAATCCTCTAAAATATGAGATTGTATCTCTTTTTTTTTTTTTTTTTTTTTCATTTTTGAAAAACAATTTCAGGGCAGATTGAGGAGAAAAGGGCGGAGATAAGAGCGCTGAAAGAATTGTTCATTCTGAGAACTCAGTACATGGAGATGATGAGCAGCAGTGATGCCGGCATATAGAGCTCCACAAACCCCATACTTTTCCCTGTGGCAGCGGCAATGGCAGAAAGCTATAGTGAAGTGGGAGGAAGCTCCAACTTTCATCAGGGTGAGCAATAGGAGGAAGCTACAGGGATGAACATTGATAACCCTAGACGGCTTGATGAGTACCCTGGACCTGGAGGATTTCGGGTTTCCTCCTCCTTCTACTCAAGTCCCTGATATGTGAAGTTGAACTCTCTGGATTTCTGCAATTCATGATGGGGATGATGATTTCTGAACTGGATTTTTATTTTTTATTTTTGTTTTAAGACTTTATATTTATCTTGCTCATTTGGGATTGAATTTATTCAGTATTTTGAGGCTGTTGATTATGGCAATTTATATAGTACAACTATATGAATACAATAGTTTTTATACTAAATAGTTTGTAATGCGTGGTCCTATCAATTGTTTATTTTTTTCCTAGCTCACTCACGCGCCCATTTAATATTTTTTGTTCACATTCCCTTCTTTTCTCCCCAGATTAACCCACGTATACTTTTTCTTTAATTTTTTTATCTTTTTCCTGGGCACGCCTGCTCTTTTTTTTTTTTTTTTTTCCCCTTTGAACAGAACAACTGTTCCTATGAGGATAGTTCAAGCACAACTTCTCCCTAGGCACGCCGCAAAAAATATGAGCTCTAGATATAAGGATTTCGGGATATCACTTCCTTGTCCCAAAAACACCAGCCTACCATTGCAGAGAACTGCAACCTCTCCTATATGTCGAACTATACCAGTTATCGGGTCACAGAATATCTTAGTTTCCAAATTTCCTTCCAACACGATCGGAACCAGATTCTTCACAACTAGTACTGCTAACCTATCAGGGTAAATAGAGACCCTATGCCACTGAACTGCACAACCATTTGCATATTTGCGTGGGTCCTCATTATCAAAAGGCCTTCTATTGTTCTGAATGCTACCAGACCCCAAGGACAGTAGCAAGTGTTGGAAATATTGGTAGTATTTGTGATGATAATAGCAAATAGATGAGAGAAGGAAAAATCTGAGCCACATGCAAACACGTTTTCCTTAAAACAGTTTTGCCCCCTCACACCGTGTCAGAGGTTAACTTGGACAACTGTTTCCCAGGATACAACAGATACGTGAAGTCTGTGTTGCACGAAACAGTCTCACCATGAACTAGAACAGAGAGGAATGATGAACACACGAAGAGGCCTTAGAATAATTGAGAACTTAGGCTTGTATGTAGTTGGTTTGTAGAGTGAGGCATTTATAGGATGAGAGAGACCATTTATCTTCTATTCATGAATCTGCAGATTAAATGAACAATAAGTCACTTCAAATTCTGCAATTCATGAACCTGATTAATCTTCGTGAAATTCTAAAAGAATCAGATTAATTATACAATTAATCTGTTACAAACTCTCTCCACATTCTTAATGAGAATTAAATAGAAACATCGAATCTAGAACAGAGAAAACACAAGTTGATCAGGTCTGTAATCATTTCTTCCGGCATTCGTGTCCACAGGACTTCCAAACAAATTCTCATTCACTTTTTAACACAAAATTCCAACAATCCCCCATATGAATGAGATATGGATTTGATTGGGAAGAAAATGTTCATCATCTGATTTCTGCATAGAGAAAGTAGGTGTCAGCACCTTTGAACTTCCCCCTTGTAAAGTACGCTTGCATTACTAGCTGACCAATAGATGTGATATCTTTGAACTGTCCTGCTGTATAGTGTAATAGAATCCCACGTACAGTACACAGAAACCCCTTTTAAAAATGTTATGTTGTCATGATTTTGTTTATTATGGCCATGAACAAGCCCTGGTTCTACGAGATTGCTAAAGAATTGAGCCTAACCAATTATCCTTTGAAGCGGCCCCACTTCTTCTCACGTAGGTGACTGCTTAAATCTGAAACGTAACCACAGTTACTTTCTTAAGAGTCATTAAAGCAACCAATGCTAACCTTAACCAGAATGTCACTGTTCAATGACAGGAATGAGTTGGGGTTGCCCCCCACAGTGACCCTACCAGGTCTTATAATTAGGTTGTCCCTTTGAACCTAGATCTTAGGATCTCCAGTCAACTAGGTTGGGTTTTCCTTCATAACACCTTTATTTTCCACAGGCTTTATACCCATTCATTTTGTCAATCTCTCAACTGTCTCTCTATTTAACCCTTTGGTTAGCGGATCCGCAATGTTATCTTTTGACCTTACATAGTCAATTGAGATAACTCCTATTGAGAGTAGTTGTCGAATGGTATTATGTCAACGATGAATATGTCTCAACTTACCATTGTACATAGTACTCTGTGCCCTTCCAATCACAGATTGATTATCGCAATGTATACAAATAGGTGGCACAGGTTTTCCCCAATTTGGAATATCCTCTAAGAAGTGTTGAAGTCATTCAACTCGTTCTCTACATTAATCGAGTGCAATAAACTCAAATTTCATCGTTGATCTAGCGATCACTGTTTGTTTTGAGGATTTCCATGACACAACTGCACCAGCTAGTGTGAACACATAACCACTTGTGCACGTTGAGTCCTTTATATCAGATATCCAGTTCGAATTTGTAAATCCTTCAAGCACTACATGATATCTGGTATAATGTAATCCATAATCACGAGTATATCTTAAGTACCTTAGTACTCTAATTATCGCAACCCAGTGATCTTTCCCTGGATTACTCGTGTATGAACTTAATTTGCTTACCATATAAAAAATATCTGGTATAGAACAGCTCATTAGATACATCAAACTTCCTATAATTCTGGAGTATTCTACTTGAGAAATACTCTCTCTATGATTTATGGATAATTTGAGTCTGTTCTCTAATGGTGTTCTTTCAATTTCAGAGTCATTTCCATTTAAACTCTACAAGAGTTTTGTCTTTGTGATGAGACTGACTCAAAACAAGACCATTTGCTATTCATATGACTTTATCCTCTAAAATCAAATCAGCAAATTCAACATATAAAACTTTAAATTAACAAGTTATAGGTAACACATACCAATTTCCATTGCTATCAATGAGTATGATATTCACACATAGACGTTACAAGACTAAGCAGTCTTATGTCTATTTCTCATAAACAATTTTTAAAACTCATTGATTTTGAATCGATTGGTAATCTCTTATCTTATGCAACCAATTTCTCGACTTCATTTGTTGTATCTGGACTTGAAACCCTCAGGTTTGCTCTACACATGGTTCAACATCTAGATTCCACACAGGATCCAATAACTAGTTTTCCTTTAAACGAACCATCATTTTATGAATATTTCAAAATTCATAAGTGTATGATACCACATATCACTTGTTATAAACTTTTATCTCATCGGGAGATAATTCTATCAAAGTAATCCAAGCAAGTTATTGCTTATTCCCTTTGATCATATATGGGAGAATCATTAACTCCCAACTATGATTCTTTAATATAAAATCATTTTTTTCCCACATGGATTCTTCTAAAAAGATCCAACTCAGAAAGTCATAAGATCATCATTTTATTGACTTTTCCATTTGACTCGTCGTTGTGTTTACGTTCAACGTTTTGAACCACTTACACAACCACGTTCGAGTAATAGATTATAAAGATTCAATCCGTTACAGGGGGGTTAATCTTTATAGCCTCTAGCAAGAGTTGCTAAACTTGAAAAACATTTTGAAACTCAGAAATGCCTTTTGCACTCCTCATATGATGACCCCCACACTTACATGTATTTATAAGGCTGTCTCTTTTATTGCCATCAAAAATACAAACAAAACTGTTTTAAGGAAAACGTGTTTGCACGTGCCTCGGATTTTTCCTTCTCTCATCTATTTGCTATTACCATAAAAAATACTACCAATATTTCCAATAGAAAGTTCTTTGAATAATACCATAAAGTTCTTCAAGTTCTTTTGAAGTGGAGTCTGCCCAACTTGTCCACTCAGTATTGCCTTGTAAATGCCAACATCTAGACCATTCTCGATAGTATTATTCAAAATTGGGGGAAGGGGGTGGTCGTTGATTTTTTGACTTGGAAGAAAGAGATTTGATTATATCATTGAAAAAACGAATTTATATCAAATAAAATATGAGTTTATATCATCTAGATATGTGTTTATATCAATGATAAAATGATGTTCTATATCAATACTTCATTAATGCCTACTAAATTTTATAAGCATCTCGATTATTTGAATTTCGTTATATGAAAGTTGTGGGTTATATCAACAAAAACAAAGTTTATATCAAGTAAAACTCACTTTATATAATATATAAACTATGTTCATATCATATACAATATTTTTTTCATGAATAATTTTTTTACTATAAACGTTTCACTAGAGTTCATATCAGCCAAAAAATTGGATTATAATAGATTAAATATAATTTTATATAACAAATGAAGAGGATATTGTTGGATTTGAATACATAAGCTATGCTTGTGTTGTATAATTTCCCAGATTAATATATCGATTTGTGTTTCAATTATATTTAGTTGTGCATATCCATTTATATTATGTAAGTAGATGATGAGGTGTCTGGTGCGACACAGTAGATCTCATCATTGGTTGAAAGACATAATATATAAATGAGGTTCGTAACCGAGACAGCTTTGGATAAACTATCGGTCTAGGTTATTATGTGATTCAGATAATTAGTTTGTCTAAACTAATTGAATCATATAGATGTGCCTGGGGCATATTGAACTTGACTCTTAGGAATGATTTGTCTTGTACTGATTTAATAGACAAATCGATCCTTGTATTCTATCTCTAAATCCCTAGACTCGAGCGGGCATGAGGATTAGACATAGTGTACTTTGATCTACCAATGGGTGAGGTCAAATGTGGCCAATAGTCTCGGTGGGTTGGGTGCGCGTGTTTAGTTACTTGGTGTGCTGCTGCTTGTCGAAAGGAAACCATGTACCGGTGCGTCCGGGGTGATGGTGCTCCCGAGATGAGCTCGAAATGTTTATTATACTAAACCTGGCCAGTGGACTTATGTCCGGTATAGTAAAAAGGTCGAGTGGTACTAGTCTCGGAATATTAAGAAGTTGATGAATTAATTTATCAGTAAATTAATGAATTAACGAGCACTATATCTTTGATGTGGGGAAATTATGAATATAATTTAATTAAGTTGTTCCGGAAGCAATTCTGGTGTAGGTTGGTAGTGCCATAATTAATCCGTTAGTGGTACGATTAATTATGTACTGGGTTGTTGACAAAGGTAGATTTAATTAGTTGAGAAATTAATTAATCCTTGTGTCAGTTGGTTGTGAATCATCCCAGGAACTGGATTGGGATAAGTGAATCCCTGTGTCAGTTGGGAGTGATTCATCCCAGGAACTGGATTGGGATAAGTGAATCCCTGTGACAGTTGGGAGTGTTTCAGTCCAGGAACAGGATTGAAGGAAACAGAATCTGTATCAGTCTAGAAATAGGATTGAAGGGAAACAGAAACCCAGTAGGAAGACCAATCCTATTCCAACTTGGAGTCTCTCTTGTAACTCTATAAATAGACAAGGGATCAGCCATTCAACAATCACAATTCAAGAGATTCATAATTCAAGAATCTAGAGAGATAAAATTCTAGAGAGAGAAAATTCTCTCTCTCTCAAAAACGAATTTTTTTAGCAATTTTGGGGCGGCTGATTTTTCCTTCAAGTGGCCGAATTTTGGTCCTTCTTTGCTAGCCCCGTGTGTTGCTTTCTCTCTCTCCGGGCAGTGCGTTTGCAGTACGTGCTAGGTGCGGAGGTGCTGAATTTTTTCAGCAGGTGGATTGTGGTGAGTTGCTGATCAATTGACTTCTAGATTGTTGCCCACACAACAAGAGGTCATAGTCTTTGAGGCATACAAGAGATTCACCAGGTGCACGCTTCAAAGGTATTATTCTATGGTTCCGCTTTTATTAGAATTTTTGTTGCGTGGTAAATCGAGCAGGTACAAACCCAGATCCTACCAAAATCTTTCAGATATTTTATATCAAACATGCAGAGTTCAAACACCAATGTATCACCCAACATTCTGCTGGTTCTAGGTCTTCTTTTCTGCAGGGTAAGCCTTCACATCCAATGGCTTATCAGGTTGAGACCTTTTAGATCCAGAATTAAATCAAATTGGAAGCTCAAGTCAAGCACAAAAATAGCCATCTGAACTGACCTTTTAATACAAATTCATGCTCTTATCAAGCAACAAGAGGATAAAATATACATCATTTTCTCACCAAATCATTTTTTCAATAGATATAATATGTATCTAAATTAAATTCAACACAAAAATTCATAGAGGATCTCTTTGGCTACCGGGTCTTCAAAAGGGAAGTAGTGGTGGATAGCTTCCAGACTCTCATCATTCCCAGGCCAGATGGGGTCTGGCATTCCGACTCGACCACCGTTGATGCCGGAGATGGAAAAAGCTCTCTGCAACAGGTAATGAGTCTCACGGCAAAACAGATTAATCAGCTGCCTCCATACATCTACAACCCTCCACGCACGATGGCCACCACGTCCATGTCCCAAAATTAGGCGACTTATAATCAAAAGAAACAATGACCATAGACGAGTAATCTTGATCTAGAAACAAGAATAAACACAAAATTGAACGAACACAAAATATAGAGAGTGAGATCGGAGGCGGTCAGAGGGAGGGAGATTTGGAGACGGGAGGCGGAGGGATTATAGCCCAAGAAGAAGAAAACTAGGGTTAGAGAGAATTGAGGAGAGAGAGCACAACAAGAGTTTCAGAGCAAAAGGGAAGAGGAAAAAAATAAGCATGCTGTCATGCACGCCTGCGACTAGTGGAGTGTAAAAAAATTAGGATAGGGACGAACCATGGTACTACTATAGTACTATGATATAGGAATTGTGAAGCGCAAATTATATAGTACTCCTAGGTGTATATTGGCGGGAATTTGTATTCAAATGCCTTGAAAATGAGCATTAAATGCACATTTAATGCCCTTGTCCCCACTTGTACTTTTCTTTCTACCTCATGCACCACACTCAGCTTGCACAGCACTCACTTTGTTTCTTATTTATTGCCCCAAACCCTAATCTCTTTTCTCTCATCTTCTCCTTCACCAGTCCCCCTCTCTTTTTTCTCGCCGCCGATTTCGGCCATTCCAGACGGAGTTTTGAAGATCTCTCACCGCCAAAATACTCTCACCTCTTAAACTTTAAAGCTCATCCCTTGTTCCACTATTTTCGTACGTATTTAAATCAAGATGAGGCCAAGATGAAAGAAAAACTAGGGTTTGGCCAAAAAGGTATATTTTTTATGTAAAATCGTATATTTTTTTATGTAAAATCATCTTTTGAATATATAATGTCTTTTTTCAGTATCTGATGTGATATCATATATTTTGATGCAAAATGTGATTTTGATGTAAAATGTTGTGGTGACAGCTACGACCAAATCTAATGTTGGTGATAGCGGCGGCTGACAAGGGTGACGGAAGGGAAGAGGGGAGATGGGCTGGCGGCTGGAAAGTAGAAAAGGTGAAAAAAAAACTAAGGTTTGGGCAAAAAAGTATATTTATACTATAGGCTTTTTACACTCTTAGTCCTTAAATTTCTGTTATTCCCCTATTTTATGTAAAATCGTCTATTTTGAATATATATTATCTGTTTTCAGTATCTGATGTGGTATCATATATTTTGATATAAAATGTGATTTTGATGTAAAATCGTCTATTTTGAATATATATTGTCTGTTTTCAGTACCAGATGTGGTATCATATATTTTGATATAAAATGTGATTTTGATGTAAAATCATCTATTTTGAATGTATATTGTCTGTTTTCAGTATCTGATGTGGTAGAATGTGATTTTGATGTAAAATAGTGTATTTTGAATATATATTGTCTGTTTTCAATATCTGATGTGGTATCATATATTTTGATGCAGAATGTGATTTTGATGTAAAATGTGATTTTGATGTAAAATCGTCTATTTTGAATGTATATTGTCTGTTTTCAGTATCTGATGTGGTATCATATATTTTGATATAAAATGTGATTTTGATGTAAAATCGTCTATTTTGAATATATAATTTTTGTTTCCAGTATCTGATGTGGTATCATATATTTTGATGTAAAATGTGATTCTGATTAAATATTGTTTATGATGGAAAATTCATATCTGAATGTTGAAGGAAAAATGATGTTAAATCAATTGGTATTTATGTATAATAAGTTAGATATGATGTTTAATCGTTTGATCTTTATGTGATGTTAAATATTGTCTATTCATCTGAAATGATGTAAAATATGTTAAAATTTGATGTAAAATGCTGTAAACTGAAAAAAATTAATGTATCATATGTTTTGGTTGATATTGATATAAAATATGTCTTTTGATGTATAATTGTGATACTAATATATCATATGTTTTGGTTGAAGGAAAAATGATGTTAAATCGGTTGATATTGATATATAATAAGTTAGATATGATGTTTAATCAATTGATTTTTAGGTGATGATAAATGTTGACTGTTCATCTGACAATGATGTAAAATACGTTAAAATTTGATGTAAAATGATATTTTGACGTAAAATCATGTATTACAAACTTGTATTTTGATGTAAAATCATATATTATTTTGAAATTTGATGTAAAATAGCCGCCGATTTGATGTTAAATGTGACTGTTTATCTGAAATGAGGGAGAGGAAGGAAAGAGAAGGCTGATGATTTAATTGAAAATGAAGAAGCTGAAAGGGGGGGAAGATGATAAAAGAAATTTGAAATGTTGTCTTGGAAATTGTTGGCTTGGAAAAGAGTTTCAAGGAGAGTGAGTTACACTCTCTAAAATTTTTAATTTACTTTCTAATTTTGTTTACCAGGTGTACACTCTCACATGATACACCTAAGAGTACTATGTAAGAACCGGTATATCTTGACGTTGCTACATCTCACGTCTCTCGCTCTAAGCATGGATGCAATGACATACCAGCTCTTAATGTACCACGTATTGAGATAATAATCACACTATTCTCCCTACCAAATGGGAATAATCACACTATGTAGTGCCCAAATCTTTATATAGTAGTACTAGGAATATATTGCAATGTGTCCTTTGACAAATGCAGGACAACATTGGCTAAGGGAGAAAACAATAGACATTCAAGGAGGAGGGCACTACATTAAATGATAAAATATTCTTTCTATTAAAGTACTGGGGGCGCCTTGCAAGTTGCCATATAAGTATACGATATAATTTGCCGCTCCTCTATGGCTCTTCTCTACAAATATTAACAAGTACATTTTATCTATTATAATTATCTAAGATAAATAATTTTATTCTAAAAAAAATAATCAATACTTATTAAAAAAAAGGACACCCAACCTAAATGTCACTTCCAAAGATTTTTTAGCTCTAATATTTTCTTTTTATAATTATTCTATTTTTTCCTAATGACTTACATATATAACAACTTCACTATTGAACTACATAAATTAAAAATAAAATTATTAGTAAATTATATTATAAATTACTCCTCATTCTTACAAAGTAATTCTTAATTATCTAGATTAACTAATAATTTATAATACAACCTAATTGGTAACCTAAATTATATTACTAATTCTTTAATTTAATATACTAATACAAAAAATTATACTACTAATAATTATTTAAATTAATATAAATTATTTAAATACAATTTTAACGCATATTTTAACTACAAATAACTACCTACTAATAATCTTAACCCAGAAATTATATGGTGGTTTATAAGACAACTATTTGTTCTGTACCCTCATTTATTGTATTGGTATTTTTTAGGCGTTTTATATTTATTTATGTTTTTGAGGGGGACTTTTTTTCTTTTTTGTTCGTTTCTGTCTGTTTTTCTTGCTAAACAATTCAGCATTATTTTTTTAATATTTTTATTTTTTTAAAAGTTATTAAAAATATTTTTTTCATTATTATTTTATTTATTTTATAATAAAAATTTTTTAATTTTTTAATTAATTTTAAAAATTATTTAATTGACTTAAAATGTGAGATTATATCAAAAAATTATATACAAGATTTTATATTATGCAAAATTTGAATTCATAAAAAGCAAAACTAGAGTTAGTTTTCTTTATAAGAATATGTATATTGTATTGATATGAAACCCTGTGTGCATTATATGATATCATGTTTTGTTTGATATGAAACTATGTTCTGTATGATATAGACCCTTTGATTGCTTTCATATAAGAAGTTGTATGTTGTATTGATATAAAATAATATGAAACCATGTTCTGTCTAATATGAACTTATGTTCAGTATGATATGAACCATTTGTTTACTTTCATATAAGAATTTTTTGATTATATTGATATAAAGGTCTGTTATACATGATATAAAATCACGTTCTATCTTATATGAAATTATGTTCTGTATGATATGAATCTTTTGCTTGCTTTCATATACGAACCTTTATGTTGTATTGATATAAAAATCTGCTACGCATTATACGAAATCATGGTTTATCTGATATGAAATTTTATTATACACAATATAAAGTAATGTTTGGTATAACATGAATTTTAAAAATAAAAAAATTAAATCATTATGTTAAAAAGATATAAGAATGAAAAAATAAAAATTATACATGAGGTAAGATTTTTATTAAAAAAATTTAAAATTAAAAAAAAAGGAAAATTGCCCCTCTAGTTTATAAAAAAAAAAAAAACTCAACGAGTATACCTTGTACACTGTGTACATGTACATATTATTATATATAGTAATTTTTCGCATGACAGTTGTACACTTACTAAATATAGTAAGTTTCGCCTACGCGCGCGTCTTCTTTTTTTTTTTCGCGCTGAGTCAACAACGTCTTAGAACAACTGCCGCAACGTCCAAAAAATAACTGTCGCAACGTCTACATCCAGGCATGTCTACAACGTCTCCTAACACTAGCACCACGTCCAGAAACGTCTACATCCATGCATGTGAATTTAAACTGAATGTTTCACAAATACAACTAGAACCACGTCAAAAACAAATAGCACTACGTCCAGAAACGTCCTCATCCATGCATGTGAATTTAAATTAATTTTTTTCACAAAGACAGTCCACCACGTCTCAGAACAACTAGAACCACGTGAAAAACAACTAGCACCATGTCCATAAATGTCTACATTCAGGCATGTCCACAACATCTTCGCTGAGTCAACAACGTCTCAGAACAACTACCGCAAACCACGTTAAAAATAACTAGCACCACGTCCTTAAACGTCAACATTCAGGCATGTCCACAACATCTTCACTGAGTCAACAACGTCTCAGAACAACTGTCGCAACGTCCAAAAAATAATTGTCGCAACGTCTACATCCAGGCATGTCCACAACGTCTACTAACACCGTCGCAACGTCCACCTATGTCCAAAAAATAACTACCGCAACGTCAAAAAACATCTACATCCAGGCATGTGAATTTAAGCTGAATTTTTCATATAACACCTTTCACAACATCTCTTAACACGACCGCAACGTCCCAGCACGTCCAAAAAACAACTGCTGCAACGTCCAAAAACAGCTTAGCTGATTTTAGTAATGTAAAAAACAGATACCATTTAAATAACTATTAGTAGAAAAAAAAAATTGTCAGGGACGAGACTCGAACCCTGGTTATTTTAGTCTTGTGACTCTCCAAAAAATTCAATTGCCATTAATCCAATTAAAGTTAGTTGATATTTAATTACACTTTTTTGTACATGTCATTTAAAAGATCACTATTATCAATATTGAATTTCCCATCTCCCAATACATAGGTCAGTATAACCCCGGAGGAACAAGGTTTTCATGCAGGCAAATCGTAAAAAACTATTTTTTATACATGTCAAATGTTTCATCGAAAATTTGAAAAACCCTTAAAATTATTAAAAATCTTTCGTATCTTTTAAAATATGACCTTTTTTGGAGTTTTGAGCAGCCCATCAGTTTTCAGATAGATAGATCTTGAAAAGTTATATGAAATCAAAAAACAATTTGTCTAAAACGGGCCACCGAGCGCAAAGTTATGACCATTTAAAGTTTTTTTCCAAAACCACACATTTTTCAATATCGAAGCCATCTCCACATACCCGTCTGCTATGTACATTGCGTAGATCTTGTCGAGAACCATCAAATCGACTACTCGTGCGTCCAAATTGGACAATCGAGTGACGAGTTATGCCGTCTTAAACCGTCCGTGCAATACAACTTCATAGATTGCACCTTCCACAACGTCTCCTAACACTGCCACAACGTCCCTGCATATCCAAAAAACAACTGTCGCAACGTCTACATCCAGTCATGTGGTGAATTTTTCACATAACACCTTCTACAATGTCTCCTAATACTGTCGCAACGTCTATGCACGTCCAAAAAATAACTGCCTCAACGTCTATATCCAAACATGTGAATTTAAGCTGAATTTTTACATTACACCTTCAACAACGTCTCCTAACACTAGAACCACGTCAAAAACAACTAGCACCACATCCTGAAATGTCTACATCCATCCATGCATGTGAATTTAAGCTAATTTTTTTCACAAAAACAGTCCACTAAGTCTCAGAACACTAGAACCACGTCAAAAACAACTAGCACCACGTCCTTAAATGTCTACATCCATGCATGTGAATTTAAGCTGATTTTTTCATAGAACATAGTCTACCACGTCTCGCTACGTCCAAAAAACTAGCACCACATCCAGATACATCCAGCTACATCCGGCAACGTCTCGCAACATCTGAAAATACAAAGCAGCAACATCCCGTAACGTCTTGTTACGTCCCACTACGTTCAAAATACAAAGCAACAACATCCTATTATGTCCTACAACGTCCCACAACGTCTAGTTATGTCCCATAATGCGTTCTACCAAAGTTCAGCAGCGGGAAAGAATCAGAAGCAACCCATTTCACATGAAAGTGCCAATACCTCACGGAAACCATTTATATATCATATTTTAGAGTAACATAGCATTATTTGAATAAAAAAACACGAATATAACATCATTAATACATTAACCAACGTCAAATCGTGAAAATAAAGTTTCGTAAATCCATCAAATACAGTTCATACTTTATGATGTGGTAATTTTTTAAGAAGAATAAGTTATTTTTGAAGAAGAAGAAGAGATTTTTGAACAGGAAGAAGTAATTTTTTAAGAAAGAGTTATTTTTCCGTTGTATTTGGTGTTGTTCGTCAGAAAAAATAATCATCGATCTCCGTTAAATCTGTGTTTGAATGAAAATTTTGATTAAATGCGTTTCAAATGGAGTACGGTGAAGAAGAATAACTGATTTTTTAAGAAGAATAAGTGATTTTTTGAAAAAGAAGGAACTGGGTTTTTGGAGAAGAAGAAGAGCAGAGCGTGTATCTCACTCTCTTATAGTGAGAATGATGATGTATTATTAGGTACATGCACCTCTAGGTACAGGATATAATTTGCGAAAAAAAACAGCTCCCTCTAGGATACCAAATTTAGTATCGTATGGTTGCACCTTTAAATAAAGTTCTCTTTTTTTTTCTTTTTTTTTTGTTTCCTATGAGGGTTAACCAAAGCGGGCCTACCCTTCAGATGTCCACAAATTATGTCGGCCATATGTCTTGATATCCATACAGCTCTTACCGAACTCGGGCAAGAGAGGCATATTTAAGCCAACCGACCCTTTTTATCACTACTCAGTGAGTCACTAATAAAATAAGACAACACGAGGCATATCGCAATTTATATGTTGTACCACTGTGTACATGTACCACTTACTATAATTAGTAAATTTTTTTGAGCCAACTGTCTTTTTTCCATTTTTAGTAATATTTAGTGACGCGCCCAATTTGTTCTTTTTTTTTTTTTTTTTGCTTCTTTTCCCACCGTGGTATATATACATTCAAAAAGTGGTGGTTGCACTTTTTTTTCAAAAACTGAACGAGAGCAATCAAAAACTTAACGAGAGCGATCAGAACCAGAGATTTTCGAATTGCGCTGCTTCTGAAATCATTCTGCAAGCATTGAAATTGTTAATAAAGGTATCGGATCGAAGAACAATGATGATCATTGGTTTTTTTTTTCGCGATTGATGTTTTTGTTGTTTAATTGTTGTTCTTATAGTATGTTTTTGTGAATTATGATTTTTGATCGGTTGAAAATTGTTGTTCCATTCATATGATTCATTTTTGTGATGATGTTATTATGATCGTTGTGTTCGAGGACGTTGTTGGTATGTATTTTTGAATGTTGCGGCATAAATCTGCACGTTGCGGGATAAGATGTTATTTTTTTAGTTTTTATATGATGTGGCTTGACGTTGCGTAAGGTATAACTGGGACGTTTTTGGACGTTGCTTAATGCGATGTTATTTGTTTTTGTTTTGTTATGATGTTTCTGGACGTTGCGTAAGTAATAAGTGGGACGTAGTGTGACGTTGAGGGATATGAGTTTTTTCCCTAGTTTTTATGGATGTTGCGTAAGTAATAAGTGGGATGTGTTAGGACGTTGCTTAAGTTGTTATTTTCCCTTTTTTTTTTTTGTTTTTTTTTAAGATATGGAATCAATGGATGATGAGTCGATGCCGTCATTGATTGGTCAGAGAGTTGGTAGCGTAGTTGAGGCATACATTTGTAGAACAAATATGCTTTCGAATTGGGTTTTAGTATTAGGAAGCATAGGTCTCGTAGTAAGGAAGATGGGATATATATAAGACAGTTTGTGTGTTGGAAGCAAGGTGAGAAGGATTATAAAAATAAGACTGAGAATGAGAGGATTTATTCTAAATTGGACGTTCGAACGAAATGTAATGTCCTTGTTGAATTTAGGAGAATTGATAATGGTATTTGGGAGGTGCAAAAGCATTTCAAACACAATCATGAGATGTGCTTTGAACATCAGAGACACTTATTGCGTTCTAGTAGAAATATGAATTCTTTATCAATTGATTATTTGAAGACTTTAAAGGATTATGGTGTTCGTGTTTCAGATGGTTACAGAATGTTGTGCAAAGAGGTGATTGACTTTACATAGTTTTTCTGTAGGCGTAAGTGGACGTTGCGAGAGTATTATTACAGACGTTTCTGGACGTTGTAGTCATAACTTTTAATTTTTTTTTGTTTACAACAAGCTGGTGGACCATCTCAAGTAGGTTTTACTTCATGAGATGTTTATAATCGTATGGAAATTGAGAAGAAAATGACCATTGATGGTTGTGATGCAAATACACTTTTTGAGATATTGAAGAAAATGTCTTGTAATGAACAGGATATCTATTTTGATTTTGAGCTGGACAACGATTCATCATTGTGTAATTTGTTTTGGTGTGATGGACAAATGAAGGCGGATTACAAGATATTTGGAGATTTGGTTGTTCATGACACGACTTATAGGACAAACAAGTATGGTTTGATATGTGGACCATTTGTTGGGATAGACAATCACTACCGTAATGTTATGTTTGAAATTGGTTTCATAAAGAATGAGAAGATTGAATTATTTAATTGGTTGTTTAAGACATTTTTGAGGTCCATGGATGGTCAAGCACCAATTACTATGATGACAGATCAAGCATTTTCGATGGCAGCTATAAAGGATGTATTTCCATCAACTCGTCATCGGTTGTGTCTTTGGCATATAAGTGAGAACTTTCGGAAGAACTTACCTTCATTGCGTGATGACACAGGTTTTTCTAAATTGTTTCAACACCTTCTTTACAGTGTGGTTACAAAGGAAGAGTTTCAGCATGTTTGGGACAGGTAAGGACGTTGCGGTAGTGTTTTTTTGGAAGTGTTTTACGTACGTTGAGGTATGTGTTTTTGACGTTGCAATAGTGTTTTACTTTCTACTGACTTGGGTTTTACCAAACCCATGAATCAACCCATTAACGCTTTCCAATTGCATACCATGCAACTTTTTCGGTGATAGGATGAACATTCCAAATGTTTGATACCATACTATCTTTGCAAAATTAATCCCTAGTCAACTTATCGAGTCAAGCTAGGATTAATTTTCCCAAGTCAAACCATCCCTCGAGGCATCACATCAATCGATACCCACACAGTTTTTCCATAACGAGTGGTAGTGATAAAGTTGAGCATCTGGATACCCAAACAGTTTTTCCACTCATTAACGGTAGTGATAAAGTTGGGCACATATTATGTGACAACTCACCGCACGAAGAAAACCTGAGGCCCTTGGGCTCTCCAAGTCCACAGACGTTCGACACTCTGGCAAGCCCCCAAGTATGGAAGCAATTTATAACTTAGGTTTTTAGGGATTTTAGTTTGATCGGCTTAACATGCATTTTTCGGTTTAACATTCATTTGGTATATCAAATAAATAAAATGAATAAAAGTAATGAATTGGGTTCTAGTCTGTTACAGAGCCTTTTAAAATTCTTCATATTTGGGCCGTCATTATTGGGCTTCTGTTCCTGGGCTCCACCATGGATTCCTCTTGGAAACTCCTTTTGGTCCTAACTATTACATAATAATTTTAATATGCACGCAGACCCAAATTCAAATGGCTCGCAGGCCCCAACTTTTAAAACATTAAAAAGCCCAATTCATGCTTTAAAACACATAAATGCATATGCTCATACAAGCCCGTTTTAATTTAAACCGATTAAATTTAAGGATTGTGTAACTATTACAAAATTGAAATTGATCGTGTCATGATCAATTTTAATCAATCCCCTTTTGTTCATTTTTCATTTAACCAAAATGATCCATGAACATGTCTCGTCATAATTATGATGTTTCACACACAAAATTTAAACAATTTAAATTAAAAACATCATAAAATAAATAAATAAATTATAATTCAAAATTAAACAAATTAATTAATCTAATTAATAAATATTCAAAATTTAAAATTCAAAAATTTCTAATTATCCTAATCTAATTAAGATAATTATTCAAATTTTCAATTTTTAAATCTATAGGATAAGATTTCAAATTTCAGAAAAACCTTTTTCCTAAAATTTTAGAGGCAATTTAATAATTAACCAAAGTTCTGGGCTTAGGGTTTAAAAAGAACAAAACTGCTGGGGTCATTATATAATTTTCAAAATTTTTTCTTTTTGGCAAATTAGGGTTTAGAGGCTGCTGCGGGGGCATTTTGGTCATTTTAGCCCCTAGGGCTTCAACCACCCGCCGTCAGCCTCCGGTCGTTTCCCCGACGAGAAGCTCCCGATTCCGACCAAGATTTGATGAACGAAGTTCATCTTTTTGGCCTCTCAGAATTCTATTGTGAAGCAAACCCGAGCGCCCAACGCCCGATTCACCGGCGAAAAACTCACAAAACTGAAATTTAAAATATTTCTCGTTCAAAATTTGGCCAAAACTTTCAAAACCAAATGGAAACGAGTTGAACCATTCCGCGATTCATTTCTGGTCAAAACCAAACCCAAAGAAAAACCATTTTCTTTCCCCCGTTTTTTCAACCAAAATACCAAAAAACTTCCGGCGAAAATATCTTTGAAACCTCATAAATAAATATTTCAAAATCCACGCAATCAAATCGTTTTTGAAATCAAATGAGTTCAGAAACAATTTTCGGGAAGAACAAGGAACAAAACCCACCAAAATTTGAATAAAAAAACAACATGAAATCTGCCAGATTGAAGCTCGCGATTTTCCGGCAAGATTCCGGCTGGTCAAAAAATTTTCCAGTCAATCGAAGCCACCCTCTCCGGCAGACCCCTTCAACCCAATTTCCAGAAAATGAATTTTTAATTATTTTTCCATAAAATAATAAAAAAATTGTTTTCTTGCTTTCAAAATCATGATTTTTCCAAAAATCTTATTAAAACCAATTTTAATTAAAATCCAATTTTAATTCTGACACTAAAATTAATATGAGTCTAGCTCTGACACCATTGTTAAGATCGATTAGGCCTAGTTTTCAAAAACTTGCAACGGAAAAGCCTAATTATCAGAAATCAGGTCTTACCCTCGAAGCGTAATCGGTTGCGCTCGTCGCCTGGCTCCTTTCAAAAGATTGCGTTCACCAACAATTCAGATGAATTGTCTCTAGGTTCTTGCACCGGAGTTCTCACAGAGAGGTGGTAACCTTTTTTATTCTTTTCGAGAGAGAAGAGTTCTTGGAAAATCTCAAAATTTGGTAAAACCATTTTTCTAAAAAACTTCACTATCGTATCTGACTCACATATCCTAGATATAGAGTCAGATACTGTAGTCAGTTGTAACCAATTTTAAAATAAATAAATATAAAATTAAAAAATGTAAAATGTAAAAGTAATATTAAATTACTATTACTTTCTACGGACTTGGGTTTTACCAAACCCATGGGTCAGCCCATTGACCCATGGATCAAGCTGATGGGTCAAGAACCTCAATTGCAATTAGGTCCCTTGATTTATCAACCTATTCCAATTGTTCCTGGGTACTTAATTAACTCTTAATTAATACCACAGAACTTCTCAATAATATCTAATTAAACTATTTAATTAAATAATATTTATCTAAGTATAACAATTATACTTAGTGCATGCAACTCTGTATCATCGAACCCTCTTTTGTGCGATCCTGTAGGCTCATTCCAAATTGGCAATGGATAATCAAATCTAATTAATTAATCCATAAGTCATTAGTGGTCTCTAGCAAGACATAATGACTACCCAATTAAGAACGGAGGGTCGAATGGTGATTCAACACAATCTTCCGACCATACTACATACGGTCATCTACATTGATATCTCGTTTAGCATAAGGCATGGAACCAATCCTTATTTAGCTAAACGTTTACTTGATTTCCTAGTGACACTGATTCTATTCGAACAAATAATAAAACTTATCATTTCTCGGGCATGGCCATGCACTTCTCAATTCACTATCAAGTGACCAAGATATCATCTCTCACTTAAGAGAGATTTGTAGTCCCATCACTTCACCTACATACCTTAGCTGACTCATAGTGTACCAATCATACCCGTACTTAGCAACCTGTTACGGTCCCGTTAGGCGTATGTCAAAGCACAATACAATTCACCTAAGACTATGCAGTGATTTCTGGTTGAAGAATCCTCGTACGAGTACTACTTAAAAGAATCACTCATAATCTAAAAGTCCATAGAGTGTTTCTTTTGGCGGATCGATTTCATGAAATTAAATATGCACAAGAATATAATTATCATGAAATTAAATCATTTGATAAATTATCAAACAGACGACAAATGTCTAAACTAGCCCTCAAAAGGGCATACACCAACAAATAGGAGAATAGTTGATGGACTAAAGCCCAAATAAAGAAAGACAATGGGTTCAAGATAGAGAAGGAACTCGTGCACATCCTCCTCTCCCCAAGCCCAATTGATGCCCCTATTATACCCTTCCTCTAGCATTGTTTTTACGTTTCATAGTTCTAGAAGATTTTGTAAGAGTATTTTTAATAAGCAGAGTTTTTTTCTTCTAGATTAGGACTTTTATTTGTCTTGTATTACTAGCTCAATTGGCCGAAAAATATAAGGCTAGTTAAGTTAGACTAGGATTTTGTTTTTCAATCTCTATTGCAATAGGATTAGAGATTACCTTTTTAGAGAAGGAAGAGAATATATTGTAACCTATATATAGGACCTCACACACAAATTGTAGAGCAGATTTTGAATACATTGATTGCTTTTTGTGTGAAAAAAGCCTTCATAATTATTTATCAGAATTAGGTTTATAGTTGTATGTTGAACTACTAAGCCGAACTCTTGCGAGAGTTAAACTAATCACAAGCCAATTCATCAATCCCTTTTTCCATATTCATGTGTGAGGGTTAAAAAACACGCGCCCCTTCCATTGATTTGAGTGTTTCTAACATTCAATTCAATAACCTCTAGATAGCTGAGAGAATAGATAGCAAGATCAGGCAACCCTTCGGTTTATCCTTCGAGAGCAGATCAACCCGACAGAAACGCTCCCATCGATAACCTACTTCCCTTGAAGGATTCACATCAATTTTGTATCAGAGCACCAGGTTGTATTATTTTATTCTGTTATCTAGTTTATTTTGAGTCAAATTTCGAGTCTGTCCTAAAATCAACAGCAGTTCTCGGGAAACTTAGGGCTTGAACATTTTGTTCGTTTTTGAGTCATTTTTCTTCTAGTATGTCTCTAATTCATCCTAGTAGTCCACTAGGGTTTCCAAAAGTTGTTCTGTGTCAATCTGGCTAAAGCAACAAATTGATGAAATCATCAATGTAAAGAAGCCCCAAATTCCAACCTTATCACAGAGACAACGAGCTAAAACAATTTTCAAACTACTAATAATACATAATCCAGATGGAAAATATGTAAGTCAAACATAAGAACAAATAAATAGTTCATGATCCAACTAGTATTTTACAACTAACATAAACAATAATGAGCACGAATATTAACTCAATAAGATATTATACAAGTGATGAGAATTATATTGTAGTACTAGGAGACACCTTGCAAAGTGTTCCTAACACTTTAATATAAAGAATATTCTATTATTTAATGTTGTGCCCCCCTGAATATCCATTGTTTCCGGCTTGGGATCTTTTAGTCCATTTGCTAGTCCCTCTAATGAAAAATTGACAAGTGGCTCCTCACTTTTATCTTCTTTAAGTCATAATTCTCTCCTCCGTTTGATTCTTTTATTCTGTTTCTTTCTTCCCGTTTCTTTTTTATTTTAGAAGGTTTAGAATTGAAATTGAATTTTGGGGATTTTACAACTTGGTCTTGGATTGGATTGGTGGGTGGCGGCAGCAAGGGAAGGTAGATGAGAGATCCCAGCCAAGGAAGAACCGATGATAGAGGTGGAGAAAAGGTTTGAGAAGGGAGAGACATAATGGAGAAGGAGGTAAAATTTGGGAAGAAAGAGAAGGAAGGAAAGAATAAAATGGATAAGATAATTATGAGTTAGAGAGAGATAAAAGTGATAAGCTACTTGTCAATTTTTTATTTGAGGGACTAGCGAGGGGACTAGCAAATGGACTAGGTGATCCCAAGTCATTGTTTTCCCACTATAGTCAATGTAGTCTGCAATTTGTCAAAGGGACACTTTGTAATGTAACTCTAAAACTACTATATAACAACTAATACAAACGACAATAACTCAAAAAATTTTAACACATAAATTCATTAATGGACCCTAAATTTTAACTCAATAATACATTAAACAAACGACCCTAAATTTTTAAACTCAATAAAAAATTTTGTTACTGTAAAATTTTCTTTTAAGATTTTTTACCATGCGACCAAAGGCATGAACCAATTGCTTGCGCCAATTCTAAAAGTTCTCGCGCTTATTCTAATCTGGTCAAAAATTTTCATTCGTGCAATCCGATTAGAAAACTTTCAACCAAACCCAAAACAAGTTCATACTATTCTGATTTCATCTAGAAAGATTCGGGTTTGTGCAATCGAATGTGAAACCTCTCAGAAAACTATAGTATAGGATCTTGGATTTCTTTTGTTCAATTCGACACGCAACAATAACAATATCTTAAATATAAAAGTGGAAGATTAAGAATTGACCTTTGAAACGTGAACCTGAGAATTCGCTTGTATTCTCTAAGACTTGTCCGGATGTTGTGTGGGCAACGATCTAACAAACAATCTGAATCAACCCGACAGAAAAACTCCTCACAAAACTGAGCCTCAAAAATTGTTCCGAGCTACCCACGCTAAGCCGTCGCACGTTGGAATCCGCTTGCCGCTGCTGTCGCCAGAATCTGCCAACGCCTCCAAGAAGATAAGCCACGCGCCGCTGCCGCCGCTAAGAGAAATTCGTTACCGCCGCTGGAAAATAATTATGCCGCCTCTGCACCTATTTCTCTCTCTAGCTTTCTCTCTCTAAGTTTTGTGTATTATCTGTCATGACTGTTGTATATCTTCTGGGGCTGATTCATATGTCTTATATAGAGCTACAAGGGAGATCTCAAGTGGGCTTGGGTTTGTTTGGCCTTCCTGTTGGGTTTGTGTTTCACTAATTCCAATCCTTCTCCAGAACTGATTAGCAACAAACTGACACAAGGATTAATTAATTAATTTCATTTAGTCAATTAACCCAGCACATAATTAATCATATCACTAACAAATTAATTATGAAACTACCGCCTAAACCGAATAATACTTCCGGTTCCACTAAATTACATATTCATTAATCTCCCAATGTCAAAGATATAATGCTTATCGATTTATTAATTTACTGATAAATTAATTAATCAACTTCTTTATCCGAGATTAGTACCACTCAATCTTATTACTATACCAGACATAAGTCCACTGGCCAGATTTAGTACAACAATCCTTTCGAACTCATCTCGAGACCACCATCACCCCGGACACATCGGTACACGGTTTTTTTCGACTCGCGACAGCACACCAAGCAACCAAACGTGCGCATCCAACCTACTAAGCCTATAGGCTTTAAGTGACCGCAATCATTGGCAGATTAAAACACACAACGCTCAATCCTCGTGCCTATCCTCGTCTAGGGATTAAGAGACAGAATAGAAGGCTCGAATTAACTACAACAGATCAGTACAAGTTAATTCAATCCTAATCGATCCTGCTCAATATGCCCCAGACATATCTGTATGATTAAATTAGTTTAGACAAACCGATATCAGAATCACACAATGACTTAAACCGATAGTATGTTCAAACTGTTTCAGTCATGAGCCTAGTTTATGTATCATAACTTTAACCAATGATGAGATCTACTGTGTCACACCAAACACCTCATCATCTAGTCATATAATATAAAGGGACTTCATACGTAAATATAAAACAATTAACTGAAACAAATTCAATCGATATATCAGGAAAATAGTTTTTCATACAAGCAAAACTTTTCAGTATTCAAAACTAACAAATTCTACTTCTTCCCGAACTCTTTTACTACTCATATTATCATTTTCATTGTCATTGGAATTCAAATTATTTTGAGAGATATCTGGGAACCTTGTGAATTTTAGAAAAAATTTACCCAATTTAGATGTTTTTCTAAAAAATAACCAAACATTTAAATGAATTCATTAAATTATTAAGTTAAAAATACAACAATCAACTATAAAAAAATTACAATATTTAAACCTTAAAAAATAAACATAAAATTTACCTTATATTGTAATTAAATTGGGATGGAGATGATGAGATATTAGTGACCGCTACGTGGTGGAGCCTTCTTCAAGCCTTGGAGCTGGTGTGGTGGGGGTGGGTGGTGGTCGGTGGTCGATGGTCCTAGAGGTGTGGTGAGCCGATGTGGAGTTGTGGGAGTGGAAATTTTGGGAAAAAGGGGCAAAAACAAAAGGAAGGAGTAAAGACAAAATAAAGGAGTCGGATGCTTTCTTTTTTTTCTTTTTTTTTTTTTTTTTAAAATTTGGATGGGTTTGGGCCTTTTTTTCAAGGCTAAACCCATCAGTATTTTTTTTAAACCCATAAAAAAAACTGGACTATTATTTGTAGCCCTATTTTTTACTATTTGTAGCCCTATTTTCAAAGTTTACTATCCAAAATGCCCATCTAACAAAACAAAAACAAAAACTCAACATTCTTTCTTATTTCTTCTTCTTCTCATTTTTCAAACTTCACCACCAACACACTACCCTTACATTCAATTTCACCTCATCCTTTACCGATTCTTTTCAAGTTGTGGTTATAAAACATGAAATCTTAGCACCATATCATCATAAGTTCTTTCAATTGAACTAACATAGTTATATTACACGAATTTTAAAATCTCGATCAACACTGATATTGAACCTCTAATATGGGGAAAAATTATGCACAAAAAGTTTAATTAAAGAACATTTGAATTCTAAAATAATTATTTTTACTTAATGCATAACATATTCTCATAATAAGATAATAACATAACAGAATTTGTTCATAATTACACATATATATTTATTTATTTTGACCATTTTTTGGAATTATTTTTCTTCCCGCGGATATCACTTAACGATGGCCAGAGCCACCATGAGACAATTCACGCCGTCATCTTCTTCTTCCAGCCTTACCCAAATCCTAACCATGTCATCGTCATCCTCCTTGTCTTCTGTGCAACAATAATAGCAGGAAGAACAGCTCCAAGAAATGTTACATTTTCCACAAATATAAGCTCTTTGATGAAGATGACAACGATGATCACGATGATAAAAATCAAAATCATTGTTGCGATCATGCCCATGAAGACGGTTGTGATGGTGATGGTACTAGTTCTAGTAATTGATCGGTGTTTCATTCGATTAACACAAGTAGTTGTTCATGAATTTTTTACCCAAAAAAATGATTATTTTCCTCCCCCATTTCCTCCTTCTTTATCTTTTTATTTTTTTAAAAAATATTGTATGTGTGAGAATTATTCTAATAATTGCTTATTATAGGAATAAATATATTTAAAATAATTAAGATAGTATTTATTTTGTTGGGGTAAAAAAATATATATTCATTTTGTTGAATTTTGATAAAGTATTTAAAAATTAATAAAAGGACAATTTGGGAAGATTGTTTCGAAAATAGGGCTACAATAGTAAAAAATGAGCTATAAATAGTACTACCAAAAAAAATTACAGATGATTTTGGCACAAACCAGGCCCAAAACCATATGTTTCTTCTTCCCTAATTAGAAACAGACTCCGCCAAGCTAAACCAAATTGCAGACCACTGCCGGGAAATTGCAGCGACACCGGAGGGCGGAAGAATGGGCAGACATCGGTCGGAATAACTATACTAGGGAAAATTTCTTCCGTTTCAGAGGGCAAACACCCTCCCTTGCCTAGTTGTAGTTTTGCTCATGCAGTCAAGGGTCAAAAAAGTGGGGTTGAGGGGGAGGCTGAGGGTTTGGGCGGTAGTTGGAGGAGGATGGAAGAGAGGATGAGGAGGGTTGTGGTGGTGGTGCATTTGGCTAGGGTGGAAGGAGAAACAAGCAGCGGCGGAGATTGGGGAAATTTTTGGCGAGCGATTGGAGATGGAGACTAGAAAAGCAAAGAGAAGAGTAGAGAAGAGTGATGGGAATAACCAAATTGAAGACGAAGATAAAGGTGAGGGTGGAAGGAGGGAGAGACCTGTGGTGGATTGATGAAACGAAAGGGAAGAGACGGAAGGGTTAATAAAAGATAAAACTCACATGACACTTGTTATGATATTATTAGTGGTTCAGGGAGTGAAACAGGAAAATAACACAAGAGATCTCATGCCTTATTTCCCCAGCAATGTAGTTTACAATTTGTCTAAGGGACACTTTGCAAAAAATTTTAACATAGAAATTTATTAATGGACCCTAAAATTTTAACTTAATAATACATTAAACAAAGACCCTAAATTTTTTAACTCGATAAAAAATTTTGTTATTGTAAAATTTCCTTACATTTTTGTACCATGCGACCAAAGACATGAACAAATTGCTCGTGCATTTGGTCCAATATACAATGTTACATGATAAGAGTTTCGCGGGATTCATTTTTCTTCAGTGAGAACACAGATCTATTTTTGTTTTCAAAATTTCCTAGATCAACCTCAAATACTACTACTTCATAAGTTGCCTCACAAAGGATCTTTCATTGGGGGGAAAAAAAAAAAAAAGCACTTAAAAGAAAAAAAATCCTAAATGTGATAGAGGTCACATGAGCTATTCATGGAAAAAGTTACCTTAAATGTGGAGACAAACAAGAAATTGTTGCTGAGCTTATGAAACCTGAAGCCCAAAAAGGACCTTCAGAAAATTTCTCTCTCCATTAACGTTTAAACGTTTAAAATATTATTTACAAAGCCAAATATTCGTTGTCCCCGTGTCTTTCTGCTCAACCCTTTTCGCATTTCTTATCAGTCCACTCGATCACACTACACTCTGTCACTAACACTGTTTAGCCTATTGGCCCGCCTCCCGAGAGGATTTTTGTCTTCTTTCTTGTTTTCACTTCCCCTTTGTCCGCTTGCATTCGCCGCTTGCGTTTCAGATCTCGCTTCCGGCGTAAGTAAAACCTTTGCTTTGCTTCTGTTTGATTTAATGCTTTGGCGTGCCGTTTTTCATTTTCTGGTGCAGAGTCTTGACGCTTAATTCTGGGATGGGTTCTGAATTATTTTTCAATTTTTGGGTTTTTGATTTTGGGTTCATCTTTGTTTTCTCTTTGGTGATAAATAGATCTCAGAAGTGGTGAAATCCGTCGTGAAGGGATGTCGAAACAGGGTGCATTGGACCTAGCTTCTGGGCTCGGTGGAAAGATTGACAAAGATGATGTTAAATCTGCTGTTGAAAAGTATTTTTGATTTATTCCTTATCTACCCTCTGTATTTTGGATGTATGTTGTCGTCATGCATGGTAATCTACTTATTCATATGCAGTGATGAGAATAAAAATAAAAATGTCACCGTTAAATTTAGTGGAAGAAATCAGATTTTTTTTTGAATTGGGCTTAAGGTGAATTTCTTCAGTGGATGAGTTAAAACCATTTCAGTCTGCATCTTAACATTTAAAAAAGTGAACTTCTTTTGTTTTCCACTCAAGGAAAGAGAAAGCAGTAAAGAAAAAGTACATTCTTTTCCCCTAAATTTAGTTTTTAAATTTGAAAGCTCCGAAACAATTACAACTTGTTTGTTCTTTTTCAATCTCTGATTGGTTTTTACTGTTTAAGTAGTCAATATATGCCTTTGCGATTGGATGGCGTTGAAATTATGTTGCTTTACCAGAAGTTTAATATTTCTGTTTTGAAGATTAAAATTTTGTACAGTATGTACCACATCTACTTTAACTTATATTCTAAATGGCTAAATTAGTATGCTAATGGATAACACCTATGTAGTTGATCTTAATTAAATTGGATGGTAACAGTGAAAGAATGTGGTGCTGTTATTTGGGTACACTAGTAGTGAACTTGGAATTTGTGAAATGCAGTTCCATAATTAATAAGTTTTTGTTACAAATATGGTTTGAACATTACATTTAGATGTATAGATTGTTTATTCTTTTTTGACCATTCAATATTAAAATTTTTGTGCTTTATTGCCAGTTACTAGATTTTAGGTTAAAAAGATTTGCATATCTATTGAAAGGTTGCATCCCAGATGCTTTGTTGTTCACCTCATTCTTATTTATAGTCAATACCTCAAATGGGAAATGAATCCTCTTGGCCCAAAAGTTTACAGCTGAATTAACTTGCTTTCTCCTTTTGCTCTTCTTCTTGACAACTTGTTTCTTCTTTCTTCTTGCTTCTAATTTTGGTTTATTTTTGTTGAATATGAATAAGGTATGAGAAGTACCATGGGTACTATGGAGGTGAAGAGGAAGAAAGAAAGGCTAATTACACTGACATGGTGAGAGGGCAGTTTTGTAATGAATCTCTATCAGTTCAAGTAGAAGATTTATTTGCGTATCATGTATTCAACATAAAATTGGGAATGTAATAAGCATATCAGGTCAATGCACCGTTGTAATTAGTTGTCTGTTAATCACAAAAGAACTTGTCTGGGGGGTCAAGAGTTAAGATACATTTTTGTGATGTTTAGGTAAATGGATTCTCTCGCTTTTTCTGCATCCATCCTTTCTTATGGATATCTTACCATATCTTTAAAAAGATTGAAACATTTGGCTTAAAATATGTTAGATTGTCACTTTTAGGCAATTAGTTATCACGTGCATCATCTAAACATTCTCATTGCACGTTTAATTGGCTCAAATCTTGTCCTGCATCCATCCCTATTAAGTGTTCTGTGGTCACTTTCTCATCTGTTGGTTCTACCACCACGTTCTTTCTAATGAATTATATATCTAATATGGTGTGCCTGGAGATCCATGTCAACATTCTCATTGCTGTCACATTGATTTTTCTTTTGAATTTTAGAAGTTCAGAGTGAATCTTTAAGTATATTTACTTTCAAATTGAGAATATCTTTACTTTCCGTCATGATTTAAGTAATGATTCTAACATCATTAGATATTATTATGCATCAGAAATAAAGTTAATCATCTGAAGCTGCTCTTAATTTGAGGATGAACTGTAATTGTGCTTTCCCTAGCTAGTGAATTAAAAATTGAATGGTTTTCTATTCATGTGCTCCTGAGAAAGAAACTGCTATCTAGGTAAAGTTGTTTCTTGGGTTTTTCATTTGGTTTGGAGGTACTTAATTTTGATTATAAATTATTATGAAAATCTTTTATTGTACAGGTAAATAAATACTATGATCTTGTAACTAGCTTCTATGAATATGGCTGGGGAGAGTCATTCCACTTTGCACCAAGGTACGCGCTCCCTCTGTCCCCTAATAATAGTCTTTTCCACAAGAATAGTTTAGTTTCTTCGTATCTATCTCTTAACTTTTTCCAACTGCTGCAAGTAAACATGACAAGTACTTTCAACAGGATGAAAGGAGAGTCCTTAAGGGAGAGCGTTAAGCGGCATGAGCACTTCCTTGCACTTCAGCTTGGCCTGAAACCAGGAAACAAGGTCTGCTATCTAATGATTTGTAACACAACACTGCAATTTAGTAATGTTTCATGAGCATCAGTTGATTGTCTGGCATTATTGTGTAGGTCTTGGATGTAGGATGTGGAATTGGTGGACCTTTGAGAGAAATTTCCCAGTTCAGGTTGACGACATTACTAGCTTGCTTGATATTTTCTCCATTAATTGTATTGATAGATTCTCTGGATAGTCCTTACCATAAATGCTATTTTCGTTTTTCGAGAAGCTTCCATGGATACAATGTGGCATCACATTAAGCTTCACCATATTGCTATGTTATCTTGTTTTATTCCTTAGGAGGTGTCTGCTACAAAAGCTAATTTTCAATTTATGAAACTTAATGGAACTCTTCATTATCATCGGAATTTTATTAGTGTATTTGAAATCTATTTCTTGTCCACCATGAAATTAAAATGTTGGTGCTTGGGTAAAGATAAGCTTATGCATATTGGCTTAGACAAAATTGTGATAGTGGGAGTTGTTTGTTGACTTTTCCTGCCTAATATGCAAGTCAATTTACTTAGCATATAAAAGAAATTTCTTATAATGGCGAAGATGAGTATTGAAATTACTAGTGCTTCCTACTAAATTTATATTCAGCACATCCTTAAGTTGTTTCTCGTCTAGAATGAAATTTCGATAGTTATTATAAAATTTTGTGATTTTTTTTTTTCTTTTTGAACGTTTCCAACTATTTATGTCCATTTTTCTTTTTATTGTTGAAGAATTTACTCTCATACCCTGATTTTGATGCTGATATCTGGCAGCCTAACTTCAGTTACTGGTCTCAACAACAATGAATATCAAATATCTAGAGGAAAGGTACATCCTTCTATAATTTTTCCGGCCACATAATGGCTGGATCCACTTGTCATCTTTGTTATCCTTGTTGCAGTGTATTGTGTTGGGTTCTTACTGATTGAAACATGACTTAAGTTGTTCAATTGATTAATTCTTGTATCAAAACAGATAATGTAGATTAAAACAATTGATGTTTCATCGTATGCTCTTTACTCTTTGGAGTCCCACTTTCATAAAAGCCTAAAAATTGATGGTCAATTATGTTACATTTTCTTGATTAGCCTTGCCTAAGTTGAATTGCTGAAATAAGAGCATGTGGAGTGCAAGGAGGGTTGTATATAGTTACATTGATATTTGAACTATATTCGGTAACAGTCTGGGATCCTGTTGTATCCGTGTAATTAAACTGAAAGCTTGCAACTACAAAATAAAAATTTAGAGAAGGATGTAAAAAGGAAACTGAATAAAGTTTATTCAGCCATTCATGATTGTTAGATACATTATAGGACTGGTCAGAATAGAAAGTACTCTTTTTGTTCTTTTCTAGTGACCAAGTACTCATCTTGGGCACTTTTACAAACTACGCTTATATTCATCTTGGGCACATTTATAAACCATTTTTATATTGATTCTCTCCATACAGGCACTGAACCGTGCTGCAGGGGTAGATCATACTTGTGATTTTGTAAAGGTCAGTAATTTAGGACTAGAAGTTAATCATCTATTTTAAGTTCTTCCACTGTATTTATTTAGCCTCTTCATGATGTCGCAGGCCGATTTCATGAAAATGACGTTCCCTGACAACCATTTTGATGCAGTATATGCCATAGAAGCTACCTGCCATGCACCAGATGCGGTAGGCATATTTATTTTCATCGTGTCACGTTTTCAGCTACCTAGCATAATGGGCTTTTTTGGTTGGTCTTTGCAGATGAAATTCTAGTTCGTGTTTATTGTAATTTTCTTAGTGTTTATTGTAATTTCCTGCTTATTTTGACTGACTTGTCACATGGTATAGGTAGGATGCTACAAAGAGATATATAGAGTACTAAAACCGGGTCAGTGTTTTGCGGCTTATGAATGGTGTATGACAGAGGCTTATGACCCCAATAATCAAGAGCACAATAAGATCAAGGTAGCTGATTCGGCTTCAGGAAAATTTTGTCGGGGTACTTTGAGGATAGTTCCTCCTAATGTGTTATTAATGGTGGAGTTAAATCAATGCAGGCTGAAATTGAGCTAGGTAATGGTCTCCCTGATATAAGATTCACAGGGCAGTGTCTTGATGCTCTCAAGAAAGCTGGATTTGAAGTGAGTTATAAAAATTCTATTGTTTCTGAATCTTCAATGATGCATGTAACATGAGATAATAGAAGCGTTGAACTTTTCGTCTAAATGAAGGTTATTTGGGCAAAAGATCTTGCAGCCGATTCACCAATTCCTTGGTACTGGCCTCTGGACAAGAGCCGTTTCTCATTGAGCAGTTTCAGGCTAACAGCGGTTGGACGCTTTTTCACCAAAAACCTGGTAGGAGTTATAAAAACTAGTAATTTAACAACTAACAACACACATGATATTACAAAAGGAGTTTCAGTTGAATGTACAGTGTCAGAGTATTAAGGTATACATTTAATATTTTCTTTGTCCTTTACAACCTGTTATGTTAAACACACTATTTATAGTATTATACAAAGAATTTCAGTAGAAGTTATAATGTCTAGCATAGATCTGTAATTTGTATCTGTACTTTAATTTGTGTCTTGTAGGTTAAGGCCCTAGAATATGTTGGGATTGCTCCCCAAGGAAGTCAAAGGGTCTCAGATTTCTTGGAGAAAGCTGCAGAGGGGCTTGTTGCTGGTGCAAAGTAAGCATTGTCCATACTCCTTTGTTTTCTGTTGCTGCATCTGTTAATTGTGAATGAAATGTTGCATATTTTCCCCATCATTCCTAAACTACCTCCTGTTCCTCAACGCATTTCGGGGAGAACCAGCTAGCTCTAGGTTCGAGTGGCATTTCACTCCTAACCACAATTCATCCGCTGATTCTTCAACATCAGTCGGTTCAGACCTCCACTTAATTTCACTCAATCTTGTTTTTTTCTAATAAATATCACAAGGTGCTCCTTTTGTCTCATGTAAAACCCTCTATGCACAGTTTATATCCTCTTTCTATGGATATCCATATTCCAGGAAAGTGAGATGACACAATTTCCTTATGTTATATGGCTATACAACCATGGATGATTCTGTGTGCTGTGGTTTTTGCCCCTGCCAATGAAAGTTGGCAACTTCCTGCTCAAAGAAAAAAACTTCTCATTCTCCATTCAAATTCTAACTTTAAAATTAAAAGGTCCCCCAAATTTCTCCTTACACTCTTTAGAAACACAATCCCCCCCTACACAATTTTTCTTCTCCCCTCAAAATACAATTTCCCATAAAGAAATTTCCCATCAATATTTTTTCCCCTCCCTAAAAAAGATCCCACATGAAAAATGAAAACAAACACATCATCAGATTCCTACCAGCATTATTAATTCATGATGGGTCTACTAGGAAGTAAGGGAATGTTCAATGTAATAATAGAAGAGTTATCTTAATCAAAAGTATAGAATACCTAGAGATGGAAATCTCTCAAGAAGTCCAAGCAGCATTTTGGAACAATTTAACAAAACTTATTATAATTTAAGAAAGATTTGACAGCTTCCTGGGAACTCTGAACTTGCCTTCTGATGCATAATTATTATGTACTTCCTCTGTTTCTAAAGAATAGTCCATTCAATGTTTGCACAAGAATTAGGAAGGTTAAATGCTCGAATATACTAGTGGAGTTTTCTTTTTTACTCTTAATCAATACATGAATTCATAATTTAAATGACCAAATTTTTATGTTTCCAATGAGAAAATTGAGGAGTATAGAAGGAAAACGTTATTAATGATGTCTAGAAAAGTGTAAGGAGACTTTTAAAAAGAAACAAAATCAAAAGTTTAAAAGGGCTATTAATTCCAAATAGTATTATTTTTCTGTGAGTAGGGCAAAACATGGGAAAGGGAAGAGAAGAAGCAGAAAAAGGGGGGGTTCACTAGAAGTGAACTTGAATGCAAAATGGAAGAAACATGCTTTTTTTCATATATAAGTTCAATCTTGTGAGGCTTACTATTTATGAGTGATTGGAAATGCTTAGTTACATTTCCAAATCAATTTTTAAAACTCAAACCAAGATCCAAAAAGAAAGAATCTCAACCAAGTTAGTAATAGCATGTCTCAATTACTAAATACTGTCCCCCTTATTACTATTTGCCGCCCTCCCAATTTATCATTTTACCCCTCAAAACCTTCAAAAATACAGACATACCCCCTGAATTGCCTACAGTTCTCTTGAATGAACGGAAATTCTGTTCCACCGCCCTGCCTGTCAACACGCCTTTTGACCGATGGAAGGTGTAGTTGTTTGAGGATTGCGACTGCAGCCCCGGGCAAAATGCGTGTTCGATCGGGAGGGGCCTGGGTTGTGAATTCCGGTAGACCCCTGCTTTTCCTTTTCAAAAAAATAATTTGTGAAGGGGAAAACTGTCCAAGGGGGCGGTGTTTAGTGATTTCCTAACATATCTAGTCTAACTCTGAAGTTTATTGCCCCTTTCTTTCTCTTGGGAAAAAGACAGACACAAGTGTTTTTCTTTAGTTCTTACACACCTTGAAAAATGGTTAGGACTGGATTCAAGACCTTCAATAATAACAAAGAAACCAAAACTGTGTTATTATCGAGATCTAGGACTGGATTTTGGCTTCCACTGTCATCAAACTTCCAAACAGCCACATGCTTATCAGCTGTGGCAAAATGGCAGATTGCATTGCGGCAACAAACTTCAGAAATGCAAACTATATGCATCTTTCAAATGTTGATTAGTTATTTTAAGAACGGATTTTCAGTTGAAGGAATAAATTCCTGCTATTATGAAAGGGTGCTTCCATTATGATACTCAGAAATTGTGGATCACCCAAAATCTGTTTGCTAGTTTCCATGCAACACAACTTGCCAGGCTTAGGGCAATAGATATATAGATTGTCAACTTAATTCACTTTTGTGCAATTCTTTCTGAGGCTTCTGATGTGCCCAGAAGAGAGGGGGGGAGGACCTTGGTTGGTATAATTCTTAAGGATCTCTGTTTCAGTCCTACATTTCGTATCGTCTAGACAGTGTATGATTGCATCCTCTTATAGAGGAAACAAAAAACCTAGCTGATGAAGCAGCCATTCTGCATTTTATGTTGTGATTATTATCTGTAGGGGCTTTGTAGAGGCTTAAGGACTAACAAAAAACTGAACTGGGTTTTGCAGGAAAGAGATTTTTACGCCAATGTACTTCTTCTTGGCCCGGAAACCCGTTTCAGATAGCAATTAAGGTGTGAGATGATTTGTTTCCCTGTGAGAGGTCATATTAGCTTTGGATGTAGGTTGGTTCATGTCCTTAGGAACCAATGTATTTGACTTTGTAACGTTTGATTTTCTTCAGCTTTAGCTGCTTTCTTTTGGCATTGCTCTGAATAGATTCAGTTACTCTTCTATTACTACATATTGTGTTGGAGATAAAAATTATTAATTGTGGTAGAATAACATTTTATATTTGATGCTAAAATTAGTTAATATTATCAAAATAATAAAATTTATGATAAATTCAAATTCTGTTTAATTATATATTGTATTATATTATTACTTTTTTTTGAAGCATAATATATTATTACTATATTCTAAGTTAGTTTATATTTTACATACTCCATAGTTAATCGTTATAATATTACACATAAATGAACATATTATACTATTTATTTATTTAAAAATTAAATATATTATAGAAAAAGAAATAAATGTTTTCGATCAAATAAATTTTATTAATAAATATTATATATTGCAAAATATATTTAAGAAGTATTAAAATCAGAGAAATAATATAAGAGCTTCGAGAATGCAGGGAGAAACCCTAGCAACGCTGAAAGCAAGGGAAGGTGAGGTTGGGCATGCTGGAGAGTTGCCGGATTTTCAGGCTGAGCATTTTCCGCCACTGCGAAGGGAGGTGAAGTTGCTGGGCTAGGATGGTCGGTTCACCAAACATCGGAGGGAGGATGTGATCCATGCAGCACAAGGAACTCGACTTGGGCATGCAGAAAGTGGGAACTAGTGGAGCTGCTAGCCGCGTCAGCTTTAGGGATATTCTGGGACAGCGAAAACATCATCATGATGTGCTAATGGATGATGAATCGAAACCGAGGGTGGAGGGGGACATAGAGATTGAGAACGATGATGATATTACGGTGGACTTCAATGCTGTTAAGCCGACGTTGAGGCTTTCGAATCAGTATCAACGTTTGTCGCAGGATTGGAAGCATACTGTCATTGTGAAGTTGATGGGGGAGGTCAGTTTCATTCTCTACGATGTATAACCGCCTTCAAGCTTTGTGCCGGGAGTAGTGGGGTCGGAAGTGATGGACCTACCCAATGATTACTATCTAATCCGTTTTAAGAGTATTGGGGATTCGGTTAGTGCCCTTACTGGGAGACCCTATGTGGTACTTGATCACTACCTGCATGTGGAGGTATGGTCTCTAGAATTCGATGCGTCGGCAAACAAGATTTCCTCTATTGTTTTTTGGATCAGATTGCCTGAGATACCAATCCATCTGTACAACAAAAGGGTCTTCAGGAAGGTGGGGGAGATAGTAGGGAAAGTGGTCAAATTGACCATCAGGCCACTTATCGGTCCAAGGGGAAGTTCGACAGATTAGCAGTCACTGTAGACTTGAACAAACCAGTGTGTCTGAGTTTTATGCTATTGGGGAAGGAGTAGCGGATAGAGTATGAAAACATGCCGGACATCTGCTATAAGTTGGGAGGTATGACCACGGTAGCATAATATGTTCAGAAGGTAAAGTTCAACACAGTGAAGGGGGAGAGAAGACGGGGGAGGCAAGACAAGAAGGTGGGGGTGAGCAATAAGGAGGGGGAACCTGTGGGCAGGGTTGAGGAAAGCGTTGCTGAGAAAAGGAACAGTGTTGGGCAAGGGGGACAGCGGGCAACATATTTAGCCCGCCGGAAGAGTAGCAATGCAACCTCGAAATGACGTCCAAGGAAATGGAAAGGAAAATTATGGGTATCAGGGAACTGCTTTGGGTAAGTCTGGATTTGAAACTAACGGAAATAATGTGGAGAAACGTGGGGAGGTGAAGAAGGGACCCGTTGGTGAGAAAGGCAAAGGGAAAGTCAAGGCTGATGGTAAAATGAGCTTTAGTGTTCGGCCACAATAGAATAAGTAGAAATTGATACTGATTTAAATCCTGAGAACCACAAGGCTTTCTTTGTGATTAAGGATCAATCTGAGGTGGCTGATATGGGGTTACCTCCTCGGCTGGGAAGGGGGGAGTCGGATGTGCATGGAGGCTCACGTTGGCCGTCTGAACCTCCGAATAGGTTGAACGCCACCATGGAGGATGATGGGAGCGAGGAGGAGATGAAGACTATTGTCCCTGAATCTCTCTGATTTATGCAGGAACCAAATAACCCAGATTGTTATTAATGAAGATACTATGTTGGAACGTGCAAAGGGCGGGCTCGGCTAATTTTATGCAAGCCTTTTCAACCATTACAAAAAATTATAGTCCCGATGTGGTTGGGATTGTGGAACCCCGTATCAGTGGGGCGAAAGCTGATAAGTTTGTAAGGAAAACCGATCTTTCAGGATTGAGGCAGCAGGGTACTCGGGGAATTTGGTTGTTGTGGAGAGTTAGTGGAGATGTCGATAATGCACTACCATAAACAATTCTTGCATACTATGGATAAGAGATGGTGATCAGTGTTTTGAATTGACTATTGTCTATGCTAGCCCACGGCAATGGGAAAGGGCTGAATTGTGGACGAGATTGAATCAAGTGACGATTGGCATCAAGGGACCTTGGTTATTTGAGGGTGATTTGAATAGCCTCCTAAGACTGATGGAAAAAAAAGGGAGGATCGTCGCGTAGGGATTGTGTAGACTGGGTATTTCAGAACCAGATGGAGGAAGGATGACCTGATAGCTTGGTGCAACATCTTCTAAGGCTGCAACCCGATCATGTCCCTTTATTGGTTCAAATATGCATGCGTAGGGGGTGTGCAAAGAGAGTTACAAAAGTATTCCACTCATGGTTGAGAGGGTTGGAGGGGTGGCTCACAATAGAATTGGAACTGGTGGTGGTGCAGGTAGAGCTGCTGCTCATCCAAAAACACAGAGAAGATTGGGCATTGTATGGGGACCGTAATACAGCTTTTTACCATCTCCAGGTAAAAAAAAGAAGGCTACGAAACAAAATCATGCATCTCCAGAACATAGATGGCTCATGGATTTCGGACCAGGACTTTCTTAAACAGAGAGCTAATAATTATTTGAAGGAAATATATGGAAGTGTTCCGGTTCAATTGGTGGCGGCAGGTCTCCCGTGCTCCTTCCCGGTGGTTGATCGAACAGTTTGGGATGGGTCAAGCATGGCGGTCTCTCTGATAAGGAGTTTTCCCAGGCGCTTTGCTATTTGTATAACAAAATTACTATTTGTATAACAAAAAATGTCCAAAGTACCCCCGATAGGAAATAAGAGCAATATTTTGGGTAAAAAACGCTGCGCATTGCGGAAATAAAGGGCCAAAAACGTAAATTATGTATGTGAACTAACAAAAAAAACGCTAAAATATCATGTTAAAATTAGATAAAAACGCTAAACTGAAGCGTTTCAATCATTCATAAACGTTAAAAGGTAGCGGAAAAATGTATGTAAAACGCTAAAATGTAGCGTTTTGAGGACAAAAAAACGCTAAATTGTAGCGTTTTAAGGACAAAAAAACGTCAAATTGTAGCGTTAAAACATATCTCGCTCGTTAAATAGTAGCGTGTGTGACGGTTCATGTTAAAAAATGGACCGAACTAATATGAACAGACCAAATATTGACAACAAATTTCTTCATACCATAACCTTTGTACATTCTCTGTACAAAAGGTTCCCTTACAAATATTGACAACAAATTCAAATCGCCAATCAAAAGAAGGTTTCGTCGAACCATATCCACTTGCCATTCGTATTGTACAAATTTCGATTGACATTTATCACGAAATGGTAATTTTGCTACCCGCTATGTATTTTTATATTTTTTAGCGTTTATGATGTCCAAAAACGCTATTTATTAGCGTTTATAATCACTAAAAATGCTAATAATTGGCGTTTTTGGTTATTATAAACGCTAGTTCGATGCGTTTTATTATGAAAAAAACGTCAAATGGTGGCGTTTTATGCAGTATATTTATGAAAATTGTAGCGAAATTAGGGTATTTATGTGAAATCCGTAGCGTTTTTATTTAATTTTTTTGTGAAGTGTAGCGTTTTTGTGTATAGTTCATGAAAATTGTGGCGTTTTTATGAAAATTTTGTGAAATATGTTGCGTTTTTTTAAGATTACATATGTAAAGCGAAACGTTTTTTATAGTCCTATTGTGTAATTTATAGCGTTAGTAACAATATGGATTTGGATTCTGACTATACAGGACGATGATTCAAATCTGAGTGCTCATGATGATTACGAGCAAAGAACAGGATAATGAGGATGACGAGGGGGGTGAGGAACAAGAAATTGGGGCATATCTAAGTGAATATTTTAGGATAGATAGGGATTTTGCAAGTGTGGACGATGCATTTACGTTTTGCTATCCTATAGCTAATAGCCTGAAGTTTGTGCTTTCGAAGCAAGGCGGAAGTGGCTCGACGTATTATTTTAGGTGCGATCGATGGAAAGATCCATTGAAGGAGCCTCTCCCCACCATACGGTTGAACACGAAAAGGTGCGGATGTAAATGTCCTTTCAAGTTGACTGTCAAGAAGGTTGTTAATGAGCGTTACAGTGTGCTTGTTACGCCAGGGGTAATGCCCACGCATAATCATCCTGGTATGAATACGTTTCGTTATTGAATATGTTATATTATTTTTTCTATAATTAGCATTTACTTATATTATTATTACTAATTTTTGTAGGTATAAGGCATCCATATGGGCACAGGAAGCTGAGCCGTTCTCGAAAGAGTCAAAGGCTGAGGCTAAACGCATGCTTTCTTTCAATGTGAGACCAAAAAGCGTTTGGGAAGCTATTCATCAGCAGTTTCCTGAAGACAATGTACAGATAAGGCAGGTCTACAATTTGAAAGAAGATATGAAGAAAGATGGATTGGATGGTAAGAATATTGGGCAGTAATTTTTGCATTTGGCTCGCGAGAAGAAATATTATGTTCAGATTATCACTGATGAGGCCACTAATGCGATCACACATGCATTCATTACTCATCCTACATCAATTCAGATGTTCAACAGGTGGTATTGGGTTATAGTGGTTGATTCAACCTACAAGACCAACAAGTACAAAATGCCCGTCGTTGAGATGATCGGTATGACTCCCACCAATAAGAACTTCAATATTGCTTTTGCCATTGTTAAGAATGAGACAAAAGAAACATATGATTGGGTAATGAAAAACTTGAGGGAATTGTTGCCTAGTAATGTGGAACCAAGTGTTGTTGTCTCAGATAGGGAGTTGGGTTTGTTGCAGCCTATTAAGGATCACTTTCCATCTTGCAATCACTTGTTATGTCGGTGGCATATTGACCGTGATGTTGCTATTTGGTTGGAAAAAAATGTTGCTCGGAGGAATGTGGACACGGCCACTGATATATACAGTAATTAGTGGAAGAAAATTATCATGGCTCCCACAGTTGAAAGGTTTAACCTCTTATTGCAGCAATTCAAGGTTACATACTCTATGATTGGGCCTGCAGTTGTTGATTATTTGGAGGGGACATGGTTCATTCATAAGGAGAAATTTTGTCGGGCCTGGACGGATACATTTCAACACTTTGGGAATACTGCAACTAACAGGGTTGAGGCTTCCAATGCTGCATTGAAAGATTGGCTTCATTCTTCCACCAATTCTCTTGACACATTGTTCATGAAGATCGACTCTTAACTCACGCACCTGTTCCCTCACATCGCGTAAGTTCAATAACTGCATTCGATTATTTATTTAATGTCATAATTTTATTATAATTTTATTGTATGTGAAAACAATAACAGTGGGTCGCTCGAGTCTTCTACTGCCACGACACAAACCAGTATGATGGGGTTTCCATACTGTTACTTGAACAAATATGTGTCGCATCACTGCCTGAATTTGGTTAGCAAACAAGTTGAAAAAAAGGATAGGTTGGCAGGTGATCGATAGGTGTGGATGCGTGTGCAAGGTGACGCTTGGGATTCCTTGTGCCTGTGATATATACAAGGCACAGGAATCGACCGCATATCAATTGCTCCCATTAGTCCACGAGTTCTGGCAGAGATTGACTATTCTACCATCTGAAAGGGATTCTAATACTTTGAATGAGGACATCAGGTACTTTTTACTTATGCTTTATAGTAATACTAAATTTTTTTATTGTTTTATATCTTTAATATAAGATTCTGATTGAAAATATTGTTTCTTAAAGGTTTTTCAATGAGGAAGTCATTCCTGCAGTTAACACAAGTCCGTCATTCATGGCTCGTCTGCTTAATATGGCTTATGTAGAAGAGATGCACCCTGATAGGTCTAGTGCAGCTGAGCCATCAGTTGAGGGTGCTCATAGGGGCCGACCGTCGAGCAGACTCCACCATTCTGTTATGCGCGAGTGGAGTGGACGCGAGAGAGTGACACGTGGACCACGTGGTAGGGGTCGGTCAAATTCAAGTGGTCGATCAACTAGGCGCACATCCAACAATATGACGGGCTCATCTGATGAGTCTCCATTACGTGAAGGTAAATATTGTTAATGTTAGTTCAATGATTAATTTCTTTATAAAAATTGTTCAGCTATGTTCATTCTAATTTATGTAACACGTTAGGATTTGGACAAGATGTTCCATGCGTACCAGTGTTTTTCCGGCGTTACTGTACTGGATGGTCGGATGTCATTGGAGATGGAAATTGTGGGTTCAGAGTGATTGCTAGTTATCTTTCAGGCGGCCAGCACAATTGGAAATTGTCGCGTAGAGCGCTCGTAGGAGAGATCGGTCGTGATCCACAAAGGTATGCAGGTTTGTTTGGAGTTGTGGAGGAGAGACCTGCTGATGGTGATCATTTGGGTGCCGTGCTCCGGCGTTTACGTTATCAAGGTAGAAGTTGTTCTGAAGCCTACTGGATGGACACACCCACGGACTTGTTCCCACTTGCAACACATGCTAATGCCGTGGTACTGCACCTCAGCCGTTCGGAGCCGATGGCTAATTATACCATATTACCTTTGGATGCTGGAGAGGACGAATCACGTCCTGAGAGACAGATAGCAATTGCTCACGTGCACGGTAATCATTACGTCCGTGTAGATGTCGTTGATGATTGTCCTCTTCCACCATTGCACGTTGTTTGGGCAGATCACTGCAATCAGGCCACCGTCGGGGAATGGCCACATCATTTGAGAATGCGTTTTAGGCTATGAGAAGATCGTCGGGATGCATAGTGGTTTTAGTTTAATGCGACAATTTTTATGTAAATAATGTTTGGAGTCATGAACTAAATTTGTTATTCGATTGTTGTTAGTAAAATTCAAAATTGGCATTCATACTAAACAAATACTAACAAAATGTAATGCATATAATACTACTATATAAAAGACAAAATGACATACAATAAATGTAAAACACTAGTTTACATACAATATAAATATACAAATGTATACAAAATGTCGTACATATGTAAACAAATACAAACGGGCTCAATCGGCCAGGTCAAAGCTATGCTCAAAATCTTCAATCATAGCAGAATACTCCGAATGCAGGTCCGGTGCTCGATCTCGCAGATGATCCAGCAAATGGTGCTGCACGCCGAGCACATCGCTAACCCACTACAAAAATACACACAATTATATCAATTTTTTATTTTGAATATTATAATAAAATATATTACAAATTTGTAAAAAATACTTACGTATTCCGATGCTGATCGGCGCGGGATATCTGGATGTGGCTGCTCCGGTGGGGGCCCTATGACGTACGGATGGGAGCGGGGTACGAACCAGTCCAGATAGCCGTCCACGCAGGCACTATATCTGACGCCGTGGCCTGTCTGTGCACAGTGCACAAAATATATAGGCCCGGTTGACGGATATGCGTCCCAGTCGGACTCCGCATATGTCCGTGGGTGGTGCACGACATACCCACTACCCCCGTACCCCCTGTATGTCCCATCCGTGGCCGGAATGAACGGTCTAGGTATCCACTGTACGTAACCCAACTGACGAGCACACCGATCTGGCATATACGGCTCTATGTCCTCCCGGTACACAATCAGGCCGCGGTACTGGGTCCTCGGAGTGCGCGTGACAGCAGCGCGACCATATGGCATCCATACAACCTATAAAAAAATTTTCCAATTACATTTCCTAGTTTTATGAAAATTATATATATTTAATTAATGTACAATTTTGATTTACTTACATCGTCCGGCGACAAGGCATCCAGGGCCTCTCGGAAAATGGCCAGTCTGTCGTCCTTGTTGCGGGGTGCATCGATCGTCCACCTGCTGGCCCGCGGCCGATCGGGGTGCGCTGGCAGAGGCCTGGCATTACTCCTAAAAGATGGAAAATGCTCGTAGATCCAGGCCTGTAGCAACGTCAAGCAACCCGCAACGCTCGACGTGCCATGACGACTAGCAGCACCTAAGTGTCTATATAGAAATGCTAGCGTCGCCGTGCCCCACGCATACTCCCCCACCTGAGCCATCTCGACCCTCAGCTCCAGAACAGGGCCTGGCATGAACTTATTGGAACTCTTGTCTGTAAACAGACAAGTCCCAATAGTAGCCCATAGAAATGCTTTAACGTCCGAGTCGGGCCGCGGTCTACGCCTACAGAGATCAATCACCCGCTCGGTCGAGAATGCCCCATTCTCGAATAACTCCTTATCGATGTGCTGATCCGGAGGTATCTCGAGCAAATCTCTACTATACGCTACTATGGTGGCAGTATCCGCGGACTGAGTAATCAAACGACCCTCTATCGGTATCCGCAAAATCTCCCACACGTCGTGAAGAAGTATCGACATCTCACCGAAGGGTAAATGAAACGTATTGGTGTCCGGCTGCCACCTCTCCAAAAATGCGCATATCAATGGCGCGTCTATATGCCTAAAGCCCTGTCTGACTAAGTATCTGAGCCCCTAGGGGTGACATACCGCGCACCCAACTAACTAAGGAATCGTACAACAAACCCCTATTGTGACACCTAATAGGGGCTCTACCACCCGTCTCACTAAACCTCGATACGACGTAGCCTAAATAACTAGGAATAACCGTCGCATCGATCGGCCCACCCTCGACTGGTCCAGTGACTAACCATCTCTTGTCATCTTTCTTCCGCTTTTTAGGGATCGCTATATTTATCAAATATAATATATATAATTAATTTAACTAATTAACAAAATAAACGAATAAAACATACTTTAATAATTACACATGTTATAAAATAAATAAAACATTCATAAATATTTTAACAATTTACACAATAAATAAACAAAAAAGGCAAATTAATAACATATATGAACAAATATAACATATTTTCACTAACTAGACAAATTAAGAAATACATAAACAACTAATTCATATATTAAATAGCGTTTGACTAACAGTCAAACGCTAAGATGTAGCGATTGACTTAGAGTCAAACGCTGCCGATCAGCGTTTGACTCTTAGTCATTCGCTACATAGTAGCGTTTGACTGTTAGTCAAATGCTAATCTGCAACGTCTTGGAACGACAAAAACGCTAACGATCTGCGTTTTCGTCGCCTCCAAACGCAGCATTTCGGCGTTTTCTCTACCCTCGAACGCATCAATTCGCCGTTTTAACAAGATCCGAACGCATCATATCAGCGTTTATTTAGATCCAAACACATCCGATTAGCGTTTCTAGCCTAAATAAACGCTAAACCGAAGCGTTTCAAACTCATAAAAACGGTAGAACAGAATTTGCGAAATCCAATCTAAAAAACGATTAAAACTTTCAATGATTTCTTACCCGAATAAAGAGACCTTTGCCCGCGCCACGACCTCTCGAAGATTCACCACCACCCGCGTCCATTTCGCTGATTTTGTTTGAATTTGGGAAATATGTTTACTATTTTCGCAAGTTTGGAAGAATAGAGCGTTTGATATGCACGAAATAAGGATTTGGCAGCGATATTGGTCCGTTTCTTTTTTTAAAATTCGGCAGCCTCGAACGCTCCACTTTAGCGAGCGAAGTCCTCTAAAACGCTACTATTTAGCGTTTCTGGTGTGAGCTAGCGCCACGCTTTAGCATTTCTGGTGAATGATTTCGCCACGCTTTAGCGTTTTAGTGTTGCTTTCACGCTGCATTATAACATTTGATAGGGATTTCAACGTCACGTTTTAGCGTTTTTTAGTTACTTTTCAATTCCAATTTAACGTTTTTGCCCCTTCACTTATGCAATTCGCTGCGTTTTTACCCTAAATTTAATCAGGAATTGATCATTTCTTTCATATCAGGGGTATTTTGGACATTTTTTATTATACAAATAGTAAATTTGTTATACAAATAGCAATTCAGACCCGTTAAAGGTGCCAGGCCCATATGGCCTTCATGCACTCTTTTACCAAAACTAGTGGAAGGTAGTGGGCAAGTCAGTGTGTAGTATTGTCCGTTCTGTAGTGCAAGATCCCGTTATGCCAGATGGTTTAAATAGGACATTGATTGTTCTAATACCGAAGGGAGAGAGCCTGCGTAACCTGAAAGAATTCAGGCCAATTAATTTGCTAAACGTGATCTATAAGATAGCAACCAAGGTTGGCCCGACACAGGTGAGTTTCGTCACATGGAGACACATTACAGACAACATAGTATTGCGCAAGAACTTGTGCATTCGATAAGAGTTAAAGGTGGAAAGAATGGGTGTATGGTAGTTAAGGTTGACCTTGAAAAAGTTTACAACTACATGAATTGGGAATTCCTAAGGGATACAGTGGTCTAAGATGGTTACCCGATGGATTTTGTCCAGAGTGTGATGGTGTGTGTTGAAACGACGTCAATGCAAGTCCTCTGGAATGCCAGTCTAAGTGCAGAGTTTAAGTCAGGGACAGGAGTTCGGTAGGGAGACCCACTATCTCCCTATTTGTTCGTTCTCTGCATTGAGTGACTAGCTCACTTGATTAATCAACGGGTAGGGTAATCCAGATGGAAACCAATACAAGTTGGAAAGACCAAAGTGGAGGTCCCCTATTTGATGTTTGTAGATGATCTGCTATTATTCGTAGAGGCATCTGAGAAGCAAAAGGTAGTAGTCAAGGGGGTATTACAAAATTTCTTTGCTGGATCGGGCCTGAGGTTAAATCAATTTAAAACTAAACTTTTTCACTTCTAATGTGTCATAAGTTCAGAGGGTAGCAATTTCGCAGACCCTCGGCTTTGATGAGGTAGATGACTTGGGCACTTATCTGGGAATACCTGTCATATATGGCAAAATCACCCGAACCACATATGGCTATATTTTGGAAAATGCGCAGCAGAGATTGGCATGATGGAAGGCATCGTCCCTCTCCCTGGCAGGACGGGTAACGATGGCCTAGTCAGTTATCAGTGCCCTTTCGTATTATGCGATGCAAACTACGTGGTTGCCAAATAGAATTTGTGAAAGGCTGGAGGATAAATGCCAGATGTTTGTGTGGGACGGAGAAGGATAGAAAAGGAAGCTAAGTCTGGTAGCTTGGTATGAGGTTTGTGAACAAAAATGTAGTGGAGGTTTGGGGTTAAAAAAATTTGAGAAGAATAAACCAAGCTCTGTTAATTAAGTTGGGGAGGGGCTTAATCACATCACCTCAGTCACTGTGGGTTCGTGTGATACAAGCGAAGTATGGTCTCCGGCAAGCTGAATTGGCGCAGCAAACACAGCTTCCAAAGGGCTCTGCGGTAATCAGAGCCATTGGAAAGGCCTGGAATTCAATACTTCAGGGGTCTGATTGGGCACTTGGGGATGGTTGTCAAACAAGGTTTTGGGAAAATGTTTGGACTGTAATGCCCGAGCCATTAGAACACTATGTGACTAGCATCATCTACAGAGTGATATTTGATCTTGTAAGCCTACCGACATCCTATAGCATGCTTCCCAGGCAGGAGAGTCACGACATCCCAAGTACGGTTGTTCTCCAAAGCCTGGACCTCATCTTGCATTGCAGATCGCCAACGTGGGTTGGCAGTAGTCTCGACAAAAGAACAAGGCTCAACGTGGGTAGCTACAGCTGCCAAAAAACTCTGATGTGCTAAAGAAAAAGAATTACAAGTAACATAATTGGCTGCAGGATAGGGTGTACCTGAGGATGATGAAGGAGCTAGGGAGTAAGGTAAGGGGTGGGGGGGGGGGGGAGGGACAAACCATGTGAGACACATAATCACACAGACGAGTAGACGAAATCTTAGTCTGATGACTATGACCCAACAATTATACAGAATCAACTGCTGGAGTGGAGCAGACGATAGAGAAACCCGGAGCTGGCACTGGGCTGGCACTGTCCGCCGCCATGGGCCCTTCGCCACCGATAGGAGGTAGGGCGAGTCGGCACGCGGCGCCGACGCCTCTTTTGTGATGTATAGATCCTAGTTTTCATTATCCAATTCTAGCCAATAATCAATCTGAACTGAAGGAAGTGCTGCAAGAGACTGCTCAGGCACTTTATAGGGAAAGATAGAATCGCAAAACCCAACATCCCGGGAAACCAAGAAACTCTTCTTCTCAAGATCATACACACGCTAACCCTTCTTACCAGGTGGATACCCAACAAAAACACAACGGAAACTACGACTGGCAAATTTTTCGTCACCACGATCCTAGTTATGAACATAACATAAACATCCAAAGACCCTCAAATGACTAAGAGGGGGAAGCTGACAATACAACATTTCAAAAGGAGACTTATCAGCCAACATAGTGGTAGGAGTGCGGTTAACCAAATAACCAACGGTAAGTGCATAGTAACCCCAAAACTCAAGTGGTAACTGAGCTTGGAAATGCAAAGCCCGAGCGACGTTGAGTATGTGTCGAGGCTTGCGTTCCACACTGCTATTCTGTTGTGGTGTGTGCACAAAAGAAGTCTCATGCAAAATTCCAGCTTGACGAAAGTAATTACTTATGCACATAAACTCTGTTCCATTATCAATGCGAACTATTTTAACCAATTTATCAAACTGGCGTTTCACCATAGCAAAAAATTCACACAGAGTAGATGAAACTTCCGTCTTATCACGAAGCAAATAAATCTACATTGCACGAGAATAATCATCATCATCAATCATAAAATACCGCGCATCACAAAAAGCTGAGACCCGATATGGACCCCACAAATCACAATGAATCAACTAAAAACTTTCACTATTTTTATTGATACTTAACGGAAAACTGTCACGAGTTTGTTTGTTTGACTCAGAAACACAAATCACAAGCCTTATTCGACAAATCAAAAACTAGACTAGAACAATCAATTGAAAACTTCTCAAGCACTCTAGGGAATGGATGACCAAACCATTGATAGCAAACACTTGCTGGAACATATGACAATTTAAAAGCCGCTACAGTGGTTGTCCCTTGAAAGAAATGAAGCCCCCTAATTGTTCACCTGCTCCAATCACCATTCTCGAATTGCAGTCGTGAAACCCACAAGAAGTATTAGTAAAATGCAATGTACATCCCGATTAGGACAACAACTGATACAAATAAATTAAACTACACTATAATTGAGGAACAAATAAAATATGATATAAAGTCATTGTGAGATTCAACAATATCGTGCTGGGATGTCAACAATATCATAAAAGAACTCCAAACAGCTGGACATGTGATGAGATGCACCACGATCATACATCCAAACCTCCCAATGAGAACTACTCAACCCAGCCAGTGCTGGTGGATGTGGAATTCCCAATGCCAGAACCACCTTCTCCCATTACTGCTACATTCACGAGCGCGTCACCGTTGCGACCTTAGTGACCGTGACCATGATCGCGTCCTTTCTCACCCCACCCTTCGGGGTATCCTATAAGCTCAAAGCAACTGCAAATACTGTAACCCGGTTTGCCACAATGAAAGCATGCCTCACAACTAGAAACTTTCTGCCCAGAGGACCCGCCGCTGTCACCACCACCGCTAGCGCCGTTATCGGTGAGACCGCCGTCACCACGATTGTGGGCTGTCCCAATCCTGGTGCCAGGGTTTGCACTGCAAAACTCATCACATCAAAACCATTTTGAGTATTGTTTACCAAAGCAACGGTGCACAACCTTTCCTTTTGAATCATAACAGAATATACCCGATTCAGAGAGGGAAGCTGCTATTGAGTAAGTATGTTGCTGTGCGTAGTCCCATACAAGGAGGAATCAAGCCCCATAAAAAATTGATGCACCATTTTCTTTTCTTTTTCTTGACCAAACTCAATTTCTAAGTTACACGTGCACAATCCACAACGACACTTTGGAACTTTCTCGAAGTCCGCAAACTCTTCCCACAATTTCTTCAAACGCCCGTAGTAAGCTACCATGCTTAAGCCTTTCTGCTTACATCCAACAATTTCTGATTTCAACTGTTGAATCCAAATACCATTAAATGCAGAAAACCTTTCCTGAATGTCTAGCCACAATTGACTGGCCACATCCAAATCTGAGATCGAAGAACGTAGTGAAGGTTCCATGGTGTTCATTGTCCAAGACGTAATCAAAGAGTGATTGGCCCACCAATCTGCCTGCGAAGCTGATCCCACAGTTGGTATCTAAAGAGTACCATCAATAAAATCAAATTTCTTGAGCGCTCACAGGACTCGTTGAAATGAACGAGACCATTCATCATAATTATCACCTTGAATTGTATGTGGGTGGTCAAAAAACAAGGATTATTTATTGTAGTCAAATCATAAGGGGTAATGGTTTTGTGCTCATTGACCCTACTGCCACTTGCCGTAACTGCCACCTCACGTGGTGGTTCTACTTCCGCCATTGAAGATTAACATTTCTGTTCACAACTGCCACCATCACTGGAGAGGAAATCGACCGACGTTATTGGAAAAAACACTACTGCTGCTACCATTGGATAAAAACACATGCCATCGTCAGAGAGAATATCCGCCACCACTGCGCAAAAACTCGGCTGGTGCTGGAATAGAAGAAGTCCGTCGCTGCCGCCTAAAGACAAAGAAACCCTAGGGCTCTGATACCATGACAAAACACTGAGAAGGCTTGAAATTTTCGTATATTCAAGGCTTACCTTTTTAGGTCTGATACATTGTTTATATATGTATATATATACAAGATTACATATGTAATTACAAATATATCTTTACTAAAATAACTGCCTAATTATAACCTCAATAGTATATCCTACTAGAAGAATATAGCAATTATAATAAACATTACGTCAAATATAATTAAAAATTATATTATATATAATATAAAAATATATCAAATATTACATGAAAATACATCACCTTCCAAATGTTAGGTTTGAATACATAAGCTATGCTTGTATTATACTTTTTCCAAGTTAATATATCGATTTAATGTTTTGGTTTATATGTTGTGCATGTTTAGTCCATTTATATTATGTTGTTAGATGATGAGGTGTCTGGTGTGACACAGTAGATCTTATCATTGGTTAAAAGACATTATATAACTGAGGCTCGTAACCGAGACAGTTTTGGACACACTTTCGATTTAGGTTATTATATGATTCGGATAATTGGTTTGTCTAAACTAATTGAATCATATAGATATGCCCGAGACATATTGAACTTGACCATTTAGAATGATTTGTCTTGTACTGATTTAATAGACAATTCATTCTTAATATTCTATATCTTAATCCCTAGACTTGAGTGGGCATGAGGATTAGACATAGTGTACTTTCACTATTACAATTTAATGTTTTAATGACATTAAGATAATGACATTTTAATAAAAATGTCATAAGAAAATTATTATTAAGATATTTGAGTAATAATTTTTTTTAAGACATTTCAATGTAAATGTCATGATAAAATTTTTATATATCACTTATCTGTGTCTTTAAATTATATAAGTATTCTTTTAAAGGCATTTATTAAAAATGTCACTAAACAATTTTTTTAAAGACATTTTATTAATATTAAATTTTTTTACTTATAATTTAATGAATAACTCGCGGGCTAACTATCGGGTCAAAACTGGGTTATAACCATTTGGAGCGGGCGGTTTCATGTTCTATTCTGAAATCTTCACTCGACAGAAAAAACCCCTCTTGTCTCTCTCATTCTCCTCTGCTATATATAGCTCCACCGCCTCAAATTTGGATGTCAGTTTTGCAAGGGTTTCAATTTTCTCCACTTTCACTCTCACATTCTACCTTCGAACTTTTTGTTCATCATCTTCATTTCTTCTTCTTCCAGAAGCTTCTGTTCCTTCCGATTTCACTCCATTTCTGTTCACAATCCTGTTATTCACTCCGCCATGCTGCGCACTCAGGTTGTTTTTCCTATTTCTGTTTTGATTTTGAGCTTTGATTTCGAATGAATTGGTGTTAATTTACAATGCTGATGCCTAACGGAATCGCGGAGAAGCTATTTTCATTTCTTTTTCTCGTCCGTATCATCGAATTAGTTCTTTGGTCTGTTTCGCTTGAATTTTTGTTAGCAGATGCATGTTTTAGATGATTTGTTGGTTTTGTTTATGAGTATGTCTAATTTGATACTGCTTCATGTGGTTCTATTGTTCATATTGAGTTCTGAATCGCTTCCATATGCAGAATATTTAGTTATTGAATGTTTTATCCTTTACATTGTGAAGCAATAATTGGATGATTGATGTTCTCAATTTTGGAATTTCAGAGAAAGTCTGTTGCTAAAGTACAGAGATGGATAGCAAAGCCAAATTCAGATGTCAAAAAGGCGTTTGGATTTGGTGATTTATCTCTACTTATAGTGCGGCTTCTATTATTCTATGTGGTTACAGTTAGAGTTTGAGAATACTTTAGGATCAACTTTTGTCAGAATACGAGTTTACTGTGAGGTTTCCTCTTAAAGAATATTCGTTTTCCTTTGGGTTTGAGAGACTAATGTTGGCAGTCCCTTAGTACATTTGAAGTGATAATTAATATATGTTTTGGAGGACATGCATAATACAGCGGCTATTGATTCAGCATTAGTGATCTTGACAAACACTAAAAGAAAACTCTATAAAAATTATATTCCTCTTGTTCTAGTTGGATTAATATATCAGTCTTACAAATATCATCCCTTGGATCTTATGCAAGAACTCTATACTGAAGAGGAAAACTATTTTGAGTCCAGTATTGTGTATTGTCATTTGAGTTCTTAGGTTATCTTCTTTCTACTCATCATTGTGTCTGATTATGTTTATAAACTGGCAACTGATTGGTTTGAAATGCCATATGTTCAGATGTCTCCATGTTTGTTGAAAGAACTTAAACCTGATTTATGTGTTATTACTCCTCTTTGTTGTTGATATTAAACCCTCAATGTAAGTTGATTGGATTGGTTTATCTTGATTTCATCTTCCCAATAATGGTTTTTTTAGGTAAATAAAAATGCTACACTGTGCAAATCAATTGATGAGCTTTTTGAGAAAGGAACAGATCAAGTAGCACAATCGTCTTTGAATGGTCTAATGCAGAAGGTGAGGCTCTTAAAACATGTATTATTCCAGTAGACATTATATCCCATTTTTCAAGTCTGTCCCTTTGCAACTATTACTTCAATCTTACCTTCTTTCTTGTGGAATTTTTTATGTGCCTGGAGATTGGTTAACTTTGACAATGCCAATGATGCGCTTCAGACATGTTTTACTATGGATGAGATATTGCGGAAATATATCAGTGTCTTCCTTTTTTGTTTTTAGTTACCACTACCTTTAGAAATCCTGAAAGAATTTTATTCTAGTTCTTTATCTTGGCTATTTATGTAAAAATTGATGGAACTTTATAGATATTTGGGTTTTTTTTCCTTTCCTTTTCTTAAATTCTTGATCTGTATGCAACCGATGGACTTTGGTATTTCTTTTTCAATTGATTATGGCCGACTATTTCTCCAATTTGCTTATGACAGATCAAAATTGGAGAGCCAGGAGGGAAGAAAGGTATTATAAACAAAATCGACTCTATGTGGTGTCGATTTTATCAGCAGGGTTCAGTTCCAAGGAAGTGGAGTAATTGATGGCTCAGGAAGCAAATGGTGGGCTGCATCTTGCAAAAGGAACAAAACCAATGTAGTAATAATTTGGTTTTTTTGTAACATATCTTGCCATTCATCTCATACAGATGGATCCTGACATTTCTGTTTTCTGTGGTTATTTTTTTGGTTTTTGCAGCCTTGTAGAGGAGCTCCAACGATAAAGATATGATGCCTCATAATGATCATATTGTGGAGAATTGTCTTGAGTTTCTCATTTGGTTGCAATGATGTTTAATGTAGGCCTTAACAATAGATTCAAGCTCGGCAGTGAGGGTGAAAGGCCTGACGATTTAGAACAGCCAGCAAATGCATTTTGTGATTTCAAGATCAGATTCTATACGCGTGACTTGTGTTAAAGTATCTGCTCCAGAAGACAGTCCCAACTCTGATGGAATTATCACTAAATCAACCAACGTTGTACTTCAGAACTGCAAAATAGGAATAGGTTCGACCGATAATGGCCTGATACAAAAAAAAGATGCAGCCTAGATACAATCATGGCTCTCAGGCTTTCTGTAGTGTGCTTTGTTCATTCATATTCACTGCATGTTTACAGGACTTGCTGAAAAAATATTCAATTTCAGGTGATGATTGCGTCTATATCGTTAATGGTAGCTCTAATATCAAGATGAAGACTATATATTGTGGACCTAGACATGGCATTAGGTATTCATTATGCTTCAACTTATTTAACCATTGTTCAGTCACATGATCATCCAATGTAAAAATCAAAACTGAAGTAAAGAAACATTGAATTCTTTTGGATGATTGTAATGTGAAACAGCATTGGAAGCCTTGGGAAGGACAACTTTGTTGGCATAGTGACAAAGGTGGTTTTGGATACAGCATTCATTAGAGGCACTACCAATGGGCTCAGAATCAAGATTTGGCAGATAAACTTTTTTTTTTTTGTGTTTCTGATCAAGTCAGATTGATCTCAATTTAGGCTACTATGAACACAATTTAGAGAACCCTTTAAAGAATCAAAAGAGTAGCATCACGTGAACCAAGTGGCCATGGTTTTGAGACAGAATGACTGATGCAATTAGCTATGCAGGGAGGATCTGGGTATGTTCAAGCAGTTCGCTATGAAAATATGATGGTAGAAGACATCGCGAATCCCATCATCATCGACCAATTCTTCTGCGACTCGTCGACTTCTTGCCAAAACCAGGTAACAATCTACCCCTCCTGCAATCCTAGCCTTAGAAGAATGACAAATATGAGTGAACTGTTGGTGCAGAGAAGTTGCAGAATTCTTTTATTGTTTGATCTAAGAAACAGTTTTTTTTGTTGTAATGTTTGGTTTTTCATTTCCCCATCCAGACTTCTGCTGTGCAAATAAGTGAAATATTCTACAAGAACATTAGTGGAACTTCAAAAAGCAAAGAGGCCATGAAGTTTGCATGCAGTGACAGTGTCAAACAGACGTTCAGTAAGGCTGTTACAGAGACTGAACCTCAAACAGAGGTTCAGCAGCCTTTGAAAATGCTCTCTATCTCAAAGAGGAAAAGGGGGAGACGGAAATCTGGATCTTGAATTACTGCCAAGTGTAGTGTTGACATTTAAAATTAGGTACCCTTAATTGTTATATTCAAATTGAAATTTCAATTTGTTCTATAAGTTTAAAGGATTTAAGATAGGGAATTACAAATTGGTTTCTTCAATTATTTTCTCTTCATCAATTACAAATTGATTTGACTTCATCAATTACAAATTGATTTGAAATCACAAATGAATGTATTCTCTTCATTTTATATATGACTTCATTGATTGACAAAATTGCATTATTCTTTATCAAATTACATCTATAAATAAAATAATAATTTAAAGTGTCAATTTATATTATTTATCATGAAATTTTATAAAGTCTTAAAAATTAGGGGGATAGACAACAAAAAATGTCTTAATATGTTATTTCTTTTGACACTTATTATGTCCAAAAATGATAATATAAATACCATTTAAAAGTGTCACCAAAATTATTTATCATGACATTCAATGATGTTTTGAAAAATTACTAAACAAGACACTTTAAAATGACTTAACATTAATTTATTAAGACATTTAAAGAATGTCTTAATAAGTAGTGTATTAAGACATCAAAAAATATTTTAAAATATTGTGTATTAAGACATTCTAAAATGTCTAAAATTTAATTTATTAAGACACTTAAAATTATCTTAAAAATTAATCTTTCAAGACATTTTATCTATAACTACACTATATTTAGGTGACACTTAATATAAATGTCATGAAAAGCAAAAATATCACTAAGTGTCAATTTCAAAACACTTTTAAATGTCTTAAAAGGTCAAATTTGTTGTAGTTGATTTGCCAATGGGCGAGGTCATTTGTGGCCAATAGTCTTGGTAGATTGGGTGCGTGTGTTTAGTTACTTAGTGTTGCTGCTTGTCGAAAGGAAACCATGTACCGGTGCGTCCGGAGTAATGGTGCTCCCGAGATGAGCTCGTTATGTTTGTTATACTAAACCCTGCTGGTGGACTTATGTCCGGTATAGTAAAAAGGTCGGGTGATACTAATATCGGAATTAAAGAAGTTAATTAATTAATTTATCAGTAAATTAATAAATTAACGAGCACTAAATATATAACATGGGGAGATTAAAGAATAAATTAATTTAGTTGTTCCAGAAGCAATTCTGATGTAGGATGGTAGTGCCAAAATTAATCCGTTAGTGGTACGATTAATTATGTATTGGGTTATTGACAAAGGTAGATTTTATTAATTAAGTAATTAATTAATCCTTGTGTCAGTTGGTTGTGAATCAAACCAGGAACTGGATTGGGGATAAGTGAATCCCTGTTTCAGTTGGTTGTGAATCATACCAGGAACTAGATTGGGATAAGTAAATCCCTGTATCAGTTGGATGTGTATCAGCCCAGGAACAGGATTGAAGGAAACAGAAACCCAGTAGGAAGGCCAATCCTAAACCAACTTGGGGTCTATCTTGTAACTCTATATATAGACAAGGGATTAGCTATTACACAATACACAATTCATAAGTTTTCAAGACAAGAAAACTTAGAGAGAGAAAAATTTCTCTCACTAGAAATCGGATTTTATACCTCAAGGCTGCTGATTTTATAATCAGTTTTGGGCGGCTATTTTTGCTCAAAAATTGGTGGCGCGTGAGTTCTCTCTGAGTCCCAGGTGGTGCTTGATCTTCACGCACCAGGGGCAGGTGGTTGTAGAATTTTTCAGGCAACCCAGTCGTAGTGATTAGCTGATCAATTGGTTGCTAGATCGTTTCCCACACAACGAGTGATCAAAGTATTGAGGCATACAAGAGAATCATCTGAGTTTATGCTTCAATAGGTAATTCTTATGTTTCCGCTTTTAATTAAGAATTTATTTGTTGCGTGATAAATCGATTAAGTACAAACCAAGATCCTGCCCAATGTTATTTCAAGCAAGGGTTGGAATAGCGATTGTGCTAGCGTCTAGGCTTGGCCAGAAATTCCGATTCTGGAATGCATAGCACGAAAGTGAGTTTCTGGCTAGGCCAGGGCAGATAATCTTTCAGGCCCAGGGTGTGCTGTGCGCGCACGACACACCTCGTGCATGCTGCCGCACGCGGCCCGGCCCTTTCGGGTCGTGCATGGGCTATTTTTTCCATTTTTTTATGTGTTTTTCTGAGATCCAACTTTCAAGACTCAATCCATCGAGTGACGTGATGGGACACGAGATCAAGGCAGCAGATGAAAGCGATTAAAACCATAATAGTCGAGAAATTTATTTTACGTATTTATTTCCCGTGTTTATAGTTTTAATTTTTATGCTTTAATTTTTGTGTTGTATATTAAATGCATAATTTTAAAGCATGTTAGTTTTATGTTTGCACATAACTTAGGATTAGTTAATTGCATGTTAAAATCGGAAAAACCCTCAATTTAGAAATCTAAGTGGGAGCGGGTTGATTTAATATCTGCATAGCCTCCATTACGAATTCATATGTGATGTGGGTGGGCTTGTGCGTTGGCATTAGAGCCTTCCTCCATATCAGATGAGTCCAACCACAAGATCGTTAGATTATGAATGTCTAAGTAAGATGACTAGAGTAAGTTTAACTAGGAGAAATGCGATACCCACTCCATCTAAGGCGCACTATCCTAAGGTAACAAGGTCAGAAATCACGTAATGGCAAACACTTAGTGTACGATTTGTAATATTCCTCTTATCGATCTTACGCTGCTTATTTTTTGTTGGGATCGAATGCATAATTTTCAAAAATTTTACGCAGCGGATTCATGCCAATTAAAATTTTAGTGTTAATTAATCCTACGTTCAAAGCATGTAAACCATACCCTTGAAGCGTAATCGGTAGCCGCGTCTGGATCCGAGATTGATGTTAGTCCAGATCCTTCTTTCCGATCGCGTTTGTCACCACCAAAATCATTTCTTGAAGGATTCTCTACTTTCAAGCATGAAAGCCCTTTGTAGATTCGGTGCTAGCCGTTTTCTGCCTACAGAGAATTATCGGGATTGTGTATAATTTTTCTTGTTCTTATTTTTCTTCTAATTAAATGTCTGCCTCTACAATAATATCCCTAGGATATTTGTAGAGTCAAGGTTTCCAAAATCAGTATTGTAATCAATTATTATTTTACTGATTTAATCATATTCCAAATCAATATTATTACCAAATATTATTTTACTGATTCCAAATTAGTATTAAATAATACTTTAATGATTTGGATTATACACCAATCCCATGAATCAACCCATGACCCATGGATCAAGTTGATGGGTCAAGAATCTTAATTGCAATTAAGTCCCTTGATTTATCAGCCCATCTCAATTGTTCTTAGGTAATTAATTAACTCTTAATTAATACCATAGAACTTTTCAATAATATTTAACTAAACTATTTAATTAAATATTATTTATTTAAGTATAACAATTATACTTATTGTAGGCAAGAATACTTATTCTGTATCATCGAACTTTCTTATGTTGGACCCTGTAGGCCCATTCTAAATTGGTAATGGACAATTCAATCTCATTGATTAATCCATAAGTCATTAGTGGTCTCTAACAAGACATAATGACTACTCAATTCAGAATGGAGGGTCGAATGATGATTCAACACAACCTTTCCGAGCAAACTGCGTAAAATCCTCTACATTGATATCCCATTTAGTATAAGGCATTGAACTATCATCCTTATATAGCTAAACATTTACTTGATCTCTTAATGACACTGAATTCATCAAGCAAATGATAACGCTTATCATTCCTTAGGCACGATCATGCACTTCTCAGTTCACTATCAAGTGGCCAAGATATCATCTCCCACTTAAGAGAGACTTGTAGTCTCATCACTTCACCTACATACCTTAGCATAACTCATATTGTACCCAATCATACCCATACTTGGCAACCTGTTATGGTCCAGTTAGGCGTATGTCAAAGCACACTACAATTCACCTAAGAGTATGTAGTGATTTCTGGTCTAAAGATCCTCGTACAAGTACAACTCAAAAGAATCACTCATAATCTAAATAATCCATGAAGTGTTTCTTTTGGCAGATCGATTTCATGAAATTAAATATGCACAAGAATGTTACTATCATGAAATTAACTCATATGATTATAAGATCAATCAAAACGACAATTATCTATATATCCCTTAAAAGGGCACATACACCAATAATCTCCCACTTGCCCGTTGAAGGGCTATGTCCTAAACATCTTTAGACCAAACTCTATTACATGTCTCTCAAACTTTGACTGTGGTAGAGCTTTTGTGAGAGGATCTGCTATATTATCGTCTGACCCTATTTTGCATACTTTAACATCTCATCGATCGACGATCTCTCGAATGAGGTGATAACATTTAAGTATGTGTTTGGTATTCTAGTGTGACCGAGGCTCCTTTGCTTGTGCGATGGCCCCGTTATTATCACAAAATAGGTCTATCAGATCTTGGATACTCGGTATCAGTCCGATGTCTGACACAAACATCCTCAACCAAACAGCTTCCTTTGCAGCATCTAATGCGACAATATACTTAGATTCTGTTGTAGAGTAGGCTGTGGTATCTTTCTTCGAGCTTTTTCGACTCACCGCACCGTCATTCAGGAAAAATACGTAGCCTGATTATGACTTCATGTCATCTTGATCAGTCTGGAAAGCAGAATCGGCATAATCTTGTACGACGAACTGTTCTTGTCCTTCGTACACTAGCATTAATACTTTAGTCCTTCACAAGTACTTCAGGATTGCCTTGACTACAGTCCAATGATCCATTCCTGGATCTTGTTGGTATCTGCTAGGCATGCTTAGTGCATGTGCGACATCCGGGCGGGTACATAGCATGGGATACATGATAGATCCTATTACCGAAGCATATGGGACTCTACTCATCGCATCCCTCTCCTTTTTAGTAGAAGGACATTAATTCTTATTTAAGAGGAGGCCATGTCTGAATGGTACCATACCATTCTTATAGTTAGACATATTGAATCTATTCAATATCTTGTCTATGTACCCTTATTGACTTAGTCCTAGAAGCTTTTTAGACCTATCTTTATAGATCTTGATACCTAGTATCATTTCGGCTTCTCCTAAGTCTTTCATAGAAAATACACTCCCCAACCATTGTTTGATATCTTTCAACATGGGGATGTCATTTCCTATGAGTAGGATGTCATCCACATATAGGACAAGAAAAACATTTTCGCTCCCACTAACCTTTTTGTAAACACAAGGCTCATCTTCATTCTTTATGAAGCCGTAACTTTTTACTGCCTTGTCAAAATGAAGATTCCAACTTCGAGATGCTTGCTTTAGTCCATAGATGGACCTTTGAAGCTTGCATACTCAATTAGGATACTCTTGATCGACGTATCCCTTGGGTTGTTTCATGTAAACATCCTCGAGTAGGTTTCCATTCAGGAAAGCCATCTTAACATCCATCTGCCATATCTCATAGTCATAATATGCAGCTATGGCGAGCATAGTCCGAATGGACATGAGTATCACGACAGGAGAGAAGGTTTCATCATAGTCAATACCATGAGTCTTTCTGAAACCTTTAGCCATTAGTCGTGCCTTGAAGATCCTGCCAGGTTTTAACTTGAAAATCCATTTGCAATCGACAACCTTTGCCTGAACCGGGAGGGGGGGTCAATCAAAGTCTACACTTTATTTTCCCTCATGGATTGCATTTCAGACTCCATGGCTTGTACCCATTTATCTGAATCTAGACTTTCTAAAACCTGTCTATAGGTCGTGGGCTCATCAGAGTCCACCAAGATTAAATCTTGATCGTCGGTCACGAGAATTCCGTATCTCTCGGGTTGTTGACGAGATCTACCAAATCTTCAAGGTTCTCGTATTATTGGCTCAGGTTGTTCATCTTCATGAGTTTCCATGCCAACTTCCATATGAGTTTCTGTAGATGGTTCTACACTCTCTTATGGGTCTCGAACCTCTTCGAGTTCTATTTTACTCCCACTGTCTTTCTTGTACAGAAAGTCTTTCTCTAAGAAAGTAGCTCCTCGAGCAACAAACACTTTGTTCTCAGTTGGGAGGTAAAATTGATGTCCATGGATAATGTCCAAAGACTCACCCAAACCCATGTACCTCTCAGGCTATTTGAAAACCCTCCCACTACGACAAGGCGTAGCCTGTGTAAGAGCATCATCTGTGATAGTGTGCACAGTCTCTTATGGAAGGTATTCCTGTACTGATGCATCTGGAATAATGGATCGTCTTCTAAGCTCTTCTAATACTACCTTGCCACTTGACTTGTGATCTAAAACATAGCCTTGGGGTGCATCTGGAATAATGGATTGTCCTCCTCAAGAAATCTGGCATTGGTGGTGATCACCACCTTTTGATCCCAAGGACTACAAAATAGACCACCTCTCATTCCCATGGGGTAACCTATAAACAGCATAGCCTTGGTTCTTGCCTCTAACTTGCCTACATCTGCCTCGAGCACGTGTGCTGGACAACCCCAAATCCTGAGATGTCTCAGACTAGGCTTTCGCCCAGTCCACAACTCTATTGGGGTCGAAGGCACAGACTTAGATGGCACAAGGTTGAGAATAAAACATGTTGTCTCTAAGGCATAACCCTAAAAAGAGATAGGCAACTCACTGTAACTCATCATAGATCTAACCATATCCATAAGAGTCATGTTTCTCCTCTCTGCTACACCATTCTATTGTAGTGTGCCAGGTGCAGACAACTGGGACTGAATACCCTCCTCTAACAAATAGGACCTAAATTCAATAGAGAGTTATTCGCCACCGTGATCAGATTGCAAGGCCTTGATACTCTTACCCAGATGGTTCTCCACCTCAACCTTAAACTCTTTGAAATTGCCAAAACATTCAGACTTGTGGCGCATCAGGTATATGTATCCATATCTAGAGTAATCATCCGTGAATATCACGAAATACTCATAACCATCTCTAGCCTGAACTGACATAGGCCCACACAAGTCAGAATGAATCAACTCTAAAACCTCTTTGGCCCTATACCCCTTTGCCTTGAAAGGCCTCTTGGTCATCTTACCCTCCAAGCAGGACTCGCAGGTCGGATAGCTGTCAATCTCCAATGAGCCCAAAAGCCCAATATTGACCAACCTTTGAATCCTACTAAGGTTGATGTGACCTAGTCTCAGGTGCTAAAGATAAGTTTAATTCAAAGGGGAAGACTCTTTTCTGTTTATTATGATTCAGTGATGAATTACCAGTTTCAGTGTTTTGCATTACTAGGGAGTATGTCTTGATTAAAAATAGATTGTCAACTAATATACTGGAACATATAAGTTTCTGGTTCTTTCTAATAAAAATAGAATTATCGGAAAAAATACACTTATAACCATCCAATAAAAGTTTTGAAACTGAAAGTAAATTCTTCCTAAAACTGGGTACATTTAGACAATCCTTCAAATTTAAAACAGAGTCTGAAAAGTAAAGACATAAAACTCCCACTGCAACAACTGACTCTCTGGTAGTATCCCCAAGGTAGATCTGCAACTCTCCCTCTCTAAGCAGCCAAGTCACTTGGAACCCCTGCAAAGAATTACAAACGTGATCAGTGGCTCCTGAATCCACACACCAAGTATCTGTGGGAATCGCCGCTAAACACGACTCAGCAACTAGGGAAAATTTGCACATACCTTGAGGCTTCTGGCAATCCTTATTCCAATGTCTGCCTTGCCACATCTGAAGCACTTGCCTTTCGGTTTGTGCTTCTTGGCAATGCCCGCCTTGGGTCCATGATCAGAAGCTCCTGCTTTTTGGCCTCTCTTCCTCTTATGCTTTCTGACTTTGGGCCCAGCAGAGGAACCTGAGGGACCAACAGTAGCCAAGGCTTGCTTCTTCTCTGCGAGAGGCCCTCAACAGACACCAATGCAGTCATGAGCTCGGAAGTGAATATGAGAGCTTTCCCATATTGTAATTCAATCAAAATTGCTCAAAACTAGGGGGCAAACTCTAGAGGATGATATCGACCTAGGTCTCCCCATCAATATCACCTCCCAATACCTCGATCTCATTGATGCTGTTCATCATGTCCAATATGTGATCCCTCACTGAGGTGTCTTCAGCCATCCTAGCATTCATGAGTTTCCTCATAGCTGACTGCTTAGCTGCCCTGCCCTGATATCCAAATATCTCCCTGAGGTTGAGCAACATATCGTAGACTGAGGTAAACAACTGATGCTGGTGTTGTAGTACACTCGACATAGAAGTCAAGATGTTGCACTGGGTCATCTCATCAGCCTTCTGCCACCTCGTATATGGCTCTCGCTACTCAGGGGTTTGTATCATCGCTGGGCTAAGGGGTGCACTCCTCAGTGAACACGTATTTGTAACCCTCAGCGGTAAGGACAATGTCCAGGTTACGTTTCCAGTAAATGTAATTAGGACCCATAAGTTTGTTCTGATTCAGTATGACAACTAGCGGATTGAACGACATATCAACTACTAAAAAATAAACAGTCATGTTTCAGTATTACTTTTTCAAAAATATTGAAATTCTCAAAAACAATATAATCTCCATCGACATCTCTCACACCGGGATTAACGCAGGTCACGCGGGTGAACTTCTACGCCAACCCACATTCGTTCGAGAAGAACCAAAGTTCATTAATTTCACTATCTAACTAACGATCTTATGATCAATGAAATTAATAGTCAATGCTTTTAGCCGTACACATAAATAGCGTAATCTCTATGGGAGGGATACTAAAAATGGTACACTAAGTGTATGCCATTACGTGACTTCTAATTTTGTTACTTAGGATACTAATGCGCCTCGGATGGCAAGGGTGTCGCAACTTTCTCTAATTAAACTCACTATAGTCATCCCCTCGAAAATTCAGTCTAGTGATATCTGTAATTGAAGACTTGTCCACATGGAGGAAGGCCATAATACCAACTCGCAAGAATAACCACATCACATATGTGTTGGAGTAGAATACATAAGCTATGCTTGTATTGTACAGTTTCCCAGTTTAATATATCGATTTGTGTTTCAGTCATATTTTGTTGTGCATATTTATGTCCATTTATATTATGTAAGTAGATGATGAGGTGTCTGGTGTGACACAGTAGATCTCATTGTTGGTTGAAAGACATAATATATAAATGAGGTTCGTAACCGAGACAGCTTTGGACAAACTGTCGGTCTAGGTTATTATGTGATTCAGATAATTAGTTTGTCTAAACTAATTGAATCATATAGATATGCCCGGGGCATATTGAACTTGACTCTTAGGAATGATTTGTCCTGTACTGATTTAATAGACAAATCGATCCTTGTATTCTTTCTCTAAATCCCTAGACTCGAGTGGGCATGAGGATTAGACATAGTGTACTTTGATTTGCCAATGGGTGAGGTCAAATGTGGCCAATAGTCTCGGTGGGTTGGGTGCGCGTGTTTAGTTACTTGGTGTGCTACTGCTTGTCGAAAGGAAACCATGTACCGATACGTCCAGGGTGATGGTGCTCCCGAGATGAGCTCGAAATGTTTATTATACTAAACTCGGCCGATGGACTTATGTCCGGTATAGTAAAAAGGTCGAGTGGTACTAGTCTCGGAATTAAAGAAGTTAATTAATTAATTTATCAATAAATTAATTTTAATTAACGAGCACTATATCTTTGATGTGGGGAGATTAAATTGAATATAATTTAATTAAATTGTTCCGGAAGCAATTCTGGTGTAGGATGGTAGTGCCAAAATTAATCCGTTGGTGGTACGATTAATTTTGTAATGAGTTAATTGAATATGTAGATTTAATTAATTAATTGGTTAATTATTCCTAAGGATTAATTCAGTAATTAACAAAGTGAAATTATTTAATTAATTCTTAAGGGTTAATTAAGTAATTAACAAAGTGGAATTATTTAATTAATTCCTAAGGGTTAATTAAGTAATTAACAAAGTGGAATTATTTAATTAATTAATTAAGTCTTAAGTTTCAATTGGAATTAGGAAATCCTAGAGATTAGGAATCCAGTAGGATTTGGTTATCCTATCAGATTGGTTGCCTAATTGGATTTGGAAACTAATTCATTACCTAAACCCATTAGGAAGACCAATCTTAAACCAACTTGGAGTCTCTCTTGTAACTCTATAAATAGACAAGGGATCAGTTATTCAAGACACACAATTAACACAATTAATCCACAGGATTTCTAGAGAGAGAAAATTCTAGAGAGAGAAAACGTTTCTCTCTCCAAGTCGAATTTTCAAGAAAGTGTGCGGCTGGTTTTTGGGTTTCTAGTGGCTGAAATTTTGGCCTTGGTTTATACCAGCTGCGCGTAGCTTTCTCTCTCTGCAGGCGGTGCATTTATAGTACGCGCCAGGTGCTGCGGGGCTAGAGTTTTCTAGCAGGTGGATTGTGGTGAGTAGCTGATCAATTGACTTCTAGTTCGTTGCCCACACAACGTGAAGTCATAGTCTTGAGGCATACAAGAGAATCACCAGGTGCACGCTTCAAAGGTACTTTTCTAAGATTCCGCTTTAATAGAAATTTTTGTTGCGTGGTAAATCGAGCAAGTGCAAACCCAGATTCTACCAAAATTCTTTCAATATGAACCCGTAATGGAGGCCGTGGGGAGATTTACCAACCCGCTCCCACTTAGATTTTTAAGTTTAAGGATTTTTACGTTTTAACATGCAATATCTTAACTATGAATATTCGCACCCATAAAACCATTGGAGTTTTAATATGCGAATAATCTACCTTAGTTAATTACACTTTACTCTTTAAAACGTTTTGATTTTCGTTCATGCAAATAAGTCGAAAACACACAATCAACGAAAAGACATAAATACGGGAAATTAAAGAAATAAAATTTCCCAACTATTATGGTCTTCTCTATCGTTGATTTCTTGACGCCTCAGTGACACATCTCGTCATGTTGCTCCCACTCGTTATTTGGATTCCTCTCGATTCGTCCTGATTTTCTCTATTTTTTACGTAATTAGGAATCACCCAAAATTACGAGAAATCAAAACCCATGAATATAAGTCATCCAAAATAACGTCTTCGTCATAGTACATAAATTCCTATATACAAAGGCATTTTTCAAGAAATTTAAAGACGACAACATTAGATTAAATCCTACTACAAGATTTATCTAATCCTACACAGCTTCCAGCTCGTGATTATTACTATTACAGACATTTCCATTAAAAAACAAAATGAGCCCGGACATGTCTCGGGGTTTATGAATGAAAAATAAATTCTACTATAATAGCCGGGAAACTAATAACCACCTGTTTAAACATTTCGACAAAAATAATAATGCCAAAATAAAGCTGTGTAATAAATTAAACAAGTATAAAGCCAAAACACTCGCTCTGATACCAATTTGAAGGAAAACAGAACAAGCCCAGGCTAAATAGAAAATCTCACGTTCGTGCAATCCATTCCAGAATCGGAAACTTTCGACAAAGCTCAGGCTCAAATTCATTTTCTCCTGAACGGATCTAGGCTTATACTTATTTAATTTATTAAATCAGGACACAAATATTCAAACTTTAAATTAAAAATGGAAACTTTAAAGTTTATACATTTGTAGGGAAGTGCCAAGCAATAAAGAAAACCAATTCTTCGGGCAAGCGAATTCCACAAGAAATCCAAAGAATAACTCCAAATCGACTCCGAACTAGTGTGGGCTAGTGTCTACGGAGTAGCCCAAAGCAAAACAAAGAAATCCTAAGGAAACCCACTTCCAAAAAATCAAATCTGCCCAGAAACAGAGTTGCCCGGGAACCTGTCTGAGCGAGCTCCGTTGTGAAGCCAACCGCCGACTCCCTCAAATGAACCCCGATCACCGGAGAACCAACCACCCGACCGAAATCTGTACGTGGGCTCAAGGCGGATCAGCGTGGCGGACAACCAAAATGAGCGGTGCCGGAAAAAATAAAACCGATCGACAGCAGCTTCTCCATGGAGGCGGCAGCTTCAAAATCCGGCGGGTAATGTTCCAAGAATAAGGGCAATCCGATTGGGCTTGATTTTTCCAAAGAAAAAAATATTTAAAATCGACTTTGAAAAAGAACAATGCGAAGAAGACAAAGTTCTCTCTAGGCTTATCTTTCTCTCACTAGGCTAAGTGGCTTCCAAGTTTCCTTATGTCTTCAAATGCCTAACAAGGGATATTTATAGGGAGCTTCTAAGAAGACCTAGTGGGCCTTTGAGATGGGCCTTTTAATTTGACTTTCGCTGACTCCTTAGTCTTCCCTAGACTAGTTAACACCATTCAATCCTTTCGAATTAATTCACTAACCCACTTCGTTAATTTAATTTAATCGAACCCTTATTAATTAATTCATATAGAAGCAATTTCTTAATCTACTTTGTCAATTATATATTAATTAAACCTTTAGGACTAATTAATTCACTTGATCGATTAGTCAAACGCATAATTAGTCGTACCACTAACGGACCAATTATGGAACTACCGCTCAAAAATGACTTTACATCGCGCCACTTTATTTTCTTCTATCTCCCCACATTAAAGATCTAGTGCTCGTCGGTTTATCAATATACTGACAAACTAATTCACTGACTTCATGGTATCTGAGATTAGTACCACTCGACATTCTTATTATACCCGACGTAAAGTCGACTGGCCAGATTTAGTATAATAAACCTTACGAGCTCATCTCGGGAGCACCATCAACCCGGAGAATCGGTACGTGGATTCTTTCGACTAGCAACGACACGTAAAAAGCTAAACACCGCATACCCAACCTACAGAGGTATAGGCCTCAATTGACCGCACTCTTTGGCACATCAAAGCATACGATATCTAACTCTCATGCCCGTCCCAATCTCGGGATTGAGAGAATGAATACTAGGATCGAATTGACTACGTCGATCAGTACAAGTCAATTCTATCCAAACTGGTCGTGCTCAATATGCCCCGTATATCCATGTGATTTTACTTAGTCTAGATAAACTAATTTCCAAACCACACGATAACCTATACCGATAGTATGTTCAGATTATCTCAGTTACGAGCATACTTTTTATATATCAATATTAACGGTATCTACTATGTCTTTTCACACCCCGTTATCTAGTTCTATGATATAATAGAACAATTTAATACTGAAACAAAATGATATATCATCTGTGGATATTAGCTTTTGATACAAGCCATAGCTTTTCTGTATTCAAAACTAACATCCTATGCGAGGTGGAGAAAAGCGTATGAGATGACGCGGTGTTACATTCTGGCCTCTGTGTCAAATGTTCTATAACATCAGCTTCATCACATGGTTTCTGGTTTTAACATGATGGCTCACCTAAGAGAGATGTTTGCTCATCAAGGCAGGACAGCTAGGCAATTAGCCATAAGAAAGATCATGAATACCAGAATGGCTGAGGGCTCATAGGTGAGAGATCATGTGCTTCACATGACTAGTAACATCAATGAGATAGAGGTGTTGGGAGGAGAGATAGACCTCAAAATTCAGATCGATATCATCCTCCAGAGTTTACCCTCTAGTTTTGAGCAGTTTTTGGTCAACTATAGCATGAACCAAAGAGTGTATACTTTACCCGAGCTCCTAACAGCATTGGTGTCAGCCGAAGGCATCTTTTATGAGAAGAAGCAAGCTTTGGTCACATTGAAGGCTTCAAGCTCTTCTTCTGTGTCTAAAGGAAAGAACAAGAAGAATAAGAATGCCAAGAAACATACTGCCAAGCCAGACATCGTAAAGAAGAGTAAGCCTAAAGGCAAATGCTTCAAGTGCGGGAAGACGGGACATTGGAAATTGGACTGTCCAAAGCTTAAAGGTACGATAGTTTCTGCCTTAATTACTGAGACGTGTTTAGCGGCGTTTCCCACAGATACTTGGTGTGTGGATTCAGGAGCCACTGGGGTTTCAAGTAACCTGGAAGCTTAGAGAAGGCGAGCTGGATATCTACTTGGGCGACACTACAAATGTGTCAGTAGAAGCAGTGGGAGTAGTTAGTCTTAATTTCAAAAATTCTAGATTAGATTTAGTTAATTATCTTTATGTACCGAGTTTTAAAAAGAACATTATTTCAGTTTCTAAACTTTTAAAGAATTGTTATAAGTTTATTTTTTCTGATGATTCTATTGTTATTAGAAATGATGACAAACTTATTTGTTCTGGTTCATTAGCTGACAATTTGTTTATAATTAAATCAAACTCCCCTGTTGTGCAAATCATAGAATTAAATAGCACATCATCTAACACTAATAAGAGGAAAGAACCTTTTGAAATGAATCAAACCTATTTTTGGCATCTCAGGCTAGATCATATAAACCTTAGTAGGATTCAAAAGTTAGTCAATAATGGACCTTTAAGTTCATTAGAGATTGACAGTTATTCAACATGCGAATCTTGCTTGGAATGTAAGATAACCAAGAGATCTTTTAAGGCAAAAGGTTATAGATCTAAAAAGTACTAGAGTTGATTCATTCTGACTTGTGTGGACCAATGTCAATTCAAGGACGAGGTGGGTTTGATTATTTCATGACGTTTACGGATGATTACTCAAGATAAGGATACATTTACCTAATGCGCCACAAGTTCGAATGCTTTAGTAAATTCAAAGAGTATGGGGCAGATGTGGAGAAGTATCATGGTAAAAGTATCAAGACAATGCGATCAGATCATGGTGGTGAGTATCTGTCCCACGAATTTTGAGAATACCTCAGCGAGGTCGAAATTCAGTCTCAGTTGTTTGCACCTGGCAACCACAGCAGAACGGTGTAGTAGAAAGAATGAACCGAACTCTAATGAAAATGGTTAGGTCAGTGATGAGCTATAGTGATTTGCCGAGTTCGTTATGGGGGTATGCCTTGGAAACAGCAATGTGCATCCTAAATCATGTATCATCTAAAATCGTGCCTTCAACCCCAATAGAGTTGTGGAACGGGCGTAGGCCCAGTCTAAGACATCTCAAAATTTAGGGTTGCCCAGCACATGTGCTTAAGGCAGATGCGGCTAATTTAGAGGCAAGAACGAAAGTGATGCTGTTTGTAGGATATCCTAAGGGAACGAAAGGTGGTCTGTTCTATAGTCCTAAAGATCAGAAGGTGGTAGTTAGCACTAACGCAAGATTTTTAGAAGAAGACTATATTCTAGATCACAAGTCCAATAGCAAGATAACTAGAAGAGCTTAGGAAACAATCTGATAAACATGATGCACCAGCACAAGTAGATACACCATACACTACATAAGATATCACAGATGATGCGCCTACACAGATGGTGCCTTGTCGTTGTGGAAGGGTTATAAAATAGCCCGACAGGTTCATTGGCGTGGGAGAGGCCTCAGACCTAGTCCCAGGTGCGCCTGAGCCTGACCCAGTAAACTATAATAAGGCTCTCTGAGATAAAGATGCAGAATCTTGGCGAAAAGCAATGATATCCGAGATGGGGTCGATGGACCACAATCAAGTCTAGGAGCTTGTGGACCTGCTTGATGGGTTCAAACCCATTAGATGTAAGTGGGTCTACAAACGCAAGAGAGGATCTGACGGAAAGGTTGAAACCTTTAAAGCTAGACTTGTGGCCAAGGGGTATACTCAGAAAGAGAGAATCGATTATTAGGAAACCTTCTCCCCGGTAGCTATGCTTAAGTCAATCCAGATTCTCTTGACCATAGCAACTCATTTAGATTATGAGATATGGCATATGGATGTCAAGACAGCTTTCCTTAACAGAAGTCTTGAGCAAACCATCTTTATGCAGCAACTAGAGGGATTCGTTGAAAAAGACCAAGAGCATAAGGTTTGCAAACTTAAGAGGTCCATTTACGGACTTAAGCAGGTATCCAGATCTTGGAACATCCAGTTTGATGAGTTAATCCAGTCCTACGGATTTACTCAGTGTCCGGATGTTCGATGTGTGTACCGCATACGTGATGGAAATATGGTGGTGTTTCTTGTGCTTTACGTAGATGACATCTTACTAATTGACAATAATAAGAAAGTGTTATCAGATGTAAAGGCATGGTTGTCCAAGCAATTTGATATGAAGGACTTAGGAGAAGCGGAACATATCCTTGGGTTCAAGATAATTCGAGATCGTAAGAAATATTCGTTAACGCTTTCTCAAGCCTCATATATAGATACGATTCTGGCCCGTTTTAACATGCAGAACTCCAAGAAAGATTTTCTACCTTTCAGACACGGAGTGCATCTACCTAAAGAACAGTCTCTAAGACTGTTGAGAAGATAGAGGCCATGAAGACAGTTCCTTATATTTTGGCAATAGGAAGTCTCATGTACGTCATGTTGTGTACGAGGCCTGATATCTGTTATGCAGTTGGCATTGTAAACAGATATCAGAGTAACCCTAGAAAAACTCATTGGAATGCAGTAAAATGCATTCTTAAGTATTTGCGCAGAACGAGAGACCAAATATTGGTCTATCAGGCTCTTGAACTGGCTCTGAGGTTACACAGATTCGGATTTCCAATGCGACAGGGACAATAGCAAGTCTACCTCAAGGTATGTGCTTACTGTAGGAGGTGGAGCCATAGTTTGACAGAGTGTCAAGCAGAAATGCGTGGCGGACTCTACCATGGAAGCTGCATACGTTGTCGCATTAGAGGCAGCGAAAGAAGTAGTGTGTCTCAAGAACTTCCTAGTGGACTTAGATGTGATTCTTTGTTTGCAGAAGTCAATCACAGTGTACTATGATAACAACGGTGCAGTAGCAAACTCGAAGGAACTACGAGCCCACAAAGCAAATAAACACATACAATGCAAGTACCACCTGATACGAGATATCTTCAAGAGGGAAGATGTGGTCGTGGCTAAGATAGCATCGGAGGATAACTTTGCAGATCCGTTCACGAAGACATTGACTTCGAAAGTCTTTGAGGCTCACGTGGAGGGCATGGGGATCAGATACTTAGCAGAGCCATGATAGTTTTTCTAGATAGATAGCAGCAGATTGTATAGGAGTTGTATGCAAATGTATACTTAAAGCACAGCTTAAGTATTAGTGGGAGATTGTTGGAATTGAATACATAAGCTATGTTTGTGTTGTACTTTTTCCCTGTAATATATCGATTTATGTTTTGGTTATATCTAGTTGTGCATTAATTGTCCATTTATATTATGTAAGTAGATGATGAGGTGTCTGGTGTGACACAGTAGATCTCATCATTGGTTAAAAGACATAATATATAAATAAGGTTCGTAACCGAGACAACTTTGCACAAACTGTCAGTTTAGGTTATTATGTGATTCAGATAATTAGTTTGTCTAAACTAATTGAATCATATAGATATGCCCGGGGCATATTGAACTTGACCTTTAGGAATGATTTGTCTTGTACTGATTTAATAGAAATATCGATCCTTGTATTCTATCTCTTAATCCCTAGACTCGAGCGGCCATGAGGATTAGACATAGTGTACTTTGATCTGCCAATGGGTGAGGTCAATTGTGGCCAATAGTCTTGGTGGGTTGGGTGCGCGTGTTTAGTTACTTGGTGTGCTGCTGCTTGTCGAAAGGAAACCATATACCGGTGTGTCCGGGGTGATGGTGCTCCCGAGATGAGCTCGAAATGTTTATTATACTGAACTCGGCCGGTGGACTTATATCCGGTATAGTAAAAAGGTCGAGTGGTACTAGTCTTGGAATTAAAGAAGTTAATTAATTAATTTATCAGTAAATTAATTTATAATTAACGAGCACTATATCTTTGATGTGGGGAGATTAATGAATATAATTTAATTAATTTGTTCCGGAAGCAATTTTGGTGTAGGATGGTAGTGCCAAAATTAATCCGTTAGTGGTACGATTAATTTTGTAATGGATTAATTGAATAGGTAGATTTAATTAATTAATTGGTTAATTATTCCTAAGGGTTAATTCAATAATTAACAAAGTGGAATTATTTAATTAATTCCTAAGAGTTAATTAAGTAATTAACAAAGTGGAATTATTTAATTAATTAATTAAGTCTTAAGTTTCAATTGGAATTAGGAAATCCTAGAGATTAGGAAATCTAGTAGGATTTGGTTTATCCTATCAGATTGGTTGCCTAATTGGATTTGGAAACTAATTCATTACCTAAACCCATTAGGAAGACCAATCCTAAACCAACTTGGGGTCTCTCTTGTAACTCTATAAATAGACAAGGGATTAGCTATTCAAGATAACAATTCAATAGATTCATTATTCAATAATCTAGAGAGATAAAATCCTAGAGAGAGAAAATATTTTCTCAAGTCTCGAAGTCGGATTTTAGCAAAAAAGGGCGGCTGGTTTTTTCCATAGAGGTGGCCGAAATTTTGTCTCTCTCTTGGCAGCCCCGTGTGTTGTTTTCTCTCTCTCCGGCAATGCGTTTGCAGTACGTGCTAGGTGCGGAGGTGCTGGATTTTTCTAGCAGGTGGATTGTGGTGAGTAGCTGATCAATTGACTTCTAGTTCGTTGCCCACACAACGTGAAGTCATAGTCTTGAGGCATACAAGAGAATCACCAGGTGCACGTTTCAAATGTATTTTTCTAAGGTTCCGCTTTAATTAGAAATTTTTGTTGCGTGGTAAATCGAGCAAGTGCAAACCCAGATCCTATGTGGAAATCCTTTCAGAAACCCCATCGTACCGAAAATGGTTTACGGGAGAAAAAGAACACAACCCAAATATTTTAAAACGGAAAACCATGAAAACCGGCTGCCTCATTTTTCCGGTAGAGATTTCGGTCGGCCAGACTGTTCAGGAGGAGAGAAGAGGGAGGCGGCGGCTGCATAACTTAAAGAAAGAAACTATGTTTCTTTTTTATTATTATTTTTTATTTGAGGAGGATTGAAAAGTCAAAATTAACGTTAAAAAAATTGGTTGTTAGTAAGTTAACGGCCCAACTTGACGGAGTGACCTTTTTTGAAAATAAAAGTAAAGTATGATGACCTTAAAAATAGTTTTCAAAAGATGATGACCAAAATAAAAAACTGACTATAATATGATGATCAATTTTGAAATTTACTCATATATATACATATATATATATATAAGGCACTCTTCGAGTATTATTATATATAAGGCACTCTTCGAGCATTATTATTATACAAAAATTGTATTGTTTCTTATTTCTTTAAAAAATATATATTTCTATGTAAAAGAAACTTTGATGCGTATGTTTTAGCATCTATGTTTGGTCTCTAAATACAATTTGTAAGTATCATGTGAGGGTACAAATAAAATAAACTAAAAAATTATTTCTTATATAGATAAAATTTATAACATGATAAATAAAATTAATGGTGACTTCTTAGAAAACTAAACGTTATGACCTCATGTTTAATTCTTTCTAGCTAAGTACATTACCTCAAATGGAGTTAACCTAGGGTTGCCTAACAAAATGGTCCAAGTATGCTTCAATTTAAGTCTCGCCTAATTTGTGGTTATATGGAGGTTATAAATTTTATATATTATAACGATATTATTTAAATAAATAATAAAAGTCGATCTTAAAAAAATAAATTATAAACTTGAAATTAAAAAACGAAAAGTATGAGACTTTAATAAACTTCAAAATATAATTTTTTTAGGCTAAAATATTTTTTTGGTTCCTTATAATTGATTTTGTCTCATTTTTGGTCCCTTATAATTTTACGGGAGCTTTTTTAGTCCCCAACCTTTAATTTATTAGGTATTTTGGTCTCTCTTAACAGAATTTTCAGTCAAATAGCGGATTGACTAAATTTGTTGTTAGTCTTTAGGCTTTTGTGTTAAAAAAAAATTTAGAGACTTAAAATGTAATATTCTACACTAAAAGCCTAACTCCCCCCCCCCCCCCCCCCCCCCCCCCCCTCTTTTCTTTTCCTTTTTCCTCAACCGACCCTCCCCTTTCCTCTTTTCTTTTCTTTTCTTTTCTTCCTCTTCCCTTTGCCCACGTGAGACCGACCACCCCGCCGCTTGTCACTGGCCGTCCGGACTCCCTTCTTGTCGCGCAATCCGATAGGAAGAATCCCCACACTCTATAGAACAAAACCTAACCCTTATTCCTCTATTTCTTGGCCATATTTTTCTCTGCTCGTGAATTCTTCTCCGCCGCTCGCCGCCGATTCCAGCTATTCCGGGAAGGTGTCACTTGTTAGTTGCTTACGATTTTAATCCAGTTTGCCAAATCTGACAATTCAAAGGAATCGCATTGAAAAACTGAAACATTCTCTTCAAGTGCACTGACCATTCTGCGCTGGAATTTCGTTTGTATTACCAAGATGTCAGAACGCGGTGCAGTGGTGCTTTTAAGAATGTATTTTTTTTCTCCATTTCATATGCAATATGTTTGTTGAAATTTGCATGTCAGCGTTCAAATACGTAGGCAGTAATGCTATCAGAAGCCAAATTGGAGTGGTGGTGTGTTTCTTGTTCAGTTCCATCTTGATTTGTCAGTAAAATAAGAGAATTTTCATTTATTCTTTATTTCAATGATGCCCTTTGATTGTCAGTTGTCAATTGATTATTTTTCTGATCCACAGATGTTATATGTTGTTTGTTTGCATCTACGTTCTCATTTGAGTTTAAGACTATGTGGTTGTTGAAAAGCGCTGTAAAATTTCTCTCTGCAAATTAGGCCGTAGCTATATTTTGGAGAAAGCAGTCTAACAATAATGAGAAGGACAATTTTGCAGAAAAATATGCCAAGGTAACAATATTGATACGAGAATTGGCCGGCGGGAGTTTTTTTTTTTTTTTTTTTTGGAAGAAGATAGGTTGGCGGTGGCGGAGGCGGCAGAGGCAAAGGAAGAAGAAGATCTAGGGGAAAAATAAAATTATACAATGGCCCTTGATTTTTTTTTTTTTACAAAAGGTCCTCAAGACTAACAGTAAATTTGGTCAAATCATTAGTTGATTAAAAATTTCGTTAAGATGAATCAAAAGACCGAATAAATTAAAAGTTTGGGACTAAAAAGGCTCTCGTAAAATTATAAGGGACCAAAAGTGAGACAAGGTCAATTATAAGGGACCAAAAAAGTATTTTAAGCCCTATTATTTGAATTTAAGCTATTTTCGCCCCATTATTTGAGAGTGAATTTGGTAAAACTTAGTGGTAAGCCCTATTATTTTAAGCCCTATTATTTGAATTTAAGCTATTTTTTTCTCAAAGACAACTCACCACGTCAAAGACAACTAGAACCACGTCCATAAACGTCAACATCCATTCATGTGAATTTAAACTAATTTTTTTTCACAAAGACAGTCCACCACGTCTCATAACACTAGCACCACGTCAAAAATAACTAGCACCACGTCCAGAAACGTCTACATCCATTCATGTGAATTTAAGCTATTTTTTTTCTCAAAGACAACCCACCACGTCAAAGACAACTAGAACCACGTCCATAAACGTCAACATCCATTCATGTGAATTTAAACTAATTTTTTTTTCACAAAGACAGTCCACCACGTCTCATAACACTAGTACCACGTCAAAAATAACTAGCATCACGTCCAGAAACGTATACATCCATTCATGTGAAGACAATTATATAAACATACGAATGTGAAAAAATGGGACCTACTTTCCAATTTTTAAGCCAAACATCGGATAAATGTGCGATTGTGGGGCAAAAAATCACCCCACTTATCCGATTTTTGGGGGAAAAATCGCCCAACTTATCTGATTTTTCTCCCAAAAATCGAATAAGTGAGGCGATTTTCGCCCCATTTTCGCACATTTCGTCCGATTTTTGGATTAAAAATTACATTTTGGGTCCGATTGTTTGTTTTGCTATCGCAAATTACAGGCGATTTTTCATGCAAACTTCACATTTTCTATTTTAAGGGCATTTTAGACATTTTATCAATTTTTTTGCTACAAATGGTAAGATCCTAAATTTTTGGATAAATTTAATGAGCACTTTGTCAAACTCAAAATCAAGCTTGGCTCGCGAGCTCGAGCTCGAGCTTCACAATTCTTAAACGAGCTCGAGCTCGAGCTCCAAAAAATGAGCTCGAGCCCTTTCATATTTAAGCGAGCCGAGCCTGAACATAGGCAAATTCGAGCTCGGCTCAGCTCGTTTACACCCCTAATGAAAGCAAACAAAGGGTCTATATCATACCGGACATAGTTTCATATTAAACAAAACATGATTTCATATCATACATGATAGGGATTTATATCAATACACCATACATGTTCTTATAAAAAAAGCTTACTCTAGTTTTACTTGATATGAAACATTATTTTGTTTGATATGAATTCAATCTTTACATGATATGAAATGTTATATATATTTTTTTGATATAATATCATGTTTTAAGTTAATTAAATAATTTTAAAAACTTGTTAATTATAAAATAAATAAAATAATAATGAAAAAATATTTTTGATAATTTTTTAAAATAATTAAAAAAATTAAAAATGAATATTAAATTATTAAAAAAATGGACGGAAGCAAAAAAATTTAAAAATAAAAAAAAACGCCTCACGGAAGCTAAAAACACAAAAAGAAGCCCCTCAAAAAAAAAAGAAAAAATTAAAAAAAACATGCCTCCCTGAAAGAAAAAAAAAAAAAAAAAAAAAAAAAAAAAAAAAAAAAAAACTCTCTCTCTCTCTCTCTCTCCCTCTCTCTCTCCCTCTCCCTCTCACACACACACACACGCCTCCTTTTAAAAAAAAAAAATAGATACACCTATAATTTTCCCATCGAGTGTACGGATTTGTGCTTAGATCCAATGTCCTATCCTATATTAGACTTAGGAAGAGTAGCATAGGTAGGTGGTGCAAGAATTGGTGGCTGTATTTTTTTATTTAATTTTCTTTTGCAACATGAGAATTCTAATCGCTCCTCACGAAAATAATTTTAATAAAAAATAAATGAAAATTTTATTTATTTAACCTGTTTTGTGTAAATTATACCATATATTTTAATACATATGTTTATTACTATATATAAAAATATTTACCCAGTTAATTATAAAATTTTTCATTTTAATAATTTTAATTTAATATATATTACTAATATATATTAATATATATTAAGTATATTACTATAGATACATACACGTAGTAAATATATGATATAAGAAGTGAATTGGTCGAGATTTGATTAAATAACTATTTTTTGGGGTAAAAATCAAAAGATTTTTTATTTTAAAAATTTTCTTGATGTGATAGTAATTTTTTTAATTTTATTTAGAGAAAGACTGTTGTATAAAGTTTTAACTCGCGACCTTTAATAATTCTCAAATAAGTAAATAAAAAACACACCCACACCATACAAAACGTCTCTTTTCATTATTTGTACATTTGTAAAGGACCTTTTGCGCCATTCTCTCTCTCTCTCTCTCTCTCTCTCTCTCTCTCTCTCTCTCTCTCTTTCTCTCTCTCTCTCTCACCTTTTAGCTCCTCTATTAAATCACTGAAATCAGTCGACCTCGTCGCCTTTGCTGGTTACTGGTTTTTTTGTTATTGTGTGGAAAAATATATCTGAGAAGCGGTGAAATCCTCGGTGAAGGGATGTCGAAACAGGGTGCGTTGGATCTGGCTTCTGGGCTCGGTGGAAAGCTGGCCAAAGATGATGTTGAATCCGCTGTTGGAAAGTATTTATGATTTTCTTCCTTTATCTACCCCCTTTTTGTTTGTTTTGAATGTATGTTGTGTCACCAAACATGAAATAAGAGGATGCTATACAGTGATTTTCTCTCTTAAAATTTTCATTATTTATTTTTTTTTCAAACTATTTATTCTTTTCCATCATTCATCCATTTTTTCTATTTTTAACGTTTATTTTTTTTCTCAAATTAATATTCTCATTTCAAAATTTTTAAGTAATCACTGGTCGTCATGCATGGTAATCTACTTACTCACATCTACCAAATTCAAATATCACTGTTCAAATTATTGGAAGGAACGAGATTTTCTTTGAACTTGAACTTTGTTTGATCGTTTTCCACCCACTGGAGTGAGAAATGAAGGAAAATCCATCTCTTTTCTAAATTTTTTATTCTATGGAACAATTATAACTTGTTTGTTCCATTTTAATTTCTAATTTGTGTCCACCGTTTTAATAGTTAATATATTTCAGATCTCTCTAAGTTGATGTAGACGGTAACTCTCATCATAGTAATACCAGACCTTTGCAATTCGATGGTGGTGGAATCATTGTACAACATCTACACTAACTTATTCTAAATGGCTAAATAGTTGGTATGCTAATATAGCACCTATGTAGTTTGATCTTTGATTGAATTGGACGCATAAGCAAAACTGATGATCCGCCTGATTCGATCAGAACAATTTGAATCGATTCTGAACAGTTTTATTTTGGATGGATTCGAATGGATTCAAATTATTTTTTAGATTGATGTGAACTAATCCAATTCACATATTTAAACTAAAAAGAAATATCACATCCATCATAAAAATAATAATTTTATATTTATTTTAGTTAAATAAATAAAATTATTATTTTACTAAAAAAAGAGTTCAGAAAAATTGCAAATGGATAAGTTTGATCGATCCAAAATGTTTTGAACTAGATAAGGCCAGGCGACCGGTTCTGGAAAAGAGATAAAGATGATTTATAGTGATCGATCGATAGACAGAATGGCAGGGGCATCCCCTTGTCGGGATCTACTCCTCTCTCGACCAGATCTGGCCGCCGCCGACGAAGAGAAGCCATGAGTGATGGAGTCAGGTGTTGAACAGCAGCGACGATGGTGGCGGTGGCGGTGGCGGTGGCACTGGAGGCGACAAAGGAGGGCAGAGGGGGCAGATAAGGAGGGTTCAAGGACATTTGAGTAGAAGTTAATGGCAATTTTAGAATAAGAGGCACCAAATAAATCTTCACATCTATTATACTATATGAGTATCAGACTAATCTCAATAATAATAAAAAATTTAAACGTAATAAAATAGATAACATATTTGAAAGAAAAAATATGTTTGAAACTTGATAAATTTGGTCCTAAATATTTTAATTAACAAATTTTATATCAATTTAACAGATTTTACACCATGTTATACATGTCATATGACAGCTACGTTGGTGGCACGTTACATAAATTTTAACTAGATGAGTCAGGCGTTAAATTTTATTAAAAAAATATTATATTAATACCAAATGTGTAAATTTTAAAAAACGTTTAAGATCAAATTTGCCGAGTTCCAAACGTGTAAGATCAATTGTGTAACATGGTCATTATATAAGACTAATTGTGTATTTCTTTCTATTTAAAATTAACCATTAATAGGAATTCAAAACATGATTAAGTAAACCTTTTGGTTGCATAAAACTATGGATTAAAGATTCATTTTGCATTCACAGCTGAATTTGCCTGCTTGTTTCTTTTGGTTTTGATTTTGATTTTTTTATTTTTTAATCGAGAACTTGTTGGTTCCTTTTTTTTGTTGGTTAATTTTTGGTTTGTTTGTGTTAATTATGAACAAGGTATGAGAAGTACCATGGGTACTATGGAGGGAAGGAGGAAGAAAGAAAGGCTAATTACACCGACATGGTGAGGGAATCTCTATCTGTTTAAGATTTATTCTGGAAATAATGAATCCAAAGTAGACTTGGAATGGGAATAAGCATATCAGTTCTGTATCACACATGTATAAATAATTTGACACAACTATAACACTGACAAAAATATCTTGAATTCAAAACGAATGTAAAAAATATTATGATATAGATTCATTTATTTCAACTTATTCAAATCTATGTGACATTTATTCAATTTTGATTAAAACCAAACTATACCTTCACCAAATTAATGAATGATTTGAATTAGATTTGTTCGGATAAGTTAAATTATTGAATCTTTTTTTTTTTGTTTTTAAGCAATATTGAATCCTAGTTTAGAATATTAAAAAAGAGAGAAAAAAAAGTTTCATGATACTAATTTACTCAATCTTTAAGTATAATTAGTTACAAATTGAGAATATCTTACCTTTCTATGGCAATTTAAGTAATGAAAAAATTTTGCTGTACAGGTAAATAAATACTATGATCTTGTAACTAGCTTGTATGAATATGGCTGGGGAGAGTCATTTCACTTTGCGCCAAGGTATTTAAATTTTGATTCCTCGGTTAGTTTTTTTTTTTTTTTCTTGAATTTAACAAGTTTTAATTTTATTTTTAATGTTTTGATTTCCATTATAGTTGATTTAATTGACAAAATAAAATAAAATTATACAAATTTTCAATTTAAATTTACTTTTTTTTTTTGAGGAAAATTTAAATTTACTTTGATATGATAATATATTATCGTGTCCAATATCAGAAACTTTTCATTCTTCTTCTTTGAAATGGGAGATATGTCCAAGTTAGATACTCCCATATTTTTGTCGAATTTTGTCAGTTAAACAAATTAAAACTAAATTTAGAAATTTAGAAATGAAAATAAAACCTTTTAAATGAAATCGAACGAAGAATCTTTAACCACGATCCAAGTAATTATTTATTATCACTGCCCTTTTATATTCAGATAGAGATACTTGGCACCAACTTGTGCAAGTAAAAATGTGTAAATTGTTTGAACAGGATGAAAGGAGAGTCCTTGAGGGAGAGCATTAAGCGGCATCAACACTTCTTCGCACTTCAGCTATGCCTGAAACCAGGAAACAGGGTCTCTCCATTTGATAAGAAATTACGCCATGTACCCACTAAGTATATGTACCTATCTATATTTAGAAATAAAGTTATGACAAATCAATGTAAGATCAATTCAAATTTAAAAAATTGATGAGTTGTCATCACTTTATTAATATAGTAATAGGTACACGTACCTGTACTTAGTGGGTACCTGGTATAATTTGCGCCATCTGATAATTTATTGATCTTCTAGTAATGTTTCCGCGAGCATTAGTTGATTGTCTGCCAATGACATGATTAATTTGTAGGTCCTGGATGTAGGATGTGGAATTGGTGGACCTTTGAGAGAAATTGCCCAATTCAGGTTCATGAGATATTTGCTTTGTTATTGTTGAAGAATTTTAACTCCTCATACCCTCAGTTATTCTGATTATCTGGCAGCTTAGCTTCAGTTACTGGTATCAACAACCATGAATATCAAATATCTAGAGCAAAGGAATTGAACAGCTCTGCTGGGATAGAACATGCCTGTGATCTTGTAAAGGTCAGTAGTAGGTATTTAGGACAAGAAGATAACAATCATCCGTTTTAATTCCACTCTAGTCATTTGGCCTCTTGATAACCTCCCCAGGCCGATTTCATGAAAATGCCGTTCCCCGACAACCATTTTGATGCAGTGTATGCAATACAAGCTACCTGCCATGCAACAGATGTGGTAGCCATACAATCCTTCATGTCTCATTTACAAGCCCAGCATTACTGGATACTAACGATGATGAGCGCCTACCTTTACCATGTATTATTTATAGGTGGGATGCTACGAAGAGATATATAGAGTACTAAAACCAGGGCAGTGTTTTGCTGCTGATGAATGGTGTATGATGGAGTCGTACGACCCCAACAATGAAGAGAACAGAAAGATCAAGGTGCGTATTGCTATGATTTCAATTCTTATATGGTACAACTATGAGGACAATTATAATGCACTCTTTTGATAAATGGCAAGGAAGCATTAGTTAAAGGGAGCAACGAGATAAATTCAATGGTTAATCCATTAAATGAGTTATTTCTATATATTTTACCCTCTCATTCAACTTCAGAATAATCTTTGTCGAGTATACTCATCCCCTGGAGTTGAATTTATTAATGCAGGCTATAATTGAGCTAGGTAATGGTCTTCCTGATGTAAGAACGACAGGGCAGTGCCTTGATGCTCTCAAGAAAGCTGGATTTGAAGTTAGTCATACAAATTTCTGTTGTTTTCTTCTCATTATTAATCTTCAATTGTATATGCATGCATGATAGGATAATAAAAACCTTTTTTTTTTTTTTTTTTTTGTTGGAAATTAATGAAGGTTATTTGGGCAAAAGATCTTGCAGCAGATTCATCTGTTCCTTGGTACAGCTCTCTGGATCCTCGTTTCTCACTGAGCAACTTCAGGCTAGCAGCTGTTGGGAGGTTTTTCACCAAAACCCTGGTGGGAGTATTAATTTTACAATTATCAATAATTATGATGATATTACTACTTCTTCTATTCGTTTTCATTTTGATTAAGTCTCTTATATCTCCTTCACTCTAAAACAATACAAAATCCATAATTAACATATAATTAACCAAAAGTGAAGATGTTAAGATTGCTCCAATTCGATATCGATATAAAACCCACAACACTTGTGGCTAATATAAATAATCCAACAACCTTTCCATCCATTGCCAATTGGCTTTGGATTTGATCTTCGTGTTGGATCAATAAATTTAACAGAAAATAATAAAATTATAAATAATATGCTAATTATCATCCAATCATATACACAAAAGTTTTGTTTTTGGAGGTAATGTTTGTTTGTAATTTAACTTGTCTTTGTAGGTTAAGGCCCTGGAGTATGTTGGGATTGCTCCCCAAGGAAGTCAAAGGGTCTACAATGTACTGGAGAAAGCTCAAGAAGGGCTGGTTGCTGCTGCAAAGTAGGCATTTGTTCATACATACTCTTTTCTTTTCTCCCATCCAAATGATGAACTGGACCATGAAGCATCATTCATTTTGCATTTTGTGCTGTGATTATTATCGACTAATAAACGGAAGTGGGTTTTGCAGGAAAGAGATTTTTACCCCAATCTACTTCTTTTTGGCTCGGAAACCTGTTTCAGATTAGCCAGTTTAAGATGCTGCCCGTGAAATTTTTATCTGAATAAAACCAAGTTAGGTTTGGTTGTGACTTTTTGATTTGTGTGGCCATCCACTTCCTAGTCTCAGGCCTGTTATTTCATTGGAACAAATATGCAATATCTAATCTTCTTCATCTTTAACTTCTTTCTTTCGGCATTGCTCAGCAGTATAGGTTCACTTACTCTTCTTCTTGGAACAAATAAAATAGGTTTTTTATTTTTATTTGTTTTTTATCCATCAATGCGTTGGAAATCACCTAATAACATATGTGAGAAATAAAAAATAAGGGTACAACTACCTCAGAACAATCTCATCACATGCCAACAGGCAATTGGAGAGGCCTTGCTGAACAAGGATCAACTCCACGCACCAACTCCATTTCCAAGAAAGACACTTCCTTCAAAGCTAAGAATTCTATCAAAAAAACAATAGTTGTATTAACTAAGGATATAATACAATGTACATTTTTTACAAATGATAAAGGAACATTAATTAGAGGGGAGGGAAATGAGGTGAATTCAAGAATATCAATATGGTAAATAAGTTATTTTTATAGGACTAACACTACCGGATATGTAGGCTCTTTGTCAATAGACTTGTTAATGTCACTACTAGAATTTTGAGTTTTCACCACACATCTTTCTTAACACTAAACTATAAATGTATATATTAATGTCTACAATCACATCAAATATTAACTTATTTATATCTACTAAAACACTACAAGAGTAGTAGAGTAGTGTTGTTATAACTATTTTAATGTGTCACCCAATAAAATTCTATCATGACACTAGAAATAAGTGTTATAATAAAATTTCAATCAAAACACTAACAAGTGTAATTAAAATTTTATAAGTATAGAAACACAATCAAGTATTATTTTATTTGTTAATATATTAACTTAATGTATTAATAGATTACTATGTATAGTGTAATTGTAATACATATATAATTACATTATTAAGTGTGGTTTAAAGTCGTCTGGTGTTATCCCACATCGAAAATGAAGAGAATGATTGGGTGTTAACTCTAGTATTAAAAGAGAATGATTGAGCTTGGATGCCTATAGGCCAGAATTTCAACAGCCTTACTTACAAATGATGTCATATACTATCTATTTAAAAATATTTTTATATTTTAATATAATGACAATAATTTTTTATGATATTATAGTATTTGTATGAACATTAAAATTATCATAATAGATTTTTTACCCAAACACTTTATTATGTATTAACATGTTAACATATATAACACTATATAGCCAACAACTGTGTCATAATAGATGATTTATCATGGCATATACTTGTGTTTTCATATATATTATAACTTCACATTTTTCATATGTATATTCAAATTAAAAAGTGTCGTGTTATCCAATATCCCTTTGACCACACCTATTTAGACCATGTAAAAATGTTTGTGTTACTATAAATAAAATGTGATGAAATTTTATCTATTATAATATTTTCAAATATTTTAGAAGTTTTTTTTTTTTTTTTTTTTGTAGTGTGTGGTTGGGAATTCCTTTGAAATATTTAACCCAGGTTAGGCAGGTTGAATTTCTAACTATTAGGGAAATTTTAGGCTGAGATTGCTTCGATTGGTTCAAAATATAATGGGCATCTAGAAACTCTTTGGAAGTAGTAATTTCAACAATGCATATATAGTCTAGAATTTCTCTAGATATGATAATAGTGATATATATTAAATTGAAATAACAATACTAATTTTAATTTTAATACCCAATGAAATTAAAAAATACTTATTAGCCAACAAAAAGCGCGCAGGATCCTCTGTTACGGAATTCCTGTTCCATTCCCTATTCCAACACAAAACGATCGCGTTTTACATTTTTTTTACCTCAACATCATGAGCTCACTCAATCCATCGGCTCGGCTCACTGTTTTTTTTTCTTACCGTTTATTTCTCTCTTTCACCCCTCCCCCCTCTCGAGTCAAACTCTCATTTTTCTCTAATCGTCTTTATCATCATTGTTGGCGTACCAGCTCTAGCCGTTGGTGGTTTCGATCGGGGCGGCAGATTTGGCTCGCATTCAAAATTTTGAACGTCTCCCCTCTCTTACTATTTATTTGGGTGTTTGGTGTAGGTTATATGTGCATAAGGAAACATAGGTACGCTGAGTTCTTAAATTCAGTTCCGTTCCTACTTCAGGTTTATGTTGTTCTGTTTTGGTTATTTTCTTTGTGTATGGCTTCTTAAATGTTTGTTATGTGTTTGTGATAGTCGGGTTCATTTGTGTTTGATTGCGGGAATTAGTAAGTGTTTACTTCCAGAAGAGAGATCGTTTGTTTTGTTTAGGTTCTCAAATGTTAGTGGCAGACTTTAAATCGATTCCCATAATAGGTAATTGGTTATCGTATGAACAACTAATATTGGCTTTGCTCTTTAATTCAACATACTCTCGGGTCTAGCTTCAATTTTTTCCGATTAAAAATCCCCCCTTTGATTGTAAAGGGAACCAAAGATAGGTGGGAATGTTAAAGCCCTGAAAAGGTGAAATGGTAAATAATCTTGGGGTAACACAAGGTAAGCTATAGACACGAAAAGGGTTGAGCTTTTTGTTAGCTCTCCTGTTAAGATTGATGGTGGAGAAATTTATTTGCGTGCATTTGTGCTGATTCTAGCTGATTCAATGGTTAAGAGAAATCATAATTTTAAGTAGAACTATAGAGTGTGTTGAGTATGCCTGGTCCTGATATGCACTTCCATAGTGAAGTTCAGTTTTGGTGAATATATATGGAAAATAGTAGCCTAAGAACATATCCAGCTTGGAAGATACTGTCTATGAAAATAGGGATTTGCTAACATAGTCTTTTTCACATTTCAATGAGCACAACTTTTTGCTAACTAAGTATTGCCTGTGTCTTTTGAACTTCGCCTCCGGTTGGCTGAATCTGAGTTATGAGCATGTATTTGTTCCATGATTAGACTGAATATACTTCAATATCTCTATTCAATGGTGATAAGGACACAACAATAGAGCAACTTTTGCCAATATTTCTATGCCTTTTGAAGGACGAGTTCCCTGATCTGCGGCTGAACATCATTAGCAAGCTTGATCAAGTAAACCAGGTCTGGTAATTTTTTGTTTAGAATTTTTTATGTTTCCTTGTCATAAGTCTCCACTCTTCTTATTTATCCTCATTGTACCTGATTAGTGGGTTGTATAATGACACAGGTGATTGGAATTGATCTACTTTCCCAGTCCCTTTTGCCAGCTATCGTTGAGCTTGCAGAAGATAGGCATTGGAGAGTTTGACTTGCAATTATTGAGTACATACCTTTATTGGCTAGTCAATTGGGTGTTTGCTTTTTTTGATGATAAGCTTTGTGCTCTCTGCATGCAATGGCTGAAAGACAAGGTTTGCAAATGTCTTTGTTCATAAGATATACTATTTTATCGGAGGAGTTGCTAACATATGGTCTTACAGGATCACACAATAATTTGCATTTTCATATGCTCTTTATGGTTCAATGTGGAAAGTTTTAGCATTTGGGTAGACTCTTTGGGTTGTATACTTTCTTCTTGGATTGAAATTTTTTAGGGTATTGCCATATCTTCCATTTAGTGCACTGATCTCTGTACCTGATCGTCATTTTGGACAACCTAGTACTTTGATGACGGGAAATTCTGAACTGTTCTGTATCAAGAACCAAGAAACTTTGAGTAACATAAATTTATTTTCCAATAGAACATTCAGCATACTCTTTTTTTTTTTTTTTTTTTTTGGGTGGGGGTGTTTCAAATTATTGAAAAATGCTCTTTTCTTTTCGTTATATAGATGTAAGCATCATTCGCTGTATGGTTCGATTTACAATTAGGAGTTGGCTGAATCTGAGTTATGAGCATGTACCACTTTTCATGACTGTATAAGTTTATGTATATGTATATGTCATTAATCTAATGTCAGGAAATGGTTCTCTTCTCCTCAGATAATTGATAGGTATCTGGCATATTGCAGATGTTCAAAGAGGAACCCGAATGGTTTTGCAAAGAAGGCAATAAATTTTTCTCTCTTTTTTTTTCTCATTTTTTTTTCCTAAGATAGAATATTGGTATAAATTTTAGAAATTGTAACTTTTAATTGAATGATATCTAATATTTGAAGATAGAATAGTGGAAACTTATGAATGTGGAGTTGTTTTATATTTTTGCGTTTGTTGACAATAAGTTTATTTAAATTGCAAATCTTTCAAAATAAATTGAATGTATCAATAAACTTTAATGAAGCAATAAAAGTATCTATTTTGTACCTTTTTGTTATGATTGATTCTTTTCCATTTTATTTATTATTTATGTCTTTTGAAGCTTTTTGTTTGATTGTTGCTTTAGGTATAAAGTTGATTATTATATGGTTGGTGTATCTTCTTCTTGTTGTCAATTAAATTTTGAAGATGGTAATCACAATGATAGTATTGAAGGTGACTTTATCATTAGCATGAGTTCAAGTAATAATCAGGATGTGATCAAGGAGTTAGTTTCAAAAATAGAATGGAGTTTGAGACCGAAGAAGAGGCTTACCAATTTTATTTGGCATATGCTAAGAAAGTTGGGTTTGGGATAAGGAGAAGCACACAACATAAAGACAAATACGATAACTTCATCGACAAAACTTTTTGCTGTAGTGCTCAAGGTACACGGGGAAAAGACAAACGAGATGTATATGTTAAAGAAGCATGACCCATAACAAGATTTGATTGTGAGGCTAAAATGAAAATCACCTCTCGAAGAGGGGGGAAATTTTGTGTGGTTAAGTTCATTGAAGAGCATAAGCACTACCTCTCAAGTGCAAACAAGACGCACTTACACAAATCTCATCAAAATGTAAGTTCAGCTGCTGCAATTCAAATTGAAATGGAAAATGACGTACAATTCCACCAAAGGCATCTCATGATCTAATGGTTAGGCAAACAGGTGGTCGAGAGAATTTAGGTTTTATTCCAACAGACTACAAAAATTACCTACGGTCCAAAAGAACAAGAGATGTGAAAAGAGGGGATACAGGAGGTGTTCTGGAATATTTGCAGAAGATGCAATTTGATAATCCCAATTTTTTTATGCTATCCAAGTTGATGAAGATGATTTGATAACCAATATTTTATGGTCAGATGCAAAAATGAGAGCGGATTATTCAAAATTTGGTGATGTGATTTGTTTCGACACAACATACATGAAGAACAATGAAAGTCGTCATATTGCTTTATTTGTAGGTGTAAATCATCACAAGCAAACTACACTATTTGGAGCTGAATTATTATATGATGAGACTGCCCTCACATTTGAATGGTTATTTGACACTTTTGCCAAAGTTATGCGTGATAAAAGACCTCAAACTATTCTTACAGATCAAGATGCTGCAATGGCAAAGGCTTTAGTACTTAGATGGCCTGAAACTCATCATCGATTATGTATTTGGCACATTTATCAAAATGCAGCCATCCATTTGAGTGGTGTTTTCTCACAATTCAAAGATTTTACGAAAGATTTTTGCTCGTGCATATATGATTTTGAAGAAGAGGAAGATTTCCTAAATGCATAGAATAAGATGTTATGCAAGTATAAGCTTGAAGACAATGATTGGTTGAGGCACATGTTTGGGATAAAGGAGAAGTGGGCTTTAGTGTATGGAAGACAAACATTTTGTGCTGGCATGATGACAACACAAAGAAAGTGAGAGCATGAACAATGTTTTGAAAAGGCATGTGACTTACAAACACAAATTCTTAGATTTCTTTCACCATGTTGAAAGACTCCTAGAAAGTCGTAGATATGAAGAGTTGAAGGCTGATTTTCATTCAAATACAAGCATTCCTTCATTACTGTATCCAATTGAAATTTTGAAACATGCATCAAGTGTTTAAACCCCCGAGGTGTTTAAATGGTTTCAAAATGAGTGGTGTAAGTCTCATTATTCTAGTATTAAAAGTTTTGAGGAGGTTGGACCAATTATAAAATATCAAATAACGTCTCCTAGGAAGAGTTATCAACATATGGTATCTTATGATTCATCTAGTGGAAAAGTTGATTGTAGTTGCAGAAAGTTTGAATTTGCTGGAATTTTGTACTCTCATGTTATAAAAGTTTTTACAATGAAAAATATCATGGAGATTCCAAGTGAATATATTTTGAAGAGATGGACTCGTAAAGCAAAACTTGGATTCATGGGAGCTGAAAAGTCATAAATCAGTAGGAGCAATTTGGATCCCCAGATATTGCAAATTACACTATATAAAGAAATGTGTGAGATATATTTTCATTTGGTTACAAGAGCATCTGGGAGTGAAGATACTTGCACAATTGTTAAAGATGGTATGTTGAAGATGTTGGAAATTGTGGATGCTAGACTACAAAGTAATGGACCAACTATCAACACTCGAATGTGAGCTCCACTGCTAGATAATGAGGTAGGTGATGATGTGGAGTCTGCTGGGCCGCCGATGCAGCATAAGATGTTGTTGGTGGGTCTGCACAAGGGAATACTGACCAAGAAAGACGAACACGGCGGTGGCGGATCGAACTAGCTGCTACTGCTGTCCTTTCACGCTAACGGGGTTTGGAATATGATGAAGACAGAGAAGAAGAACTGATCGTGTGAGTTTAAAGAGAGAGAGGAGTAAACAATTTAAAAAAAAAAAAAAATAGTGAGCTGATGGAACGTTAAGTTAAAAAATAAACAAAACGATAGCATATTTGATTGGAACAGGAGAGGAACATGAATCATGAAACAGAGGATCCGGAGTGAACAACAAGATGCGTTGTTTTGTGTTGTAGTTTATTAGTTATGAGTTATGAGTGGGTGGTATTTAGGGAAGCGTCGGTTACCGTCCATTTGGTAGTAGTTGAGGATCTATTCTCCATTATTGACCAAGTAATTCCCATCTGCCTAGTTGTGCAAGCGCCGGTTATCCCGGTATCCAAATTCTGACCCGAATTGAAGGCGCGACCCATTCTTCTTTTGCTGGTCTTTCGCCCGGAGCTCCGAATTCTTCTGTACGGTCACAACCACGCCTTCCACATTTTAAAAATCCTCAATAAGTTTAGTGGTCTCACCTAACGACGTTAACCACAAAACTTCAAATCAATATTACAACAGTGGGGACATGGCCCCATAAAAGCTCTAATATTCAATTTAGTAAAGTCAGAGTTAAAAAGTATAATTCTAAGTGCTTATTCGTGTAACAGTAACTATATAGTACAACTAAATATAATTTGCCTTATTATAATAATTATAGTTTTTTTAAATAATATAATAAGCATAGTTAGATAGTTTTTTTAAAATTTTTTATATAAAAGTGACTCAAATTCAAAGTCTATTTTTTTAATTAAGAAATGTCTACGATTAGACTACATCTCTCTTGTCTAGTTGACTAATTTGTTATTTATGATATTTAAATTATTCTTAATGGGTCCATGGATTTTCTTATTATAAAATGGGTTATGTTAACTCATCATTAAAATTTTATTTATTTTATTAGACATAATTCAACCCTATCAAGTGTTTAAAAGGTTAAGAGTTTGTTATCTCTTACTATTCTTTCGAATTTGGGGGGCATTTAAGTACTCACCACGAACTGTTGTTATAAAACCAAGAGAATAAATTATATTCATCTTTATATAGTTTGTTTTTCACCTCCTAATTTCTAATTTCTAACAAAAATCCCTGGACCTTCTTGCCAATAGAGCCAAACACCTAAAATGAGTGCCAAAAAGAACCGTCCAGAAATTTTATCATCTTTTATTAATTAAAATAAATATAAGTTAACAGAACCAAGAAAACCATCTTGTATTTATTTATTTATTTGAACCAAGAAAACCATCTTGTATTAAATCATCTTGTATTTATTTATTTATTTTTCCTTTCTAACAATATAAGTTAACAGAACCAAGAAAACAATTTGAACCCTTTTTTTTACCTTTCTAACAAATTTTCTCCAAACCCATTACTACCTATTTTCTTTGTCAGACTTTGGTCAATTTATCACATCAGCTCTAATATTCGCCACCTCTTCCCCCCATCAATAGTAATGATACGTAACAAAATTCATCAATGATTATTATATTAATTTTTACTTTGTGCATGAGAGATTTTTCGTTCGTCATGTAGATTAAATCTTGTCCTCAAAAATCAAAATTATTTGAAGTATCGACAATCAAAATTGGAGGTAAGGGTATTGAGATTTCCCTGTCAAAATTCCTAAAACCCTAAGTAATCTTTAACAGGTGCATCGGAATGTTGTTTTCATGAAAGGGTTATTAGTTATCGTCTCACTTTTTGGGGCGGTAATCCATAGGTTTTGATAAAAATGTCATTTTACATAAAAGAAAGGGAAAAGATAAAGTATTATAGAGAGACATTTTAGTTCAAATTGAAGCGATAAAGAGAAAGTACTGAGACGATAACTAGTAATTAGTTTTAAAGAAAGAAGGAAAATGTGGTGACTTTAGTATCCACGGAGCATTTTAGTACTCCAACCATTTCTACCATGTCTCTAGTATGTTGTTTATGTCTCTATTATTAGAGGAAAAATGAAAAAGGTGCGATACTTAAAGATTAAAAAATATGCGATAAATAAAAAAATAAAATGATATTTAATACTATCCAATAATAAAATTTTTTAGAAAATAAGAGCATCAATAATAATAATAATAATAATAATAATAATAATAATAAGGGTGTTTAGTAATATCAAATTCAAATGCTACCGGATTGATTTTGTGGGATGGAAATTGTGAGAGAAAAAGTAATAGGAGGCCATTGTTTCTTGATATATTAGAATAGGTGTATTTTGGCCTAATAAATTTAATCCAGCATAAGTTGTGGTATTTTTATCTTTTACGCAAAATTTAATAGGGGATGCATGGTAAGCTATTGATTAGGGCTCTAATTGTTGTGGTGCTCACAATCACTTAGTTTTAATTTTAAAGAAATAAAAATATAATTATTTTCTCTCTTTTTTTTCATTTTTCTTCTTTCATATCCACTTCATTTTTTTCTCTCAATCAACAAGTAATTAAAAAATAAGAATATCATCAAATTAAAAATTTATCTATATATCTCGATATTGATAATTTCGAAAGTTATTGCTATTTTTCAACAAGTTTTCAGACAATTCACAGTATCTATGGGAAGCTATTATTTATTTTTTTTTTATAGTTGATTGACTTCATAATATAAAATCAGGTTGTGTTGATTATAGTTATATTAACAACATATTTATCTATTTATAGGGTTCACATTTTCCATTTTATTTCGGATTCCGAAAATATACAAGACGGCCTGCTTGTTACGTTAGGCTTACATAAGTTTTTCGATGAGAAGGAGTCATATGTTAGATGTTTAGCCCGTTAAGAGGGTTGTTATTTTCAAAAATTAGAAAGAACAACCTATATTTCAATCAAATTATGAAAGAGATAAATATAATTTTTTTAAATTTAATATAATATAATTGAAAGTATTTTTATCTTGGATAGTATTAAAATACTATCATATTTTTTTTTATTTAACGTCTATTTTTCATCAAAATACCTTTATTATTTTTAAATTTAAAAATAATAAAAATATTTTGGTAAAAAAAAAAGGTAAAATAGTAGTTTATGAGGCAATAAAATAAAAAGGAGTGTCCACTTTTGTCTTTTTATACAAAGTTTCTGTTGATGTCATGGGTTTCTTACATTACTCTTTTTGGCAGTGAGCATTTTAAAATTCAGAGGTTTGGTTGGTCAAGGTAAGTTTTTGTTATTGTTAGAAACCAGAGAGAATGATCTAAAACTTAACCAAATTATGGGATAAATATAATTCACCTAAAAGTTGAATTGTAAATATAAGAAATTAAAAAAAAAATCCTTTGAATTTGAAAGGCAACAAAAATGAACTTTAATCTTAAAAATAAAAAGTAAAAATGTCAAGCAACGGATGTTAAGAGGGAAAAAGTGCAATATGGTCATATATGACATGATGTGACGTTTAATAATCGATAAATTTAGTTCTAATTCTAGTAATGATTAACTTTATGTCACGTAGCTATCACATGTCATCTACGAGTCAGTGATGTGGTTACCACGTGACATAATTATTTAAAATATACAAAAAAAAAAATTAAACAAGACAAATGTAGTTTTAAAAGTTTTTGAAAGTATTACATTTACTTTTAAAAGTTTTTTTATATGAACGAAATGGGTTAACTTAGAGTCAAATAGTCAAAATTAAGAAAAAATTAATTTTACATTGATATGAATAAAATAGAAAATAAAAAAGTTTTAACATAGATCAAATCGAGTCCGTGTGGTTAATTGATTTGACTCGGGTTTACACAGGTTTAAATCATCCCCAAAATAGAACATTCCAAGTTAAAATGTGGTGATTGAGACTTTAAAAAATTATTATTTGGTAAATAATTTTAAAATAATTATTAACTAACAATTTAGAAGAGACTGTCATTAAGTGCATGCAAGATTCTTTTAATTGGACTAAATATAATAATTTTTAAAACTTTTAAGACTAAATGTGATACTTTCAAAAACTTTTAGAATTAAATTTTTTAATATTTATTTTTTATTATAGTTTTTAATTATTATACCACGTTGATGACTCGTAAACTAAATGTGATATTTTCATATATTTTTAAAATTAAATTATTTAGCTCTCAAATGTTTAATTTTGACATTAAATTAAATTTATTGATTAGTAAAGGTTTAATTTAGACACTTGCTCTATACCATAGTGAGAGAATGAGATCCAAAGCTAGAGAATAAGTTCCTTCCTCTATACCAAAGCGACAAAATAAGTTGCCCAACTCCGCGTAGTATTTGTTTAGAAATTAAATTTTCTCTTAGGACAACAACAACTCATATTTTGAATTTCTTTCGTATAAAATAAAAGGTTCCCCATTTTTAATTGGTAGAAGATTTTTTCCTAGACAGCTCACGTACCAACAACATATGATTTTCCTTTCCAGCCAAAAGGGTCGTATCTGGTGTAGGTGATTTTCATTTATATATATATATATATATATCCCCACCTTTTAAATTTGTAATGTCACATTTTTTTTTTTTTTTCCTTTTAAAAGATCCCCTCCAAATGGTTTTTCCTTTCCCAAGAAAAGTTATCAAGGAAGAAAAAGCATAAATCTTCTGGAGTCAAATTATGCCTAAGATAAAAAGGCATTATATTCAATAGTGAAGAGTGAATTTAAGGAAAAAGAAGTACCAAAAATAATCTTATTTGCATTATATATCAAAATTTTGGGGATCGGTACTATATATTAAAATTAAAAATTATTAAATTATCATCATTTAATTTTTAAATTTCTAAATATGCTAATTAAGGAGTTATAACTTAAAAATTAGTTATATATCAAAATTTGGGGATCGGTACTATATATTCCTTGCTTCAAAGAAAAGCAAAGTTATTAACTAAAAAATAGTCGCCATTAATTGAAAAGAACCGGAAAAAATGAAATCAAAATGATATTAAACGAAGAAAAATAATCATTAAATCGGATATATTCATCAGTAAAACCCCAATCTGGGCCACAACCAACCATAAAAATTAATCAAAATTACCCCCATCCCAAACAATATTGAATTTTCTTTCCCCCTCCCTTCAACCGCTCAAAATTTTAAGAGACAAAATTGTAAAGAATGAAGTCAGTGGTGTCGCGAATCCCAGAACTACCACCACCACAAGCCCCCTTGGACGACGGTCCGAAATCATTGGTGAACCCATCAGAAACAGAGTGGTGCCGCTGTTCGTGGCCACCGTGAAGGCGGTGGGTGCTGCTCTCGTCATGGCTCGCCGTGGCCGGAGGATGGTAATACATCCTTCCGGTTTGTGGGCAGTGAGAATGAAATCTGGCAGCGATTCTCACACCTGCATCTAACAATTCCATATACTTGTTCGCCATGTATTTCTTGATTGATTTTTCCCTTTCCCTGACAACTTTTTCCGGCTTCCGGCGGAGGAGAGAGAAAGGGAAGGGAAGAGAGGAGAGAGAGATAGATAAAGAGTGGAGAAGAAAATAACAAGATGTAAAAGTTAGAAAACGTCCCAAATCTCAGAGCCCATAAAAATGGGAAGAATGTGCTTACTCTTGTTTTGGGGAAGGAACCGGAGAATTTATAGTAAGGATTTTCTGCCTCTTTCTTTGCCCTTTCCTTTATCATTGACTAAGGTTTGCGTTTGTGCCCTTATAACTTTGGCCTTTCTCATTCTTGTCCCAAGGATTTGTGTTGATTACATTATACTCGATGTGTAATTTGGAAAAAATAGTATTGTATATATTTCTAATCATTAGAAAAAAGAATTTTTCCCTTAGTATTTTTGAACAAAGTATAAATTTTTATTTTTATAAATTCACATTAAACATTTATTATTATATTTTTTATATATAATTTTATATTTTAGTTATAACTTATATGAACGGGATGTATAATCATATTATTTAGATTTTAAAATTAGAATAATATATATTAATGATAGAAATATAAAAATAAGAGTCTTGTTTATTATATTATTTTAATTTAATAAATAAAATTATTATTTTTATACAATAAAATTACTATTTTTAATATTATAAATATGATAATAGTTTTGAGAAGGAAAAAAAAAAAAAAAACAACCAAGAACCTGGCATGAATTTCTCTATGTAGACCCTAAAAAGCAGAATAATTTGCAAGAGGAGAGGAAAAAAAAAAGAAATAAGAAAATTGGTGAGTCAAAACAGTTATGCTTAAGCTTAAACTTAGTGGGTGCTGTTTACTAATTAAGGAGGAATGAGGGCAGTCTTGAAAAGTAGAAAGCTCTTTTGGGTTCACTATTTTTACTAATTTGGACCAAAACAACGCGTCAAAACTGAAAAAGTTGTAGGCTTCAGTGGACTTTCTTAGTTCAGCCTATTCTTCTTGGTACACCTAAAAGATATTGTGTGCGTGGACTAAGGGAGGTAAAGCCTATTAGAGCATCTCCGATCCATGAGAATGTGTGGTATAATTAGGGAAGCAAATAAGCTGGATCATTCATAAGTTATTCTTAAGAGGTTCGATCAAAACTTAACTCGAGTTCGGAGTTGATCAAATTCGAATCGAATTTGTCTCGGCTGATTAAGGTAACGAGTCGAGTTCAAGCCTATAATGTACATGTTTGGTAGGTTCGTCGAACCTAATGAGCCTGTATATTATATATATTATAATAATAAATATTTATATTATTTTTTAACTTTTTCCTTTTTTACATTTTTTCTCCAAACTTGTCAAGTTCAAAATGGAGCACGCCTCGTGAGTTTGAACTCGAACTCGTGAGTTACCGAGCTCACGAGTCGAGCTCAAACTTGATACTTATATTTCGAGGTCAACGTTGAGCTCCAAAAAATAAGTTTGATCGAATTCGAGATCGAACCTACTCATTTTAAGGTCAAAATCGAACTCGACCCGACTCAATTCACTTACATCTTAAATATAATATAATGGATGGGGAAGGGAAATTATATACCGATATTGTATTTTAACTTTTTTCTTTTTTTATAGTCACATTTTGTTAACGTTTGCTCCTCATTTATTTTCCACCCGGGTGTCTTAATATTGGCTGCATAAGTGTTCTTATATACTGTTTTACTTATTCTCCTTATTTCTATATTACTTTTTTTTTTCAACTTTTTTTTCCTCCTTCTCCTGGAAATATTTTCCATGGGATTTTATTATTATTATTATTTAATTTATTTTAAAAAATTTTCCTTTTTCTTTGAGGTAAAAAAATTCCTTAAACATATATTTATTTATTTATTTCAAAATAAAAAATTTTAATATTTCAAAAAAAAATTTAAAAATTGGGTGTTGTTATTTGTAGTTCAAAATTGCTATTTGTAGCTCAAATTTTAGTATAAAATTATTAAAATGCCCCTTGAATAAATAAGAAATTATTTAAAATAAAAAATATTTTAAAAAATAGAATTTGCAATGGATGACCCACTCAAATTCAGCACAATCACAATGGGCGGATCACCTAAAATAGGCAACTGATCAATCGATAAAACGCAAGGAGAAAAACACTCACCATGGTGCAGCTCACCTAAAATGGGTGAGAAACAATGGATACGGACGCATAAGTAACGCGCCTTACCCATGGTAGGATACACATTTTTTATGTGGCCAACCCATGGTGACCATGCCCAAAACGGGTGGCCACCGAACCCTGTTTACGTCAATAAAATATGATCTACTAAAACAATTTTATCAACTTCTAAATTGCCAAACACTCCAAAAAACCCGTCTAACCATTAGTGAAAATTTGACAATGCTCGTTGAACTACGTTGATGAAATGCATTAGTTAAAGATTCTTGGGAAAATGGTACGTTTTCGTTATGTATTTGTTATGTTGTTATGTTTACAATATCCATGGTACGCACTTTCATTTTAGGCGCGTTACGCAATGGTTGGGACGCCCAAAACGTGTGGGTAAACCATTGCATTCACGCCCAAAATGGAAGACTGTACAACGGTAACCAAGCAAAAAATGAGCGAGGGCTCCATTGACCAATCGCCTACAGAGGATGATTAAGCGATGGAGTTTGCGTCCATTTTAGGCGTGAAATCAATGGATGAATGCCAAAATATTGCGTGGCTTCATCCATGGATTCCAAGCATATTTTGGGCTTCACACCATGGTGTCCACGCCCAAAATGGGCGATCAATCCATTGTTATTCGAACATTTGGTGGCGCTCAATCAATGGTTTGCACGCCCATTTTGGGCGTTTTTACTATGGTGTGAACGCCCAGTATCGGTGTTTTTCACCAAAAAGGGGGGTTTTTCGTAATTTGGTAAGTATTCAATATAATTTAAAGTTTGTTATTGTTAATATTATGTTTACTTCAATATTTAGTTTTATTTTGTATAATTAGAAAAGTGAACTTATGTTTATTTTATGAATGATGCAGGATCCAGTTGAATTACCCGATCTGTCGGTTGATTTGAGTGACTATTTTGAGTCTCCCATTAATTTTAAGACTCACGAAGAAGCATTTCAACATTGCAAAGAAGTAGCCAATGAATTACGTTTCGAGCTTATTATCGCTGGGCGGACTCAAAAAGCAAATGCTTACACGTATCGGTGCGCACGTTGGAGGGATCCTATTGAGCAGGGGCCTACCCCCAAAGAAAGGAAAAATACCAGACGCAAAGGATGTGAGTGTCCTTTCAAGTTATATTGCAAGAAAGAGCTGAAATTTGTTGGTGGATCAGAACATATTCCGGTTATGAGTCAACGCACAATCATTCTGGTATAGTTTATCCACAGGGGCATAGATAGTTTAGCTTCATGAGTGACGGAGCAAGGGCCTTAGCTAAAAGGTTGGCCAAGGGAAATGTGAAGCCAAAAATCATCAGGGCAATGATTGATGCGGAATACCCCAATGATAATGTGACAATGAAGGCTGTATACAATCAAAAAGCACAGGACAGGGAGAATGAGCTACAAGGTGGAGATATTGGGAAGAATTTGTTCGTTTGGCCAAGGAGAAGCATTATTATGTTAAAATCCAGAAGGAAGTGAGCACAGGTGAGATCACCCATGCATTCATAGCTCATCCAGCATCAATTCAGCTGTTCGCTCGTATCATTGGGTGATTGTGGTTGATTCAACATACAAGACCAACAAGTACAAAATGCCCCTCTTTCAGATGATAGGTATGACTCCTACCAATATGAACTTCAATATTGCATTTGCCCTTTTGAGAGATGAGTCTGCTATCACATACGGTTGGGTGATGTCACATTTGAGGATGTTGTTGGATGATGTACATGTGCCAAGTGCTATTGTCTCAGATAAAGATGGTGGTCTGCTGAGGCCTATTAAGAATCATTTTCCACATTCACACCACCTGTTATGCTTGTGGCATATAGACCGTAATGTTGACGCAATGTTGAGAAAAAAAGTTCGTGGAGAGATATTAAAAAGGGATGTCAAAGCCATGTGGAAGAAAATCATTAATGCGCCAACATTGAAGAGTATGAAATTTTACTGCAGCTGTTCAAGGATAGTTACTCTACTATTGCGCATGAAGCAGTGGTATACTTGGAGGGTACATGGCTTTCCCATAAAGAGAAAATGTGTAAGGCTTGGACAAACCAAATTTTCCATCTTGGCAATACAAGTAGCAACAGCGTGGAAAGTACTCATGCTGCACTTAGAGATTGGATGAATTCTGGCACCCAAGCACTTGACACGCTTTTTGGAGTGATTAGCAACCATGTCAATCACCAGTTATCTCAGATCAAGTACGTATATTAATTTATATTATTTTTGGTTTATTTTATTAAATTATATAAATACGCGATTATTAATTTGATGTGATTTGAACTTTACACACACACGTAAAATGTTGTAGAGAAAAACTTGAGGAATCTATTTCGACGAGACCAATCGATAAGATGCGATTCCCATATGATTTGTTGCATGGTCTTGTGACGCACCATTGTATGGATTTGATCAGCAAACAAGTTGAAAATATGACTAGGTGGGGCGACAAAGTGTTTGAGAAATGTCAATGCTTCTGCAAGGTGACTCATGGTATTCCGTGTGCTTGTGAGCTATTCAAAGTAAAGGAATAAAATGATAAGCTCACAATTGACAAGTTGCACGAGTTCTGGACGAGATTGCATATCGTACCCTCTGAAGTAGCATGGAATACCATTTCTCCGGAACTCAGGTACGTACATGGATTTGAATACGATTTATTTTTTATAATAAATATAAGTTGTTTATATTAGTTGCTTTTATAATTCAAATTTATTATTAACAGGTACTTCCGCGAGAAAATCATTCCAGTATTTGAGATCAGTCCAGCTGCATTGATGCGTCAGGCGCTTGTCTCAATGGATGAGGCTATGTTTCCTGACAGGACTAGTGCGTGTGAGCCCGCTGTCTTGGCACGATCTCACGGGCGGCAAAGATTGCATTCATCTGTTATGCGCATGCAGAGTGGCTATGAGCGCATGACACGTCGATCTAATGCATTGGGCCGTTCGTCGAGTCGCAGATTACAGTTTGCGGATGGTAAGACATACAATCACTGTTATTTCTATATGACTATTATATTTAACTAATTTTTTTTAGGTACAGAAGAATTACAGAGTTGTCCCCTCCTTCCTGCATATATTCACCCTTACTGTACTGGTTATTTGAACCTGAAGTCGGATGGCAACTGTGGTTTCAGATCTGTGGCACACTCTCTATATGGAAATGAGGAGCTCTGGCCAACAGTTCGGATGGCGGCTACTGGGGAGATTGTTGCAAATCAAGATAAGTACATTGGTATTTTGGATGCATGTGCACCTAATGAGATTTCTTGTGAGAGAGTTATAGATTGGGCAATTAATAGGATAGCTCACCGGTCATCATCATGTGGCATAGAACATTGGATGCATACACCCTCTGACTTATTTGCTATTGCCACGTATTCGAACTCATTGATCATACATCTCAGTGATCGCAGTGCATCTTGTTGTTTCTCTATATTACCTGTGAGGGAGGTAGATGGTGCCACGAAGCCGGACAAGGAAATATGCATTGCGCATATTCATGACATTCATTTTATAAGGTAAGTTTGGTTACTAATTGCATGTTCCACCATTGGTTTGTCTATGGGAGAGGCACTGCGATCCTAGTTTAACTGTGTTTGCGAGGTCTCCGAGATTCTTGGAAAGGATTAAGGAATGGGATATGATATGTCCTGGATCCTAGTTTATATGTGTTTGTGAAATTTATACGTAATTTAATTTCATTTGACCATTTATTTTTATTTATTACACATCTAATAGTTCTATATTTCGTATATGAATTTATTAGTGCGCGATATATTTCGATAACAAACACAATATGAATCCAAACAAAATACCTAAATGCGTACCATATAGCACATTACTACAAAATAAAAAGATACAAACATAGTTCGAAGGAAATAAGTCAATAAATCCGCTATCATAGTTCATTTGTCAATCAGAGAATGACAATAACATATCACTGGGCCAAATGCCAGCGATCCACCAAACTAGCAAGCTGCTCCTTGCACTCATTCGCCTCATCACAGCCCCGATATCTGATGATCTCACAAAACCTCCGTGATACCGCCAAACTCTCTCTCATCCACTATATCATGTAAGCAAAAATATTTTATTTAAATAATCGATAAAATCATGAATTCGAAAATTCATTTTAAAAAATTAAAACTTACATATTCTGTGTTGCCCCGCGGAGGAACTCGTCTGGCGTCATGGAGTGATATAGCAGCAAATATACGCGGGTGGGAGTGCCTCGCGTACCATTCCATGTAATCCTCAGTACATGCCCCTGGATTGCTGTCACTGTGCATCAATCTATCCGTCCGTATACTACTCCCATCAGGGAATGACTCCCACAGATAAAACATATCGCGGCTAAACTCCACCTTGTACCCCGTACCATCATAGCGCCGCATACACGATGTAGGACGGAGGATCGGTCGAGGCACTCCCTGCACGTATCGAGATCAGCGTGTACCTTTCGTCGTGAAGCTACCGTCCCCAACTCGTCGTCTATGAGTGATGACCTGCTCCTTCTCACCTCCATCACCGCTGGGATCGCCACTAACACCGCTAGCATCACCACCACCACCATCACCATCACCACCATCACCATCACCATCACTATCATCGTCATCACCACCCTGCTCCTCAATAAAGTGGTCGCTGTGATACTCCATCCCACCTGCAATGGGATGCTCCTTGTTGTCGCCTATAAGATACTCCATCTCACCCGTGGGCTCGGGTAGTATAAAGTCCATCTCATAATCTGGCCCGCCAATGTGAGCATCATCCCTCGAATGAGATGGCTCATCAGGTCGCTGGTGGGATGAGCTAGATGCTTTCCGCTTCTTATGGGAAGCCGTAGGTCGCTGTCGCGGAATTATTTGCCCCAGAACCTACAAAATACTTAACGAATGTAAAGTGAACAAATAAAATTAAATTTAATTATATACATTATTTAAATAAATAAAATTATATAAATTATCAAAAATATACTTATAATTTCAAAAATTAATTAAACTTGAGGAAGGTGTCGATTTTGACCGGTCAAACACACGGTCAACGCGTGCGTTTGACCGGAAGATCGCCCATGCGATCGACCAGTGAGCAAATCGCCACTGATGGATCGCATGGGCGATCCGAGTGGTGAACGGATCACCTATGCGATCGATCGGTGGAAAATTGCCACCGATCGATTGCATATGCGATCGCTCGAGCGAAATCGCCACCTATGCGATCGATCAGATCGCCTGTGCGATCCGTCGATGGAAAAAATCGCACCTGACGGATCGCATTGGAGATCTTCCGGTGGATGAAACGCATCCGACGGATCGCCCATCCAATCCGTCAGATGCAAAAACGCATCCGCCGGATCGCATGGGCGATCGGGCGGTTGAAATATCTCACCCGACGGATCGCCCATGCCATCCGGGGTTGCAAAATCACTCGACGATGAATTTGAATAAGGAAAACACTTGAAAAAATAATATACCTGCCCGAATAACCCTTTTCCAGCTCCATGGCGCCTTCGCGGTTCGTCTCCTCCACCGTCCATTCGCCCTTGCGTTCTATAGGAGGTTTGTTTGAAGAAAAATGGTTGAAAGAGTTTTTTTTTGAGTTTTACACGGTTAGGGACAAAATGCCCCGCATGGAATATCTATCTTGTTGTTGGAAGCCACGCCCAAAAGAGGCGCGGCCACCATGGGTCGAATGCTCCATTAACGCGTCCGTCCTATGGTGGCAGCGCTTCTTTTGGGCGATTTACCCGTGGTGGGTTTTGCTGCAAATCCCACCACGGTATAACCCGCCTTAAACGGGCGATTGGTCCATGGGTACAGACGCCTTACTAATGCGTCCGTACCCACGGTTTCGCGCTTGTTTAAGGCGGGTTATACCGTGGTGAGATTTACGATTTTTTGCGTTTTGTCAATGGTACCCGCACGTTATTTAGGTGCTGTATCCACTGTAATTGTGCCTAATTTGGGCGTCTCTCCCATTGTAAATACTATATTTTTAAAATTTTTTATTTTAAAAACATTTATTATTTATTAAAAGGGCATTTTGATAATTTTACACTAAAATATGAGCTATAAATGACAATTTTGAGCTACTAAGAGCAATTCAGTTTAAAAATATGCAAACAAGCTTCCGAAAATCCTCAAATCCTCATCCCAGCTCCAAGTCTTGACCACATTTCAGCGGGAGCAAGAGTCCCGTCCCATCACCGGCGAAATGGATCTCAACCTTATAAACCCAGCAAAACTCTGCTCTTTCTCCACCCATTACTGCAAGAGCACAAAATGTTTCACCGTGAAATCATCAAGAAGAGACTCGGTAACGAACCCTTCAAACTGTATTCAGAGAAGCTCCCAGAAAGACCTCTCCAGAATCCTGAGAAAAGAGGCCGCCGTTCAAAATATCGAGAAAAAAGCCAACTCGAATAAATATAATAACCTCTCACCGAAGGCGGTTCTGGAGGCCTTGGATGAAGCAATTAAAAGGAATCAGTGGGAATCTGCTCTAAAGGTTTGTGGGTCTTCTTTCTTTCTTTTTGTCTTGGATTGTTTCTGTTAGCTCCATTTCTTGTATTTGGAATGTGATGGATCACAAGCCCTGGAAAGTTGTAGTATTTGAATGCCAAACTTGATTTTCTATTCTTAGTTTTCACTGTCATGGTGCCGTTAGTTTATTTGCACAGTAATCATATTACAAAAATGTCAATGAATTATGATGGTGGTTGGTCCAATTCGTTGAACAGAGTGTAAAAGGGGTATAGGAAAAATTTGAGAGCAAGGGTTAGAGGAATTCAGTTTCTTTGGAAGTAAATTGTTTTATTTTCTAGTGCTTGCTAGATACTGAAAAAAAAAAAAAAAAACAAAGAAAAGAAAAAGGCGATTTCCTGATAAAGGTTCAGTAATCAGATGTTTAATAGTATATTTTCAATTTCTAGAGTTACTAGATTATGATTATTTATTTATTGGATAGGATAATAACAATAGCTGTATGAACACACTTAAATTCAATAGCTCCAAATGAGTAGCAGTTGGTGGAGGTGGCAGGTTAGACTGCTATTTGATCAGGTGTTTATTTATAGGGTAATTTTAGCATTCTGGAAAAGGACTACACCTACAGTCTACCGCATGTTTCCAGCATGATGAAGGAAATTAGAGAGTGCTTTTGCTAGCATTTGGCTCATTTATTTGCTTCTACTCGTAGAAACAAAAGTTAGAAATTTGTTTTCAGAGTCCTTGTGATGGTTATTTGTCCATATTTGAACTATGGAACCCAAGTTAAATTCTTTATTCTAACTATTAGTTGAATTTGAATTTCCTACTCATAGATTTTTAGCCTGCTTCGTAAGCAACAATGGTATGTGCCCAAAAGCCAGACATACGCGAAACTATTGGTGATGCTTGGCAAGAACAGGCAGCCAGGTCAAGCTAGTTTACTTTGTGAAATAATGGAGTCTGATGGGCTTCAACCGACCATTGATATATATACAGCACTTGTTGGTGTCTATGGCTTTAGCGGCATCTTGGACAAGGCATTTGATGTTGTAAATTATATGAAGTCAGTCTCTAACTGTAAACCTGATGTGTATACTTATTCAATCCTCATAAAATGTTGCGCGAAACTGCGTCAATTTGAGTTGATTGGAGATATTTTAGCGGAAATGTCATATGTAGGAGTAGACTGTAGCACTACAACTTATAATACCATAATAGATGGATATGGAAAGGCTGGGCTCTTTGAACCCATGGAACACACTTTGACTGTCATGATAGCAAGTGTTACATGTATTCCAGATATAATTACGTTTAACACAGTTATTGGTGCTTATGGTAACTTTGGTCTGATTGAGAAAATGGAGAGCTGGTTTGATCAATTCCAGTTAATGGGAGTGAAGCCTGACATTATGACCTTTAATATACTGATCAAGTCATATGGAAAAGCAGGAATGTATGAAAAAATGGGCTCTGTTATGGAATTTATGAAGAAAAGGTTCTATTCCCCTTCAATTGTTACCTATAATACAGTCATTGACACATTTGGAAAGGCAGGGAACGTAGAGAAAATGGAAGAATTTTTCCTGAAGATGAAGCATCAAGGAATGAAGCCTAATTCAATTACATATTGCTCTCTTGTTAATGCTTATAGGAAATCTGGACTTTTGGATAAAGTTGATTCAATCTTGCGGCAAGTAGAGAATTCAGATGTGGTTTTGGATACTCCATTTTTCAACTGCATCATCAGTGCCTATGGCCAGGCTGGTGATGTGCACAAAATGATTGAGTTGTTCATGGCTATGGAAGATAGAAAATGTAAACCAGATGACACAACTTTTGCTTCTATGATCCAAGCCTATCATGCAAGAGGAATGACTGAAGCTGCTCAAAATTTGGAGAGGATGATGGTAACTAATGGAGACATTTCAGGTTAATATACGTTAATTCATTTTAATGTTGATGGGATCATACTATGTGATATTTTAGAATGAAGTTCTTTGCACCATATAATTTTTACCATAGTTTCTTGTATCTGTTGCAGCTGTTTGCTCTGTCATTTTCCTGTGGTAGCCAAATGGTAGTTCCTATTGCATGACATGGTTTGCTAATATATTTGAATAGTCTTGATTTGGTAAACAAGAAAAAAGGATGAATGCTAACATATGTGAATAATGCGATATCCTGAGCAAGCTTGTAAACCTCAGGTACACTTCAGGTTTTCTATATTCTTTATTTTTTTGAACTTTTAGAATTCAAACTCTTCTCAATGAAATTTGACAACGTTTTCGTTTCGCACCAAACATTTCTTTCTCCCGTGTCCTCTCTAATGTCGTAATTCTTTCTTCTTATTGTAGTTTAATTGATCATTCTGACTGCATAATGTGTATTTTCTAACTCTTTGCTCAGCATATATGCATAATTTGATGGTTTGAATAATTAATTTCTCCCCATAAACTTTGTTGGTAGCTTTTATGACTTATATTTGTCTTCTCATGTACCTTAAATTGGTAACTGTGGTTGCATAATTTCCATTACATATGCGCATAATTATGCTTTGGTAATTACTTTCTCCAGAAACACTGTTGACATCAAGCTAGAAGCAGTGACTCGTTGAAAGTGGGGTTTGTGGACATTACTGTGAACCATTGTAGTCTTTAACATCATTGGAGTAGGAAGAGAAAGAGTTTAGTGACAGTGGATAGCTGTGAGACCCTTAGTCTGGCAATGGCTTTCATTTTGGTAAGCACGAACCGTATATTTGTCATCCTTTGTGCTTGGTTTGGTTATCACAAGCACTGCCATTTGCTTTAGAAATTGTTTGAAATGATTGAGGGCCAGAGTGTTTATCTATTTGTTTGGCACATTCCATGAATTGGATATCGTCTAACAGGGTTTTGGTTCAATCAGTGGTTATTCTTTGAACTGTTGGAAGAATGAGAGGTAGAGCTACATGGAACTTAAATTTTGGAAAGATGTGAGCCTTGGGAATCCTGGGAATGAAAACCTATGTATTCTGGGTATTGCACAAAAACGGAGAATTTGAAGGAAAACCAACTTTTGTTACTCTATCCTGCGATCTTGCTCGCTGTTGCTGCATGTAATCCAGTTTGGAATATGAATTTCCGTATTGGATCAGACATTGATTGTAACATATGCAGCAAGATGAGGATTAGCCAAATTGTTGGTCACCTTCTCTTGTTGGTGTCAGTATTACGTAAATTGGGAATGCACCAAAAGTTATAATCTGGCTGTTGACTTTGATAAACGGAGCAAAACAACATCTGTTAACTGAGGAATTTTGACTGTAAATTAGCTGGCATTTCAACCTCGTCATTGTGTATGTTAACAGGGATAATTGGTCACTAGTGTTTTGAGTTATTGGACTGTTGTCATTTTTGAAACTTGTGAAGTTGCTTGCAGGCATCTATGGCTTGCCTTAGTCCAAATATAAATGGTAGGGCATTGGTGAAGATCCTCAGCTTTGAAAGCAAAATGGTGTTGAACAAAGGAACTGTAGGTATGTGAAGTCACTCTCTAATGTGAATTCCATCATTGTGATTTCTACTATCTTATAAATAACCAAGTTGATTTTATTGCAACCATCAACTATTGCCCTCAGTAATTGAAAAAATCATGTTGTTGAAGTACTTGATAGGAGAAATAAAACGCGTAAATTTGGAAATGTTGTCATGGCATTCTTCCCACCAATGAACAGCTAGCGAAGAAGAAGAAGAAGAAGAAGAAGAAGATTGTGGAGAAGAATGTTGTGATGGATGGGATTTGTGACATTTGTGGAGAAGGTTAAGAGAGCCTTGAACATCTTTTCTTCAAATGCAACTAAGCAACAAATATATGGAAGTTATATCTCAAGGCATTAGATTGCTTTCATCTTTTTTTGTCCCAAAAGATAGGAATGGGGCGGGTAATATATTTGCAGTGGTAGCACTAATAGATTAGCCTGTTGGCTTGAGCTATGCCCAGGTTTGGTGGCTATGTTCAAGTCTCCCAGACATCAGTTTTGTGGCAATTTTGCACACTTGTAGGATACATAAATATCTAATGCCTACTGACAATATCTAATGAATATTCAACTCATTTAGGGTTTTTGGATTGTGAGTCGATCTAAATGGGTTGAACATCCATGAGGAACCGAGTCATAAAATAGATTGAAAATATTATGGTACAAATCATTTTTTAAAAAAAATAAGTTTGACTAGCAATAAAATGAGTTAATCCGTTATCTTCTAAACTTTTTCGTTAAAAGGGACCATAATTGGTAAAAAAAAATTTAAGTGGGACTAAAATTGGTGACTAAAACATATGGGGATCAAAACTGGAATGACTCATGTTATGAGAGATCAAAAATGAATTTAAGCCTTATTACAAAAAGAACAGTTCTTATATTATAGGATTAGGAGTAAATGAATTTTTCATGCACCTAGTTAAAAAAAACGGAAATAAAATGGAAAAAAATTGGTTGCGGATCCGTGTTCGAACGCGCCTAACAGCCCGCCTAATCAGCCGTCCTATCCCCTACTTTACATCAAACACAATCCGGCGGATCAAATCAAAATCAAATTCAAAATTTTTTTGGGAGCCCGAGTTGTACGGACTTTACACCAATATAGATAAAAAGCAATGGAAACGGGCGGTTTTGGATTTTATTTTCCATTCGAAGAAGCTACAACGCTCTTAAACCTCTCCACTCGACCCACGACCTCCACAGAAAAATGAAGCAAGAAGAGCACGTTCGATAACGGAACCGATCCACTTCAACGGTAGAAGACTACTATAAAATGGAGATTCAACAGCAGACGAATCGACATTATTGGTTTTGAAGAAGCAAAAGAAGAAAAACGCATCATTTTTGAATGGGGGAAGAAAAAACTTCGAACAAATCGTACAAAGATAGCTAGGGTTAAGCACGTTACAAGTGAAGCAAAAGCAAAAAGAATTGAAAGGTGCATGGAATGTATGTTTATAACAAATTTTGAACTCATATTTACAGTTTAGGGTTATTTGATGTTGTTCATAATGGTCATACTTTCTATTTTGGTGTAAAAAACACAAAACAGTTGGGAGACCGAAAAAAATTGTTGGTGTAAAGAGACCGAGGACAAAAAAGTCTGCAAAGAAGCAGATAAAACAGTAACAAAACGTAAGATTTTGCAGTTTTAAAGAGACCAATGACAAAATACTTATATTTTGTTGTAAAGTATGAAGGAAAACAGAACAAGCCCGAACTAAATCGAAAATCTCACTTTCGTGCTATGCATTTCAGAATCAGAGACTTTCGACTCGACTCAGGCTCAAATTCATTTCTCCTGAACGGATCTAGGCTTATACTAATTCAATATATTAAAACGACATGCTAAAAATTAAATCTTTAATTTAAAGTGGAAGTCTTAAAGATTATACCTTTGAAGCGTGTCCCTAGCAATAAGAAAACCAAAGCTAAAAATCTCGCTATTTACCGCCCGGGACCAATCACGAGAAAATCCCGATAACAACTCCGTATCTACCTCGAAATCGCGTGGGAGACTATCCACAAGGTAGTTAAGACATTAAGGAAGAGATCCATATGAGACCCACTTCGAAAAACTCGTCAGATCCTCAACAGATCGTTGCCCGAGGATTACTGTGCTTATTTACTGCCTACTACCTTTTTACTGCCTAGCTACGAAATCCACTCGAAATCCCAAGGAAAACTCCAAACAACCTCAAATTTGGGTGGGCAAGTGTCTACGAGGTGGATAAAGACACTGGCGAAGAAATTCAAAGAAACCAATTCAAGAAACTCACATATCTGAAAAACAGATCTAACCCGGGAAACTGATTCTAATATGAAAACCCACACCGCCTCAATAAAACTTCGTGGGTAAGCTATTTGCTCGTAGATCTAGACTTTGGAGAACCAAAAGGAATGAGCCAAAGGATCAACGCAACAAATAAACAAATCCCACTATGAAAATGCACCAAAACGACGCTGAAAAATCCAAAAAACGCAGGTAGCGCTAACTGCCCAGAAAAACCTGCGTTTTTTCACAGGCTAAGTTTCTCGAACAAGAAAGATTGCAAACCGACTTCGAAAACGAATTACAAGAAAGATCGCAAACCGACTTCGAAAACGAATTCTCAATAAGGAAGAAAAAATTCTCTCTCTAGGCTTGTCTTTCTCACTCTAAGGCATTTGCCTAATGTCTTCAAATGTGCATAACATTAGCTATTTATAGGGAGCTCCTTGGGAGACTTAGTGGGCTTTTGAGTTGGGCCTTAGTGCTTGACTTTGGTTGACCCCTTAGTCTTCAGTCTTCCCTAGACTAATCAACTCCAATCGATCCTTTCGAATTAATTTCTTAACCCACTTTGTTAATTTAATTTAATCGAACTCTTAGGATTAATTAATTCATATAGAATTAATTTTCTTAATCTACTTTATCAAGTAAATATTAATTAAACCTTTAGGATTAATTAATTGACTTTATCGATTAGTCAAACGCATAATTAGTCGTACCACTAACGGACCAATTATGGAACTACAGCTCAAAAATGACTTTACATCGCGCCACTTTATTTTCTTCTATCTCCCCACATTAAAGATCTAGTGCTCGTCGGTTTATCAATTTACTGACAAACTAATTCACCAACTTCTTGGTATTCGAGATTAGTACCACTCGACTTTCTTATTATACCGGACGTAAAGTCCACTGGCCAGTTTTAGTACAATAAACCTTACGAGCTCATCTCGGGAACACCATCAACCCGACGAACCGGTACGTGGATTCTTTCGACTAGCAACGGCACGTAAGTAGCTAAACACCGCATACCCAACCTACCGAGTTATAGGCCTCAATTGACCACACTCTTTGGCACATCAAAGCATACGATATCCAACTCTCACGCCTGTCCCAATCTCGGGATTGAGAGACTGAATACTAGGACCGAATTGACTACGTTGATCAGTACAAGTCAATTCTATCCAAACTGGTCGTGCTCAATATGCCCCGGGCATATCCGTGTGATTTAATTAGTCTAGATAAACTAATTTTCAAACCACACGATAACCTATACCGATAGTATGTTCAGACTATCTCAGTTACGAGCATACTTTTTATATATCAATACTTTAACCAATAACGGTATCTACTGTGTCTTTCCACACCCCGTTATCTAGTTCTATGATATAATGGAATAATTTAATACTGAAACAAAATGATATGTCATCTGTGGATATTAGTTTTTGATACAAGCTATAGCTTTTCTGTATTCAAAACTAACAATCTCCCACTAATACTCAAAGCTATGCTAAGAAGTACAAAAACTGTCCAACTCGCTGTTACACTGCTGTCATAATGAAATCTATAGAATACCTTTAAGCTCACTCATATGGCTCCCTCAAGAATCTGACTCCCATGCCCTCCACATGTCTCTCAAAAACCTTTAGGGTCAATGGCTTTGTGAAAGGATCTGCAAGGTTATCATCTGATGCTATCTTGGCCACGGTCACATCTCCTCTCTTTACGATCTCTCGTATCTAGGTGGTACTTGTGCTCTATGTGTTTACTCGCTTTGTGGCTCGTGGTTCCCTCGAGTTAGCAACTGCACCATTGTTATCACAGTAAACTGTGATATACCTTGGCAACTAGAGAACCACATCTAAGTCTACTAGGAAGTTCCAGAGCCATACAGCTTCTTTCGCTGCCTCTGATGCAGCAACGTACTCAGCCTCCATGGTGGAGTCCGCCAAGCATTTCTGCTTGACAATCCGCCATAATATGGCTCCACCTCCTAGAGTAAACACAAACCCAGAGGTAGACTTACTCTTGTCCATATCACCTTGAAAGTCTGAATCTGTGTAACCCAATGGTACAAGCTCCTGCGCTCTATAAACTAGGACATAATCTCTCGTCCTACGCAAGTACTTGAGAATGCATTTTACTGCCTCCCAGTGAGCCTTCCCAGTGTTACTCTGATATCTGCTAACCTTGCCAACGACAAAGCAAATATCAGGTCTCGTACAAAACATAACATACATGAGGCTACTGTTAGTTTTGAATACAGAAAAGCTATGGCTTGTATCAAAAACTAATATCCACAGTTGAAATATTATTTTATTTCGATATAAATTTGTTCCTTTATATCATAGAACTAGATAACGGGGTGTGGAAAGACACAGTAGATACCGTTATTGGTTAAAGTATTGATATATTAAAAGTATACTCGTAACCGAGATAGTCTGAACATACTATCGGTATAGGTTATCGTGTGGTTTGGAAATTAGTTTATCTAAACTAGTTTAAATCATACGGATATGCGGCATATTGAGCACGACCAGTTTGGATAGAATTGACTTATACTGATCGGCGTAGTCAATTCGGTCCTAGTATTCAGTCTCTCAATCCCGAGATTGGGACGGGCGTGAGAGTTGGATATCGTATGCTTTGATTTGCCAAAGAGTGCGGTCGATTGAGGCCTATACCTCGGTAGGTTGGGTATGCGGTGTTTAGCTTCTTACGTGCCGTTGCTAGTCGGAGGAATCCACGTACCGGTTCGCCGGGTTGATGGTGCTCCCGAGATGAGCTCGTAAGGTCTATTATACTAAACCCGGCCGGTGGACTTTATGTTTGGTATAATAAAAGGACGAGTGGCACTAATCTCGGATACCAAGAAGTCGGTGAATTAATTTGTCAGTAAATTGATAAACCGTCGAGCGCAAGATCTTTAATGTGGGGAGATAGAATAAAATATAATGGCGCGATGTAAAGTCATTTTCGAGCGGTAGTTCCATAATTAGTCCGATAGTGGCACGACTAATTATGAATTTGACTAATCGACAAGGTGAATTAATTAATCCTAAAGGTTTAATTAATATTTAATCGACAAGGTTAATTAAGAAATTAATTCTATTTGAATTAATTAATTCTAAGGGTTCGATTAAATTAAATTAACAAAGTGGGTTATGAAATTAATTCAAATGGGTCGATTGGAGTTGATTAGTCGGGAAAGACTTAGCGGTCAACGAAAGTCAAATTGAAAGGCCCAACTCGAGAGCCCATTAGGTCTCCATTAGAGCTCCTATAAATAGAAAGCTTAAGGCCAAAGAAACTTAAGAAAATCTTGCAAGACATTTATGTCTTCCTTAGAGTGAGAAAGTTCTAGAGAGAAACTCTCTTCCCTTTCGAGTTTTCTTTCAAAAATGAATTTGGATTCTCACTTCTTGATTTAGATTAAGCTTGAAAGATTAAACTTTTAGATAGCCCATCGATTTTTGGAGTTGCCCACTGCTGGAATTACTGTTCACGGGGTACTGTTTATCGGCACTGTTTACGCCGAAATTACTGTTCACGCCGGACACTGTTCACTCCGGGGTGCTTGATCCAGCTGGGTTTGTGTTGATCTCTTCCTTGGGTTGGTGATCCACAATCCCGGTTGTCCAGATCGTGACCGGAGTTGAAGTGGGTTCGATTTTATTGGTGAGAAAAGTAGTGGGCAGCAGTTTTTTGGGTTAAAGGTTTGATCTTTTGGGCAGACTTCGATAGATTATTGCCCACGCAATATTCGAAGTTTTCTCGGAGTAATCTTTTGGATTTCTTGTGGAATTCGCATAAAGATTGGATTTTTCTTATTGCGTTTGACTTCGTTACAAAGGTATAATCTTTAATCCTTCTGCTTTTAATTAAAGATGAAATCTTTGTGCGTTAGATGTCGTTTTAATAAATTAAATAAGTATACGTCAAGATCCGTTAGTGGGTAAATGAATTTGAGCATGAGCTTGGTCGAAAGCTTCCGATTCTGGAATGCATTGCACGAAAGTGAGGTTTTCGATTTAGCCCGTGCTTGTTCTGTTTTCCTTCAGCTACCCACTGCAGAAGCATAGGGTACCGCCTGTATGGCATCTATCTCCTCAGCAGTCTTGGGACATTGCTACTTAGACAAATGCACCCCATTCCTGAAAGGTAATGAACCCCTCTTGGAGTTCTGCATGTTAAAACGGGCCAGAATCGTATCTATGTAGGATGCCTAGGAGAGTGTCAGATAACGTTTTCTATGATCTCGAATAATCTTGATCCCAATGATATGTCTAGCCTCTCCCAAATCCTTCATATCAAATTGCCTGGATAACCATGCCTTTACGTCTGACAACACCTTTTTACTGTTGCCAATCAGAAGGATGTCATCTACGTAAAGTATGAGGAACACCTCCATGTAACCATCACGCCTGCGATATACACATTGCTCATCCGAACACTGAGTGAATCCATAGGACCGGATAACCTCGTCAAAACGGATGTTCCAAGATCTGGATGCTTGCTTAAGTCCATAAATGGACCTCCTAAGCCTGCATACCTTGTGCTCTTGGCCCTGAACAATGAAACCCTCTGGTTGCTGCATAAAGATGGTCTGCTCAAGACTTCCATTAAGGAAAGCTGTCTTGACGTCCATCTGCCAAATCTCATAGTCCATATGAGCAGCTATAGCCAAGAGAATCTGGATCGACTTAAGCATAACTACCGGGGAAAATGTCTCCTCATAATCGATACCCTCTTTTTGAGTATACCCCTTCGCCACAAGCCTAGCCTTGAAGGTCTCAACCCTCCCGTCAGATCCTCTCTTTCGCTTGTAGACCCATTTGCACCCAATAGGCCGAAACCTATCAGGAAGGTCTACCAGCTCCCAGACCTGATTTGAGTCCATAGAACCCATCTCAGCAATCGTCGCTCTCTGCTAAGAATCTGCATCTTTATCTTGGAGAGCCTCATTGTAGCTAACTGGGTCTGGTTCATAAGTGCCAGGGATAAAGTCCGAAGACTTACCCAAACCCATGTACCTCTCGGGCTGTCTGAAAATCCTCCCACTATGACGAGGCGCAGCCTGTGTAAGAGCATCATCTGTGATAGTGTGTGCAGTCTCTTGTGGTGTATCTTCCTGTACTGGTGCATATGGAATAATAGATTGTCTTCTAAGCACTTCTAATACTACATTGCTGCTTGACTTGTGATCTAAAACATAGTCCTCCTCAAGAAATCTGGCATTAGCCTTGATCACCACCTTCTAATCCTGAGCTCTATAAAATAGACCACCTCTCGTTCCTTTGGGGTAGCCTATAAACAGCATAGCCTTGGTTTTTGCCTCTAACTTACTTGCATCTGCCTCGAGCACATATGCTGGACAACCCCAAATCCTGAGATGTCTCAGACTAGGCTTTCGACCAGTCCACAACTCTACTGGGGTCGAAGGCACAGACTTAGATGGCACAAGGTTGACGATAAAACATGTTGTCTCTAAGGCATAACCCCAAAACGAGATAGGCAACTCACCGTAACTCATCATTGATCTAACCATATCCATAATAGTCTTGTTCCTCCTCTTCGCTACACCATTCTGCTGGGGTGTGCCAGGTACAGACAATTGGGACTGAATACCATGCTCTGACATAAAGGACCTAAATTCACTAGAGAGGTATTCGCCACCACGATCAGATCGCAAGGCCTTGATACTCTTACCCAGATGGTTCTCCACCTCAGCCTTAAACTCTTTGAACTTGCCAAAGCATTCAGACTTGTGGCGCATCAGGTATATGTATCCATATCTAGAGTAATCATCTGTGAATGTCACGAAATACTCATAACCACCTCTAGCCTGAACTGACATAGGCCCACACAAGTCAGAATGAATCAACTCTAAAACCTCCTAGGCCCTATACCCCTTTGCCTTGAAAGGCCTCTAAGTCATCTTACCCTCCAAGCAGGACTCGCAGGTCGGATAGCTGCCAATCTCTAATGAGCCCAAAGACCCATTATTGACCAACCTTTGAATCCTAATAAGGTTGACGTGACCTAGTCTTAGGTGCCAAAGATAAGTTTGATTCAATGGGGAAGACTCTTTTATCTTATTATGATTCGGTGATGAGTTACTAGTTTCAGTTTATTGCATTACTGGGAAGTATGTCTTGATTAAAAACAGATTGTCAACTAATGTACCAGAATATATAAGCTTCTGGTTCTTTCTAATAAAAAAATAATTATCAGAAAAAACACACTTATAACCATCCAAAATAAGTCTCGAAACTGAACGCAAGTTCTTCCGAAAACTGGGTACATAAAGACAATCTTTTAAATTTAAAACAGAGTCTGAAAAATAAAGACATAAAACTTCCACTACAACAACATAAACTCTAGTAGTATCACCGAGGTAAACCTGCAACTCTCCCTCTCTAAGCAGACAGGCCACTTGGAACCCTGCAAAGAATTACAAACGTGATCAGTGTCTCCTGAATCTACACACCAAGTATCCGTGGGAATCGCCGCTAAAAACGTCTCAGTAACTAGAGAAAATTTGCACATACCTCGAGGCTTCTGGCAATCCTTCTTCTAATGTCCTACTTTGCCACATCTGAAACACTTGCCTTTGGGCTTGTGCTTCTTGGCAATGCCCGCCTTGGGTCTATGATCAGCAGCTCCTGCTTTCTGGCCTCTCTTCCTCTTATGCTTCCTGGCTTTGGGCCCAACAGAGGAACCCGAGGGACCAACAATAGCCAAGGCTTGCTTCTTCTCTGCGAAGAGGCCCTTAGCAGACACCAATGAAATCATGAGCTCGGGAAGTGAATATGAGAGCTTCCCCATATTGTAGTTCAACCGAAACTGCTCAAAACTGGGGGGCAAGCTCTGGAGGATGATATCGACCAGGGTATCCCCATCAATATCACCTCCCAATACCTCGATCTCATTGATACAGCTCATCGTGTCCAATATGTGATCCCTCAGCGGTAAGGACAATGTCCAGGTTACATTTTCAATTAATGTTATTAGGACTCGTAAGTTTGTTTTGATTTAGTATGACAGCTAGCGGGTTGAACGACATACCAACGACTGAAAAATAAACAATCAAGTTTCAGTATTACTTTTTTCAAAAATATTGATATCCTCAAAAACAATATAATCTCCATCGACATCTCTCACACTGGGATTAACGCAGGTAACACGGGTGAACGTCTACGCTAACCCACATTCATTCGAGAAGAACCAAAGTTCATTAATTTCACTATCTGACCAGCGATCTTATGATCAATGAAATTAATAGTCAATGCTTTTAGCCGTACACATAAATAGTGTAACCTCGAGGGAGGAATACTATAAATAGTACACTAAGTGTATGCCATTACGTGACTTCTAAGTTTGTTAGTTAGGATACTAATGCGCCCTCAGCAGAGAGGGTGTCACACCTTTCTCCAATTAAACTCACTATAGTCATCCCTTCAGAAATTCATTCTAGTGATATCTGTGATTGAAGACTTATCCGCATGGAGGAAGGCCATAATACCAACTCATAAGAATAACCACGTCACCAATGAACCCGTAATGGAGGCCATGGGGATATTTACCAACCCGCTCCCACTTAGATTTTTAAATTTGAGGATTTTGCCGTTTTAACATGCAATATCTTAACAAAGGATATTCGCACCCATAAAACTGTTGGAGTTTTAATTTGCGAAAATCTACCTTAGTTAATTGCACTTTACTTTTTAAAACGTTTTGGTTTTCGTTCATGCAAATAAATCGAAAACACACAATCAACGAAAAGAGATAAATACGAAAAATTAAAGAAATAAAATTTCCTGACTATTATGGTCTTCTCTATTGTTGATTCCTTAACGCCTGGTGACATGTCCCGTCATGTCTCTCCCACTCGTTATTTGGATTCCTCTCAATTTACCCGGATTTTCTCAGTTTTCTACGTCATTAGGAAATCACCCAAAATTACGAGAAACCAAAACCCACGAAAATAAGTTACCCAAAATAACGTGTTCGTCATAATACATAAATTCCTATATACAAGGTTTTTCTAAGAATTTAAAGACGACAACATTAGATTAAATCCTACTACAGGATTTATCCAATCCTACACGGCTTCCAGCTCATGGTTATTACTATTACAGACATTTCCATTCAAAAACAATATGAGCCCGGACATGTCCCGGGGTTTATGAATGAAAAATAAATTCTACCATAATAGCCGGGAAACTAATAACCACATGTTTAAACATTTCGACAAAAACAATAATGCCAAAATAAAGCCGTGTAATAAATTAAACAAGTATAAAGCCAAAACACTCGCTCTGATACCATTTTGAAGGAAAATAGAAAAAGCCCGGGCTAAATCAAAAATCTCACTTTCGTGCTATGCATTCCAGAATCGGAGACTTTCGACTCAGCTCAGGCTCATATTCATTTCCCCTAAACGGATCTAGGCTTCTACTAGTTTAATATATTAAAACGACATGCTAAAAATTAAAATTTTAATTTAAAGTGGAAGTCTTAAAGATTATACCTTTGAAGCATCTCCTTAGCAATAAGAAAACCAAAGCTGAAAATCTCACTGTTTACCGCTCGGAACCAATCACGAGAAAATCCCGATAACAACTCCGTCTCTACCTCAAAATCTTATGGGCAACTATCCAAAAGGTAGCTAAGACACTAAGGAAGAGATCCATATGAGACCCACTTCGAAAAACTCGTCAGATCGTCAGCAGATCGTTGCTCGAAAATTACTGTGCTTATTTACTGCCTGCTGCCTTTTTACCGCCTAGCTGCGAAATCCACTCGAAATCCCAAGGATAACTCCAAACAACCTCGAACTTGGGTGGGAAAGTGTCTACGAGGTGGCTAAAAGCACTGGAGAAGAAATCCAAAGAAACTCACTTCTAGAAACTCACAGATCTAGCCTGGGAAACTAATTCTAATCTGAAAACCTACACCGCCTCAATAAAACTTTGTGGCTAAGCTATTTTCTCGTAGATCTAGACTTTGACGAACCAAAGGATCAACGCAACAAATAAACAAAGCCCACTATGAAAATGCACCAAAACGGCGCTGAAAAATCCAAAAAACGCAGGCAGCGCTAACTGCCTGGAAAAAGAGAGGCGAACGGACTTCTCGAGCGGCGTTTGAACTTCCAGTTGGTGGTCTTGGGCTTCTAGAATCATGGGCTAAGTTTCTCAAACAAGAAAGATCACAAACTGACTTCGAAAAAGAATTCTCAATAAGGAAGAAAGAATTCTCTCTCTAGGCTTGTCTTTCTCACTCTAAGGCATTTGCCTACATGGTTTCTAATGTCTTTAAATGTGCCTAACATTAGCTATTTATAGGGAGCTCCTTGGGAGACCTAGTGGGCTTTTGAGTTGGGCCTTAGTGTTTGACTTTCGTTGACCCCTTAGTCTTCCCTAGACTAATCAACTCCAATCGATCCTTTCGAATTAATTTCTTAACCCACTTTGTTAATTTAATCCACTTTGTCAATTAAATATTAATTAAACCTTTAGGATTAATTAATTGACTTTATCGATTAGTCAAACGCATAATTAGTTGTACCACTAACGGACCAATTATGGAACTATCGCTCAAAAATAACTTTACATCGTGCCACTTTATTTTCTTCTATCTCCCCACATTAAAGATCTAGTGCTCGTCGGTTTATCAATTTACTGACAAACTAATTCACCGACTTCTTGGTATCCGAGATTAGTACCACTTGACTTTCTTATTATACCAGACGTAAAGTCCACTGGCCAATTTTAGTACAATAAACCTTACGAGCTCATCTCGGGAGCACCATCAACCCGGCGAATTGGTACGTGGATTTCTCCGATTAGCAATGACACGTAAGTAGCTAAACACCGCATACCCAACCTACCGAGGTATAGGCCTCAATTGACCGCACTCTTTGGCACATCAAAGCATACGATATCCAACTCTCAAGCTCATCCCAATCTTGGGATTGAGAGACAGAATACTAGGACCGAATTGACTACGCCGATCAGTACAAGTCAATTCTATCCAAACTGGCCGTGCTCAATATGCCCCGGGCATATCCGTGTGATTTAATTAGTCTAGATAAAGTAATTTCCAAACCACACGATAACCTATACCGATAGTATGTTCAAACTATCTCAGTTACGAGCATACTTTTTATATATCAATACTTTAACCAATAACGGTATCTACTGTGTCTTTCCACACCCCGTTATCTAGTTCTATGATATAATGAAACAATTTAATACTGAAACAAAATGGTATGTCATATGTGGATATTAGTTTTTAATACAAGCCATAGCTTTTCTATATTCAAAACTAACAAAGTACTGTTCTGTTGGTGTAAAGTACTGTATGTTGATGTAAACTGATGAATTTTGGTGTAAAGTACTAATTTCTTGGTCTAAAATAATGTTCGTTTGTGTAAAAATATCGACCTGTATGTTGGTGTAAAGTGCTGACAGTTGGTGTAAAGTACTGTTTGTTTGTGTAAAATGATAATTGTTAGTGTAAAGTAGTTTTTGCTGGTTCAAAATGATGTTGGTTGGTTTAAAATATTCGTTCTGATTTGTTGGTAAAAAGTTATACTTGTTTATGTAAAGTGCTGACAGTTTGTGTAAAGTACTGTTTGTTGGTGTAAAGTATGCTGGTTTAAAATAATATTGGTTGGTTTAAAATGTTCGTTCTGATTTGTTAGTGTAAAGTGCTACTTGTTTATGTAAAGTGATGATTGTTGGTATAAAGTACTGTTCGTTTGTGTAAACTGCTAATTGTTGGTGTAAAGTACTGTTCGTTTGTGTAAAATGATGATTGTTGGTGTAAAGTAGTGTTTGCTGGGTTAAAATGATGTTGGATTATGTAAAATGTTCGTTCTAATTTGTTGGTGTAAAGTTCTACTTCTTTATGTAAAGTGCTGACAGTTGGTGTAAAGTATTGTTAGTTGGTATAAAGTACAATTTATTGGTGTAAAATGCAGCTCATTTGTGTAAAATGCTTGTACTGATTTGTTAGTATAAAGTACTGTTATTTGGTGTAAAATTCTATTCACTTGTTGATGTGCGTGTAGGCAAAAGAAAGAAGGCCTTTTAAGAAGATTCTGACGATAATTTCCAAGAAATGATGACTTTAGAAAAATTTAAGCAATAAATGAATGAGAAAGGGATAAAGCTGAGAAAAAGAAAGCTGATAAAGCTGAGAAAAAGAAATCTTAGAAAGCTGGGGAAGAAAACAAAAAGGATCATAAAAAAAAGAAGCGAAGCTTGCTCTTGAAATATTAGAGCAAAGAAGCAAAAAAGTGCATGACCTAGTTGAAGTGGCAGACCAGGGAGAATCAGAAGAAGACCAATGGGGGAAGAAACAAAGGCAAGATTCTAGTCAATAACTTCTGCTGCTGGAATATAATCACTACTCACAGAACTCAGTGAACCCCAAAGGGAACAACTGACAAGTGTGGGACTGGGCTCCCTGTTCCACATTGACTACGGGAGGTTTCCAAATTCGTTCGGCCAGTACTTGATATCGAAAATCAACACCCAAATAAACACATTGGAGTTGGATGCAGGCCCAATTCCAATTAATGAAACTGATGTCGAATCAGTAATGAGATTCCCTGGTAGGGAAGTAGCTGTTAAGGAATACACCATGAAGGATAAAAATTCTGATATCTACATGGAAGACAATAAGAAGTGGGATCTGAGGCACCCAGTTCCACCAAATAAGGCTATGATATCAACAACAAACTAGGTGAACTACATCAAGAGCAAGAGGGACACGGCCCTGGAATTCCTTCAAGACTTCTTGATATTTATGGTATTAACTCTCATCCACAGCAATGGGACCAATACCGTTCAATACCGATATTTGAAATCATTAAGGTTGGTCGAGAATATCATGAAGCTGAACTGGAGAAAATACATCCTCGATCGCTTGATGGAGAGCATAAAGGAATTGAGAGCACATCTAAGAGGCCAATTCACGGGGCCTCTTACATTTGTTGTGGTATATTTTACATCATGTATATCAGAGTCTGATGTAAACTGCCACTTTACATAACTTATTCATGTAAAGTTGCACTTTACATCATAATTTTTATTTTGTTCCTAACTCGAATATGATGTTTTTGGCACTATCGCAGTTGTTATACGCTGATAGGCTTGGGTATTCGAAGGTCAATACCAATGATTGTCTTATCCCAACAATCCAAAATTGACCCCAATGTAAGCTGATGGAGCTTGCACAAAGAAAAAAAACTCTGGGGAACGAGCAGAATAAGAGAACGCCCTCAAGAGGATGATGAGTTATATGAGGTTTGTATTTAACTTGATGTCAAAAAACATTACTTTTATAGCCACATGTAATGTTTAACATTTTGTTGGTAGGATGATGAAGGTGAATCATTCCCCGATGGATGAGATGAAACAGAAGGAGATGAAACAGTTAGTGATGAATCAAATGGAAATCAGTGGGATGATGATGCAGGGCAGGAACCAGATAATGAGAAGGGGAAAGAATCAATGGATAGATATGGGGAGGAATCAGTAGAGGAAGCTGCGGACGAATCCGTACAGGAAGCTGGGCAGGCAAGTAGACATGAAGGGGATGAAACTCAAGGGCAACAATCATTTGATATAAAACAATGCTAATTTACATCAATATCTGATGTAAAATATCACTTTACATCATACTTGATGTAAAGTGGCATTTTACATCAAGGTTTGATGTAAAGTGTTATTTTACATCAATATACTACTTTCTCATCTAACTTTATTTTAATATTTTTTGCATTATCACAGTTGTTGGAGGAACTAGCAGAAATGGTTGGCATGCAAGACAAGGAAGTTGACATGCAAGAGGAGGCAAGTCTACATGAGGTAGAAGCTCCTGTGCAAAAAGAAACATCTCTGCGGTAGTGATGGTTGAAGCTGCAGGCGATCAAATGCCAGAACTGATTCTGGAGTTGGGGATGAGGTAATGTTCAAACATGAGACATGTTTACATAAATCTATTGCTTTTGTTTCTCATTCGTTTGATGTTTTTGCCATTGTCACAGTTGTTAGAGGCTGTAAAAGTGGATGAGGGTGATGCAAATAGGGATCCAACTGCTTCGGATATGATAATATCTATTATGGAAGAGGGGAACCCTTCTGCGTCTGAAAAACAGGATCCTATGGAAGAGCTAAATATCATAATGATATTAATAGTCTTTTGACATGAAAAAATTGATGTAAACCGTACAATATGTTTACAGGATCCTATGGAACTTGTAGGGAGGCTTATAGAGATGTACATTAAACTGGGGAAATTTAGTATATCGTTCATAGACTACTTGGAAAAAGTAAGGGCTTCAAATAATCCAGATCTGTGGACATTACAATCGATCCTGGATGATGTACAAAATATGATAGTTGACCTCTAGAAAGCAGTAGACAATCAGGAGGAGGAAACTGAAGAGAAAGAGGTAAGCATAGCACTGATTAGTTGGTGTAAAGTTCTACTTGTTGGTTTAGAATGTTGATCTTTGGTGTAAAATACTGCTTGTTTGTTTCAAATGATGTTGCTTGTTGTAAAATGATCTTTCTGATTTGTTGGTGTAAAGTGCTACTTGTTTGTGTTAACTGCTGATCGTTGGTGTAAAGTATTGTTCGTTCTGACTTGTTGGTATAAAGTACTGTTCGTTCTGATTTGTTGGTGTAAAGTGCTACTTGTTTGTGTAAACTGCTGGTCGTTGGTATAAAGTACTGTTCGTTCTGACTTGTTGGTGTAAAGTAGTGTTCGTTCTGATTTGTTGGTGTAAAGTGCTGTTCTTACTAATTTGTTGGTGTAAAATGCTATTACTGATGTGAAATACTTATGTAAAATACTTGTATTAATGTTTTGCTTATGTTCAGAGGAAACCAGGAAGCAAATACCGAGAGGGGCAAACCTGTAGAGATGATAGAAACACCCCAAAACAACAAAATACCAGATGGACAGGTATTTATGTAAAATAATGTGCATTTTTTATTTAAAATCCCTATGTTCATGGAATGATGTTGAATGATTATATAATAACAATTTGCAGCCAACAGACACACCAGACACACAGTTTTTAAAACAAATGTGTCTGCTGGCTAATGTTGTTGAAAAAAGCTTTGGGCAGACGGGCATTCCTATGAAGAAAAAACGCCAACAACTCCATCTTTTGATCTAGAATTTTCACAAATAACGCCAGTCCGTTAGGTTAATAAATTTTAGGAAACTGAAACAGAGAAAACGCCGGATGTGGATGGAGCAATTGCCTTGGTTCATGCGTCCATTCAAGATGTTCAATCCCACTTGGTAAGGAAACTCGAATTCACGGCTCAACCATTGCTTGCAGACGATGCAGACGATGCTGACTTTGAGTAAGTAATTTTATTATCTCCCGTTTGATGTAATTTAACATTGAATATTGAATGAACTATTTGAATTCAACCTTTTAGCGTAATCATGGGAGATCCTGACAGCACTGAAGAGGTAGCTGCATTCCTTTTGAACAGGGCATATAGAGAAGTAAAAAAAAACAAGAAAATTGTTATCTCCTTACATCACCAGCTGGAGGAAAGATACACTTGCGAGTCTCTCGGAAAAGGATATAATTATCAATGACTACGCACTGTTACCTGCAGATGCAAGCAAAGGCAGATCAATCAAGTCAGTATTCTTGCCTTACATCACTCTATTTTATATAAGTCAGTTTATACCAATCTAGTTTACATCAACATTGTCTTTATAACACTTGGCAACGAGCAACTATTTGGTGGGGATGGAAATCTTACCATCGACAAGGAACAGATGTCAAGTATGATTTGGGGACAATGGTTGGATACAGCCATCAGTGATTATTGGTCATACCACTTAAATAGAACAAAAAATTTGACACAAAGTGAGAAACCTTCAAAGTTTTACTTCACACTACAGTTTTCGGTAAGTTAATAGTTATCCACTACTTTACATCACTTTGACACAAAGTGAGGAACCTTCAACTTTCTGCGTGATACGGTTTGATCGTAACCTCTCTATTTTACATATACAAAATGTTGCAGCTCATTGTGAACGACGTGAGAATGCCCATAGGAAAGAACAAAACATGTGTACACAGATTCTCTTCACAAATGACATCGGAGTTATCGTTCATCAAGAAAAACAAAGGTTTTTTTCAGCCGTCCATGGTAATGATTACCCCTTTTTCATACTTTACATCATATTTAAGAAAACAAACTCATACTTCTGTATAGATAATGCAGGTATTCTTCCCAATTCACCTAGGGAACCACTACGTGTTGGTGTGCATCAACAGCAACAAAAAATAGGTGATACTGTTTGACAACGCAGGCGGAGACTCAGGATCCTACGGTGGTCTTCCCAAGAAATTAGTAAGTGCAATTTACCATAAAAATTGTGTAAAATGTTAATGTATTTAATATCATTTAATACTGCTACAGGTATGCTACTTCCAAGACTGGACTACAGATACACCTTGGTCTAAACGCTATGAGAAGTGCTACTTTTGAAAATGGATCTGTTGGTGTATGTGCCCTAATGAGGGCTATTTATGTAAATAAACTTTGAGGGTTATTTATGTAAATAAGACATATGTCGTTTGATTGATTATTTAATCTGATGAGTTAATTTCATGATAATTATATTCTTGTGCATATCTAATTTCATGAAATCAATCCGCTAAAAGAAACACTCCATGGACTAATAGATCATGAGTGATTCTTTTGAGTATACTCGTACGAGGATCCTTAGACCAGAAATCACTGCATGGTCTTAGGTGGATTATGGTGTACTTTGACATACGCCTAACGGGACTGTAACAGGTTGCCAAGTATGGATATGATTGGGTACACTATGAGTCACGCTAAGATATGTAGGTGAAGTGATGAGACTACAAATCTCTGTTAAGTGAGAGATGATATCCGGGCCACTTGATAGTGAACTGAGAAGTGCATGGCCATGCCCGAGAAATGATAATTGTTATCATTTGCTCAAATAGAATCAGTGTCACTGAGAGATCAAGTAAAATTGTTTAGCTTAATAAGGATGATGGTTCCATGCCTTATACTAAATGGGATATCGATGTACAGGACCGTACATAGTATGCTTAGAAAGGTTGCGTTGAATTACCATTTGACCATCCATTCTAAATTGAGTAGTCATCATGTCTTGCTAGAGGCCACTGATGATTTATGGATTAATCTGTGAGATTAATTTATCCATTGTCAATTTGGAATGGACCTACAGGATTGCACGTAAGTGAGTTCGAAGATTCTTGACAGTACTAGGTATAATTGTTATACTTAGAAGAATAATATTAGATTAAATAGTTTAATTAAATATTATTGAGAAGTTTTCGGGTATTAATTAATAGTTAATTAATTACTCAAGAAGAATTGAGAGAGACTGACAAATCAAGGGACCTAGTTGCAATTGAGGTTCTTGACCCATCAGTCTGATCCATGGGTAAATGGTTTGATCCATGGGTCAAGTAAAACCCAAATCAGTTAAAGTAAAATATTATATTATATTTTATAATATTAATATTTTATTTATTAACCACCCGGTGGTTGAGCATTTTGGTTATCAGACTTCGTTTATTAAACAAGTCTGTTGACAGAATTTGGAGGATGACGAGAAAATTGTTTTCTATTTAAAATTCTCTCTCTCTCTCTTCCAAAAGGAAAAACTTCTTTAACAGGAATCTACTAGCATCGAAGAACTCCGGTGCCTGAGAGTAGAGGACGCTTCAAGGAAGTGTTATAGAAAAATGACAAAACGCCATCTTCTCAGAGGAGCCAGGCGACTGCACAACCGATTACGCTTCAAGGGTAAGACTTGATCCTTAGTGTTTAGGAATTCCGCCGTTATTTTGAATTAAATGCCTAAACACGATCTAACATGATCTACGTTGACCTTAAATGGAAAAACCCTGACGAATTCAATTGTGGCCTCTACGTCATGAGACATATGGAGCTTTATGATTGAGCAACAAGTTTTTGACTATGACCATGACATGATTGCTGTGAAGTACAATGCTGAGATTTTAAAAACGGTAAGGGTAAAGTACCTGTTTAACTTGCTAATGTCGCCACACAATAGCCTCCTGGTTCCACTGAAGAGAAAGATATCAGATTTTTACTATAAAAACTAGGATTCAGCTGTTAAAGAATTATATTGATGTAGGACAGAGTTCTATTTGTTGTTAAGGTTTTCTACATTTCTTCATTATGTAAAAATCATCTTCTATGTTAATTTATGTTTGATTTTTTATACATCAAGTGACACTTTAAACCAACAAATCAGAAAGAATAGTGCTTTACACCAACTATCAGCACTTTACACCAACAGATCAGAACGAATATTTTACACCAACAAATCAAAAAGATCAGTACTTTACACCAATGATTAGAATTTTACATCAACAAACAATACTTTACACCAACGATCATCAGTTTACACAAATGAACAGTACTTTACACCAACAAATCAAAAATGTCAGTACTTTACACCAGCAAATAACAGTTTGCGCAAACGAACAGTACTTTACACCAACGATCAGCAGTTTACACAAACGAACAGTACTTTACACCAACAAATCAAAAAATCACTACTTTACACCAACTATCAAAATTTTACACAAACGAACAGTACTTTACACCGTTAGCACTTTACATAAACTAGAAGAACTTTACACCAACAAATCAAAACGAAGATTTTACAGTATTCAACATTATTTTAACCCAACAAACACTACTTTACACCAACAATCATCATTTTACACATACTAACAGTACTTTATACCAGCGATCAATAGTTTACACAAACGAACAGTGCTTTACACCAACAAATCAGAAAGATTAGTACTTTACACCAGCGATCAGTAGTTTGCACAAACGAACAGTACTTTACAAAAAATATTTTACATCTAAATTCCAAGCTTTTCTCTCAAAATATCATTAACGAGAATCCTTCTTTTTCCTTTGATGTTTCAATTTGACTTTATGCACCCGCTTCTCAACTGTACTCTTGAAATGAACATTCGAGACACCTCTTGTCCTCATCGAAGTGGGATCTCTAATCTTCTTCGACGAAGAAAATTCAAAATTGTTATCCACAATATCAGCTTGGGCAGCAAGTGCATCTTCAGCTTTCACATAGTACTCATCCAAAATACCGCAACCAATCTCACTAGTATGAGATAATCTAATTAAATCCAAATACCTTCTACTAGCATCTGTCATCTACAAAGATGGTGAAAAACTTGATGGTGAACACATCGACTCTTCTAAAGCATTAAACTTTCTATCACGGGAAACTGAAGCAGCTTTTGTCCACCTATTGAAGATATTCATTTGTAGAATTTTCTGCAAATAGGTAAAAAAAAAAAAAAAAAGAAGATTATAATATTTTACATCAGTTTTTACTAATTTACATCTTTGACATCAGAAGAGAAAAAATACCATAAAATTGTTCTGAAAAAGGACATGGAGGCAATGAGAACATAGAATCCCAACTTCAGAAAAATTTTTGCAAATACACTTCACAGAATAATCATTGTCATCATAAATAACAACATGACGGAATATGGGATCATTCTCATCTTCTTTTGGAATCCAAAATTCAAACACATATACACCATTTGATTGGGACTTCTGTTACATCTTCAATTTCAACATATTAAGATATTGCTTCTCAAAATATGTGTACATCTCTAGTGTGTACTTTTCACAGGCATGCCTCAACATTAGACATTGTTTAACAGGTACATCAACATTACCATGGAAGCACCTATGGTCTTCGCAAGCAGCTTGGTATCGCCAATCAAAAACAACATCGACAAATTGATGGTAAAAATCACATATTGAAGTCTTAGACAATCTTCGAGAAATATAGTTATTTGTACTTTCACTCATCTGAGAAGATAATGTTCCCCCAGAAAAATAATCCTTGCTGAAAGCAGGGCACCAATTCTTCTTTGAATCGTAAGTTTTTTTCAATCACTCTTTGTCTTCGCAACCATATTTTTGTTCCATCCTGAAAACACATAATACATGTTCACTACGGTTCTGACAATTAAATGATGTAAAATGTCATTTTTTAATCAGTCGTTGATGTAAAATTCAACAAGCAGATAAACTTACCTCTTCCAATGGTAATTAAATTCATCCACGGTGTCCACTTTGGCGAGCAATCTATAAAACAACTCAGAGAAACCTGGCTGCTGTATGAAAAAACCAATTTTGCTCTCGGGTTTTTTAATGATATGCCAAATGCAAAGACGATGGCGTGAACCAGCAAATATCTCTTGAATCGCCTTTCCCATGGATGCTGATTGATCAGTCATTACAGTTATCAGATGCTTATTGTCCATTGACCTCAAGAATGCAGAAAACAACCAAACAAATAATTCAAATTTCTCGTCCCTCAAAAAACCAATTCCAAACATGACATTCTTCCTGTGGTTGTCCAATCCGATAAATGGACCACATATCAAACCATATTTATTAGTACGATACGTGGTATCATGGATTAAAAAATCACCAACAGATTGTAATCAGTCTTCGTTTGACTATCTCTCCAAATCATATTTGTAATCAGTCTTCATTTGACTATCAAATCATATTTTTCAGAGAAGACTCATTATCCAATTCGAAATCAAAGAAAAGACCTTCCTCGTGAGAAGCCCTGTATTTCAATATATCTATCAAAGCATTAGAATCACTGCCATCAATGAATTTTTATTTTTTTTTGTTTCCAGCTCGTTGTATACATCCCTTGCTGTAAAACCAACGTTTAATCGACCTCTAGCCTACATAACATTCATTCTGGTTTATTACGTGACATAAAACAAAAATATAAATTTAACATCAGACTTCTTTTTTGTGTTAAAAATGCCAGTTTACACCGTTATTGATGTAAACTAACAGCTTACACCAACAAGAAGTACTTTACACCAACAAAAAGTACTATACACAAAGAGATCAGTACGAGAATTTTGCACATCCGAACATCATTTTACACTAATAAATAGTAATTTACACAAACTAAGATAATTGCACACCAACAAACAGTACTTTATATGAAAGAGATCAGTACTGATCTATTTGTGTAAATTACTGTTTGTTGGTGTGAAGTACAGTTTCTTGGTGTAAAGTGTCAGTTTACATCAACAATGGTGTAAACTGGAACTTTACATCAACAATGGTGCAAAATCGCACTTTACATCAAATTTGATGTAAAGTTCCAGTTTACACCAACATAATAGTACGATCATTTAACACCATCAAACATCATTTTACACCAACAAAAAGCATTTTACACAAAAAAAAAAAAATGTTTTACACAACCTCACCTCTTTATATAGAAGTTTATAACTATCACAAACAGATATCCCTGCATATTTCATTCAATGGAAAAAATCAATAGATGCTTTGGACAGCTTCCTGTGAGAACGTAACAAATGTCTTTCATTCTCCGGATACATAACGTGATTATACTTTCAGCAAACAATTCTCCTCTAATACCTTGTTCCATCATTTCTCTTTCTATCTTTCTCTAAACGAACACCAAAACCAAGATCCCAAGCATATGTGCTCCTCACTCTCGGCTGTTCTATCAACAAGAGAAGGCATTATTTCATCATCGCCCGGTTCCGAATCTGAAACAAATAAAGAATGACAGAATTTTACATCAAATGCATATTCATTAAAGAACACAAAATATATTAGAAACAATAACCTACCACAACATATTACTTGCACGGTAGAACAATTTTCGGCACTTTTGCAATCACCTAAACCATTGTCTTCAATGAAATGAACTATTTCCCCATAGAAAGTATATCAAACTCAGTTAACAATAAAGTTTGGTTGGTGTAAACTCGCGACTTTACACCAATACAACGCGACTTTACATGAACTATCGGGCTCTAATACTGGATGAAATGAATACCACAATGCTCAGATTCAAATTTTGAAACACGATGAAGATGAACATGATGACATATCCCAAATTTGAACCTCGATTATCAGCCCCCGTCATTATTATTTATCCGATGTGCAAAAAAATGCAGCAAAAAAGCATGGTTTCGAGGCTCAAAAACACGGTTCGTGTCTTGTCGAACGTATATGAAGACGCCGTGGTATTGTGCAACTGGGAAATCACGCATGTGAACCCTTCTTTTCCTTTCAGGCGCATTAAATGAGCATTTAATCCACCTGAAAGGGCAAACTCATGCAAAAACCCAATTTTTTCCCTATTAAATCGGTTTTTTAATAAAAAACCGGTAGGTGTATAACTCCAACTGTACTACTAGTCCTACGGTATAATTTGCCCAAAAGGAAGAGAGTATCATTCAACTTATTTAATTATATTTTTTAAATTACTTTAGTATTTGTTCTTATTATTAATTTATATTTTAATATATACATTTGATCCTGAGTTTACTTGAATTTTTTTTTTTGGCTTTTGTGGGCTCTTTTTTTTTTCTTCGGTTCGTTTTTCTTCCTAAACAATTCAATATTTATTTTTTAAAAAAGTTTCAAAATTATTTTTTTATTATTTTATTTATTTTATGATTAAAAAGGTTTTAAAATTATTTAATTGACTAAAAAAATGAGATTATATCAAAAAATTATATACAATATTTCATATCATGCAAAAATTGAATTTAACATGGTAGAGTCTGTTTGACTAACCTAGAAACATATCCAGTTTAAAACTAAAGTCCAGAATGTGTTATTCGACTTGGTGCGTTGTTCAAAGTTTTAGCGATGGTAGCGGAAGGCACCGCCGGGGAGTTGAAGAGCGATGATAGAGGAAGGCATCGCTAGAAAGTTGAAGCGACGTTGTGGGTCAGGGAGGGTGTTGGAGATTGTCTAATCTCACATCGAAAACCCACAACACTTGAGTATAATATAAATAGTCCAAGAGTCTCTCCACCTATTGTCAATTGATTTTGAGTTACGTGCACATTCGGATCAATACATTTAACAATTTTCAATCTCCCACATAAATATGTAATATCTTAACTATCTGGAGTGGTCGGTAGAATTTCAAGAACTGGATTGCTATTTGGCTCAAAAAAAAAAAACTATTATAAAATTCTAAAAATGCCCCTATTAAAAAGCAAGACATTTGGGGAACAAAAACACATGGGAAAAACGTTTTTTAAAACCAAAATGCCCTCAGCTTTCAAACATTCCTAAAATTTCCAAAACATTCTCCTAAACCCTACACACTAAGCCGCCGATTGGAAGCATTTTTCCAGCTAAAAACGAACAAAATGGACGATAGAGGAGGTGAATCATCACGAAGACCTGGAACTGGCAAAGGATTGATGATCAAACATGTAAAAATTCTTTAAAATTATTTACTTTTATGTGAAATCGGTGCATATTGAGGTTTTGGCTTCGGAAATGCAACCAAATTCGGTTTTTTATACCAAAAGCGCGACCGATCCCATTTGAAAAACACCCAAAAAAGGATTGGTCGCGTTTCGGATAGCCCAAACGCGATCTGTCATTGTTCGGGTTCTCGAGAAACGCTATCGGTCTCGTTTGGGAAGAACCCAAACGCGATCCATTGCGTTTAGGTAGAACCCAAATGCAATCCGTCGCGTTTAAGATATCCCAAACGCTACCAGCTGCGTTTGGGAATCCAAACCAAACGCAGCCGATCGCATTTGAACAATGGTCAAACGCGCCGAAACAACGTTAGACCATTATTGAAATGCTTTTTCGGTGTGTTTCATCATTGTTCAAACGTTTTTCTGGCGTGTTTGACCGACTTTTATGTTTTTCGATTCATTTTGAATTGCAAGATTTTTTTGACTTGGATGTTTTTCAAGATTTGTTGATATTTTTTATGGTTGTAGGTTGGAGGGCTATTTTGTAAAATTTTTTTTGTTTTTTAGCCAAATGGCAAGTTAGTGAGCCAATTGGTTAACTTCTAATTAGGTTAATGTCTAGAACCTAGAAATGGTTGAATTGTTCCTTAAATGGGAGAGAGAGTGATTCTGGGTTGAGAAAGTAGCCCACAGATGTGAATGGTATCTAGACTCAAAAGTGCCCATAAAACTAACAAGACTATTAAAAGAAAAGTTTTATGGACAGCAAAAATAGTGTGGAATTGACTATTGGGGCTAAACCAATAGTTAGCTATGACCTTAATAACTGGGTCCTAATGTACCACTACTGTGACTAGAGCTCCTTCAAAGTCCAAGCAATCAATGCCTTCTCAATGAAGTTGTTAATTTGCCATCTTCTTCTCATATCAATTGCCCATGACTACTTGAATTCTTCTGTCCCCATTTGATTTCAATTTCTTTTTAAAATAATAACATACCCTTTATATTTTAAAATAGTATTTTGTTTTTTGAATTAAAATAAAATAATAAATATAACTATATTATTTCCACATAAAAGTACATTCTATTTGATAAAATTTAATATGACATTTGAAAATTAAAGACTAAAGTCTGAAATTTGAATTTAATAAATAATTAAATGAATATAAATAACTAAAAATAAAAAATGTACAAAATTTGAATATTGAATAATGTTTAACTATTTGATAGCGTTACATGTGCGAAGTTTTAATATAATTTTTTTATTATTTTACTGATTCATAAAAAACATATATTTATTTTTTAAAAAATTATACTAATTTAAATATCTTTACTTTTATAAAAAATATATAATTATTATTTTATTTTATTTTAAAATTTTTATTATAAATATTTAATAATAAAAATAAGTAGAAACAGTTTTATACATTAAAATTTATATTATTTTTATAAAATAAAAATATTGTTATAAAAATTTTAAAAAATATGTATTAAGAAACCTTAAATCCAACCATCAAATCAATGGACCATAAAATTAAAGTAGTCAGGATAAGAAGTGTTTCAACTCAGGTATTCAAACAGAGTCCGTTTACGGTGGTACTATAGGAGTAGGATGGATTTTACTCCTACTTACTGTAGCGTGCTACAGTAGCGCGCGCTACAGTGATGCGCTATAGTTTCGCGCTACAGTAACGCGCTACAGTTTTTTTTTTTTTTTTACGCACAAACTTTTTTAAAAAAATTCTTTTTTAAAAAAAAAATACTTTTTTTAACAAGGGAAATCAGATCAGGATTATATAGACATCAGATGAGAGAATACAAGAGATCAGATCAACAGACTATAGATATCAGATCAAGAATATAAAAGAAATCATACAGTAGAACTAAAATATAATTAACGAGAGATATCAGATCAGGATTATATAGACATCAGATCAGCGAATACTTGACATCAGATCAACAGACTATAGATATCAGATCAAGAATATAAAAGAAATCATACAGTAGAACTAAAACATACTTAAAAAGGGAGATCAGATCAACAGACTATAGACATCAGATCAGTGTAAACTTGACATCAGATCAACAGACTATAGACATCAGATCAAGATTTTAAAAGAAATCACACAGCAGAACTAAAACATACTTAACAAAGGAGATCAGATCAGGATTATATAGACATCAGATCAACTCATACTTGACATCAGATCAATAGACTATAGACATCAGATCAAGATTTTAAAAGAAATCACACAGCAGAACTAAAACATACTTAACACAGCAGAACTAAAACATACTTAACAAAGGAGATCAGATCAGGATTATATAGACATCAGATCAACTCATACTTGACATCAGATCAACAGACTATAGACATCAGATCAAGATTTTAAAAGAAATCACACAGCAGAACTAAAACATACTTAACAAAGGAGATCAGACCAGGATTATATAGACATCAGATCAACTCATACTTGACATCAGATCAACAGACTATAGACATCAGATCAAGATTTTAACAGAAATCACACAGCAGAACTAAAACATACTTAACAAAGGAGATCAGATCAGGATTATATAGACATCAGATCAACTCATAATTGACATCAGATCAACAGACTATAGACATCAGATCAAGATTTTAAAAGAAATCACACAGCAGAACTAAAACATACTTAACACAGCAGAACTAAAACATACTTAACAAAGGAGATCAGATCAGGATTATATAGACATCAGATCAACTCATACTTAACATCAGATCAACAGACTATAAATATCAGATCAAGAATATAAAAGAAATCACACAGTAGAACTAAAATATACTTAACAAGGTAGATCAAATCATGATTATATAGACATCAGATCAGAGAATACAAGACATCAGATCAACAGACTATAGATATCAGATCAAAAATATAAAAGAAATCATACAGTAGAACTAAAATATACTTAACGAGGTAGATCAAATCATGATTATATAGACATCAGATCAACAGAATTTAGATATCAGATCAAAAATATAAAAGAAATCATATCATACAACAAAAATGTCCATAATATGTATCATAATATCTAAAATTATTTAATTATAAAACAAATAAAATGATAATTTAAAAATAATTTTTTTATAAAATTCAAAAACATTAAAAAAAATACTGAATTGTTTAGAAAAAAAAACGGACGAAAAAAAATCTCAAAGAAGAAGGCAAAAAAAAAATAAAAAAATAGCCAAAAATAAAAAAATAAATGAAGGTACTGTAGCGCGTTTACTGTAGCGCGTTACTGTAGCGCGCGCGGAACTGTAGCGGGGTAGGAGTAAAATTCATGGTGGTCCTATAGGACCACCATATAAATTACCATTCAAACATCCTATGTAATTTATACACCCAAAATTTGTTATGAAAAGCACTTAATCACTTAATTTTTGACAATCACTCTTCAAACTTTAATAAGCGATGTATTTTTAGGATCAAAAGAACATGATTTGAACTTCTCTCCGTAAATAATAATTATTTCTCATAAGTATGTTATTCATTCGTACAATCTAAATTACATAAGATTTGACAAAATTATGACCCGCCCAAATCCACACTAAACCGAAATTATTAGATAGGATCTGATTGTTCAGGCCTCCTTTGGTATAGTTTTTTGGATTGATTCCGATATGTTGGGATCGATATTATGATTGATCCGAACTGATTCGAATTTATTCAAATTTTTTAAAATTTATTTAATTTTTTAATTTTTAAACTATTTTTTAATATTTTTTAAAAAAATACTATTTTTATATTAAACGAAGAAAAATATCACATTCATCAAAGAAATAATAATCATATTTTTTTATATTTGTTTTAGTTAAATAAATAACACAATTATTTTACTACTAATAAATTAACCACATCAATCCCTTCATCTAAATGAATTTAAAATTTCTTTCATCCGGATCGAAAACGATCAAAAGGGTTCAATCTAGATTGGGTCAATGGATAGATCTAAATAAAGTGATCCATTTCTATCCCTAAATTACATATAATGTATAACATTAAAGTAATCAACAAAAATAGTTGAATGACTAAAAATGTTGGAGAAAGATAATTAAGATAATTTTCTGGGTGGGCAAAAGCTTATTTACCAATACATTGGAACTTAAAAGATGATGAATGAATATGAGCCAAAAACTTGGACCACTTGAAAACTTGGGAATTCAATTCAATGGAAGGTTGTCGGCGTATCATCTTCAAAGCGTTGATTACGTAGAATGGAAATGATTTGATGATAAGACTTCCAAAGTGAAAACTTAGGCAATTGAGGCTTGTCAAATTGATGAATGATCCTTTCAACTGCTGGAGTCTTCCACTTGAGTACTTCCACTTATTTTTCAATATAAATATAAGTGGGAATCTCCAAGTTTTCATATTAGAGACAAATATATGGCATGACACTCAGCAGCGTATGGTTTTAGGATGCGTAACAAACTTTTATTTACTCTTAATTTTAAGGATTAAATGTATTTATTTATTTTTTCCTAGTAAAAGAGGGGTTTGATACGAATCCGCATCAGTGTCGTATCACTTTATTTTCTCTTTTAATTTTTTTTACATCACGTTTAATCTTTTTTACATCACGTTTAGTTTTTTTAAATGAAAAAATTAGAGTTTAACTTATTTGATCATTAGTCAAATTTATTTTTTACTCAACTCTGATTTGTTCAACACGTATTATATTCAATTTTTTCTTAATATTTAATTTATTTAGGTTTTCGGTCGTTGTTTTGGGTTGAAAGTCGATAGAAATAGATTGAACATTAAGGATGATCCAGGTTATAAAATATGTTGAATAAACTATGATTGAATAAAACATAAGTTATTAACGGTCAAGTGCATCAAATTTGCGTTAGTTTACAAATTTTTTCGTTAAAAAGAACGAAATGTGATTAAAAAAATTTGGAGTGACTAATCTGGTCAACTAAATTTTAAATGGGATCCTAAGCGATGCAATCCCTATTACGAGGGACAAAAAAAAAAAAACATCTAAACCTAATTTTAAATTCTCAAAATAGATTTCTTAATATTATAAATAAAATAAGAGTAAATTTCAAAATTGAACATCATACTATACTATAGCGAAAATCATGTTTTGGTCATTTACTTTATAAACTATTTTTTCAGTCATGAATTTTTACTTTTGGTCACAAATTTGGTTACTTCGTTAAATTTGACCGTTAATTTATTAACGAACCATTTTGGTGCGGGTATTTTTGTACTTTCTCTCTCAACTTCCTCATTTTCTACCTTTTTTTCACTTTTTTTTATAAGTTTATTTGCTACTATCTTTCTTATTTTTAGAAACTTAATGTTTTTATTTTCTTAAAAAACTATTTTTATTTTTATCTTATTATTTTAGAATAGTGATTTTTTATTTTATCATTTTCGTATTATATATTGAATTTAATTTTTCATCACACCAGTTATATATTCTTTGATTTGTCTCTTTTTACTTTTTTTCACAATATAATAGGTGTGAAAAAAGTAAAAATAATACGAAAATAAAAAAATAAAAAAAAAGCTATTCTAAAATAATAAGTAAGATAAAAATAAAAAAATAAAAAAATAACTATTCTAAAATAATAAGTAAGATAAAAATAAAAATAATTTTCTAAATAAATTTATAAAAATAAAAAAGGAAAAAGGTATTACAATTTTAAGGATAACGACAAAAAAGAAACTGACCAAAAAAAAAAAGTGGAAAAAGGTAAAAAATGAGAAAGTTGAAAGAGAAAATACAAAAATACTCTCATTACAATAATCCGTTAGTAAAGTTAACAGTCACACTTAACAAAGTGATCAAATTTGTGACAAAATACAAAAGTTAATGACTGGAAAAATTGTTTCTAAACTAAGATGACTAAAACTTGATTTTTCCTATAATATAAGATAAATTTTGAAATTTAATCACAAAGTAATGCAAAAGGGCATGTTTTCGTACGATTTATCTTGGATTGTTTTTCCCCTTAATAGGATATAATTGAACATAAGTCCTCGCAAGCTTGGATGTTTTGCAAATGCCTCTTGAAAGATGAATTTAGCACTTAACGAAAATCATGTTTTTGAAATTGCACTCTAAACCTATTTTTAATTACCCTTGAAAAATCAGAGTATGAATATAAACAATTCCAAGCAAGTAATTTCAATTGCTGCCCTTTTAACCTTCTTATTTTAATTATATTTCCAAAACCTTAATCTCTTTTATTTGCTCTTTAATTATCTACTAGCTTGCAACTGCATAAACTACCATCGTATCAAAAGTACTATCAAAATTTTTACCAATTAATACAATTTGTTCAATTGGTTTGAAACTTTTCAAAAAATTTGATTTGATTGTCAAATCAATAAAAATTTCTTAAAAATTTTTACCAATTTGTTTAATTGGTTTGAAACTTTTCAAAAAATTTGATTTGACTAATGACAAATCAATAAAAATTTCCCAAAATTATTATTTTCCAAAATATTTTACCAATTTTTTCAATTGGTTTGAAACTTTTCAAAAAAATTGATTTGACTAATGTCAAATCAATAAAAATTTATCAAATTATTACTTTCCCAAAATTTTTACCAATTTGTTCAATTGGTTTGAAACTTTTCAAAAATATTGATGTGACTAATAAAAATTTTCCAAATTATTACTTTCCTAAAATTTTTACCAATTTGTTCAATTGGTTTGAAACTTTGATTTGACTAATGCCAAATCAATAAAAATTTCCCAAATTATTACTTTCCCAATTTTTCTAATAAAAAGATTTTATTACAACACCCTCCAATGTGCGGATTCCGAATGTCCAACCTGCCAAGAAGGGAATCAAACTGGAGTTTGCCTAAAGTCTTGGTGAGAATGTTAGCTAGTTGATCGTGGATGGACACATGACTAGGAGAAATAAGACCGTGCAATAAAGCATCCCGAAGAAAATGATAGTTGATTTTGATATACTTAGTGCGTTCATTGAAAACCGGATTAACCATAATGTGAAGGGCAGCTTGGCTATCGCAGTATAGGCGCATAGGCTGAAGATGTGCAACCCCAAGACTAGACAACAGGGCCTTTAACCATTTTAATTCGCATTTGGTAGTCGTCATGGCTCGATATTCAGTTTCAGTAGAAAAACGAGAAACAGTGAGTTGTTTCTTGGTGCGTCTGGAAATAGGAGATTGGCCAAGATGGATTAACCAACCGGTGAGCGACCGTAGAGTGATGGCGCAACTGGCCCCATTACTTTTTTTTTTTTTTTGTGATTTTTCAGATATTTTTTAATTTTTATACTTTTTAAAAGTCAATTTAAACTTTTTTTTAAAATTTTTATAAAATTTTGAAAAATGAAAAAATAAAATAAAAGTAATGGAGTCTTACTTTAGAAGATGACGTAGTTTTCTATTATAAGTGACGTATTCTCAGGCTATAAATTATGAAGTTCACTATTCTAAGTGACGTAGTTTTTTATTTTTGGTGATGTTTTCAATAGTTTTCGATTTTTATACTTTTTAAAAGTGTATTTAAACTTTTTTTAATTTTTATAAAATTTTGAAAATATTTTTAATATGAAAAAAAATAATAAAAGTAATGAAACCTTACTTTAGAAAGTGACGTAGTCTTTTATTATAAGTGACCTATTCTCAAATTATAAATGACGTAGTTCACTATTTAAAGTAACGTAGTCTTTTTTTCTTTGTTGCAATTTTTTAAAATATATTAATTTTCATTATATTGCTATTTATTTCTTTAATTTATACAAATTTTTAAAATTTTGCTGTTTTAAAATAAATAAAATAATAATGCAAAAAAAAAAAAAGAATCCAAATAAAATAATATGTTAAAAACAAATTAGTCTGTAAAAAAAATGAATGAATTTTGTGGACTAAATTGAGAAGAATGAGGAATTTTGGTGTTAGAGGCGGAGTGGAAGCGGGCACGTGTTGTTACGCAAATTATATCATACTCCTAGGAGTAAACCGGGCGGTTTACTCCTAGGCGGTTTATGTATAAAAAATTGGATTAATGAGCCCAAAACCGGATTTTGACATGAAGCCCTGATTCGATTTCTTCCATCGCGACATTAAATGAGCATTTAATGCTACTGAAGCGTAAGAATGGTTCACGCGCGTACAACAAGGCGGGAGTCGTGGTAAGTGACGATCGACAAGAGGGAAGCCGTCGTCTCCGACAATCGACAAGACTGGGCGCGGGTTTTGGAGATTCAAATTGGTATATATCAGAATGTTCATCTTGAGAGTGTTCCAAATTTGCGACTGTGTACTTATGTAAACTCGAATGTGCGTTTAAGGGCACTATAAATGGATGTTTATGTAAACTCGACTGTGTACTTATGTAAACTCGAATGTGCGTTTAAGGACGATAGTTTATGTAAACTCGCATTTTGTGCTTATGTAAACTCGTCTGTGTAAACTCGCATTTCTGAACTTCTTATGTAAACTTATGTTTCTGATCTCGTTATGTATTCTGATAGTTCTGAAATACTTATGTAAACTGAGGGTTCTGAACTACTTATGTAAACTATGGATTCTGAACTACTTATGTAAACTATCGTTTGAAAGTGGTAACTTTTTTATTCTTGATCTGATATCTATAGTCTGTTGATCTGATGTCAAGTATTCGCTGATCTGATGTCTATATAATCCTGATCTGATATCCCTTGTTAAGTATGTTTTAGTTCTACTGTATGATTTCTTTTATATTCTTGATCTGATATCTATAGTCTGTTGATCTGATGTCTAGTATTCGTTGATCTGATGTCTTTATAATCTTGATGTGATCTCCCTTGTTAAGTATGTTTTAGTTCTATTGTATGATTTCTTTTATATTCTTGATATGATATCTATAGTCTGTTGATCTGATGTCAAGTATTCGCTGATCTGATGTCTATATAATCCTGATCTGATCTCCATTGTTAAATATGTTTTAGTTCTAGTGTATGATTTCTTTTATATTCTTGATCTGATATCTATAGTCTGTTGATCTGATGTCTAGTATTCGCTGATCTGATGTCTATATAACACTACTTAAGAACACTACTGTACCACCAAATTAAGGGAGTTTACATGAGAAAAAAGCAGCTTAAACAAGCAATTCAGGACTTTATAAAATCAACCACCAGTTTACATAAGCATAGCAGAAGATGATTAACCCCGAATTATGAGCATTCCAGACTTAAGAAGACTACTGTACCACCAAATTAAGGGAGTTTACATGCGAAATCAGCAGCTTAAACAAGCAATTCAGGACTTTATAAAGTCATCCACCATTTACATAAGCATAGCAGAAGATGATTAACCCACAGTTTACATAAGCAACCACCAGTTTACATTAGCAACCACAGTTTTACCGAAACAGCCATAACTGAGTACTTTACACAACGAAACAGTAGTTTACATAAGCAACCACCAGTTTACATAAGCAACAGAAACAGTAGTTTACATAAGAACTTTACGCAAGCAACCACTAGTTTACATAAGCAACCACCAGTTTACAAAACCACAGCAGAAGATGATTAACCCCCAGTTTATATAAGCAACCATCAGTTTACATAAGCAACCACCAGTTTACATAAGCAACAGAAATAGTAGTTTACATAAGAACTTTACGCAAGCAACCACCAGTTTACATAAACAGCCATCAATGAGTACTTTACACAACGATAAACTGCGACAAACTTACTATCCGAAACTTCTTTGTCTGATTTCTCGCAGCCGACTTCCTTGCTCGGCCTCTTTACACCCAGAATATTTGCCGCCCTAGGCTCTGTGTTGCGTTTTTTACCCCGAAAAAAAAAAATTCCATCCATTATCAAAAACATCGACTACCCCTAAACTGCAACTATAAACTGCAAGTATAAACATACCTTTCATCATTCTTTCAATTTTTTCGGCTTCTGCTTCGCTTGTAACTTGCTTAACCCTAACCATGATTTCTCTCTTTGATCGCTTTTTCTTTTTTTCCCACTCGAAATGAACGTCGAATCGCCTTTCGCTGGTGGACTCGTAGCGTTCAGGTTGCTGGTTTTCGCGAACGGTCGTGCTGTGAATGCTGCCTATTTTTTCGGAGCTCGTGGGTCGTGTGGAGAGTTTCAGGAGGGCTGCTGCTACTTCCAATGTAAAATAAATTCCCCTCGCATCAGTTTCCATAAGTTTACCGCCTTTGTGTAAAGTCCGTACAGACGGGATTTCAAATTTGATTTTGCTTGGATTCGCGGGATTTGATTTGATGTAAACTCGGGGGCTACGGACTGCTGCTAATTAGGGAAAGTGAAGGCGTGTCAAATGCATTCTACTAATGCCAAACGGGGTTTTTTTTTTTTTTTTTTTTTTCCTAGGAGTAGTAACAGTGGGTGAGAGTGGTATTGCTCTAAAAAGTTATTAGGGGTATATCCCTTTAGTATACAATATAAGAATTGAACATATTATGCTCTTCAAGTGTGTTTATTTGGCAAATTATATCGTACGGGTTGCTATACTGTGGTTTTATAGGATCACTAATTTTAGTGCTCTTATAGGGCCTGACGCACGTCACTGACGCGTCATATTTAAAAAAGTTATTTATTTATTTATTTTTTTATCGAAGAGACGGTCCTTTTTCTTAAAAAAACTTTTTATTATATTTTTCAATTTCCATCCTTACCAAGCCACTTTTTTTAAAAATATATATATTTTTTCTATTTTATTCTTTTTTTGCTAGCCACTTTTTTCCTTTAATTTTTTAATCAATATTTTTTTAATTCACATTAAAAAAAATCGTGCATCGTATATAAATTTTTTTTAGTATTTTTTTGTTGTATGATATGATTTTTTATGTTCGCTTATATTATCTCTTCTGTCTTGTGATATGATATCTAAAAAATACTTATTTTGCTCCCCTGTTATAACTGTTATAGTTGTATGATATGATTTTTTATATGTTGTGATATGATATCTTATGTCCGCTAATATGATCTCTTCTGTCTTGTAATATGATATCTAAAAAATACTTATTTTGCCCCCCTGTTATAACCGTTTTAGTTGTATGATATGATTTCTCATATATTGTGATATGATATCTTATGTCCGCTGATATAATCTCTTCTGTTTTGTGATATGATATTTAAAGAATACATGAATTGCTACTCTGTGATGTCCATTTTAGTTGTATGATATGATTTCTCATATGTGTGATATGATATCTTATATCCGCTGATATGATCTTTTCTCTCTTGTGATATGATATCTAAAGAATACTTATTTTGCTCCCCTGTTAAAAAAATAGAGTAGATATCAGAGGAGAGAAGATATCATATAAGCATATAACATATATCATATCACAAGACAAAAGATATCATATCAACATATAACAGATATCATACCAGCATATATCATAACAAATATCATATCAGCATATAACATATATCATATCACAAGTCCAAACAATTCATATCAGTATATAACAGATATCATATCACAAAACCAAATATATCATATCAGCATATAACAGATATCATATCACAAGATAAAAAAAATCATATTAGCGGACAACAGAAATCATATCAGCGGACAACAAAAATCATATCAGCGGACAACAAAAATCATATCATACAACAAAAATAGTCATAATATGTATTCATATTTGCATACTTTAGAAAATCATATCACAATATATAAAATTATTTAATTATAAAATAAATAAAATAATAATTAAAAATATTAAAAAAATACTAAATTATTTTTAAAAAATGGACAGAAAAAAGGTCTCCGGGAAGGAAAAAAAATGATCCATGCTAATGGAAAAAGGAAGGAAAAAAAAGGGAAAAATGAAAAAAAAAGGTGCCTGAAGGCAGAAAAAAAAAAAAAAAACTAACTAACGCGTTAGTCCTCTATAGGAACACCTAGGAACAATATATAAATTGTCATATCGTACATTTATGAGATATTTTAACAGAAATAATATTTTATTATTTAATACGGTGACTCTCCTTAAATATTACTTGTTTTCATTTTTAGTCAATTATAGCATTTATCAAAAGACACATTATAATATAATTATAATATTGCTATATAACGATTGTGCTTATTCCCTCCCTTACTCACAAGTTTTTGTAAAATAATTTTAATGAGAAGAAAAAAAAATAGTTAAGAGAGCAATAAAAATAATTAATTAATTAAAAAAGCTCTTATCCTAGAGAATAATAATCTATACAAATGGTCACCAGTTGTGTTCGGGTAGCCCGTAGGACACCTATTCCTAGCTAAGTTGTTAAAGCGGAATAAAAAGAATCGAATAACATAATATAAATATATGGGGCAAATTAAAAACCTGAATTCATATTATAAATTCAAAAGTAACCGTCCAAACAATATGCACTGTCGTTAGGCCCATATTTTAGAAGTATTCTTTTAGGATTTTTTTTTTTTTAAATGATGCTTAAACAATAGTGAGGCTTAAAATATATATATATATATATATAAATTAGGAAATTTATTATTTTGAATAATTGACAGAAAAGATTATGAGGTACCAAATCCCATAATTAAAGTCATTGGCAAAATTACCACTGGGATTTGGTAGTGGTTAGCCTCATATTTTGAAGTAGTAGTATTTTTTTAAATAAAAAATATATATTAATTTACTAGAAAACGTCCAACAACGATTGACAAACGGAAGATACAGCTAATGAAACACAACTTATAGGTATGAATATCATTATTGTTGTTGTGTTTACAACGGATAAACCTATATAGATCTACCATATCAAGTAGTGGATACCACGTGCCGAAATTTTAATCCGAACAAATATACATCACTAATTTTCTGATGAAAATACCAAATCATAAATTTAATAATTAGATCTATGATGACTGAATTTTCTTAGACTAAGCCAACTAATATCATCAACGACGTCGCTACCATGCCAACGAACTCCACCAACGAAACTGTCGCCATAACAACGAACACCATCAACGAAACTCTACCATTAGATCTGAATCTACTGAATGAACAATACTCTACCAATAGATATGAATCTATTGAAAGAATAATAAATAAAGATTTGAGTTAATCCCCTTTATTGAATGACGAAACAGAAAACGAAACTTGCAACAAATTTATTTCTCCGATCCTCCTATGATGGGAAGATGGCTTCCAAGATGGAAGAAAAAATATTTTTTTGAAGGTTTGAAGTTGTAGTATCTTATTTTTTTGGAAATATTTTATAGCATATATCAATTACTCTCATAAATCTCGTATATTGAATTAATCTATATTATTATCATTTAGTTATTTTATAGTTTTTTAGTTTAATCTATAGTTATTTTAATCTATATTTTATAGTTATTTTATTGAATTAATCTATATATTTCTATTTTTTAGTTATTTTTTAGTTATTTTTTAGTTTTCTCCTAAATTACAACTTTTTCCCTTAATCAAATTGCAAATCTTACATACTGCACCAAATACAGAAAATATTTTTCCTTACTTTCCTCCATATATTTTATTTTTATTTAACTAATATCTCCATATATATATATATATTTATTATGTCATATAAAAGAGACAAAATTATATTAGATGGTTCGTAAAATTTTTAGTCCATTTGATGCAATCGAAGCTAACAAATATTAGAAGCAATATTTTATCTTGGTGGAACATCATCACTAACAAATCACTAATATATCTCTATTGTTGAGGGTGACCAAAAATGATAATGACAAGTGGTTGTCCTTTGTGGGAAGAAATGACAGCAGTGAATGGATTGGGAGAAGAGGGCTTGATTATTAAACGACTTTTTGAGTGAGTCGAAGGTGGCTGTGAGGAAGAAAGAAGAAAAATGAACCTCACGATGTTGATATTGTTAGGAATAAAATTGGCAACAACAGCGACCTTTTTTTTGTTGTCTTAAGAGTTACAACCATTTTTTTTATTTTTTAAAAGAATAAAGATTGATGTTGTCAATTACTTTTGTTTCAATCATAGAGCAATTAGTGGTTTAGTTTGATGAACGCAAGATTCTTGGTACTCTATTCTTGATAGACATTTTGGCATATGTTTTCCACTCTCAGGGTATTAGAATTAATTAGGGGTCAGATCATGATTAGATCACGATATTATAGAAATAATGCAATTTTAATTCATCAATTATGGTGAAATTTCGTTTTAGAACTTTTTAAAAAAAAAAAAAAAAATAGGTCCTCCAAATATATGGTATAAATCATATATGGTCAACGGTAATTTGGGGCCATAATTTAAATTTTAATAATTATTTAGGGATATTTTTAAAATTTAAAAAACTATTGAAAATATATATTTTTTGAAAATCATCTTTTCTTTTAAAACACTTTCAAGATGGAAATGTAATTTTTAATATTTTAAAAGACCCCTAAATATTTATTATAATTTATATTTTGACCCAAAATTACCATTAACTAGGTTTTATTCATACAAAAATCTATTATTCTTAATTAATAAATCAAAAGTGTTTGATTTTTCAAACGTAATTTGTATTTTTTCTATTATTTTTAATCTAAAATGGAATTTGACTATAATCCATGGACTAAAATTACAGTTTTTTTTTTTTTTTGATATTATAGGTGTTTTGTATTCTAATAAATTATTGTAATAGAAATTCATTATTCCATTAAAATTTATAAAAATAGTGCAATTTAATTGGTGATCGATTGTACACACACCATCGCAAACCTAATAACTACGAACTTTCCCCATTTGAAAATATAAAGCATTTTTAGCCACATGGTTAATATTAATGAAGTTAGTTAATAACAGTTATTTATTTGTTAATTTACACTAGTTTACTATTTTGTTTGTGTTAAATTTTATTGTTATTTTCTCTTTTATGACTATAGATTTCTAAGGGTGAATTTCAAAGAAAAATTTCATATAATTTAGAAACTCTAAAAGTGATTATATTTTGGGATGATATTAATTTTCAAAAAATATCTAATATTTTAAAATAGAGGAAGTAATATTTAGTCTCACCGTACAATTTTATAATATTTTTTAGGCTTAAATCCATTTTTGGTCCCCCTTAATAGGGGTTATTCCCGTTTCGATCCCTCTTTTATTTTGGTCACCAATACTAGTCCCACTTAATTTATTTTTTTTCGCAATTATAGTCATTTTTTACGAAGAAATTTAGAAGATAACGGATTAATTCATTTGATCGCTAGTCAAACTTAATTTTTTCTTCACCATGATTTATACCATAGTTTATTCAAATTCGGATTATCATGAATGTTCAACCCATTTAAGGTTTCGGCCATCATTTTGGATTGTGAGTCAATCTAAATGGGTTGAACATTCATGAGAAATCGAATCATAAAATGGATTGAAAAAATCACGGTACAAATCATGGTGAAGAAAAAATTAGGTTTGACTAGCAATCAAATAAGTTAAACCGTTATCTTCTAAATTTTTTTGTAAAAAAAGACTATAATTCCAAAAAAAAAATTAAGTAGGACTAGTATTGAAAGATTATCTGCCCTAGCCTAGCAAGAAACTCACTTTGTGCTATGCATTCCAGAATCGGAATCTCTGGCCAGGCTTAGACGCTAACATAATCGCTATTCCAACCCTTGCTTGAAATAACATTGCGCAGAATCTTGGTTTGTACTTATTCGATTTATCACGCAACAAATAAATTCTTAATTAAAAGTGAAACATAAGAATTTCCTATTGAAGCGTTTACTCAGGTGATTCTCTTGTATGCCTCAAGACTTTGTTCGTATGTTGTGTGGGCAACAATTTAACGAACAATTGATTAGCTAATCACCACAATCCACTTGCCGAAAAAAATTATGCAGCTTGTCGCCGCCTGAATTTCAACCGCCGCCGGATTTCTCCTGCTACCGCCGCCTGCCAGAATTAACCATTGACCGCCGCCTAGGACAATGACTAGCCACCTGAGATTATGCTAGATGGAGAAAAACGTTTTCTCTCTCTAGACTTTCTCTCTCTAAGTTTTCTTTCTTGAAAACTTATGAATTGTGTATTTTGAATAGCTAATCCCTTGTCTATATATAGAATTACAAGAGACACCCCAAGTTGGTTTAGGATTGACCTTCCTACTGGGTTTCTATTTCCTTCAATCCTGTTTCTGGACTGATACACATCCAACTGATACAGGGATTCACTTATCCCAATCCAGTTCCTGGTAAGATTCACAACCAACTGATATAGGGATTCACTTATCCTCAATCCAGTTCTTGGTATGATTCACAACCAACTGACACAAGGATTAATTAATTACTTAATTAATTAAATCTATCTTTGTCAATAACCCAATACATAATTAATCGTACTACTAATGGATTAATTATGGCACTACCATCCTACACCATAATTGCTTTCGGAACCACTTAATGAATTTATTCATAATCTCCCCACATCAAAGACTAGTACCACTCGACCTTTTTACTATCCCGGACATAAGTCCACCGGTCGGGTTTAGTATAATAAACATTACGAGCTCATCTCGGGAGCACCATCACCCCGGACGCACCGGTACATGGTTTCTTTTCGACAAGCAGCAACACACCAAGTAACTAAACACGTGCACCCTACCTACCGAGACTATTGGCCACAATTGACCTCACCCATTGGCAGATCAAAGTACACTATGTCTAATCCTCATGCCCGCTCGAGTCTAGGAATTAAGAGATAGAATACTAAGAACAATTTGTCTATTAAATCAGTACAAGACAAATCATTCTAAATGGTCAAGTTCAATACGTCCCGGGCATATCTATATGATTCAATTAGTTTAGACAAACCAATTATCCGAATCACATAATAACCTAAACCGACAGTTTGTCCAAAGCTGTCTCAGTTACGAGCCTCATTTATATATTATGTCTTTCAACCAATGATGAGATCTACTGTGTCACACAAGACACGTCATCATCTAACTACATAATATAAATGGACAAATAATGCACAACAAAATATAACCAAAACATAAATCGATATATTAACTGGGAAAATGTACAATACAAGCATTGCTTATGTATTCAACTCCAACAAGTATTGCTGACCAAAATAAAAGAGGGACCAAAATCAGAATAACCCTTATTAGGAATGACCAAAAATGGATTTAACCCTATTTTTTATTAAAATAGAAACCATAGAAAAAACTGAATCATTGATCTTTCAGAATATACACCTAATTAACAAGTTTTTCATAATATTTTCCCCAGCTCGTATATGTTGCTCTTATATGAGATCTATGCAATTTTACTCCTATCACAGATATAGCAAGTTTTTTGGGATGATTAATTTTAAAAATATCAGGCACATGAGTTTTTTTTTTTTTTTTTTTTCTTTCTTTTCGCGTCGCGCAGCAGCGGACCCTCATTTCCTTGGCATGGCTTGATTTCCTTCTTTGCTTTATTATTTTCTTCAGATTTTTTTTCTTCCCTCAGACTTTTTTCTATTCATTTTTTTCTTAACAATTCAGCATTTTTTAATGTTTTTTATTTTTTTAAATGATAAAAATTATTTTTTAATTATTTCATAATTCAATAATTTTTAATATAAGAAATCATATCACGATACATAGTATATCATATCAGAAAACACAACATATGAGAAATCATATCACAAGGCAGTAGAAATCATATTAGCAGATATAAGATATCATATCACAACATATAAGAAATCATATTATATAAATAAAACATACTTAGCCGGGAATCAAATCATGTATTCTTTAGATATCATATTACAAGACAGTAGAGATCCTATCAACAGATATAAGATGTCATATCACAACATATGAGAAATCATATAATACAACTAAAACATACACAGCAGGGTCTCAAATCATGTATTCTTTAGATATCATATCACAAGATAGTAGAGATCATATCAATAGATATAAGATATCATATCACAAAATATAAAAAATCATATCACACAACTAAAACATACATAGCAGGGAAATCAAATAATGTATTCTTTAGATATCGTATCACAAGACAGTAGAGATCATATCATAAGACAAAGGAAATCATATCATACAACTAAAACATACATAGTAGGGATCAAATCATGTATTCTTTAGATATCATATCACAAGACAGTAGAGATCATATAAGCATATATAAGATATCATATCACAAAATATGAGAAATCATATTATACAACTAAAACATACATAGCAGGGGATCAAATCATGTATTCTTTAGATATTATATCGCAAGACAGTAGAGATCATATCACAATATATGAAATCATATCATACAACTAAAACATACCGAGCATGGGATTAAATCATGTACTCTTTAGATATCATATCAAAAGACAATAGAGATAATATCACAAGACAAAAAAAATATATCACATCATATGAAAAATCATATCATACAACTAAAACATACATAGTAGGGTATCAAATCATGTATTTTTTAGAAATCATATCACAAGACAGTAGATATTATATCAATAGCTATAAAATATCATATCACAACATATGAGAAATCATATCATACAACTAAAACATAAATAGCAGGAGATCAAATCATGTATTTTTTAGATATCATATCACAAGACAGTAGAAATTATATCACAATATATAAAATTATTTAATTATAAAATAAATAAAATAATAATTAAAAAAATTTTAATTTTTTAAAAAATTCAAAAACATAAAAAAAAAATTACTGAATTATTTTTAAAAAACGGATGGGAAAAAAGTTTCATGGAATAAAAAACAACCATTAAATACTATAATAATAAGAAAAAAAATGAGAGAATAAACAATTGGAAAATTGTAAATAGCGTTAAAGCTGCTACAACTGCTACATCACGGAAGAAAAGAAAAATTAAAAAAAATGTGGGACGCGTGCGCATTCATTTACAGCTTATCCTAAAATAAAAATTATTATTATATTTATAGTATGAGTAAATTTATATGGTAACCCTAAATTACCATTTTCCCCTCCATAATGATTAATTTTTTTACTATTGTTATCTTTATAAAACTCTTATCATTAAGCTTGTAAACTATTATTCCCATTCATTTCTCAAATGTCAACTCGAACTCCAAAACTTCAACTTCTGCATATCATCACTTTAGAAATACAACACTTATACCACTTGAGGAATTCAGCACTTCAATACTTTTTCTTCGGCTGAGTCGGCTGAAATATTCCTCTTGTTCCGTAGTTTATGTTTCGATTATACCATTTTAATTCAATAAATATATTATTATTTTGAGATTAAAAAAATAATGTATTCCTTTTAAAAATATTCTAGCACATACTCGCAGTTCGAATTTGTCACTCCATTTGTGGATATTTATTGGAAAATAATGTAATCATGTACTAGAAGACTAAATTGTGTGGTGTTGATCATCAATATTAACTTTTTCTCTTCTAGTGAATAAAACACTTATCTTGAATAGATTCTAAATCATCTAACAAGGACGCAAATTATATCATACTCCTAGGAGTAAACCGGGCAGTTTACTCCTAGCTGGTTTATGTTTAAAAAATCCGATTTACTCCTAGGAGTTAAATGCTTTTGTTCTGTACATTTTATGGCTGAAAAAAAACCCAGGTCGTGTTTTCTTCTTCCTTTGCTCGATTTCTCTCTCCCGACTCTTTCCATTCCGCCACGGTTCGCCATCGATTACCCCCTCACCGGCCGTGGTTTAGGTCGGATTCCACCATCAAATGAATCCCCTCATTCTCTAGAGCTAAACCCCTCATGGAGATCTTCGGTTTGATAACTAGATGGTGACCCCTTGGAAACCCTGGTCTCGCTGCAGCTCAGCCGTGTCGCCGCCGGTCATTTCGGGTAGTCTGTACCCCGATTAGGCTTCTTCACTTGCGATTCACAGAACCCAAGCCTGGGATCCCTCATTTGCCTCCCGTTGGTCGACTTTCGCTGACCAATCGATGATGCCGCCGACCATTACTCCCCAGCCGCTGACCGACGCCTCCTCTTGCCGATTTCGGTCTTATTCAGACGACCTCGGGGTAAACTCTATAACCCATTAGGTTTTTGTTATTATGACTACAGTTATGCATGTGGGGTTCATAGTTATTATTGGATTTAGGTTATTGTTAATACTTAGGTTTCCATAACATAGTATGCTGATTTAGGTTGTTGTTCTTCTGTTGCTCGTTAGGTTGTGAGGAGAATGAGAAGCAGAGCAGCTGGGATTTAAGAAGTTCGGCGGTGCAGGAAGGAGGAGGGTTGTGAGAGAGTTAGGTACAGTGAATGGGGGAGTGAATGCGACTGACTTTGGGAACAAAGGAGCGGTTGAGTGGCTCCAAATATCCTTTTTCAACTGAAGTAGCCATTTCCAAAACTCGAATGTGTACTTATGTAAACTCGAATGTGTACTTATGTAAACTACTTATGTAAACTGAGGGTTCTGAACTCGTTATGTAAACTGAGGGTTCTGAACTACTTATGTAAACTGAGGGTTCTGAACTACTTATGTAAACTGAGGGTTCTAAACTACTTATATAAACTGAGGGTGCTGAACTACTTATGTAAACTGATGGTGCTGAACTACTTATGTAAACTGATGGTACTGAACTACTTATGTAAACTGAGGGTTCTGAACTGCTTATGTAAACTGAGGGTGCTGAACTACTTATGTAAACTGAGGGTGCTGAACTACTTATGTAAACTGAGGGTTCTGAACTACTTAAGTAAACTGAGGGTTCTGAACTACTTATGTAAACTGAGGGTGCTGAACTACTTATGTAAACTGAGGGTTCTGAACTACTTAAGTAAACTGAGGGTTCTGAACTACTTATGTAAACTGAGGGTGCTGAACTACTTATGTAAATTGTGGGTTCTGAACTACTTAAGTAAACTGAGGGTTTTGAACTACTTATATAAACCGAGGGTTCTGAACTACTTATGTAAACTGAGGGTTCTGAACTACTTAAGTAAACTGAGGGTTCTGAACTACTTATGTAAACTGAGGGTGCTGAACTACTTAAGTAAACTGAGGGTTCTGAACTACTTATGTAAACTGAGGGTTCTAAACTACTTATGTAAACTGATGGTGCTGATCTCGTTATGTAAACTGAGGGTTCTGAACTACTTAAGTTCAAACGTGGTGCTAGTTGAAGTGAGTCTCATTTTTTACCTTTTTTTTTTTTTTTTTGCTAAGAGTAGTAACAGTACATTTACTACTAGGAGTATGATATACGAACTGTAACAAGGACAGCAGAAAAGCTAGACGTACAAGAATAGTACCATACAAATTATTCCATCAATTGGATTTCACAAAGTAATTTAATTTCGCAATGGGCTAGCTTTTGATCAATTCTTATATAATAATCTTATAATAGCATGAAATATTATAAGTCTATTATATTTTAGATTAAATTATATCTTTGGTTCTTACATTTTGTCAAATAATTTTTTTGATGTTTTACATTTTAAAGTAATTTTTTTTGTCCCTTATATTTTAAAAATATATAATTTAGTCTCTGTAATTTCTTTTTTATGTAAACTCTCTCGATTTTATTTATGAATAGTATATAAAAAATTTTTAATTAATGATATAATAGTTTAAAAATCAGTATATATTTAAAAATTTAAAATTTAAGTCAGGTCATGAAAATTTGAAACGGTTTGTCTCTATTTAGTGAATTTCATATTAATTATTTATAAATTTTAATTTGATTTAAATTTTTAAAATTTTTTAATTGTTAAATTGATATTTAGACTATTATATTATTCATTTAAGAAGGTTTCGTAAGCTGTACATGAATAGAGTTTATATAATTTAGACTGAATAAATAATAGGGACCAAATAATACATAATTTAAATGTAGGGGACTAAAAAAATTATTTTAAAATATATGGGACCAAAAAAATTATTTGGTTAAATATAATGGACCAAAAATATTATTTAATCTATATTAAATTCCTTTCACTGTGGGTTTTTCTTTGGATCCATATAATGTAAGACTATAGGAGTAAAATTCATCATACTCCTACTGTTGTGCGCTACAGTTTTTTTTTTTTTTTTACGCATAGCCTTTTTTTAATTTTTTTTTAAAAATAAGACAGTAGACATCAGATCAGCGGACAACAGATATCATATCAAAAATATAAAAGAAATCATACAATAGAACTAAAACATACTTAACAAGGGGGATGAAATCATGATTATATAGACATCAGATCAACATACTATAGATATCATATTAAGAATATAAAAGAAATCATACAATAGAACTAAAACATACTTAACAAGGGGGATCAAATCATGATTATATTGACATCAGATCACAAAATAGTAGACATCAGATCACTGAAAAACAGCTATCATATCACAATATATAAAATTAAATAATTATAAATAAATTTAAAAATATTTTTTAATCATTTTTCAAATTCAAAAATGTAGAAAAAAATTTTCTGAATTGTTTTTAAAAAACGGACGGAAAAAAGTTTCAGTGAAAAAGAAAAAAAAAAAAAAAAGGGCCCAAGATATGTCAAGAAAGAGAGAGAAAAGAGAAACTACTAATGCTATGTTATGTACTATTATGAAGGGAAAAAAAAAAACTTGGGCATGCAGCAGCGCATGCGGAAAAAAAAAAAAAAAGTCTATATTGTAGTCTATTAATTCTATTCCCAAAAACTTATTATTTTTAGAGGTAGGAATAAAATTGGGCAAATTATATCCTACTCCTAGGAGTAAACCGGCCTGATTTACTCCTAGGAGTATCAAATAGCCCCTCACTTTTCAGTTACTCTCTCTCTTACACACATACACACGCACTCTCTCTTTCATCCTCTCTCTCTCTCTCTCTATTCCAATTATACACAAAAGGGTTAGAGAAGAAATTTGAGAAGCCATGGGATGGTTCCTCTGCACAGGGAAAGGGAAATCCAAGAAGAAAGATAGGTCCCAAAGAACCGATCAGCCTCCCTTCCTCGCCACAAGCCGTTGCCGATTCCGCTCCCTCTGGTCTCGTCTCGGCATGCCGCCATTTCGAATGAAATCTCCTTTGCCTAGAGATTAAAACCCAGGCCACCGCCACCTTTTATCCGCCGTGATTCTCATCTTCCCAGCCACGAGTTTGTACAATTTCACCACCAATGGCTTTTCTCCGCTCAGATCTATACAATCCGACCATTTCTCCTTCGTTTGGTCGGTCGATTTTGCCAGAACCGGGTACACCGCCGCCGTCCTGCGCCGCTCGCCACCGTGGCAGTGCACGACCAGGGATTATGAATGGATAAATGTGTAAAACAGAAAAGAAGGCTATATTTGGGTTTATGTTGAATTTTTGTCTCTGTTGTTGTGGCTGTCTTTCGATCTGATTGACGAATGATTTTCAAAAAATAAGATTGTGGCTGATTCATTGATGTTGGGACGAGTTGATGATGGGCTAAGCATTAGCGAGATTGTTGGTTATCAGTCTTTGGATGGAATGATGGAACTAAAAGTGGTAGATAATGTTCATCTCCCCTGTCTTGATGGGCTTCATTATGTAAACTCGAATGTGTACTTATGTAAATTTGAATTGATAGCTTATGTAAACTCGAATGTGTACTTATGTAAACTCGTTATGTAAATTGAGGGTTCTGAACTACTTATGTAAACTGGGGGTTCTGAGCTATTTATGTAAACTGAGGATTCTGAACTATTTATGTAAACTGAGGGTTCTGAGCTACTTATGTAAACTGAGGGCTCTGAACTACTTATGTAAACTGAGGGTTATGAACTACTTATGTAAACTGAGGTTCTGAACTACTTATGTAAACTGAGGGTGCTGAACTACTTATGTAAACTGAGGGTTCTGAACTACTTATGTAAACTGATGGTTCTGAACTACTTATGTAAACTGAGGTTCTGAATTACTTATAAAAACTGAGGGTGTTGAACTACTTATGTAAACTGAGGGTTCTGAACTACTTATGTAAACTGAGGGTGCTGAACTACTTATGTAAACTGAGGGTGCTGAACTACTTATGTAAACTGAGGGTTTTGAACTACTTATGTAAACTGAGGGTGCTGAACTATTTATGTAAACTGAGGAATAAAGCTTGGTAGTAATAGTAGTGTAGCAGTAAACCAGCTAGGAGTAAACCGTCTGGCTTACTCCTAAGAGTAGGATATACTAACTGATAAAATTGGGTGTGGTCCATATAAATTACCTTTTTCCTTATAACAAACTAATATATTAATATTAATAAAAAATCAATAAAATATGTAAAACAACCTAATTCACTAATCAAACAATATGTTGGCCACGTTAAATTAGAAATTGGTCCATTTATAACCCATCAAATATTTAATCAAACTCGCCTGGACAAATAAATTGGCATCACCTTGCTGCGGTTTCAAGCTTTGCAGTTTTTCTTGTACGATCATAATAATTTCTTCCCATACGATCATAATAATTTTGTTTAAAAATTATTGTTATTGTTATTGACTTGTAACTCTAAAATTCAAACTCAAAATTTTAAATTACAACTTCATCTTTACCACATTTCCAAAATGTTCCATCCCATTTAAAAATTAATTTTTTATGAAACTGTTTAATTTTTTTTATTTTTACTATTACATAATTTTTATATTTTTACAACTAAAATATAAAGTTAAATAAAAAATAATACGTATTTTTCGTTATCCATAACAAAAAAATTATATTTTATCGAACAACACTATTTTTACAGGATCTGCAGTAATTTTTTCATTTAATGAGAAGTTTCTGGCTAATCTCAATGGTGGTCTCCAACTCAAAAAATATACTAATTGAGCTGAAGCAAGCTTTTGTTAAAACATTCGCAAATTATACCATACTCCTAGAAGTAAAGGGGCAGTTTTACACCACCCAATTTTTTGCTAAAAAACCGGGTTAATGACTGCAAAACCGAAAATTAACCGGGTTCTTTAGTTGCTTTCTTCCTTCAGGCGCATTTAATGCGCATTTAATGCTCCTGAAGGGAAAGAATGGTTCATTCGCGTTCAACAAGCCGGGAACCGTCGTCACCGACGTTCGACAAGACGGGAGCATCCTTGAAAGGTTGATTTTTGGGTCCATTTTGTTGCCCAGCAGACAAATAATGATGACGGGCGGTGATTTTGAATTTCAAATTTGGTATATATCATAATGTTCGTCTTGAGAGTGTTGCAAATTTTGATATTCCGATCATTGTGGTATCCATTTGTGGCAGTTTTAAGGGACGATAGTTTATGTAAACTCGCTTTTTGTATGTAAACTCGACTGTGTGCTTATGTAAACTCGAATGTGTGTTTAAGGGCACTATAGTGTTATGTAAACTCGATTGTGTGCTTATGTAAACTCGACTGTGTGCTTACATGAACAACCAGTAGTTTACATAAGCAGTTCAGAGGATGATTTTACTCGAATTATGAGCATTCTAGTCTTAGAAAAAACAATTTACAACTAAAAAAAGGAATTTACATGAGAAAACAGTACTTTACACAAGTATGTCAGACGTGGTGCTAGTTGTTTTCGACTTGGGCTTTTGTAAACTGGGCACGATAGTTATGTAAACTCGACTGTGTGCTTATGTAAACTCACATTGTGTTTGTGTAAATGTGCATTTAATGCGCATTTAATGCTCCTGAAGTGAAAGAATGGTTCACGCGCGTTCGACAAGCCGGGAGCCATTTTCACCTTCGTTCGACAAGACGGGAGCATCCTATCAAGTTTGATTTTTTGGTCCATTTTGTTGCCCAGCGGACAAATAATGATGACAGGGGGTGATTATCGAGATTCAAATTTGGTATATATCATGTTCAACTTGATAGTGTTGCAAATTTTGAAATTCCGATCATTGTGGTATCCATATCAGGCAGTCTTAAGGGCACGATAGTTTATGTGAACTTGCCTTTTGTGATTTTGTAAACTCGACTGTGTGCTTATGTTAACTCGAATGTGTGTTTAAGGGTACGATAGTTTTATGTAAACTCGACTGTGTGCTTATGTAAACTCGATTGTGTGTTTATGTAAACTCGTATTGTATTTGTGTAAAGTCGACTTTGTGCTTATAGTTTCTAATAAGTTCTATGGGGGAAATAGCTAATTTCATTGAAGGTGGTTTAGGTGTTTGTAAAAGTGTCGGATATCGTTCTACCGTGCAAGTAATATGTTGTGGTAGGTTATTGTTTATCGTATATTTTTTCGTCTTTAATTAATATGGATTTGATGCAAACTTCCACCTTTCTTTATTCGTTTCAGATTCGGAACCAGGGAATGATGAAACAATGCTTTCTCTTGTCGATTGAACATCCGAGAGTAAGGAGAAAGCTTATGAAATTTATAATTCATATGCTTGGGATCTTGGTTTTGGTGTTCGTTTAGATAAAGATAGAAAGAGAAGTGACGGAACCAGATATTGGAGAAGAATTGTTTGTTGTAAATATGGTAAGAAGAAGGAGAAATGTAATATAGACCAAATATTCACCAAGCTTGATAGTCGTTCTGATTGTTTGGCTTGTATTGAAATTAAAATGAGACCGGAAGATGGTTTATGGGTCGTCACAAAGCATTTTCTAAAGCATAATCACGTTATGTGTCCGGAAAATGAAAGACATTTGTTACGTTCGCACAGGAAGCTGTCCAGATCATCTATTGATTTTTTTCCATGCAATGAAATCTGTGGGGATATTTGTTCGTGATATTTACAAGCTCCTTTATAAAGAGGTTAGTTTTGTTCGTGTAAAATGCTTGTTATTTGCATACAACGATCGTACTGTTATGTTTGTGTAAAGTGGTAGTATGTTTATGTAAACTACAAGTTTACATAAACATACTACCAGTTTACATAAACATACTACCACTTTATGTAAACTACATGTTTACATAAACGTTTTTGTAAAATACCAGTTTACATAAACGTTCATGTAAACTGGTAGTTTACATCAACATTTATGTAAAGTACCAGTTTACAAAAATGTTTATGTAAACTACAAGTTTTCATAAACAAAATATATCAGTACTGATATAACTTGTGTAAAGTACTATTTTGTTTATGTAAACTGCCAAGTTAAATACGGTAAAGAATTATGATGTTATGTAGGTTGGAGGTCGATCAAACGTTGGTTTTACACAAAGGGATGTATACAACGAGCTAGAAACGAAAAAAAGAAAATACATTGATGGCAGTGATTCCAATGCTTTGATTGAGATATTGAAATACAGGGCTGCTCTCGAAGAAGGTTTTTTCTTTGATTTTGAATTGGACAATGAGTCTTGTCTAAAAAATATTTTTTGGATTGCAAGCTGTTTGGTGATTTTCTAATCCATGACACCACGTATTGTACAAATAAATATGATTTGATATGTGGTCCATTTATCGGATTGGACAACCACATGAAGAATGTGATGTTTGGAATTGGTTTTATGAGGGACGAGAGAGTTGAATAATTTGTTTGGTTATTTTCTACATTCTTGAGGTCGATGGACAATAAGCATCCGATAACTATAATGAGTGATCAATCAGCATCCATGGGAAGGGCGATTGAAGAGATATTTCCTGATTCACGGCATCGTCTTTGCATTTAGCATATCATAAAAAACTCTGAGAGCAAAATTGATTTTCTCAGACAGCAGGTAGGTTTCCGTGAGTTGTTTTATAGATTGCTGGCCAAAGTGGACACCGTTGACGAATTTAATTACCACTGGAAGAAGTAAGTGATTGGACTTGTTCATTTTTACATAAACGACTGTTGTAAATTGTCAGTTTACAAAAAATGTTTATGTCAACTGTTAGTTTACATAAATTGTGAGTTTACATAAACTGTCAGTTTACATAAGTTTACATAATCTTACAACATTTTGATGTGTTTTCAGGATGGAACAAAAATATGGATGCGAAGACAATAAGTGGTTGATAAAAACTTACGAATCAAGGGAGAAGTGATGTCCTGCGTTCAGCAAGGATTATTTTTCTGGTGGAACATTATCTTCCCAGAGGAGTGAGAGTACAAATAACTCTATTTCTTGAATATTGTCTAAGACTTCAACATTATATGATTTTTACCATCAATTTGTGGATGTTGTTCTGGATTGGCGATATCAAGCTGCTTGCGAAGACCATAGGTGCTTCTATAGCAAGGTTGACGTGCCTGTTAAACAATGTCTAATGTTGAGGCATGCCCGTGAAGTGTACACACTTGAGATGTACACATATTTTGAGAAGCAATATCTTAATATGCTGGAATTGAAGATGGAATAGAAGTCCCAATCAAATGGTGTATATGTGTTTGAAGTTTGGATTCCAAAAGAAGATGAGGATGATCCCATATTCCGGAACGTTGTCATTTACGATGACAATGATTATTCTGTAAAGTGTTCATGCAAGAAGTTTTCTGAAGTTGGGATTCTATGTTCTCATTGCCTTCGTGTCCTTTTTCATAACAATTTTATGGTATTCTCTATATGCTGATGTCAATTATGTAAACTAGTTAAAACTTATATAAAACAACATAACTAATCTAGTTTTCCTCTTTTTTTTTTTTTTTTTTTGCCCTTTTTGCAGAAAATTCCACAAATGTATATCCTCGATAGGTGGACAAAAGCTGCTTCAGTTTCCCGTTGTGGAAAGTCTAATGTTTCAGAAGTGTTGATGTGTTCGCCATCAATTTTTTCACCATCTCTGTAGAGGACAGATGCTAGTAGAAGGTATTTTGATTTAATTAGATTATCGCATACCAGTGAGATTGGTCGCAGTATTTTGGATGAGTACTATATGAAAGCCAAAGATACACTTGCTGTCCAAGCTGATATTTTCTATGAGAATTTTGAATTGCCTTTGTCGAAGAAGATTAGAGACCCCACTTCTAGGAGGGCAATAGGTGTGCGGAATGTTCGTTTTAAAAGTACAGTTGAGAAGAGGGTGCACAAAGCCAAATTGAAACATCAAAGGAAAAAGAAGGATTAAAAGTAACTTAGATGTAAAATGTTTCTTGTATAGCACGGTTCGTGTATGGAAACCGTTGTTTTTCTTGGTATAATGTACTAATGTTTCATGATTTGCTTGTGTACAGTACTATTTTGTTTATGTAAAATCATGATTGTTGATGTAAAGTAGTGTCTTCCTGGTTTATAATGATGTTGGCTGGTTGTTTTTGACGTGGTGCTGGTTGTAAATTGACAGTTCTGATCTCGTTATGTAAACTAACTTAAAGTTCTGATCTCTTTATGTAATGTAAGAGTTCTGATCTCGTTATGTGAACTTAATGTTGTGATCTCGTTATGTAAACTTAATGTTCTGATCTCGTAATGTAAACTTAATGTTCTGATCTCGTAATGTAAACTTGAAGTTCTGGTCTCTTTATGTAAACTGGCGTTTCTGATATCCCTATGTAAACTGATATTTCTGATCTCGTTATGTAAACTTAATGTTCTGATCTCGTTATGTAAACTGAGGTTCTGATCTCGTAATGTAAACTTAAAGTTATGGTCTCCTTATGTGAACAGGCGGTTCTGATATCTTTATGTAAACTGATATTTTCTGATCTCGTTATGTAAACTTAAAGTATTGATCTCTTTATGTAATCTAAGAGTTATGATCTCCTTATGTAAACTGACAGTTCTGATATCGTTATGTAAACTGAGGGTTCTGATACCGTTATGTAAACTTACAGTTATAATCTCTTTATGTAAACTGAGGGTTGTGATATCGTTACGTAAACTTACAGTTATAATCTCCTTATGTAAACTGTAAGTTTACAGTTTACTTACAGTTTACATAAACTGATAGTCAATGTAGAAAACAGCAACAACAAATATAAATCCATTCTACATGAACATAGTTAGTTATCATTCAAATATTGGTTTTTATAGTAAAATTCATATATCTTTCTCTTGAGCGGAACCAGGAGGGTATTGTGTGGTGACATTAGCAAGTTAAACAGGTACTTCACCCTCAACGTTTTCAGGATCTCAGGATTGTCCTTTGCAGTAATCAAGTCATGGTCATAGTTGAAAACTTGTTGTCCATGATAAAGCTCCATATGTCGCATGACGTAGAGGCCACAATTGAATCCGTCAGGGTTTTTTCATGCAATGTTAGCGTAGGTCCACTTCCAATGGTAGCACTTCTCATAGCATTTAGCCAAAGTTGTATCTGATGTCCAGTCTTGGAAGTAGTATATATGCAGCATTTTACATAAGATTTTGTGTAAAATGAAGTCTGCAATGTTGTAAATTGTACATTATTATGTTATATTGTACTTACTAGTTTATTTGGAAGACCACCGTAGGATACCGCTTCTCCGCGTGCATTGTCAATGAGTACCACCTGTTTTTCATTGCTGTTGATGCACACCAACACATAATGGCCATCTAGGTGGATGGGGAAGAACACCTGCATTATATGTATACATAAAAATGAGTTTTTTTTTTTTTTTTAAATGTAATGTAAACTATGGGAATGGTGGTACTCATTACCATGGACGTCTGAAAAGTATTTTTGGTTTTCTTGAGGAACCATAATTCTGTTGTCATCTGTTCTGAAAATCTGTACATACATGTTTTGTTCTTTCCTGGTGACATTCCCACGTCTTTCACTATGAGCTGCATAGTTTGAAATGTTAAATAGAGAGGTTATCAACAAACCGTATCAGGCCAAGTGATGTAAAGTAGTGTGTAAGTATTAACTCACAGAAAACTGGACTGAGCAGAAAAACCTCAAAGGTTTCTCAATTTTTTTCAAATTTTTGGCTCTGTTCAAGTGATACGACCAACAATCAATGATGCTCGTATCCAACCATTTACCCCAAACCATGCTGGACATCTGCTCCCGGTCTATGGAAAGATTGCCTTCCCCACCAAACAGTTGCTCGCTGACAAGTGTTATGTAAAATAGACTTATGTAAACTGACCTTGTGTAAAATATGTTATGTAAAGTGAGTTATGTAAACTGAGTTTGTGTAAAGTACATTTATGTAAACTTGTTTTGATAAACCTTTATGTAAAATGACTTAAGTAAAATAGATTTATGTAAAATACATATAGGTCAAGAACACTTACTAGTTCTAACTGCCCTTGCTTGCATTCGCAGGCAAAAGTGTGTTGTCATTGACTATCCTCTCCTTCTCCGAGATTCTTGCAAGTGTATCCTTCGTCCAGCTGGTGATGTAAGGAGACAGCAATTTCCTTGGTTTCTTAACTGCTCGATGTGCCCTGTTGGGACGAATGCAGCTACCTCCTCTGTGTTATCCGGATCTCCCATGATCAAGCTGAAATGTTGGATTCAAATTGTTTAATCGATATTCAATGTTTAATTACACCAAATGGGAGATTATAAGAATACTTACTCAAAGTCAGGCTCGTCCGCAATCAAAGATTGATCCGCGAAGTCAAGTCTCCTAAATAAGTGAGACTGAACATCTTGCATGGATGCATGTACCAAGGCATTTGCTTCATTCGTATCGGCCATTTTATCTTTCTTAGTTTCCTGAAATTTATGAATCAAATGCACTGGCATTAGTTGTGAAAAACCTAAATCAAAAGTTGGAGTCATTGGCGTCCTTTTCTTAATTGGAACGGGCGCCTGTCCGAAGCTTTTCTCTACAAGATCAGCCAGCAGGCACATTTGTTTTAACAGCTGAGTGTCTGGTGTGTCTGTTGGCCGCAAGTTTTTATTATTTAATCATTGAAAGTTATTCCACAAAGATGTGCAATCTAAAATAACAAATTTACATGATTTTACAAGAAATACCTCTCCAGCTGGTATTTTGTTTGCTGGCGGTGTTTTTTCATTTTCTGCAGATTCCACTCGCAAGGGATTTGCACCCTGGTTTTCCTCCAAACATAAGCAAAACATTAATAGAATTAATTTGCAAATGATTGAGAACACCAACATACCAACATATCAGCAATAACAGTACTTTACACAAAGGTCACTTTACATTGGAAGAGCATTTACAGATATAACTGTTACTTTATAACTACTCAAATCAGCACTTTACATAAACAACCAATAGTTTACATAAGCAGATCAGAAGATTATTAATCATGAATTATGAGCATTCTAGTCTTAGGAACACCAATCTACAACCAAAAAAGGGACTTTACATGAGAAAACAGTACTTCACACAAGCAAATCAACACTTTACATAAACAACCAGTAGTTTACATAAGCAGATCAGATGATAATTTTACCTGAATTATGAGCATTCTAGTATTTGGAACACCAATTTAGAACTAAAAAAGGGACTTCACATGAGAAAACAGTACTTTACACAAACATGTCAGCACTTTACATAAAGAAATCAGAATGAATAGTACTTATCATAAACCTATCCAGTATTATTCTTACCGTTTTCTCTTCAGCTTTCTCCTCCTCATTGTCCACTGTCGGTATTTTGTTTGCTGGTGGTGTTTTTTCAGTTTCTGCAGGTTCCACCCCCACGGGATTTGCACCCTGGTTTTGCTCCAAACATAAGCAAAACATTATTAGAATTATTTTGCAAATCATTAAGAACACCAGCATATCAGCAATAACAGTAGTTTACACAAAGGGCACTTTACATAGGAAGAGCATTTTACAAATATAATCGGTACTTTATATATATCAACAGCACTTTACATTAACAACCAGTAGTTTACATAAGCATATGGTAAGATTATTAAACACGAATTATGAGCATTCTAGTCTTAGGGAATACCAAAAAGGGATTTCACATGACAAAAAAGTACTTTACACAAGCATGACAGCACTTTACATAAATAATCAGTAGTTTACATAAGCATATCAGGCTATGATTTTACACGAAAAAGGGACTTATCCAGTATATTAGACTATGGTTTTACATAAAGAAATTAGAATGAATAGTACTTAACAAAAACTTATCCAGTATTATGCTTACCGCTTTCTCTTCAGCTTTCTCCTCCTCATTGTCCACTGCTTTCTGGAGGTCATTTATTACACCTTGAACATCTTCCAGGATTGTTTGTAATGTACCCAAATCCTGAGTCTTTGAAGCCCTTATTCTTGCCAAGTAGTCTATGAACGATCTACTATATTTACCTAATTGAATGTACATTTCTAAAAAATTTGACAGGAGCTCATCGTCATCTTGTACACACATTGCATTTCTCACATGAAGTTTTTTATTCCAAAAAATCCTGTAAACTGCATTGAGTATGATATTTACCTTTTCATCTTGCTTTGCTGACGCAGAAGGGTTGCCCTCTTCCATAAGTGATATGATCATATCTGAAACAATTGGAGTAATATTTGCAGCACCCTCATCCCCTTTTACTGGCTCAGATCTATCAGCTTCCTAAACTTCCTCATCCTCATCCTCAGATCCCTTAGCTTCCTCACCTTCCTCACCCTCAGCTTCTTTTTGAATTTCAACTCCCTCCTCTTCAATGATCACTTCCATGTGTGCACAACTGTATTGATTGCATAAATATTATTTGAATGGTAGATCACACTTGACATAAAGGTTTATGTAAACATGATTCATGTAAACTAGATTCTTGTATACTTGCCTTCTCAGCTTCATCCTCAGCTTCCTGAGAGGATTCTTCACCCGTAGGTCCTTGCTCTGCGGATTCTTCATCCGAATCTTCTTCCTCAGCGGAGGTTTCATCCGCAGCTTCTTCCTCTACCTCGGTTGCTTCATCCTCGTCTGTGTCATCCTCTCAATCGGGGGATGATTCACTTCCATCAACCTGCCAACATGATGTGGAAAAATGCTTAGATTGTGTGTAAAGTAATGTTGCATAATGCTATAAAAGTAATGTTAAATACAAACCTCATAAAAGTCATCATCCTCTTCAGGGCGTTCTCTTATTGTGCCTTTTCCCTATAGTTTGTTTCGCTGTGCAAGCTCCATCAGCTTGCTTTGGGGCCAATTTTGGATTGTCGGGATAAGGCGATAATCGGTATTACCGCGGAATACCCAAGGCTATCAACATACAACAACTGTGATAGTGCAAAAAAATATCAGTTTTCTGTTATAAACAAACTAAAATGTATTATGTAAAGTTCAAGTTTACATAACTGAACAAGATATGTAAACTGAACAACTTATGTAAACTGAAAGTAATACCACAACGACGAATGTAAGAGGCCCTATGAATTGGCCTATAGGATGTTTTCTCCATTCTTGTATGCTCTCCATCAAGCGAGCAAGGACGTATTTTTGCCAATTCAGTTTCATGATATTCTCTACTGACCTGAATGATTTCAGATATGGGTATTAAATGGTATTGGTCCCGTTGCTGTGAATGATCGTGGACACCATGAATATCAAGAAATCCTAAAGGAATTCTAGGCCAGCGTCCTTGTGGCTCTTAATGTAATTAGATAGGCTTGTTGCTGATATTATCTCATTGTTTTGTGAAACGGGGTGCCTGAGATCCCACTTTTTCTTGTCTTCTATATACACCCGAGATGTTTGATCTTTCTTGGTGTATTCCTCCACATCTACTTCCCCACCAGGAAATCCCATTACTGACTCGACATCAGCTTCTGTAATTGGAATTGTGCCTGCATCCAACTCCAAAGTGCCGCTGTTAGTATTGATGTTTAAGATCAAGTAATGGCCGAACGAATTCGGAAACCTCCCATAGTTAATATGGAACAGACAACCCAGCCCCACATTTGTCAGCTGCTCCCTCTACGCTTCATTGAGCTCCGCAAGTAGTGAAGATATTCCTGCAGCAGAGGTTCTTGACTGGAATGATTTTTTTTTTTTTTATCCCCTTGGTATCATGCAGTTCTTCCAAACATGCCAATTGCGCATCTTCATGGAGTCTCTGGGTCCTTTGCTGAAAGATTTGAATGGCAAGCTCTCCCTCTTTCTTTTTATTATCATTTTTCTTTTTTTTTCTTCCCTCGTGTTATCCTTTTTTTTTCAGCTTCTGCAATTTTTTGAAAGTCATTCTTTCCTCAAAATCATCGTCTGAATCCACTTCAACAATCTTCTTTCTTTTGCCTGAAACCGCATTAACAAGGGCAAAATCACTTTACATAAAAAATCAGTAGTTTACATAAGCAGATTAGAGGATATTTTTCTAGAATTATGAGCATTCTAGTCTTAGAAATAACTATTTACAACCAAAAAAGGGACTTCACATGAAAAAACAGTACTCAAACAAGCAAATCAGCACTTTACATAAACAACCAGTAGTTTACATAAGCAAATCAGACGATGATTAAACACGAATTATGAGCATTATAGACTTAAGAACACTACTTTAGACTCAAAAAAAGGGACTTTACATTAGAAATCAGTACTTTACACAAGCAAATCAGCACTTTACATAAAAAATCAGTAGTTTACATAAGCAGATCAGACGATGATTTTACACGAATTATGAGCATTCTAGTCTTAGGAACACCATTCTACAACCAAGAAAAGGGATTTTACAATATAAAGCAGTACTTTACACAAGTAAATCAGCACTTTACAAAAGTTACCAGTAGTTTACATAGCAGATCAGACGATGATTTTACCGAATTATGAGCATTATGGTCCTAGGAACACTACTCTACAAACAAAAAAAGGGACTTCACATGAGAAAATAGTACTCCAAACAAGCAAATCAGCACTTTACATAAACAACCAGTAGTTTACACAAGCATATCAGCACTTTACATAAACAACCAGTAGTTTATATAAGCAAATCAGACGATGATTTTACTAGAATTATGAGCATTCTAGTTTTAGGAACACTACTCTATAATCAAAAAAAGGACTTTACATCAGAAAACAGTACTTTACACAAGCATATCAGCACTTTACATAAATAACCAGTAGTTTACATAAGCAGATCAGACCATGATTTTACCCGAAATTACTAAGAAAACAAAAAAAAAATGAGTTTGCATGAGAAAACAGTACTTTACACAACGATGTACTGCAAAAACTTACTCTCCGAAACTTGTTTGTTTGATTTCTGGCCGCCGATTTCCTTGCTCGGTCTCTTTACACCAAGAATATTTACAGTCCTCCCAACTGTGTTGCTTTTTGTACACAAAAAAATAAAGTACCACCATTATGAACAACATCCAGTAACCCTAAACTGCAAATATTAGTTCTACATTTGTTATAAACATACCTTTCAAGCTGCTTTCAATTTTTTGGGCTTCTGCTTCACTCGTAACTAGCTTAACCCTAACCATTTTTTTACGGTTTGATCGATTTTTTTGCTTCCCCCACTGAAAATCTGAGTCGAATCGCGTTCCGCTGTTAGTCTCCTATCGTTAAAGTTGCTCAGTTGCGCAAACGATCGTGCTATTAATGCTTGCTATTTTTTCGGAACTCGTGGGTCGCGCGGAGAGTTTCAGAAGGGCTGCAGCTTCTTCGAATGGAAAATAAATACCCAACTCCTCAGTTTCAATTAGTTTTTTTCCTTCTTTGTGTAAAGTCCGTACAACCCGAAGCCCAACAAAAATTTAAAATTTAATTTTGATGGGATCCGCGGGATTTTGATATGATGTAAACTGGACGCATAGGCCTGCTAATTAGGGAGAGGTTAGGCGCGTTAAATACACCCTCCATCTGTTTCCTTTTTTGGCTTTATTTCCTTTTTTCTTTTTTCTTTTTTTGGCTAGGAGTACTCCATTTTATTTACTCCTAGTAGTACTATATACTAACTCTTAAAACATTGTTTAATTGTGTTTAAGGCAAACTGTGGGCAGGGCTTGGCTTTAATTTTTATAACTAACGGAATATGGGTTATTAATTTTTAAAAAACTACTTTTAAGTAGATGTCTTGATCTTTCACTAAACACACAAGCCTATCTTTTTAATTTTTTGGACTGCCTACAAGGCTATCATGTAGGCCACTATAGGCGCACGTGAGATTATTTAGATATTATTTCTAGAAACTTGCCCATATCATAATTACTTACCCCATCTCTAAATATGGGACCGTCTAGTAATTATACAACTATTAAAGATAATAATTATTATCATTTTTTGGTAGGAAGGAGGAGGTCGAAATCTAGATGGTTCGAACTCTTAAATGTTAAGGTTTTAGGGTTTAGGATTTAGTTTTTATATAATTTTGGTTTATATATATTGAATACGAGAGTGTTTTAGTCTTAAAATTTATTCTGGGATCTATTAAATGTATTATTGTCTATTTACTTAACAAATCAAATGACATTATTTGTTTAGGGGCGAAATTAATGAATTGAATAATACAGAAAAAAAAATTTTGTAACTTTTAAAATTTTAAAAAGTTTTCGTATTTTGACCAAAGTTTAAGGGGGGAAATGTAATTAACCTTTTCTTTAATAACCACCTAATGAAAATGTAATTAACCTTTTCTTTAATAACCACATATTGAAACGACGTCATTTCAATAAATAACCCAATTATTGAAATGATATTGATTCAACAGTAGGGTTAAAAGAAAAGTGTTCGATAATTGAAAGTCCTTCTTTTTCAGCAGTTTTGTCATAACAACAACCGTCTACCATCTTTTTCAATTCGTTCAATATTCATTTCTTTTTCACTCTTCAAAACCAGCCTCTCATATAAAATATTCTAATTCCGCCACTGTTTTTTACCTCTTATTCTCTTTCATATAAGATATTAATGAACTTTTCAAATAGTCTAATGTGCCAATCAAGGATGGTCTGTTTCATGGCATCTTCCTCTTCTACTATGCTTGCCTTCTAAGCTAAATCCTCCTCCACCACGGTCTCCACTTCCTCGAATCTTCAACAACTTCCTTATAAGAGGGAAAGAATTACTTTAAGCGAGCTCTCATTTGACATTTTAAACTTAGTACATATATCAAGAAATTTGTATTTACATAGAACACTTCGTTTGATCAAAGCCAATCTATGGACTCTTGCCCAATGTCTATTTCGAGCTACCCGCAACTGTGCAAATGTGGAGATTTTAATTCTCACCAACACTACACAAGCTCCTTTTAATAAAGTTTAATGTGAGCTCTAAACTTTGAATTTTAAAAATTGAATTAATTAAATTAGTATATTTGATGAAATTAGAAAATATGTCTAAAGGCTGAATGCTGAAATCTAAAGTCTAAAATTTGAAAGCTGAATTTTGAATTCTGAATTATAAAATAAATTTATAAAATTAAATGTATTTGAATTTTAAACTAAATTACCTTTTTTAAAAAAGATTAAATAATATTTTTGGTCCCTTACATTTAACCAAATAATTTTTTTGGTCCCTTACATTTCAAAATAATTTTTTTAGTCCCTTACATATAAATTATGTATTATTTAGTCCTCGTTATTTATTCAGTCTAAATTATATCAATTCTATTCATATACAGCCTACAAAACATTCTTAAATGAATAATATAATAGTCTAAATATCAATTTAACAATTTAAAATTTTTAAAAATTTAAATCAAATGATTAAAATTTATAAATAACTAATCTGAAATTCACTAAATAGAGACAAACTATTTCACATTTTCATGACCTAACTTAAATTTTAAATTTTTAAATGTATACACTGATTTTTAAACTATTATATCATTAATTAAAATTTTTTATATACTATTCATAAATAAAATTGAGACAGTTTACATAAAAAATACATTACAGAGGCTAAATAATATATTTTTAAAATGTAAGGGACCAAATAATACATATTTCATATGTAAGGGACCAAAAAATTATTTGACCAAATGTAAGGGACCAAATATATAATTTAATCTAAAAAAATTAGACACATATATTTTTTAAATTTATATAATATAATTTTTAAATTGTATAATTATTTACTTAATAATATAAAATTATATTAATATAAAATATTTTAAAAACCTTTAACAATAAATTAGACTTAATTATTATTTTAAAACTAAAATATTCATTAAAATAAATACGATAAATTTATAAAAATTTATAAAAAATTAAAAATTCCCGTCAAAAATATATTTTTAAAATTTATTTAAATGATAAAAATATTTTTATCATTGAAATAAAAATTATTTAAAGAAAAAACTAAAAAATAATAAATAATGCAAAAAAAATTACAAGTAATTCACTTCAGTAATAAGTGGTTTACACATAACTTATTTTCATACTAACAATTGTACTTTCATTTCATACCCACTTAATATATTAAAATTTTAATATGTAATTATCAAACGCACTTAATTATTAAGTATTTAATTAAAAAATCTCTTAATCTATTAAGTAAAAAATAAGTTGTATTATTAAACATTTTTAATCAAATAAGTACTTAATTAATTAAAATTAAGTGCTGAATTGGTTTATCAAATAGAGTGAAGATTAAAATTTGATAATGAAGTGCTTGTATACCAAAAAAAAACAAAAACCAACTTCCTGCCTGAGTTAGTATATTATACTCCTAGGAGTAAATATACTGTTCCTACTCCTAGGAAAAAAAAAAGAATACATGAGGCATTAGTAGAGTGGATTTAACGTGCCTCACCTTTCCCTAATTAGCAGCCCGTAGCCCCGAGTTTACATCAAATCAAATCCCGCGAATCCAAGCAAAATTAAATTTGAAATCCCGTCTGTACGGACTTTACACAAAGGCGGTACAAATCTTATGGAAACTGAAGGGATGGGAATTTATTTTACATTGGAAGTAGCAGCAGCCCTCCTTAAACTCTCCGCACGACCCACGAGCTTCGAAAAAATAGGCAGCATTCACAGCACGACCGTTCGCGAAAACGAGCAACCTGAACGCTACGAGTCCACCAGCGGAAGGCGATTCGACGTTCATTTCGAGTGGGAAAAAAAAAAAGCGATCAAAGAGAGAAATCATGGTTAGGGTTAAGCAAGTTACCAGCGAAGCAGAAGCCCAAAAAATTGAAAGAATGATGAAAGGTATGTTTATACTTGCAGTTTAGGGGTAGTCGATATTTTTGATAATGGTCGGATTTTTTTTTTTCTTTTGGGTAAAAAAGGCAACACAGAGCCTAGGGCGGCAAATATTCAGGATGTAAAGAGGCTGAGCAAGGAAATCAGCGCCGAGAAATTAGACAAATAAGTTCCGGAGAGTAAGTTTGTTCCCGTTTATCGTTGTGTAAAGTACTCTTTTCCTATGTACAGTCCCGTTTTTCTGTATGTAAAGTGATGGCTGTTTATGTAAACTACTGTTTACATAAACAGTAAGTTTGTTGCAGTTTATGTAAACTACTGTTTACATAAGCGCAGTAAGTTTGTTGCCGTTTATGTAAACTACTATTTACATAAACAGTAAGTTTGTTGCAGTTTATGTAAACTACTGTTTGTTTTCTCATGTAAACTTCCTTATTTTGGGTGTAGAGTATTGTTCCTCAGACTACAATGCTCATTATTCGGCCGTAATCATCGCATGATATGCTTATGTAAACTGGTGGTTGATTATTTAAAGTCCTGAATTGCTTATGTAAACTGCTATTTTCTTATGTAAACTCACTTATTTTGGTTGTAGAGTAGTGTTCCTAAGACTGCAATGCTCATAATTCGTATGTAATCGTCGTCTGAAATGCTTATGTAAACTACTGGTTGCTTATGTAAAGTGCTTGTTTGATTTTATAAAATGTTTTTTTCTAATGTAAACTCCATTTTTTTGTTGTTGTAGACTAGTGTGCATAAGACTCCATGAAATGGATACCACAATGATTGGAGATTCAAAATTTGCAACACTATCAAGATGAACATGATGATTTCTACCAAATTTGAATCTTGAAAATCAACCCCCGTCATCATTATTTGTCCGATGGGCAACAAAATAAATCAAAAAATCATCCTTTCGAGGATGATCTGGTCTTGTCGAACGTGCGTGAACCAATCTTTCCCTCCAGTAGCATTAAATGCGCATTTAATGCTTCTTTACACGTACACAAAGCGAGTTTACATAAGTACACGTTCAAAGTTTACATTAGCACACTGTTCGGATTTTACATAAGCAAGCTGTCGAGTTTACATAAGTACACATTCAAGTTCACATAAGCACATTGTTCGGAGTTTACATAAGCACACGTTCAAAAGTTTACATAAGCACACGATTCGGATTTTACATAAGCAGGCTGTCGAGTTTACATAAGTACACATTCGTTCATGAATTACTTACATAAGTACATAGACGACTTTACATAAGCACAAATTGCGAGTTTACATAAACTATTGACCAAAAAAACAACCTTTGAAGAATGCTCCAGTCTTGTCGATCGTCGGAGACAACGGCTACCGTCTTGTCGATCGTCAGTGACCACGACTACGGCCTTGTGGAACGCGCGTGAACCATTTAATGTCGTGATGGAAGAAATCAAATCCCGCATTCATGTAAACTTCCGGTTTTGGGCTCATTAACCGGGTTTTTTAAACAAAAACCAACTAGGAGTAAACCGCCCGGTTTACTCCTAGGAGTAGGATATAATTTGCGCTTCCTGCCTTGTAACATGTGGCATTTATGGTTGTTAAAGGAACATTTCGAATTGGGTCATATACATTTGATCAAATCTCTCAAGCCACTCTCTATTTCACTTTTTTTTTACCATTTATTAAAATGTTGATAACTGTCCAATAATTTTTTATTATCCTTAATTACTCTTGTCTTGATTTAACTGAGTGACACATGAAGTGAAACATAGAGTGACTCAAGAGATCTTGTAATTAATTTTGGTATCAATTAATTTAATTGTAATTAAATGTCAATTAAGATTTATATTATTATTTATATGTTATTTATTAATATTAAAATTATTAATATATCATAAATTATATATTTAATAATTATATTTCTAATTATTTAATATTAAAAATAAAAAATAATTATCTTGCCATTAAATATTAATATTTATACAATTAATTAACTTACGACATAATTACTGTACATTTTAAATCTTTAAAACAATCTCATAACAAAACTAAATCATAATAATATATTAATTATATTAAAAAATATAAATAATTCTAATATACATTTAATTAATAACAAACTAAATAAATTAAAATTTATAAGAATCATAATAAACAAATTACATTAATAATATATAATTAAAATAACTAATTTACATAATTATAATATATAATTTATTAATATATAATATATTATATACTAAATATATAAAAGAAAAGGGAAAATGAAAGAAAACGAAAAAAAACAAAAAAAAAAAAAACAAAAGACAGGCTAGGCCCTTTTGCAAATTATATTATATACCATAAAGAATTATACATATTATTATATTTAGAAATAACGTAATAATTTAGTAATTTTTAATTTTGATATATAATGTAAGTTTAAGAGTGATTTTAAAAATTAAAAATTATTAAATTATCATCATTTTATTTTTAAATATAATAATAAGTATATATTCTAATGTGTATAGTATAACTTGCCAGGCCCCTTCGTGAATAATTCAGTCCATGCACTATTCACAGACTGGCCTGGCCTGTCCGTTCAATTTTCACAAACTGACAGTCCGTGCTAGGGGTGTAAGCTGTTCGGTCGAGACCGGTTAAACCGGCCAAACCGTTCAAGTTTAGTCGGTTTGGTTGGTTTTAAAAATACTTAAAATTATTATTGATTTGAAAATTTTCAAATCGTAAGATCTGGTTTGGCTGACGGTTTTAGCAATAAAATCGGCCATTTAAATCAGACCGGACCGTATATATTTATTATATATTAATATTATATAATATATATTGTATAATAAATAAATATTTTATTATTTTCCCCCAACCCTAATATTCTCTTAGGCAATCCTCTTCTGCCGTTTCTTTCTCAGCCAGCTGCCAGCCAAACGAACTCCATCTTTCTCAGTCGAACGAACCTCTCATTTTTTTGTTTTTTGCTCAATCAAAATGAAGCTCGGTCTTCTCCTGTTTTTTCTCAGCTTCGCTTCTTATTTCGTTTCTCTTAGCGTGAAACTTCATCTTCTCTCATTTCTTATTTCTCTGTTTGTCTTTACGCCCTTGATAGCCTCCTAATACCAGTTGAATCGGCCTCAATCCACAGCAATAGATCTATTCCAGGTGATTATTCATATTTTTTATTTTCATTTTGAATGAATTTGTAAAAGGGGTGATTTTCTTTCATTTGTACTTCGTGATTCTGACGGAATGAATACTTGGAATTAATGTGTTGACTGTAAGCTCTAAAGGAAAAAAAATCAGTTCAATCGAATTTGCATTAGGTCATCAGGAGTTACTTGTTAGATTATGGTGAACTTAAACTGAAAGTTTTTGTTAGTTTATTGATGCATAAATACATCTCCCCAGTACACATGTAATGAAACTACGTATATTCTATGCCCACTAGCTTGTTTGAGGACTATCTGAAACCCAAGAAACAATAATAATAAATAGAAAACATATTCATAGTATGTTTGCCTACTTTGATTAACGCATAGAAACGTGGGGATTGAAGGAATCTTATTTTGGCTAATTAATCTCTTGGACATAATTTTTACTGGTGAGCATTGTTGGTTATGAATGTAAATTTTCTGAATTTCGGTTAGGGGCTATCTCTACACTTAATATACAATAAAATGTTTCTGCATAAAGATCATTAGCAAAGTCTCCATTTCTTTTTCTTAAACAAAAATAATGAAAATTTTTCTTTCTTTGTTAGTTCTGTTCATAAAATGTCTTTAAAAGTATAGTATTTTCATGGATTAATAATTATCTTTTTTTTCCAACCATAGATATCTCAACTATCATGGATGATGAGACTCATGCAATTATTAATGTTTTACAAAATATAGAAGCTCTAGTTATTCTATTTGTGTGTACTTGTTTTTTTAAAATAAAACGTAAATTTGTTTGAAACCGTCCAAACCGGCCAAACCAAACCGTCTAAATATGGTTTGGCCGACTTGGTTTGGCATATTTATTTGGCCGACTTAGTTTGAAAATTTGTCAAACCGTAGTTATTGATTTGGCCAGTACTTTAGCCTTCAAACCGGTCAAACCGGCCGATTTACACCCCTAGTCCGTGCAACTTTTACGTAAATTAAGAGTGTAAATTTTTTTAAAATTATTTTTTAAATTACTACAAGGGTAAAAGTGTCTAAAGGGTAGACAATAGCAAAAAGAGGACGGCAATAGTAACACTCAAAAATAAATATTAAACGTTATCAAAATATAAATATTTTCACGAATTATTGATTTCAAACGTACATTAAACTCTTTTAATTTATGATTACTTTCTAAAAGAAAAACTTAATTTTTTATATATAATTTATTTTAGTAGTAATTTGGTAAGTGGTGCTATTAATATTCGCAAATTATATTGTAATACAAGTACACACCTTGCAACTGCCCTAACACTTTAAATCTTTTGTCATTTAATACTGTGACCCTTGAATGTCATTGTTCCCTTCTTAACCAATGTAGTCTTGCCACACTCTGTGTTACCGGTAAATTTTTTGGTTAATTTTATCTCCTCGTTATTAATAACTTGTGTGTTCTTGTGAATCCATAGTTAGCTTGGTTTTGGTGGGTTGGCCGAGAAAAAAATCATCATGGTCGAGGAAAAATGAACGGATGGGCAAGTTTGATGGGAACATACGTTCATGGCCGAGGAAATGCGCACAGAGGCACCGGGTGTCGAGAATTTGTGGGCAGGACCGAGAAATGGTGCACAAAAGAGACGGTGGTCGAGTTTTGTGAGCATTCGACGAGTTGGCCAAAGTCTTTCGAGATTTACCAAGCAATGTTGGAAATTAGTGAATATTAGCTCGAGCATTGTGGGCAGATTTCAAAAGATGAACGATAGATGACGAGAACTGTTCGAGCTATGCAGCAAGGCTGGGCGGGCTGGTCTTCAGTTGCGGCAAATTGAGAAAGTTGCAACATGTTCGAGCCGAAAGTGAGTTAAGACTAGAACGACAGTTGAACGGTTGAGAACGTAGGCAGAAGTTGCTGGAACATGTTCGGGAGTTGCCAAAAACGTGGGCAAATGACCGAAAAATACGAGCAGTTACTTTAAACATGGCTTGTAACCGTTTCCTTGTAGGTTTAGCCGAGCCTATGTGTTTGGGGCTGTCAAACACATTTGTGAGCCTATAGAAGGCTGAACCTTGTACATTGTAAGGTTGACTAGTTTTTGTCTTAGAGAAAGGAAAGGCTAGTTGGTTTTAATTTCGGTTAAGTGTGGGCCGGAGTTAGAACAGAAATTCTTGTAACTAGTTGACTGATTTTAATAAAGTTGCATTGAATTTTGGGACTTTTGCCCGTTAAACACTTGCGTTTTGAATTGTTCCGTTTGTTTAATTCTTCTTTGGCGCCTTAGAGATTTCCGCTATCTTTGACCAGCGTTTGGGGGTGACACTTTGCAATGTAGCCCTGAACTACCATATAACAATTGATTAATATTATCGTGCCCCTATCGTATTCCAGGTCCATTATTACAAATGACTCTTATTGAATAATAAATTTTAATAGATATATTTTTTGAGAAAATAGTTATAATAAAAAATTATATTATTATTTTTAAATTATAATAACAATTAATTTTAAATATATGAGGATAATTTTAAAATTTTAATAAAAGAAAAAGTATTACTCCATCCATTCTAAATTAATTGAGATTTTAAAAGAATGGTAAAATTTTATTTTAATTGATTTTTTATAACTTTTTAACTATAATTTTCAAATTTTACTGGTTGTAAATAAAGATGAAAGGGTAAGATTTATCTATTAGTTATAAGGTGGGATTCGATGCATTAATGCTAGTAGATCGTACCCTGTCAGAGATGATATATTGAGACAATTCTATTATTATTATTTTTTTATACAAAGAAAGAGACGAAAACCTAAATAATTGGAACTAAAGTCTTATTGATTTTAAGTGGAAGTGTCAATCGCTGGACTACAACCTTCTGCAGCTTCAGTCCATTGTTGACACCCTTCGCGCATTTAAACCGTTTGCAGCTTCAGCTACTGATAAAGCTGAGATCAAATCTGCCTTCTCTGTCTTGGTGCCACTCCCTCCGCCGAAATCCAGACCGATTGTTTGGAAGGGGAAAGTTTCAGCCTCATGGTTCTTTCGACGGATGGTGCTTTCAGGAAGGATGGCCGAGCTGGTTGAGGCTTCCTTCTCCGTACAGGCAGTGGACGCTTAATCCATGCTAGTGCGGGGTTTTTTGAGAATGGTTTTGTAATTGGAGCTGAGATTAGAGCAGCTCTTTTTGGTCTAAGGAATTGCTTGGACTTACACCTTTTTGGCTTACAACTAATGGCTGATAATCTTTGATTAGTACGAATGGTTCTTGGTTAATATGCTCCATTGTGGTGTAACCTTGTGGATTTAAAGGAGATTATGACTATTCTAAATCAAATCAATGGTTCAATTGTGCAAATCCTCCACCAACGTAATGCTCCGGCACACTACCTGGATTTGATTAGAATAAAAGGGATAAATTGTGACTTTGACCTTATGGCGAATCTCCCCCAAGATTGAGAGGGCTAATTTCTTTGGATGCCTTTGGTTCTTCACACCATTCCACGCCCTGCTAGCATTAGGTAATGGTTTACTGGAATATTGATGTTTATATAACTTAAGAAAGGGTGCGGGTTTTATCTTTTTAAGGGATCAAGGGTTGAGATAAGTCGCGATACTCTTCTTCGTGTACTTTACTAAATTCTATTTGTTTTTAATATTAAGATATTCAATTATACCGGTCTGCTTCGTCCGTTGGGGATCGGAGACTTTTTGCAAAAAAAAAACTATTGGTTATAAGATAATTTTCGTTAAAATAAATAAAGTTAATTTAGTAGAATGACAGTAATCAATTGGCAGTACTTATATAGTACAACTAAGTGTACCATAAAAATCTGTACACATAGTAAAAATTAAAACAAAAATAAAATTTGTAAATTAAGTGAGTAGGAGTGTGTATTCACGCTCCTTGAAAACCATCAAAACACAGCCGCCTAAATTCTTCTCGGTTCCAACACAAAACAATTATTCACTCCTGGGAACTTCCACAAATTAATTTCTTCCATTAATTATGGAGAATAAAACCCTTCATCCATCAATTCCATCATCATCGTCGGTTGATGAGGCCAAACTCCTGCTGTCGATTAGCCAAAAACTGCCACGTCCGAGCATTTGCACCCACGTCCGAGCATTCCGCACACCGCCGATGTTCATACACCACCAAGCACCCGAATTCAACCGTCCGCAAAAGGGAAATCCATCAAACATATAAAACAAAATCCGAAAAGAGGCGCAACAACATTTACAATATTCTTTGAAGAACAAGTAGCAGCAAAAAACATAAACGCGACGACAAAACTCAATCGAAAGGGAGGAAAAATGAGAACAAAAAATGCATCAACGGGTGGAGAAAATGCGAAAATGCAGCAACAGCCCCATAGTGGAGGTATGTAGTCCTAATTTTTTTTTATACGATGATACGTAATGATTTATGATTTTTCAAATATGATGCTGGTGATGTAAATGTGAAAATGATGATGGTAAATGTGAAGATGGTGATGGTAAATGCGACGATGGTGATGGTAAATGTGAATATGCTTTGGTTCTGTATTCTGTGTTTTCGATATTATGATTTTTGGTGATGGTAAATGTGAATATGGTGATGGTAAATGTGAATATGCTTTGGTTCTGTATTCTGTATTTTCGTTATTCTAATGTTGGTGATGGTAAATGTGAATATGCTTTGGTTCTGTATTCTGATTTTTGTGATGGTAAATGTGAAAATAATGATGGTAAATGTGAAAATAGTGATGGTAACTGTGAAAATGGTGATGGTAAATGTGAATATGCTTTGGTTCTGTATTCTGTGTTTTCGATATTATGATTTTTGTGATGGTAAATGTGAATATGGTGATGGTAAATGTAAAAATGGTGATGGTAATTGTGAAATGGTGATGTTAAATGTGATGTTGGTGATGGTAAATATGAATATGCTTTGGTTCTGTATTCTGTGTTTTCGATATTATGATTTTTGTGATGGTAAATGTGAATATGCTTTGGTTCTGTATTCTGTGTTGGTGATGGTAAATGTGAATATGCTTTTGAATCAACTGACTGATGTGAAACTGTGTCTCGATGGAATAAAATGTTGTATGTCATATGTTCTGGTTGATGGAATATATCCAAAGTTGATGGAATATGTCAAAAAGTTGTATGGAATATGTCCAAAGTTGATGGAATATGTCAAAAGTTAATGGAATATGATAAAACATGTTATATTTTGAATAATATGACTGATTTGAAACTGTTTCTCGATGGAATAAAATGGTGTATGATATATGATCTGGTTGATGGAATATGTCCAAAGTTGATGGTAAATGTATTGTATTATAGTGTTCTATAGGATGTTGTTGATGGTAAATGTATTTTATATATAATGTATTGTATTTCATTCAAAACTCTTTACGTACAGGCAAAAGGAAGACAGATGACGAAGAGACGGATGATGATTTCACAGAGAAAATACCTCTACAAATGCTTCAATCAATAAAGAAACCTGTCAAAAAAACTGTTGAGCGGAGTGAGGGCCGCTTACATTTCTAGTGGTAAATCTTATACCCATCTATTGATTATGTTTTATGATTTAGATGGAATATTTATTATGATCTGATATGAGTGATGGAATATTGATCTTGTTTCTGGTTTTTCGTAACAGTTGTTATACGCAGATAGAGTTGGGTATGGCAAATCAAGCAACCTAACCCGACGTGTACCAACAATTCAAAATTGGACAGAGCAACAACTGAATGTACTTGCAGAATACAAAGGAGATTTTGGGAGGGGCAGAATAAGGGGACGCCCAAAAAAAGATGATGATGATGATGATCAGGACACAGATAGTGATGAAGAGGATAATGTAAGATGTTCACTTTTGTTTTCAGGATTATTGATGTGTTTTCGATATTATGATGTTGGTGATGGTAAATGTGAAAATAGTGATGATAAATGTGAAAATGGTGATGGTAAATGTGAAAATGGTGATCGTAAATGTGAAGATGGTGATGGTAAATGTGAACATGGTAATGATAAATGTGAAAATGGTGATGGTAAATGTGAAGATTGTGATGGTAAATGTGATATCTATAGTCTGTTGATCTGATGTCTAGTATTCTCTGATCTAATGTCTATATAATCATGATGTGATCTCCCTTGTTAAGTATGCTTTAGTTCTATTGTATGATTTTTTTTTATATTCTTGATCTGATATCTATAGTCTGTTGATCTGATGTCTATATAATCATGATGTGATCTCCTTTATTAAGTATGCTTTAGTTCTATTGTAAAAAAATTTTTATATTCTTGATCTGATATCTATAGTCCGTTGATCTGATGTCTAGTATTCTCTGATCTGATGTCTATATAGTCATGATGTGATCTCCCTTGTTAAGTATGCTTTAGTTCTATTGTATGATTTTTTTTATATTCTTTATCTAATATCTATAGTCTGTTGATCTGATGTCTAGTATTCTCTGATCTGATGTCTATATAATCATGATGTGATCTCCCTTGTTAAGTATATTTTAGTTCTGTTGGTGATGGTAAATGTTAAAATGGTGATGGTAAATATGACCAGCTTACGTTCTGTATTTTCAATCATGTTACTTACAAGGTTGTATGATATCTGTTCTGGTTGATGGAATATGTCCATAGTTGATGGAATATGTTCAATATTCATTTGATTTAAAATAATCATTATGCTTGTATTGGCAACAGGTGAAAGATTTCGAAGAGGAGGAAAAGGGTAATGACGTAGAGCAAGAGGAAGATGAGACAGATGAAGATTCGGATGGAGACAACGAAGAAGAATAAGAAGAACTGATGGAAGAAAGGGAAGAAGTTGAAGGAATGCATGAAGAAAACATCATGGACATTGATGAGGAAGAGGTAGTTAATGAAACAGAAAATGAAAATGATGGAATATAATATATTATTATATATGTTGTATCTAATGACATTGTTTACGATGTGTTAACAGGAACAACCCAGTGACATGGAATAGATAAAAGGTTGCGTAGTTGCAATTGAAAATGCAACGACGAAATTATTACAAGTCTACAATAGAGTAAAAGATTCGGAAGGAAAGAATGACATGCAACTCCGTGAAATCGTTGAGCAGGTTGATCTAATCTTTAAACAAACGAGAAAAGGATTCAAAGACATAGACAATAAGGATGATGGACATGATGCTGTTGAGCAGGTGATGCAAACCCCCGACAACATTAAAAAAGCTTTTGTAGAGGTAAAGACGAACTTCAACAATATTACCGAAAATAATTTAGATATTGATAGAAACATTTGACATATATAACAACCAATATGCATCTAACCGATACCCCGGACACGAAGTGCATAAATGAGATGTGCAGGGTATTGGATGTAGTGGAAAGAGAACAACGGATGGGGGATAAACAAGCCAAGAAAAATACATGGCAGTTTCCATCATTTGATCTTGGAATATCACAACTAACACCGGTACGTTTGAATGAAAAATTTCAGGATGCTCCAGAAACAAAATAAACAACACCGAGCATACCAGAATTGGACGCACTTGTAGCGTTAGTTGTTGCCTCTACTGAAGATAGAGGTGCAGGAGAAGAAGGATCAAAACGAAATGAGTAAGGAATTTATTGAAATTTTAATATAAAATGTTATATTTTCAATCATGTCAATAATGTGAAACTGTTTATTGATGGTATACAAGGTTGTATGATATCTGTTATCTTTGATGGAATATGTCCATAGTTGATGGAATATATCCAAAGTTGATGGAATATCTTTAAATTTGATGGAATATCTCCAAAGTTGATGGAATTAAATGTTGTGTGCTATCTTTTGTTTTCAGGATTATTGATGAAGACGACCACAATAGTTTAGAGAGAGTGGTGTTTGGCCCAAAAAATGAACGTAGAGAAGGCAAAAAACCGGCGAAATTGATGTCTCCATATATGACTAGTTGGCAAAGGGAGAGACTCAAGCTATCGGAGAAGGAGATAATGGTGAATGATTATGCAATGCTGGAGCAAGATAAAGACAAAGGCATTTTGGAGAGGTTTGTATATTTTCCATCCAAAATTATTGGTATCTATTATGGTTAAACCTAACTTGAATCCAACTAATCCATGTACAATTTACTTTTTTTATGTATAATGCAGTGAGACGCTTTTTAGAGGATCATCATTTTTTGGCATAAGCAGGGGAGATATGCAATGTATGAGGTTGCCTAATTGGTTAGACATCATTGTAATTAACTGTTGGTCATACCACTTGAACCAGACGAGAAACGTCCCAAAGCTTGAAGATCCTACAAGAATATATTTCTCCATGTCGGTAAGTAGAACATTACATCATGTTTAATAAAATGTTGTATGGTATATGTTCTGGTTGATGGAATATGTCCAAAAAGTTGATGGAATATGTCCAAAATTGATGGAATATGATATAACATGTTATATTTTTTAATCATCCGACTGATGTGAAACTGTTTCTCGATGGATTATACATTGCAGTCTATTGTTCAAGCACCTGAAAATGATCGTAAAAAGTTAGTCGTTGAGATATACCAAAGGTTCGGTGAGCAACTGGAAGCTGAATTAAGGTTGATAAACTTAACACCGGAAAGATTTGATCCATCCATGGTAATGAGTACATAAATTTTGTATTGCATTGTACATTTTGCCATCAATATCGTCAAATGTCGTCAAATGTACATGTTTTCAATATGTTTATGTTAATGCAGGTGTTCTTCCCAATATACCTTCCCAAACATTTTTTGGTGATATGCATCAACAGCATGTCAAAGCAAGTGATAGTGTTGGACAACATGTGCGGACCAGCGTCTTCACTTAGGGGATACCACAATGAAATTGTAAGTATTAATTACGATATTAAACATATGGTTCGTTAAAGTTAGTTTGAATATTATATATCTGATTGATTGCTGATTCAAGCATTTGATGGTATATTACTGTAGGTGAAATACTTCGCAAACTGGGTGAAATCATCCAAGGGCAGACAATTGTATCTTGATTGTGACAAATGGAAGAAGACATACCCCAAAACCAAATGGAAAAATGCCGATGGAATAAATTGTGGCATATACGTAATGAGGCACATGGAAACATACAAGGGGCAAGAGACATTCGACTACGACAAGTGGATGATTGATGCAGTGAAAGACCCAGATATACTGTTAAGATTTAGGCTAAAATACGTATATGAATTGATTATGTCGCCATGTAATAGGGCAAGGGGGGAAGTGATGAAAAGAATGGCATATTTTTATTCGAAGTAACATATTGAATTGATGGATTATGTCCACAGTTAATGGAATATTATCTGTTTTTCTGATGGAATATATTATCTTATTTAATGTACAACTTATAATTGCGTTTGCTTTAAAGTTTTGTATCTTGTCAGATATCCAATCCAATTAACCCAAATATAATCCACCCAATTAACCCAAATATAATACTACAATGTTATATTCTTGATCTGATATCTATAATCTGTTGATCTGATGTCTAGTATTCTCTGATCTGATGTCTATATAATCATGATGTTATCTCCCTTGTTAAGTATGCTTTAGTTCTATTGTATGATTTTTTTTATATTCTTGATCTGATATCTATAGTCTGTTGATCTGATGTCTATATAATTATGATGTGATCTCCCTTGTTAAGTATGTTTTAGTTCCATTGTATGATTTCTTTTATATTCTTGATCTGATATCTATATTCTGTTGATCTGATGTCTAGTATTCTCTGATATGATGTCTATATAATCATGATGTGATCTCCCTTGTTAAGTATCATTTAGTTCTATTGTATGATTTTTTTTATATTCTTGATCTGATATCTATAGTCTGTTGATCTGATGTCTAGTATTCTCTGATCTGATGTCTATATAATCATGATGTGATCTCCCTTGTTAAGTATGTTTTAGTTCTATTGTATGATTTCTTTTATATTCTTGATCTGATATCTATAGTCTGTTGATCTGATGTCTAGTATTCTCTGATCTGATGTCTATGTAATCATGATGTGATCTCCCTTTATAACTATGTTTTAGTTCTATTGTATGATTTCTTTTATATTCTTGATCTGATATCTATAGTCTGTTGATCTAATGTCTAGTATTCTCTGATCTGATGTCTATATAATCATGATGTGATCTCCCTTGTTAAGTATGCTTTAGTTCTATTGTATGATTTTTTTTATATTCTTAATCTGATATCTATAGTCTGTTGATCTGATGTCTAGTATTCTCTGATCTGATGTCTATATAATCATGATGTGATCTCCCTTGTTAAGTATGCTTTAGTTCTATTGTATGATTTTTTTTATATTCTTGATCTGATATCTATAATCTGTTGATCTGATGTCTAGTATTCTCTGATCTGATGTCTATATAATCATGATGTGATCTCCCTTGTTAAGTATATTTTAGTTCTGTTGTATGATTTCTTTTATATTCTTGATCTGATATATAGTCTATTGATTTGATACATCAAAAAATACAGGTACACATATTCCATCAAATGAACAATACATATTCCATCTCATGTATTAGGCATAAAACATGTTTGCATCAACAAACAAAAAAATAACTGGTACACACAATTATAAGATTTTCCATCCAGAAACAAATTTCACAAATAGTCCTAAACTTAATCATCAACAGGGTTTACAAAAACACCATCTAAATTATCATAAGTCTTCTTCAGAATATCGGTGACCACCTTATTAGATCGCAATGCAGCTGCTTCAGACTTCCTTGAACGCCCTTGATGTTTGTATTTGGATTTATTGATTCGCTTCTCCACAGTACCCTTTATACGAACATTCCTAATACCTTTTGCGCGCCTGAAACTGGGATCTCTGATTTTATTAGACGATGGAACCTCCAAATTCGCATCCACAATCTCAGCTTCAGCAGCAATTGCATCTCTAGCTTTGACAAAGAACTCATCCAAAATACGGCGAGTAATAGAACTAGTATGAGATAATTTTATCAAATCGAGATACTTTCTACTAGCATCTGCCCTCCACAAAGATGGGGAAGGATCCCCAGGACATTTGGACTCTTGAGAAATACTTAACTGCTCATTACGTGAAATTGATGCAGCTTTTGTCCACCTATTCAATATGTAAACAGTAGGAATTCTCTGCACAAATATGATATTACATAAGTATAAAATAATTATCATTGAAAATGAGAGGAAAAAGTAAAAAGAATCGGTTGATGGAATATATCCAAAGTTGATGGAATATATCCAAAGTTGATGGAATATATCAAAAAGTTGATGGAATATGTCAAAAGATGATGGAATATCTCCAAAGTTGGACATATTCCATCAACTTTGGACATATTCCATCAACTTTTAAAGATATTCCATCAACTTTTGACATATTCCATCAACTCCATAAAAATACCAAAAAAAACAAAAAATACCTGGTAATTGTTCTGCATGAGAACACGAAGACAATGGCAACACAGAATACCAACTTCAGAAAATATTTTGCATGTGCACTTTACAGAATAATCGTTCTCATCAAAATGAACAACATGACGAAAACTATCTTTTTCAGGTACCCAAACCTGAAACTCATATAAGCCATTTGATTGAGTAACCTGTACCAGATACAAAGCAAGCATTTGCATGTATTGCTTCTCAAATTCTGTATACATTTCGATTGTGTATACTTCATAAGCATGTTTCAAAATTAGAGAATCTTTCACAGCAAGAACAACTTTACCATAGAAACACCTATGGTCTTCTTGAGCAGCATTGTATCGCCAATCGTTAACAACATCCACATAATGGCCATAAAACTCACACAATGTGGAAGTCTTAGACAATTTAAGAGAAATGGAACGATTAGTAGTTTCACTCCTCTGAGAAGACACTATTCCACCAGAAAAGTAATCCTTGCTGAAAGCAGGACACTACTTTTCGCGTAACTCATATAAGCCTTTCAACCAATCAACGTCACGACAACCATATATTTGCATCATACTGATAAGAAGAGGTATATTCCATCAAAATGGGGAACAAACATACGGTAATACATAAATAATATGGATAAATAAGTAATATGATAATACATCAACAACAACAGACGTGGAGTTGATATTCCATCAACAACAACAGGCTAATTATAGTATATTTTCAAACAAACATATTATTGCCCACATAAACAAAAAAAAAAAAAAAATCACCCATTTATGCTACACACAAACATAGTCAATCAGATATTCAATCATAGAAGAAAAAAAAAATTATTCCCAAGCATATCATTGACATTTTACATCACATCCATGGCATATTCCATCAATAACACAATCTTACTTGTTCCAGAGCCATTCAAATTCAGCAACGGTTTCCACTTGGGTGAGCAATTTATATAACATTTCTGAAAAACCTTCACGTTGCCTGAGAAATCCAACATTCTTCTCAGAGTTTTTAATGATATGCCAAACGCAAAGACGATGCCGGGAATCAGGAAACACAACAAGAATAGCCTTTGCCATAGAGGATGATTGATCAGTCATGATAGTTATAGGAGGCTTCTTGTCCATAGACCTCAAGAATGCAGAAAACAACCAAACGAAGGATTCATATTTGTCGTCCCTTAGAAAACCGATTCCAAACATGACATTGCGATTGTGATTGTCCACACCGACAAATGGGCCACATATCATATCGTATTTATTTGTACGATATGTTGTATCATGGACTACTAAATCTCCAAAAATACTGTAATCTAACTTCATTTGACCGTCTCTCCAAAAAATATTCCTCAACGAAGACTCAACATCCAATTCGAAATCAAAGAAAAAATCTTTCTCATGAGAAGCCCTGTATCTCAAAGTTTCTATCAAGGAATTTGAATCACTGCCATCAAGATATCTGCGTTTTTCAGATTCCAGTTGGTTATGTGCATCCCTCGGTGTAAAACCAACCTTTGAAGGACCGCCGCACTACATGAACAACAATAAAAAATACATATTACATAACATTCATAACATTTAATTCCATCAACTTTGGAGATATTTCATCAACTTTGGACATATTCCATCAACCAGATCAGATATCATACACTATTTTATTCCATAGAGAAACAGTTTCAAATCAGTAATATGATTCAAAATATAACATGTTATATCATATTCCATCAAATTTAGACATATTCCATCAACTTTCGACATATTCCATCAACTATATCAGATATTATATTCCATCAACTTTGGGACATATTCCATCAATTTTGGATATATTCCATCAACTTTAGAAATATTCCATCAATTATATCAGTCATGAACATGTGATATTCAAGTATAAATGGAGAAAAATAACTTACCTCTCTAGACAAAACCTTATAACTATCACCGACAGTTATTCCAGCACCTTTCATTGTCTTAAAAAATTCAACTGAACTTTTAGATACATTCCGATGAGAACGTGACAGGTGTCGCTCATTCTCCGGACACATAACATGATTATGCCTATGAAAATGTTCGGTGACTTCCCATAAACCACCATCCCTCAGTTTAAATACAATGTAAGCCAAACAATCACAGCGATAATCAAGCTTCGTGTACATTTGGTTTAACTTATCAGTCGCCCTCTTCTCCCCCTGTTTATAACAAACAAGTTTCCTGTAGTAACGTTTTCCATCATGAGCTCTCTTTCGATCTCTTTCTAGACGAATACCAAAACCATGATTCCAAGCATACGAATTATACATTTCATAAGCTTTTTCCTCACTCTCAACAGTTTTATGTAAAAGAGACTCCATTGAAACATCATCACCTTGTTCAGAAACTGAAAAAAGAATGTATTATATACTGAATGCTTATCGTCCACATAGGAAACAAAAAATGTCAAAACTTACCATCACATATGACTTGCACATTCTGACGATTTTGAACATTGTTGCAACAACTTGAACCATTATCTCCATTCAGATTCATGATATCCATATCGAAATATAAAAAAAAAAAAGTAGTGAATGAGAGCAAAATATGTCCAATACCGATATTTACCATCAACTATCGCGATTTACCATCACAACAGCCCACCAAGAACATGAATCTCAGGAAGAACACGATAAGAATGAAAACCAACAATGAAAATCGAAAACAATCAATAGCATAGATGGATCATTAGTTAAATCGGGTTTAAAAGAACGCACCAACCACATCAAGAAATTGGGAAAAATGAAGGGAAAAATGAAAAAAACAGAGGGGACAAACCCATGAAGTCTTCTGCAAAAACCAACGCATCCCTTAGTCTTCTCCATCAGAGCACCTGAAGAAATCTGGAAAATGTAGAGTGGAGAAATCTGGAAAATAGGAGCAAACAACATCATGAATGTGAGACAATTTACAAGGCAAAAAAACGGCTGGAGAAAGAAGAAAGAGAAGAAAGTGGAAATGAGGGTTTTGCAAACAAAAAAGAGGCGCGTAAGGGAGTATAGAAGAGGAAAATTGGGAAACATCATTTAATGAGATGTTTTGTATACAAATTCTCCTATTAGTACCATCCTATTTGTACTCCTAGTTGTAGGGAAAAAATTACCGTATTATAACAAGTACAAAATCCATCTGTGTATTCGTAGCTGGCTGTATCACCTAGCTTTATCTCATATGGTCCTGTATCCAAAATTCAAGCGCACGGGACGAACGCACGGCGGCGAAGCAGCAACCCGACCCGATTTCATATTTTAAATCCCTCTCGTGTGGCCACTCACACGGCCGGTTGCTCAACGTCCACACGTGTTGGAGGCCCATCTTTTTGACTAACTCATTCCCCACGACTTCAATGCGGTTCGTCGTTCCTTCAATGCATCTACGAATTTTACATTTCAAATTTTAAAGTATTTTTTAATAATGCTTCAAAAAAGTATTTTTTTGTAAAGTTTAGTTACAGTAATGCGCCCCTTGGTGAATTTTACCCCCCTCAATTTTGCACAAATAACAAATGAATCATCCCTTTTGGCAAAAGTTAGTATCCACCACAATTTACTGTATAACAAAGTTAACTGTAAAAAAAGTGGACAAAAATTAAAAATTGAGTTTGAATTTATATTTTTCAAAGGAAAAAAATACTAAAATTGAGTATACGAGAAAAATCTATGTGTAAAATCTCTGTGTAAATATTTTTTCCCTTTAAAAATCATAAATGTTGACTGAATCAAATTGTTTTTTTGGTCTCTCTTAATAGGAGTAATTGCGCTTTTGGTCCCAAATAATAATACGAATTCACTATTCATCTCTTAATATATTTTTTTATTAGTATTTTTAGTCTTTTTTATGAAAAGTTTTGAAGATAACGGATTAACTCATTTGATCGCTACTCAAACCTAATTTTATTTTTAAAATGATTTGTACCATAATGTTTTCAATCCATTTTATGACTCAATTTCCCATAAATGTTCAACCCATTTAGATCGACTCACAATCCAAAATGACTGCCGAAACCCTAAATGGGTTGAACAATCATGAGGATTCGGATCATAAAATTAGTTGAAAACATCACGGTACAAATCATTTTGAAAGGAAAAATTAAGTTTGACTTGCGATTAAATGAGTTAATTCGTTATTTTCTAAACTTTTTCGTAAAAAATGACTAAAAATTCTAATAAAAAAATGTTAAGGGACCAATAGTACAATCGTACTATTATTTGAAACCAAAAGCGTAGCTATCTCTATTAAGAGGGATTAAAAAATCAATTTGGCGTTTTAATTTTGTTTAAAAATTTTTCAGTAATTGACTTTGTAGACTAGTCAGTCAAATGAATTATTTATTATTTTCTAGCTAGTCAAGAAAGACATTTATAATGTTGCTAAATGTAGCAATTCGTATATAGTACTCTTAAGAGTAAAAAATGAGATATACTCCTATCTGATTTTTAAAAAAAAATCAGGTTTATTGGGTAAAAATCGGCTAAAAACTGGGTTTTTTGTCAAAAAGGCACAAAAGAAGTGGGTCAGCCGCATTTAATGCGTATTAAATGCGCATGTCCCCAACTGTCATTGGTTTCTCTCTCCCTCTCAGTCCTCACGCGCCTCATTTGTTTAAATTCTCAGGCCACTTTACATAAAAGTAGCAGTTTACATATGTAAACTAGCAGTTTATGTAAACTACAAGTTTATGTAAACTGCAAAGTTTACTGCAAAGTTTATGTAAGCTGGCAATTTACATATGTAAACTGCTAGTTTATATAGAAGTTTATGTAAAGTCGCGTTGTATTCGTGTAAACTGCTACTTTACATAAACTTTTATGTAAACTGGCAGTTTACATTCAATTCTCATGCCACTTTACATAAACTTTGCAGCTTACATATGTAAACTCGCAGTTTATGTAAACTGCCAACAGTACTTTACATAAACATTCAGCACTTTACATAAACAACTAGAACTTTACACAAACGAATCAGAACGATGTTTTTACACTAACAAAGACCACTTTGAACAAGAAAAAGAGTATTTAACATAAAAGAAAATCATTTTGACCAAAGAATCAGTAGTTTACATAAGTCAACATTACTTTGCATAAACATTCAGCACTTTACATAAACAACCAGCACTTTACACAAACGAATCAGAACGAATTTTTTACACTAACAAAGACAACTTTGAACCAGAAAAGAGTATTTAACATAAAAGAAAAATATTTTGACCAAAGAATCAGTAGTTTACATAAGCCAACAGTACTTTTGCAGAATGCAGCTCTGTTCTTTGCTGTTTTTCGAAAAATCTAGAAAGCCAAAGTTGATTATATAAATTTCTGAGTAAACCTTATGCAAAGAGGTTTAAATAGAGCTATAGTTTGCTTAAATCAGACAAAGAATGAAAAAGATATGAATTTCTGAAGTACAGCCATTATTTTATATTTTTTTACAAAAAGAACAGCACTTGCAGCTCTGTTTCAGAGCTAATTTATGGTAGATTTACAAGTCCAAATAAAGATCCATAAAATTATGTGTAATACTTGTAAGGAGAGGTTTAAAACAAGCAAATTTTGGTCAAAACGAACGAGAAACGAGGGAGATATGAAATTCCAAATTTGGATGACAGCTGCAGAATTTTCACGCCACTTTACATAAACTTTGCAGTTTATATATGTAAACTCGCAGTTTATGTAAACTGCCAGTTTACATATGTAAACTGCAAATTTTACTGCAAAGTTTACGTAAACTGACAGTTTACATATGTAAACTAGTACTTTACATAAAAGTTTATGTAAAGTCGCGTTGTATTGAAACTGCCACTTTACATAAACATTTATGTAAACTGGCAGTTTACATTGAATTCTCATGCCACTTTATATAAACTTTGCAGTTTACATATGTAAACTCGCAGTTTATGTAAAATGCCAGTTTACAAATGTAAACTGGCAACAGTACTTTAAACAAACGTTCAGCACTTTACATAAACAACCAGCACTTTACACAAACGAAACAGAACGATGTTTTTTACACTAACAAAGACCACTTTGAACCATAAAATAGTATTTAACATAAAAGAAAAGCATTTTGACCAAAGAATATGTAGTTTACATAAGCCAACAGTACTTTGGCAGAACGCAGCTCTGTTCTTTCCTGTTTTTCAATAAATCTAGAAAGCCAAAGTTGCTTATATAAATTTCTGAGTAAACCTTATGCAAAGAGGTTTAAATTGAGATATAGTTTGCTTAAATCGGACAAAGAATGAAGAAGATATGAATTTTTGAAGTACAACTATTACTTCAGTTTTTTGCGAAAAGAACAGCACTTGCAGTTCTATTTCAGAGCTAAAGTATGGGAGATTTACAAGTCCAAATAAAGATCTGTAAAATTATGTGTAATTCTTGGAAGGAGATGTTTAAAACAAGCCAAAGTTTGGTCAAAACGGATGAGAAACGAGGGAGATATGGAATTCCAAAGTTGGATGACAGCTGCAGAATTTTCACGCCACTTTAAATAAACTTTGCAGTTTACATATGTAAACTCGGAGTTTATGTAAACTGCAAAGTTTATGTAAACTGACAGTTCAATTTACATATGTAAACTCGCAGTTTACATAAAATTTTATGTAAAGTCGCGTTGTATTGGTGTAAACTGCCACTTTACATAAACTTTTATATAAATTGGCAGTTTACATTGAATTCTCACGCCACTTTATATAAACTTTGCAGTTTACATATGTAAACTCGCAGTTTATGTAAAATGCCAGTTTATATTACTTTACACAAACATTCAGCACTTTACATAAACAACCAGCACTTTACACAAACGAATCAGAACGATGTTTTTACACTAACAAAGACCACTTTGAACCAGAAAAGAGTATTTAACATAAAAGAAAAGTATTTCGACCAAAGAATCAGTAGTTTACATAAGTCAACATTACTTTTGCAAAACACAGCTCTGTTCTTTGCTATTTTTTGAAAATCTAGAAAGCCAAAGTTGCTTATATAAATTTCTGAGTAAAAATTATGCAAAGAGGTTTAAATTAAGCTATAGTTTGCTTAAATCGGACAATGAATGAAGAAGATATGAATTTCTGAAGTACAACCATTACTTCAAATTTTTTTTGCGAAAGAACAGCACTTGTAGCTCTGTTTCAGAGCTGATTTATGGGAGATTTACAACTCCAAATAAAGATCTGTAAAATTATGTGTAATCCTTGTAATGAGAGGTTTAAAATAAGCCAAAGTTTGGTAAAAACGAACGAGAAACGAGGGATATATGGAATTCCAAAGTTGGATGCAGCTGCAGAATTTTCACGTCACATTACATAAACTTTACAGTTTATATATGTAAACTCGCAGTTTATGTAAACTGCCAATTCACATATGTAAACTACAAAGTTTACTGCAAAGGTTATGTAAACTGAAAGTTTACATATGTAAACTCGCAGTTTATGTAAACTGGCAACAGTACTTCACACAAACATTCAGCATTTTACATAAACAACCAGCACTTTACACACACGCATCAGAACGATGTTTTTATACTAACAAATATCACTTTGAACCAGAAAAGAGTATTTTACACCAAGAAACAACATTTTGACTAAAGAATCAGTCGTTTACATAAGCCAATAGTACTTTACATAAATAAAAAGCACTTTACACAAACACCATTTTACACCAACAACACCATTTTACACCAATAAACCAGCAAAAACATACGATTTTACGTAAAAAAAAAATATCTTTTTACCAAAACCCTAGTTTTTCTTTCATCTTCATGAGCTGTAAACACAACCTAATGAATTTCCTACTTCAGATCTATAAAACCCTAATTTTCCTTTAATTTTCTTGACTGATTTAGGGTTCTCCCAAACCCAAAAAATGGTGAAATGGTCAAAAATGGTATGGGTTTTGAAGCTTGAGAGGTGGGGAGTATTTTGGCGGTGAGATATCTTAAAAAATCTTCATGGAATAGCCGGAATCGACGCGAGAGAAGAAAGAAAATAGGCTGGTGAATGAGAAGATGAGAGATAGGCTGAATGGATTAGGTTTTGAAGAGAGAGAGGTGGATGTTATATATAATAGGCACGTGCATGTCAATACATGCATCTTTCTTCATTTTTGACTCAATTTTTTCTTTTTTTTTAGGTAGGTGTACACTCGCATATTTACACCTAGGAGTATTATATAATTTGTCTAAATGTAGAGATTCATTTTGTAATTTGGCTAAACCTAAGAGATATAAATGTAATCTACTCATGTATAGATTTTAGAAAAACAGTCTTATTTATACAAATTAAAAGTATGAAACAATAGAGTTACTCTAAAATATAATATGGTTACTTAAAAAAACAATAGATACCATGCAACACACAATTTCATAAAGAATAATATAAATGTATTTTCGAAATTTGTTATAGGGTGAATCACTCAAACATTTAGTCTTTTAATGATCCGGATCCATGATGATTTCAATCAATTTTATGATCCGGATCCTCATGAATGTTCAATTCATTTAGGGTTTCGGCCGTCATTTTGGATTGTGTGTCAATCTAAATGGATTGAATATTCATGAGGAACCGAGTTATAAAATGGATTGAAAACATCATGGTAGAAATTATTTTGAAGAAAAAATTAGATTTGACTAGTGATCAAATTAGTTAATTTGTTATCTTCTAAACTTTTTTCGTAAAAAAAAAATGCTAAAAAAAAGGATGGAGACTAATATTATTACTCAAAACATAAAAGAGATCAAAAGTGAAATTACTCATATTATGGGGACCAAAATTGCATTTAAGCCTATCTATAATAGTCAGATTATGTATTATATTGTGTGTGGCCTTAATTTATCCTTGCTCGTATGACTAGGTGAAATGTTGAGTTTTAAGTAAATAGAAAAAAATGCAAGAATAGTCCATATAGTATGACCTAGTGACAAATTTAATTCTAAACGTTTGGTAGTCGACAAATTTAGTCATAAACTTTGCTATTCACAACACATTTAGTCCTACTAACATGTTTTTAACAAAAACGTATTTTGAATCCACAATAACGTGTTAGTCCATCTTTAATAAAATTTTTCACATGAACTAAATTAATCCATGTGGCATTTGTGTGGTTTAAAAGTTGACGGAATAACAATTCAACTCTTAAATATTCAAAAAAAATAGTTACTAAGACTAAATGTGTTGTAAATAGCAAAGGTTATGACTAAATTTGTCGACTATCAAATGTTTAGGACTAAATTTGCCACTAGATCATACTTTAAGGACTATTCTTGCATTTTTTTTCCTTAAGTAAAATAGAGATTTAGACAATTTAGGGGTGAGGGTTAGCATTTCCATCAATCTCTCATTTTTGAAGAAACTATCTTCAACATGAGTTAAGAACTTTAATTTGTGCCAACTTGGAAGAAATCAATCCAAGAAATATTTTGGGTTATTATTCCATACAGGATGAGAGTCTAGATTGTTGTTAGATTTCGTGGATTCTATTCAAATCATTTAAAAAATTATACATAAAGGTACGCTTTGCTTATTATTACAGTCATGGATGAAACTTCAACTAAACATCATCTAAAGTGTTTTAAAAAGACTAGAAAGGAGAATAATTCATAGTTTCGGCTAAATTTATTGATCCAACATGAGCATTCAACCCAAAAACTAATTGAGAATAGGCGTATAGACCCTTTAATTATAGGTGTTAATATTGCCAAAACAATTATTAGCATCTATAGCAATTTTTTTTTAATTTTACAAAATTACTCTTATCAAGTCAAAATTAAAAATCATGAGCCCTTCCCCTTTCATCTTCCCTTTTCATATGTCGTAATTGTTAGTACGAAACTTTAGGACTACTAAACATTCAGAATTAAATTTGCTACTAGACCATACGATAATGACTAAATTTGCATTTTTTCCAGTTAATTTCAATTTGGAACAGGAGAATTAGATGTACAATACTTTATGGTAATTACGTCAAACTTTATGGATCCAATGTTAATAAATTGAACTTTTGGGAAAGGAAATGCAATTTGTTAATTTACTGATCGGGGATGGAATACTGCTAGACGACAGATTCTATTCTATCTATAATTTTCCCAATAATAATAATACAAAAAAGAAACGAGTGGAAAGAGCGAAGGGATGTAACTAGTGAAAGCAAGAAACTATATAAACGGTCTCCCGCTATTTCTTCCCCATATTTTCCAACCTAAAACACTCTCTTCTTCTTCCTCTGACACCAGTCATCACCTCTCCGTCTCTCTCTCTCTCCTTCTCTATTTTAGTTTTTAATTTTTGGAAGAATATTATAAGCCCTTTTTCTTTCATGGATAATAAAACCACTGCTCGTGCCTCCGTCATAATTGTCGGCGCAGGCATATCAGGTGGGACATTTAATTCCCCCATTTTGTATCTTACCAGATCAACAATTTCAAGTTTGAAAAGAACCCTTTAATTTTCAGATATTGTTCTACTAATTTCTGTTCAATGCATTAACTTGGCCTTGTATCGGTGAAGGGATATCGGCGGCGAAAGTATTAGCGGAAAATGGGGTGGACGACATACTGATTCTGGAGGCATCGGATAGGATTGGTGGAAGGATAAGAAAGGAAGAATTCGGCGGCGTTACGGTGGAGCTCGGCGCCGGCTGGATTGCTGGTGTCGGCGGAAAACAATCCAATCCTGTTTGGGAACTTGCCCGCCAATCCAACCTCAAAACTTGCTTCTCCGACTATAGCCATGCCCGGTACAACATCTACGACCGAAGGTATTCCACTCACTCTTTTCGGCCCGTTTTCGCTTAAAATTACTGCTTCCGTCCAAATCCAACTATTATTTTGAAACGGATTTTGTTGAATAAGATAACGTCTTTCTTTCATCAGAAACTAAAGATTGGGGTACGATGATTCATTCTTACAATCATATGGTGATCGAGCTGGCAGTTGTTAAATTTAACATTGATTTTTTAAAAAAAATAACTTAGTAATACTAATTTTGTTTTTTTCTGGGGGGTTGGGGGGCGGGTGAAGTGGAAAGATATTTCCAAGTGGAATAGCGGCGGATTCGTACAAGAAGGCGGTGGAAACCGCAATTCAGAAGTTGAGTCAAGACGCTAGTAATAAACATGACGCTTCTACTGCTCATGATGTGTCACTTCTTCCAGAATCGCCCTCGTATGCTTTTCCTTTTTACCCTTCCTTACTCTCATTTTTACTATGTTTTATTAGTAAAAATATTAAAATCTACTACATTTTATGTTTGTTTTTCATTGCCCAGTGCTCCAAAGACTCCTATTGAGCTGGCAATCGACTTCATCCTCCACGATTTTGAAATGGCAGGTGAATTTAATTTTACAGTTTCCTTTTTCCTTTTTTTACTGCCACTCATCTTTGTTAAATAAAAAAATCATTCTGGGTCAGCTAATTTTTTTTTTTTCTTTTTTTTTTTGGGGGGGGACGCAAAACAGAGGTTGAACCAATATCAACCTATGTTGATTTTGGAGAAAGAGAATTCTTGGTTGCTGATGAAAGAGGGTACGAACATTTGCTGTACAAAATGGCGGAATCTTTCCTTATTACCTCCGGAGGAAAAATCTTGGACAGCCGTTTGAAACTCAACAAGGTACTCTTCTATTTTATTCCTCACGTAACAGCAAATTATACTAGAATTATCATGCAAGATAGTCCATTAATTCTCATTCGGAATACGATATTTTTGTTTATGTTTCTTTGATATTATAAACATGATTATGTTGGTGAAAATCTTTATATTTATGATTGGGAGATCGATAATAAGAGTTTGTAAAGAATTTTAGAACGTGGGCAACTTTTTCTTGAAAGATTTGTTTAAAAATCGTGTTTTTGGCTGTTGTTTGTCGATGATAATTTGGCCAATCATCAGCTGGGAAAGGAGGACACGTTTCAGTTAACAATAAGCGAAATTGAAAAGTTGTAAAAAAAAAAAAAAAAAAATGGTAGAAAATAAGAGAAAAAGATAGAAAAAAAAAAAAAAGAAAGAGGTGTTGGAAAGTGATTAGTGCAGAAACTAGGAAACTGATTTTGTAATTATGCACTTCTTTTCCATATACTTTATATGATTTGTTTTGTTGCTGTTGGGATTGCTCGACCTTACTTTTAATGTGTACAGAGAAAGCGACTTAGTTCTTTTTCTCAGATGGCTACCTTCTCTTTATAATAATGGTTGTTGTCACCCAGTTCGGTATGTTGATATTATTGTAACATAAAAAATAGTTGTGTTTATTAAAATAATTCCGTTCAATAGACATAATTTTTTTAATTATTTTGGGACCAAAAAATAAAAAATAAAAGGTATTGGTTTGAGATTGGTAAATAGGGAATCTAGCATGATATGTTTTAGAAAGGAAACGTTTGATTATGGTTTCCTTGTTACGCAAATGATGCTATAATTTATATAATAAAGTTTAATTATTTGTGAAATAAAAATAATATTTAAATAATCTAGTATATCGGAAGAGAAATTGAAGCAAAAATGCTTACGTGTCTTACCTGATCGCTCTTTTTCTTCCAATTCCCTAATTTCTCACACTTTTTATATAAATTATTTCTTTTTACTAGTTTATACAAATTATTCTTATCATTTTATCTAATTTTTAATATTTTTAAATTATATTATAATTCTATTTCCTTCTTTTTATACAAATTTTTTTTTAAGAGACAGATTTAATAATAAAAAAATTATTATTAGAACTCAATTAGTTGTGAATAACAAAATTTACTACTAAATTGACAAGAGAAGTATAGTTCAGTGTTATGCACTTCCCCGTTTAAGACAATAGGTCTTGAATTCGAATAATCTCTGTATAAAAAAAAATTACGACTAAATTTATGGATTACCAATCGTTTAGAACTAAATTTATCACTAAATCATACTATAAGACTATTCTTATATTTTTCTAAAAAAAATTTATCTTATATTTAAATAAGTATAAATTTTGATAATTCATATATTTTCGTTCAAATTAATTTACATTATATATTTATAAATTATAAATTAGAATTATCTTTTAATTATATTAAAATTATTTTTTAATAATAATTATTGTAGGAGTCATAATCAAATAATAATAATACTATGGAAGTTGGGTGATTTTTAATGGATGTAGTCTTAGGTTATGTTTTTTACTCACCGACGTGGGGGGCCTGAAATCCACTCTAAGCTCTTACTACAACATTATCAAATAGAGCCAAAATAATAATAATAATAATAATAAATGTGCATTGTACATACAAGTAGGCAGTCATATCAACGCAATATAAGGATCATGGAGGGGGGAATGGGGGCAAAAATAACGAAGAAAAAAAGAAAAAAAAAAAGTTGTCAATTATTGTTTAAATGTGCTACATCTTCTCTCCAAATAATTCTTGGAGTTACTACTAGTACTTTCTAGTATTAAAGCTATGGTCTTTCACCATTATATTTTTGTTGTTTAGAACTATTTGTCCCCATGTCTCTAGATAATTGTGATTTTAGAAGCTTTATTTTGTAAAATAATTGATATTTGCGAGTGTATTGATTATATTATGTTGGTGTTACTAATTACACACTTTAAAAGTTATACAATTATGGAAAATATGATTAAATGAAGGGATATATTAATAAATTTGTCTTATTTACTTTTAATCAATAATCGAATTTATTTTTTTAATAGCAAGTGTTTATATATATATATATAATACAAGTGTTTATCTTTCTAATAGATAAAGGAGAATATAGAAGGAAAAACTTATTAATGATGTTTAAAAGGGTGACTATTAAAAAAATCAAATATTTAAGTAGACTATTAATTTAAGATGGGAGGAGGAAGAATATTTAGTTAAAGAAGCATAAAAATAACTTATCAAATTTTGTTTTTTATACCAACTCAAACTTATTGTCTTAATCGGGTACTGCCTACCATGGTCCACTTCCCTCCCTAGTCTAGAACTTATCCAATTAAATAATAATTATTTTTAATTCTTAACACAGTGATTGTGTAATTTTAAAATGTTTATTATTTTAGAGACGGATGAGTAAAACAAGTAAGTAAGGGAGGAGGACCATAAAGAAAAGGGTAAATTACATTTTATCTTTTAAATTTTGGTTAAAATACGAAAATTTTTTAAAATTTTAAAAATTATTAAAATCTTCCTATACTATTTAATAGGCTCTTTTTGACTCTTAAGTAGATAATGTCATTCAATTTATTAAGTAAATGGACAATAATACTCTTAATAGTTTTTGAATAAATTTTCAGATCAAAACACCCTCTTATTTAGTATATATAAGCAAAAACACCTTTATTTTTTAAGCAAAATGTACGAATTAAATAGGTTCTAAACTAAACTTTTGGTGTCTTGTTTATATATCAGAATATACATTTTTCTCATATTTAGCTAATGCATTTTTATCTTTCTGAAAAAAGGAAAAAATTTTAAAAAGTGGTCATCTTGTTGGGGGCGAAAGGAGTATTTTAATTCGGTCGATAATTTGATAACATTACTGTTAGCAAGAAGATTAATAAGAGTGAGAACAAAAAGGATAAAAGGTGAAAAAGTGAAAAAAAAAGAAAAAAATTATAAAAAAGAAATTATTATTTCAATTTTTTTTAATAAAAAATTGAGGATTTTTATATAATTTTGGTATATGTATACTGGATAGGAAGATATTTTGATATAAAATTTTATTCAGTAATCTATTAAAAGTATTATTATCCATTTACTAATTAAATGACATCATCTGTTTAGAGGATGAGAAGAGATTATTAAATTATAGGAGGTTTTGTAATTTTTTCAAAAATTTTTGTTTAAGGGATAAAATATAATTTACCCTAAAGAAAAAGAAAATTAAAATTGGCACAGATTTTGATGGTTTGACTTGGGGGAGAGGAATACGGTGGTCTCGGCCACTGTTTTCTTCCCCTAGATTTGGGGGTTTGATCTCTCTGAATAAAATGTGGTACTTTGGAGCAGGTTGTTGGGGAGTTGCAGCACTCGAGAAACGGCGTCGTGATAAAAACGGAGGATGGTTACGTTTACGAAGCCAGTTACGTTATCTTGTCCGTTAGCATTGGCGTCCTCCAAAGCAACCTTATTTCCATTAGACCTCCCTTGCCCGTACGTTTCTCCTTCCTTTCTTCCTATTTCTGCCTCTTATTTATTTATAATACTACTAAATACAGTTAAGAAAGAAACTAATAACATTTAGGGCCACAACATTAAAATGTTTATTTTTAAATTAAAAATTAATATAAATATGTAATTTTAGTAATACAATATAATTTACTGAGCAGAGATATTATACAATATTCTTCATCATAAAGGGGTAAAAATTAGTAAAGTAAAGGCATAGAAAAATGAGAGTGATGAGTATTTGACCATTCAACGTGCTCCACATTAACTCCCTGCAATATTATGGCTAGTGATAGGTCATGCATGGCTAAAGGGTATGGGCCGAGGCCTAAATTTGGTTCACCTGCACAATATATAGTATTTATTTTGTAAAGTCCATGTATGACTAGGTTCCTTCTCATTTGATATTGGGGTGGCATATGATACTATACTACTTCTACTACTATTACTGCTCTCACAACAAAATTTTACTAATTACTATTTTAATTTTAATTTTTTATCATTTTCCCTCCTTACCTTTTTTTTTCTTTTCGAAATAAAAAAATTATTTTATCAAAATTAAGACGATAATACTTAAAATTAAAAAGATTAATTATTAATATCTTTTAGAAATCATGTGATGTAGAATCTCCGTACATATATATTAAATGACAATATAAGTTGTTGAAGTTTGAAGAGGGGCAGCATTGATTGACACTTAGCTACCCTTAATAAATGTGCTTCCCTACTCCCCACTCATATTCAAGCTTCTCTTAGATTATCAAAACTTGGTCTACTTGTCTACCCCCTTTTTGTTTTTTTAACTACTTCTTGGCTCCTTTTGCAATACTAGGGGTTCCATTCTTGCACAATCCATGGTTTTTTGAGGCTTGTTTTTGTACTCTTTGCCTTTCTTAGCTAGGCTTTAGAGATTTTGCATTGATGGAGGGATCATTTGCATATTTCACATGTGGTCCTAAGCCTAAGCACTCACTCTTAAAATATAAGGGAGTTGGCTATATCAACATATATTAATTAGAACAAAACAAAAGATCATAAAATGATGGAGAGCTTTAAGTTTGGTGTTTTTAATGTGTTGATCTACCAACATAGTGGATGAAGAATCTTCAAAGATGAAATGAACGTATACATATTAGGTGAAAAATGACTTACATTATAAAACGAAAAGAAATTTAAAGTAAGCATATTGGTAACTCCCCAAAAGCAAATCAATCAAAAGGTGAATGGGATGCATATAATTCGAATAAGGTAATCCTAACACTACATTGTAAGATAGTTCATTAACAGATAATATGATTATATTGGTTAGAGGAAGAAATAAAGGACATTCAGAAAGTGCTCAATACTACAGTGACTATAAACTCTATATAATGAATTATTTTGCATGTAAAAATATGATATAATTTGCGGGATGCATAAAGAGCCCATCTTTAGAGTTTGTGTGAGATAGTAAGAAAAATGATAGTTTGTGAGTTTGGTAAATCATTCTGAAGCACTCTAACTGAATTAAATACTGATATTGAGAAAATAATGTTGACAGAGATGGAAAACAGAAGCAATTAACAAATGTGACATAATCGTATACACTAAGGTCTTCTTGAAATTTCCCTACAAGTTTTGGCCCTGCGGACCTGACAAAGAGTTTTTTATCTACGCCCACGATCGGAGAGGATATTATACATTCTGGCAGGTTCGTACTATTATTTATATTATAATCTCCTCTAACCATCTTCATAATAATTACCACTATTTTTTTTTTTTGGACGATCCTCATTTTGGAGTTGTTTCCAGAAATGAACAAAAAAAAAAAAACCCCATCAACTCAATTTGATTGCGTTTGATGAAGATGTGGACAAATTGGATTTTGTTGAATTTGGATTTTTCTGATTAATGTAGTCCTTATTCCATGATGTGATACAATTGTCCCCTTGTGTTTTCTTTCAGTTACATTGCTTTTCCTTCTTGTACTTGCTTCTTTTTTTTCTTTTTTTTTTTTGTCTTTGCTTGTTATGCTCGGTAAGTTTTTCTGTTCTTTTTTCAAAAAAAAAAAAAAAAAAATGTTATAAGTATTTAATCAAGAACAGAAGAGATTGTTTCAAAAAAAAAAAAAAAAAAAAAAAAAGAACAGAAGAAGTTAACGATTTAGCCAGCTAGCCTATAATAAAATTTTATGTATCATCTTTTTAATTAATTAAAATTTATTAATTATCTATTTTTATATTATCACTTTAAATCGCTGCTTACTTCCTATAAATCTTGAATTTAACATTTAAATTCACAATAAATTTGAATCTTATTATTTTCACATGTAATTTTAACTTGTAAGAATTTTATTTAAATTAGATCAACCAACTAATATACTCGATATTCTTAATTAAATTGGGGTTTAGGGTAAGATGTATGCCACCTTATTCTTATATTTAAACAATTAAAAATAAATCAGGGAAACAAATTAGGAAGGAGGGAGGGAGGGAGCAGTTAAGTTAGGGCAATGGTTTCAAATCCCAATAATTCATTCACCCAAGCCCTCCCTTATTATTATTATTATTATTATTATTATTATTTCATTTATTGGTTCCAAGAATATTATAGTGTGCTTGGGTTGGACCTTGGTTGATGTATAGATGGGACAAAAACAGGAATAATAATATCTTCTTAATTTTTCCGTTAAAAATAACAAAGAATGATGATAAAAAGATTAAACAAACTATTTTGGTCAACCAACATGGACCAAAAAAGCATTCAAGTGATATTTTAAAATCTTTTACCTAAGGAGGATGATATGTGATTTATATATATGGTGAACCTTGTATCTACAAGATTTTTAACAAGGAACCTTTGCTTGGTTATCTGCCCCTCCCTCGGCTCCCTTGTCCTGCTACTTTTACCTCTAAAGAGTTGTGTTTGTAATAGTGGATGTAAAATAGTAAGGCAGTGAGTTTCACATTAAGGTGGATTTCATTTCACCCTGTCTAGTCCTACAATTTGGGGTTGTACCTTGTAATTCTCACATTTGACTCGCCACTTCTATTCCAAGTGGTCTGTCCTTTCTTTTGCCTTTCAATGTCTGCTATTAGAATATATGCATAGTTGATATGTTGTTTCCATTGTGATCAGCACATGGAGAATGCATTACCTGGATCTAATATACTGGTTGTCACATTAACAAATGGGGAGTCAAAGCGTATCGAAGCTCAACCAGATGAAGAAACATTAAAAGAGGCCATGCAAGTTCTAAGGAACATGTTTGGACCAGACATACCGGATGCCATCGACATTGTTGTTCCTCGTTGGTGGAACAATCGCTTCCAACGCGGCAGCTATAGCAACTATCCTATCCATGTTAATCACCAACAATTTAACGACATTAAGGTCTGCATCCTTTTTACTGAGTTAGGTTGAAATAAATGGTGTTGTTTGATCTTTTAAGCTTTGAAGTTACCTTGTTTTTTGAATGAGCATTGAAGTTACCTTGTAGTGAATAAAAGGAATGAAGAGTTTTAGCATTGTTGGCATGCAGGCACCTGTAGGAAGGGTATTTTTCTCAGGAGAACACACAAGTGAAAAATTTAATGGCTATGTTCATGGAGCTTACCTTTCAGGTGACAAAAACTGATATTCTACGCAACTAAGTAAACGTTGAGTTCGAGTCATCTAGGTTTCGGCTCTTCCTTCATAAAAAAAAAAAAAAAAAAAAGGTAACCGTTGAGTTGTGACAGTTTTTGTGATTATGATATTTGAGCAGGCATAGACACAAGTAAAGCCCTGTTAGATGAAATGAGGAAGGATAAGGGAAGAAAAACAGAGACTCAAGCTTTTCTTCTGGAGCCCTTGCTTGCATTGACTGGATCATTAACGTTGGCGCAACCTGATGCGTTATCAAATCTGCATAAGTTTGATATACCTAGACAACTCTTTCTGCCAGAGCCCATCATATGACTAAATGGAGATATGGATATTTCAAATCTTAACGAAGATGATTCCTCTTCTGGGAAAGAACCCAACAGAAAGATCACGCGGACAGGATAATCAAATCCTTGAGTGGTTTCCGCGGGATGAAAGAAGCCGAAGAAGTGAGCAGTGAAGTGAATTATGAGTGAACTTCATCTCCTGATTACCTAGAAAGTAAGTAGGGGTTTAGCATCATATTCTAATTTTGCTTGGGATTGGGTTAGGTGACTGTGGATTGTTCCTTGTAGCCAGTAGGGTGACTGACAATGATTCAAGTGTATGAAGAAACTTGTTTATTCATGAATGAATGATAATTTCAAGAAATTTAAATCCTGTTCCAACATTGTAATTATAACATCTCAATCCCATAAACTGACCCAAAAACTCTCAGGTTTCGTCATCGCTAACCCAAGTTATGAAAATTATATACAAGTCACTCAAATTAAAAACTACACTGTTATACGCAAACTATATGATCTACATAACAATGCATGGAATGTGATCAATCTCTGAGGAATTCTTTTCGCAGAATTCTTGGAGACGAGGGCATCTACTCATCTCCAGAACAGAAAGCATAGGTGGTATGTTCTTGCTTGGCAAGGTAGAGAGCTTGTAGCATTCCATGATCTTTAGTTCCTCAAGAGAACTAAGATTTTTCAACCAAGGAGAAAGGGACTCAAGATTAGATATCCTTCCAATGTGAAGAGTGTCTAAAGTGGAAGGAAGCTGCCATTCTGGTAAAACAACATCCAAGCTCACCCCATACACTCTAAGTTTCTTGAGTGATGCAATGTAAACCCCATTCAGATAATGGTATTATGTTTTTGCAGCCCTTGATTTCTAAAGAAACAAGGGTAATGGGGAAACCGCCTTCGGGCAATGAAGTAATGCTGGGGCAATTATACAGCTGCACTTCTTTCAGAGATGTGAGTCTGTACATAAAATCCGGCAAGAATCGCAGATTCTCGCAATCAAGTATATGCAACTTTTCAAGACGGTCAGCCGGGAGTCCACCCGGGGGAAATGAGACAATACCTGGGCAACCATCAATTTCTAATAAGTTAAGACACCTGAACTTGTGCAGGCTACTGGGTAAGCATACGAGATTGGTACAGTTACCAATCCGAAGAGATTCAAGAGCCATTGAATCAGCAGCAACATCAGCTAATGTCTCCAGATTACAGCAATTCCAAATGGTGAGTACTTTTAAAGTATTTGGCAAATGGCCGGCTGGGAAGGATGTCACGGAAGAGCAATCGAAAATCTCTAGCAGTTCAAGTGATGTATTGCTACTGTTTGTCATGCCTGCAGGAAGACACTCCAGATTTGGACAGTGATCAATTGTCAGTTGCTTAAAGGTGTTTGGAATTTTCTTGTCATCCTCTGGAAAGGAAGACAGAACTAAACATCCACCAATAAACATATATGCAAGGGATGATATGTTGTTTAACATTGCTTCTGGTAACAAATCTACGTCGCATCCTCGAATTACCAAGCCTTTCAGATTTGAAGGAAGTATAGTGCCTGGAAAAATCGCGAGTCTTGGACAATCTGTGATGATCAATTCTTGTAGAGCTGTGAGCCTATGCAATGCATGTGGGAGCTTCTTCAGAATCTGGCAACAGTCCAACTCCAAGTACTCAAGTTTCCTAGGAAGTTGCTGGTCTTCCTCAAACAATGAAACCAACACCGAACAGTTTCGGATTACAAGGTGTTGGAGAGATTTTAAGCACCACAAACCATCCTTGTATCTCGCCAGATTAACAAGGTCACGACAATCCACAATCACCAACCATCTAAGTCCAGGCATACCAAGGAGCAGCCAATCTGGTAAATATATCAAACTTGAAATGTTGTGAAGCTCAAAAGAAGAAATACAGTCCACTGCGAGATTAGCGCTAAGCAAGGAATGGCTACATTGTCTCAAGCTTAAGAACTGTGCTTTTGGAAGACGAGGAAGTGAACAAGATAATTGTTCACAACCATTTAAAAAGAGCTTTAATAATGAAGGTAGGTGGTCAGGTAATTCCTCTTGTAGCTTTGGACACTGCTCCATATAAAGTTCTTGGAGGCTGGGAAATAGTTTCACATCTCCATCAATTGCAGGTAAGAACCAGCTCTGCCATTCCTTCATCTCCTTAAAACTTAGAATTTGTAGCGAAGCGAAATGTATGGAAGAAGAGGCACTATATCCATAAAACTCAATGCCAATGCTTTGTAAAGCACAAAAACCTTTAACATAGAGCTCTTTCAGAAAAGGTAAGCAACCAAGAGATGGTAAAAGTGTGCATCTTTGGCAGTCATTTAAAGTCAGAAATGCCAACTTTGAGAATGAAGGATCCCCTATCCAAGTAGGAAAATTTATACCACTGTAGCCATTGATTGTCAGCTGCACTAGATTTTGATCAGGTTGTAGCATCTCAAGAACACTGGTGGCAAGTCTCTCACTTTGCAATTCATTGGAATTACTGGTCCATTCCATCATCAATTCATTAAGGCCATGCTTTCCTTTCAAATTAGCTTGTCTTGCATCCTGAACATCAACCACATTCTCTAACCTTGATATGGAAAGTGACCCCTGAAGATGAATCAAGTCCCTGAATGCACCTAGTTTTCCCTTCAAATTAGCCGGTCTTGCATCCTGAGTATCCACCTCGCTCTCATACGGAAGGGACCCCTGACGATGATTTCCCAAGACAAATTCAGGCAAATAGTGCAGGCTAACCAAATTTTCTATTCCAGTGGGCATACCTTCAATCCCACTTCCACTGATGTCAAGGAGCTGCATGTTAATTAGTTTTCCAATATCAGCTGGAAACCCCTTGAGATATTTGCAATGACATAATAACAGTGTTTGGAGATTGTATAAGGTCATCATTGATTCAGGAAGGCTCTTGATTTCTGTATAAGAAAGATCAATGTATCTCACAAGTCTCAAATTAGAAAGGGACTCCGGAAGTTCACTAATGCAGTAACTATTAAGAGAGAATACTCGCAGACATCTCCACCTTGGTAGCAAATCATATGGAACCAATTTTGTTATGTAGCTAGACTCCATTCCAGAACCATACCCCAATGGTAAAAAGGTGCGCACTGACTTGCACTCAGACAATGATTCAAATCTTTTGAAGACATCATATTTACTGCGAATGTAAGAGAAATGGCGCAATTTTTCAAAACTTTCAAGATGCTTACTTTTCCAGTCCTCCTCTTGCCTAACACATAATGATCTTGAAACGCTCCTTGCTAAATCATTTATTAGATCATGCATCACATACCGAGATTTTGTCACCGCGGATTCTTGGAAAAATGACCTTGATAATAGCTCAGAGAAGTACTCATTTCCCACCTTCTCCAAACTACTTCCATTTTGGCTTGGCTGTAAAAAACCTTCTGCCATCCATAAAAAAACCAAGTTTTTCCTTTCAAATTCATAGCCCTTTGGGAATATTGAACAATATGCAAAGCACCTCTTTAAATAGGAAGGAAGGTGATGGTAACTCAGTCTTAGAGATGGCAGAATGGTACTTTTATTGGCAGGGAAATCCCATAAGTTGCTGGTCAAGATACTTTGCCAATAATCAAGTTCCGGTTTAGAAGCCAAGAGCCCTCCTAGCATCTTCACTGCCAAAGGCAAGCCTTTACACCTCTTTACTATTTCTCTACCTGTTTCTTCCACACTCAGCAACTTTTTGGAGCCCTCAACTTCTGATGTAGAATGCAGGAACAACAACCAACAAGCATGATCAGACATTTCCTTCAGACTATGGGGTGGAAGTGTCCTCATGACCGATAGGACACCTCGATTACGGGTAGTAATGATGATCCTGCTCCCTCGATCGCCAACAGCAAAAGGGATTGCTAGTTCACTCCACTTTGCAAAATCCTCATTCCAAACATCATCTAACACAATTAGAAATTTCTTTTTGCTCAACAATTGACTCAAACTATTCTGAAGCAGTTCCAAGTTCACCATTTTACATGGTTGAGCAGTAGATGATTCCAGCAGTGCCTTGATAATGTTTATCGCATTGAATTCATGAGAAACACAAGCCCAAGCTTTGACATCAAAAGCCTCATTAATTCTTTTGTCATTGTAAACAATTTGAGCTAGAGTTGTTTTTCCAACCCCTCCCATACCCAATATTGGAACTACACAAAATCCATCACCATTATTTATTGCATAAGAATCTCCTAAGAGTGAATTTATAACTTCATCTTTTTCACTATCCCTGCCATAGATGTGAGATTCAATAACTAATGGAGTACTAGGAAGCCTTTTCATCATCACATTCCTCCCTTCTTTGGTACTTTTCAAACCAAGAGTCTCCTTTTGTTTTGCAATGAATTCCATTTTATCAATAAGATATTCAATCTTTAGCTCCATCCCTTCATCAATAAAACTAGAATTATTTGAAAGGATATTCCAGGTGCTCACCTGTTTAGAAGAAGAACCCTGGTTACCAAACTCCACTTTACACCTCAAGGCTTCGGTAGCCAACAAATCCAATGCATCTTCGGCTTCATAAACAGCATCTTTCAGCATGTCCAACCAAGTCTGAATTGCTGGATTATAGTATTGCTTTTCCTCTGCATCATCAATGACTACAGTACAGGTTAAATAAGCAATCTTTAGCTTCTCAAGAAGCAAATCGTCGATGTTCCATTTCCTGAGAAGATTTGGGATCTCCCCTGAAGCTAATTTGTCAAACAGAACTTGAAGGGCTGGTGATAAAACGGCCTCCCACCAGACCATGGCAGCTCTTTTTCTTTTTCTTTTGTGAGATTTTGAGAGAGTCAACAAAATGCAAACCAGGGACAGTACAGTTACTAAAAAATACTAGCTAATATTAGGATGTCTTGGAAAGTATAAAGAAGAATAGTACAGTCAAGGCTGACATGGTAGCAACAGTTGGAGTAGAAAATAATTGGACCAATGGGAGGTTACCACATCATTTAGATAGCAGTCACTTAATTAGTAGATTGAGCTAGTATGATTAACTTTACTTTTACTCCTGCTTAGTTTATAAGTTAATTAGTTTAATTGTACAGCAGTAGTGAACAGTATAAAAGCCTTGTCAATACATTCTGCAACCAGATTTTTCATTTTACATAAATAGAAAACGTGAAAAGCTTCTGCAATGCTCTTCTTCTCTTTCTCAGTAACCGTCACTTAGGGCTACTGTTTTATGGTATCAAAGCTAGATTTACATTAACTCGACTTTGTTTTCGCTTGTTGATAAGAACCTGATGACTTTGATTGAAGCGATGGAAGATCCACCGATCGTTGATGATGAATTGAACTCGGAAGAGTTTTTCCTTGATGAAGAATTGTTGTCGAATGAAGAGCTTGAGGAACAACTGCTGTTACCGAGCTCAGATTACCCTGGAATGGTGTTGGTTTCGCAATAATTAACTGAATACAACTACATGATGTGGAGCAACGCGATGGCAGGAGCACTGGAGGTTAAAAATAAGCTGAGCTTCATCAATGGTACGTTTCCTCCTCCGCCAATGAATTCACCAATTTACAGGAAGTGGAAAAGAGTGAACACACTCGTTGTTTCTTGGATTCATTCTGCACTTTCAAAGGAATTGGTAAACCAATTTATGTACATCAGTGAAGCAAGACACTTGTGGAAGGAGATTAAAGACAGGTTCGGAGTTTCGAATCTATCTCTTTTGTTTCAATTAAAAAGAGAATTATCTACTGCTAGGCAAGCTCAGTTTTATGTCAAAGAACTGAGGGATAGAATTGATCAGCTTAGACCTAGTGTGGTCGGAGTGCATATAGCTAAGAGGTTGTTGACTGCTGAACCTCGTTCTATAAAATATAAGAAAGGTGTTAGAGATGTTTTAGCAGCTGTACTGAAGGCTGTGGCTGAAAGAGAATCAGAAGATCAATGCATGGAATTTTTGATGGGGGTAAATGCTGAATATGATGCTGAAAAAAATCACATCCTCTTAATGGATCAACTGCCTACAATGAGTAGAGTATATTCACTGTTACTGAAGGCGGATGGACATAGGCAAGTGAGTCATGAGGACAGATTAACTATGGATAATTCTGTGATGAATGTTAAGGAGCAAACTGTGCATTACAAGGAAGCAGAAAGTTCCAAGGATGAAGGCAAAAGATTTATGACTAAGGCAGAGAAAGCACAGTTGTATTGCACACACTGCAAGAAGAGAGGGCACTTAGTGGAAAAGTGTTTTAAATTACATGGCTATCCTGACTGGTGGGAAGCTGGGAAGAAAAAGTCTAAGGCCAACTGTGCAGAACTCACTGAAACACCACTGAATTTGGATTCAGAGGACATTGCTTGGAATAATGCACTTTCTATAGCCATCAAGAAAGGAATGGAGGCTCTCCAGGCTGGCAGGATGAACAAAAATGCACCAACAATGAATTTTGCACAATTCACTGAGTTTGCAGGTACTTCTATCACTTCTGCTGGTTTTAGTGCTTTGTCATTTCATGATTATCTTGAGAATTGTTCATGGATTGTGGATACTGGAGCCTCCTGTCATATGATTGGTGATAAACATATACTAACTAATATTAAGAAACTGACCAAACCATTATTTGTATCTTTTCCTGATGGTAGACATCAAGTAGTTGATAGTATTGGTGACTGTTTTCTCACTAAACATCTTATTTTGAAAGATGTGTTATATTTGCCTTCATTAAAAAACAATCTGATCTCAGTAGAAAAAATGACTGAAGATTCCATTTGCTCTTTTGTGTTTGCAAAACATGGCTGCTGGCTGCAGGACCTGACAATTAATGAGGTTCTAGCAGTGGGGGTGGTTGTGAATCATCTTTACAAATTTGATAAAGCATCTTTCAGTTCCAGTTTTTCTTCCAATAATCCAGAGTTGAGAAATTCCAGAGCTCTGGATCTTCAGAATAAGCATGATCTTCAGCTTACTAAAGATTGTAATAGTTCATCTTCTTACAAAGTGCCTTGGCACAGTAGATTAGGACATCCATATGATATTGTAATAGATCACTTGTCAGATGAGTTGCCTTGTTTCAAAGGTCATCAAGAAACTGATTTCTGTGTAATCTGACCCTTGGCAAAACAAAACAGACATCCTTTTTTTCCTAGTCAATCAAGTTCATATACAGTATTGGCAAAAGTTCATATGGATCTTTGGGGTCCTTTTAAAGTCCCTACTTTGCAAAATTCTCAAATTTTCTTACTGTGGTAGATGATTATAGTAGGGCAACATGGACTTATTTTGTTAAATATAAGTCAGAAATACCACAGTTGATACAACATGTCATTATTCAATTACAAAATCAGTTTCATACCACTGTCAAGGTTCTTCAAACCGACAATGGTTCAGAATTTGTTAATTCTCAGTGTCAACTATTCTTGTCCAATTCTGGAATTCTTCATCACAAGAGTTGTGCATACACTCCTCAACAAAATGGCCTAGTAGAAAGAAAACATAGGCACTTGCTTCAGGTAGCTAGAGCATTATTATTACAATCTAAGCTGCCTAAGAAATTCTGGGGAGATGCAGTTCTAACTGCTACTTACTTGATAAATAGACTTCCATCTCAGATTCTATCTTGGAAATCACCTTTTGAACTTCTTTTTCACAAACTACATGAGTATAGACATCTTAGAACATTTGGTTGCCTCTGCTTTGTTCTAAATAAAACATCTCAGAGAGACAAATTTGATCCCAGATCTATGCAGGGTGTTTTCTTGGGATATCCTTAAGATTACAAAGGATATAAAGTGTTTGTTCATACACTAAATAAAATTCTGATTTCTAGAGATGTAGTATTTCATGAGTGTACATTTCCTAGACCTGACATATTCAATGAGAATCTGATTTATAATCATTGTATCCCTGTTCCTGGTGTGCTTGATTTTTCTTATTCTGAATATAACATCATTTTCCCTGAATCATCTTCTGAATCTATTTTTTCCCCTTCTATTCCTTATGCACAACAACATTCAGATTGTCCTACTCATGTGTCATATCCTTCTGACTCCTCACCTTCTATTTCATCTAATCCTTCTTCAGATCTTTCACCTACTCTTGATCATAGTTCACCTCCTGTTTTTACAAGACACATTACTCGCATTTCTACTAAACCATCATGGATGAAAGACTTTGTGGTCAATAATTCTTCAGTGCCAGTTTCTCAGTTATTTGTGTTTAATGCTGATCATATGCAATTTATGACTCATTTGTCCACTCTACAAGAGCATTCTTCATATAATCAGGCAATCACTAATTCAAAATGGATAGAAGCTATGGATAAAGAACTTACTGCTTTGGAAGAGAATGGTACTTGGGAACTAGCAGTTCTACCTGCAGAGAAGGTTCCGGTTGGTTGTCGTTGGATTTACAAGATTAAACACAACTCAGATGGTACCATTGATAGATACAAAGCTAGGTTGGTGGCTAAAGGCTACAACCAAAAGGAGGGGGAGGATTACAATGAGGTTTTTTCTCCAGTAGCTAAGGCTGTCACTGTGAGATTAATAATTGTAATGGCAGTAGGCAGAAATTGGCCTTTGATGCAGATAGATGTCAACAATGCATTTTTGCATGGATTTCTTGAAGAAGAAGTGTATATGACACCTCCTCTTGGATACAAAAAGGCAGCTCAATGTGAGGTTTGTAGGCTTCGAAGATCACTGTATGGCTTAAAACAAGCCTCTAGGCAGTGGAACATTGAATTTACTAAGACTGTAATGGAGTATGGTTTTAAGCAAGCCACTCATGATCATTGCCTATTTTACTTGCACAGAGGATCTACTTGTGTTTACTTATTGGTTTATGTGGACGATATTCTTATTACAAGATCAGATAACTGTGAAATTACTAGAATTAAGGCTTTTTTGCATCAATCTTTTACTATTAAAGATCTTGGGTAGGCTAAGTATTTCTTGGGAATGGAACTCACAAGAACTGAAGCTGGAGTATTAGTCAATCAGAGGAAGTATGCCTTGGATATACTTCAGGATGCAGGAATGCTAAGTTGTGCTCCAGCTAGTACACCTTTCCCTCCAGGCTTGAGGTTTGAATCAGAGGAGAAAGATGACTCCCCTTTGCTTGAGCATCCAGAGAAGTTTAGGTTTTACAAGACCGGATTTGGCTTATCCAGTTCAGCAGCTCAGCCAATTCATGCATACTCCATATTTGTCACATTGGAGAGCTGCAGTTCACATCTTAAGATACCTTCTTGGATCGGTTGGTAGAGGGTTGTTTTACAGCAGTAGTAACTCTTTTAAATTGCAAACATTCAGTGATTCAGATTGGGGGACATGTAAATCAATAAGAAGGTCTGTAACATGATATGGAATCTTTCTAGTGGAGGCTTTAATATCTTGGAAATCAAAGAAGCTGTCAACTATATCATGCTCTACTGCTGAAGCAGAATATAGAGCTATGGCTACAACAGTTAGGGAATTACAGTGGGTGGTTTACATGTTCTACATTCTTCAGATTTCAGTGGAGGTTCCCATTCCTTTCTTCTGTGATAATAGAGTTGCAATCTACATTGCAGAAAACCCTGTGTTTCATGAGAGAACGAAACGCATAGAAATAGACTGTCATGTATCTCGTGAAGCTCACAAATCTAGTTTGATCAGTCTACAACATGTTCAGTCTACAAATCAGGTAGCAGACATCTTCACCAAGGCTGTTTCAGTTGTTATTTTTCAGCATTTGGTGTCCAAGCTCCAGCTGATGGATGCTGAGCTTGAGGAGGGGATCTTGGAAAGTATAAAGAAGAATAGTACAGTCAAGGCTGACATGGTAGCAACAGTTGGAGTAGAAATCAATTGGACCAATGGGAGGTTACCACATCATCTAGACAACAGTCACTTAATTAGTAGATTGAGCTAGTATGATTGAGTAACTTTACTTTTACTCCTGCTTAGTTTATAAGTTAATTAGTTTAATTGTACAACAGTAGTGAACAATATAAAAGCCTTGTAAATACATTCTGCAACCAGATTTTTCATTTTACAGAAATAGAAAACTTGAAAAACTTCTGTAATGCTCTTCTTCTCTTTCTCAGTAACCGTCACTTAGGGCTACTGTTTTTGCCCTGATTTTACTTTATTTTAGGATGCTCCATCTTTGATTCACTGGAAAACTGCAAAGAGAGGGTGCAATTAACTGTCTACCTACTTTTGATACTTTGGATAATGAGTAGGGCTATAAACTCCTCATCAACGAACTAGAACAAAATTTGAACACTTGGTGTTGAGAGTGGGGATAAGAAGTAGACGGGGGTAAGAAAATTCTCTCTAATGTTCTAAGTCCTTATGGACTATTTAGAAGCTGATTTTTTAAAAAGGATTAATCAATGTAGGCATTCATGTCATTCATGAATTAATAGCAGGTTTTAAACCACCATTAATATATATATAGATATATTTAAATTAAAAAAAAAAAGATCCGCCAAACTTTCAATTTTTGGCAAGTGAATGAAACTGTACCCATAAATAAGTTATTAATCCACATTTAATTTGCCAAAGCCAATTAATTAGAACTTAAACTTGATTGCATTTCAATTATTTCAAAATTAATTTGCAAACATGCAGCAATTAATTTGAAACTAAGCTGGCATTTAATTTTGAAAAATGTCAGTAAGTCAGGAAAATTTAAATCCGGAATGAAGTAAAATGAGGGTTGATCAGACCCGATATTTTTACCTACGAGCACTCAGACATTCGTGTCCGCAGGTGCGGGTGTATGCTTACCTTTTCATTTCCCAAACATTCTCTTATTCACACACGATTTTCTCCCTTTCTTCCAACAATCCCCCACATGAATGAGATATTGGTTTGTCAATGTTCTATGAATGATCCCTGCATAGAGAAAGTAGGTGTTACCCTTTAAACAGTCTCCTCGTACACTATGCTTGCTTTACTCACTGTCCAGTTGACATGATGTCATTGAACTGTCCGGCTTTTCCGTGTAAAGACCCACGCACCCTACACATGAACCACTTATCTTTGCTATGTTCTTATGGTTTTGTTCATTGTGACCATCAACACGTCCCAGTTCTGTAAGAGTTTCTAGAGAATTGAGCTTGACCAATTTCCCGTCGAAGCAGCCCCACTTCTCTATCACATAGGTGACTTCTTAAATTGAAATGTAACCACAATTACTTTCTTAAGAGTCATTAAAGCAGTAATCGCTAGCCTTAGTCAAACTGTCACTGTTTATTGACAGGAATGAGTTGAGGTTGCCCCCACAGTGACCCTACCAGGTTTTATAATTAGGTTGTCCTTTTGAACCCATATCTTGAGATCTCCATTCAACTAGGTTGGGTTTTCCTTCATAAAACCTTTATTCTGTACAGGCTTTATCCTCATTCCTCTTTTCAATCTCTCAACTATCTCTCTATTTAACCCTTTGGTTAGCGAATCTGCGATGTTATCTTTTGACCTTACTTAGTCAATTGAGAGAAATCTTGTTAAGAGCAGTTATCGAATGGTATTGTGTCGACGATGAATATATCTCAATTTACCATTGTACATTGTATTTTGTGCTCTACCAATCGCAGACTGACTATCACAGTGGATATAGATTGGTGGCATAGGTTTTTCCTATTTTAGAGCATCCTCTAAGAAATGGCATAGCCATTCAACCTCTTCTCCATATTTATCTAAAGTTATAAACTCTGATTCCATCATGGATCTAGCTATCACGGTTTGCTTTGAGGATTTCCAAGACACGATGACACCAGATATAGTAAACACATAGCAGCTCTTGCATGTTGAGTCTTTTATATTAGATATCCAATTAGCATCTATATAGACTACTAGCACATATGGATTGTTGGAGTAGAATACATAAACTATGCTCGTATTGTACAGTTTCCCAGTTTAATATATCGATTTGTGTTTCAATCATATCTTGTTGTGCATTAATAGTCCATTTATATTATGTAAGTAGATGATGAGGTGTCTGGTGTGACACAGTAGATCTCATCATTGGTTGAAAGACATAATATATAAATGAGGTTCGTAACCGAGACAACTTTGGACAAACTGTCGGTTTAGGTTATTATGTGATTCAGATAATTAGTTTGTCTAAACTAATTGAATCATATAGATATGCCCGGGGCATATTGAACTTGACTCTTAGGAATGATTTGTCTTGTACTGATTTAATAGACAAATCGATCCTTGTATTCTATCTCTAAATCCTTAGACTCGAGTAGGCATGAGGATTAGACATACTGTACTTTGATCTGCCAATGGGTGAGGTCAAATGTGGCCAATAGTCTCGGTGGGTTGGGTGCGCGTGTTTAGTTACTTGGTGTGCTGCTGCTTGTCGAAAGGAAACCATGTACCGGTGCGTCCGGGGTGATGGTGCTCTCGAGATGAGCTCGAAATGTTTATTATACTAAACCCGGCCGGTGGACTTATGTCCGGTATAGTAAAAAGGTCGAGTGATACTAGTCTCGGAATTAAAGAAGTTAATTAATTAATTTATCAGTAAATTAATTTTAATTAATGAGCACTATATCTTTGATGTGGGGAGATAAATGAATATAATTTAATTAAGTTGTTCCGGAAGCAATTCTGGTGTAGGATGGTAGTGCCAAAATTAATCCGTTAGTGGTACGATTAATTTTGTAATGGGTTAATTGAATAGGTAGATTTAATTAATTAATTGGTTAATTATTCCTAAGGGTTAATTTAATAATTAACAAAGTGAAATTATTTAATTAATTAATTAAGTCTTAAGTTTCAATTGGAATTAGGAAATCCTAGAGATTAGGAACCTAGTAGGATTTGGTTTATCCTATCAGATTGGTTGCCTAATTGGATTTGGAAACTAATTCATTACCTAAACCCATTAGGAAGACCAATCCTAAACCAACTTGGAGTCTCCCTTGTAACTCTATAAATAGACAAGGGATCAGCCATTCAGAATACACAATTAATTCACGAGATTTCTAGAGAGAGAAAATTTTAGAGAGAGAAAACGTTTCTCTCTCCAAGTCAAATTTTCAAGAAAGTGTGCGGCTGGTTTTTGGGTTTCTAGTGGCTGAAATTTTGGCCTTGGTTTATACCAGCTGCACGTAGCTTTCTCTCTCTGCGGGCGGTGCATTTATAGTACGTGCCAGGTGCTGCTGGGCTAGAGTTTTCTAGCAGGTGGATTGTGGTGAGTTGCTGATCAATTGACTTCTAGATTGTTGCCCACACAACAAGAATTCATCGTCTTTGAGGCATACAAGAGAATCACCAGGTGCACGCTTCAAAGGTACTTTTCTAAGATTTCGCTTTAATAGAAATTTTTGTTGCGTGGTAAATCGAGCAAGTGCAAACCCAGATCTTACCAAATTTCTTTCAATATTTGGTATAATGTAATCCATAATCACGAGTATATCTTAAGTACCTAAGTACTCTAGTTATGGCATTCCAGTGTTCTTTCTCTGGATTTCTCGTGTATAAACTCAATTTGATTACAACATAAGCAATGCCTGATTTAGTCCAACTCATTAGATACATCAGACTCCCGATAATTCTGGAGTATTCTACTTGAGAAATACCTTCTCTACGATTTTTGGATAAATAGAGACCATTATCTAATGGAGTTCTAGCAATTCCAGAGTCATTCTGATTGAATTTCCCTAAAATTTTGTCTACATAATGAGTTTGACTAAAAATTAGACCTTCTGGGACCTAATGATTATAATTCCAAGAATCACATCTGCAAGAACCATATCTTTCATGTCAAATTTTGAATTTAACATGTTTTGGATAGATTTTACCAATTTATCGTTGCTACCCACTATGAGTATGTTGTTTACGTATAGACATAAGATGATATAATCATCTTCGGCCTCTTTAACACAGACACGTTTATCACTCATTAATTTTGTATCCACTAGTTAACATTGCATGGTCAAACTTCTCATTCCACTTCTTTGGAGCTTGTTGCACCATACAATGACTTAACCAATTTACAGAGTTTCTTACCGGAAATTGGAGCGTTGAACCCTTCGGGTTGCTCTATATTGATTTCTTCATCTAAATCCCCATTTAAGAAAGCTGTTTTGACATCCATTTGTTGGCTTTCCAAATTTCTTAAGGCTGCAATAGCAAGTATCATCCTTATGGAATTTATTCTCGTCACTGAAGAATATGTATCAAAATAGTCTAATCCTTCACGTTGCTTATACCTTTTGATTACCAACCTAACTTTGCATTTGTCAATAGAGCCATCAACTTTCACTTTCGACTACAGCTAGGAGCGAGTTACATTAACTCCTAAGTATAATTATGTAAAATAGAATCAATTTCGCTCTTTACGGTCTCTTTCCATAAAGGCGCTTCCGAAGAATTCACAGTTTCAGCATAGGTATGTGGTTCTTTTTCTATGAGAAAAGTTTCAAAATCATCACCAAATGATTTTTCCACCCTTGCTCTTTTGCTACATCTTAATTCTACCACTTCTTGATTTTGTGGTTCTTCATCTATGGTTTCACTTGGCCGTTTAGAACTAGTTTCTCCAATTGATTTACAAGGAAATACATTTTCAAAAAATGATGCATTTCTTGATTCCATGATTGTATTCTTCTGTATATCTAGAATTTTCAAATCATGTACAAGAAATCGGTATGCAGTACTATTATGTGCGTAGCCTATAAATATACAGTCCACTGTTTGGACCTATCTTTATTTTCTTTGGAGTTGGTACTGCTACCTTCGCTAGACACCCATATACTCATAAGTGTTTGTAAGATGTCCTATTTCCTTTCCACAATTCATATGGAGTTTTTCTTTCTTTCTTTTGATGTATTCTATTTAGTAAGTAATTATTTGACAAAATAGCGTTCTCCCACATGTTAGAAGGTAAACCTGAACTTAATAACATCACGTTCATCATTTCTTTTAATGAGTGATTTTTACGTTAAGCAACCCCATTAAATTAAGGTGAGTACTATGCAGTTACTTCATGAACTATACCGTGTTTAACACAAAATTCACCAATTAGTGCTTTGTACTCTCAACCTCTATCACTTGTCAATTTCTTGATCCGTTTTTCAAGTTGATTTTTAACCTTAGTCTTATAGAGAGTAAGTTTCTCTAATGCCTCGTATTTGCTTTTAAGCAAATATGCATAGCAATATTCTGTGCTATCATCTATAAAGGTAATAAATTATTTATTACCATTTCGTATTTGAACTGATTTCAAATCTCACACATCGTTATGAATTGAGTCAAGGGGTTCATTATTTTTTTCAACAGTTTGAAATGATGACCTTGTTAGTTTTGCCTCAACATTTGTGACTTTGGTCAATTTTGAAATTTGGAATATGGTTCAAGTTAATTAATCGACGTATCGAATCATAATTAACGTGACCTAGTATACCATGCTATAAGCTAGAAGACTCAATCAAATAAATAGAAGAGATACTAGCATTATTATTGACAATAATCATTACATTCATTTTTAACAAATCCTCAGTTGCGTACCCCTTCCACAGATACATTCCCAACTTAGAAAGAATTATTTTGTCCGATTCTATTAAATTTTGGAATCCATGCTTATTCAACATAAACCCAGAAATCAAATTCTTTCGGACCTTGGTGCAAACAACACATATTTCAAAGTCAACGTCTTGCTTGGAGTCAACTTGAGCAGCACCGTTCCTTTCCCCTCAACCTTGGCAACCACCAAGTTCCCTATGTACATTTTCTCACCTTGGATAGGTTCAAATGTGAAGAAATAGCTTCTATTGATGCACATATGCCTAGTGGAGCCAAGTCATGCCACCACTCTTTTTGGTTAGACTCCACCATGTTCATCTCAAAAATCACATCCACCAAACAGAGATCTCCAATGTCATTGGTGATTTCATGCACCATGTTGGCTTCAGGGTCATTCTTCTAGGGAGTTTGGCATTCTGACGACATGTGACCCTGTTTACCACAATTGAAACACTTACCTTAAATTTGTGCTTCTGTTTTGAGACACCTCTTGATGTCCCGAGTTTGGCCTTGCCTTTGCATTTTTCAATAGCCTTGGCTTTATTCTTGAAGTCTCCCTTGCCATGTCCCACCATATTGACTTTGGTTTCCACAGGTTTAACTGACTTGATCTCAGTATTTTTGTAGTCTTTTTCAATTTGAAGTCTAACAATGAGATCCTCCAAAGTCATCTCCTTGTGTTTATGCTTAAGATAGTTCTTGAAATCCTTCTAGCTTGGTGGCAATTTCTCGATCATCTCCACCACTTGAAAGGTTTCACTCAGCACCATCCCTTCGGCACTTATATCATGGAAGATGAGCTGCAAACCATCTACTTGACTCATCACAGATTTGGAGTCAATCATTTTAAAATCAAGGTAACGCCCAACCATAAATTTTTGGAGCCCGTATCAACAATTTTATATTTACGATCCAAAGCCTCCCATAATAACTTTGCTATTTTGTATCCCACATACATCGTGTATAGTGAGTCATGCAACCCATTAAGAATATATTTGCGATAGAGAAAATTGGAGTGCTCTCATGCTTGTATAGCAGTTAGTGCTGGATCATCACCACCCCTTTTCGGGACATTCAGGGATCCTCTTTCAGAAACCTTGAGAATTTTAACATTGTCGAGTAAAACAACATCTTTTGTTGCCACCTTTTGAAATGCATGCCAACCATTTGAAATTTTTCGGACTTCTCATGGTGACTACCTGACACAGTAGTGATAGCCCCCAAAGGAGTGATAGTAGAGCCCGTACTCGTGGTGAAACATAGGTTAACTTCGGTTGTGGAGATAGGGGTCGTGGTAGTGGGAACACTAGCTCTAGCCATTGTGGGAACATTAAATTTGTTTTAAGATTTTTATCAAAATACAATAGGCTAGTATCTAGAGAATTTCTGACCAAAAAAATACACAATTTGAAATTGTAGACTGAAAAATATAAAATTTGTGGGTGTGGACCGAAATAGAACTCTCTGATTTACAAAATCTGAATAAAGAGATTCGGATTTTGTAAATCTGAATCCATCAGAATCCCGTTTAAATTAGGCAGAAATTATGTTAATTAATTTACTTAAGGACATTTGGATTTCGCTAATCCGAGTGTTAAGGAAAAAATATTTTAAAATTGAAGACAATTAAATAATGAATTTTTAATATATTCGGATTTTAATCATCCAAATTTTCTTGGTGATTCGGATGATTGAAATTTGAATTTATTAGAAATTTCTAGAAAAAATTAAAATATAAAAAAATTTCATGTTTTTATGATTTGATCTATCCACATACACGTGCAACAAATGAACAAATTCTCATCTTCAAAAATTGAATCTAAATAAATCATTACAAAATAACATATTAAACCATAATATTAAAAAATAAAATTCATAAAATATCATAAATATCATAACTTCCAAATATAAACACAAAACATCCAAATGTGAACTAAAAATATAAATATCATATCGACGAGGTCGAGTCGAAGGTCTTGTACCCACTCTCCTAGCAATAGGGCCTAAACTCGTACCTACAGGCGGTGGACCTGTAGGCTATGACGGCGATGGTGGATCATCCTCGCTGGACACATTCTCGTCTTGTCCTCCTCCATCATCCTGGCCGCCTTTTTGTTCGATTTCCACATGCACCAGCATAGGTCCCTTCCCTTTTCTGCCTCTTCCCGATGCAGTAATGTTCCTTCTTCGGCGAATCGGAGCTGGGGCTTGATTTTGAGGAGGTGGAGAAGCGGCGAGTATTTGGCTAGCATGGGATGATGGAAATTCATTGGAACCAAGTGTAAGGACATTGTGGGTGCATTGGTGATCCCGCAGACAAACTCCTAGACACAATGGTCATCAGACATATTATCGCTCTGGAAGGCCATGCTCATATTGTATATGTCACCTAATGTATCCGCTTACAAATAATTAAAAAAATCCATTAGAGATAGAAAACTGATAATATTGGCAAAGAAGTACAATATTTTCAGGTAAACACATACAAATATTCTCTCTCGGTCCGAACCACGATGGGTTTTGTACTACAAATTAAGGGGAACATTTTTATGGTGAGATATCAACCAATATCCGGTCATATTGGCCGGAATCTAAGGAAAGGCCGGTGGGTTAAAGGGTTTAGGGTTAGGAAAAAATCAAACCAAATTCGAGAATGAAGGGTAAGGTTTTGTTCCTTAGGTTGTGGGGAACATTTTGGTCGGTTTATATTACTGATAAGAGTGTCGGTAGGCTAGAAACGGGGAGAGGGCGGCGAGGGTTTTTAAGAGGCGGCGGCGGTAGGTTTTAAGGGAAAAAGAAGAAATAAGAAGAGGGGGACCGGGCCGCCCTTTTATAGTCCATGCAACATTCGGATTTTGGTAATCCAAATGTACTAAAATTTGGATTACTAAAATCCAAATTTTAGTAACATTCAGATGATTAAAATCTGATTGTTGTAAAAAAAAACATTCGGACGATAATCATCCGAATGTTGAAAAACATTCTGCCGATTATCAAAATTTTTTTGTCTTGGACAGAATGTTTTTAACATTCAGATGATTGCCGTCCGAATGTTATTTTTTACAACATTCGGATTTTAATCATCCGAATGTTTAAAAAATTTTGGCCATCAGAAAGAAAATTTTTTTTATATTCGAAATTAATCAAATTTGGATGACAATAATCTGAATTTAACAAGATTCGGATTACAGTAATCCAAATTTTATTAAATTCAGATTAATAGCATCCGAATTATGCTCATCCAAATGTTATTTTTTTTTAAAAAAAAATCAAAGAAGATATTTACAAAGTTCCATCCAACTCTTTGCCATTCATCTCTTGGATAGATTGCCTTAAACAACATAACAACATCAAATAAGACATTCTAACATCAAAGTTCATTCTACAAATTACATAAACCAAAACAACATAACAAAAATCAAAGAAGACCAAAGTTCATCCTAACAAATAACATCAAAGTTCATCCGGTGAGACTGGGGCTGATCCAACGATGCCGGTTGAGTCATAACCGACACCAATCCTTGTTCGGTCCGATCTAGGATGAGATAAAGGACACCTGGTAGCTCGATGATCATCACTAACACACCTCGTGCATTCACCTCGACTTCGTCGTCCGTGTTAATCTATTTCCATCCTAAACCTCCACTTATGTTTCCTTCCTGGACCACTATGAATGATTATTCATCGATAATCAGAAATCAGTTTCCATCCAATGTCTCTTGGCCATTCCTCTTTTGGAGGGATTGGGGTAAAACTCTCATTCCCAAATTGCTTCCTCCAATTCCTGACCGTGAGCCATTTGTGGACTAGCTTGGTTGGATCATCACTAAGGTAACGACACACTGCTAACGCATGGGAATACGAGCATCTATAATGTTGCCATTTATGACACGTACATGCGCGCACATCATATTGAATCGTGTGCGTGTTTCCTCATTTACCACTCGGACGCATAAAGGTACTAACCTTAAAATTTTTGTTTATCGTGTCATATGGTTCTACCTGATGACCTGCAGAGCATTTCTCGTACTCGGTGAATGTTTCCCACAACTTAGGAGGAAAATGTGTGTCGCATGCACGAGCCAACCCATTTTCTTCCTGAAATATCTATTTAGTTTTTTGAAATGTGGCCTTAATTATTGCTCTAGTTGGAAGAAATCGGACGCCTTTCAACACACTGTTGTAACTTTCGGACATATTCGTGGTTAAGTTACCCCATCGATGGTATTCTTCTTGTGCCAGACTCCATTTGACGGATCAACGTCTATCAAATATTGGTATCCCTATTGAATTCAAATATCTCCCAACCAAATCTTTCATACTTTCCAAGTTGACACTTTTCCCCCATTTACAAACACAAACTTCTCAATCTCTTGTTATGATGATGCTTCAATAAATTGCTTCGAACGTGGCGCAAACAAAATTGATGGTGACCTGTAACGTCTTCCGGCCATTCCAATGCGATGATGCCAGCATGGCGATCCGATAGCACACACGTGACACGACCCGCAAAAACATGATTCATAACGTGTCTAATGAAAAATGTCTAACTTTCTGTACTTTCGTCATCCACCAGTGCAAACGCGAGTGGCAGAAGACGCCGTGCAACGGTAATGGTAATGGCCACGAGCAACTTCCCCTTGTATCCACCCCGCAAATGTGTCCCATCAATACTAACCACCGGTGGACATCTACAAAACGTGTGCTGAGCTGCACCGAATGACCAAAAAAAATATTTGAAATGTCTTTGTTCTGGACTCGACCCATCTTGAAATTCCCATTCGACAATCGTGTTGGGATTCGACAAATGTAAAGTAGAAAGAAACTTAAATAAACCAAAAAGCAACAAAATCATCATCTAAACATCACCAATCCTATTTACAAAAAATCATAAACTATGAAAACTTACCTCGGTAATTCGAGAAAATTCGTCACCCAATCACCAAATACAGTGTCAATGGCTTTCCTTCTACTATGCCATGCTTTATTCTTCTTCACGTCAACTTTTAATTTGTTTTTTACCTCAATTTGAATAGCAACCACACTATACTCCAGGTCTTTTTCAATTTGTCTCAATATGAGTGGCGCTATAACGGACGATGTCACATTAAGGTTGTTATTTCCCACGGCTATTCTAATGCAATTGTGTCTCGACACCCAAATAGTCAATTCCCATAGATCGAGACCGTGACTTTTTTTGGCACGCGGATTTTCCATGCCCATTTTTTTATAACCTTCGGGTGTATCAAATTGTCGACTTTTACATTTCATGCACCATGTTCTGAGATTGCTCTGAACAGTGACATATTCCCTAAACCTTGCCACGTTCTATGCGGATATGGCCCGTTGTGCTTCATCCTTGTATCTGAAACAAGTTCCCAAGTTATACTCTCGTATGTACCATTATAGAGATTCAACGCATATTCATCTCGATCAATGGCATCACAATCTTGGTGCCCCACATCAGAGTAGATAAAATGTCCTTTTTCTGACGTCCTAAACTCTTTATCACTTTCATCGAAACTAAAATCGGTAGAGTCTAAACAAAAATCACTGTCGGATGTATAGACAGCGTCAACATCGTCCTCAATCATATAATCCAAGTCTTCTGACTCGTCCTTTTCTTCGTAACGGTCTCCTTCGCTCCTTCTAAAATCAATGTGACTTTCTTGTCTTTGTGAAGAACTCGAAGCAACATTTCTCCTATTTATTACTTCCACCCTTTCTGAATACTGAATTTGCTCATCACCGACATACATATCAATACAACTCTATACTGGAAAAGAATAAATGAAATCCAGCACACCATCACAACTAATTTTGGTTAGTCTCCTAGTCTCATTAAGTTCAAACAACATTGTAAGTGTGATTTTCTAAGAATTCTTATCCCACCCAATTACATTGCGAATGCTTTCTACCAATTCATCCTAGATCCAGAGCGTTACTGAATTTATTTATAACATCATTATCAATAACAAACATAGATGTCCAATACAAATTAAATATATACGGACCACTAAATGTCATTATACCTGTCAATCAAAAAATATGTCATTATAACAATTTATCTTTGATTTTCTTAATCAAAATTTATTATCAATAAAATTTATAAACCACAATATATGAAACAACCCACAACACTAGAAACATAGGTCAATCTTTCCATTACGATAATATTATTTAAATTGTAACTTTATGACCAAATATGACTAATCATACTTAAAATCGTAACAAAAATAATTACACTACTAATGCATGACTACTTATTAAAAAGTTCACAAAATTTACACAAATCCTACTCCTAGGCTACTGGTACATATATTTCCTCATCACATTTCCTCAACTACATACACCACTACTCAAAATTGAAAGATTATCTGCCCGAACCTAGTCAGAAACTCACTTTCGTGCTATGCATTCCAGAATCGGAATCTCTGGCCAGGTCTAGACGCTAGCACAATCGCTATTCCAACCATTTTGAAATAACATTACACATGATCTAGGTTTGCACTTATTCGATTTATCACGCAACAAAAATTCTTAATTAAAGCGGAAACATAAGAATTACCTATTGAAGCGTATACGCAGGTGATTCTATTGTATGCCTCAAGACTTTGCTTGTATGCTGTGTGGGCAGCAATCTAACCTGCAATTTGATCAGCTAATCACCACAATCCACCTGCCAGAAAATTCCAGCACCACTGCACCTAACGCGTACAATCCATGCACCGCCTGGAGAGAGAGAAAACTTCACGTGTTACTGCCAAAACTTGGGAAAATTTCGGCCAGCTAAAGAAGCTAGGAAATCTGAATTCTTAAGAGAGAATTTTCTCTCTCTAGAATTTTCTCTCTAAGATTTCTTGTCTTGAGAACTTATGAATTGTTTATTGTGGAATAGCTAATCCCTTGTCTATATATAGAGTTACAAGAGAGATCCCGAGTTAGTTTAGGATTGGTCTTCCTAATGGGTTTAAGTAATTAATTAGTTTCCAAATTCAATTAGGTAACTACTCTGATAGGATAAACCAAATCCTATTAGATTTCCTAATCTCTAGGATTTCCTAATTTTAATTGAAACTTAAGACTTAATTAATTAATTAATTCTACTTTGTTAATTACTCAATTAACCCTTAGGAATAATTAATCAATTAATTAATTCTACCTATTCAATTAACCTATTACAAAATTAGTCGTACCACTAACGGATTAATTTTGACACTATCATCCTACACAGAATTGCTTCCGGAATAACTTAATTAATTTATATTCATAATCTCCCCACATCAAAGATATAGTGCTCGTTAATTTATTAATTTACTGATAAATTAATTAATTAACTTCTTTAATTCTGAGACTAGTACCACCTGACCTTTTTACTATACCGGACATAAGTCCACCGGCCGAGTTTAGTATAATAAACATTACGAGCTCATCTCAGAAGCACCATCACCCCGGACGCACCGGTACATGGTTTCCTTTAGACAAACAGCAGCACACCAAGCAACTAAACACGCGCACATAACCTACCGAGACTATTGGCCACAATTGACCTCACCCATTGGCAGATCAAAGTACACTATGTCTAATCCTCATGTCCGCTCGAGTCTAGGGATTAAGAGATAGAATACCAAGAACAATTTGTCTATTAAATCAGTACAATGCAAATCATTCCAAATGGTCAAGTTCAATACGCCCCGGGCATATATGATTCAATCAGTTTAGACAAACCAATTATCCGAATCACATAATAACCTAAACTGACAGTTTATCCAAAGCTGTCTCGGTTACGAACCTTATTTATATATTATGTCTTTTAACCAAGGATGAGATTTACTGTGTCACAAAAAACACCTCATCATCTAACTACATAATATAAGTGGACAAATAATGCACAACTAAATTTAACCAAAACATTAGTCGATATATTAACTAGGAAAAAGTACAATACAAGCATAGCTTATGTATTCAACTCCAACAAAAACATCATCTAATCACATGAAATCATATAAATAATGAAATATCAACCATAAAACACTTAAATCGTGACTTACCTTACCACAATATCACAACGTGACGTAGATCTTCGAAGAAACATAGCCGGAATCCAATATCCAACCCCAAATCGGAAAAATCACCTATTTTCTTCAAGAAAACAACCCAAACCCTACAAAATTTTTGGATGAATAGTGCAGAACCACTAGAGAGAGAAAATTTTAGGGAAGAACGAAAAGAGAAGAAAGAGAAAGAGGGTAGGGTTTTGCTTTTATAGTCCACGTTAAATTCGGATTTTACTAATCCGAATTATACTAACATTCAGATTTCGTCCATCCGAAATTTAATATAATTTGGATGACTGAAATCCGAATATTGTAAAAAAACAACATTCGGACGATAATCATCCGAATTTTAAAAAACATTCTATCCAATACAAAAAATTTTTGATCATCGACAGAATATTTCTTAACATTCGAATGATTATCGTCCGAATGTTGTTTTTTACAACATTCGGATTTTAATCATCCGAATTATGGAAATTAATTTAAATGATTTAACTTTAATTTTTAATACATTCGGATTATGTGAATCCGATTTTAATTTTAATTTTTTAAATTTAATTTTCAAACTTTTAAAAAATATTCTGAATTAATATTAATATTATATACATTCGGAATACACAAATCCAAATGTTAAATTTAATTAAACATTCAGATTTGTAGAATCCGAATGTTTAATTAAATTAATATTCGGATTCTAAGAATCCAAAAGTTCTATAATTTTGTCCTCACAACCTAAAAACAAACATTTCAGTCCACAATTCAATTTTTTGCATCTTTTTGGTCCCCGGGCCAGTATCTGGAAGTGTAAAAAAGAAATTTCAAGTCTTGTGAAAATCACAATTTCCTTAAAACAAATTTGCCCCTTCTACAAAATGTGCAAGAGGTCCGTGAACAAAATGTTACCAAGATACAATAGATACATGAAGTCGGTTAGTACACAAAATCGTCTCACCAACGAACTTGAACAAAATTTGAACACTTGATGTTGAGGGTGGGAGAAGAAGTAAACGGGAGGTTGGAAAATTCTCTCTTATGTTCTAAGTCCTTATAGACTATTTATAAGCTGATTTTTTTAAAAGGATTAATCAATGCAGGCATTCATGGCATTCATGAATTAATAGCAGGTTCAAACCACCATTAATATTTTTTTAATTTAAAAAAAAAAAAACCAAAACCGGACAAACCTTCAGTTTTTAGCAATTGAGTGAAACTGTATCCATAGGACCATAAATAGTTTATTAATCGACATTTAATTTGCAAAAGCCAATTAATCAGAACTTAAACTTGCTTGGATTTAAATTATTTCAAAATGAATTGCAAACATGCAGCAATTAATTCGAAACTAAGCTCACATTTAACTTTGCAAAATGTCAGTAAGTTTAGAAAATTTGAAAAATTTTACTAGTTACCGCCTCAGTTTTTATCCTCTATAGTCCCAATTTAGACTAAAATACCCCTTACAATATCCTCTCTCTTTCCCCCCTCCCTTTGAGCAAAAGGATAATTTTGTCAAAATTGGGACAATAATACTTAAAACTGAGGCGGTAACTAGTAATACCCAAATTTGAATCCATAATGAAGCAAAATAAGGTCCGGCGCTTTTATCTACGAGCGCTCCGGCATTTGTATCCACATGTGCGGATGTATACTTAACTTTTTATTTTTCAAACATTCTCTCATTCACAAACGATTTTTTCTCTTTCTTCCACCAGGAGTTATACTGAGTTCTTCCGGCAGCAATGCCATTGCCGACGGTGAGCCCCCAAAAAGCAGAGGTTTGGTGGGGAGCTACCTTTTTAGAGAGAGAAGAAAGTTATGTGTGTTTAGCTCCACTCCAAAACTGAATTACTATTATTTTTAAATATATGAGTATTACTGTATTATTAGAAATCAGTCGCTTTTAAAAGTTCAATGATATTAGATGATGAAACAAGCAAATCAAAAAATAATTATTTGATGAGGTGTTGATGGTAACATCATCAAAGAAAGAGATTATGACCGAATTTTTATTTTGATCATTGTGAATTAACAAAGGTTTATGTAAATGGCCATGCCAAATGAAGAATCAAGCATGTCTTGTCCATGGTCCTCAGCCTCAGGTCAACAAGCTTAATTTGTCATCATCTGCTTCTCTACTTCAACACAATTGGGTAACCGGGAGTGTCAAATCTGGCTGATGGAACGCTATGTCATTGATGATCATAGTATCATGTTTATAAAGGTGACATACAAGAAAATAGGGTTTTTTTTTACCTAATTATAAGATTTATATAATTATGTTTGTTATTTTAATAAGATAATTTTAAATATTAAAGTTTTGGGACAAAAAACATTATTGAAATAAAATTATTATTATTACTTATATTAAATGATACCACATTCTACTCTTAGTTTAATAACTATAGGTATAAGAATTTCAAAAGTTACTTGTGACATTAATTTACCTAAATTTTTAAACACATGCAATTTTTGCTAGGGTTCCTTCATGAGCTCTCTAGCATTATAAATATCCCATGAATCTGGGGATCTTCTCTGCAAACTTTAACAGTAAAAGCCAAACGTCAATTATACATGCCCACAACAAAAACTCAAAGCACCCAAAAAAGGGGAAGATCTATACTAATATGGGGAGAAGCCCATGTTGCAGCAAGGAAGGATTGAACAGAGGAACATGGACTTCTTCAGAAGATAAAATCTTATCAGAGTACGTTCTTGCCCACGGTGAAGGAAGATGGCGGAGCCTCCCTCAAAGAGCAGATCTGTTTAATTGTGCATTATATTTTGATGAATTAAGTAGTAATTGTTGATTCAATTTCAATCCTATGTAGAATATTAAAATTCTATATATATAGGGAAAGTATATTTGTATATGATATGAGGTAAAATATAAGTATAGATACTATGTAATAACAAATATTCAACATTAGATCGCAATCAAAGTGATTTTATGCTTATTTTGGTAATTACATCCGTCTTTTTAGTCTTCATGACTTTTGTTTCACTTATTTTTAGCATAATTTCTAATTTAAAACTCTAACCACACATAAATATGAACTAAGAGACAAAGAGGAAGTGGGGCAATTGCCCTCACCTTAAAATCTTGAAAATACCCTTCATTTATTAAAAATTTTTAAATATATTTGAGTTATTGCCCCCCACTTAAATTTACAAAATAATGGGCAAAAATGAAATTGACAAATCTTAAAATCAATCTTGATTAAAACTTCTATATCTCCATCATAGTACTTTTGAGATATTTAAAGAATCTATTATTTAGGTGGTATTCTATAAATTAAATGTTATTTAAATTTGATCAACACTTGTTTTTAATTTTCATAATGTTTTTTCTTGTTACCTTGAGTAAAATTTAATACTATTCCTATTTCAAAAATATATATGTTTATTAAAATATTTTAAATTAACAAACAACACTTTTTTAATACTTAAGAGGATTTTATAATCATAAATAATAAGTAAGAAATTAATTTTGACATTAAATAGTAGATTATAATGAATGAATGTCTAACTTATATTTCATTTTAAAGAAATGACATGATTATGATGAAATTATTTTACGTTGATTTAAAATATAGATACTAATAAATAAAATTTTTAAAAAAATTTATTATGTAATATTTTAATAACAATAATATTTTTTTTTATTTATCTCTTACAAATTTTTGTTATATAATATTTTATATTAAATATTTTGCCCCAATTATATTTTGCCCCACTTATATCAAGCTATCCTAACACCACTAAAATTCGCTATTGCTATTTAAATTTTATTGGGATATAATTTATTCTAAACTAAATAAAAAATAACTAAACTATTACTAATCAAACCTATTCTAACTAAATTTGATTTAATATTGCGAACATCCTCCCAGAGTAATAATATTATGGAAATATTTAGAGTTAGTATATAGTATTACTAGGAGTAAAGAAAATGGACTACTCCTAGCAAAAAAAAAACAAAAAAAAGGAAAAAAGAGCCAGAAAAGGAAGTAGATGGAGGGTGTATTTAACAAGCTTAACATCCCCCTAATTAGCAGGCCTATGCGTCTAATTTACATCATATCAAAATCCCCCGGATCCCATCAAAATTAAATTTCAAATTTTTATTGAGTTTCGGGTTGTACGAACTTTACACAAAGAAGGAACAAAACTAATGGAAACAGACAGGATGGAAATTTATTTTCCATTCGAAGAAGCTGCAGCCCTTCTGAAACTCTCCGCGCGACCCACGAGTTCCGAAAAAATAACAAGCATTAATAGCACGATCGTTCGCGCAACCGAGCAACTTGAACGGCAGGAAACTACCAGCGGAAGGCGATTCGACTCAGATTTTCAGTGGGGGAAGCAAAAAAATCGATCAAACCGTAAAAAATTTGTTAGGGTTAAGCTAGTTACGAGTGAAGCAGAAGCCCAAAAAATTGAAAGCAGCATGAAATGTATGTTTATAACAAATGTAGAACTAATATTTGCAGTTTAGGGTTACTGGATGTTGTTCATAATGGTGGTACTTTATTTTTTTGTCTAAAAAACGCAACACAGTTGGGAGGACTGTAAATATTCTTGGTGTAAAGAGGCCGAGCAAGGAAATCGGCGGCGAGAAATCAGACAAACAAGTTTTAGAGAGTAAGTTTTTTGCAGTACATCATTGTGTAAAGTACTGTTTTCTCATGTAAACTCCTTTTTTTTGTTCTCTCAGTAATTTCGGGTAAAATCATTGTCTGATCTGCTTATGTAAACTACTGGTTATTTATGTAAAGTGCTGATATGCTTGTGTAAAGTACTATTTTCTGATGTAAAGTCCCTTTTTTTGGTTGTAGAGTAGTGTTCCTAAGACTAGAATGCTCATAATTCTAGTAAAATCGTCGTCTGATTTGCTTATGTAAACTACTGGTTATTTATGTAAAGTGCTGATATGCTTGTGTAAACTACTGGTTGTTTATGTAAAGTGCTAATTTGCTTGTTTAGACTACTGTTTTCTCATGTGAAGTCCCTTTTTTGGTTGTAAATAGTTCTTTCTAATATTAGAATGCTCATAATTCGAGAAAAATCATCATCTGATCTGCTTATATAAACTACTGGTTGTTTATGTCGAGTGCTGATTTGCTTGTTTAGAGTACTGTTTTCTCATGTGAAGTCCCTTTTTTTGGTTGTAGAGTAGTGTTCCTAAGACTAGAATGCTTATAATTTGGGTAAAATCATCGTCTGATCTGCTTATGTAAACTACTTGTAACTTATGTAAAGTGCTGATTTGCTTATCTAAAGTACTGGTTTCTATTGTAAAATCCTTTTTTTTTGTTGTAAAGTGGTGTTCCTAAGACTAGAATGCTCATAATTCGGGTAAAATCATCGTCTGATCTGCTTATGTAAACTACTGGTTTTTTTTATGTAAAGTGTTGATTTGCTTGTCTAAAGTATTGATTTCTAATGTAACGTCCCTTTTTTTGGTTGTAAAGTAGTGTTCCTAAGACTAGAATGCTCATAATTCGGGTAAAATCATCGTCTGATCTGCTTATGTAAACTACTGGTAACTTATGTAAAGTGCTCATTTGCTTGTGTAAAGTACTGCTTTCTATTGTAAAATCCCTTTTTTTGGTTGTCGAGTGGTGTTCCTAAGACTAGAATGCTTATAATTCGTGTAAAATCATCATCTGATCTGCTTATGTAAATTACTGGTTTTTTATGTAAAGTGCTGATTTGCTTGTGTAAAGTACTGTTTTCTAATGTAAAATCCCTTTTTTTTATTCTAAAATAGTGTTCCTAAGACTATAATGCTTATAATTCGTGTTTAATCATCGTCTGATTTGCTTATGTAAACTACTGGCTGTTTATGTAAAGTGCTGATTTGCTTGTTTGAGTACTGTTTTTTCATTTGAAGTCCCTTTTTTGGTTGTAAATAGTTGTTTCTAAGACTAGAATGCTCATAATTCAAGAAAAATCATCCTCTGATTTGCTTATGTAAACTACTGGTTTTTTATGTCAAGTCTTGTTGATGCGGTTTCAGGCAAAAGAAAGATGATCGTTGAAGTGGATTCAGACGATGATTTTGAGGAAAGAATGACTTTCAAAAAATTGCAGAAGCTGAAAAAAAAAGGATAACACCGAGGGAAGAAAAAAAAAAGAAAATTGATAATAAAAAGAAAGAGGGAGAGCTTGCCATTCAAATCTTTCAGCAAATGACCCAGAGACTCCATGAAGATGCGGAATTGGCATGTTTGGAAGAATCTGCAGGATACCAAGGGGATAAAGAAACAAAAAAATCATTCCAGTCAAGAACCTCTGCTGCTGGAATATCTTCACTGCTCACGGAGCTCAATGAAGTGCAGAGGGAGCAACTGACAAATGTGGGGTTGGGCTGTCTATACCACATTAACTATGGGAGGTTTCCAAATTCGTTCGGCCATTACTTGATCTCAAACATCAATACTAACAGCAGCACTTTGGAGTTGGATGCAGGCACAATTCCAATTACAGAAGCTGATGTCGAGTCAGTAATGAGATTTCCTGGTGGGGAAGTAGATGTGGAGGAATACATCAGGAAAGATCAAACATCTCGGGTGTATATAGAAGACAAGAAAAAGTGGGATCTCAGGCACCCCGTTCCACAAAACAAGGCGATAATATCAGCAACAAGCCTATCTCATTACATCAAGAGCCACAAGGACGCTGGCCTAGAATTCCTTCAGGATTTCTTGATATTCATGGTGTCCACGATAATTCACAGCAACGAGACCAATACTGTTCAATACCGATATCTGAAATCATTCAGGCCGGTAGAGAATATCATGAAACTGAATTGGCAAAAATACGTCATTGCTCGCTTGAAGGAGAGCATACAAGAATGGAGAAAGCATCCTAGAGGCCAATTCATAGGGCCTCTTACATTCGTTGTGGTATTACTTTCAGTTTACATAACTTGTTCAGTTTACATATATTGTTCAGTTATGTAATCTTAAACTTTACATCATACATTTTAGTTTATTCATAACAGAAAACTGATATTTTTTTGCACAATCACAGTTGTTGTATGCTGATAGGCTTGGGTATTCCGCGGTAAATACCGATAATCGCCTTGTCCCAACAATCCAAAATTGGCCTCAAAGCAAGCTGATGGAGCTTGCACAGCAAAACAAACTCTGGGGAAAAGGGCACAATAAAAGAATGCCCTGAAGAGGATGATGACTTTTATGAGGTTTGTATTTGACATTACTTTTATAGCATTATGCAACATTACTTTACACACACTCTGAGCATTTTTCCACATCATGTTGGCAGGTTGATGGAAGTGAATCATCCCCCGATGGAGGGGATGACACAGATGAGGATGAAACAACCGAGGTAGAGAAAAAAGCTGCGGATGAAACCTCTGCTGAGGAAGAAGATTTGGATGAAGAATCCGCAGAGACCTACGGATGAAGAATCCCCTTAGGAAGTTGGGAAGGCAAGTATATAGGAATCTAGTTTACATGAACTCAGTTTACTACCATTCACATAATATTTCTACAATTAATACAGTTGTGGCAGGAATCAGCACACATGGAAGTGATCATTGAAGAGGACGGAGTTGAAATTCAAAAATAAACTGAGGGTGAGGAAGCTGAGGAAGGTGAGGGATCTGAGGATGAGGATGAGGAAGCTGATAGATCTGATCCAGTAAAAGGGGATGAGGGTGCTGCAAATATTGCTCCAATTGTTTCAGATATGATCATATCACTTATGGAAGAGGGCAACCCTTTTGCGTCAGCAAAGCAAGATGAAAAGGTAAATATCATACTCAATGTAGTTTACAGGCTTTTTTGGCATAAAACACTTCATGTGAGAAATGCAATGTGTGTACAGGATGACGATGACCTCCTATCAAATTTTCTAGAAATGTACATTGAATTGGGTAAATATAGTAGATCGTTCATAGACTACTTAGCTAAAATAAGGGCTTCAAAGACTCCGGATTTGGGTACATTACAAACAATCCTGGAAGATGTTCAAGGTGTAATAAATGACCTCCAGAAAGCAGTGGACAATAAGGAGGAGAAAGCTGAAGAGAAAGCGGTAAGCATAATACTGGATAAGTTTTTGTTAAGTACTATTCATTCTGATTTCTTTATGTAAAGTGCTGACATGCTTGTGTAAAGTACTGTTTTCACATGTAAAGTCCCTTTTTCGTGTAAAATCATAGTCTGATATGCTTATGTAAACTACTGATTGTTTATGTAAAGTGTTGTCATGCTTGTGTAAAGTACTTTTTTGTCATGTGAAGTCCCTTTTTGGGTTGTAAATTGGTGTTCCCTAAGACTAGAATGCTCATAATTCGTGTTTAATAATCTTATCATCTGCTTATGTAAACTACTGGTTGTTTATGTAAAGTGCTATTGATATATATAAAGTACCGATTATATTTGTAAAATGCTCTTCCTATGTAAAGTTCCCTTTGTGTAAAGTACTGTTATTGCTGATATGCTGGTGTTCTTAATCATTTGCAAAATAATTCTAATAATGTTTTGCTTATGATTGGAGCAAAACCAGGGTGCAAATCCCGTGGGGGTGGAACCTGCAGAAACTGAAAAAATACCGCTAGCAAACAAAATACCAGCTGGAGAGGTATATAATGTAAAATCATGTAAATTTTTATTTTAGATTGCACATATTTGTGGAATAACTTTTAATGATTAAATAATAACAACTTGCAGCCAACAGACACACCAGACACTAAGTTGTTAAAACAAATGTGCCTGCTAGCTGATCTTATAGAGAAAAGCTTTGGACAGGCGCCCATTCCAATTAAGAAAAAGACGCCAATGACTCTAACTTTTGATCTAGGCTTTTCACAACTAACGCCAGTGCGTTTGATTCATAAATTTCAGGAAACTGAGAAAGATAAAACGGCCGATACGAATGGAGCAAATGCCTTGGTACATACATCCATGCAAGATGTTCAGTCCCACTTATTTAGGAGACTTGATTTTGCGGATAAACCATTACTTGCGGACGAGCCTGACTTTAAGTAAGTATTCTTATCATCTCTCATTTGATGTAATTAAACATTGAATATCAATTAAACAATTTGAATCCAACATTTCAGCGTGATCAAGGGGGATCTGGATAACACAGAGGAGGTAGCTACATTCCGTCCCAACAGGGCACATCGAGCAGTTAAAAAACCAAGGAAATTGTTGTCTCCTTACATTACAAGCTGGACGAAGGATACACTTGCAAGAATCTCAAAGAATGAGAGGATAGTCAATGACTACGCACTTTTGCCTGCAGATGCAAGCAAGGGCAGGTCGAACTAGTAAGTGTTCTTGACCTACATGTATTTTACATAAATCTATTTTACTTAAGTCATTTTACATAAAGGTTTATCAAAACAAGTTTACATAAATGTACTTTACATAAACTCAGTTTACATAATTCAGTTTACATAACATATTTTACACAAAGTCAGTTTATATAAGTCTATTTTACATAACACTTGTCAGCGAGCAACTGTTTGGTGGGGAAAGCAATCTTACCATAGACTGAGAGCAGATGTCCAGCATGGTTTGGGGTGAATGGTTGGATACGGCCATCATTGATTGTTGGTCGTATCACTTGAACAAAGCCAAAAATTTGAAACAAAGTGAGAAACCTTCGAGGTTTTTCTGCTCAGTCCAGTTTTCTGTGAGTTAATACTTACACACTACTTTACATCACTTGGCCTAATACGATTTGTTGATAACCTCTCTATTTAACATTTCAAATTATACAGCTCATAGTGAAAGACGTGAGAATAGCACCAGGAAAGAACAAAACATGTATGCACAGATTTTCAGAACAGATGACAACAGAATTATGGTTCCTCAAGAAAATCGAAAATACTTTTCAGCCGTCCATGGTAATGAGTACCACCATTCCCATAGTTTACATTACATTTTTTTTAAAAAAAATCATTTTTATGTATACATATAATGCATGTGTTCTTCCCCATCCACCTAGATGGCCATTATGTGTTGGTGTGTATCAATAGCAATGAAAAACAGGTGGTACTGATTGACAACGCACGCGGAGAAGCAGTATCCTACGGTGGTCTTCCAAAGAAACTAGTAAGTACAATATAACATAATAATGTAGAATTTACAACATTGTAGACTTCATTTTACACAAAATCTTATGTAAAATGCTGCAGGTGTAATATTTCCAAGACTGGACATCAGATACACCTTGGACTAAACGCTATGAGAAGTGCTACTATTGGAAGTGGACCTACACTAACATTGCATGGAAAAACCATGACGGATTCAATTGTGGCCTCTACGTCATGCGACATATGGAGCTTTATCATGGACAACAAGTTTTCAACTATGACCATGACTTGATTGCTGCGAAGGACAATCAGAGATCCTGAAAACGTTGAGGGTGAAGTACCTGTTTAACTTGCTAATGTCACCACATAATAGCCTCCTGGTTCCGCTCAAGAGAAAGATAAGTGAATTTTACTATAAAAACTAATATTCGAATGATAACTAACTATGTTCATGTAGAATGGATTTATATTTGTTGTTGTTGTTTTCTATATTGACTGTCAGTTTATGTAAACTTACAGTTTACGTAAGGAGATTATAACTGTAAGTTTACATAGCGATATCACAACCCTCAGTTTACATAAGGAGATTATAACTGTAAGTTTACATAACGGTATCAGAACCCTCAGTTGATATAACGAGATCATAACTGTCAGTTTATATAAGGAGATCAGAACTCTTAGATTACATAAAGAGATCAATACTTTAAGTTTACATAACGAGATCAGAAAATATCGGTTTACGTAAGGATATCAGAACCGTCAGTTTACATAAGGAGACCAGAACTTTAAGTTTACATTACGAGATCAGAACCCTCAATTTACATAACGAGATCAGAATATTAAGTTTACATAACGAGATCAGAAATATCAGTTTACATAAGGATATCAGAACCGTGAGTTTACATAAGGAGACCAGAACTTTAAGTTTACATTACGAGATCAGAACCCTCAGTTTACATAACCATATCAGAACATTAAGTTTACATAACGAGATCACAACATTAAGTTTACATAACGAGATCAGAACTCTTACATTACATAAAGAGATCAGAATTTTAAGTTAGTTTACATAACGAGATAAGAACTGCCAGTTTACAACCAGCACCACGTCAAAAACAACCAGCTAACATCATTATAAATGAGGAAGACACTACTTTACACCAAAAATCATGATTTTACATAAACAAAACAGTACTGTATACAAGCAAATCATGAAATATCAGTACATTATACCAAGAAAAGCAACGGTTTCCATACACGAACCGTGCTATACAAGAAACATTTTACATCTAAGTTACTTTTAATCATTCTTTTTCCTTTGATGTTTCAATTTGGCTTTTTGCACCCTTTTCTCAACTGTACTTTTAAAATGAACATTCCGCACACCTCTTGCCCTCCTAGAAGTGCGGTCTCTAATCTTCTTCGACAAAGGCAATTCAAAATTCTCATCGAAAATATCAGCTTGGGCAGCAAGTGCATCTTTGGCTTTCACATAGTACTCATCCAAAATATTGTGACCAATCTCACTGGTATGCGATAATCTAATTAAATCAAAATACCTTCTACTAGCATCTGCCCTCCACAAAGATGGTGAAAAAATTGATGGTGAACACATCGACACTTCTGAAACATTAGACTTTCCACAACGGGAAACTGAAGCAGCTTTTGTCCACCTATCGAGGATATACATTTGTGGAATTTTCTGCAAAAAGGGCAAAAAAAAAAAAAAAAAAAAAGAAAACCAGATTAGTTATGTTGTTTTATATCAATTTTAACTAGTTTACATAATTGACATCAGCATATAGAGAATACTGTAAAATTGTTCTGAAAAAGGACACGGAGCCAATGAGAACATAGAATCCCAACTTCAGAAAACTTCTTGCATGAACAACTTACAGAATAATCATTGTCATCATAAATGACAACGTGCCGGAATATGGGATCATCCTCATCTTCTTTGGGAATCCAAACTTCAAACACATATACACCATTTAATTGGGACTTCTGATCCATCTTCAATTCCAGCATATTAAGATATTGCTTCTCAAAATATGTGTACATCTCAAGTGTACACTTCACGGGCATGCCTCAACATTAGACATTGTTTAACAGGCACGTCAACCTTGCCATAGAAGAACTTATGGTCTTCGCAAGCAGCTTGATATTGCCAATCCAGAACAACATCCACAAATTGATGGTAAAAATCACATAATGTTGAAGTCTTAGACAATCTTCGAGAAATAGAGTTATTTGTACTCTCACTCCTCTGGGAAGATAATGTTCCACCAGAAAAATAATCCTTGCTGAAAGCAGGACACCACTTCTCCATTGATTCGTAAGTTTTTTTCAACCACTCATTGCCTTCGCATCCATATTTTTGTTCCATCCTGAAAACACATCAAAATGTTGTTAGATTATGTAAACTTATGTAAACTGACAGTTTATGTAAACTCACAATTTATGTAAACTCACAGTTGACATAAACATTTTTGTAAACTGACAGTTTACAATAGTCATTTATGTAAAAATGAACAAGTCCAATCACTTACCTCTTCCAGTGGTAATTAAATTTGTCAACGGTGTCCACTTTGGCGAGCAATCTATAAAACAACTCACGGAAACCTGCCTGCTGTCTGAGAAAACCAATTTTGCTCTCGGAGTTTTTTATGATATGCCAAATGCAAAGACGATGTCGTGAATCAGGAAATATCTCTTGAATCGCCCTTCCCATGGATGCTGATTGATCACTCATTAAAGTTATCGGATGCTTATTGTTCATCGACCTCAAGAATGTAGAAAATAACTAAACAAATGATTCAACTCTCTCATCTCTCATAAAACCAATTCCAAATACCACATTCTTCCTGTGGTTGTCCAATCCAATAAATGGATCACATATCAAATCATATTTATTAGTACAATACGTGGTGTCATGGATTAAAAAATCACCAAACAGCTTGTAATCACTCTTCATTTGACCATCTCTCCAAAAAATATTTTTTAGACAAGACTCATTGTCCAATTCAAAATCAAAGAAAAAACCTTCTTCGAGAGCAGCCCTGTATTTCAATATCTCAATCAAAGCATTGGAATCACTGTCATCAATGTATTTTCTTTTTTTTCATTTCCAGCTCGTTGTATATATCCCTTTGTGTAAAACCAACGTTTGATCAACCTCCAGCATACATAACATCATAATTCTTTACCGTATTTAACTTGGCAGTTTACATAAACAAAAGGGTACTTTACACAAGTTATATCAGTATTGATATATTTTATTTATGAAAACTTGTAGTTTACGTAAACATTTATGTAAACTGTACTTTACATAAATGTTGATGTAAACTACTAGTTTACATGAACGTTTATGTAAACTGGTAGTTTACAAAAACGTTTATGTAAACTTGTAGTTTACATAAAGTGGTAGGATATTTATGTAACACAAACATAACAGTATGATCGTTGTATGCAAATAACAAGCATTTTACACGAACAAAACTAACCTCTTTATAAAGAAGTTTGTAACTATCACGAACAGATATCCCCGCAGATTTCATTGCATGGAAAAAATTAATAGATGATCTGGACAATTTCCTGTGCGAACGTAACAAATGTCTTTCATTTTCTGGACACATAACGTGATTATGCTTTCGAAAATGCTTTGTGACGACCCATAAACCATCTTCCGGTCTCATTTTAATTTCAATACAAGCCAAACAATCAGAACGACTATCAAGCTTGGTGAATATTTGGTCTATCTTACAATTCTCCTTCTTCTTACCATATTTACAACAAACAATTCTCCTCCAAAATCTGGTTCCGTCACTTCTCTTTCTATCTTCATCTAAACGAACACCAAAACCAAGATCCCAAGCATATGAATTATAAAGTTCATAAGCTTTCTCCTCACTCTCGGATGTTCTATCGACAAGAGAAGGCATTGTTTCATCATCCCCTGGTTCCGAATTTGAAACGAATAAAGAAAGGTGGAAGTTTGCATCAAATCCATATTAATTAAAGACGAAAAAATATACGATAAACAATAACCTACCACAACATATTACTTGCACGGTATAACGATATCCGACACTTTTACAAACACCTAAACCACCTTCAATGAAATTAGCTATTTCCCCCATAGAACTTATTAGAAACTATATAATTCGGTTTATGTAAACTCGCGACTTTACACAAACACAATACGAATTTACATAAACTATCACCGTCCGGATGCTCGGATTCCACAATGCTTATGTAAACTCGCGACTTCACACAACACAATACGAGTTTACATAAACTATCACCGCCCAGATGCTCGGATTCCATAATGCTTATGTAAACTCGCGACTTTACACAACACAATACAAGTTTACATAAACTATCGCCGCCTGGATGCTCAGATTCCACTATGCTTATGTAAACTCGTGACTTTACACAACACAGTGCGAGTTTACATAAACTATCACCCCCCAGATGCTCGGATCCCACAATGCTTATGCAAACTGTTGACTTTACACAACACAATGCGAGTTTAAATAAACTATCGACGCCCGGATGCTCGGATTCCACAATGCTCTGATTCAAAATTTGAAACACGCTGACGATGAACATGATGATATATACCAAATTCAAGCTCGATTATCACCGCCCGTCATCATTATTTGTCCGATGGGCAAAAAAATAGAGCAAAAAAACATCCTTCCAAGGATTTCCTGTCTTGTCGAACGTAGATGGAAGTACCTCCCGGCATAACACGGCTCACAAAACGCGCGTCAACTACTCTTTTCCTTCAGGCGCATTAAATGTGCATTAAATGCGCATTTAATTGCCCCTGAAAGAATGAAACACACGAAAAAACCCGGTTATTTACCAGTTTTTGGGTCATTAACCCGATTATTTCAGACATCCATCATTGTTGTGTGTGGGATTTGGAAATGAGGGAAAAAATACTCCATACATTTGCTGCACCATTGTTTATATTGCAGCAGACTTATCAAAATCAATGAATAAATTCACAAGTGGGTTGTAATTTACTGGTTGGCACTCCCCGCTTTAGACAATAGGTCTTGAATTCGAATCATGAATAGGTTTCAGTCTCATTTTTTTACAAAAAAAAAATCAATGAATAAAATTAGGGTATTACTAGTTATCGCCTCAATTTTGACAAAATTATGCTTTTGCTTGAAAGGGGGGAAGAGATAGGGTATTGTATAGCGGATATGTTAGTCCAAATAGAGGCAGTAAAGGGTAAAAATTTGGGCAATAATTAATAAAATTTATAAAAGGCCAAAGTGCCTTTTTGGTCCCTTATAATTGGCCTTGTCTCATTTTTGGTCCCTTATAACTTTACGGGAGCCTTTTTAGTCTCCAACCTTTAATTTATTAGGTGTTTCGGTCTCTCTTAACTGAATTTTTAGTAAACTAATGATTTGACAAAAAATTCCAACTTTGACCGTTCAAAACCCTAATATTGACCCAACCATAGTTAGTTGACCCATTTTAAGGGACCAAAAGTGATCGGAGGGCTAATTATAAGGGACTAAAAAGTATTTTGGCAATTGAATTTTGGTTATGTTTTTTATAATCACGGAAACCTACTTCAACTTGAATTGAATCGTTTTGAGCTGGATCGTCCTATTTCGAACTGGGTCGACCCGTTTCGTAAATTTTGAATTTTCATCATTTCAATGCAAAATTATTTTTTACATCCATTTTTATAATCACAGAAACCTGTTTCCACCCGGGTTGACCATTTTCGAGCTGGGTCGACCCGTTTCATAAATTTTAAATTTTCATCATTTCAATACAAAATTATTTTTACGTGCGTTTTTATAATCACACAAACTTATTTCAACCAGGGCTGACCTGTTTCGAGCTGGGTTAACCTGTTTCGAACTGGGTCAACCTGTTTTGTAAATTTTGAATTTTCATCATTTCAATGTAAAATTATTTTACATGCGTTTTTATAATCACGGAGACCTATTTCAACCCGAGTTGATCTATTTCGAACTAGGTCGACCCGTTTCGAGTTGGGTCGATCTGTTTCATAAATTTTAAATTTTCATCCTTTCAATACAAAATAATTTTTACACACATTTTTATAATCACGGAAACCTATTTTAATCCGGGTTTAAACATTTTGAGTTGGGTCGGTCCATTTCGAACTTGGTCGACCCGTTTCGTTTGAATTTTCATTCTTTCAATGCAAAATTATTTTTTTATATGCGTTTTTATAATCACAGAAACCTATTTCGAACAGAGCCGACCCGTTTTAAGCTGGGTTGACCCGTTTTGAACGGGGTCAATCCAATTCAAAACGGGTCAATCCGGTTTGAAATAATTTTCCACTATTATAAAAATGCATGTAAAAAATAATTTTGTATTGAAAAGATGAAAATCAAAAATTTAAAAAACGGGTCGACCCAACTTGAAACGGGTCGACCCAGCTCAAAACGGGTAATAGGTTTCTGTGATTATAAAAATGGATGTAAAAAATAATTTTGCATTGAAATAATGAAAATTCAAAATTTACAAAACGGGTCGACCCAATTTGAAATGGGTCGATCCAGCTCGAAACGGGTCAATTCGGGTTGAAATAGGTTTCCGTGATTATAAAAAAATAACCAAAATTTAATTGCCAAAATTCTTTTTTAGTCCCTTATAATTGGCCCTCTAAGTACTTTTGGTCCCTTAAAATGGGTCAATATTAGGGTTTTAGACGGTCAAAATTAAAATTTTTTGTCCAACCGTTAATTTACAAAAAATTTCATTAAGAGGGACCGAAACACCTAATAAATTAAAAATTATGAATTAAAAAAGCTCCCGTAAAATTATAAGGGACTAAAAATGAGACAAGGTCAACTCCTAATAAAATTATAAGGGACTAAAATTATAAGGCATTTTGGCATTATAAAATTATGTCTTTATAAAAAAATAAAAAAAAGTTTACAAGGATGAGTGTTGAAAATAGAGTTTTTTGATTGGATACCAAAGTCAACTCCTAATACTATTGGATTAAAAATGGATCGGATACCAAGAAAGAAGTTTGATTTATATTATTGGTTACTCACAAGGCAACTGTTGAAATTGGCATACGTGAATAAAAAATATTCGAGTGGTCTTTTGGTTTAGTTTGAGTAATTATTGGTGATTTATGGATTAGTTCGCTTACTTTTATGGAACTTCCAATGATGCATGTTTTAATGAATATAAACTCCTTGAAATACATAACATAATGAATTGAACATGCTTAATTACTTTTGCAATGGGGTAAAACTACATTCATTATACGAAAGTATTTTGTTTAGATGATTGCTCCACTTTGATAGATAAATTTGATTGTAGGCTTGTATTATTTAAAAAATATGTCTTTATGAAATGTTTGTACGTAATTTGAAGAGTATCTGACTCTTAATGTTTTTTCTATCTGGAGATATATGTTTAAAATAAAAATATTTGATATATCAAGTCATGTGCGCAGGTTTTGAATGAATGAATTTTATTGTTGAAATGTTTTTTTTTTTTTTTTTGTATAAAGAAGGAGGTCGAAATCTATATTACATAATTTGAATTCAGGACTGCTATACTCCTAAGTGCTCTCGGTGTGACTCGAACTCAGTAGCTCGTAATCTTAAGTGAGTACTGTCAACCTCCAAACTATTTCTTGTGTGTCTGAAATGTACTGTTAATTACATATGTTAAACGAGAACTTTCAAATAAAAATTTAACTTGTTATTGATGATAAAAAATAATAATAATAAAATTCAAAGAAATATCAAAATTAACTTGGATACTTGAATAATTATGCGTTGAATTATGACGCGTATTTATTTTACCATCATCAAAAAGAAATATATTGTTTAACCAAACAAACAATATGCAATAAGATGAAAGGTGCTAAAAACTGAAATTGCAATCAGGCCTTCTATAGCTACACAAACTGCTTGAATAGTTTTAATTTTTTAATTAAATATCAATTGGTCAATGGCTCCACTAATTAAAAAAATCAGTCCATCTATAGCACGGGACAGAGACAGGGATGATGCTACATACAACAAAATGACTTTTTCGCTTATCTCTCTCCTTCTTTTTTTTTTTTTTTTTTTGGTTTCCTTTTTAAATGTCCTTATTGTCTCAATTATAAAATTGATGACTGTAAAGTTGAAGCTGTCCCTTTCATCTAATTTTGCGGGATACTGATTGATTAACTACCGTAGTAATCCAATCAATGAATTTTTTTTTTTTAAACAAAAGATATATATTAATTTATTGGAACACGTCCACTAACGATTGACAAACAAAAAATACAGTTAAAAAAATATAAATTATGAATACACTTATATAGATCTACTCTATTAAGCGGTGGATATACCACATATCAAAATTTTAATCCGAACAAGGATGCATCTCTAATTTTCTAATAAAAACTCTAAAACATAGATCTAGATGACTGAATCTTCTTGGACCAAACCAGCAAATATCGTCAACGATGTCGCTACCAATCCAACAAATTTCACCAATGAAACTGCCGCCATAACAACGAACACCATCAATGAAGCCCCGATCAATACACTACCAGTAGATTTGAATCTACTGAAAGACAAAAGAAAATAAAGATTGGGGATAATTTTCCTTTATTGGATGACGAAACTAAAAACAAGACAACGAAAACGAAAACGAGCAACAAATTTATTTTCTCTATTCTCTCATGATGGGAAGACGGGGAAAAAAATATTGTTAGAGGGTTAAGTTGAAGAGATATCTACAATCAATGAAACTTTAATTATGATTATAATTAAATAAATAATTTTAGAATTTTAATTAATTTTTTTTATTGATTTATATATAATTTTTAAAAAATATTTTTTTATAAATAGATAAGTGTTCGGATAATTAGAATGGAAGACGGTAAATTATATCATGCGCTACTAGGGTTATACTCTATTATTATTCTCACGTTGTGATGTATTTCTTAGTTATATTTTATGTATTCTCACACTATGAGAAGTAGTATATTTTTATGTAATATTTAATATATTTTTACGTTTTAGAATGTGATGTATTCTCATGTAAAAAATTGATATATTTTTCAGTTATATTTGACGTAATATTTATTAATTATTATATTTATTATAAAAATATATTTAAAGACTGGAATATAAGAATTGATTGCAATTGTTATATAGTAGTATTAGGATTATATTGCAACATTTCTTTTGTAACAGATGATAGGAGTGTATTGTTTATGAGTGAAATAATATATCATTCAGAGAAGCCACATTACAAAATGATATACTTGGTATACAAAATACTACAATATAATTTGCGATTGAGAACGAATCATAGACTACACGAAATTCGCAAATTATACCATATACCTATATGTACATATACATATTACTATATTCATAAATAAATTGATGACACTCATTAATTTTTTAAATTTAAATATAGTAATTAATATGCACATGTATATATAAGTATGTGGTATAATTTCTGCAATAAATTAGGTATAAAATATCAACCATATAAACTAGAAGTGGGATTTTGGATTTTGTTGGTGACTAATTATATAAAAACATCTTCAACCCATACGCTTGTTTTGCGTTTACCCCAATTTTGGCGTAAAAACCTGCTCCAATCGGTACTGTAAATCACCATAATTGTTACTGTAAAATTGGGGGAGGAAAGAGGGGCGGTATATCTAGCGTACGAAGAAGAAGACGACATCCCTGTAGGAAGTGGGGTTTTTATTTTTTTAATATTTTTTCACCCTCAATTTTGTTTTATCCTTTTTTTTAACTTACCTATTTCCATTTCTTTCATTTTCTTTTTATAGATTTATTCAATTTTTTTTTAAAAAAATTAACACTAATATAATTTTTTTTTCAGAATAACTAGCACCACGTCTCTGAACAAATTGATATTTCGTATGTTTTAAAATTTTTATGTTTAATAAAATTTAATATTTTTTAAGTTTTACCTATTTTATTTCGTTATAAAACTAAATCAATACAATTCATATTTTCATTATTATTATTATACTTAATTTAATACAAATTATTTTTATTATTAATTAATATTAATTATTTAAAAATATAATTTAAAATTAAATCACTACATTTATAAATATAGATATATTTATAAAAAATATAGTGTGAATAAGTAAAAAAATTATAGTGATATAATAATAAAAATAAAAATAAATTTGAGTAAAATATTATTTTTACGCAAATCATATCCTGTACCTAGTGGTACATATACCTAGTAACACATCACCACTCTCACTATAAGAGAGTGAGATACACGCTCTTCTCTTCTTCTTCTTCTGAAAAAACCTAGTTCCTTCTTTTTCAAAAAATCACTTATTCTTCTTAAAAAATCAGTTATTCTTCTTCGTCGTACTCCATTCGAAACTGCATTTAATCAAAATTTTCATTCAAACACAGATTTAACGGAGATCGACGGTTATTTTTTCCGACGAACAACACCAAATACAACGGAAAAATTACTTCTTCTTAAAAAATCACTTCTTCCTGTTCAAAAATTTTTTCTTCTTCTTCTTCTTCTTCAAAAATCTCTCATTCTTCTTCAAAAATAACTTATTCTTCTTAAAAAATCACCACATCATAAAGTATGAACTGTATTTAATGGATTTACGAAACCTTATTTTCACGATTTGATGTTGGGTAATGTATTAATGATGTTATATTCGTGTTTTGTTATTCAAATAATGTTATGTTACTCCGAAATATGATATATAAATGGTTTCTGTGAGGTATTGGCACTTTCATGTGAAATGGGTTGCTTCTGATTTTTCCCCGCTTATGGGACGTAACTAGACGTTGGGGGACGTTGTTGCTTTGTATTTTGGACGTAGCGGGACGTAACTTGACGTTGGGACGTTGTTGCTTTGTATTTTTGGACGTTGCGGGACGTAACTAGACGTTGTGGGACGTTGTTGCTTTGTATTTTAGAACGTTGCGGGACGTTGTCGGACGTTGCGGGATCTGATATCTATAGTATGTTGATCTGATGTCAAGTATTCGCTGATCTGATGTCTATATAATACTGATGTGATCTCCCTTGTTAAGTATGTTTTAGTTCTATTGTATGATTTCTTTTATATTCTTGATCTGATATCTATTGTCTGTTGATCTGATGTCAAGTATTCGCTGATCTGATGTCTATATAATCCTGATGTGATCTCCCTTGTTAAGTATGTTTTAGTTCTATTGTATGATTTCTTTTATATTCTTGATCTGATATCTATAGTCTGTTGATCTGATGTCAAGTATTCGCTGATCTGATGTCTATATAATCCTGATCTGATCTCCCTTGTTAAGTATATTTTAGTTCTACTGTATGATTTCTTTTATATTTTTGATCTGATATCTATAGTCTGTTGATCTGATGTCAAGTATTCGCTGATCTGATGTCTATATAATCCTGATCTGATCTCCCTTGTTAAGTATGTTTTAGTTCTACTGTATGATTTCTTTTATATTCTTGATCTGATATCTATAGTCTGTTGATCTGATGTCAAGTATTCGCTGATCTGATATCTATATAAACCTGATCTGATCTCCCTTGTTAAGTATGTTTTAGTTCTACTGTATGATTTCTTTTATATTCTTGATCTGATATCTATAGTCTGTTGATCTGATGTCTAGTATTCTCTGATCTGATGTCTATATAATCCTGATCTGATCTCCCTTGTTAAGTATGTTTTTTGGACGTTGCGATAGTTGTTTTTTGGACGTTGCGGCAGTTGTTCTGAGACGTTGTTGAATCAGCGAAGACGTTGTTCACTCAGCGCGGAAAAAAAAAAAGGCGCGCGCGTAGGCGAAACTTACTATATTTAGTAAGTGTACAGATGTCATGCGAAAAATTACTATATATAGTATTAGGTACATGTACACTGTGTACAGGGTATACGCGCTGTTATTTTTAGGTAGAAGATAAGAGTTGTTGGGTTGGAATGATGTATTGTAAAATACTATAGATACTAAATTTTAAAGTAGATTATACGGTAAATTAGAGTATATTGCAGTTGCGCTAACAAATCTACCATTTGAATTGTCGTTCTTCTGCCAATTCTCTCGGTTTATACTTATATATTCATCCGGAGGTCCTGCAGCCACTCACTCTTCATCCTCTGACTTTTGTCCTTTGCCCGCGTCATGTTAATATAAATCCCATGTAAAAACTTCAATTCCAGCCATCCATTTTCCAGATTTATCCACCCAAATTGTTCCTTGAAACTTTCAAGTGAGCGATTCAGGCGCCCCAGCAATATTCATTCGTCATTCAGTCGTTTACTGGGCTGCCGGCCGGCCTACGTAGCATGAGGAAAGGGACGTCGGCATCCCAGCTGCAACAACACCACCACCGCTTTAGCGGTAAGATCTTCTCGGCCGAGCACACGAGACTTGTTGCTTATGTTTTTCTTCTCTTCTTGTCTTACTCCGTAGGCAGATACATGTCTAGAGTGTCGCAGCCATCATCATCATCTTCTTCACAGTCTTCTGCTAATCCCTATCTCGCCCCAATATCCACAACTACCAAAGCCCAAAGCAACCACGATCAATTTATTCAAATTCAGGTTGAGCATGATTTACAGGAACCTGAATTTGAACGGAATGATGCAGAGGTTAAAATATTTGATGATCACAACGTTTTCGGGACTGTGTGTGCTGCTGACCATTTCCCAAATCCTGAACTTGTTCGCCAAACAATCATTGACCGGGTTTTCGACGGCATCTCCCCCTGGAAAAACTTCCCTCCTTTCTACGCCGCCAATCTCCTCCGTAAAACCAGGGTTCAGGGATGGGGATCGACCGGCTCTGTCTTCGGCAACCTCATCCGGAAAGTCAAACCCAAGACCATAATCGAGGTGGGCTCGTTTCTTGGGGCGTCAGCACTTCACATGGTCGAATTGACTCGCCAACTGGGCCTCCCGGACACTCAGATCCTATGCGTGGACGACTTCCGGGGCTGGCCGGGGTTTCAGAACGACCGGTGGTCCAGATCTAACGACATAAAGATGGTAAACGGCGACGTGATGCTCCTTTACCAGTTCATGCAAAACGTTGTCCACGCTAACGCAACGGAGTCGGTGATGTTCCTGCCGTTCTCAACCGGGTCGGCACTTGACAAGCTCTGCGAGTGGGGCGTGTACGGTGACTTGATAGAGGTTGACGCCGGTCACGATTTCCATTCCGCTTGGTCGGATATTAACAGGGCCTATAAGATTCTCCGGCCCGGCGGCGTCCTCTTCGGACATGACTACTTAACCGCCGCGGATAACAGAGGTGTCAGAAGGGCTGTCAACTTGTTCGCAAAGATTAAGAATCTCAGGGTAAAAGTCGACGGCCAACATTGGGTGCTTCATGGCTACCCCGACGAATCGGAGTAGTGCTGTTAATCCTGCCTGTCCAGTCTACTTTCATACGTCGTCCTCAGGAAATTAATCAATTTACCACAATTTCAATTCCCGTTGTGTAAGGAAAAACAAAAAAATCTGATGCGAAAATTCTACCCTTCATTTTCACTTTTCAGCGGCGCCACCTCCAGTTTGTTAATGACGCTATGTTTTAAGCGTGAACGCTTAATTAAATTGGCTCATCCTTCTATTATCTCTTTATTTAAAAAAAAAAAAAACAACTGTATGCCTTGTGGAGTATATATTTAGAAGACAGTGTAATAATTATTACATAAAATATAGATGAAGAATATATCTATTGTAATACGAAAAAACACTACTTTTCATATTCAAAAAAAGAATACACTATATGAGAATATACTAATTGTCAAAACATGACAATCAATCAATTATATTAGAGATACATCAGCTATGAGATAAAAATACTAATGAAATATATTTATAAAAAAAATGATATAATTTACCCACCACCTGCCAAACTATTACTACCAATTACCCTTATAATTAGAGGTAATCATCGAAATAGTTTTTTACATTCAGTTAATCACATTTATATACTCTCTCATAAGAGCAAATATTTGATTTGGCTCTCTTTTCTTTTCTTTTTAAAAAAAAGTCTATTGTTCGATTTTACGCTTTATCCGTTGCACTATATAGTTCTCACGTGTATGTCTAAGGTAAAAAGACAAAACTAGAATAACTTGCGATGATGCAAGAATATTGAATTTAGAGAGGAGTAAATTAATTTGCACGATTTAAAATGAGTTGGTATACTATATACCTATAGGAGCATAAATTATACCATGTATTGTGGGTGCATGTACTTACCTACTATATATAATAATTTTTGCATGATAGCTGTACATTTATCAAATATAGTAAGTTTTGTCGATGAGCGCATCTTTTTTTTTTTCCTCGCTGAGTCTACCACGTCTCAAAATAACTAGCACCACGTTAAAAAACGTCTACATCTAAACATGTAAATTTAAACTGATTTTTTCACAAAACATCCCACCACGTCTAAGAACAACTAGCACCACGTCTAAAAAAAACTAAAACCGCATCCAAAAACGTCTACATTAATGCATGTAAATTTAAGCTGATTTTTTTTCACAAATACAGCCCACCGCATCTCAGAATAACTAGTACCACGTCCAAAATCGTCTACTCCATGCATATAAATTTAAGCTGATTTTTTCACAAAGACAGCCCATCACGTCTCATAACAACTAGCACCACGTCTAAAAATGTCTACATCCATACATGTAAATTTAAGCTGATTTTTTTCACAAAGACATGTGAATTAAAACTAAAATTTTCACATAACACATTCCACCACATCTCCTAACAATACTGCAACGTCCCCGTACTTCTAAAAAAAACTGTCGCAAAGTCCAAAAAATGTCTACATCCATGCATGTGAATTAAAACTAAATTTTTCACATAACACCTTCCACCACGTCTCCTAACAATACTTCAACGTCCTTGTACGTCCAAAAAAAATGCAACAACATAAAAAAAACGTCTACATCCAAGCAGCATGTGAATTAAAACTGAATTTTTCATATAACACCTTCCACCACGTCTCCTAACAATACTGCAACGTCCCCGTACCTCCAAAAACAACTGTCGCAACGTCCAAAAACGTCTACATCCAGGCAGCATGTAAAAAACAGATATCATTTAAGTAACTATTAGTAGGAAAAAAAAAAGAAAAAAATGTCAGGAGCGAGTCTTGAAACCTGGTCATATTTGTCTTGTGTCTCTCCAAAAAAAGTCAATTGCATCAATCCACTTAAAGTTAGTTGACATTTAATTAAACTTTTTTGTACATGTCATTAAAAGATCACTATTTTTAATATTGAATTTTCCATCCCCCAATACATAGGTTAGTAGACCCCTGGAGGAACAATGTTTTCATGTAGGCAAATTGCAAAAAACTATTTTTTATACATGCCAAATATTTCGTCGAAAGTTCGAAAAAACCCTTGAAATTATTAAAAATCTTTCGTATCTTTTAAAATATGGCATTTTTTGGAGTTTTAAGTGGCCCAAACCACTGTATTTTTGGAGTTATATGAAATAAAAAAAATTCGTCTAAAACGGACCCCCGAGCGCAAAGTTATGACCCTTTGAAATTTTCATCCAAAACCACACGGTTTCCAATGTTGGACCCATCTCCAAATACCCCTATGCCATGTTCATTGCGTAGATCTCGTCGAGACCTATCAAATCGACTACTCGTGCATCCAAATCGGACAATCGAGTGCCGAGTTATGCATTCCCGAACCATCCCTACAATACAACTTCAAATATGGCAGCATTTCCCCTTCACAAAAGACAGTCCAACAAGTCCAAAAAGTCTACATCCAGGCATGTAAATTAAAGCTGAATTTTTCACATAACACCTTCCACCACATCTCCTAACACTACTGCAACGTCCCCGTACGTCCAAAAAAAACTGCCGCAACGTCCAAAAATGTCTACCACTTTTTTTTTTTTTTTCATGTGGGAATAAATTAATTGGAAGATAACTACTACCACCACCTCCAAAAATAACTACCACACCACATCTTCATCCAAACATGTGAATTTTAGCTGAATTTTTCATAGAACACAGTCCACCACGTCCCGCTACGTCCAAAATACAAAGCAACAATGTCCCGCTACGTCCCATAACAACTTCTACCACGTCCAGCAGCGAGGAGGAATCAGAAGCAACCCATTTCACATGAAAGTGTCAATACCTCACGAAAAAATATTATATCATATTTCGGAGTAATAGAGCATTATTTGAATAAGAAAACACGAATATAACATCATTAATACATTACCCAACATCAAATCGCGAAAATAAGATTTTGTAAATCCACCAAATACAATTCATACTTTATGATGTAGTGATTTTTTAAGAAGAATAAGTTATTTTTTAAGAACAAGAAGAGATTTTTAAAGACGACGAAGTGATTTTTTAAGAAGATTAAGTATTTTTTTGTTGTATTTGGTGTTGTTTGTCGTAAAATACAATCACCGATCTCCATTAAATCTGTGTTTGGATAAAGATTTGATTGAATGCGGTTTCGAATGGAGTGCGGCGAAGAAGAAGAAGAAATGATTTTTTAAGAAGAAGGAAGTGAGTTTTTGAAGAAGAATAAGAAGAAGAATAAAAAGAAGAAGAGGAAGAGGAGAAGAGCGTGGATCTCACTATCTTATAGTGAGAGTGGTAATGTTACTAATATTATTACTAGGTACATATACTCATGGTACAAGATATAATTTGCACTATAGGAGCACTAAGGGAGACCCGCCTCCACTATTTAATGGGTTACATTACTAATAGTAATGCTTTAAAAAAAAAAAAAAAACATTACTAGTAGTAAAATTGGGGGCCTGACGCACGGATCCGTATACTGTAGGGCTATAAGAGTAAAATTCATCATGCTCCTACTGTAGCGCTACAGTAACGCGTTTTTTTTTTAAAAAAGCTTTGCTTAAAGAAAAAAAGACAATAGACATCAGATCAGCGGACAATATATATAATATCACAAATATAAAATAAATCATCTCATAAAACTAAAATATACTTAACTAGGGGGATCAAATCATGATTATATAGACATCAGATCACAAAATAGTAGACATCAGATCAACAGACTATAGATATCAGATCAAGAATATAAAATAAATCATACAATAGAACTAAAACATACTTAATAAGGATGATCAAATCATGATTATATAGACATCAGATCACAAAATAGTAGACATCAGACCAACAGACTATAGATATTATATCAAGAATATAAAATAAATCATACAATAGAACTAAAACATACTTAACAAGGGGAATCAAATCATGATTATATAGACATCAGATCAACAGATTATAGATATCAAATCAAGAATATAAAAGAAATCATACAATAGAACTAAAACATACTTAACAAGGGGGATCAAATCATGATTATATAGACATCATATCACAAAATAGCAGACATTAGATCAACAGACTATAGATATCAAATCAAGAGTATAAAAGAAATCATACAATATAACTAAAACATACTTAACAAGGGGAATTAAATCATGATTATATTGAAATCAGATAACAAAATAGTAGACATCAGATCATTGGAAAATAGATATCATATCACAACTATAAAAGAAATCATCTCATAGAACTAAAACATACTTAACAAGAGAGATCAAATCATGATTTTATAGACATCAGATCACAAAATAGTAGACATCAGATCAACGGACAACAGATATCATATCACAATATATAAAATTAAATAATTATAAAATTATAAAATAAATTAAAAAATATTTTTTAATCATTTTTTAAAAAAATAAAAAACTTAGAAAAAAATTACTGAATTGTTTAAAAAAAAAGACGAAAAAATGGCTTAGGGAAGAAAAAATAAAGAAAAAAAGTCCATTGAAAATGATAAAAATAATATAATAATAGAAACAATGAAATAATGAAATTAGCTCAAAAAAGGAACGAATGAAATCCAAGGTTTACGAAGGCACCGCGTCCGACCCAGCTTTAAAAAAATTTCACGCATTCATATTTCTCTCACCCACTAACTAATTATTTTTAAGTTAGGAGTAAAATTCCACCATATAAATTATCTTGACGCATGACCCCTAATTATTTTTTTCTCTCTCTTGAGGGTCGTCTTCTTTTTTTATTTTGTTTGTGGGCCTCCCAAATTTTCCTTTCTTCTTCTTAATAACGTTTTTTTCTTTCTTTTCAAAAATACATTACTTTTTTTTTTAAACCAATACTTTATAATTCACATTTTTTAAAAAAAATTAAATTATATAAAATTTTTATTTTTTATAATTTAATTTTTATTTTAAAATTCATGTTATACAAACATGAATTCATATCACAAGACAAAAAATAGAGTAGATATCAGAGGACAGAAGATATCATATCAACATATAACAGATATCATTTCATCAGACAAAAGATATCATATCAACATATACCAAATATCATATCAGTATATAACAGATATCATATCACAAGGCAAAAGAAATCATATCAGCGGACTAAAATAAATCATACCACAATATATAAGAAATAATATCACAAACACAAAAAAAATCATACCAGCGACAAAAGATATCATACCACCAGACAAAAGAAATCATATCAGCAGGCAACATAAATCATATCACAAGACAAAAAATGGAGTAGATATCATAGGACAGAAAATATCATATCAGCATATAATAAATATCATATCACAAGACAAAAGATATCATATTAACATATAACTGATATCATATCAGCATATAACATATATATATATATATCATATCACAAGACAAAAGATATCATATCAGTATATAACATATATCATATCACAAGAAAAGAAATCATATCATACAACAAAAATGGTCATAACATGTATTTATATTTGTGGACATTAGAAAATCATATCAAAAGACAAAAGAAATCATATTATAATATATAAAATTATTTAATTATAACATAAATATAATAATAATAATATTTGTTAATAATTTTTTTAAAAAAATTAAAAATATTTTAAAAAAATACTGAATTGTTTATTGAATTGTTTAGGGAAAAAAATGAATGAAAAAAAAGTCTCCAGAAAGAAGAAAAAAAAAGAAAAAAAATCCATTAAAAATGATGAAAATAATATAATAATTAAAAACAAGGAAAAAAGAAGTTGCATGCCCGCCATGTTTGCTATTGGAAGCTGCTATGTCGCCATGTCTGGTATATAACCCGCGTCCTTCCCCAACGTTAAAAAAAAAAAAAAAAAAAAAAAAGAGGCTTAACTATGCACACGCTTGCTTATTTCCCACACCAAATACTTAGGGAGTAAAATTACATGAATCACCATATAATTTACCATTTAGAATACATGTGAGGCTAAATAGATATTCGTGTAAAAAGAAAAAAAAAAACAGCATTTAAACTTAGAAATTATGGTATTTATTACCATAAAAAATGGTTGATGATCTAAATAAACATAATTTCTCCTCCAGCAAATGACAAGAGAGACTTAGGCTGATAGTGATTGAAAATGAATATGAAAACAATAACATGACCATGAAGATGGAAAAGAAGAATGGAATAGGGCAATTTTATACTATAAACCCTAAGATATATACTCATTATTATATTTAAAAATAAAGTTATGACAATTCAATAATTTTTAATTTTGGATATGTACAGCGCAACACAACTTTTATAACTTTATTTCTAAATATAGTAATGAATATATATATCCTTAAAATATATAGTATAATTTGCCATGGAACATAAGCTTTCAACTTTGATAAAATAAACTTCACATCGCACAAATTCTTGAAAATAAAGGATTGTGCAAGGATGAAAAATTTATATTTATAATTTTTGTGCAAGGATGAAAAATTTATAATTCTGGTCCGTCACCTTTAGTCTAATTTTGTTTTAGGTCCAAATGCATAAACCTACAAAAGTACTCATTACCGATAAAAATATAAGTACTTTGGGTCTTTGCCCGGCAATATGCAATTTTTGTGCAAGTTAAATGGGTCAAAAGTCATTAAGTTTTTTTTTTTTTTTTTAAAGTAAAATACTCAAGGACTTTTATGCAATTTATCCAAAATACAACCCTAAACCTTATTTTCCCTTTCATTTTTTTTTTTCCTTTTTTTCTCTTCCATTTTCTTCGCCAGACTATTTTCTCTGTCTCTCTCTTCCCCTCTTCTCTTCTTGTCCGTCGCAATCTTGTTACCGATCCTCTAGTTTTCCCTAATCCTATTATAAGTAGTCTAGGTACTAGTAACAATAATTCACCAAGTTATTCTTTCATATAAAATCCTAATCCAAATTCCAATCCAAGTGAACCTCTGCTGCCGATGGCACCACCACAACCATTGCATCCGCCCTCAGGGGGAGAAAATCCCAACCCAATTGTTTCAAATTGATAGAATTTATGAGGGAAAGATTTTGACGGTACCAATGCTTTCGCATTACTCTTTCTTGTTGATTGATTGAATGATGAAAAGAATTATTCGAGGAACAAATAATCCTTCAAAGAGAAATAATAGATGGATTTTGTAAAAGGCACATGATGAATTCACACGAATTCTTCTCGTTAGTCCAGGGAGTAAGAGCGAAATCTAAATTCTTAGCCTAAACGACTTATCTTTTGATATGAATAAGTGTTGATAGCTCACGATGGAGATAGAATAATTATGAAAATTTTGAAGAGAAATTCTCAATGTATTAAACGTGTAATCTGTCCTATTATTCATGGCCACTATGTCCTTTGATGAACACATCAGAATAGACTAACCTCCGCAGCAGAAGAGCCAGCAAACCAAGCCAGCTCTTCCTCCACTCCCCATGAAATAGTGCAAGACCTCTCCCAAGGAACAGAGGGATTTCACATTTTCGACTCAGGGAGATGCAAGATGGATCATAATCTTTTTAAGAGAGATCCAATTGTTAACATTTCGGGCCTATGACGAGAAATAGGACTAAAAAGGTTCAATAAACCTTGCGGCTTATTATTGAAGAAGTGCAACAACAGGCCGAAACCCATATACTAAGCCCAAGGCCCAAGCCATTAACGTCACGAGATTGATTGAATATGAACTTATTGAGTTAACGTAGATGAGGGTCCAAAGCCAGAATAAAAGGAATCATATTGGCTTAAAAGAGTTATTGGCAAGATATTGAGGTTGAGTTACTCTTCCTAAACCGATTTAAGACCCCTTATCTCTTCCTATCGGTTTTCTTATGGTTATTGTATTAGAATTATTGAAGGTTTTAGAAGTCTATCTTATTCCAATTAAGGTAAATTGAGTTTTCCCTTCTAGATTAGGATTTTATTTGATTGTAATTGTTTAATTTAAGTGGCCGAATTTATGTGGCTTACTAAAGTTAAGCTATGATTTTATTTTCTAATCTCTCTCAATAGGATTGGAGATTACCTTTTTAGAAAAAGAAGATAACACATTGTAGCCTATTTAAAGGCCTCTTAATTCACAAAATCAATACAAGTTGATTATTAGAGTGATAATTTTCGTGAGTTCTTAACTTAACCAAAATCTCTGTCTAAGAGTGATCTTGCGAGAGCGTGAGTTTATCATTTTCTAGGAAGCCACAACCCCTTTGTCTTGGTTTCATTAGTTTAGGTTCACTATTAAGCCATGTCTTGCGAAGACTAAAACCCCACAAACCACACGCCCTATCCTCTTAATATTTCCCACGAATAGAGGTTAAAGAATTCGTGCATTGTGTCATTTAGTTAAGTGTTTCCACCACTTAATTCAACAGTTGTAGATAGTGTGAGAGAATAGTTAGAAAGATCAGGCCAAACATAGGTATTCCATCAAGTACAGATCAACCCAACATCAAGGCTATCATCGGTAACTTTTCATCTTGATCATTCCGTCAGAGTGGTATTAGAACTAAGGTCGTAATTTTCTATTCTACTATCTTTTGAATCTTTTTTTCGTTTTAGTCATTGGTGAGAAACTTTGTCCAATTTTCACACCAAATATCTTTGATTTTTATTTTAGTCGATTGGTAAGAAAATAGTCCAATTTTTTATCCAAATATCTGTGTCAAAGAAAAGTAGTCAGTTCCTTATGATGGAGATAGAATAATTTGAAAAATTTGTAAAGAAATTCTCAGTATATTAAACGTGTAATATTTCATATTACTCATGGCCACCATGTCCTTTGATGAGGACATCAGAATAGACCAACCTCCACCAGAAGAAGAGCTATCAAGCTAGGCCTACTTTTTCTCCACTCCCCATGAAATAGTGCAAATCTTCCCTAGGGAACATAGGGATTTCACATTTCTGACTCAGGGAGATGCAAGATGGATCCCAATCTCTTTGAGAGAGATCCACTTATTAATATTATCGGTCCTATGACAAGAAAATATTTGTGTCAAAGCAAAGTAGTCAGTTCTTTAGGGATTGAATATTTTGTTTGTTTTTGAGTCTTTTTATGGTTTTTGTGTCTCGAAATTTCTAGGAATAGTCTTCCTAGTTTTCAAAATTGTATTTGAGACATTCTGGTGAAAAATAAATCATTATTTACCCCAAAAATATCTCTATGAGAAATTTATAGCTTTTGGACAGTTTTGCCCCTACGTAAGTTTATTCATTTTGTGATTTTTTCGTGTCTTTCATTAAGTTTTAAGGATTTTTTTTTGTTAATTTAATATATTTTTGGATTTTTCTGTCAGGTTGTAAGAGTTTTAGACTTGTAAAGGTGAAAACGTATCTGCACATCCGGTACATGAGGATTGCAGAGTCGATAACTCTGAGGTTAGTGGGTCTTATTTTAAGGTTTTATTGTGATCTTATAAGGATATTTGAAACTTGATAACATTACCCCTCTTGCTAAGTACTTGAGGTTGAATTCCCCTTCGCATCTAATATATGTTCTAAAACTCGCAGAAAAGCCTAAAAGTAGTGAGAAGAGACAAGAGCCAAAGAGCCAACTAAAGGATCTTGACAAAATCCTAAAGTCAAAACTCTTCTGCAAAATTTTGGCTAAATAAGAAAAAAGACAAGCTAAAAGTAAGTTGCACCAAGTTTTGTAGGAAGCAAACGGAATTCGAAGAAAGGAGTGATCACACCTAGTGAGCAACAAAATGAGTAAAGGGCAAAAAGTGTCCCCTAAGTTATTACCCCTGATGTGTGTATAAACTATTTTCTCTTCACCGGTAGTTGAGCTCATGTTCTAGAGATCATAGTTTAACTGCGAAAGTTACCTGCTTCCTTTGGTTTTGTTTACTTTTGTGTGACTTAAATAAACATCTATATTTAGATAGTAACTTGGTTTTGTCACCTTTGTTGTGTCTTGAATTTTTACGATATGTTATACTTGTCTTTTCATAACTAGGGTTTTTTTGTCTGATTTGTTTTTAGAGTCAGTTTGTTTTTAGTTGTGGGTCAATTTTTGTGCTTTTTAGTCTTTTTGAAGAGATACCACTGCGTTCACACCTCTCTAAAGGGATTTGAGTGGAAGCAAACTGAAAGGTTGAAATCTTGTGAAGAAAGGTCTTGAAACCCTAGTCCTAGCAAACCCTAGACTTTTAGTGACACCCGGGTAAAGTGTCACTAAAAGTCCAAGGCCGCAAGAAGGGTTCCGCCACTAGCCTTTAGCGACTGACGGTAATCTGGCTAAAAGTCCAGCGGCTCTGAAAGACCTCTCGCACATTGCACGCTCAGTTAGTACTTCTGTTCTTTTTGTTACTTCTTTATAGTTTTGTGTCTATTCTTTTTTTTTTTTAGAGTCTTTACTTGTTATAGAAATGAAAAGCTGAATTGTTGAATATTTTTTAGATAATTCTTTGATGGGTTATCTTCACCCCTAAAGGGAATAAACATGAGAGGGGAATATCCAAGAGAAAGAGAAGAAGTTCTTTGAGTTTGTGTGGTTACCTTCTTGATTTTGAGATAACTCAATAAGAAAAGAAAGAATAAGCAAAAGAAAAAAGAAGAGGAGCCCACATTTTCCTTGTTACAGCCCACTTTAGGGCGTTTTTACCCTTCACATATTTTCTAATTACAAAACCTATATGAGAATCATTTTCTCATTTGGATTTTGTAATTTCAAACTAATAATATATTACCCATTACATTAATATAAATTAATTTCACTATATTCTCAATACCCACAGTATGGCATAAGCTTGTGAAAACAGATACGTGTGAAAACAGATAAAATGATGAATTTTCATAACTTATAGCTTGATTTTTATATTAAAAATTATTCAATTCGTTTTTCTTAATAATCAAACGCAAGAAATTTGCATACAACATGAGTGCAGACGCAAAAAAATTGTGCCCAGATATAGTTCTGTGTGTGCAATCTCAACATTTGTGTGCACAGATCTAGGTTCGTGCACAATTGTCTTGTGCACAAACCAAGGTCCGTGCACACAAAGGTTGTGCACGAATCTATGTTCGTGTGCAAATCCATTGCGCACGGCCGTCGACCCTGTGCAAAAGTATTGCGCACTGACCTAGGTTCGTGCGCAAGATAATTGTGCACAAACCTAGGTCCGTGCGCAATACTTTTGGGTAGGATCTAGATCGTGTGTAGTTAATTTGAGCACAGCCGCCAATCGTATGCAAAAGTTTTGCGTTCGTGTTCAAATTCATTTTGAACAGCCACAAGTCGTGCGCAAAAGTGTTGAGTACGGTTTGTGGCATTTACGAATTTAAAAATGATTGTTTTAAAATACTTTTTTGCATTTTCTCTATTGAAATTATATTAAAAAATTGCATATTGCGTTGTAAAAAATAGCATATTTGTTTCCCCTTTGTTCCTCTGCCTTTTCCCATGGCCTTTTATGGTGTCATAAGTTCTTTAAAATTGACATATGAATTTTTGTGATGGTAGGAGTATCATTTTATGGTGGTGGTGAAGAGTGATGGTTAAATGTTGGTAAAAATAATTTTTTAAAAAATTATATATATAAAAATATACATTATATATATATCAAAATAACCAAAAGGGTAGAATAGGAATTGAATTAAAAAATGGATTGTAACAAGGTTGTTGTTGTAAATGGAAATAACAAGGTTGTTTTTGAGGTGCAAGACAAATTTAAAGTAAGAAACGGTGGCAACAGAAAAGGGTCTCTATTGATTTCACTTAAACCTCATGATAACTTCAGTCATGGAAGGATGCTTTCAGCCATTGACATGCCTTTGGGCGGCAATGGCTCTCCTACAGAAGTAGCTTTTTATTTTACTAAGCTTTCAATCGGGACTCCTCATCGGGATTATTATGTACAAGTGGATACAGGAAGTGACATCCTTTGGGTAAATTGTGTTGGCTGTGACAAGTGTCCAAAGAAAAGCAGTCTTGGAATTGACTTGACTCTATATGACATGAAGGCCTCCAGCAGTACAAAATATGTTACTTGCGATTAAGACTTCTACCTTTCTGCATTCAGTACCCCGTCTTCTGATTGTACGATTGGTGCTCCATGTGAATATTCTGTCACCTATAGAGATGGGAGAACAACTGATGGATATTTTGTTAGAGATTACGCTAATTTTGATCAAGTGTCAGGAAATCTTTAAACGAATATCATGAACGGGACTATAATGTTTGGGTGCTCATCTCAACAATCTGGAGAGCTGGGATAATCAACGGGACCATATGGAAATGTCGGCGATGGATTTTCAGCTGTCACTTATCACTTTGAAGATTCACTCAGTTTGACATTCTATCCCCATGAATATCTCTTTGCTCTTAATGATACTCAGTGGTGCATTGGTTGGCAGAACAAAGGTATGCAGACCAGAGATGAAAAGGTAATGACTCTTCTAGGTGATCTTGTGCTTTCAAACAAGTTGTTGTATATGATCTTGATAATCAAACTATTGGATGGGTTGAATATAACTGCTCTTCAAGTGTCAAAGTGAAATATGACAAGTCAGGAAATGTATACAGAGTTAGCTCGCATGATCTTTCTTCGGGTCATGGTCTGAGTGTGGGAAAGCTTTTTAGCTCCTTGTTGTTAATTGTGGTACTGCTATTTCTATCCAATGGATCAAGTTATAAGTAGGTAAATCACTCAATACATCATATCATATCGTAGTACTTAATTTTGAAAGCATCTTGGTGATTCTTTGTAACCAAATCGTCTTTCGTGTGTCATCTTAAATTGAAATCAGTTTGTTGGTAAAAAAAAACATATTAATTTCACAAAATTTTTTGACAATCAATACTGAGAAAAAAATAAACTAAATAGAAATATATATACCTGAAATGAAAATCATTTTCGCTTTGATGATATTTATTCTAACGCATAACCGGGTGAGTTTTGACGTCATAATAATAAAATAAAAATATGAATGATAAATTGTTTATGAAGTATTGGTTTGGCTTGAAGCAGACAGTTATGGAGGAGAAGCTGAGGTTTTCCATGTAACAAATATTAATTATAAAAAAAGTCATAACAAATAAACAATAATAACAAACTCATAAATAGAAAAATAAATATAAATGTATAACTATAATTTACCATTCCTGATCAATTGAAAAGAAAAAAACTCAAAATTCAAATTCATAAGGAAAAATTTGAGTGTTGCTGTATGTAGCCCACTTTAGGGCTATATATATTTTCTATTTACAAAACCTATACAAGAATCATTTTCTTATTGGATTTTGTAATTTCAAACTAATAATATATTATCCATTATATTAATATAAATTCATTTCACTATATTCTCAATACCAACGGTACTGGCATAAACTTGTGAAGGCAGAAACGTGTGAAAACAGATTAAATGTTAAATTTTCATATTATATTAAAAATTGTTCAATTCGTTTTTCCTAATAATCAAACGCAAGAAATTTGTGTACAAAATGAGAGTAGACGCAAAAAGATTATGCCCAAATATAGTTCTGTGCATGCAATCTCAACATTTTTGTGCACGGATCTAGATTCGTGCACAATTGTCTTGCGACAAACCAAGGTCCACGCGCACAAAGGTTGTGCACGGATATAGGTTCGTGTGGAAATTCATTGCGCACGGCCGTAGAGCCTGTGCAAAAGTATTGCGCACGGACTTAGGTTCACGCGCAAGACAATTGTGCACAAACCTAAGTCCATGATGACTACTTTTGTGCAGGGTCTATGACCGTGCGTAGTGAATTTGAGCACATCCGCCAGTCGTAGGCAAAAGTGTTGTGCACGAACCTAGATTCATTGTGCACAACCACAAGCCGTGCGCAAAATTGTTGAGTACGGTACGTGGCATTTACGAATTTGAAAATGATTATTTTAAAATACTTTTTTGCATTTTATCTATTGAAATTATATTAAAAAATTGCATATTTTGTCGTAAAAAAAAGCATACTTGTTTCTCCTTTGTTCTTCTGCCCTTCCCCGTGGCCTTTTATGGTGTTATAAGTTCTTTAAAATTGTCTAAAAAATTGAGGACATATGAATTTTCGTGATGATGTGAATATCATTTTATGATGGTGGTGAAGAGTGATGGTTATAGGTTAGTAAAAATAATTAAATTATATATAAAAAAGAAATATATATTATATATATCAAAATAATCAAAATGGTAGAATAGAAATTCAATTAAAAAAATAGACTATAACAAGTAAAAAGTGGGCGACGAATAGAAGTTCACTAGATGAATCATGAGACCTAAGTGTTGGAGTTGAATACATAAACTATACTTGTATTGTACATTTTCCCAGTTAACATATCGATTTATGTTTTGGTTATATCTTGCTGTGCATTATTTGTCCATTTATATTATCTAGTTAGATGATGATGTGTTTTGTGTGACATAGTAGATCTCATCATTGGTTAAAAGACATAATATATAAATGAGCTTCGTAACCGATACAGCTTTGGACAAACTGTCAGTTTAGGTTATTATGTGATTCGGATAATTGGTTTGTCTAAACGAATTGAATCATATAGATATGCCCGGGGGTATTGAACTTGACCATTTATAATGATTTGTCTTGTACTGATTTAATAGACAAATCGTTCTTAGTATTCTATCTTTTAATCCCTAGACTCGAGCGGGCATGAGGATTAGACATAGTGTACTTTGATATGCCAATGGGTGAGGTCAATTGTGGCCAATAGTCTCGGTAGGTTGGGTGCGCGTGTTTAGTTGGTTGGTGTGCTGCTGCTTGTCGAAAGGAAATCATGTACCGGTGTGTCCGGGGTGATGGTGCTCCCGAGATGAGCTCTTTATGTTTATTATACTAAACCCAGCTGGTGGACTTATGTCCGATATAGTAAAAAGGTCGAGTGGTACTAGTCTCAAAATTAAATAAGTTAATTAATTAATTTATCAGTAAATTAATAAATTAACGAGCACTATATCTTTAATATGGGGAGATTAAGAATAAATTAATTAAGTTGTTCTGGAAGCAATTCTGGTGTAGGATGGTAGTGTCATAATTAATCCGTTAGTGGTATGATTAATTATGTATTGAGTTATTGACAAAGGTAGATTTAATTAATTAAGTAATTAATTAATCCTTGTGTCAGTTGGTTGTGAATCATACCAAGAACTGGATTGGGGATAAGTGAATCCCTGTATCAGTTGGTTGTGAATCATACCAGGAACTGGATTGGGATAAGTGAATCCCTGTATCAGTTGGATGTGTATCAGTCTAGGAACAGGATTGAAGGAAACAGAAACCCAGTAGGAAGGCCAATCCTAAACCAACTTAGGGCCTCTCTTGTACTCTATATATAGACAATGGTGAAAAGCGGTCGTTACACTAATCAAATAAACCTACTCAAAACGAATAAAAGTAACATAGTAGAGAGTAGGGTCGATCCAACAAAGAAGGAATTCAACTACCAGGTCTAGACTAATTCTTGTTATTATTCAGACAAATTACAATCATAGCACTTTAAACTAAAATTCTAAAGTAATCTAAAAGACACAACTAAAAACTAACAAAATCGTGATAACTGTACTAAACAAGGAGAAAAAGAAACCTAGGACATTGGGTTCACCTATTGTCTACTCAATTTAATTAAACTCATAAAAAGTGTGATTTTTGACATTCATTAATCTAGCAACAATTCACCAATTTAAGAATTATACACTCTCGTGTTATAACTCTCTTACTTAGATTAGCCCTGTGACTACTCTCGTGACAATAGGAATTAACCAAAGCACCTTAAGAACATTGGAAATAAATGCTGCAAAGATTGTAGGGAAAATCGCACATCTGGTGCGATTTTTCTGGACAAAATCGCACCTGATGTTCGATTTTATTTCTTTAAGACTTTTTAGTTTTTTAGTATTTCATTTAGGTATGATTTATGGTAATTTGACTAATGAAATGATAATGTGAAGTCTAAGTAACTGAGAACCATTAAAAGATAACATACTAAACATACAAATCAAAGTGAAATGTCACAAATCATTGTCTACAAATCATGTTCCAATGGTCGAGCCTACTTTTAAATTCAGGACTTCTTGCAAATCGCTTCATAACTTCATCGCAGTGAAAACTCCACAAGTACACCAACGGAGGGACAGGGCAATCATCAGTCAAACTAACATGGACATAATGATTTCCATGTACGTGGGCAATGGCTATCTGCCGAGATGGTCTGCTGCCACCCCCTAACGTCCTCAAAGGTAAAATGGAGAAACAATAACCACGAGCGATACCTAGATGGATTACCAAGACGTTGGCATAGGTGGCAATAGCAAACAAGTCCGTGGGGGTGGTCATCTATCCAGCACCGTCACATGGTGATGCAAAATGATTCAATCGAGCAATTCCCCAAGCAATAGGATCAGTGTCCTGAGGAAGAGTATGTTGTAGACAAGCCCGGAGAAGCGGTATGTAAGTATCCTGATGCACAAGAATCTCTCCAATAGACGCAGTTCTAACCGTTCCCCATTCATTCTCATTGCCGTAGAGCCCAAGTGCAACAGCTCGAAATCCACAATTTCCATCTGACTCTACGTCTGTAATGCCATTACAGAAAGGATAAACATAATGTGGTATCATGGGATTACTCTCATTGTCTCCTCTAACTGCAAATTGGAAATAAACAATTATTGTTATTTAACTCTTTTGGAAAATAAAAGTAAATAGTCAATATTAATTGACCAAAAACAATGCTTACCTTCCTCAAATTGCAACGATCTCTGTGATGATCTCCTGGACGCACTATTTTGACGCGCAGCTTTCTCTCGCACACTCAGCTCGCGCCTCACTGATGGATGTAAGCTTGGGCGACCCCTTGATGTTGACAAAATAGCTGGCTCAAACACACTTGAATTGTCAGGATTTAGTGACGCGTTCATCTTGACAATCAGATCACGCATGACCACACGTGGACTGCTCTCGAATCTAGGAACGATTTCCTCGCGGAAGAATCTGTTAAAAAAAATTAATTACAACAAATAAAATTTATATTCGAAAACATATGTAAATAATCATAACATCATAAAATAACATACTTAATATAAATCATACCTAAGTTCCTCAGAAATAGTGTTCGAACCAACTTCAGATGTCTCAATCGTCAATCTCTTCCAAAACTCGTGCACCATTTCAACAGTGATCGTGTCATGGGATTCCTTCAACTTCCAAATTTCACATGCACAAGGAATCCCATGTGTAGCCTTGCAGACACACCCACATCGCTCAAACAAGTCATTGCCCAACTTAGTAATCCTTTCAACTTGTTCACTGATCAACTCCAAACAATGGTGCGACACATAACCATTCAATAATTCATACGGAAAACACAGCATAGCGGTTGCTTTCTTGGAAATGCATACCTCAAGCGTTTCCCTAAAAAATACATTAATAAAGTAAAATGTACATGCATTAAATTAATAAATTAAGTATTGAATCATGTTAAATAATCAAGTTATGAGTGCATAATTTAAATAAATAAAGTAGCGAATTAAACTAGGTAATAAATTTACCTTATCTGTGATAGCTGGTAATTGACATGGTCGTCAATTACACCAAACAGCGTGTCAAGTGAATGGGTGCCAGCATTCATCCAATCCTTAAGTGCAGCATGAGTACTCTCTACTCTGTTACTACTAGTGTTGCCAAAATGCAGAATTTTGTTTATCCAAGCCCTACAAAACATCTCTTTGTAGACCAGCCATGTCCTCTCCAAATAGACAACAACAGTCGGCGCAACCATAGAGTAACTATCCTTCAGCAGCTTCAAGTACAGTTCATACTCTTCAACTGTTGGCGCATTAACAATTGACTTCCAAAGCTTTTTTATTGCTTTTTTCCTTGCACCCTCACCAACAAGCTTTTTCAACTGATTATCGACATCACGGTCGATATGCCACAAACATAACAGATGGTGTGATCCCGAAAAATGATCCAGTATAGGATCCATCAAACCCATCTCTTGATCAGAAACAATAGCACTAGGAACATTTTCAACATCCAACAACTCTCTCAACTGCCCAAACACCCAATCATAAGTAATTTTTTTCTCATCTCTCAAAAGGGCACATGCAATATTAAAATTCTTATTGGAAGGAGTCATACCAATTATCTGAAAGAGTGGCATCTTGTACTTGTTGGTCTTGTATGTTGCATCCACCACAATCACCCAATAATATATGTTCAACAACTGAATTGACATTGGATGCGCTTTGAATGCATGTGTGATCACATCTGTGCCCTCTTTTGTCAAAACTTTAACATAATAATGCTTCTCCTCGGCGTAATACACAAACTGCTGCCAATATTTCTGCCCTCAAATTTTGTCTTCCTGTCATCAGATTTAAGATTGTTTAGCTGCCTCACTGTCACATTATCTGCAGGATGCGTCTCAGCAAGGTGATTCCGAATCAGCTTTGGCTTCATATTTGCATTGTTCAAAGTTCTAGCAGCCTCCCTTGCATCATCACTCAACCGGCTGAGCTGTCTGTGACCTTCTAGATACACTATAGCAGTGTGATTGTGCATTGATTTTGCACCTGGTGTAACTTTGACCCACCAACCATTATCCCTCACCTCCTTGCAATATAACTTGAACATACACCCTCGTCGTTTGGTGTTCTTCCTCTGTTGTGGGGGAGGCCCTTGTTCAACCGGATCTCTGAATCTGTTGCAACGATATGTGACCGATTTTTCATTATTACCCTTCCCTACTTTAATCAGCTCAAAACGAAATGTAAGAGCCAATTCTAAATAATAAGTGTATGCTGCTTCTTCAGTATGGAAAAAGCCAGGACATTTAAAATCGTGACTCATATCCCTCTGAAGGTCGGGCAATCCATTTGGATCCTACGTCATTAATCAAATTCAAACTAATAATAAGTAATTACATAAACAATTACAAACCATAAAAAATATATAATTTTCAAAAATTGGAGCAAATACGTTATTTTCATAAAAAAAATCGCACATAAAGTGTGATTTTTTAAATAATTCTTGCGCACAATGTGCAAGATTTCCATGAAAAATCGCATGCAAGGAGTATTTTTTTCTAGAAAAATCGTCTGCAAGGTGGGAATATTTGGTGAAAAATCGTCTGCAAGGAAAAATCGCCAACAATGTGCGATTTTTCCAGTGAAAAATCGCCAGCAATGTGCGATTTTTCCAGTGAAAATCGCACATAGCATGCGATTTTTCTTGGAAAAATCACATATAATTGGCGAAATTTGTCTAAAAAATCGCCAACACTGGGCGAGTTGGCAATTTTTTTGGCGATTTTTTAGTGTAGACTCACCAATTAAGGGCGATTTTACTGAATAAAATTACAAAACATGTGCAATTTTTTATGCAGAATGATAAAAACAATACAAAAGTAGTAAATTCGTACCATTTTTGCGTAAATTTTGAAGTAGACTCTATCCCAACTTGAACAAAATATGTGTTTCAATTTGTTTACGATTTTGAACATTTTCTGAACGATTTGGAAGGCTTTTGTAAGATTTTTGAGGGTGTTTTGTATGTTTTGATATGTTTTTTGAATTTTGTGAAGTATATTACTTATTCATATATCAAGAGCATTTTTGTCATTTCATTTTTTTTTTTGTACTACAAATAGTAAGATCCTTCTATGAGGGGTATTATAGTCCCTTCACTCTGTAAATTAGATGATGTCATTCTTTTCCGTTGATAAGGGGTAATGATGTGAACAAATTGAGTGGTGTGAGATATTTTACAATTTCCAGAACCTTAGGGGTTTTTTGTAGTTTAATAAACATTAGGGAGGTAAATGTAATTCATCCTAACTTTAAACAAAAAAAAACTGTCGGCGGCCAAATCGAGCAACTGCTCCATTCGCTTCACTCTCGGACAGTAGAACTCCAAATCAATCAACCATTCATTACTCTTCCGAGTATGATTTTGGGCTCTTCAGATTAATGATATGATCCTTCAGAATCATTTTGTTCCTACTAATTCTGAAGAAAACGAAATGGATGCAGGTTCAGATCACACTTAAATTCCATCTCCTAGTACTCCGTGTGTGCTTCTGAAAATTTTACTGCTCGAAACTGAAAAACCCATATCCATTTTCTTGAGCTGTTGCGTTTCTCAGAGGAAAATGGTTCAAGATGATTCAACTATGAATTCCTCAAAGCCCCATTTCATCAGACCGAAACATCTTGCTCTCTTCACTGAACCCAAAAACCTTGATTTCTCGACATGGTTTTCTGAAAATTACTCAAAAATTTTTGTTGTTTTTCTGCTAAGTGCCACAGTTGCAGCTCTATTCTTCTTCAACACTTCAATTATCCCCCAAAGCACATTTTCTTGCTCCGAAAATGCGCATCAGAATCTCCCCCAGAAAATCAAATTTCCTAATCTTGTCCTCCACGGGATCCAACCCAATATAGATAAATCTTCGCCGTTTTCTTCATTCCAATCAGAACAATGGATTGTGGTGTCCGTTTCAGATTATCCTTCTGCTTCACTTCAGAACCTTGTAAGGATAAAGGGTTTCCAAGTTCTTGCAATAGGTAATTCGAAAACACCTAAAGATTGGAGCTTGAAGGGTGCAATATACTTATCTTTGGAGCAGCAAGCAAATTTGGGTTTTGGAGCTGTGGATTATCTTCCTTATGATTCCTATGTCAGGAAAAGTGTGGGTTATCTTTTTGCAATCCAGCATGGTGCGAGGAGGATTTTTGATGCTGATGAACGCGGGGAAGTGATTGGTGGGGACTTGTGGAGGCATTTTGATTTGGAGATAGATGGAGATAAAGTAAAAGAGGAACGGATTTTGCAGTACAATCGAGAAATTGGAAATAGAACTGTCGTGAACCCTTACATTCATTTTGGGCAAAGATCAGTTTGGCCTAGGGGATTACCTTTGGAAAATGTAGGTGATGTAAGTCATGAAGAATTCTATACGGAAGTTCCTGGTGGAATGCAGTACATACAACAGGGGATTTGCAATGGTTTACCTGATATAGATTCTGTATTCTATTCTACTAGGAAAACAGGATCGGAAACATTTGATATAAAGTTTGATGAACAAGCTCCAAAAGTTGCATTGCCTCAAGGTCTGATGGTACCTGTGAATTCGTTTAATACATTGTTTCATTATAATTCATTTTGGGCATTGATGCTTCCAGTGTCTGTAAGCCAAATGGCCTCCGATGTCCTCAGAGGCTATTGGGCACAGAGGTTATTGTGGGAAATCGGTGGTTTTGTTGTTGTTTATCCTCCAACTTTACAGAGATATGATAAACTTGAAGCATACCCATTTTCGGAGGAGAAAGATCTTCACGTAAATGTAGGTCGGTTGATAGAATTCTTGGTTTCCTGGAGATCAGCTAAGAATATTTTTTTTGATAAGATTTTGGAGTTGAGTTATTCAATGGCAGAAGAAGGCTTTTGGAATGAAAATGACATAAAGCTCACTGCTGCTTGGTTGAAGGATTTGGTTTCTGTTGGATATCAGCAGCCAAGCATGTTGGATTTTAAGTTGAATCGGCAAAAATGTGAGAGTGTTCCTAGTGAAAGAAAGGAATTTGTTCCGCGAAAACTACCATCTGTGCATCTTGGGGTTGAGGAGGCAGGAGCAGTGAATTATGAAATTGGAAATTTGATTCGGTGGAGAAAGAATTTCGGTAATGTGGTGCTAATAATGTTTGTTTCTGGACCAGTCCAACAAACTGCACTTGAATGGAGATTGCTTTATGGCAGAATATTTAAAACTGTAGTGATTCTCTCAACACAGGCTGATGCAGGACTTGCAGTTGAACAATGCCAGTTAGATAAACTATACAAGTATGTATTTTGACATGGTGCATAATATCTTTTCCTTACTGCTTATTTACTTGAGCAATTATTTATCACTGTGCTTGCAACACATAGAGAACTTTGAATGCATGTCTTTTAGTGCATCCTAAGCATGTAACCTGTTTATCTAGCATGAGAAATTCACTTGTTTTTCCATTCATGAAAGCTGATTCATTTATATTTTGAATCATTGGGTTAATTCCAAGAATGTTATTTGTCTTATGATATAGGATTAGATCACGCTGCAGGAAAAACCTGTTATGTATTTGGTTAGCCTGCACTCCATAACTTTCTTTCTGCACTAACTGTTTATGATTGGGAAAAGTTAGTTCTCTCTCTAAATTACACTTCAAGCTTCAGCCATAAGAGTAGTTTGATGTGGGCACATCAATATAACAGCAAATTTATCTAGTGTCTGACTCAAGCTTTTATGGGCCATTTCACAGAATCAAGAAAACCATGTAAAATATGAGATTTCTGGCTCTTCTTGTGTTAGTTTGATGGTTGTCAGAATATTGGTGACTTCTTGGCTCTTTGTTTGGTAAAAGTTGTTTTGTTCCATTTGTCCCATAAACAAGGAACCTGGGTGGTGAGATTGTTTGACTTCATTAGTACTGTAAAGCAGTTGAATTCCTTGAGAAACAAATGTCGAGTTTCTAGTATTCCTAGTTTTAGGTGCTTCTTTTTTCTTGTTTTCTGGTATCCATGTTCACAGAAAATAATGAAGCGACTCCAAATATGTTTTGTTAAACCAGCATTAGGTTAGAAAATGGGCTGCCTCAGGAATAACTTTTGACCAAGCAGTTTCTGTAAAAGATGATCAATATAAATGATAGCTTCTTGCTGTATTTAGACAACAAAAAAAGGATGATAAACTTAAACACGGAAGATGATTCAAATCCTGTACAGGAAGATTTTTGGGTTCATATTAGTTTGGCTTGTCCTCTGTGACTTTCTTTTGGCCATGTGAAGTTTGCAAGTATTAGATATATGCTAGGCCAGAAGGTCTGATTTCCAGAGAGGAACTTTCTTGCCATAGTAATTTTGTAATGTTTTCCATTTTAGCATGGATCAAATGTGCCATCGTGCTCGATCAAAACACAGTTCACTATATAAGTTTAAATATTTTAAGTCATTTTTAATAGTTTCGTTCCAAGTTTTTATAGGTCTACCTTTACCTCTCTTAATTTTAGTGTTTGATTCCATCATTTTTATTCTCCTAATTGGGACATTTTCCGGTCTTCTAGTTACATGTCCAAACCATCTTAAACGAGACTCTCTCATTTTTATGCACATGACTTGCAGGTATTTGCCAAAGATATTTGACAGGTATAATGGTACTGAAGGATTCCTGTTCCTACAAGATAGCACAATTTTGAACTACTGGAATCTGCTCCAAGCTGACAAATCTAAATTGTGGATTGCAAACAAGGTTTTTGAACCAACATATCTAACGCAACTGCAATTTCCACCCCCACTTTTCTCAATCACTTTTTTTCCTTTCCAACTGCCATCCAGGTGCCTACTTCAAGGACAGCCATCAGCCAGGACATCCGTTGGTTTTCGAAGCAAGCAGACATGGTCAAACAAGTCATAAGAACAATGCCTGCTCATTTACAGGTCAACTACAAAGGAAGCAACCCAAGTGATGAAAACCTTGCTTTATGTGGCTCTGAAATTTTTTATATTCCTCGAGAATTCGTCCAGGATTTTACAGATCTTGTGGAACTAGTTGGCAGTCTTGATATTCACCACAAGATTGCAATACCCATGTTATTCATGGCAATGGATCTTCCTCAAAATTTTGATTCTGTGTTGAATAAGATGATCTATAAAGCAGAAGCATCAGCTACAAGATTCTATGCCCCTAATGTTCCAGCAGTTCATCCATGGACTGTCTCCAATGAGTCTGATTTTTTGAAGTTGATAGGGCTCATGGCTGCAGGTGACCCTCTCCTCATGGAACTGGTACTATAATCCTTGTGCATCTTTTCACTTTGTGTTAACAGTTTGTTGATAATCGATGAATATAGCACGAAACAGATGAAACTGTACATTTCTTTTATTTCTTTTTCGATATACTTTATTTCTTTTCTTTGGGTTGACAAGGTAGATGCTATTAGTTACCCATTGTTTTATTCGTAGATATAGTTGTGAGTATTATTATCTTTTAGAGTCCAGTGTTGTGTGTCCCTTGATGTAATAGCATTCTTTTGAACAATACGATTGATGTAAGGAACTACTATTAGAGTTACAGTCGAGTCAAAATCAAGCTTGCCTGAAATCTTTACATTGATTTCTTGTTGATGCAATGTTTTCATTCCTTTCAACAAATCTGAGGAGAAAGAAGCTGGTATGTTCCTACTAGCATAAGTTGTGATGGATTCTTTCAGGATCGTCAAAGTTTTGCTCTTTTAGCTGCCATTTTTGTCCAAGTTGCCTTTGGCAGATATCATTTTAAATACTTGCTCTCGCTCGTAGCATGTAAGACTGTAGGATAGCAGTCTAATGTAGAGTTGAAAAGCATCCTTTTGACACCGTTGTGTTCCGGTCGTTCCGTTCTTTTCGGCCTTTTCCGTTCTTTTTGGCACCGGAAAGTCGGAGGTTTTCTCACTCATTTTCGACCAGATTAGAACTCATGTGACAACCCAGCATCTATAAGAGGATAGAAGGTTTTATTTTTACAACTTGCACAAGTGGACAGGCATAATCATTACGAGGCAGCCTTAGGAATTTCTTTGTATAAAATATTAATGAATAAAGAGAATTATAAATTTCTTGGATTAAAATATTAAAAACTTCTTCAAAAAGTCACCTTGTCATCTATAAATAGGGGTGGAGCCTTAGGAATTTCTTTGTATAAAATATTAATGAATAAAGAGAATTATAAATTTCTTGGATTAAAATATTAGAAACTTCTTCAAAAAGTCACCTTGCCATCTATAAATAGGGGTGGAGCTCACCATCAAGAGTGTTTAAGTACTATTCACAGCAATATAGTTCTGTTATATTTTTCAGTCTTTTTCGTGCTTACATTCTCTTGCTATTTTTCGATCATTTCTTGGCCAACAAACACGCTTAGGTGTTGAGGTTAAGATTGAACTAGTTCTTAGTCGTTCGTTATTGGGACTAGTGCGACACGGGTAACCGGGTTCAAACGTGAGCCCATAACACTTTCATGGCCATAAATAGGACTATTGGCCTTAGCAGCCTAAGTCCTGGATGTTCCTCATGAAAGCATTATAAACACTCTGGGCATTTCACTGGTTTCCCTTTCCTCAATCATGGTCTGGGGGAGGAAGTTCGCAAGTAAATGAAGATTGGTATCCATTCTGAATTATGTACTTGGAACAGCCAAGCATCACTACTAGATATAGTCAAAGTTCCACAGTTTGATGCAGCATCAACTCAACTGCTACCCAAAAGGAAAGGTAATTTATATGGTGGTCCTATAGGATCACCATGCAATTTTACTCCCACCCCTAATATAGTAATAGTTTCTATTTTAACCCCCCAATTGTATTAGTAGTTTCTTTTTTTAAAAAATCGGGCACGCGCCTTACTTACCCGAAACTATATAAGGTTCTTTTTTTTTCTTTTTTTCGCGAGTTTGTTGCCGATATTTTGCTTCGTCTTTTGTTGCCATTTTTCGTCTTCGTCTTTCGCTTGGATTCTTTTGCTTCCAATTTTGATTACGGTATGTATTTTATGATTGTGATTGATTTATGTTTAAAAATTTGTTGTTTATCTGTTTTTCGTCTTCGTTTTTCGCTTAGTCTGTTTTCGTTTGTGCTCTGTTTATCTTTCTGTGGAGTTTTTACTTCGAATTTGATAATTGAGTTATTTATTCCTGTGTTTTGATCCTTTCGATTGATTTATGTGTTTGAATTTGTAATTTTTACGGTTCTGTTCTTCTTACCGTTTTGTTTTTTATCGAAAATTGTTGCTTAAAGTCCATTTTTTTTTGTTGATAGATCATTCTGGATTGGAAAAATTTCAATGGAAGATACGGTTGGTGATATAGTTGATTTCTTTCGCGAAAAAGATGCTCTTGAATTGTTTGATTTTGATAAACAGCAAGAATCCGCGGTATCTATGTTGGAAAGTAAGTCATGATGTGATATTAGTTATGCATTGATCTGATATTAGTTCTATGTTGATGTGATACGTTTTCAGTATATTGTTCTGAATCTATCAGATGATAGTTGACATCAGATCAGTAGAGTATACATATCAGATTATATAGTAATTGAAATCAGATCAACGTACTATAGATATCAGATCAATAATATTAAACAAATCATTGAATAGAACCAAAAATACTGAATGAGGAGGATTATAATTATAGATATCAGATCAAGTGACCATAGATATCAGATCAATTGACTATAGATATCAGATCAACTGACTATAAATATCAGATCAACTGATTATAGGTATCAGATGAACAGACTACCTATATCAGATCAACTGACTATAGATATCAGATCAATTGATTATAGGTATCATATGAACTGACTACATATATCAGATCAACTGACTATAGATGTCAGATCAACTTACTATATATATCAGATCAACTATGTTTAAACTAATATGATATTATTATTTTTTATACAGGTTCAGATGATGAATCTATGGAATCTTTGTGTAAATCAGTGGTTGAAAATGAAGAAGCAGCATACAATTTATATAATGATTATGCTTTTAGGTTAGGATTTAGTGTGAGGAAAGATAAAGATCGTAAAACCAAAACTACTGGAATCAGGTATTTGAAAAGATATCTTTGTAATAGAGAAGGAGCTAAACAATGCAAGGAGAATTTGAAGAAGATTTATACGAAAGTTGATATGCGATCTAGATGTAAAGCTTTTATTGAATTTAAGAAAAGAGAATATGGGAGTTAGATTGTCCAAAAGCATTTCAGGAAGCATAATCATGAACTGTGTCCTGTAACTGAGAGGCAGTTTTTACGTTCTCAGAGGAAGTTTGATGATTCTGCATTACAGTATTTTGAGGAATTGAAAAGTTCAGGTGTTCGTGTAACGGATGGTATCACATATTGTCCAAAGAGGTTAGTTATACTTTCAGTTTATTTTTTATGAATCTACATAATATGATATTTGTTATGATATGATATTACGTTTGAGTTGATCTGATATTTCTTTTCTGTTGATCTGATATTATGTTCCTGTTGATCTGATTTTATTTTTCTATTTGATCTGATATTATTTTTCAGTCTGGAGGTTCTTCAAATGTTGGTTATACCATGCGAGATGTATATAATCATTTGGAACAAGAGAAGAGAAGGAAGATTAATGGTTGTGATAGTAATGCACTGATCAATATGTTAAAACAGAGATTTACGGATGAGAAAGAATTTTATTATGATTTTGATTTGGATGAGGATTCTTCATTATGTAGTGTATTTTGGAGAGATCAGAAGATGAATGAGGATTATAGTAGATTTGGGAATTTGTTGGTTCATGATACAACTTATCGGACAAACAAATATGACATGATCTGTGGACCTTTTGTTGGTATGGACAACCATTGTCGTGATGTTATGTTTGGTATAGGTTTCATAAAAAATGAGAAGGCGGAGTCGTTTATTTGGTTGTTTAGTACATTTTTGAGATCGATGGAGAACAAACAACCAATGACATTTATGACAGACCAGGATTTTTTGATGGCAGCTGTTGTGCGTGTGGTTTTTCCAAATGTTCGTCATCGTCTTTGTGTTTGGCACATTGCAAAGAATGCTCGTAGTAATATACCTCATTTGATGAGTCAAGAAGGATTTTCATATGCCTTTCAATTCTTGCTTAATCAAGTTTGCACAGAAGCTGAATTTAATCACTTCTGGAACAGGCGTGTGTTTTTTCTGTATTAGTTGTTAGGTGATCTGATATTTTTTATGTATTGATCTGATATGAAGTTTGTGTTGATCTGATATATTATTATTATACTACTTTATTCTTTTTTTAGCTGTAAGCTGATCTGATATTAGTTATGAATTGATCTTATATTAGTTATGAATTGATCTGATATATTAATCAGTTACTTTTTTATTCTATCAGTTTGTTGAAGGATTACAATTGCAAATGCAACACTTGGTTAAAGAGATTAGATGAGATAAAAGAGAAGTGATGCCCTGCATTCAGTAAACAATATTTTTCTGGAGGGACAGTAATCGTTCAGTTTCAATGAAGTTGTCGAAAACTTCTACTTTGTGTGAATTCTATCAGCAGTTTCTTGATGTTGTGACTGAGTGGAGAAACAATGGCATTGCAGAAGATTTTAGATGTAGAGGAAGGGTTGATCCTGTTGTTAGAGATTCATTAATGCTTCAACATGCTACTGAGGTTTATACGATAGAGGTGTTTGTAAGATTTTAGGAGTTGTATATCAAGATGTTATCTTATAATCACTTGCAGACGAGTAGCGATAATGGTGTTTATGAATATCAGATTTGGCGTACCAAACTTGATTTGTTTCGACACGTAGTTTGTTTTGATGAGAATGAGTATACAGTGAGCTGCACTTGTAATCTTTTTTCTGAGGCTGGGTTGTTATGCTCGCATGCTCTTCGTGTGCTAAATCTGAATAATTACTCGGTACGTATTTATTGCAACTTCAGAGCTTTTTGTTTTTGAGTTGATCTAATATTAGGTTCTATTTGATCTGATATTATGTTTGAGGTGATCTGATATTTTACAATTGAGTGATGCGATCTTTTTTTAGTTTGCTGATGATTATTCTCTATGTAATGTGGTTGATCTGATATTAGTTGCTAGTTGATATGATATTAGTTATTATTTGATCTGATATGTTTAACTTTATTTTTTTTATATACTGTAGAGAATCCCTAAGAAATATGTATTGAAAATTTGGACTAAGAGTGCAAGTAGCTGGGATTATTATTCGAAAGAAGATTATTTGTTGACATTAAGTAGCTTTGAGAAAGATTCAGATTCTGTTTGGAGAGTTGAAGCAAGCAGAAAATATTTGGATTTAATTAGACATGTACAGTCTAGTTCTGTTGCACGTTCTATTCTTGACAGGCACCTCAATTTGGCTAGAGATTCTATTAAATCAGAGGTTGGTCCATCCTATGTTGGTGAAAAAGAAGAAGGTTCAAACATTGCTGAAATTAGAGATCCGAAGAGAAGAAGAGAAAAGGGTGTTAGAAACATTCGTCCAAAAAGCGTTGCGGAGAAAATATGCAATAGAGCAAAAGGAAAGAAGAAGAAAGCAGAAGCATTTGCATTGCGTACTAGAGAACGGGTCGTATCAATGGGGATTGAAAATTGTGGAGTTGATGGTAATTTTGTAAATCCTGTTGTGGAGAAGTTGTAGTTGTAGTTTATATGAATTCTTTTATTTAGTTGATACAAAACATTAAATGACTTGATGTTGTGTGGGGAGCGATTGTATGTTATATGATTTTTTTTGTGAGTTGATTGTTATTTTATGTGATTTCTTTTTACTGTACTTAGTTGTTTCATTACAAAGTCTAGAAGATATCAGATCATAGTAATATAGATATCAGATCAGAGTGTTACAGACATTAGATCACATGTCTATAGAGATCAGATTAGAGGACTGTAGTCATCGGATAAGAGGAATATAGACATCAGATCAGAATTATATAGAGATCATATCAGAGTACTATAGAGATCATATCAGAGTACTATATATATCATATCAAAGTATTATAGATATCATATCAATAATGCGATATCATATTAGGTGTTAGTTGTTAGTTGATACATTATTGTGTTAACAGTATGCGTACAACTTCCTGCCACTTCTGAAAAACAACTCCCGCCAAAGTACAACACTCCATCACTTCATTCAATTTCCTCAACCACTTATTAATAGTTTCAACTACATTCATATTAATTGCCCAACCAACCTCGTACGTTCAACATAAACTCTTTAAAAAATTCTACTATAAACAAAACCCACGTCCGGCAACGTCCATACAACATTTCCTCTGCTTTTCTTCTTCCCTTCCAAAAAAAACCAAGCCCAAAACTTGAACTATTTCTCACCAATTTCCTCAATAGCCCTTCGCTACATTAGTCGTGACCTGAATATGTTTGAAGAAAACCAAGAAACACAACAAATGCCGCCACCACTGCCCCTTCCGCTTGACCATATGCCGATGAAGCATATGTTCAATGTAGAAGATAATTCAGAACTTAAGCTATTTCTCAACAATAATGGTATGTCGGAATTATTGCCAATGGACCGTCATTTCATAAACAGATTGTTGGTCCTAGAGTTCTATGATGTCCTACTCAACAAAAAATCAGTAAATATATTGAAGGTGAGGGATTTTAGAGTTAGCATATCAACAAAAGCAATAAACTCACACTTGTACTGGATGAACCCAAATCCGGATGCACTAACACATGAGGCTCTCCGAAGAAGAATGCCGACCAAGGAAGAAGTCAGAGCAATATTAAAGCAAAACGTTGACGTCCCAGATAATTTTTGGACGATCAGATTGGAAGATCTGAACCGTTTTGCAATAACATTGTACACCTTCCTACATTTCAATGTCGCTACAGGAGAAGTCTCCAAGGCATTCGGGTTGCAACTGTTAATTGCCACGATGGCAAGAAAAAAAATAAATTGGGGCGACATCATCAAATACTACATGGAAGACGTTGGCACCAGATGGACTCGGAGTATCCTTTACCCCAGCCTAGTCATGGACATGTGTGGAATGGCTGGACAGCTACACCACAATGATGATGAAATTGTGAGACTTCTTGCGTATCTTGATGACACCTCTAGCGTTCTTCTTGACATTAACTATGCAAGACGAAAACATGTACAAAATCCTACGGTTGAACCATCCTCAAGCGTAGGTAACAATTAAAAAATTATTGTACTATAAATTATATTTTTTAATATAATCTCTAGTTTTCTTTTAATATCATTATATTTATTTATAGTTCAATTCAAATCATCATTATAGAGACATCAGATCAAGAGCAGACAGATATCATATCAGCATATAACAGACATCAGATCACAACAATACTCACATCAGATCAGTAATTTTGATAGAAAATTATTTAAAACAACTAAAACAAAATTAACAGTATATAACAGACATCAGATCAATAGGAAACATATATCAGATTAAATGAATACAAACATCAGATCACAAGTTATTGAAAGGAAATATTTAACTGAACTAAAACAGACATCAGATCAGAAAATATAAACATCAGATCAACAAATAAAAGATATCAGATCAGCATATAACAGACATCAGATCACAACAATACCCACATCAGATCAGTAATTTTGATAGAAAATTATTTGAAACAACTAAAACAAAATTAACATTATATAACAGACATCAGATCAACAGGAAACAGATATCAGATCAAATGAATACAAACATCAGATCACAAGTTATTGAAAGGAATTATTTAACTGAACTAAAACATACATCAGATAAGAAAATATAAATATCAGATCAACATATAAAAGACATCAGATTAGAACAATACAAATATCAGATCAGTAATCAAATGAATACATACAATAAATATCATATAACAACAGGAAATAGACCATTTTGATAGAATTTAGAACAATTGTGAAATTTGGAATAAAAGACTAATATATATTTCATATAATTGAAAACTGAATATTGTCATTTACAATCAATATTGTCCTATAACACTAGACTAATATAAATTTCTAATTTCTAAAGACTAGACTCAAGTACTTTTTACAATTTTGTACTATAAAACTTCTCAACTTTGACCTTGAGCTCATCTTTCATTGTATTTGTTTGAGAAGCCATTATAGTATAAGCATACTTGACTCTAAGAATTTGTATAGCTCTGTTGAGAGTAGCTTTGCTCTTGCGTGCTTCTCTTGTGAGCTCTGGATCCCAAGTCTGAGTTGTTTGTCCCTTGTAGAGCTCCATGTGCCTCATTGTAAGAATGCCACAATCAGCGTGGTTCTTGTTATCTTGCCAGACCAATTTTGGATACTCCACTATATAATCTCTTGGATCTCTATAAATTCTCTCTGCTGGTGTCCCCTTTATTATCTCAACAAAATATCGCAGCTGCATTAATGATGAAAACATATATATCAGATTAGTGTTAAGATAATATCAGATCAATGTAATGAACATATCAGATCAAGGGAAAGAAAATATCATATCAATGTTAAGAAGATATCATATATAAAACAGGTACTTACAATGATTTCAGGAATTGTGGCGTACTAACTTTCATCTTCTGAGATTTTGTTGTTCAGCACAACTAGTCTTCTTGTCATTGCATTGATGCAGACAGTATAGTAATGTTCATGCTGATATATTGGGAAGAACACCTGCACAATGCATAATACTAATTAGAAGTTGATATATTTGATATATTGAATTCATTGAATAGAGGTATTAAAATTGTACTTACCATTTTCACGTTTAAAGTGTCCATGTTTTTGTTGGCTCGTGTGACATCATCTACGAATTGAGATCTCATGATGTCCAGAATTTCAGGTTTAATATCTTGCTGGGGAAATACTGGTTTTGGTATTATCGGTGGAGGAGTGACGCCTAACTTCCTGGCAGCTTGATTTGCTATCATTGAGTTTTTGTAGTCATCATTTGCCGATACGAACTCCAGGCGTTGCATTAATGTATCCTTCATCAGTGAAAGCTAAAAACATAATGAATTGTTGAATTTGTATTAGATGGAATAATATTTTCATATATTTGCAAATGAATTTCATATCAAAATAATTAGGAATTCATAACTTACACAAAATTGTTGAGATATGAACAGCCTTGTTGGATCTTTGTAGTTCATATGTACGATCCATGTATTTAAAACTTGAATTGTTATCCATTTACCTGGATGCATTGACTTGAAGTCCGTTCGGTCCACCAAAATATAAGAAGCCCCAGAGTAGAGTTGTTCTCTGCATGTGAATTTCAAAACAAAGTTAACAAAAGTAAGTGAAAAATGTGCATATCAGATGAGCCAATATAAGAGAGATCAGATCAGAAAATGAATACATCAGATAAGTATATAAGAGAGAACAGATTACAAAATTAACATATCAGATCAACTCAAAAAAGACATCAGATCAATACGAAACAGACATCAGATCAACTCAAAACAGATATCAGATCAATACGAAACATACATCAGATCAATATGAAACAGACATCATATCACTATTTTTTAAAGAAAATCATTTTACAGAACAAGAACAAACATAACACAGATATCAGATCAAGAAAATGAAAGCATCAGATCAGATAACAATGGACATCAGATTAGAGGACTATATATATAAATATACAATAGAGTAGAACTTACTCCTCACTGAGTTTATTCCCCGTCAGGTATGCATAATCTGTGAAGAGTTTCTCTTTTCTTGAAATCGTCAAGAATGACTTAGACTTCTTTAACCAAAAATCTGAACTCAAACGGACAGGGAGTTTGCGTTCTCCATGCTTTGAGTTCGGTGTCAAAATGACATCTTCCTCAGCATTGTCTGGTTCTTCGTTGATCATGCTGGAAATAGAGTTCATATCAGTACATATTATATAACAAAACATTCAAGTAAATATATCATATCAGGTAGTAATTTGTTTTTACTTACTTTATGAGGTTTGTTAAGACTTCATCAACTTTTGAAGTCTAAACTGTTTTTGGAGTCTGATCTGCTTTTGAAATGATGGTGTTGATGTTTGTAGCAAGCAGTACTGCAATCAGTATCTTCTTTATTATCTTGGGATTCTGAGAAGTTTACAAAGCTTTGCCTTTATCCAACTCTTTCTGTTTGTTAGCTTCTGTTTCTTTAGGCTTCTCATGTTCCTTATCTTTTCCTTTCTCATGAGCATGTGCTTTTTCTTTCTCCTGGATTGACAGCATTTTGTAGACCAATTGCTTTGCAATTCGATATTCCTTTCGCTTTGTGCTGTTCTCTTCCCTTTCTATCTCTTCTGGATGAACTTCTGTTTGTTTCAGCGGGAGTGGAGAGATATGTGGTGACTGAGGTTCTTTTTCCTTTTCCTCCACCACATTTCTTTGTATTGGTTCTCCTTCTGCTTCATGAACGCTATCTTCAGGTGCAGATTCTTGATCTTCTGAAGGTGTACAGAGGTTGAAATTTGGCATATCATCTTCCAAGCGTACAGTGACGGATTTCTTCTGCATATTGTTGTAATCCTCTTGTAGTTTATCCGCAATTTCGGCACATGCCGCATAGAACCTTGCATCCTATGATGGCATTGGTTCATTTTCTTCTATTGGGGATTTTGAGGATTGACCTTGTTGCTCAGGAGTTGTATTTTTCTCCCTCATGTCACGGATAATCCCCTCCACTGTGCTTGTTATTGTGGCAAATGATGCAGCACCTTCTGGATTTTTTGCTTCCCCAACATTGTGCCATGATTTGATGAAAGCCATCATGGACTTTGCCAAATCAACCACTGATTGCGTCATTTCATCAGCATTTTCAAAATCCTGTTGCAGAAGATAATTGTTATAGTTAGGTTGTTTCATATTAGTATATAAAAGATAAATCAGATCACGATAAAATAGACATCAGATCAGCATATAAGACATATCAGATCAGAACTATGAAAGAAAACATACTACAGAACGAAAACATAATTAAAAAAATGGTGATTAAAGCATCATTATAGAGACATCAGATCATGAAAAAACAGATATCAGATCATCATATAACACATATCAGATCACAACTATAAAAGAAACCATGCAGTAAAACTAAAACGTACTTAACAATCAAACATCAGATCAAGAAAAAAATACATCAGATCATTAAATAAAACATATCAGATCAGAAGTTTACCTTGCTCTTTGATGTGGTTGGAGCTTGTTTCGATTTGCCAATCTTTTCAGAAGCATGTGCATGTTGTTGTTTTTTCACATGCACCTCGGCTGTAGCCCTTTCTCTTATCCAGCCTTGACCATGTCCTCCCTTTTTCTCTTCGAGTCTTGCTCTCTCAAAGAGTTGACTATGACTCCAGTTTGTGAATGTTGGTAGGTTTCTTAGAATATACACAACCCTATCAACATAGAATAACTGAAAAAAATATGTTGGGTGTGAGTTAAAAAAATAAAATTTTTTAAGTAAAGCATTCCACAAACTAAAAAAGACATCAGATCAAGAGGAAATAGATATCAGATCAACATATAAGATACATCAGATCACAACAATACCCACATCAGATCAGTAATTTTGATAGAAAATTATTTGAAACAACTTAAACAAAATTAACAGTATATAACAGACATCAGATCAACAGGAAACAGATATCAGATCAAATGAACACAAACATCAGATCACAACTTATTAAACAGAAATATTTAACTGAACTAAAACAGACATCAGATCAGAAAATGTACACATCAGATCAACATATAAAAGACATCAGATCACAACAATACAGACATCAGATCAGTAATTAAATGAATACAGAAAGGCCAGATGAGAGACTTACAACCAGAAAAGAGAGTGGTCCATTGTAGGCTGTTGATGTTGTGCCATCTTTGTGGAAATACTTCTCTTGGCATTCCACTAATGCTCTGAATATGTAGCTACACCAGTTCAGCTGCCTTATTTGATCAATGCTGTTTAGAGATTTGAGGAGCCGATATCTGATGTTGTTGATGCTCCCATGATGGTAAAGAAATGTGGTGGCCAGGTAGATAAGGAAATCCTGGACGAAGTTGATGTCACTGTAGTCCTGATGGTTGACAATGTACTGCTCAAGCTGCTTGATGATTGGTCTTTTTGTGTGTGGCATGCCAAATCTTTGACAGTAGCGTTCGACATTCTGCTCATAATCTTCACCCTTTGACTCAGCAGCTATGTATTCTTCAACTTCAATTGGACCTCTTGGGAAGCCAAGAACCAATTCCACATCTTCTTCAGCAATGAGAATAACTGTATCTTATTCCAGCTCCAGTCTCAACTTGAGAGAGTTGAATTTTTTGAGCAGGTATTGTCCCAATTTGTTTGGCATCTTGGTGTAGTTGATACTGAGGAAGCTGCCAAAGCCTATATCCCTCACAGCATTTCTTTGTGGTTCTGAGAGTCTAGAAACCACGAAACGTATACCTTTTGGAGATGTACTGCAACTGAATCTTTTGCTCATCTCATTATCAGCATCATCATCGCTGTCCTTTCTCTTTTCTTTTTTCTCTTTTTTTGTGATTTGGACATCCACATCGCCCTGTTTCTTTTCCTTATTGACCATCACATTGGTCTTTTTCTGTTGCTACTTCTGCTGCAGATCCTTCTTCTGCATGTGTTGAAGAATTTCTTGATTTGTCTTCTTCTTTGTAGGTACTTTCATCCTTTTACTTGTTTGATCCTTTTGGGATGGTTGAACAACTTCCTGTTCTTTTCTTTTCTTGTCCGATTTACGTTTGTACGTATGTTGTAACGACTTGCTAGGGGTTTCTTGAAAATCTGAACTGTCATCTTGTGCTTGAATAACTTGCTTGGTTTTATCAGCCATTATGTTTATATTGTTGTTTCCTGTATTATGTCAGTAAGAGTATGTAAGCAAAAATAAGTTGATATCAGATTAGAAGAAAGCAGATATCAGATCAGCAGATATAAGACATCAGATCACCATATGACAGACATCAGATCACAAAAACACAGAGATCAGATCAACTGAATACACACATGAGATCAAGCAAAAACACACATAAGATCAACTTAATTCTCACATCAGATCAACAAAAAATGGACATCATATCACTATTTTATAAGAAAATCATTTCACAGAAAGAAAACAAATTTAACACATAAATCAAATCACGATATAACTTATATCAGATCAAGAAAATGAAGGCATCAGATGAACTGAAAACACACATCAGATCATTAATTTTGATAGAAGATCATTTCACATAACTAAAAGAACCATAACATTGAATATCAAATCAAAATACAAAAGACATCAGATCACGAAAAACAGGAAACAGATAACGAATAAATATACATTAGGTCACTGCTTTTGAAAGAAATCATTTCACATAACGAACACAAAATTAACAGTAAAGATCAACTGAGAAAAAACAAGACATCAGATCAACTGACTACATACATCAGATCAAAACAAAACAGATATCATATCAAAATAATACAGTCAATAGATCAGTAATTTTGATAGAAACTTATTTCAAAGAACTAAAACAAAATTAAAAGCATATAAGAGACATCAGGTCAATTGAAAACATATATCAGATCACTTGAATACTGACATCAGATCACAAATGTTTATAAAAAATTATTTCAAACAACTAAAACAAAATTAATAACATATAACAGACATCAGATTAACTGAAAATATATATCAGACCAAAAGAATACAGACATCAGATCACAAAATATTGAAGGCAAATATTTCAATGAACTAAAATAGACATCAGATTACGATAATACAGATATCAGAGCAACATATAACATACATCAGATCAACGAAATATAGACATCAGATCACTAATTTTGATAGAAATTAATAAAATAAACAAAAACATATATCAGACATCAAAAAAAATAAAATTTCGAACCCTAATTATATCAGATTAGAAAATTTTGAACCCTAATTATATTAGATAACAAAAATAACAGCATAAACAGACATCAGATCATTCGAAAACATATATCAGATTACAACAATACAGACATCAGAACCCTAATTATTCAAAGAAAATAACGGTTATAAAATTGAAATCCTATGATAGGTATGTATAATGGTTAAAAAATTAGATTTTTGTATCTGTAGATAAATGTCGAAGCAGGAAAAACGTTGGTTTGAGAAAAACAGCAAGTTTTTCGTCCGATTTGGAGACTTTTTTTAGCGTTTGAGTTGAACAGCAAGCTTTTTCTTCGCGCAGATGATGGCAATGGTGTTTTTTGAACCGGAAAAAGAGCAGAAAATCGAAATGCAGTGATCTCTGAACTTATTTGAGGTTAGAAATTTAGATTGTAGTGATCTGATGTTGTTAATGGAACGATGAAGATCGTGGGGATGAAATCGGTTTGAGAGCTCGAAGGAATGAAGGGTTTTGGGTTTTCTGTTTCAGAGCGGGAGAAATGAAAGTATTCCGTTTTAATTAAGTCGCGTGTTACCACGTGTGTATAATGCGACTGGGAATGCGCGTCTGCTACAGTAGGAGTAAAATTCACCCCACTTCTATAGGCCTACCGTTTACTGACTCAAAAGGAAAACGTAGCAGAAGTGTTTTGGGGGACCGAACCTAAGGCAAAGTGTTTAGTTTTTCACACATAATGGATAGTTTTGGAAGATATATACTTTTTAGATTTAAAGCGAAATTTGACCATAGTCAACGCAAATTTGATATCTTTGTAGGTCAAAGAAAATTGCTATCATAGAAAAAGATGTTGCTGTTTCAGATTTCATCAGAAGCATTCATGAACTTCAACCCTAACACCACTTAAGGAGAGGGGAAGATGAATAACAAGGGTAGTAGTAGTCTTAACTCAGGTATTCCTTGACTAGTGCTTTTGAAATGGCTAAGGCATCACCATGAGCTTTCACTGGGTAAAGCTCTGTGCCTGCTTGCCAAGCGTCTGAATATGCAATCCATTTCTTCCTCCATTCCTCCAACTCAAATTTCTTACTGTGCTTTAAGCTTCTCAATAGCTCACTGAAATACAGTGAAGCTCGCGGCAAATAATACGAGTTCAGCAGCCCACTCCATTGCTTGTTTGCTGATCATAAATGAGTGAATGATTAGTGTTTATGTTGTGATCACCCTGTAAGAATTGTTAATCTACAGTAGCAGAGCTCGTAAGATAGATAACATATCGCATTACCATAATCATGAAGCTTGCTCTGGTTGGTCTTTGTGGTATCAAACCACATTGTCACTTGAGTTCTGGCATTCCATTCATACTGAAGAAAATACAAAACAAGTGAGATAATCTGTTCTGCTATTACATCAGAGAATTATAATCGATCAAACCATGTTCAGAGAATTACAAAAACTTTGGACTATCAATTTACTATCTCTGGTTAAACCTTTAAAAGATTTGCAATATCCATGGGAAACAAGGAAAGAATAGGAAGCTGAATCGAGATGTACAATTATTCGAATGGGAGAAAACACGATCCTGACCTGATTTGCCTCGTCAGAAGTAACAGCCAAACTTTTTGCACTTTCAAGCCAGCTACCAAGTAAAAAGTTATCATCTGTAGCCAGAAGATCATCCATGTCCTTAATAAGTTGCAAGAACTTGTGACTCTGAGTCCTCAATGATTTTTCGTCCTTATTCTGGAAAGCACTAACAGCATCTATATAAACCTTGTTTGCAAGCTTTGAGAGAGACTGTCTTGTCAAGTCAACTAAATCATACCTGTTAGACCCAATCACAATTTAGTGGCGACACGACTTTCATCTTTATTAACTCCAATCATAAGTCAATAAATAGAAACATATTAAACCTGCTTCAGAGAAATAGGGGAGAATTGGCTTAAAGAAACTGAATTAGCAGTATAATGAAATCAATTCAGAAGATTGTGTGACATGAAAATCTGCCCAACTAGTTACTCATAAGTTGTCTCAACATGTTTAAGTTGAAACATCAAGCTCTGAGGCATTATCTCATAATGGAGTCATTGTTTTCTGTCAAAAAACACATTCTCATGCTGGTTTAACTAAATCATGTCATTTCAATAATTCTTATACTCTTCCTTTCCAGTTTTTCCCTCTCTTCCAATTTGAGTTATTGATCCTCTTCTCTACATGTCTTACTGGGCCATTTAGTTAGATAGTGTCTTCTAGATGTAGTCAACGCATGCCCGCCAATTCACAAACTTCATTCCCACTTCAATGATTACTGAAATGGCACTCCATCTATGCTAAAACATTTCAATTCTAAAATTCAGTCTAAACACTACTTAGGCTAAAACAATTCGATCGTAATGCCTACCTCCAAGTTTCCAATTTGGCTTGTACTCTGTAGTCTCATCGATTAAAACTATATTGCCTGCAAATGAATCCTATCTAACGTTTTTTTTTACTTTGAGACACATAATTTTTAGGCATCTCTCTCATAATATCCACCAAATCTATGGCTTACGCTTTCAAGTCTCAGTATTCCAACTATTTATTCTACAAGTTTTTTCTTCAATTATTTAAAAAAAAAAAAAAAAAGTTTTTTCTTCAAAAGATTTTCTTTACCATCATTCCCATTAATTCATGACAACTAGGGAATATTTTGCACCACACGGAAATATACAATCCTTGGAAATACAATACAAGACTACAACACAATAAAGTGAGGAGCTTCCTAGCCTTCACATGATTATATGTATAACCCATGCCACAAAGACCAATTGTCAACCTAACACAACCCTCCTCCTTATGGTGCGTTTATGACGGGAAATCCAGGCTTGGGACCGGCCACTTGGCAGGCAAAAGTTGGCTGTGATCTCAGGTAAAATTGTCAGATTCTAAGCTTTCAGTTTCAGCAGAACATAGTCAAAAGTGATTTACAATGGTGATAACCATAGTGAAGATTTTCAGTCTTCTTTAGATTGATGTGAATTACCATGTCATAACTGCGTTAAGTTATGTTTTCCATATTTCTATATATGTCTTTCAAGTTGAAGTTCTGTTAGATATATGTTATGGGATAGTGAGGGAGAGACACTTACCCAGAAACATTTAAATGCAAGTGAAGTAGGCATTTTTCCAGGAGCAGGAAAATAACCTAAGCTTGAATTTAAATCCCAACCACAATGAAAGAACTTACCTATAGGTGAGGCTGCCAGAAAGTTCACCTCCTGCATCAAGAAAGAGCTTCAATGCACCAACCACATCCTCAGTTCGGTACCACAGATGGGGTTTGGGCAAAGTTGAACTCGTTTCTTGGAGCATAAACCTTCGGTTTGGGTGTGTTCCAACAAGTTTTTGCATCTGACCATATTTACCCATATCAGGTATGTCATTCAAGGATGGATCCCAATCTGGAAATTTGACTATGTAATCGGTATTGTGATCCTGCATGCAAGATGAGTTGAAAGAAGATCCATTAGTTATAGACATAATAAAACAAATACTTCAAAAAAAGAAAACAAAACAAACAATGAGTTAGCTTATAATTAATTAACATACAAGGATAATGAGAGACAAAGGAAGGATGCTTTCATTTTAAAAATCAATGAATGCTTAATTAGCATATCAATAAAGTAATGGACTTCAATAAATTTTCCTTGTGTCTTCTTGTGTTTCAGATGAAGTGCAAGAAACTACCATAGCTTAAACACTACTGGAAAAAAAACACCAAGAAATTTTGAATTTTCTTCCTTTGTCCCACAAAATATCATTGATAAACTGGTGGCTGAATTTGAATAAAGTAAATACGTGATCATGGACAAAAACTTTGATTTGCAATCGCCAGTTAGTGTAGCAGGTCTCAGTGCTATGAGATCCATGAGAAGAACGGCACGAGAAATTACTCCAGTTATCTCATCTTTATTTTTCTACAAAATCCACGGCAGTGAATAACAGAAATTGACATTCAAAAATTAACAGTCTAAATGTTTCTCAATGTTTCAACAAGTTCTTCCAACCGGAAGTATGCAGTTGAACAAGAGAGACCATGGCACTGATTTGCATGTCGACTAAAAATAATAGATGACAGGATTTGGCATTTTAGGCATTCTTAAAGCATATCTAGGTATCAAGCAAATTTTTTCCATTTTCCCCACCAAATTTCAGTTTTCTATGCATTGATGTACAAGAAAGAAACTATACGTTCTCCCTAGGATTAAAATAACTTGTAGGATGCAAATTGCAAACATGTAAATGGTTTGTGGAAACATACAGCCACTCCATCAGTACAATTGTAAATGGTCTTATGAAGAATTTTCCATGCTGCTTCAATCTGGTCAGCAGCTTTTCCATATCGTCTACGACCATAAATTTTCAGCCATTCCTGAGACAGTAAACAACAACAATTAAAAATGCCAAAAGTACCATTTTTAGATACATAAAAAGCATAATGTAGTTAATCTTAAGATGAACGACCACCACTTTGTAGCCTGTCAACCCAGTTTGAAAGCAGTTCACCTCAAACCATATGTAATCCTTGAACTCACCAAAATAACTGAATTTTTTCTCTCAATGAATACTCCTTATCAATTAAATGTCTCTTATGTCAACCACTAATATGAACAGTTTTATGATTGACCAAAATGAGTAAGTTTATGATCATCTGAAATTATAACTAGAAGTTGAAAATTGACTCTGAACCAGGTTAGAGCATTTTACTGCTTTTTTGGGGTAAAGATGTGCAAGATTCTCCTGTCTTGTTCATAATATAATTTTCAGAAATCTTCAGGTGCATTTACAGCATCATATTCAGGTGCATAAGATTCTCAAATTTGTCATTCTCAAGAAAGTCCTCTTTCCTCCATCATTCTTAACTCATGGTTTCTAACCAAACTTGATAATATGGAGTTAACTAGTTGTGCTCTAACAGAATAGAATGAAGAACTAAATGCTATATTGGAGTCTCTCTCAGCTGTTTAGAGAAACAGCTTCAAAGTCCTAAAGCATAGGTGTTTCGGGTCTCGCCAAGCACCACATGACCATATGAACAAACTTAGGTGGTTTGTCCATGGGAGGAAAGACCATGGCTGTAAGCCTTTAGGTAGCACTAATTTTCACAGGTTAAATGTACTTCTTGATTTACTTTCACAGGGTTATGTTAGGTCTGCATTCAAGATTATGCATTTGCAAGAAAGTTGCAGAAGTTTATACAAAATTGCAGCAATTAATGGTTTCTATAATAAGCAAAACAAGAAGGGTATCAAGGATTTCATCTTTAGTAGTTACAATCTCCCACCTCATTTCTTTTACTTCCATTTAAAATATAAAGTTTACATTACAACAGACCAAAGAACAAGAAACGTAAATTACTAATTTTATCACATTGATCATACAATTTTCCACCATAGTAAGCAATTTTTCATCGAGATACATGTGCTCATATCAGTACCAGGACAGTACAGGAATTCATGCTGAAAAATGGATCTTCAAAAGGAAGATAAAGGAACTCCCCAATCCAATCGGCAAAACCAAGACCTAACTATGTAGCCAAAATTCAATAGTTTTTCATGCTTTCAGCATGAAATGAAGCTTTCTATGCCAGGCTTTACCTTTCTATCAATTGACAGCAAAATAACCGAAGAATTGCAAACAAGACAAATCAAGAACAGGTTTGTTCAAAATCAAACAGTAAGATCTGTGTAAAATTTTTATTGTCAAATGTGATCTGAAGGAGTTATTTCTGGATTTCTTCATACTCTTCTCAAGCACAAACTATTCCATTTTCCTATTGACTCGTTTTAAATGAACACTGAACAATGCAATATGAAGAGAAAAACCAAGTCTCAACTTGACAACGTTGATATGCCCATGACATTGTTCAAGTAGCAAGCACTGCAGAGTCCAAGAACCTTGGTTACCTCAAGTTGGAATCTCTCACTTCGAAATGCCATTTCAGACATAAGCTCATATACAACTGGATTGTGCTCAATTCCTTCCATGCACATGCCAACACCTACCTGTAAAGAAAAAGCATAGTCAGAAACAAGTTGCAGATTTAGAACATAAATCTATAGAAAAACGTCATGTCATTTATATCATGAAAAATATTGAAGACAAAAGAATAAAATAGAGGGTAATCAAATGTTCTTATACATCATCGTATGTCAGTTATCTGAGCAAATAGACTGAAATTTGTTTATCCATTCCAGATGCATCATCACATGCCGAAATATTTTTTCATAGATCAACCATGTGCAAGTATAGATATTTAGTATTAATCATTTCACAAGTTGTGTGCAATCCATGTTCAACATTAGTATATTTACAAGCTTGAGCAATTATATAGCCAGGCGAAGTTTCTTTGTAGCGACTTGGACAGCTTTCCTACATACATGAAATCCCATCTGGACTTTTACCATTTGTTAGCCTTAAACTCAGACACGTACACAAGTATCATCTTTTAGCTTTTCAGAGAGTACAAGGAAACGAATATTCTTCTCTTAAGGAAACCTTGCACCATATATGGCTTCTTGTAACTGGAATTGGGGAAGAACTCACTTAGATTATAACTTGCAAACATAAAAAACCTATACCATCATTGAGTTTTCACTGAGACGGGCATCAATAGGACCAGAAGCCACTGCATCAAGAATCCCATACATTTCAATATTGCCTCCAAAGTTGTGAAGCATGCACCTGATAATTGCACCCATCAAGTAAATATCAAGTAGATGCTGAAAACATTCATGCTTCTCCAAAATGAATAACTAGAGAAAACCAACAACAGAATATCCTGGAAACTCAAAACAGATTTAATTCACAATCATCCATAAACATGTGCTACTATTACCAGATATACGGAGTGCCATAAAACTGACTGGAATACTTCCATATTGGTTTGACATCAGCAAATAGGTCAAGAACTATCATCTTCCCAAATGGCACAGAATGTAAAAGTGCCTGCAAGATAATCGGTTAAGAAATTTTGAAACAATACAAAGTAATGACAACAATATTGGACAATGTAAATATCTTCATCAAACCAGAAACTTAGTAATAGAGCACCTTAACTAAGAACATGATCAGAAGGAAGAAATAACGAGCTCGAAGTCAAATCCATAAATTTAGGAAAGCTTCTCTTTTTTTTTTTTGGCAACAGTTAATAAGTATCTTAAAATGAGGAACTTTGTAAACAAACCAGGTAGATCTCTATTAAAGCACATCTGAGAACAGATTCCTCCTACCTTGACAGATAAATAAATATATACAAAATTCAACCACATACAAAAGTCGTCAACAGAACCTAAAAGATCAGCTAACTAAAATGCCACAATTGCCAAAAACAAGAGATGGCATACCAACAAAACATTCAGTGGTGACACCTTCAGTTCTGTTAATGAATAAAAATTCCAACTTAAAAACTGTTCAAGTTTTTCTGCCTTCTTGCATAACGTTTAAAGAGCTTTCCTTGGTTTTACACTGTTAATAAATTATAGCCAGCTTGTCCAAATTCCTCCTTGGTTTGTCACTTCCGCTAAAACAACTAAGCTTGATCCTACTATTTGGGGTCGGATATATGAATCATATGTCGTCATCGTGCTTTATCGATACGTATATTTTCATTCAAGTTGAAATAAATTATGTCCTTTAAAATAGGTTTTTCCGATTCTTTTTAGGTCTTTCCCCTCCCATTTTAATTTGAATTAATGGTTCTAAATTTTCCACTTGTCTTACTGGAGCATCTAAAGGACTCCTACAGACATGTCTGAACCGTTTTAAGCGCAATACTTTCATTTTCTTTTCTACTAGTGCTACCTCCACTTTTATTCTAATACATTCATTACTAATCCTATTTAATTTAGTGTACCCACACCCATCCCAACATTGTCACTCTTTTACCCTTATTCTTTGTTCATTTTCGCATTTAGCGGCCTGACACCCGACCTTTAAAACATGTTCCATTAAGCCTGACTGTTTTATAAAATTTCCCTTTCAAATTAAGTGGTACTTTACCACTAAAATGTATCGATCCACCGCTCCATTTGTTCCAACCTGCCTTATGTTTAATGCCTTTATAACTCCCTCCATCTAAAGGATCGATCCTAAATATTTTAAAGCTTTAGATGCATTTACCTCATGTTCACTACCTCTACGATTACTAAAAGGGCATGGCATCTGTTTTAACTCTACTTAGACTACTTATGGTGAAAAATTTATGATTCTAGTGCTCCCTCCAAGCTTCTAGCTGGGCATTCTCTCATCTCATTGATTAAAACTACATCATATGTTAATAATATAAATTCATGATTAGTTTGTCACTGCCATTGATTCTCAGAATGCTGTGCTCATGGAATTTCTTGTCCATGTCTAAGCAAAATAGAACCACAGAAAATTTTAGAAACTTTCAGAAATTGTAACAAAAACAGATATAGGTTATCAGGATATTAAAGGAAGCTTAAAATTATACCTCACTGTCTGAGAACTGTTTAGTATGTTACTAGGTAGATTTGCCAAATGAGAGCATAAATAACCACTGCACAAAATTGATCACATACCCTATGTAGGAGAAAAATCCAGTCATATTTTGAATGTTGTTGATACTCCGTCCTTCTTGTTCACTCAAAAGAGTCCGTGTAAGGGAAGAAATAATAGAGTAAAGAGATCGGGCATCTATAAGAAATAATAGAGTAAAGAGATCGGGCATCTATCTATATTTTCTTTCTCTCAGGCAAGGTAACTTCAGGAAGCATTTGAATCATTATCCCTAAGACCATTTGGCCCGACATCACCACCAAACTCTAAACAAGTATAACATATCAATTCATATTTTATCTTGATATTGAAGAATTTACATCAGAGGTGAATGGGGTAAAAGAAAATGTTCACTTTGTCAACATCATCTCCAATTTAGTTGAAATCTGAATTTAAAATGTTTGAAATACAGAAAAGGCACGAATGTTTGAATTATATCTTGTGGTCAGGTAGCCTACCCAAGTAGGGAGATTCCAGTGAGAGACAATAAGAAAAAAGAACCAATCAATACTTCCAGCCCGATTCTATTCTAAAACTGGATTCGTTTAGCATCAACCAAGAAATCACAGTCCGGCTTCAGACATGACCCATAAAACACATCCTAAAATTAACTCGTTGGCATTAATTTGTGAGTTCTAGCAGTTGTGTTCTACTTGATAAAGCACAAGAATCTTGCTCACATAATGAATGCTATTCTTTCTCCATGAAAACATACAATAAGTTTGATCTGTTCAGAAATCTTTCATAGAGGTCAAAATTCCCAGGCTTAATTCAAGGACCATGGATAAAGAAAAAATATATATAAAAAAGAACTATTTTGAAGAGAAATAGAAGAATGTAAAAGTATGGCATGGCTGAGTTCGAACCCATGATATGACCACAACTAGAAGCTAATTGCTTCCACTCATACACACCTTCATCTGTGGTGGTTTCCAAAAAGAAGAATCTGAATAAAAAAGCCAACCCTGCAGGAATTAACAAAGATTGTTAGAAGCTTTGTATAGTATGTCTCTTCTGCATTTTTTTGAATGAAAAGTGGGAGAGGAGACAACAATAGCATTGAAACAATCATATCCCTCAATGACCAATATTTTCAGATATTTTAAGAACCAGTTTTATCATCTTTTAGACCATTCCAAGTTTCTAATATATTCAAAATGATTTAAGATTCCCAAAGTAAACTCAGTAAAACTAACAAATGGAAACACGGCACTTAAAATTGGCATTGGCTAAAAAGTCTGCTGTATGTGAAACAAAAAAATTTAAAAATAAAAATAAAAGGTGAAGGAAACAATAATTTAAGTTAGAGAACATATGGAAGGTCCCCAAGACAAAAATTTGAGGAAAATGGAGTTTAGTATAACAAATTATAGCAAAGAACAAAACAGGTGCTGAATGTCTGAAGTAAAGAAACCTCTGCATAGGCACCTTTTACCTACAAGTCTGACTAACAAGTAGACAAACCACCACTAAAAGGGAACATATTAGGGCAAATCCAGAAATTAAAGATAAAGCACGCAAGGAGAAGGGTTGGTTGGGTGGTAAGGGGGAAGGAATACAAGTGAGAGGTATTGGATTCAAATCCTCGCTAGGTAAAAAAAAAAAATTCAATAAAGTTCCATTTATCGCTAATAAATTTGTGATATCCCTACCAAATAAAATGGTCTTATCCTGCAAGTGCAATAAAAAATCATTCGGCAGAAATGATGGCTGAAAACTTCAAAAGAATTGAATGTAGTAACCAGGGGATGTAAAATAACGAAAATGAGTGGCAACCTTGGCCAACATACTTGCATAAGCCAAACTGCATCCTTATCTGCTTTAGACATTGCTTTATAAACAGCTGAACCAAGAGAAGATATATATGTTGGATCACTAGTAGGAGGTCTGTTCTCATTGAATGTATCACTGCAAAAGAAAAGAAAATACAGAGACGCACACAGAGAATCATAACTATAGGTGTGGACTAGAAACTGCAAAGTCATGAGTCATGACACTTAAAAATAAAACCATAAACAATCCCATGGTATGGAAGAAAACAACATTGCCACAGTTCCCCACAAATATATTAAGAAGAATCCATCAAACATGTGTGAAACAACAGAAAGCTTAAAAATGAAGTTGTAGGTGGCACATGGAACAATGAGCGACCACGTGAAAATACCTGGCTATTTGGCTCTCCTACTAGCAGTTTTAAAAGCTTGACCTCTTGCAAGAAACAACCAGTTTACTTCTCTATATACTCAAACACTATCCCCCAGCCATTTGGGTTTAAGGTGAAACTAACCCTAGACCTTTTACCAAACAATGATGTAAGATTGATGCTCTATATAAAACTTGGACTTTAAAGAAGGTAATTTGTTCATGTTAACAGAAGATCATGTCTAACTATTCATGTACTCACTCTTGCAAACCGTTGAAAGGTCAACCATTTAAAGACCACTATTCTTGAAAATAATTTTATATGTCAAAAAGTATTATCTATAGGGAGTAAAGAAATGCATCACAGGAACTTCAAGTGCATTGATATAACTTACCAGCTATAAATGTTAGTTATATCTCCATATTCTGCAAGTAAAATAAATTAAGCTTAATTAGTGAATTATAAACATGGAGGATAAAATTTTCTTTATTCTACCACCTTCGAGTTGTTTGAACATTACCATGTTAGTAATACCACATGAAGGAGTTAATTTCACAAGTCGAAGAGATGTAGTTATATGCCCAAACAAAAGGAAGAAAACTAGAGAATTCACTCTTCAACTGAAAATGCCACTCATTGTATCCATTAAAACATAATGAAATCCATCATACAACTAAAATTAGCTGAGGCCACAAAAAATTTAAAATTTTGACACTACCAAATGCTTCATGACTTAACCTTCCAAGACTACATGATAGTAATATAGGTTTTCAGTTCATAGAGCTATTTCAAAATTATTCTTTTTCCATTTCTTTATAGTTCTCAAGAATGAGCTTCATGTTAATTTGGAATCATAACCAGGATGGAATCATTTCTATTTAACTGACGGTAAAGTTTTCTTTTTCATTTTCTCTTTTTCATGCTTAGGTAATATTGAAGAAAACTAAACAACTTACCTTCGCTTTGTTTCTTAACAAACGCCTTCCCAATTTCTATAAACAAAGGATCAGAAGGATCAAGAAGGAAAGTGCAGCACCAGCGAGGGTCGGCATCAACAGTGTTCCTATAGTAATGTTGACCCGATTTACATTAACAGTCGTATATAATGCACAAATTGCAACCATTAAATGCACTCCAGGCAGCATCAGCAGAAAGGCCATAGCCAATTCACGAAACAAAAATATAGAAGATCTCAGTCAAAGACATCACATATAGTTAGAATGTGGAGGATTAAGAACACGTGGATAGAGTCTTCAACTCCCACCATCACGATTTCTGTGCAAGAAGCAATTGAAAATGGAAAAAATAAAAACATAGGAACAAGTTTCTTGTCCAGTACACATGCAGGGGTTTGAATTTGGAGTTTCCAAGAAAGCAGATAGTTCCCTATCTACTTATGCACACACCAAAACATGTGAAACTAAAAGAAGTTGTCCTTGTTTTGTTACACATGACAGAAAGTTACCTTGTAAAGCAAAAGGCATGACATGAATATAGATATTAAAATCCAATTTGGGGGTAGATTTGGATGATACTCACATTAGAAGTATTAAAGCAAAGAGAGAACGAATAACCATGGTGAGGACATATTTTTCCAGCATCAATGATAAACTTAATCAGGAAACCGAGATGAAAATAATGAAATATTGATCAAAAGAAAAAAATAAAAGCAGTATATACCACTCTTTAACTCTGGTTATGTTCAGTGGGGTAAATAGATCTTATATTAAAGCCAAGAGAGATGAACAACCATCTTTAGAACATATATCCAGCATCAATAATAAATTATAATAGAAGAGCAGAGATGAAATGGATGAAATATTGATGTAAAGCTAAACCAAGAATAATATATACCACTCTCCAAGCCTGGTTATGTTCGCAGAGGGGTAGATAGATTTTAATGCTGCTGGAACATTTCCAGAAAATGATGGGAGTACTAGTAAAGAAAAGAGAAGAAAATTAGTTCAAAACTCTGCAATCTCGAACGATAAAGAATCTTTGAAATGGTGGGAGCAATATACCTGGAGTCATGCCCAATTCTATCATCCTAGACAATATCTGTTTTTGTAACAACAACTGATTATCCAACCAATTTTGAGATAAAGGTCCACCCCACCTGCAACATAATACACAATGGTGCAATCATCTGCAAAAAATATATAATCAAACTGCAACTGACAAACATAAGGAAGTTAATCAGTAAAACCCAAACTAAATAATTGACAGCACAGGACATCAAAGTATGAAATGCAAAGCATAAGCTTTCCTTTATCATTATTTCATTTGTAAATGGATATCTTCAGTGAAAACCACAGAACTAAAGTTCAACAATTATACGCTTTTTATCTGTCGCTCCTTCTGTTTCAAACTAAATTAGAAGTACTTTCCATTATGTTACACTTGCATGACGTGTATATAGTTTGGGGAGAAGATTCTACTCTAATAGAAGTTAATAGATATCGTAGGAGGTTTCTACATTGAGGTGTATGGTTATGTAGAAATGTATTTGCTACGTCTGAACAATGACACAATTATCACTCAAAAAACTGTTGGATAAAATGAAGGCGTGTACCACAATCTGGCTGGTTATTATTTGAAGGTTACAGGAGAGTAGTCTTCAGAGAATCCAATCATTCATCACCACGAAGACAATCAACAGCACTTAGCCAACCATAAAAAATGTGCATCATTAACCTTAACTGATACTGACCCAAGGTAATAGAGGTTGAAATATACTTTTCACTGTAGTTTCATTTGTTCATGTAAACTAGAATATTGGTTGGTTTGCCTTCTTTTTTTCCTTTAAACGGTGAGAAATCAATTGGTAAGTCAACCAACAAGTAGAAAAAAAAAAAATTACACGCAGCATTAGATGTATGTTTACATTAGTATGCTCACCCATGTAAGTTTCCCATGCGAGCCCAGGCAAGAAAGGCAGGTCCACCAAAGAAATTATTCAAATCATTTGCTGCAATATTAAAATCCTGCATCAAACAAGAAAGCCAAAAGTGCAGAGTCACATATTCTTATCTAAAGAACACAAGCAAACAAGTCATCATTATCAACAATAGACATCAGATCTACCAGTCCAGTCAAAATCGAAATAAAAAATGTACAGAGGCTGATCCAGTGAAGTTGAGAATACAAATGCCCACTGAGGCAATACTGAAACACTAGAGGATATGCTCAGACCAAAAGGATTTATCTATATCAAAGTACTAGTGTAATTGATATCACTTCTTTGCAGTCTTGCAAACTCGATATATGTTAGAATCAATTTTTTCTTCATCCAGTGGAAGATTTCAAATAAATAATCAGACATTTCTCCCAACCTATGGATCAAGTCTCACATAAAAACCAGGTAATACAAAAATAAGATAGCAAAAGTATTAACGGAATGTCAAACAACCATATTCAACTACCACAGAATGTGAAAAAAAAAAAATATGACGTTAGCAAGTGATAAATGTTCAGCACAAGGAGTTGAATGGTGAAAGAAAACTTCATCTTCAGATTACTCAATAACCATAGTCCTGGTTAATGTTTCCAGTCTGTATAAATGCTGTTGCAATTAATTATAACAAATACTACGATATAGATAAACTAACAGTATGAACTTCTGACGAACAAGGAACTCAGTAAATTACATACTGCAAAAACTTTTTGCCATATGGCTTCCTGCCCAGTAAATGCTAGAGGTAAGTTAATTCCTTGAAGCGCCATCCAATCTATCTCTTTTTCCCATCTTTCCCAGTCCCACCAAACAAAGGAGTCTGCAAAGGAAACATAGAAGGAGAAGCAGCATTAGTGCAACCATGTTGGAATCATAATTGAGTCAAAACACCAGCTAATCCTAAGTCATCTTTATTATTTTAAAGTACCAGAGTATTTAGTATTAAATAACTACTAAGTTCCTATGAATGCAGCAATGTGCATTTGTTAAATTAACAACCACCCTGCTTCATAATCTTCTCTTTGTTGGTTGCATATTTTTCCACAGATCATGGTTATCTCCATTGTCCACCTGAAATCTGTCTAAAGCTTTCTTGTTTATTTTGACTTCTTTTTCTAGCTTCCTTCAAGAGTAGCTAATCTTGGAAGCAGCACTGAGATTATTCTCAAAACTGTTTATGGATTTCAAAATTTTTACAAGGCAAAAAACCATTCGACTATTTAAACAGCATTGTGAAACGGCACTTTTCTTTAATGAGCTTTAGAACGGCTGAAGCATAGGGGAAAAAACCGACATAAAAGCATGCCACTAAGTAGATTATCTGTCTCAGTAAAGGCACTTCAAATCTCAAAGTTGTTTGTACATGCTTTTCTAGCTTAACATCCTGACATCTCGAATGATAGTCATTTCAGTTGCTCGTACCACTGGGACAAGGTTATTATAGTAATACATGGCTATCATTTATCTTCTTCAAAGAGACATAAATATTGCAGTGAAAAGGCAGAACACTTGAAACCTTGAGGAAAAGATTAAAATAAACACATTTTTCCATTGCCAATGAAGCATGCTTCAAATGACATCAAGCTTAGAAAGCACACGTAGAAATTAAGAAGAAAATAAGTGGACTGATTTCCTTCATATATTGATACATGTTCAAGATATAAGGACGAATATGGTAACTAGATCAACCATACAGCTCTACATGTATCTAATTAAAGGAAAATACATAGGAAAAGAAATATTTAAACTTATTCCAGCTAACAGGTCATTCAGTTCAACCTATTCTCTTTATTAACCCTTTATATAACACAATTTAGCAGAACGAATTTGTAATAGTATAGCCCAAAGTACAATTATGGTTGTGGTAGCAATATTTACCCAAAGAAGGGTAAGCAAACAGCATTATCGCCCAAAGTATAAATGTGCAATGGCAGTAATATCTCGCCAACAAAAAGCAAGAAAGCAGGGAAACCATGGTACTTACAGCTGGAAGTTACTACATTCTGGTAATAATTCCATGGCACGGAACGTGGAATCATCACCCCTTCATCACTTACAGGAGGTAGCAATCCTGGCTTAGGAACTGAAGCTAACTGAAGGCCACCTGTCTTTTCCCATGAAACATGGGCATAGCACCAATACTTTAGATACCAATGTAGACCTGCTGTAATTTCAGTTGCGGTGGTTCCTTGAATTCTGCCATAGGAAAGAAAAAAGTTCCATTACGAAAATGAAGAGTAAATCCAAGTCCCTTAATATTTACTATTCACTCATTTCATCAATAATACATGATAAACAAGTGAAAATAGGTCTTCTAAGAGACCAGACAGTAGCTAAATAGATAGCTTCAAGCTTCTGAAACCTCTTTGTGAAGACCAAAATGTCAGTGGACTCAGAAGAAAACACAAGAGATTTGGGTCTATAAGCCATTGGTATATGGATCTAAAAGCTTTAAAATGTTTTTCAGGTATGGAGAGGGGAATCCCTTAGGAAACATAGCTTGTGAAGGTTAAAAGGAACCACTGAAAGGACAAAAGAAGCAAGAACTACATCAGAAATCTCATGCTTTCATTTTACGTAGTTTTAGAAGCATCAAGATGGTATTGTTTCATCTTAGCACAAAAAAAAAATACAAATGATTTACTTGAGATGTGTTAGGAAAATAATGTGCATAGAAATTAGACCAACATCGTCGAAGTAAAAGTTGCCTCATGCTATAAGCAAGAAAGTCACCGCCATAAAAATGTACCGATTGGTCATAAGGTTGGCCCCCCTCCCCTCAAAGAAACATTGAAGGCTTTCTTTATTGACACTTTAACTAGTAAAGCTAAACCAACATAATCCCACGCATAAAAAAAAAACAGGAGAGTTCACTGAATCCGTTGAAAATCTTATCGAGGGGAAAAAGGTGGAGTCAAAAGAATCCTCATTGAACCAGATTCACAAAAGGCTCACAGTATCTGAGGAGACTTTCTGCTTGTAGGCTTGTAATTGATTAACCGGAAGCAGCTGCGACCACCACAACTATCCTAATATTTGCACCAGGAAGCAGAAATAAATTTTATATATTAGAAAAGCAGCACAGCCAGTATTCAGAAAGATAGCAAACATAAAAGTGAATGTTCAGCACTTTATACATTTTGCGCTTCAAAAATTTACATGAAGTTCATCCTCAATAGCACCACCAAATACTGAAGTGTCACTGAAATACTGAAATACGAGGGTCAACCGTCCATTTGGTGATTCCCTTTTTCTAAACCCTAAAGACTTTCATTTTGGAAAAGTCATTTCTTTATCAATCTATGTAGCTTTCCCATTTTGAAAGTTACATTTCTTCATCAGAATTGATTCAAAAACGCATCATAAAAATCGCTTGCCACATTGAAGCAAGTCCTATTTTTTGGGGGGATAAAGAAGCTGTTTACACTTGACTGCACGCATTCTATTCAGTAAGCCAAACTAAAAACATACAATATCTTTTTCCGTTGCTGAGAGGATTGAATGAAGGCAGAACTCAAGGCCAACAGAAACTCAATATGAGGAATTATGTTGGGTATTTGTACTGTTGTTTACTTTTTTTCCCACGTATAACTGGACCTCTATAGATTTCTACCATTACAGACTAGAGAGAAATACTTCTGAAACTAAGAATAATTCATATTGATTCAGTTCAGTTGAAAGATTTAGCAGAAAACCGACTATATTCACTTCCTTCCACTCCAAACCTTTCACAATAGCTAACGACAAAAGGAAAAAAGAGCATATTGAATAAATCAACCTTTGCAAGCAAATTACGAATTGAGTAATTCAATTAACGCATAATGGAAAATTCCCTGAACTGCCAACAAAGTGAATAGTAGCATACCTTGGAGACAATCTGAAATTCAAAACTAGACAAATGGGTTGGAAGCAATCTCTGAAGTACACCCCTTGCTGCAGCTTCTTGAACTGATGAATTTGGTCTTTTAAAATCCAAATGGTTCATCAACGACTCTATAGCTCCTGATTCTTGAATTAAAAATGCTGAAGCTATTGGCAAACACAATAGGAATGGTAGAATTAATAGCAGTAGAATGAACTTTGAGTTCTGCATTATTTGGAGCAGCGGGTCTGCTTTTTTTCTTTTTTTCTTGTGCTGAATGCTGAGATTATGAATGATGATGGGAATTTATACTGGACTTGTATCATTTAGTTGGTGACTGATGAATGAAGGTGATGATCAATTTATTTTCCACAGGCGGAGAAAAGTCCAAAACGGCTCTGGAGGTTTTTCCTGTCCTTTTCTTGCCATTCATATGTTTGTGTGCGTGGATTAGTCTTTTTTTTTTTTTTTTTTTTTAACTTAACTTTGATAAATTGACGAACTTGTTATTTCTATAACTAAATTGTTATTTATATCACAAAAAAATTAAAATAATTATAAAATGATGAAAAAGACCTGATGAAGGAAAAATGTAGAAAATGGCTAAGTAAATATCGAAAACGCAACTAAAATGCATTTTCTCCATTTACACAAACGCAAAGAATAAAGTTTTTTACCTGTAAAATTTAATACCGGTGACGTTTTAATACAACAAAAATGTTAAAATTCTCCGATAATGACAACAAAAAAGTATCACTTTAACGTTTCATGTTTAACAAAAAGGTCAAATTTGAGCGTTTCAACCCTGGTTAGCTCGTTAAAATAGTGTATTTCCACTGTGGCTCGCTCGTTAAAATGTCGCATTTTTGTACGAGTACTTGGCCAATTTCTCAGGTGTTATGGGACGTAGCTGAACGTAACGGGACGTAGCTGGACGTAGCTGGACGTAGTGGGACATATCTGGACGTATCTGGACGTGGTGATAGTTGTTTTGGACGTAGCGAGACGTGGTAGACTATGTTCTGTGAAAAATTCAGCTAAAATTCACACTCATGGATATAGACATTTCTGGACGTGGTGCTAGTTGTTCTGAGACGTTATGGACTGTCCTTGTGAAAAAAAATCAGCTTAAATTCACATGAATGGATGTAGACGTTTCTGAATGTGGTTCTAGTTATTTTTTATGTAGTGCTAGTTGTTCTGAGACATGGTGCATTGTCTTTGAAAAAGAATCAGGTTAAATTCACATGTACCGTGGGTGCAGTATATATATGTCACATAACAATCTACATCCTAGCCATCACGCAGTGCAGTCCAAACATTAAACATAGCTTCCAAATTTCTTGGCCAATCTCCCACACTTTCAGCATGACGCTGATGTTGCCAAACAAAGCTCAACGGTGGGATAGGGCACTCATCCACCACATCTACACGTACGTAATGGTTCCCATTTACATGGGCAAGCTCTATCACCATTTCAGGTTGTGCGTCGCCACCTGAGGCATACAAAGGTAATATAGAATAATTTCCATCGTGACGAGTTCTACACAGATGTATTACCAGTGCATTTACATAAGTGGCGAGCGGGAACAAATCGGTAGGTGTAGTCATCCAATCCTGCTCACCACAGTCTGTGCCTTCAAAACTTACTCGCCTAAGTACCATAGCCATGTGATCACCATCAGGGGGCCTCAACTCCAAATATTGGAATACACCTCGATACCTGTCCGGATGGCTCGTAATCTCTCCACTCAATGCTCTCCGAGCCAATTTCTAATATTTCTCGTAGCCAAAAAGATAAGTAGAAATGACTCAGAAACCACAATGACCATCCCCACTGACATCTGACCAGCCTGTACAGTGAGGCTGAAAAAATTCTGACACACAATGAACATCTCGCCATCCTGTATGTAAATATACACATAAATTAAAACTAAACACTTTAAATATTCAATTATACAAAAATACAGTCAAAATTACATATGTAATAGTATAAACGCAACACTTTAACCATTCTCATACAAAAAAACACAATGTATTTTAAATTACAATTATTTCTACAAAAAACGCAGCACATTAACGATTCTTACAAAAAAAAACGCAACATATTTTACATTATTCATAAAGAAAACGCATTTCTTTAATGATTTAATATACAATAAACGCAACAAGATTTAGTTTCTTCTATACAAAAACGTAAACATTCATGATTTCAGTACCTGAAAACGCATCACGTTTGAAATAATAAATATAAAAAATGCATCTTTTTTTTTTAATAATACATATAAAAAATGCAGCACTTTTTATATGATACATATAAAAAATGCAATACTTTTTACAAAATAGCAGTATAAAACGCAGCATAAAAACGAGCGAGCCATGGCGAAATAGCTAAAGTATAGCATTTAAACAACTTGCACCACGTCTCAGAACAACTAGCACCATATCAAAAACAACAAGCACCAGGTCCAGAAACGTCTACATCAACGTGTGTGAATTTAAACATAATTTTTTCACAAAGACAGTCCATCACGTCTCAGAACAACTAGCACTACGTCAAAAACAAATAGCACCACGTCCAGAAACGTCTACATCCATGCGTGTGAATTTTAGCTGAATTTTTCACAGAACATAGTTTACCACGTCTCGATACGTCAAAAACAACTAGCACCATGTCCAGAAACGTCTATATCCATGTGTGTGAATTTTAGCTGAATTTTTCACAGAACATAGTCTACCACGTCTCGCTACTTCAAAAACAACTAGCACCACGTCCAGAAACGTCTACATCCATGCGTGTGAATTTTAGCTAAATTTTTCACAAAACATAGTCTACCACGTATCGATACGTCATTAAAAACAACTAGCACCACGTCCAGAAATGTCTACATCCATGCGTGTGAATTTTAGCTAAATTTTTCACAGAACATAGTCTACCACGTCTCGCTACGTCCAAAACAACTATCACCACGTCCAGATACGTCCCGCTATGTCCAGCTACGTCCAATAACACATGAGAAATTGGCCAAGTACTTGTACAAAAATGCGACATTTTAACGAGCGAGCCATGGTGGAAACACACGATTTTAATGAGCGAGCCATTGTGGAAACACACCATTTTAACGAGCGAACCAAGGTTTAAACGTTTCAGTTTGACGTTTTTGTTAAACATGAAACGTTAAAGTGATACGCTTTTAGTTGTCATTATAGGAGAATTTTAACGTTTTTGTTGTATTAAAACGTCATCGGTATTAAATTTTACAGGTCAGAAACGTTATTCTCTACGTTTGTGTAAATGGAGAAAACGCATTTTAGTTGCGTTTTTTACATTTACTTTGCCATTTTCTACCTTTTTCCTTCAAAATGCCCTTTTCGTCATTTCATAATTATTTTAATTTTCATGTGCGATACAAATAGCATTTTAATTATACAAATAGCAATCCATAATTAAATATTATTGAATTGTCTTTCACTTGGTAAATTAATGTTATTATTATTTATTTATTTGATAAATTAATAATAATTATCACTTTTCACTTTCCTCTCTTAGATCGCAGTTGTAACGACAATAAGAGTTGATCTTCCTCACTTAGAATCATGATATATGAGTTTGTATCATGTCGAAGATACTTTCGAGCACGGAATCCCTAAATTCGAGTCACATCGGGAGTATATTACTTAGATTATTAGGTTTTTAACATTCTCTCTTTGTACAAAAAAAAAAAAAAAAAAAAAAGTACTTGTAACAAATCATTTGAATCATCATGTACTTGGCAAATTATATCATAGTCTCATAAGGACATGGAGGAACATGTTTCTACTTAATTTACTGTATTAAAATATAACCACTTCTAATGTTCTCCCCTAATTGCCTACTATTCCCTCTATAATCAATCACTCTCCCTCATTTATACATAGAACAACCAGCAATATAGTCCTAAACTATCATATAAGCATTGCATATACTTTATCTTCAATTTTACGAACGAAAATACTATAAGAATCAAAATTATTTAGGTCCCATTTGGACAAGCATTTTTAAAAAATTTTAAGCATTTTAAAAGTTTAAAAAAATTTATAAAATATGTTTGGACAAAAATTTGTGTTATTTTTAAATTTTATTTTATAAAAATAGCTTATAACTACACTTATTGAAAAACATGTGAAGGGTGTTTTAAAAAAAAAAAAAATCGCGGGTCAAATCTAGGTTATAACATAAACGGGTCACTTTCTCCATTTCTCACAGCTTGAACGATTCTCTCCGCCCCCTTCCTCCGCCGCAGGAGTCCTCCCCATCTTCTCTCCGATCTCCTTCCCGCCGCCGATCATTCTCCGGCCTAGGTGTGTAAACGAGCCGAGCTGAGCTTAGCAAAGTTCGAGTTCAGCTCGCCTTAAAATGGCTAGGTTCAAGTTCGAGATCGAGTTCGATCGAGTTTATTTTTTGAAGTTCAAACTCGAACTCAAGAAATATCATTAAGCTTGAACTTGGCTCGTGAGCTCGATAACTCACGAGCCGAAGTTGATTTGAGCTTGACAAACTAGAAGTATAAAGGAAAAAAATAAAAATTTTAAAAATATTATAAATATTTATTATTATAAAATAAATAAAATATATATAATATATAAACTCGTTAAGCTCGATAAATCTATCGAACAGGCTCAACCTCATTACCTTAATGAGTTGACTTCGAGCTTGAGCCAAGCTTTGACCAAACTCATTCGCAAATAGCTTCGGGCGGCTTCGAGCGACTTAGTTCATTTGCACCGGCTCGACGATCTCCCTCATCTCTCCCTCCTCCATCCGGATTTGAATAAGAAGAAGAAAACCTCACGATCCCCCTCCTATCTCGAAACTCTTGTCGATCGAGGGCAGGAGAAGAAGAAGAATAGCATATTATAAATAACTAACAATAATTCACTTGAGCAATTCTCATGATTTGGCCACAAAAAAATTACAGCAAGAAATAGACAAATAAGCACAAACACACACAGACAGAGGTAAGATACACTGCATCAAGAAATTTGGCCCGAACAAAAATAAAATCCAGATTCCACAGTTATTTCTATCCAAATCAAACCAATTCCAAAAGAAGAAAATGAAAGAGGCCAATGTGCCAATTATTTAACAGAATAAGAAAAAGCTACCACAAATAAGATAGAAGCGTAAATTGTTGGAGGGATGATCCAGTGTGACACTTAGGTCACTGAACAAAGAAATGACATGCGAGGTGGTGGTGGATCGATTCAACCGGCAGCGAGAGAGGTTCGGCCTGGTAAGAGAGAGGGAGAAAGCAAATGGAAAGGGAAACTTATGGGTTTTGTTCTAGAGGTGGAGGGGAGCGATCAAGATGATGCCGGAGAAGGCTGATTCGCGGCGACTTGTGGCGGGATGAGGGCTGACTGGTGGGGAGAGAGAAAATGCACCAAAATATAGAAACAATGATTGGGTTTTGTTCTATAGAAGGAAGGGGTTCTTTTCGTGAGGTTGTGAGACCGAGAGGGAGGCCGGACGGCCGACAGAAGCGGCGGCCGAGGGAAGAGCTTGGTCCGGCGAGGGGAGAGGAAGGAGGAGGGTGGCGGCTGTTTTGAGTGAGGGAGAAAAGAGAAGGAATAGAGTTAGGGTTTGAGGTTAAGGGAGTTTTTATATGTTATATTATTAACCCTTTATGTCCTTTAAATTCTTAGGTTACCTCTCTGACTCCTTCAATTAGATCCAACTGTGCATAGTTAATTAGCCCAACTCTATCCACTTAAGTCCACTTATTCAACAATAATTTCCTTTAAATCCTCCCCCCCCCCCCCCCCTAAAATTTCAACAATAATAGTTAAGTCCACTATTATTCATTTTAAATCTAACTTATCTTCCCCATTTATGACTTCATGTCCGTTAAACTTGATGAAAAATCCTCTAACTTGTCTAAGATGTTACAGCGGCTGAGTTCAAAAAGGGCGTCTAGTCGTAAAGAATACCAGGGAGGGAGATGACGACCATTTTGTGAAAGGGAGGAAGGAAGAAGGTAGGTTGATGAAGAAGGGAGTATTTAAACCTTAGGTTATTTACAGCCTAACTCCCTTAATTTTTGTTCTACCCATCTTGCATCTATTTTTTTTTATTTTTTTTCAATTGAGTCCAATTGAATCAATTGATATTATTCCTTATCAATTTGTAATGCAAAAATATTGAAATCAATAGTAATTTTAAAAGAAATTAAAGGAAAAAAATTTTAAAAGTAAAAATCAAAATATTTTTAATTGATTTTACTTATAAATGTATTTTTATATAATGTTTGTCCAAACACTTTTTTAATTATTTTTAACTATAAAATTAATTTTTTAAAATAGTTGTCCAAACACATATGTATTCCTTTACAAGAATTTAAAATATGTTACTAAGTTTTAATCAGAAAAAATCGAAATAAGTTGTAACAAGATAGGAATGATTAAGAATAGTTTACACTATTCGAGATATTACAATTTTCGAGTTAAAGCCAATCTCCTCTTAAACTCATCAGCTGAGAATTGCTATAGGTGTAAAATGGGCAGATTGAATTATAAATGAGCTGGGTTAAAAAAAAATCAATCATGATCCAACTCAACCAATTAGTTTATGGGTCGAGATGAATTAAATGATCTGCGAATTGAGTTGACTCGTGACTCAACTCGCGAGTCAAATCTCTAACCCAACGGACTGTCCGGTGATTCACCTCTCTTTTTTTTATATAGATTTATTCATGTGTACTAGTTCAATCAGTTTCGAAATGGGTTGACACGTTTCATACATTTTGAATTTTGTTCCCTTTTGCAATGCAAATTTATCATTTACATGATTGTTACAATCACGACAACCTTCTTTAAAATTAGCCGAGACGTTTTGAATTGAGTCGAATCGTTTTGAACTGAGTCAACCCGCATATTATTTTTTTTCTCCCTAGGAGTATAGAGAATAAATTAGTTAAAATTAGGAAATAGTTTGTAATTCTAGAAGTTGAGAAGTCTATATATGTACCTTTGATATTATGAAGATTATATGTACATTTGTGAAGTCAAAATGCTAAATTATTGTAATTAACCGAAGCTGGGCTGATTTGTCTTATTTGTGACCCACAAATTAAATCCGCTCCAACATTGAAATCCATTAATGAATTGCAATTTGTATAACAAATTTAATATTTGTATAATAAAAAATACTCAAACTAACTTGGAAAATAAAAATAGCAATTTTTTTGTGTAAAATAGGTCAAAAAGCTCGTTGAATTTACTATGCAAAGGTGAAAAAACGCTAAACAAAAATGAAAACGAACGACAAAAATGCTAAAGTGTAAACAAAAACCGTGGGACGAACAGTAAAGCGTAACGTTATGATACACCTTTAATGCTACAACGTGACGTTTGACACAAACTCGCTCGCTAAAACGTAGCGATAGAGGATCACAAAAATGCTAAAGTGTAGCGAGAAAATCATGGCTCGCTCATTTAAATGTAGCGTTGAGGATGTTATGGGTTAAAAAATCAAAAAGTAACAAAAACGCCGCACATTTCACATCTTGCCCAAATCAAATGCAAAAACCCTAAAAAAAACAAAAACGCGAAATTTTTGAAAGAATCCGGCCGAAATTAGCGAAATGGACGCGGGAGGTGGTGAATCTTCGCGAGGTCATGGTGCTGGCAAATGGCCAATGTTTGTTCGGGTAAAAATTCCTTCAACTTGTTTATTTCTTGTCAAATTAATATCGCACGGTTAAAAACGCCATGATTTGTTATGTTTTGGTGTATAAACATTGCTGTTTAGTGTTCGGTAGATAGAAAACGCTAATTGGTGACGTTGTGATGCAGGTGAAACGCTACTCCATAGCGGGTTGGCCTTGGTCAAACGGAAATATGATACGTTCTGGAGGTATCGAAACGCTAAAGGGTAGGGTTTTGGTTCGAAATAAACGCCGATCGGTCGTGTTGTTTTAAAGCAAAAAAGCTGTCGATCGGCATTTTTAGTCATTAACACCGGTGATCTGAAGCGTTTGACTATCAGTCAAACGTTGATGTGTAGCGTTTGATTGATAGTCAAACGTATGCATTTAGAGTTTGACTCACAGTAAAACGCTAAATGACTTCGTTTGACTACCAGTCAAACGCTACACATCAATGTTTGACTGATAGCCAGACGTTTCGTTGTGACATTTGACTTACAGTCAAACATGATTTTGAAGCGTTTGACCATCAGTCAAATGCATATATGTCACGTTTTATGTGTATTTTAAGTTTTAATTTAATATAAAATGTTTGTGTATTAATTTGTGAGATATAAATATTTTTCAGGGTGGCGGTAAGGTAAAACTGCGTGCTCCTCCCACTGAGGATAGAGTATACGAACCCCTCTACAAATGGTGCAAATTATATTATATACATCTTGTATCATCATGGATGATATAGTGAGACCACTCGCGACTCGCTTCGCTTGAGCGTGTACGAAACTAAATATTTAGGTTGTGTTTGATGTGCGGAAATAGGAATAGATAATTGGTAAATAATTCTAATTGTTATTTTTTTGTGAGTAAAGCAAAGGTAAAAACAATTAAATTAATACTAGAAATATATGTTAATCCACTTAAAGTAATTAATTACTTATTACGATAATCTTGTTCTATATAATTATCTTTTAAGACAAAATCAAATAAGTCAAAGTAATTACTTATTACGATAATCTTGTTCTATATAATTATCTTTTAAGACAAAATCAAATAAGTCAAAGTAATCTCATTCCTTTAATGAGTCCACCAAACAAGTAAAAAACAATCAAATTACTTTAATGAATATTCGATTAATCAAATGTCGATTGCTTCATTTTGATTCCCGCGTCTCAAACTTAGCACAAAATAAATGCAGTGAAAAAAAATATATTGCATGTTTTTAAACAACCACTCCATGTTCTTGATAAATAAGGGAGTTGCCAATAAGTGGGTTACAACTCTCTTATCAATATATCCATTTTTTAAAATCACTATTATGTTAAATTAATTTTTTTGAGTTAAAAATTAATAAATGAATATGTTGGTGGGTGAATATATTAATAGGTCAATAAATGGATATTCAATTTATAAAAAATGAATATTTGTAGGTATGAACTTATGATATTAGTATTGTTGATTTAAATTTTTTTTCTTCTTCATTCTTGAAAATTAAAAAAATACCTACTCATAATTTTTTTTGAAATTAAATAACTCTTAAATAGTTTATAAATAGTTAGGTGATTTTATTCAGGGTTAATATAAAAAATCTCTCTAAAATTTACTTATAAATCAAATGTCCGTATGACTTTTAGTAAATATCAAAAACCCCTCTTCGACTAACTAAATTTGACAAAATGACTTAAAAACTTATACAAATTTTAGTAAAAAAAAAGTTAAAAATAAAAATATATAAAATTATATTTTTGTCCCTTGCATAAAAAAGTCTGCCTCTAATAAAACCTTTTTCAACAATTCATCAAATACATAGTGAGCGATGAACATGAGGAATTCAGTTCTTCATTTTCCATTATGTTCTTCCTCTACTTCTGAGCACTCTTGCTCAGCCATGGCTTAGCAGCCCATCCTAGGAAATTATTTTCCAGGCACCTTTTACACCATCAACATCAAGAAGGTCCAACTCCCAGTCAACAACACCAACGCTGCCATCTTCAAATTCAAAACCCAAAAGATATCAGAAAAATAAAAATGTCAATTTTTTCAAATCAATAAAAAGAGATTGTAAAAAAAACAGAGGGAGACATGCCCGAGAAGCAGCAAGACCTTCTTCTTCAAAATGAAGGCTTCCCAACAAACAAGCTGGATAACAAGACCAGCACCATGCTTCTTTACGTCTCCTTCTTGTTAATTTTAACATGATAAGAACATCGTAACAATCATGCCAATTAGAATCTTGAATATAATAATAACCACATAGATAAAGCATATAAAACATACCTTAATGCGGAATTCGTCATAAGATAAAACATCACCATATATACAAGAAAACCAGATCTGCAGTAGGATCACAATAATCCCTATAAACTAGTTTCTCCACATTGACCCTCTTAAGCGGTAGATAGCCAGATGGAGAGGCAACTTTATTCTACCCACACATAATATTGTGTTGTCTGACAGCTTCTGCCAGGAGGCAGAAAGTGCCGACGAGACCCGAGGTGGAGTTGGGGGTGGAGTTGAAGGTGGAGGTGGAAGTGGATGTGGAGGTCGGGGTGGAGGACGAGGTGGAGGCGAGTCATCGTTCCATTTGAGTGACGACGACGATGATGATACTACTGATGAGGATTCTCGGGTGGAGAAGGAGGAGTAGCAGCAGCATCCGAGGGATGAGCATCATCCGATGGAGGGAAGCAGTATCAGGGGGATGCAGGTACACGCTCTAATACGATAAATTAAGTTAATTATTTGTTAATTTTATTTATTTATTTAATTAATTATATCGTTATGTAATTGATTTAATTATTTAACTGAATTATTTGTTTAGTTATTTGTTAACTTATTTAATTAGTTAATCTATGTTTTATTTGTTTATTTAGTTAATTAGTTACTTTATGAATATTTGTTTATTTATTTGTTAACTTGTTTAATTTGTTTAATTATGTTTAATTTGTTTATATATTTATTTATTTAATTAATTAGTTACTTTATGAATATTTTGTTTATTTATTTCTTAACTTGTTTAATTTGTTAATTTATGTTTTATTTGTTTATTTATTTGTTTATTTAATTAATTAGTTAATTTATGAATATTTTGTTTATTTATTTTTTTACTTGTTTAATTTCTTAAATTATGTTTTGTTTGTTTGTTTATTTATTTGTTTATTTATTTAATTAGTTACTTTATGAATATTTTGTTTATTTATTTGTTAACTTGTTTAATTTGTTAAATTATGTTTAATTTGTTTATATATTTGTTTATTTATTTAATTAGTTACTTTATGAATATTTTTTTATTTATTTGTTAACTTGTTTAATTTGTTAAACTATGTTTTATTTGTTTATTTATTTAATTAGTTACTTTATGAATATTTTGTTTATTTATTTGTTTATTTAGTTAATTAGTTAATTTATTTAATTATTATATTTGTTAAATATAGCAAATCCTAAAAAGCGCAAGAAGTGAGACAAGAGTTGGTTGGTCACAACCCTTTTGAGGGTGGCCGTATAGATGCGACCGTTATTCCTAGTTCTTAGGGCATGTCGTATCGAGGTACGTGGAGAAGGGTACTAGTATTATGTGCCATAATAGGGGTAGCATGTACGATTCGCTGGTTAGATGGGTGCGAGATATGTCACCCCTTAAGACCAGACATACTCAGTCTGACAGGGCTGTGACACATTCCTAGCATTTTGTCCAGGCACATAGACGGGCCTTTGATTTGCGCATTTCTAGAGAGGTGGCATCCGGACATCAATTCCCTCCACTTACTGTTCGGCGAGATGACCATCCTGCTCCACAACGTGTGGGAGATTTTGCGTATCCCGGTAGATGGTCGGTTGATCACTCAGCCCACCGATACTACTACCGTTATTTTCTTCTGTAGAGATTTGCTCGAGATACCTCTGGATCAGCACATCGATAAGGAGTTATACGAAAATGGGGCGTTCTCGACAGAGAGAGTGATAGAGATGTGTAGGGGGCGACCGAGACCCGATTCAGATGTGACAGCCTTTTTGTGAACTACTATTGAAAGTTGTCTGTTTACAGACAAGAGTTCCAATAAGTTTATGCCAAGACCTGTCTTGGAGATTAGAGGTGGGATGGCGTAGGTGGGGCAGCATGCATGGGGCACGGTGATGCTAGCGTATATATACAGACATTTAGGTGCTGCTAGTAGGCATGACACGTCTAGCGTTGTGGGATGCTTGATGTTGCTACAGATCTGGATATACGAGCATTTTCCTTCCTTTAGGAGTAATGCCAGGCCGTTGCCAACGCACCTCGATCGGCTGAGAGCGAGTAGGTGGACCGTCGATGCCCCCTACAATAAAGAGGATCGGTTGACCGCTCTTCGAGAGTCACTGGATGCCTTGACGCAGGATGATGTAAGTAAATGTTATTATTAATAAAATTTATATCTATATGTCATGGTTAAACTTATGAAATGTAATTTTAAATGTAATTGCTAATTTATGTTTTATAGGTTACATGGATGCCTTATGGTCGTGATGCAGTCACGCGGACTCTGAGGACCTAATACCGTGGTCTTATTGCTTATCGGGATGACATTGAGCCATATATGCCAAACAAGTGTGCGCGCCAGCTTGGCTACATTTAGTGGATCCTGCGAGCATTCATTCCGGCCACGAAGGGTACTTACAAGGGGTACGTTGGTACGGGGTATGTGGTGCATCACCCACGGTTATACGCGAAGACGGATTGGGATGCATACCCGTCGACTGGTGCATTATTTTTTATGCACCGGCCACAGACCGGTCATGGCCTCAGATATAGTGCGTGTGTGGATGACTATCTAGATTTGTTTAGGGCCCACTCTCATCCATACGTATTAGGCCCCCCTCCAGAGCAGGCAGTGCCAGTTATACCACGACGGTCAGCCTCAGAATATGTAAGTATTTATTACAAATTTTAAATATTGTTTATTATAATTTTGAAAAGCTAGTTTTCATTTCATTGTATAAATTTTTGTAGTGGGTTGGTGATGTGCTCGGGATTCAGAGACAGTTGCTCGATCAGTTGAGGGAGCGACCACCCGACCTTTATGCTGAGTACTTGGAGCGGATTGCAGAGCTGGAGCAGAGGTTTGACCGGGCAGATTGAGTGTGTATTTTGTATGTTACATACTTATGGCATGTACTTTATGGACTTATTGTATGTTGATTGTACTTTTCGCACTTATTTGATGTGTATTGGATTTGTTTAGACTTTTTTGATTTGTAATATACCTTATGTACCTTATGTACTTTTTTGATTTGGATTTGTACTTTTGATTGATATCTTTAAATTGTATTTTATTTTTTATGTTCTATGCATTTGTGGAGTGAAATATGTACTACATCGCCAATGCTACTTCAAAACTACAACAATTAGTGCACAACTTCAAACAATAGTCAAATTACAATAAGGGTAACCCAATAAAATCAATCATAAAAATTTCGCATAAAACTCAAATTACTATGATCACGACGATTAATCCATAGTCGAAACCTCATCCTCAAATTGTTGGGCCATCGACCGACGGTTGCATCATTGCAGTGATCTCGTCAAACAGTGTGCAACGGTGGGAGAGGGCAATCATCAACAACGTCTAAACGAACATAATGATTACCTTTCATGTGAGCAATCACTATCTGCCTTTCAGGTCGTGTCTCGCCCTCTCCTGCATCCAAAGGTAATATGGTATAATTCGCCATTGGTTAAGAACGGTTGAGATGGATTACCATGGCATTAGCATGCGTGGCAAAGGGATACAAGTCGGTTGTGTGACCATCCAATAGTCTTTAGTGCAACTTCTACCTTAAAAATGTAATCGCTTGAGCACCGCCCCCATACGATCACCATCAGCAGGCATCTCCTCCAAAGCTTCAAACAAACGTAGATACTGTTGGGATCGGAGGCATGATTTTCAAAAAAAATTTTACGCAGCGTATTCATGCAAATTTCAATTTTAGTGTTTTAATCCTATGTTCAAAACAAGTAAACCATACCCTTGAAGCGTAATTGGTAGCCGCGTCTGGATCCTAGATTGATGTTGGTCCAAACCTTCTGCTCCTGTTACGTTTGTCACACCAAAAATCCTTCCTTGAATGACTCTCTACTTTCAAGTACTGAAGTTCGCAGATCCGGTGCTAGCCATTTTTGCCTACGGAGAGAGTTTAGGATTTTGTGTATATTTTGCTTGTTCTGATTTTCTGATTGAAAATCATCATCCTCCTACTATAATATCCCTAGGATATTTGTAGAGTTGAGATTTCCAAAAAATCAGTATTGTAATTAATCAATTATTACTTAACTGATTTAATCATATTCCAAATCAGTATTATTACAAAATATTATTTTACTGATTCCAAATCAGTATTAAGTAATATTTACTGATTCCAAATCAGTATTAAGTAATATTTACTGATTCCAAATCAGTATTAAATAATACCTTAATGATTTGGGTTATACACCAAGCCCATGGATCAACCCATGACCCATGGATCAGGCTGATGGATCAAGAACCTCAATTGCAATTAGATCCATTGATTTATCAGCCCATCCCAATTGTTTTCAGGTAATTAATTAACTCTTAATTAATACCACAGAACTTTTCAATAATATTTAATTAAACCATTTAATTAAATCTTCTTTATTTAAGTATAATAATTATACTCATTGTAGGCAAGAATACTTATTCTGCATCATTGAACTTTCTTATGTGCGATCCTGTAGGCCCATTCTAAATTGGCAATGGATAACTCAATCTCATTGATTAATCCATAAGTCATTACTGGTCTCTAGCAAGACATAATGACTACCCAATTCAGAATGGAGGGTCAAATATTGATTCAACACAACCTTTCCGAGCAAACTACGTACGATCCTCTACATTGATATCTCGTTTAGCATAAGGCATGGAACCATCATCCTTATATATATTTAAACGTTACTTGATCTCTTAGTGACATTGAATTCATCAAGCAAATGATAACGCTTATCATTCCTTGGGCATGGCCATGCACTTTTCAGTTCACTATCAAGTGGCCAAGATATCATCTCTCACATAAGAGAGATTTGTAGTTCAATCACTTCACCTACATATCTTGGCGTGACTCATAGTCTACCCAATCATACCCGTACTTGGCAACCTGTTACGGTCCCGTTAGGCGTACATCAAAGCACACTACAATTCACCTAAGACAATGTAGTGATTTCTGTTATAAGGATCCTCGTACAAGTACTACTCAAAAGAATCACTCATGATCTAAAAGTCCATGGAGTCTTTCTTTTGGCGGATCGATTTCATGAAATTAAATATGCACAAGAATATAATTATCATGAAATTAACTCATTTGATAAATTATCAAACAGACGACAAATGTCTAAATTAGCCCTCAAAAGGGCATACACCAACAATCTCCCACTTGCCCTTTGAAGGGCTATGTCCTAAACATTTTAAGACCAAGCTCTATTACATGTCTCTCAAACTTTGACTGTGGTAGAACTTTTGTGAGAGGATCTTCTACATTGTCGTCTGATCCTATTTTGCACACTTTCATATCTCCTCGATCGATGATCTCTCGGATGAGGTGAAACCTTCAGAGTATGTGTTTGGTTTTCTGGTGTGACCGAGGCTCCTTAGCTTGTGCGATGACCCCGTTGTTATCGCAGAATAGTTCTATCGGATCTTGGATACTCGGTATCACTCCGATGTCTGATACGAACTTCCTCAACCAAACAGCTTCCTTTGCAGCATCTGATGCAGCAATGTACTCATATTCTGTTGTAGAGTAGGCTGTGGTATCTTACTTTGAGCTTTTCCAACTCACTGCACCGCCATTCAGGCTAAACACATAACCTGACTGTGACTTCATGTCATCTTGATCTGTTTGGAAAGCAGCATCAGCGTAACCTTGTACGACGAGCTGTTCTTGTCCTCCATACACTAGCATCAATCCTTTAGTTCTTCTTAAGTACTTTAGGATTGCTTTGACTGCAGTCCAATGAGCCATTCCTGGATCTTGTTGGTATCTGCTAGTCATGCTTAGTGCATGTGCGACATCCGGACGGGTGCACAACATGGCATACATGATAGATCCTATAGCCGAAACATATGGGACTCTACTCATTATTTCCCTCTTCTCTCTTATTGAAGGACCTTGGTTCTTCTTCAAGAGAAGACCATGTCTGAACGGTACCATACCATTCTTAGAGTTAGACATGTTGAATCTCTTCAATATTTTGTCTATGTACCCTTCTTGACTTAGTCCTAGAAGCCTCTTAGATATATCTCTATAGATTTTGATACCTAGTATCATTTCAGCTTCTCCTAAGTCTTTCACAGAAAATACACTCCCCAACCATTGTTTGATTTCTTTCAACATGGGGATATCATTTCCTATGAGTAGGATGTCTTCCATATATAGGACAAGGAAAACAATCTTGCTCCCACTAACCATTTTGTAAACACAAGACTCATCTTCGTTCTTGATAAATCTGTAACCTTTTATTTCCTCATCAAAACAAAGATTCCAACTTCGAGATGCTTGCTTTAGTCCATAGATGGACCTCTGAAGCTTACATACTCGATTAGGATGCTTTTGATCGATGTATCCTTTGGGTTGTTTCATATAAACATCCTCGAGTAGGTTTCCATTCAGGAAAGCCGTCTTAACATCCATCTGCCATACCTCATAGTCAAAATATGCTGCTATGGCAAGCATTATCGTAATGGACTTGAGCATCACGACAGGGGAGAAGGTTTCATCATAGTCAATACCATGAGTCTGTTTGAAACCTTTAGCCACTAGTCGTGCCTTGAAGATCCCGCTAGGTTTTAATTTGAAAATCCACTTGCAATCGACAACCTTTGCCTGAGCAGGAGGATCAATCAAAGTCCACACTTTATTGTCCCTCATGGATTGCATTTCAGATTCCATGGCTTGTAGCCAGTTATCTAAATCCGGACTTTCTAAAACCTGTTTGTAGTTCACGGCCACCAAGATCAAATCTTGATCGTCAGTCATGAGAAATCCGTATCTCTCGGGTTTTTGAGGAGATCTTCTAGGTTCTTGTGTTGTTAACTCAGTTTGCTCATCTTCATGAGTTACCATGTCAACTTCCATCTGAGTTTCTGTAGATCGTTCTACATTCTCTTGTGGTTCTTGAACTTCTCCGAGTTCTATTCTACTCCCACTGTCTTTCTTGTGCTGAAATTCTTTCTCTAAGAAAGTAACTCTTCGAGCAACGAACACTTTGTTCTCAGTTGGGTTGTAGAATTGATATCCTTCGATTTCCTTAGGATATCCCACAAATAGACATTTGTCAGTTTTAGGTTCAAGCTTATTACTTTGTAAACGTTTTACATGAGCTTGACAACCCCAAACTCGTAGATAGGACATATAGGGCTTCCGACCCATCCATATCTCATATGGAGTCTTATCTACTGCCTTAGATGGAATACGGTTTAATAAGTAGGCAGCAGAAAGGAGAGCATAACCCCAAAAGGACATAGGGAGAGTCGTTTGGCCCATCATTGATCGAATCATATCTAATAGGGTCCGATTTCTCCTTTCGGATGCACCATTCCATCGAGGTGTTCCCGGTAGAGTCACCTGTGAAATAATTCCACACTGTTTTAGATAGCCATTGAACTCATCACTTAGGTATTCACCTCATCGATCAGAGCGAATAACCTTAATCCTTCTATCCAACTGATTTTCAACTTCATTTTTAAACTCTTTGAACCTTTCAAAAGTTTCACTTTTATACCTCATTAAGTAGACATAACCATATCTACTATAGTCATCAGTAAAAGTCACGAAGTATTCAAATCCACCTCTGGCTTGTGTGCTCATTGGTCCACATACATCTGTATGTATTAGAGCCAATAGCTCACTTGTTCTTTCACCTTGCTTGTTGAAAGGACTTTTTGTCATTTTGCTTTGCAAGCAGGGTTCACAGGTATTATATGATTCAAAATCAAACAACCCAAGCACTCCATCCTTGTGAAGCTTTTGAACTCGCTTTTCATTTGCATGGCCTAATCGACAATGCCAAAGGTATGTTGGACTTAAATCATTTTTAGTTGATTTAGCTTTCTTTTCTATGTTATAGACTGGTTTTTCTTGGGTCAAATCCAAGACATACAGACCGTTACACATATTTGCAACTCCGTATAAAATATCATTTCGATATAAAGATAAGGAATTATTCTCAATAATAAATCGAAAACCTTTATTATCTAAACTAGAAACTAAAATAATATTTCTGCTCAAAGCATGTAATAATAACAATTTTCAGGTTCGATATTTAAACCAGAAGGTAAAGACAAAGTATAATCTCCAACTTCAACAGCAGCAACTCTTGCCCTGTTGCCCACTCGGACATCTACTTTACATTTCTTTGTCATCCTTATATTTCTGAGTCCCTGCACATTAGTACAAATGTGAGCCCCACAACCAGTATCTAATATCCATGAGGTGGACATAGAAAGATTAATTTCTATAACAAGGATACCTGAAACTGAAGGATTGCTTCGAAAAACTTTTTGCAGTCTCTATTCCAATGACCCTTCTGTTTGCAGAAGAGACATGTATCATCCTTTTTGGATTTTGTCTTAGCAGGAGGAGCTTGTGGTTGGGAAGCAGTCTTACTGCGAGCTTTCTTATTCTGCCCAACTGTGGCCTTGCCTTTAAACATCCTCTTCCCTTTACCTTTCTCTACTACCAACACTGGCGTTGCCTTCTTAAGGGTCTGCTCAGTGTTCTTTAACATGCCATGGAGCTCAGGAATGCTCCTATCCATGTTGTGCATATTGTAGTTCACCACAAAATCATTGTATTCATCAGGCAATGATGCCAAGATGATATCAATGGCCAATTCCCTAGGAAGGGTTGCATTCAATCGCTCTAGTGTATCAATGTACCCTTTCATCTTGATTAAATGCGTGCTAACTGACGAACCCTTCGCCATCTTGCAAGAAATTAAAGCTTTTATCGTAACGAACCTTTCGTTACAGGCTTGTTCACGGAACATCTCCGTTAGTGACTCGTAAATCCGGAAGGCTTCCGAATTCATGAACTGCTTTTGAAGCTCGCCCTCCATAAACGCGAGCATCAAGCAAGTCACATCATCAGAGTCACTTTTCAGCTTATCCCAGGCTCGTTGAACAGTTGCCAAAGCATTTTGTGGTGGTTCAGGTAAAGCGGTCTCTAAGATATGTAGCTTCCTTTCTTGCTTAAGAACTATTCTAAAGTTTCTTTCCCAATCTAAGAAGTTTGGTCCAACCAATTTATCCTTATCCAATATACTTCTTAGAGTAAAGTTTGAGATGACATTAGTGCTAGATGATGCCATTTCTACAAAGAATAAATGCAAAATATTAGAATGAGTTTTTGAAGAAAATGTTTTCCACAATAGCCAAAATTGAAATCCCAAACAATTTTGTGTTGGTGCTAGATTGTGGGCCAAAAATCCACAAAGAGTTAACCCCAGTCTTGCTTTGGCAAGTATCGTAGGGATCAGGCTCTTTTGGTAGGCAACGTTCAAATTACATTCCATGTAATCTAACACTTTCCAATTGCATACCATGCAACTTTTCAGTGATAGGATGAACATTCCAAATGTTTGACACCATCCTATCTTTGCAAAATTAATCCCTAGTCAACTTATCGGGTCAAGCTAAGATTAATTTTCCCAAGTCAAACAATCCCTCGAGGTATCACATCAATAAATACCCAAACAGTTTTTTCACATAGTGGTAGTGAGTAAAGTTGGGCACATATTATGTGACAACCTGCCGCACGAAGAAAACCTGAGACCCTTGGGCTCTTCAAGTCCACAGACGTTCGACGCTCTGGCGAGCCCCCAAGTATGGAAGCAATTTATAACTTAGGTTTTTAGGGATTTAGTTTGAGCGGCTTAACATGCATTTCGTTTTTCATCATTCACAAAATATAAATATAAAGCGAAAAATGCAATGAATTTGGGCTCTAGTCTATTACAAAGCTTTTGAAACTTTGTCTTCATTTGGGCCTCCAATATTGGGCTCCAACTTCATGACTCTGTCTTAGCTTGTTGGAATTTATTGGGCCTAATTTCTAATCTATTCTATTACAATAAATTTTAATTGGCTCGCAGGCCCCAAATTAAAACAAAATAAATAAAGCCCAATTCCTGCATGAAAAACACATAAAATGCAAGTGCTTCATACAAGTCCATTTTAATTAAGCCAATCAATTTTAAAAGATTGTGTAATTGAATATTTCCAAAAATATTCTATACCATTAAAATTGATCGTGTCATAATCAATTTTAATCAATCTTTCCTTTTTCTTGTTCAATCATTTGTGAAAAAAATGATGCATGAACATACCAAATATGTATGCAAATATTTAAACCATTTAAATAAATCATACCATATTTGAAAGCATAAATAAAGGAATAGAATTAATTATTCTATTTTGTTAGCTAATTATTCTAATCTTATTAAGATAATTAATTTAAAATAATTTTAAAATCTTAAAATCTAATTTTAACATTTTAAAACTAAAATCTGATAAGATTTGATTTAATATTCCAAAATCAAAATCTTAAAATCTTACCAAAATTGAAAAATCAGAAAATAATTTTTCCTTCAATTATGGGGCAGTTCGGTAATTTAAATAAAATTCTAGGCAATGTTTTGAGGAGGACTCAAAGTCCAGGGGCCATTCTACAATTTAAAACCATTTTAAAATTTAATGGCTATTTAGGGTTCAAGGGGCGGAGGGGCAGTTTAGTAATTTAAGCCCATTAGGGCATCTGCTCCCACCGCCTCTCTTTTTTACCCAATTAGGGTGTCATGGGGCGGCAGGGGTATTATGGTAAATTCAGCCCTAGGGCTTCACCCCCAGCCGCCGCCATCAACCTGCTTCCTCAAACCTCGTCGCCGGCTTCTTCGACTCCTGGCTCTGATCGTCTCTCCCGGCGCTGCAACTTGCATCGCAGGTCTCCAACTCGTCGACCAGAACAGTTCTTGTAACGATCGGAACTAAACCCGGCAACAATCGCGACCATAAACCGCGGTTCCAGAACTAAATCTGTTCCGGCGAGGTTTGGAACAAAACCCAGTTTTCGGCGAAACCAAAACAAGCTGAAAATACTTTGTTCATAAACCCAGAAAATAAAAACCAACGAGCCCAGCAAAACATGTGGCTTCCTAAACCCAGATCCCAGTTTCCGGCCATTCAATGCTTTCGGAGAAACCAAGAATCAAAATGAAAAACAGGACCTTTACAAAACCCCAGTTCTGGCAACAACTTATGAGGAAACCCAGAAAACGAAATTGTTTTTCTGGTAAAAACGCAACATCCCAAAATGCAATTTCAATTCGAGATGAAAAATCAGATGCCGGTCAAATCATTTTTCCCATTCAAAAAATAGCAGCAAAGAATCGAAACCCAATTTCGAAAACCCAGATTCTTTCTAAAACGACATAAGGTCCCAAGGAAGAACTCATTTTTTTCCGGTGATAATTGAAACCAAAACGCGGGCGGAACTATTCCGACCATTCGAAGGAGAACCCAAAAAAAAAAAAAAAAAACCGAAAACCATTACACCAAAAAATGAAATCCAAGACTTCAGTCAATTCGTTTTCTGGTGAAATAAACACAGTTACCGGTGGCTTTCAAAATTGCAAAAAAAAAAAAAAAAAAAGAGGTTTTTCCAAAATCTTAATTAAAATCTAATTTTAATTTTAACACTAAAATTAATATGAGCTTGGCTTTGATACCACTGTTGGGTTCGGAGGCATGATTTTCAAAAAAATTTTACACAACGTATTCATGCAAATTTCAATTTTAGTGTTTTAATCCTATGTTCAAAACAAGTAAACCATACCCTTGAAGCATAATTGGTAGCCGCGTCTGGATCCTAGATCGATGTTGGTCCAAACCTTCTGCCCCTGTTACGTTTGTCACACCAAAAATCCTTCCTTGAAGGACTCTCTACTTTCAAGCACTGAAGTTCTTCGCAGATCCGATGCTAGCCGTTTTTGCCTACGGAGAGAGTTTAGGATTTTGTGTATATTTTGTTTGTTCTGATTTTCTGATTGAAAATCATCATCCTCCTACTATAATATCCCTAGGATATTTGTAGAGTTGAAATTTCCAAAAAATCAGTATTGTAATCAATCAATTATTACTTAACTGATTTAATCATATTCCAGATAAGTATTATTACCAAATATTATTTTATTGATTCCAAATCAGTATTAAATAATATTTACTGATTCCAAATCAGTATTAAACAATACCTTAATGATTTGGATTATACACCAAGCCCATGGATCAACCCATGACCCATGGATCAGGCTGATGGATCAAAAACCTCAATTGTAATTAGGTCTCTTGATTTATCAGCCCATCTCAATTGTTCCCAGGTAATTAATTAACTCTTAATTAATACCACAGAACTTTTCAATAATATTTAATTAAACCATTTAATTAAATCTTCTTTATTTAAGTATAACAATTATACTCATTGTAGGCAAGAATACTTATTCTGCATCATCAAACTTTCTTATGTGCGATCCTGTAGGTTCATTCTAAATTGGCAATGGATAACTAATCTCATTGATTAATCCATAAGTCATTAGTGGTCTCTAGCAAGACATAATGACTACCCAATTCAGAATGGAGGGTCGAATGGTGATTCAACACAATCTTTTCGAGCAAACTACTTACGATCCTCTACATTGATATCCCGTTTAGCATAAGGCATGGAACCATCATCCTTATATAGCTAAACGCTTACTTGATCTCTTAGTGACACTGAATTCATCAAGCAAATGATAACGCTTATCATTCCTTGGGCATGGCCATGCACTTTTCAGTTCACTATCAAGTGGCCAAGATATCATCTCTCATATAAGAGAGATTTGTAGTTCCATCACTTCACCTACATATCTTAGCGTGACTCATAGTGTACCCAATCATACCCGTACTTGGCAACCTGTTACGGTTCCGCTAGGCGTATATCAAAGCACACTACAATTCACCTAAGACAATGCAGTGATTTCTGGTCTAAGGATCCTCGCACAGGTACTACTCAAAAGAATCACTCATGATCTAAAAGTCTATGGAGTGTTTCTTTTGGCGGATCGATTTCATGAAATTAAATATGCATAAAAATATAATTATCATGAAATTAACTCATTTGATAAATTATCAAACAGATGAAAAATGTCTAAATTAGCCCTCAAAAGGGTATACACCAACAGATACCTTTATGGATCCCGACCAATCTCCCCAGTAAGCGCTCTACGAGACAATTGCCAATACTGCTGGCCTCCTGAAAGATAACTAGCAATGACTTGGAAACCACAATGTCCGTCACCAATGACGTCTGACCATCCAGTACAGTAATCTCGAAAAAACAGTGGCACACAGGGAACATCTGTTACAAATCCCGATTATTGAAATAAATAGTAATAAACATAACTGAAAAATTTTAAAAACAAAAGTATTATGAAACAACAATAACAAAATTTTTACCTCCACATAAGGGAGAATCCATAGATGAGCCCGACGAGTTGTTGGATGTGCGCCCAGTTGAACGGCCGGATGAATTTGAACAACCCCTACCACGGGAGGGACGTGTCACTCTCTCTCGTCCACTCCACTCGCGCATCACTGAGCAGTGTAATCTGTTCGGTGGCCGCCCCTCTGAATCCCCTCAACAGCTGGCTCTGCTGCACTAGACCTATCAGGATGCATCTCTTCTACATACGTCATATTAAGCAGACGAGCCAAGAATGAAGGACTAGTGTTGACTGCAGGAATGACTTCCTCGTTGAAAAACCATAAAAATAAAATATTTTAAATCAAAAAAATATATAAAAAATAATATACATGAAATATATTTTGTATTATTGACTTACATAATTAAAAAGTACCTGATGTCCTCATTCAAGGTATGGGAATCCCTTTGAGATGGTACAATGGTCAATCTCTGCCAGAACTCGAGTACAAATGGGAGCAATTGATATGCGGTCGATTCCTGTGCTTTGTATATATCACAAGCACACGGAATCCCAAGTGTCACCTTGCACATGTATCCACACTTATCAAGCATGTTTCCGACCAACCTATCCTTCTTTTCAACTTGTTTTCTAACCAACTCCAGACAGTGATGCGACACATACTGGTTCAAGAAACAGTATGGAAATCTCATCATACTGGTTTGTGTCATGGCATTAGAAGACTCGAGCGAGCCACTGTTATTTTTTCATATACAAGTCAAAAATTGCTAAAAATAAAATATTAAAATACTAAAATTAAATACACAATCAAATAAAATTATTAAACTTACCCGATGTGAGGGAACAGATGTGTGAGATGAGAGTCGATCTTCATGAACAACATGTCAAGAGAATTGGTGGAAGAATGCAGCCAATCTTTCACTGCAGCATGGGAAGCCTCAATCTTGTTAGTTGTAGTATTCCCAAAGTGTTGAAATTGATCTGTCCATGCCCGATAAAATTTCTCATTGTGAATGAACCATGTGTCCTCCAAATAATCAACAGCTGCAGGCTCAATCATAAAGTATTTAACATTGAATTGTTGCAATAGGAGGTTATACTCTTCAACTGTTGGAGCAATAATAATTTTCTTCCACCAGTTAGTGTAGATATCAGCAGACGTGTCTAAATTCCTTCTCCCAACATTTGTTTCCAACCAAATCGCAACATCACGCTCACTATGCCACCGACATAACAAGTGTTGGCAAGATGGAAAGTGATCCTTAATAGGCTGCAACAAACCCAACTTCCTATCTAAGACAAGAACACTTGGTGCCACATTACTAGGCAACAAGTCCCTCAAGTTCTTCATCACCCAATTATAAGTTTCTTTTGTCTCATTCTTAACAATGGCAAAAGCAATATTAAAGTTCTTATTGGTAGAAGTCATACCAATCATCTCAACGATGGGCATTTTGTACTTGTTGGTCTTGTATGTTGAATCAACCACGACCACCCAATACCATATGTTGAACAGCTGAATTGATATTGGATGAGCAATGAATGCATGTGTGATCGCATTAGTGGCGTCATCCATGACAATCTGAACAAAATATTTCTTCTCACGAGCCAAATGCAAAAATTGCTGCCCAATATTCCTACCATGCAACCCTTCTTTTTTCATCTCTTCTTTCAGATTGTAAACCTGCCTGATGTTTACATTGTCTTCGGGAAACTGTTGATGAATAGCTTCCCAAATGCTTTTTGGCCTCACATTGAAATAAAGCATGCGTTTAGCCTCAGTCTTTGACTCTTTAATAAAATGACTCAGCTATCTGTGCCTATATGGATGCCTTATACCTGAAAAATTTAATAATATTAATAAACATAAATTATAAAAATCAATAAAATTAATATAACAAAGCAATAACGTAAGGTATTCATACCAGGATGATTGTGCGTCCCCTGGCATCACAAGCACATTGTAACGCTCAGCAAAAACCTTCTTAACAGTTAATTTGAAGGGGCATTTACATCCGCACATTTTGGTAGTCATCCGTATGGTGGGGAGAGGCTCCTTCAATGGATCTTTCCTCGGCCACACCTGAAGTAATACGTTGAGCAATTTCCATCTTGCTTCGAAAATACAAACTTGAGGCTATTAGCTATTGGAAAGCAAAAGTCAAATGCCTCATCGACACTTGCAAAATCTCTATCAATCTTAAAATATCCACTCAAATCTGCTCCAATATCTTGCTCCTCACCCCCCTCGTCATCCTCAGCCTCCTCATAAGCATCATGCATAGTCATATCTGGATCTTCTTCCTATTTCCAACCAAATTACAAATTCAGCATATTAATAACGCTATAAATTACACATTCAGACTATCTAGAACGCATCAATTTGCAAATCCAACATATAAAAAATGCTACACATTTCATATGCAATATAAAAAAAAAAATGCTACGCATTTCATATGTAATATAAAAAAAGCTACACATTTCATATCCAACATATAAAAATGCTACCTTTTTCAAATGCATCTAATAAAAAATGCAACAATTTTCACATTCAGAACATCAAAAACGCCACACTTTTCACATGCAATACATGAAAAATGCTACACATGTCATATGAAACATATAAAAAACGTGTACATTTCATATCCAATGTATAAAAAATGCTGTAATTTTTAGACTCAACATGTAAAAAATGCTACGGATTTCATATGCTCTATATATTAAAAGCCACGCATTAACGAATGAGACATTGCAAAACGCTACCAATCTGCATTATAAGCCAACTATAACGCTAATCCGTAGCGTTTTCGATATGGACAGTAAAAAAAAAGACAAAATGAGTAGAAAATTTACCATTTCTTGATGAATGTCGATCTAATATTGAAGAATACGATTGGCCAAATGTATAATTCGCCCAATATTTCTTAGGATTGGAGATTTGAATTTGTGTTCAAAATTTTTGAAGGATTTTGGTTCAAGTGGGTTTTGAAAGATTTTGGTTCAAAGGATATAATTGTAATTGGCCGAATTGGTATTTTGGTCCCTTATAAATGAGGGTGTTGCTGTTTTGGTCCCAAATAAAACTACGATTGCTGTTTTGGTCCCTTATCAATTTTTTATTAGCTTTTTTAGTCCATTTTATGAAAAAGTTTAGAAGATTACGGATTAACTCATTTGATCGCTAGTCAAATCTAATTTTTTCTTCAAAATGATTTGTATCATGATGTTTTCAATCTATTTTATGACTCGGTTCCTCATGAATGTTCAATCCATTTAGGGTTTTGGCTATTATTTCAGATTGTGAGTCGATCTAAATGGGTTGAACATTCATGAAGAACAGAGTCATAAAATGGATTGAAAATATCATGGTATAAATCATTTTGAAAAAAAAATTAGGTTTAACTAGCGATTAAATGAGTTAATCCGTAATCTTCTAATCTTTTTCGTAAAAAGGGACTAAAAATGCTAATAAAAATTGATAAGGGACCAAAACAGCAATCGTAGTTTTATTTGGGACCAAAACAACAACACCCCTATTTATAAGGGACCAAAATACCAATTCAGCCATTGTAATTTTACCACACTTTTTGTTTGCCAAATAGTAAATTTGTCAAATAGTAAGTCCCAATCCATTACCGTGGCAGGCCCCAAAAGTAATCTGCTCCAAACAATTCATTTTGTTAGACATTGAGTTTAAACGGTGTTGTTTTAGTAAGATTAGGAATACGGAGCTACTGGTAATAGGAGAGGAATACTACTGTGAGAGTAATCGGTATTTTTGAAGATTTTTCCTCTGCATCCTTTCATCCCTTTCTTCTCTGTATCTCTCATCTTCTCTTCTGTATTCTTCCCTATTATCCTCTGTTCTCTTCCCCTATTTCTTTTTCTCTATACTGAATTTCCATTCGGTTAATATAATTTACTTAGGGCATGACAAATTGGTATCAGAGCAGTACGAGTCCTTGGTGCGATTCCGTTCAACCTCTGATGGCGAAAATAAGGGCGGAGACACAGGAAGAGCACCTAAGGAGACTGGAGCACAAGTGGATGGAAAAGATGAATGATAAGAGTGAGGATTGGGGGGGAGAGATTTGTGAAACAGAATCCGGAGTGGAAAACAACCCTGTTACTGCAGTTGGAAGCAATAGGAACAATGATTGATCAGAAATTTGAGCAAATTGGTAATCGACTACTTCAGATGGAGGAATGAGGGATCGTACTCCGTTACTGCCAACTCCAAGTATTTCTCGAACCAATTTAGATGATGAAGCTGATAATGACTGGAAGGATCGAAGTGAAGAAGGACTGAATAATAACAAACCTAGAATTAAATTGACTGTATTCAAAGGTGATAACCCTAGGGAATGGCTAAGGAATTGCGAGGAATATTTTCAATTCTATAATATTCCTGAAAAATGGAAGGTATTTTCGGTTGAGTTGTATTTAGAAGAGGGAGCAGATGTTTGGTTTCAAGATTTTAACTCAGGGAAAGAAAATATGAATTGGAATGAATTTGAAGAAGCTCTGTTAGTAAGGTTTGGAGATAAGGAAGTTAAAAACGATTTGGAGGAGCTGTATGTTTCCTCTGAAATATGATGTGATTCAGGAACAGTGTGCACAGTCAGAGTTTGTGACACAATGTTCAATAAATCTGTGAAATTCAAGAGTATTAATGACTTAAGTGATAGTAATGTACTCATTCTTGTTGATGATTCTTTTAAGTAATTACATTCATTGGCTGAAAAAACCTTGTCTGTGTTGAATCTTGAGTTTTCTTCTTCATGTGATGGTTTATCTTTAGATGGGTTTATCTTGGAGGAAACTAAGGGTTCAAAATATTATTCACATTGGGGAAGGTTAAAAGAGATGTAGTTCTGGTTGTTTGAGCCTCGAAGAGATAATGAAGGAACCAGTAGAGAACATCTATTAGGAACTTCTACTTTTAATTTTTCATATTTTGGAGTCATCGAAGAGGCTTTGACCATGAACTACAAGAAGAGTTCTAAAAGTGTATCACAGCCTACTGCATTAGCTCAATTGTGGTGTTTCCTGGACTGCTTTGCTAATGTTGTTTTTGTTAAGAAGATGCTTTGATTTTTCAGAGAGGGAAAATCAGTTAGAGATAGGAAGAGTGTTGTGCTTCATCCTTATGGAAAATGTGAATCAATTTTTTGCTTGGATGACATGCAGAGTTTATTATCTCACACCTCTTATCATTCTGAGAAAGGATATACAGATTTTTCGAAGTCTCTGGGTGCTACCGCTACTAAATCTAGGAGTATTTCAATGAATGAAAGGATCAGTTTAAGGCAGGACACCATGAGAACTTGTGGGTTGGATGGTTCTTGCAAGCAAACAGATATTTGCTTGTTTGATGTCTCAGTTTCTGGTAATGCACGAAGCTTACTTGGAGGATATGCAACAGTTTCTAAGCTGGATTGGACAAAATGAATGGGAATGATTTCAATTTAGGTTCAGGGACTCGGAAATGGTACCTTTGGAAAAATCAAGAGGCAATTAAAGCTGTGAATGTGTTGGATCTGCGCTATGGTATGAATATGGAGGTGGATGTTGTTATTCTGAACCTCAAACCCTGATGATTAGCACACCCCAAGAGATTACAAAGATTGGGGGAAACGAAACGGCAAAAACGTTGTAGCTGTGGGAGAATTAGCATTGAGAGGGATTAAGAAGAAGAAAACTGAGTTGCAATATGAGATAATGGAGGGATTAAATGTGAAGTTAAGAGAGTTGAGAATAGTCAAAAGGGTTTTGATGGAGCATTCTGAGAAGGTACGTGATGTAGTCTCCAAGGAACAAGAGAAGCTAGAGAGATTGAGGAGGATGGTGACTGTTGGTGGGGCTCATGGAGAGGGACTAAAAGATAAGATTGCTAAATTGAAACATAACTTAAACAATGTTGAGAGAGAATACAATGAGCTGTGGAAGAGAATTGGAGAGATTGATGATCAGATTCTGAGAAAGGAAACATTAGTATTGAGCATTGTTGTGAGGGAGCTTTCCTTATTTGAAGGGGTGTGAGAGCAGTTGGTTGAAGGGTTTCTAAGGGAGATGAGGGTAAGCAATGTTCGAAGATTTCAGAAAATTCCTTCCACCAACCTCTCCAGGTCTAAGATTAGAGGAGAACGACAAAGTGCTGAAAGAAAGTTAAGAGAGCAGATTATTTTGTCAAATTTTTGGGAAAATGAAGATCTTGAACATGGGATTGACATAAAGTCATCTGAGTTTGCTGAGCACTTAAAGCATGCACTTATAAATTCAAAACATATGCAGCAGAATCTAGAGAATCACACAAGAAAAAGGATGAAAAGGTAAGGGGATGAAAAACGATCTGAAGTAACAATTCCAGTGAACGAGGTTATTAAAGGTTTTCCTGAAATTGAGTTAAAGTGGTTGTTTGGAAACAAAGAGATTGTAGTTCCAAAAGATGTGAGAGTCCATTTACTTTATGGTTGGAAGAAATGGCGTGAGGAATCAAATGTCAACCTCAAATGGAATCCTTCATGGAAGGATCAAAATTTCATAAGTAGCAGGGTCTACAATTCAAGTCTTGGGTCAAGACTGTTTTCAAGCGGTGGGGATTGTTAGACATTAAGTCTAAACGGTGTCGTTTTAGTAAGATTAGAAATACGGAACTGCTGGTAAATAGGAGATTAATACTACTGTGAGAGTAATCGGTATTTTTGAAACTTTTTCCTCTGCATCCTTTCTTCCCTGTCTTCTCTGTATCTCTCATCTTCTCTTCTGTATTCTTCCCTATTCTCCTCTGTTCTCTTCCCCTATTTCTTTTTCTCTGTACTAAATTTCCATTCGGTTAATATAATTTACTTAGGGCATGACACATTTCCTTTAACCGAAATTGTACTCCATTTCCATTGGGCTGGACCGAATAAATTAAGTAATCCACTCTTTTTCCAAAAAAAATACAAGCTGCTCCAATATTTAGCTAAATTCTTTGTGATCACTTTTTTATTACATCTCAATTGATATATACTGGCAACTTTTTACTAAATATCGCTCATTTTTTAAAACAAAATTATCTAAATACCCCTAATTTTATAATTTCATTAAAATCATACAAAATTTAATTATAAAATATATAATTTTTTAATTATTTTACTTAATAAATATAAAAATTATAATTTTGAGTCTAAAATAATATTGGGCCGAATATTGGACATCATTCTTCGGCGCCCAGATATTACCCATGGCGCTGGATGCGCCTGGGCGGGATTTCTTCACTTGAAGTCCTGCGGACTTCAAGTGATGAAGTCCATGGTTTTAATTTTTTTTTAAAATTTTAATTATATTAATTATAAATATTTTTTAAAAAAATAAATCATTTTAATTATTTTATTTGTAAATATTTTTTAGGTGAATTATATTTATCTTTTTTGTGATTTTGTTAAATTATTAATTATCTTCCGAGGTTTCTGATAATTACCAATATCCTTGACCAAAGTCAAATATAACAAAAGAATAAATTTAACGATATTTTGTTAAAATGAGATTATAAAATCATGTTAATTATTTAAATATTTTGTTTTTAAATTCTATAAATTTGTCAAAACATACACAAAAAATTAATAAAATAATAAAATTATCTAACTCGTTTGTCAAATTAAAATAATTATCAATTTTTTCTCATAACAAATAATTATATATAAGATTATTTTAATTAAAAAACCAAAAAGAAACGAAACACATTAAAAAAAATTCTCTTCCAAAAAAATTAAACACTTCCCTTCAAAAAGACGGCAATTTATATCCTACTCCTATAGGACCACCATGAATTTTACTCCTACCCCGCGCTACAGTAAACGCGCGCTACAGTAAACGCGCTACAGTTCCGCGCGCTACAGTACCTTCATTTCTTTTGTTATTTTTGGCTTTTTTTTTTTTTTTTTTGCCTTCCTCTTTGAAATTTTTTTTCGTCCGTTTTTTTTCTAAACAATTCAGTATTTTTTTTAATGTTTTTGAATTTTATAAAAAAATTATTTTTAAATTATCATTTTATTTGTTTTATAATTAAATAATTTTAGATATTATGATACATATTATGGACGTTTTTGTTGTATGATATGATTTCTTTTATATTTTTGATCTGATATCTAAATTCTGTTGATCTGATGTCTGCTATTTTGTGATCTGATGTCTATATAATCATGATTTGATCTACCTTGTTAAGTATATTTTAGTTCTACTGTATGATTTCTTTTATATTTTTGATCTGATATCTATAGTCTGTTGATCTGATGTCTTGTATTCTCTGATCTGATGTCTATATAATCATGATTTGATCTACCTTGTTAAGTATATTTTAGTTCTACTGTATGATTTCTTTTATATTCTTGATCTGATATCTATAGTCTGTTGATCTGATGTTAAGTATGAGTTGATCTGATGTCTATATATCCTGATCTGATCTCCTTTGTTAAGTATGTTTTAGTTCTGCTGTGTGATTTCTTTTAAATTCTTGATCTGATGTCTATAGTCTGTTGATCTGATGTCAATTATGAGTTGATCTGATGTCTATATAATCCTGATCTGATCTCCTTTGTTAAGTATGTTTTAGTTCTGCTGTGTGATTTCTTTTAAAATCTTGATCTGATGTCTATAGTCTGTTGATCTGATGTCAAGTATACGCTGATCTGATGTCTATAGTCTGTTGATCTGATCTCCCTTTTTAAATATATTTTAGTTCTACTGTATGATTTCTTTTAAAATCTTGATCTGATGTCTATGGTCTGTTGATCTGATGTCAAGTATACGCTGATCTGATGTCTATAGTCTGTTGATCTGATCTCCCTTTTTAAGTATGTTTTAGTTCTACTGTATGATTTCTTTTAAAATCTTGATCTGATGTCTATAGTTTGTTGATCTGATGTCAATTATGAGTTGATCTGATGTCTATATAATCCTGATCTGATCTCCTTTGTTAAGTATGTTTTAGTTCTGCTGTGTGATTTCTTTTAAAATCTTGATCTGATGTCTATAGTCTGTTGATCTGATGTCAAGTATGAGTTGATCTGATGTCTATATAATCCTGATCTGTTCTCCTTTGTTAAGTATGTTTTAGTTCTGCTGTGTGATTTCTTTCAAAATCTTGATCTGATGTCTATAGTCTGTTGATCTGATGTCAAGTATACGCTGATCTGATGTCTATAGTCTGTTGATCTGATCTCCCTTTTTAAGTATGTTTTAGTTCTACTGTATGATTTCTTTTATATTCTTGATCTGATATCTATAGTCTGTTGATCTGATGTCAAGTATACGCTGATCTGATGTCTATAGTCTGTTGATCTGATCTCCCTTTTTAAGTATGTTTTAGTTCTACTGTATGATTTCTTTTAAAATCTTGATCTGATGTCTATAGTTTGTTGATCTGATGTCAATTATGAGTTGATCTGATGTCTATATAATCCTGATCTGATCTCCTTTGTTAAGTATGTTTTAGTTCTGCTGTGTGATTTCTTTTAAAATCTTGATCTGATGTCTATAGTCTGTTGATCTGATGTCAAGTATGAGTTGATCTGATGTCTATATAATCCTGATCTGTTCTCCTTTGTTAAGTATGTTTTAGTTCTGCTGTGTGATTTCTTTCAAAATCTTGATCTGATGTCTATAGTCTGTTGATCTGATGTCAAGTATACGCTGATCTGATGTCTATAGTCTGTTGATCTGATCTCCCTTTTTAAGTATGTTTTAGTTCTACTGTATGATTTCTTTTATATTCTTGATCTGATATCTATAGTCTGTTGATCTGATGTCAAGTATGAGTTGATCTGATGTCTATATAATCCTGATCTGATCTCCTTTGTTAAGTATGTTTTAGTTATGCTGTGTGATTTCTTTCAAAATCTTGATCTGATGTCTATAGTCTGTTGATCTGATGTCAAGTATACGCTGATCTGATGTCTATAGTCTGTTGATCTAATCTCCCTTTTTAAGTATGTTTTAGTTTTACTGTATGATTTCTTTTATATTCTTGATCTGATATCTATAGTCTGTTGATCTGATGTCAAGTATTCGCTGATCTGATGTCTATATAATCCTGATCTGATCTCTCTTGTTAATTATATTTTAGTTCTACTGTATGATTTCTTTTATATTCTTGATCTGATATCTATAGTCTGTTGATCTGATCTCTTGTATTTTCTAATCTGATGTCTATATAATCCTGATCTGATTTCACTTGTTAAAAAAAGTATTTTTTTTAAAAAAATAGCGCGTTACTGTAGCGCGAAACTATAGCGCGTCACTGTAGCGCGCGCTACTGTAGCGCGCTACAGTAAGTAGGAGTAAAATTCATCCTACTCCTATAGTACCACCGTAAACGGACTCCAAAAAGACTTCTACCCATTATTATAATACATCTGAAGTCATAGAGTTCAAACCAAGGATTACGTTGAAGAAAATGGTGGCTAAAGTATTAATAAATTTTTTAATTATAAAACTTAATTTTTTTTATATTTAAAATAGACGTAAACGTCAACTTTAACATTCAAAATTACTTCTCGACACTTATTTTGTTGTCAAACATAAAAAAAGTTTCAACACCTTAACATAAAAAAAAAATAGAGGTGACAGCTGTTGAAATTTACAATTTATGGACTTTAATGGCGCCTGCATATAAGAGTGTTGAAACTTTTTATATATACGAATTATATATGCATTAGGGATATCATGACTTATTTATATATGAAATTTGGAACCATAGTATTTTGATTTTGTATTTTTCTATACCTTGCGTTTCTATGAATTTTAGACTGGATTCGTGTTACATTTTAAGAAAATCACTTTTTTTTTTCTTGCTTGTGCGTGTCACAATAATAATTTCGAACCTAAGTATAATTACAATTGACTTGGCACACTCAATAGTTTCCTCTTTACTCGGAAATATGATGTTAGTTTGAAAGTATTCACTGTAATCTGTTCTGTCTGCTTCACTAATAAAATATTCTTATAATGAATCTTACACAATTTTATTATTTTTTTATACAAGGATGACTTGAACTCAAGACCTATTATATTAAGTGGGGAGTGCCACATGAAGTGTCACAGGAAAGATTCACAGAGGATCCTAAGCCCACTAAACTACATCCCTCTTGTCTTACACAATTTCATTATAATTAGTAAATAAAAAATAATTAATAATAAATAACTAATAAATAATAATTATAAAATTAATAACTAATATTAACAATTAACCGTCAATAATTAATAATTAACAAATAAATAATTAATAATAATTAATTATTAAATAAAAAATTAATGTAATAATTAATAACTAAAAAATTAATAATTAATAATTAACCATTAATAACTAATAATATACTCCCTCCATTTCATATTATATGTCGTTTTTGACCAAACACGAATATTAAGATAATAATTAATTTTTTAACATTTCCATAAATTTTACTAGTTAAACCTATTTTACCCCTAATTAATGCAGTCTTGGGAACAAGTATATTCTTAACTATTAACTATTAATGAGAGAATTAACAAACACACATCCCAGTGAAATCAATAAATAAGGGTATTGTAGTAAACACACTCTATCAGTAAAAAAACGACCTATATTTTGACATGCCACCTTATTTGAGAAAACGACCTATAATATGAAATGGAGGGAGTATATATATAAAAAAAAAACAAAGCTACTTGAATGCAGCAAATTGAAGAACTTCAATCGTTGAAATCCAAGCCAAGCCGGGAGCTCGACTCCAGTGTCCGCTAGCGTCCGGGTGCGCGAACATATTGGGTATTACTATTTGTAGCTCAAAAACGCTATTTGTAGCTCAAAAAATTTTGTAAACTTCCAACTTTATCCTTCATTCAAAATATACTATAAATTCATTTCACAATCCAAAAACACCCTAAATCAAAGAGAAATATTGCAGAAAACATCACAATCGGCGTAGATTTACGTTGAAGCGAACGCATTGGTCGAATATTCTCGGAAAATGGTACGTTTTTTTCGTATTTTTTTGTCGTTCGATTTGTTAGCGAATTCCATGGTACACACGCCCAGTTTGGGCGTATTTTCCATGGTGCAAACGCCCAAAGAAGTAGTGACGTCCATGGTAAGGAATAAAAATGTGGTCGTGGATACCATGGAAGGGACCGAAAAAGTGGGCGTGTGCACCATGGACTGAAATATGTGTGGGGATGCCAGTTCAAACGCCCAAAGTGGGCGTTTGTACCATGGAAAAAACGCCATGCGTTTGTTCCATGGTGCAAACGCCCATATTGGGCGTTTGAACCATGGAACAAACGCCAGGCGTTTGTTCCATGGCAGAAACGCCCACTTTGGGCGTGTGATACCGTGGTACACACGCCCAAAATGGCGTTTCAACCATGCTTGCTATATTTAAAGAATATTTTATTATATGGTATTTCGTAGTATTCGTTAGTGTTAATATTGTAATTATTCATTTTCATTTTTAATTTTTATTATTGAAAAATTGAACTTACGTTACTGTTATAAATTATGCAGGATCCAGTTGATCTTCCCGATTTGTCGCAAGATTTGAGCGCACTTTTTTCCTCGCCTGTATACTTTGCTACTGAAGAAAATGCATTTGAGCATTGCAAGGACGTAGCGAAGGAATTACGGTTCGAGCTGGTTTGCGCAGGGTGGAATCCAAAGAGGAATGGGGTCACATATCGTTGCGCGCGCTTTAGAAATCCTATTGAGCAAGGCCCTGCACCGACACAAAGGCAGCATACAAAGCGCAAAGGATGTGGTTGCCCGTTCAAATTATATTGCTTGCAAGTGCCGAATTATGGTTGGTGGATCCGAGTATTTCCTGGGCATGAGTCGACGCATAACCACCCTGGGATAGTCTATCCAGAGGGTCACAGGCAATTTAGTTTCATGAGCGATGATGCAAGGGTTTTGGCTAATCGGTTGGATAAAGCAAATGTTAAGCCAAAAATGGTGAAGGCAATGATTGATGCGGAGTTTCCCAGAGACAATGTTACAATCAGGCACATTACCAATAACAAGTCGCAGAACAGGAGATCAAATTTGGAAGGTAGAGATATTGGGGAAGAATTTGTTCGTTTGGCTATTGAGAAGCATTATATGGTGCGGACTCTGAAGGAACCTGGCACTAATGCGATCACTCATGCATTTATGGCGCATCCAGTATCCATCCAGATGTTCAACCGATATTATTGGGTTATTGTGGTTGATTCCACTTACAAGACAAATAAGTACAAGATGCCACTCTTCCAGATAATAGGTATGACTCCTACCAATACAAATTTCAATATTGCATTTGCCATTTTGAGGGATGAGTCAAGAGATACCTATGATTGGGTGATGTCGAATTTGAGACTTTTGTTGGATGAAGAGAAAATACCAAGTGCAATAGTCTCAGATCGAGAGATGGGCTTGCTTCAGCCTATAGCGGATCATTTTCCATATTCACACCATCTGTTATGTTTGTGGCACATAGACCGCGATGTTGATGCCATGCTGAGGAAAAAGATTCGCGACGATAAGTTGAGGTCCGACGTGAAAGGCATGTGGAAGAAACTTATTAATGCACCCACAGTGCAAGAGTATGGTATGTTATTACAGCTTTTGAAGGATAGTTACTCAACTCTTGCGCGTGCCGCTGTCGTATACTTGGAGGGTACATGGCTTTACCACAAGGAGAAGATTTGTAAGGCTTGGACAAACCAAGTTCTCCACCTTGGCAATACCAGTAGCAATCGAGTCGAGAGTACTCATGCTTCACTGAAGGATTGGATGAATTCTGAGACCCAAGCACTGGACACGCTCTTTGGTGTGATTGACGCCCATGTCATGCACCAGTTATCTCATATCAGGTACATTCATTAATTTTGAAGACTACATATTTATTTTTACACTGTATAAAAATATATTTTGATTATTTTTTCATTTAAATTTATACGCACACGTATATATGTTGTTTAGGGGAAAACTTGAGGAATCCATGTCGACGAAACCAACTGACAAGTTACAGGGTACATACGATCTGTTGCATGGTTATGTGTCGCACCATTGTATGGATTTGATCAGCATTCAGGTTGATAAAATGATTAAGTGGGGCGATCATGTGTTTGAGCGCTATCGGTGCTTTTGCAAGGTGACTCATGGGATTCCCTGTGCTTGCGACTTATTCAAATTGAAGGAGGCGAACGATAAGGTCACAGTCGACATGGTTCACGAATTTTGGCAAAGATTGCAGATTGTACCCTCTGAAGTGGATTCGAATACTATTTCTGCAGAGCTCAGGTATGTTTGTTGATTCGCATGTTATATTCAAAATATATATATGTCGCCTCTATATTCATATTATATTTATTAACAGGTATTTCCGTGAGGAAATCATACCAAGATTTGAAAACAGTCCAGCTGCAATGATGCGCCAGATGCTTGTCTCAATGGAGGGAGCAGTGTTTCCTGACAGGAATAGTGGTTGTGAGCCTGCTGTCTTGTCAACATCTCGCGGTCGGCAAAGGTTACATTCATCTGTGATGAGAACACAGAGCACATTCGAGAGAGTGATGCGTCGATCAACTTCATCGGGTCGCAGATTGCATTTTGATGATGATAGAGAAGAGGTTCGTAGCTTTCCCCTATTGCCAAGGTATATCCACCCTTATTGCACTGGGTATTTGGACGTAAAGTCAGATGGCAATTGTGGTTTTCGTTCTGTGGCACATTCTTTATACGGGAACCAGGATTTATGGGAACGGTTAGGATGGTGGCATACGGGGAAATTATAAGTAATCAAGATGTGTACAGAAATATTTTCGCTGCTTTTGCACCGAATGAGATCCCGGAGGAGCAGGGTTTAGAGTGGGCAGCGCAAAGGATAATACATCGGGAACCTTCATGTGGGATGGAATATTGGATGCACACACCAGAGGACTTATTTCCTATCGCAACATTCGCGAACGCATTGGTCGTCCATCTCAGCGATCAAAGTACAGCTTCTTGTTTCTCTGTCTTGCCTTTGAGGGTGGTAGAAGGTGCCGTTCGACCGGATAAGGAAATATGCATTGCGCACGTTCGGAATATGCATTTTATTAGTGTAAGTTTGATCCCTAATGGTCCTATTCCACCATTGATCCGCATCTGGCATCGTTATCGCGATGCAAGGCTGGCGGCGTTTGCAACGTCAGATGAGTTTGTGGATAGGGTTACAGCGTGGGATGGGATATGCCCATGATTTTGTACATCTGACTCTGTTGAGGCAAATAATTGTTTTTTTTTAAATACTATTTTGTGCGTATGTATGTAGACGTAGTATATGCTAATTGGCACACACTAACAACGAAATATATCAATAATAATAGATCAACTGAAAATGTACTACAAAAATGTTAACAATTACTTAACAATTATATCAAGATGTGCATATATCAATAATAATAGATCAAATGAAAATGTACTACAATAATGTTAACATGACCTAACTATCATCTAGATAAGCGCCATCTATGCATCAATCTGGCCAGCTCTGCATCGTACTCCTCCGCCTGGGGGATGCCTGCATCTCTAATAACTGCGACATGCCTCTGAGCGACCCTCTCGTACTCTCTGACCCACTGACAAAATGCAAATGCCAAAAATGAATATCTATAATAAATAACTTGAACCCATTATTATAATTATAATACATAAAAAAATAAAAACTTACATATTCAGAATTGGCGCGCGATGGCACGCGATTCGGGTCACTGAGTGGGATGTCACGGAAAAGCCGGGGATGAGAGTATTGCTCGTACCACTCCATGTAAGTGACGTCGCATGAGCCGGGATTCTCAATACTGGACTGTAGCCTATCAGTCCGTATGCAATAAATATCCGTAGAATCCCATAGATCCCGGGCCATTCCCTTAGCGAACTCAACCTTGTAAGTCTTCCCATGATATGGCCGAAGACAATCAGTAGGCCGGAGTACCCTATTGGGGACTCTCTGAACGAATCCCAACTGGCGGACGCATCTATCGGGCATATGGCTCCACAAACTCGCCATATGCTATCAATCCTCTAAAAATGGTCCGCTCCATGCGCACGTGAGGATCCGACCCATAGGGCAACCAGGTCACCTACATGATGAAGTCAAAATACATTAAAAATACTACCTATGTAACTTCAAATAGCATATGTAAATTTTAATAAAACAAATATTTATTAACATACCTCATCGACTGTCAGCCTATCGAGCTGCTCCCGGTACTCAGTCATACTCCATCCCTTGTCGACGCGGGTGCCAACCTTCCACAATTTAGCGCGCGGGGTATGCGGAGGAACAATCATGGGCGCGGACTGGGGTCTAAATACTGGAAAATACTCATATATCCAGGCCTGTAATAACGTAAGACATCCGGCCATAGACGAAATGCCACCTCTACTAGCTATACCTAACTGCCTGTATAGCCAAGCGAGTGTAGCAGAACCCCATGAAAACTGGCCAACACCCCGGATGTTGTTCCTAATCTGCATAATGGAGTGTGGCCTAAACTTATTCCCACTCTTGTCTGGGAATAAACAAGCGCCTATGGTAACCCACAGCCACGCCTCCATATCAAACACCGGATGCCTCCGATCACCACCATGCCTCCGACGCTCAAAAACCTTCTCAGTAACAATAGCCCCACTCGTATAATACTCCTTCCATGTAGAGCGACTGGAAGAAGAAAGCTCAAGAATATCTCTAGAAAATCCCTGGATGATGTCCAAATCCACGACCTCGTCCAGCAACTCACCATCTACAGGTATGCGGAGTATCTCGAACACGTCATGGAGCAGTATCCCCATCTCCCCAAACGGAAGATGGAAGGTGTTGGTGTCTGGCTGCCACCGCTCGATAAATGCGCATATAAGAGGTATATCTATAGACCTAAACATGGTCGAAGGCAAGTGGGCCAAACCTGTCTCCCTCAGTGTCAACGGCCAATCATCGGGCATCTCGCCATACCAGTCCACCAACTTACGACACACCCCGGCCCTATTCTGGCACCTAAAGGGCTCCCTAAGTGGTTGGTTGGGGTCTACGTACCGCGATGCCACATGACCCAGCCAACTAGGGATCACAGACCCATCCCTAGGGCCACCAATACAAGGCGTAGTAACCCGCCATTGTTCCTCAACAACTTTTGCACGCTTTCTTTTCTCTAATTTAACAAAAAATGATATATATATATATATAATTACCACCATTCAACCGAATTTTAATAAAGGCCACAAACAATTATAATTAATAATAATCATATAAATATTTTGTACATTAAATATGTAAATGTTGAAAAAAATATATCAAGTCACATATATGAAAGACACTTAGTAAAATAACAAGTAAATATGCATAAATTACGAATGCAAATTCCAATATAGTAATTCAATTTTAACCCTAAATAGTTATAGATTTGTAAGCATGTACCTTTAGCTGTAAACCGCCCATCAGATTTGCTGCGAATCTGAGAGACGTTCTCCTCGCGGATATGCACATCATCGCCCTCCTCATCCCCACTATCTCCACTATCCTCATGATCCTCTCCACTATCCATCTGCTCCTCCCCACCTCCACCTCTATGCTCGTCCTCCTCGCCTATGTGCTCATCCTCCCCGCCGAGGAAAAAATCATGCCCGCCTAGGATGTACTGCTCACCACCAGTGAGGTAATCCGAACTGGGAATGATATAATCCTCCCCGTGTGTGTCATGCTCCGTACCTCCTTCGTATTGCTGCTCATCCATCCAATTCTGGGATGAGCTACCCCTATTTGCTCTCTTCTTCCGATTCGAAACAGTAGGCCGCTGTCGCGGTGCAGGTACATCCGGAGGCTGCAAAACAAGTAATAATTCGAAAAGTAAGTTAACAATAATTAAATTAAATTGTTATAAAATTAGTGAACTAAATTCAACAATATTTCAAATAATTCAAATTAGCCATAAAAAACAAATAACATATGTGCAAATAAATAATTTTAACATTAGGCACATAAGTTCAATAATTAACTCAAACAAGTTAATACTAATTTAAATAATTAAAATTAACCAAAACAAACATTGATAAATTATACAAATAAATAATATACACATTACACACATAATGATTACGATACAAATTGAAATAATTAAAAGTACCTAAAAATTAACATTAACATCAATTATTAATCAATTAAAATTAATATAAATAACAAATTATAAAAAAAAAAAATGGGACGCCGGCGTCCGGTCGATGGACCAGACGCCAGGCGTCCAGTCCATCATCTGGACGCCAGGCGTCCAGTCGATGGACCGGACGCCCGGCGTCCAGATGATGGACTGGACGCCTGGCGTCTGGTCCATCGGCCGGACGCCGGCCGTCCGGTCCATCGGCCGGACGGCCGGCCGTCCAGTGTCCGCCGCCGCCGCAAATTTACTGATAAATTTCAAAAAATTACCTGGCCAATCATCAAGCCTTTTCCTGCTCCGTGCCGCCTGGGTTGTTCTCCTCCAGCACCTTGGCGTCTGTCCATGGATTATTTTGAGAGATAAGAGTTTTCAAAATTTTCAAAGAATGAAGATGCTGCAATGCTTTGGAAGTCTTATATATATATAAAAACCGGACGCCCGGTTTTTTGCCTCCGACCATGGGCCGGACGCATGGAGGGGGCGCCCGACCATGGAGCCGGACACCCCATCCATGCGTCCGGCCATGGTGCCGGACGCACAACTTATGCGTCCGGCACCATGGCCGGACGCATGGATGGGGCGTCCGGCTCCATGGTCGGGCGCCTCCTCCATGCGTTCGGCTCCATGGCCGTGCGCATCGTTTTTTCTCTCGTACCATGGTATTTGCGTCTCATTTTAAAGTTTGTACCATGGTTATTACTTAAATTCATGTCGCGACATCCATGGGTCGAGTGAATTTTTCCGAAATTTGTCTTTTAAAAATTTATTATTCTTAGTTCGGGGTTACTTTAGTCATTTTACCTCTTTTTATGAGCTACAAATAGCGTTTTTGAGCTACAAATAGCGTTTCAGGAACATATTTTGTCGACGTCCAAATTATGTTATTAAAAAAAATTTAGTTAAACTAAATTTTTTATGTAATATAAAAATTTATTAATTTAATTTTTTGACAGACTAAAAGTTAAGAAAATGTTTATTTCAGTTTTTTTCTGCAAAATTTTTTTCTAATGATGATAAATATTTTTAATTTAATATCTAATATTTAAAATTTATTTATTTTTTTCACAAAATGAGATTTTTAGTTGGAGGTAATTATGTTGCAAAGAGATGGTTGTATGTATTTTTAAAAATTAGATAAATATATATAAATAGAAGTGATGGTATAATTATAAATAAATAAAATAATTAAGGGTAAAATAGTAATAAAATGGACGATATTTAGTAAAATATGTGCGTGTATAGAAATACCTTTATTACATCAAAGACTAAACAACCTCAAATTTGGCTAATCTATTACTCCCTCCGTTTTTATTTATATGTCGCTTTAATATTTGATTTTTATCCCTATTTATTTGACGTTTTTAAACAAACGAGGTAAAATTGAGTTACTATTTATATTTTATCTCTCGTAAAACTCTGTGAATCTTTTATTGATACTAAAAAATAGTAATACAACCTACTTAATTAGAAGTAAAAAACATATCTTATGAAACAAACTGATTTATTAAATGTTATTTTTAAGAATAATGAAAATCCTAAAATGACAGATAAATGGGATGGGAGAGAACAGATTAATTAAATACAAAACAAACTAAAATTGGGCTAACTAAAATAAATGAATAACCGGCCCAAAAGAACTAAAACAACCAAAATAATATGTGGCCTACAAACTTAACTACAATGGGCCCACCAAATTAATTATTTGCCCAAAAAATTAAAGGTAATTAAATAAATTAATTAAATAAATTATTAGTTATGAAAATATATTAATTTAAAGGAAATAAAATAGGAAAGGTCAATAAACATCTTAGGGCCAAAATTATTTTGAAATTAAATAAAGACTTGGGCTAAAATTTTTTTTAAAGAGATGGACTAAAAAATAAAAAAAAAGACGAAAAGCGCAGATTTTACCATTAGGATCGTAAGACAACTCTTTTCAAAAGGGGAAATACATTCATAGAGCTTCTTCATGACATTGCAAGATGCAATTTCAGCTTCATTATTGAAATTCCAACAACCAAAAGCTCTACTGTTACTGCTAGAAATAAGAAGCATATATCTATTGTGACTGCTAGATAGCTTCTTAAACGGAATGATTAAACATTTTTTCAAAAAAGAAAAGGAGAAAGAGATGTTGAAATTTTTTTGTCTTGCTAACAAAAAGAAAAGAAAAAATATATTTTAAGTAAGAAGTACCAACTTCGAACTTTAACTAGGCGTATCATAATTCTCTAAAATTTGAACTAATGATGAGATCTACTTGAGCTTGCATTTTTTCTACTTACCATCCCATCAAAATTGTTTTTCCTATAGAACTAATTCTTTTACTTTTTATTACTATTATAAGTTCACCTATTAGGATTAGGATTATCATACATGATTCACAAATAAGACAAAAGGATTTAAAGAAAAAATATTTCTTGTATGTCAAACTTTACCATGTTCACGAATTCTCTTTAAACTTCATATATATATATATATATATATGCATGATCATAGGAATCCTTTCGGGCTTAGCTCATATTATCATTTACTTGGTTTACAAAGGTAAGTCATGAGCAACAGTAGAAAACTGTCCATTCAATTGAAGAAGGAAACCCAACAACCGAAGCAGCCGATCATCAAGATGACACTAACAAAAAACCCCAAAATAGGAACTATGGAAGTTCAATCATGGCTGAACCAACCAGAGAAAACAGCTCCCGAATATTCATGAGTAACGTTTATAGGATTTCCTACTAAAATAATAACACATGAGTGCAGAGTGTTACAGAAATCCTCAGGGCATCTGACCATCTGACAAAATACAATGACAATTTGGATGAATATTACCCGTAATGATCGAGATCTTGCAAAATAACTTGTAAGTATTCCGAGAAAAGAACACAAAGAAAATATCACTATGTAATCTACTACAGTGCAGATATCAAACTGTAACAAGGACACTGCCCAAATAATAGTCTTGATCATCATCATCTATTTGCTCCTCCTCCTTGTGCTTGGGCATTTCGCACATCAATCACGATGCACCCTCCTCTCTTTATAGGATCCACTGGTTGGTATTGTTCTTCACCCGTCTGCAAATAATATCTCTTGCCGTAGCAAGAGTAGAAGGCATATAGACCTTAAAGAAGCCCGGTTGTGCCTACCAACATTGGATATACGTTGAATCCTACTCCAAGGTAATGCTTACAATGCCGGAGAATAGTCATCCAGAAAATGTCTATAAAAGACAGAACAATGTGAGTAATCCAAAATATTAGTCCCAGAAGATGAAGGTCGGAGGTTCAACAATGGCCGCGAGCAGCGTCGTCCGGAGGAAATATGGTCCTGAATGAACACCCATGACAGACGTCTCTGTGTTTAGTATATTCAAACCAATAGCTGAGCAATGATAATCCACAGCCTACCAAGGGAATGGATACATTGATTGTCGTAATCCACCATCCAACCTCTCTCTTGAGTATAACGTCCAATTCCACCAACGCATTGAACAGTTCCATACTAAGTCCAATGATAGCGAGAAGAACTTGCAGTGGTTTGTTTATACCAAAAATCTTAGGTGCACGGGGGAAAGCATACAGATCTAAGGCAGAATTACCCGCGTACAAAGTTTCTACTTGCATTAAAGAATTATTATATAACTCAACCTTAAAGCCTTTGAATTATCAGATGAATATTTGCATACAACTATTTTTTAAAAGAAAAATAAAGTAGGATGACCAAAATTAGAGTTTTCGACCAAAACCAGAAACTGACTATAGTATGGTGATTAATTTTGGAATTTACTCTAAATCAAATTAATTTAATTAAATAAATAATCAAATCAATAGTTGGAAAAATAAATAATTAAACTCATAAATTTTAATCTCTCCTGGTATTAAATCAATAAAACTAATATAATAAACAAACAAACATAATAAGAAGAGTACTGTTAGAGTTGAATACATAAGCTATACTTGTATTATACATTTCCCCAGTTAATATATCGATTTAATGTTTTGATTTATTTGTTGTGCATTATTTGTCCATTTATATTATGTAGTTAGATGATGAGGTGTCTTGTGTGACACAGTAGATCTCATCATTGGTTAAAAGACATAATATATAAATGAGGTTCGTAATCGAGACGGTTTTGGACAAACTGTTGGTTTAGGTTATTATGTGATTTAGATAATTGGTTTGTCTAAACTAATTAAATCATATAGATATGCCTGAGGCGTATTGAACTTGACCATTTAGAATGATTTTTCTTGTACTGATTTAATAGAAAAATCGTTCTTAATATTCTATCTCTTAATCCCTAGATTTGAGCGGCCATGAGGATTAGACATAGTGTAATTTGATCTGCCAATGGGTGAGGTCAATTGTGGCCAATAGTCTCGGTGGGTTGGATGCGTGTGTTTAGTTACTTCGTGTGCTGCTGCTTGTCAAAAGAAAACCATGTACCGGTGCTTCCGGGTTGATGGTGCTCCCGAGATGAACTCGTTATGTTTATTATACTAAACCCGGCCGGTAGACTTATGTCCGGTATAGTAAAAAGATCGAGTGATACTAGTCTCGGAATTAAAGAAGTTTATTAATTTATTAACGAGCACTAAATCTTTGATGTGGGAAGATTAAGAATAAATTAATTTAGTTGTTCCGGAAGCAATTCTGGTGTAGGATGGTAGTGTCAAAATTAATCTGTTAGTGGTACGATTAATTTTGTAATGGGTTAATTGAATAAGTAGAATTAATTAATTAATTAATTATTCATAAGGGTTAATTAAGTAATTAACAAAGTGAAATTATTTAATTAATTAATTAAATCTTAAGTTTTAATTAGAATTAGGAAATCCTAGAGATTAAGAAATCTAATTGGATTTGGTTTATCCTATTAGATTAGTTACCTAATTGGATTTAGAAACTAATTAATTACCTAAACCCATTAGGAAAGCCAATCCTAAACCAACTTGGTCTCTCTTGTAGCTCTATATATAGACAAGGGATTAGCAATTCTACAGTAGACAATTCTTAAGTTTTCAAGACAATAAAACTAGAGAGAGAAAGTTTAGAGAGAATAAACTTTGGGCGGCCGGATTTTGTCCCAAGGCGGCGGTGACAAGGAATTCCGGCGGCGACAAGTTGCTGAATTTTTCCTGACAACCCAATTGTGTTGATTGCTGATCAATTGGTTGCTAGTTTGTTGCCCACACAACGTGCAATCAAAGTGTTGAGTCATACAAGCGATCACCTAAGTTAACACGCTTCAAGAGGTACTTTTCTATGATTCCGCTTTTAATTAGAAAAATATTGTTGCGTGATAAATAAAATAAGTACAAACCAAGATCCAACGCAATATTATTTCAAGCAATGATTGGAACAGCGATTGTGCTAGAGTCTAGGCCTGGTCAAAGATTCCGATTCTGGAATGCGTAGCACGAAAGTGAGTTTTTGACCGGGCCCGGGCAGATAATCTTTCAAGTACACCTTGTAAATACAATTCGCTCGAGTCGAGTCTCGAGTCAAGATGCTCAAGTTTAGTGCAATTACTTTGCTGACTCATCTATTTTGTTTATTATATTATGGTTATTATATTTTACATAAATTACAAAGGAAAAAGCTATAAAACACACCTGCGACTCTCAATACCATAAAACGAGTGCTTATAGCAGCTTCCGGGGCTTCTAAGTTGAGACTTGGTCCATCTACAAAGCTTAACCCCACTATGCGACCCAATAACCTTATATCTACGCCTACATTCAGTTCAAAATAGGCTAAAAAGATAGGGCAAATGATCGAAATACCGACAATGATTCCAGCAATCCAAATTTCGTCGTCTTTCTTAAGTATCTTACGCAGTTTAACAAGTGAACTGAAAAACTCAGCACCGAAACCAATAATGGCCAGAATAAGCTGCATGTGAATTTAAAACTTGTTAAATAATAGTCAACAACAGTTCAATAAGAACATTATAACAGTTTCATTAAGGAGGTTGGCAGTTCTATTTCTTAGTCCATTGCATTAGAGGAACCAAAAAACCGACAGGCATGGTTAAAAGTGAGAAAGTAAAAGCCACAAGATTGTCATTATAGAACGATCGAATAAGCCATTAAATCAGAATCAGAATAGCATTATGCCTGAAAGAAGTCATTATAGAACACATATAATTAGAACTAGCTATTAACACCATCAAGCAACCATAACATGTATAAGAACAAAAAAGAATCAAATTCAAAACCTTTAGAAGGACAAGCTCAGAAGCCAAGCGTAACTAGTAAATTTCATCGAAGAACCAAACATAGCTCTTCTTACATGTTACTCTTCATTATTGCTTAACCAAACAACGCTACTTCATATTTTTTAATTTCAAAGGAATAACATCAGTTTTAACAAATTTTGAAAAGATATTTTCTCTGAGTTCAATAATTTAAGTATTCATACTAGGTTGACCATTCTGAGCAAGACAGGAGAGGTGTCTGTAATGGATTGAATGAATACATGATTGACTACATTTTAAACAGAGATTTGAATCTCCTTCCAAAACTTAGAAAAAGAAAATTATCAATCCCATAAAATGCATTCACCGATAGTAGATCAATCCCATAAAAGTCATAAATCTTTATAACAGAGACCATTAAAGCAACAAAATTTAAAAGAGTCAGGTAAATTTACCAATATCAATTTCACCATTAAATCTTTGGTCTTCTTATAGCAGCCTTCTTGATTGTTTCCTCCAGTTTGAGCACTGTTTGCCATTTCCTAGAAAATACAGACATTTAAAACAAAAAAAAAAATGAGAGAGAACGAGAGAGAACAAAATAAAATAAGAAAAAATGGAGAAAAAAGAGAAACAAACTTACCCAAGAGCAGAGCAGTGCCAATCGGGAGCAATGGAAGGTTACGTGTTTAAACAAAAATACACTTTGAACCAAAAAAATAAAAAACAACAACAACAAAATAAAGAGAATAAAAAATGATGAAACAGATAAACTTGCCGGAAAGTGGGAGGGAAGCCGGAGGGCGGGAGGAATGGGAGGAATGGATAAACGGCAACGGAAGCTAAAAATGACTGGTAGTGATATGAAAAGAAACTGACAAAATCAACGAGAGAAGTGTGTGCTTTTTGGCGACAATATGACCTAATCATCCATATTCTAATACGATAATTAAATTAAATTTTAATTAATTAAATAATCAAATGCACATTTCTTAATAACAGTTTTTTTGGGGGACACTTGACGGCTAAATTTCAATTCCGTTAATCCTTATATCACGTAGATACAATATAAACTAAAACGTGTCATTGCAGGTTTTAAATACATTTTTCCTTAAAAAAACTGTTGTTATGACTAAATGTGTTGTAAATAATAAAATTTAGGATTAAATTTGTCTAAGTACCAAACATTTAGAACTAAATTTGACACTAAATCATACTAAGGATCCGTTTAGCTGGGGAATGAGAATCATTTCAATTTCGGATATTTGGTTGGAGGGTGAGTATAAGAACGAGGGAATGAGTTTGATTGTTGAAAATTTAGAAATGACGAAACTGAGAGAGGATCGAGTTATGTCTCACGGACATATTACCCTAATGTTTCGGTTGTTCGTGAGCAAATGCGTAAATTTTAGAAAAAAGAAAGAGAAATAATTGTGGGTGTTGGGGGTGGGGGGAGGGGGTGGTCAGTTTCTTTGTTTTTTCTTGATTTGAAAAGACATAACAAACCCAACAACTACTATTAGAAAGTGGAAAAACTTAAAGGACACCATGTCCTTAATACCAAAAATACCATTAGAAAGTGAAAAAACTTAAAGGGAATCATGTCTTTAATACCAAAAAGACTAGTATAAAGTTATAATCAGGTTGTAATTTTATAAATTAAAAATATTTTACCTTGCTCTTTTTTTGGGCACAAAGAGTAGTGTTATAAATAAAACTATTTTAATAAGATAAAAGTATTATTATTTATTGTAGTTTGTATTTATCTGTGAATACTTTTTGTTATTTTGTGTGATTTTTTATAAGTTATTTAATTAAAATAATTAGAAGAGGATTTAAAAATTATAAATGAATTATTTTGTTGAGATAGTGAGAATTAGTTTTTAATATTTGAAGTTGTCAATTTTTTTTTTTTTTTAGCAATTTGAAGTTGTCAACTTAGATAGGAAAGAATTAATGAATGAGAGAAATCTACATGAATACTCACCAGAACCACTAAAGCCATATAACCAGATTTATTTGAGTCCACTATTTTACTCAGAACTTATATAGTAGTAGTAGTACCATATGAGAGTGTACTCCTAGTAAAAAATAAATGAAAAATAAACTAGTAAAAATAGAGAGTAAAGTGAGTGACGCTCATTGGAACTCACAAATAGCAATAAAAAAAAAACCGCAGTTGCATTTTTACATAAAAAACGAAATCCAACAAACATCATTATTACTTCTTGTGGGAAATTGACCCAAATTCAAAATACATCAATTATCAACCAAAGTGGACACAATTTCCGTCTGAAATTCTTCAATTCCGATTTAACATCAATATCAATCACAGTAAAAAATCGATTTAACATCAATATCAATCAATTTAACATCAACTTTCTTAAATCGTCAACATTAAGATTTAACATCAATATCAACCAAATGTAAAAACATATTTAACACCAATATCAACCAAAGTCAAAAACCGATTTAACATCAGTATCAATCGATTTAATATCAGTTTTCTTAAGTCGTCAACATTCAGATTTAACATCAATATTAACCAAAGTCAAAAAAAAAAAAAAAATTTAATATCAGTTTTCTTAAATCGTCAACATCCAGATTTAACATCAATATCAACCAAAGTCAAAAACAAATTTAACATCAATATCAACCAAAGTCAAAAACTAATTTAACATCAATATCAATTGATTTAACATCATTTTTTTTGAACTAAACGAAGAACCCTAATATGGAAAAAGGAATTTGAAGGGAAAAGTTTCCTGGCCTCATATTGACTGCACCACCTGAAAATAATCCCCTTCACCTCTGGTTAGGCTCAACTGGGTCAAACCCGGATCTGGTCGCCGTTTAGATGAAATCAATTGATGGAGGTTGAAGAAGAAGAAGAAGATCCGAATCCTTTCTCTCTCCCTGTTGAATGAGAATGAAAATTTGAGGCTGATTTGAAGAGAGAAGGCTGAGCATTAATTAATGGATCAATTTTCAAAAAATTTGAGGGTTTTGCAAACTTATCTTAGGCGCGTGAGATAGAATAGAAAAGTAAACGAAAGGAACAACTTATTAAATGAGCTTTTGTATACAAATTCTACTATTAGTACCATGCTCATAGTACACCTAGATATACTATATAATTTGTGCTATTTTACTTGCCTAAATTTTTATCATTTTTATTTTTAAAATTTATAAGCTATTTTCCTTCAAATTTACACATTCAATTTTAAAATTAAAATTTTAGTTCATTATAATTTTATTGTTCGCTATTTTACTTTAAAAATTTTAGTTACTTAAAATTTGAACATTTAATTTAATAATAATGTTTTGTAATTCGAATTTTTTATCTTTATCTATTGGGGTGAGATTTTTATATATTCTGGTATAATTTACATGATTTGTTAATTTTAAGAGTAAAATCTAAAATTGGTCATCATATTATAGTGAAATTCAAGTTTTAATTTCATATTTTGAAAACTATTTTTTTGGTAATCAACTTTTCATTTTGTTAGATTTTTTGTCATTCCATTATATTTCACTGTTAGTAACCTTAACAGACCCTTATTTAAAAGGGTAAATCCGTAAAACACTATTTTCTTTCTTTTTTTTAAATTCCTATTTCTTATGTATTTATTCATTTAAATATTTTATTAATATATATGTATATATCTCGTCATCTTATCACTCATCTCGTCATTCTCTCTTTCTTCCCCTTACCATCACCACTGCCGCCCCTCTTCTTCTTTTTCTCATTCTCCTCCCATCGCTGCCACCCCACTGCCACTCTCTTCCTTATGTTCTTTTTTTTTTTCTCCCATCAACGACAACCATGTTGCCATCGACATTAACGACATCAATTCCATACTACAACAGCCGGCCGAGTATTATTTCCTTTCCATTAGTGGTTAAATTGAAGAGGCCAAGGAACCCCATGGCGCTGCCCTGTGGAAGACCTTGGTGGGAGCAATCACGAAAGCAAGGCCATCAATAGCCGAAGTTTTCAATTGAGATGAAGTTTTTCGCCACTCCTCCTCACCATGGCTCTCTTGCAGATCAGATTGTGCATCCAGCTGATTTGTGTTTTAAGCTACCGGAGAATGTGAGCCTGGAATAAGGGGCAATGTGTGAGCCTTTGAGCGTAGGTGTTTATGCTTTCCGTCATGCTGAGGTCGGCCCTGAAACAAACATCTTGGTTATGGGGACAGGTCCTAGTGGACTCGGTACCCTTCTGGCTACTCGGGCATTTGGGGCTCCAAGAGTTGTGGTGGCTGATGTTGATGACTACCGCCTCTCAATTGCTAAGAAAATGGGTGCTTTTGCTACCATTAAAGCGTCAACCCAGATTGTGTGATTAGCTCTTGTTCTAAAAAAATTCTCATTCTCCTGTCTTTGGCTCTCTGTTTTTGGTTTTCAAATAGGATTATTTACACTATTTTGAAATCTATAAGGGGAAGAACACGGTAATTTATGCAATTTTACTCCTATCTATTAATAGTAAGTTTTTTAAATGGATTATTTATGGCAAATGGGAAGCGTTGCATGCATGCATCCAGTTTTTAGAAAAAAATTTTATTTCCTCCCTTGCGCACGTCCAGCATGCTCTTTGTTTTTATGCAATTTTTTTCCTTTCTTCCCCTTTTTCTTTCCCATTTCATTATTATATTATTTTTTTATTTTTTTGACCATGGTGATTTTTTTCCCTTCTCGTGGGAAGCTCTTTTTTGTCTTTTTTTTTTTTTCCTAAATAATTCAGTATTTTTTTTATGTTTTTTGGATTTTTTAAAAAATTATTAAAAAATATTTTAAATTATTATTTTATTATTTTATAAATGTGAAATTATTTTAATTGTATGATATGATTTATATTGTCTGTTGATATGATATCTTTTGTCTTGTGATATGATATCTGTTATATGCTGATATGATATCTTTTGTCTTGTGATGTGATACATTTTGTTTTGTGATATGATATCTGTTATATACTGATATGATATATATTATATGTTGATATGATGTTTTTTTTTGTCTTGTGATATGATATCTGTTATATGCTGATATGATATCTATTATATGATGATATGATATCTTTTGTCTTGTGATGTGATATCTGTTATATGCTGATGTGATATCTGTTATATGCTGTTATGATATCTATTATATGTTGATATGATATCTTTTGTCTTGTGATATGATATCTGTTATATGCTGATATGATATCTATTATATGTTGATATGATATTTTTTGTCTTGTGATATGATATCTGTTATATGCTGATATGATGTCTTTTGTCTTGTGATGTGATATCTGTTATATAGTGATATGATATCTTTTGTATTGTTATGTGATATCTTTTGTTTTGTGATATGATATCTGTTATATACTGATATGATATCTATTATATGTTGATATGATATTTTTTGTCTTGTGATATGATATCTGTTATATGCTGATATGATATCTTTTGTCTTGTGATGTGATATCTTTTGTTTTGTGATATGATATCTGTTATATGCTGATATGATATATATTATATGTTAATATGATGGTTTTTGTTTTGTGATATGATATCTCTTATATACTGATATGATATCTATTGTCTTGTGATGTGATATCTGTTATATGTTGATATGATATCTTTTGTCTTGTGATGTGATATCTTTTGTTTTGTGATATGATATCTGTTATATGCTGATATGATGTCTTTTGTCCTGTAATATGATATATGTTATATGCTGATATGATATATTTTGTCTTGTGATGTGATTTCTATTATATGTTGATATGATTTTTTTTGTATTGTGATATGATATTTGTTATATGCTGATATGATATCTATTATATGCTGATATGATATATTTTATCTTATGATGTGATATCTTTTATCTTATGATATGATATCTTCTGTATTGTGATATAATTTCTTACTGTTATTAGCATTCTTTTATTTTATAGTTTACTTTATTTTAATTATTAAATAAATAATATAATAATTAAAATAATAATTAATTTTTTTTATCATTTAAAAAAATTCAAAAATATAAAAAGAATACTGAACTATTTAAAAAAACGTACAGAAAAATGTTTGAGAAAAAAAATAAATTAAAAAAATCCATTAAAATGGATAAATAATGAAAGACATGGACAGAAAGGGTAAAAGGAGAAATTTTTTAAAAGAAGCATGCTGCCCTAGCCGCTCGTGTCTAATTTTTTTTAAAAAAAATTATTAGGCTAAAAATAGAAATTATTACTATAATTGGGATGTGAGTAAATTTCATTGTGCTCTTATGGGAGTACAGTATACTAACCCAAATAACACCCTCCCATTTTTCACTCGATTTTGATTTTTCATTCCATAGACAATTTTGATGAGAAAGAAAAGGAAAATGATAATCTCTTACCATGATGAGAAAGAAAATATGGTAAATCTGGTGGATTGATGGTAAAAAAAAATTATGATGGATTAATGGTGGTGATGATGAAGCTTTGTAGATCCGTAGATGGTGATGTGATTATTAGAAGAAGATGATGGAAGAAGAAGATGATAGGAGAAGACAGAACAGTTAGAAAAGGAAGGTGAGGGCAAAAGTACGAAAATAACCCCTATTGAAGTAGTCTGTTATGAAGGTAACGGATGGACTTAGCAGAGTGACTAAAATTCTAACAAAAATGAAAAGGTGATGACCAAAAATCTAACAAAATGAAAAGTTGATAACCAAAAAACAGTTTTCAAAGTATGATGACTAAAACCCGAATTTCACTATAATATGATGACCAATTTTAGATTTTACTCTAATTTTAATTATCAATATTTTATTTTTGTCTTTTTGGGTGAGATTTTTCATATATTCTGGTTGAACTATATGGATTTCTTCTGATATTAAGTCTGATGTTTTTAAGTATAAAGAGTGGAATTTTTAGGTAGTAAAAGCGGGTTTGTTATTTATTTATTTTTATATTATGATGGAACCTATATGGGTTTCTTCTCGTATTAAGTCTGATATTTTTAAGTATAAAGGTAGGAATTTTTAGGTAGTAAAAGTGGGGTTTTTTTTTTTTTTTCAATATTTTGGTGGAACCTATGTGGTTTTCTTCTTGTATCAAGTCTGATATTTTTAAATATAAAGAATGAAATTTTTATGTAGTAAAAGTGGGTTTGTTTGTTTGTTTTGTTTTGTTTTTTTTTTTTTTTTGGCAAAAAGTGAGTTTGTTATATAAGTATGTGTTGTTAATTTATTTTATATATTTGTTTATCATATATATATATATATATATATTTTGTATTCACATTAAATTCATAAGCAATATCGAACATATATATTGATTACAAGTGAGATTTTTATGCTAACAAGACATATATAGTTATTCCAAATGTAACAATTGAACATATATATATGTAATTATCAATATTTTGTTTATGTCTAAATCAACTAAAACAAATAAATCAACTAAAACAATATAAGTGGAATCGAAACTCCAATGAAAGCTAGTGCAAACGTGCAAGAAAAACTAGTAAAATAGTGATGAGTTCGATTCACTGCATACACATACAAATGAAGAGAAAAGCAACACCACAAAATGGATTCCTATCACATTAAGAACGGAGATCTACCAATACAATACATGAAAGATTAGTAGATATAGAACCTCCAGGGGTAGGCTACGCATCGTGACGGGCCACCAACCAATACCATGAATACACAAGTAGCATCTAGCTCATTATAGCACTAGCAACGAAGGGTACCCAGATGCAAGCACGAAGGATACAAAGCCTTCAGGGCAAAAGACGCCTAAATGCGCATTAACAGTAACTAGTTCTCGCTCTATCTGCATTTGCATCCAAATCCCATCCTTGGCTACAACCCAAGAGAGTTATAACCCATGTAGATTAAAAGCCCATTAATAAAAATTTCAAGGAATCAACGCAAAAACATTCATAGATATCGAATGGGCAACACCCAAAGTTAAAGACATAACCTTTAAGCTCTCATTGCATGAAAATAGTAAATCCAAGCACCAAATGAAGAACTCATAAACATTCTCATATCAGCAACTATTAATTCGTACAACATGGGTGTTAAAATATGGAGCTACAACTAAAACAAGCAAAGAAAAGCAAAACAAAGCAAAAGAAAGAAAATCTATCTAGGGAGATAAACCCTGGGATCAAGGAGGCTAACCCATCCAAGATGAGCCCTAATCTATACCAAAATTGGTATTTATAGGGGCTGAAGTCGTGGGGGACAATTGGGGAAGAGTGGAGAAGTTTAAGGGACAAAATAGAGATTTTGTCCGTAAGCTGTCGTAGCAGGAACATTGGGGCCGCGATCCTTTGGCTTTGGTCGCGGTCCATTATTTCCGTGAATTTCAATAACGCTGCCACTTCAAGCTTTGGGTCACTTAGAGTGTCCATAGCACTCTCGAGTGCTATGGACTCTTCAGCATTTTAGTGCACTTTTTGGCTCTTTTTGCATCCCTTTTCTTCCATTTCTTTTCATCTTTCATTTGAGCTATAAGTGGACCAAAAAAAAAAAAAAAACCAATTTCCTACAAAATTACACGTGACACACATGAGATTGCACTTATAAGAAATTAAGCACAATTAATCATTTTTATCACTTTACTTTCTAATATGTATTCAACTTCATGTGAGAATCATGCTAAAAAGGACTATAAAACATTATGTATTTGGTTCACATCAATGGTTTCCCACCATATACTCCAAAGCATCTCTCTCCCATCCCTCTCACAGAAGTTGCAAGGTTAGATGGAGAGAAGAAAGTCAAGCTAGTGCAAAAGATTCATGAGCAAGCAAAGCCTCAAATTAAGAAATGCCAAGGGCACATGTCAAAAATGGTAAATAGAGGTCAATAGAAGATCACCTTTGAGCTGGGAGATTGGGTTTGGATTCATCCCTCTCAAAGAAGTTGCAAGGTTAGATGGAGAGAATAAAGTCAAGCTAGTGCAAAAGATTCATGAGCAAGCACAGCCTCAAATTATGAAATGCCAAGAGCACATGTCAAAAATGGTAAATAGAGGTCAATAGAAGATCACCTTTGAGCCGGGAGATTGGGTTTGGATTCATCTAAGAAAGTAGAGATTTCCTCAAGCAAGAAAGAACAAGTTGAGCCCAAGAGGAGATGGTCCTTTCCAAGTGATTGAAAGGGTGAATGAGAATGCATACAAGCTTGATCTTAGAGGAGAGATGGATGTGCATGGAACTTTCAATGTAAGTGATCTAACACCTTTTTGAATTTGATGAAAGTCTTGATTCGAGGTCGAATCTTTTTCAAGATGGGGAGGATGATGTGATCCTAAGGTCTCCTCAAGCTTCTTCAACACATTCATCTATACTTCCTCAACATTCTCCAAGTCCACGTGAAGGTCAAGGAAATAGGACATACCAAAGAGACCATTTGGTGAACATTCAAGGTCTTATGACAAGAGCAAGAATAAGGGGGGCCATGAACGCCCTTAGTGTGTTGGTTCAAGAATGCTTCAACAAGGAGATTGTCTTCAACTAAAATCTTAGATCCAAGGAAATAATCATACTAAGTGTTTGTGATAGTTGGAGCCTTCCATTATTTTTGTTTGTATTTATGTTTTTGGCCAAGAATTCATAATAAAGCCAATTTTTGCTCTTTTTGTTATTTTGTGTTGTTGGGCTCATTAAGGGGTTTTGTAGTCCATCATGGATGATTGTTACCCTTAAAAAAGTCCAAAATAACTCAATTCCAGCCCAAGAAGTGGGGGAAGTCAGCCACAACCATGCAAGAAGCTTCCAAGAAGACATCACAAGCTTACTTAGACAAGAAGGCAAGGCATCTAGATGGAGGAGAGAGAAGATGGTGGCCGAAAATTCAATGAAGGGCTTGCATGGAATTTGGTTGCTTTTTATTGATTCTCTTTATTTTCAGTTGATTTTGTTAAATAAGGACTTATTCTTGTAGGAAATAGCAAGATTAGTCAAAACTAGCAAGACTAGTCAATTAGTTTCAAATTTGGAAACTAATCTTACTCAATATTTTCAAATCTTGTAAAGGAAGATTAGTAACCTTATTTGTACCTATATGACTGACCACTCTATAGTATAAATAGAGGGTTGAGTCTTCAATAAAATTATACAATTTTGACTACAATTTTTGTGTGCTAGAAGCCATAAAACCGAGATTGAAAATCTTGTTGCATCAAAAGACTTTATCAATTGTAAGTGTTAGGTACTATTGTGGTGTCATTCTACCCGGAACTTCCTTTTGAAGTCCAATCATCCTAACAATATTCCGCCATATTACTTGAGTGTTGTGAGAGTAGCAAACTAGATTTGTGGACAATTTAAGCATATCTTTCACCTGTGGAAGAAACTACATCACTTATATTTCTTTCTGAAAAAAAAATTCTTAAGGTGAAATTCAAACATTTACAAATCTCCCAATAACTTAGTAACTCTACAAAGAGGTTTTTCACTACTCACCCTCTAACTTGTTCTTGACTTGCAGCCTCTTGCTTACAAGAAGAATAAAACTCTTTTTGTGTGAAGTGTTTATGGTTTACAAGTGCCAAGGTTCTAGTCTAAGATTGACACTTTGAAAAATAACTAAAATTTGAAAGCAAAATTTGAAAATGAACATTTGAAAATTTGAGAGAATTTGAAAATAATAAAAATGGCTTGATAACTTTTGTGTCTATAGAATGTTTTCACCCTTGGTCTCTATTTATAGCCAAATTTGAGTTCCAAATCAAAAACTTGAATTTTGACTCCAAAGTGTGATTTGACAAAGTCTGAACCTTCCTTCTGTTTTTTTGGTTTCTTGCAGCTCTTTTTGACTTTTGTGTTAGAAATAGATGTTTTAGATCCTTCTCTTAGCTTTCCAAGACCCCCAAAATCAGCTGATTTAGACTTTTATAGTTCAAGTTATATCCATTTTACTGAGTTGTGGCATTATTGTAATAGAGTACTTTTTTCGTATATTTTCACCAAAATTCTATTGTAATTTCACAATGGCAACAGATAACATTTTGTAGAACATTCAAAGAGATTTTCAAAACATCCAAGACTTAATTTTTTGTTAAATAGAACGAAAGTTATACTCATTTGAAATTGAATGTATCAATATGAAAATTTGCACTTGCACTTTCCATAAAAAGTAACTTTAGACAACTTAAAAATTTATTAGTTTCACATATTTGTTTAGTTATTATTAAAACCAAGATTAAAACATTTAACTTTAACATTAACTTTATATACTTCATATTCGATTCATAACTCATTTGCAGTACTAGATTAATACACAAACGAACCATTTTATACATTATGAACATCAAGGACGAATTTGAAAATTGATTTCATCATGTTTTCAACAACTGTTATTTACATATATACAATGTTTGTGATTTTTTTTTATCAATTTCAAATATACTTCATCAATCTTGTTTCCGAGAAAAATGTCCTAGAAATAAAAAAGAGGGGATTTTCAAAAATATTAAAATCATATTTTGAAATTTTGACATACTTTAATTTCAGACATATTATTTCAAAGAAAGTAATTTTACTAAAACTTAGAGTTTATAATGGTGAAATTTTGTTTGCTGCCTTTTTTGGTTGTGGTGATGTATTGTCAATGGACTGGACGACCGTCACTTGAAGAAACCGTTTAACGAGTATTTTTTCTGAAATCGTCTTCAGGTGACGCTGTCGTAGTTTGTTGTCTGTCATCCACTTCTGCCGGAAAACGAAGAATAATAATTAAAAAAAAAAATTGAAACTGTGGTGAAATTTCATTTGGCACCTTATTTTTAGGAGTCCGTTTACGATTGGCCTATAGGAGTAGTGTGAATTTTACTCATACTGTAACGCGCTACAGTAACGCGCTACAGTTGCGCACTACAGTTTTTTTTACGCATAGCATTTTTAAAAAAAATATATACTTTTTTTTTTAAAAATAATAAGACAGTAGTATCAGATAAACAGACTATAGATATCACATCAAAAATATAAAAGAAATCATACAATATAATTAAAACATAGTTAACAAGGGAGATCACATCAGCATTATACAGACATCAGATCAGAGAATACTAGACATCAGATCAACATACTATAGATATCAGATCAAGAATATAAAAGAAATCATACAATAGAACCAAAATATACTTAATAAGGGAGATCACATCAGGATTATATAGACATCAGATCAGAGAATACTAGATATCATATCAACAGACTATAGATATCAGATCAAGAATATAAAAGAAATTATACAATAGAACTAAAACATACTTAACAAGGGAGATCACATCATGATTGTATAGACATCAGATCAGAGAATACTAGACATCAGATCAACAGACTATAGATATCAGATCAAGAATATAAAAGAAATCATACAATAGAACTAAAACATACTTAACAAGGGAGATCACATCAGGATTATATAGACATCAGATCAGATAATACAAGACATCAGATCAACAGACTATAGATATCAGATCAAGAATATAAAAGAAATCATACAGTAGAACTAAAATATACTTAATAAGGTAGATCAAATCATGATTATATAGACATCAGATCACAAAATAGTAGACATCAAATCAACATACTATAGTTATCAGATCAAGAATATAAAAAGAAATCATATCATACAACAAAAACATCCATAATATGTATCATAATATCTAAAATTATTTAATTATAAAACAAATAAAATGATAATTTAAAAATATTTTTTTATAAAATTCAAAAACATTAAAAAAATACTGAATTGTTTAGAAAAAAAAAACGGACAAAAAAAAGTGTCAAGGAGGAACACAAAAAAATAAAATAAAAAAATAACCAAAAATAACAAAAGAAAGGAAGGCAACTGTAGCGCGTTACTGTAGCGCACTACAGTAGGAGTAAATTTGCATGGTGGTCCTATAGGACTACCATATAAATTACCTATTTGTACTGACTATGAATGTCGATGCTGAAATACTACACCAAGTGGACGACTATCACTTGAAAAACGAAGAACAACACAATTGAAAAAAAAAAAAAAAAAAATTTGAAGAAGCTGTCGATTGTTCATTGAAAAACAAGTTTGGTGACTAGCGTGAATGCTTTGGTGTGAAAACTGGGGTGGTTCAATTTTTGGAAAAATATGTGGGATAATAAATTTGGTTAATCGTTAAATATTAATGCTGTTATAATCCAATTTTTGAATGAGAATGTTTTGTTTGCTACCAAAGGATATATCAAAGTAAAATCTCATTAATGACTTTTTTTATTTTCTTCCTTTGGTGCTTGGCTTTTTCTGAAAATATGAGTTTTGTTCCCCCAATAACTAGGACAATAATAGTTTAATAAACTCATTTTCTAAACTGGACTACTATTTGTAGCATTTTTTTTATTATTTATAGCCCTATTTTTAAAGTATACTATCTATAATATCCCTAATAAAAAAATCAAATAATATTTTAAAAAAATGTCATATGCTCTTCAAAGGCTTTTGGTAAAGCTTCGCCGTCAATAATCGTCAATAAATCCCTCCCCTGGATGAAATCTGGTAGTCTCCAACAAGGAACTAATAACTTCAGAGAGTTCTTTTTTGAATAGTAATCATAGATCAAATTGCGATTAGCATTCGAGTATAGTCTTAAACAACTCTTAAGAACTTTAATACACTAGAGAATACAAGAATCCAGATATAAGGCTAGTGCTTCTGCAAATACACCTTTTATGGAGTATCGGTGAATACAAAAAATCAGCATGAAGGCCCAGGAAACTAGCACACTCAATTAGAACCCCGAAAGCTCAAATTCAGCGTCTGTAACTTGAAGCCTTTGCTCTGTATTAACTCAAGCCTTTGTACTGTTGTTTGCTTTGTTAACTGTACAGTTGCAATTCCTTCAACAACTTCAACTCTTATGTCAGAAATCCCTTTTGTTTCCTCTAAAGCCTTGCTCACAGTGGGAATGCTAGTTTCGTTAATTGAGCATTCGGCCTGAAAAAACATGGTGAGTACATCGGAAGGTGAGACGGGAATAAAGACGGGCTGATCGGGGGCAGCGGTGGGTGATGCCTTATCTCCTTCCGGTTGATGAGGAGCAATGCTCTCGGCTTCACCTTTCGGAACTAGGGTTTCTCCTACGTTAGCAGCCGCTGCTGCCACCACAAACGACCGGAGCCTCTTCGTTCTGTGACACCTCTTCAACCTCAAGGAACTGCAAGAAGCAGAAGAAGAAAAAGGAGGGTGCTTGCGCAAAGGCGGAAAATGAACGATAAGGCGGGTCGGACTGGATAAGGAAGAAGGAGGATAGAAGGCTCCGCAAAATGGAAGAGCCGGAGAGATAGTGTTTGCAGTAGCAGCCATTATTACTTGCTTATCCCCTTCTCTACCGCGAGACAACAACTTGATTCCCGCCTCCTTGTAATCCAAGCGTATTGACAGACAAAAAATTTTTTTTTTCTTTCACAAAAAAGTCAAGGAACTCAAATTTATTGGAATCAGAATCTGAAGAAATTGGAAGAGAGTGAAGGTGAATTTGGTCTGCAACTAGGCGAACAGAATCTTCAAAGCTTAACAAGACAGATTCCAAATTTGCATCTTTGCCCAACACTCTGGCATATTGAACAAGCAATTTGAGAGCTCTTAACCCGATTCTAAGGTTTGAAATTGCCCAATACTTACTGTAGTCGCCATTCACGAGGAGCGGGTTGGATGTTTGCCCAAATTAATTTCAAAATAACTAAATTCCAGTCGGGAAGCTTCATTGATGGCCGGGTGAAGAAAAACGGTAAAGAAGGTGTAGAATCGAAGGATATGTGGTGTATTGATGGTGGACTTTGAAAAAAAAGGAGGGGGTGTGGGGGAGGAAGGAGAAGATCAAATAAAAAAAGGAGTAGAAGGAATTGGGCGTGAGGGAGAGAATGACGCTAGATGGAGTAGTTGAACGCATTATAGTAGAGGAGTATTATAGACATTATAAGAAGGATATGATGGGTAATATGCTTTAAAAATAAGGCTAAAAATAGTAAAAAATGGGCTATAAATAGTACTACCCTTTTCTAAAATATACAAGTTTTTTCCCTGGAAAAAAAAAAAAAAAAAAAAAGAGAGAAACCCCAAAACCCTCTTCCACTTATTGCTAATAATAAAAATAAGAAGAGTAAAGATTTTTTTTGCTTCAGATTTGAAGAGTTAGAGAAGCTTTGCAATCAACCAAGAAAGTTGGGTGGCGGGGTTTCGGTGGCGGAGGTGAACAACGAGGAAGCAGGCTGTATGTGAATTTCGGACACTATTAACAAGATTGGACAGTGCGAATTAATGAGTCCGTTTACGGTGGTACTATAGGAGTAGGATGAATTTTACTCCTACTTACTGTAGCGCGCGCTACAGTGACGCGCTATAGTTTCGCGCTACAGTAACGCGCAACAGTTTTTTTTTTTTTTTTACGCACAAACTTTTAAAAAAAATACTTTTTATAACAAGGGAAATCAGATCAGGATTATATAGACATCAGATTAGAGAATACAAGAGATCAGATCAACAGACTATAGATATCAGATCAAGAATATAAAAGAAATCATACAGTAGAACTAAAATATAATTAACAAGAGAGATCAGATCAAGATTATATAGACATCAGATCAGCGAATACTTGACATCAGATCAACATACTATAGATATCAGATCAAGAATATAAAAGAAATCATACAGTAGAACTAAAACATACTTAAAATGGGAGATCAGATCAACAGACTATAGACATCAGATCAGCGTATACTTGACATCAGATCAACAGACTATAGACATCAGATCAAGATTTTAAAAAAAATCACACAGCAGAACTAAAACATACTTAACAAAGGAGATCAGATCAGGATTATATAGACATCAGATCAACTCATACTTGACATCAGATCAACATAATATAGACATCAGATCAAGATTTTAAAAGAAATCACACAGCAGAACTAAAACATACTTAACACAGCAGAACTAAAATATACTTAACAAATGAGATCAGATCAGGATTAAATAGACATCAGATCAACTCATACCTGACATCAGATCAACAGACTATAGACATCAGATCAATATTTTAAAAGAAATCATACAGTAGAACTAAAACATACTTAAAAAGGGAGATCAGATCAACAGACTATAGACATCAGATCAAGATTTTAAAAGAAATCACACAGCAGAACTAAAACATACTTAACAAAGGAGATCAGATCAGGATATATAGACATCAGATCAACTCATACTTAACATCAGATCAACAGACTATAGATATCAGATCAAGAATATAAAAGAAATCATACAGTAGAACTAAAATATACTTAACAAGGTAGATCAAATCATGATTATATAGACATCAGATCACAAAATAGCAGACATCAGATCAACAGAATTTAGATATCAGATCAAAAATATAAAAGAAATCATATCATACAACAAAAACGTCCATAATATGTATCATAATATCTAAAATTATTTAATTATAAAACAAATAAAATGATAATTTAAAAATAATTTTTTTATAAAATTCAAAAACATTAAAAAAAATACTGAATTGTTTAGAAAAAAAACGGACGAAAAAAAATTTCAAAGAGGAAGGCAAAAAAAAAAAAAAAAAACCAAAAATAACAAAAGAAATGAAGGTACTGTAGCGCGTTTACTGTAGCGCGGGGTAGGAGTAAAATTCATGGTGGTCCTATAGGAGTAGGATATAAATTGCCCGAATTAAGCATGTCCTCATGGAGGCAAATTTTGCTGCCGATAGTCTGGCTTCACTGGGCGGAAAGGGGTGTTCTTGCCTTCAGTCGCTTGGTTGAGGTGCCACCAGAGGTTAAGAAATGGCTTTAACCTCGCCCATGACGTACAGAGGGCAGTATATTCTCCATCAGTTAGGCTATAACCTCTCTTATTGTTAAAAAAAAAAAAAAAAAAAAAAAAAAAAAAAAAAAAAGGACAATATCAAACTTTAAGTGCTGCATTACTGCCCAGTCTGGAAAACAAATACTTGACTGCCCGTTTTGAGCTCCAAAGTTACATCCCAAATATCAGGATTGGACTCTATCTCTGACAAAATCATGAATTTTAAAGTAATTCTTGCTGGCAAAGACCACTTTTCTAGATTTCATCCAAAGGATAGAAGCTACTGTTACAATTACTTAATGCCTAAACCAAATTAATTAAATTAAAGTTGAATAACTAGCTAAAAGACTTTACAATTTCAAGTACAAATTTAGCAGCCACAACCCAACCCAAAGAGCTCCTCATAGCAAATTCATTCATCCAGCCACAAACTAAAACCTTTCTGATTTGCAAGATTTCTCTTCAAGAAACATACCAAAATGAGCAAAGTACCATTCACCTCCGGGATACATTAGCACGTTTTAACCACTTCTAGATAGAACTCCAGCAGCAAATAGAAGATTTCTTCGGGAAAACTGTGTATATCGATGAATAAAGCCACGTTAATTATCTAGGCCATTTGCTCAATCAAATATGTAAACAATTCACAATGCAAGATGCTAATATTTTTTTCAATTTACCCGTAGTGCATAAACAGGGGTACATTTGGTAGGCAACGTCTTCAACGATCGAAGTCTGTTAATACTTCCATTCTTGCTGATGATTAAAGCAATGAGATTCATGAATCTCTTGAAAACTGATAAACAAAGAAAGTTACGAGAAGTAAGCTTTTATTCACAGGCAACTCACTTTTCATCTGTCTTTAGTAGTTTTGTACTGGCAGTTACATCCCACAATTTTACAGTGCAATCAGCAGAACCAGAAGCAAGAAGTGAACCTTCCCCACTGTATCACAAAAATGCATTATATAAGTCAAGAGACCATTACATTTACTGAAATTATGCGGAAAATTAAGACTCCCCACCTAAAAGCAAGCGTCCAGACACAAGATGTATGACCAACCAAAGGAGTAACACAACGACCACTCGCGAGGTCCCACATCATAATTGTACCATCCTCATCACCAGATGCCATGTATCGACCATCTGGAGACATTGCCAGTGACAATATCATACTCCGGTGACCAAGGAAAATTCTTACACACTCCCCACTCTGAACATCCCATAGACGAACAGTTTTGTCACTAGATCCAGTCGCAATGTAGTTGCAGTTTGCATGCCATTGCACACACTGAAAAAGAAAATGAACTCACATACTGACTTTGATAAGGAGAAGTATACACAAGGACTAATTAGCAATAGGAAATAAAGAGGCTACTAAAAGCCCCTTAAAAAGATTTTTTCTTTTAGGAAAATACAGAAGCACCAGTGCACTAAAAAATGGGAACACTTTGACACACAGTCGACACTGCCCAATACCTATCACAGTTACATTTTGCAAGGGTATAATCTTAATAAGTTGATCAAGTGCTAGAGCAATCAGCCATCCAATTTAATTGTAGCCATAGCAGTGCATGACCAAAGAATCAGTAAAAGTCTACACGACTACACCGTAAAGGTTTACCTCCTACAAACATCATAATCTCTTATAGGTAAATCTTCCTGATGATATACGTTCACAGCCACCAGTAACAGCAGAGGGTGAGATTACTTGGCATAATCCAAACATTTAATTTAGGAGTACATTGCAATGAAAACGTTGAACACAATACAGAATAGAACTTCTGTTCATTACCTACACAACCTGCACTCCTTGACTTCGGGCAATAGTGGGAGAAAACACCCAAATGAACAAAAGTAACTAACTACGACAAGTTCTTTACTCTTACAGAAAACCACATCCTAGAAAAAAGGGTGAGGAATTGTAATCCTTCATTAGAAAAAACTAGGGCCAACTAGAAACAATAATCCCTTCGGAAAAAATGATGAAACTTGAAAGTTTAAAGGCTCGTTAGGAACTAAATGACAGGATCGTTCAGATCTTTCCCATCTGAAATTATAAATACAACACTAGAGATAAAAAGAATACGAATGCTTACAATTTCCACCAGTGCATCAATTTACTAATAATCTATCACAATTAGCAATTTTGGGCAGGAAAGCATCCTTCAAAAGCTTATAGAAATTTTCCAAAACCAGAATGTAGCATCATGTTTAGCCTGGAACTGAAGGGACAGACAACCAATACACTAAAGGATTTGAAGGAGAAAAAAAACTCATACTAACAGAGAAAATGTCATAATACAGAACAAAGGATGCACAGAAACGCTCACTAAATAGATAGAATGGCACGATCAATAGACAAGTATGATATGCACAAGAAATATATGTGTGTAGTTCTTATTCTGTACATAGAGGAATCCAGTTATAGACTATATGGTGAGCAACACCAAAATAAATCAAAACGCTCGAGCATAGAAGTTTGGCACAAATCACAAACTATCAGCACCAGAAACACACAATTTCCAATCCAATAGACACTATGAAAATTAAATAGACACCAAGAATTCTGAAATTCTCCTTAAGACTTAGGAGAATCATCATAATTATATTACATTATGATCTACTTACATCCACATCAGATAAGTGACCCGCCATTATTCTCAACGGTTGTATTCTGTCCATGGTCCAGATCCTTGCAGTTCTATCGTGTGAGGAGCTTGCAAAATAATGTCCCACTGGACTAAACTGCATCCACATGAAGTAGTATTGAAAATCTTTCTGAAGGTAGCAATTTAAGCAGATTTAACAGCTCAGACAATATACACATGTATGTCAATGAACTAAAATCAGAAATAAGACGCAACTTAAATTAATTGAATTCGTGAGACAAACAGTCAATAATGCCCAAGCACATCAAGAAATTATAGCTAAACCAACACTTTTCATGCCACACAGATGATTCCAAACGGACTTCAAAGATTCTGAGAGGCAGGAGAGCTGTTGAAAACCTGATGTGCAGATCTGGTATTATATGCAACCAAAAACAAAAGAAGAGAAACAAAAATCTGAAACACTACGCCTGTTATGTGGTGCAAGCAATAAAACGCAGGGGAAATATATCCGACAAGAACCCAAATCTACCCCCTTAAAACGTTGTACCAATAAGTTCAAAATCAGATGAATTGAAGTACTGAATTGCTTGTTATTGATATTCTAAAGGAACATGATAGAAGTTTTATTTCAACTCACTGATTTTTAGGTTAAGATATCGCTTCAAAAATACAATGAATTCAGGATGTCTGACAGTAAATATGAATCACAACACAGAGTTGATCCAGACCTTAATGAGAGGTGTAACCAGCTCCTACTTTACAGAAGACAAAACTAGGCCAAGTTTGGACTTTGCTCCAATCTTGAGCAAAACCCGAAAACTTTTGAACCTTCATAACTGGAAAGATAACTAAATTTCATTTCTGGTTTCAGAAATTAAAGCTAAGTTAGATTAAGCACCTTCTGGCACAAGTAGGAGTCCTCTATCCTATAAACTTAGGAGTAAAGCTCTTGGAATCAAGTGGTTTGTAACCCAGTCACCACATTATAGTAAACTGTAATACTCACTAGCAGCAAAACGATGTCCAACCCCTCCACACAAGAAATGATGCTCATGTAAAATTTTGCATAAAGAATATTTGGCTTGCACCTTAGGTGGAGAAATCAAACTTGCTTTCTCATTTCTGTCATTAAAAGTCATTTAAATTAAACAGGACAATCCACAAATTTTCCTCTCTTCTTCTTCCAACAATAAAAGAAATTGTCACAAAGTTTCCATTTAGAACTTAAGTGCTGCACACCATAAAGTTGCTCTGCATCATCATCATCATCATCAAACAGAATTCTTGTACAAGTGATCAAAATGTAGATGCGAGCCTTATAAAATAGAAAGAAAATGAAGGCATAAAAGGTAGACCTCTAATAGCTAACATGCCAAAGGAGCTCACGGGATTGATTGCTCTGAACTAGTATCAACTGTCATACATTAGATTTTAGGAGCTCGATGTAATTCTCTTAATAGCAATTCTTTCGTTTTTCTCATCTCAGTAAATTGACTAATTGAGTAGCATGGTTAATGACATTGACCTCAACTAAAATCATTTTCCATATTTTAAATTGCAACTTTCCTAGAATTCTAGGCAAATTTTTGGTTCAAACCCCTTTCCAATTTACCTTTTTCTTTTTGAAATGTATAAATATACTGGTAGGGTACAGCCAAACCCCTCAACAGGACAGTTAAAGGAAGACCTTTATGTTTCATATTGAGTCCTCAGAGGTGCGTTCCACTTGATGGTGGCTTTTACAATTGAAAAAGAAAGCCATAAGAGGGAGACTATCTATGCTCTTCCCGGTCAGCTATTGTGCACAACTCTAGTTCCCAATTTTTAAAACACACTAACTTGTAACCCATAGATGAACAAGATGTTTTACCTGAACATCCCATACAGGATAATTGTGACCCTTGTAGCAAACAAGATTTGCATTCAATTTTGTACTCCACAACCGGACTGTAACACAACACCATCGTTGCATAATTACATAAGCTCATATTAAAAAAACAGCAAGTAAAGCAGGAAAATAAAAGGAAAACTATTGAAATAAGAACAGCTTTGCAAGGAAAAGAAGACATACTGGTTGAATCTGATGAAGACGACAGTACAAAATCTCCAAAGGGACAAAAGGATGCAGAATAAACAGGTCCAGAGTGACCTTGAAACAGTGTATATGCCCTTCTCCCGCTGTTTGTACCAGGCAGAGAGCTACTTGTAGACATATCATTTCCCACCAGTGAAGCAACTGAAAGTAAAAGCATTAAGATATATGTATATTTTCCATCTTATCCAGGTAACAGATACTACAAGCAATGATCCAGCAAAAAAATAAAAGTAAGAGAAAAGAAACAAAAAAGAAAAAGGAAGAAATGTATATGCAAGTCAATACAAATGTATCGAAATCAGTATGCATATGGAACTGTGATCCTCTAGAGGCTGCAAACTTGTAGCTTTCAGCTGCAATGAACTAACCAAGTTCTGATTACCTTGAAAAAACCTTAAAGATAAACCAATGTTCAGAAGCTGGTTCAGATGGCTGGCAGTTAACTATTCCCAAAAAAGAATACTACATATATATTATGACTTCATCACCCCGAAATGGAATCAAGTCTCAATTTGAGGTCTTTCCAGCTATAGATTCAGTTCGATAGATCATAGATAATAGTGACTGATTACAAACTCTAGATACAGAGAACTGAAAGCTTAAATATCAAATACCAAAAAGTTAAGGAACACGATTCTCACTCCAGGAAAGCAATCTTCCACCACCCATGTCACCTGGACTCCCATAGAGGCAGACAGGTACAGGTATATCTAAGTGCCACATTTGTTAAGCTCTAAGAAAATGAAGACACAGGGATATGGACAAAGAACCAGTACTTGGATATGCCAATTGATCAAATAGACTTCATAACAATTAACAAATTGGTCTACAATATAGGAACAATATTCGGTAGTGTTTCTTAGTTGCCAATTTTAAAACTTAGTTATCTGAACAGTCAAAAATCAAGTTTTATCATGACAATCTTCCTTCACCTAGTTACAAAAAATACACTGATTATTGGGAAGGAAAGTTCTCTCTTCTTCCCACATCCTCCTCCCCACCCCCACCAACAAGATATGCTTTTTGGTTGAGATATTGAACATTGAATTGTATCGACTCCTCTCTCAAAGTCAACTCACCCACCAATCCTAACTAAGCCCCATACAAATCCCATAATTATCCAGAATGGCCGACTGAAGTGTTTGATTAACATACTCAAAAGCTGATGCTGACTATAGTCACATAGTTCATATCCATTCCCATAATTTGCAAGGATGACCATTAAATGCCTTAACCACTCTGCTCGCAAACAGTAGTGGTTAGAATAAATGTTTTACGGAGAGATCCAGCTGATGGAGTTCAAGCTAAGAATACTCTAAACAAATTGCAGGAAGCTGTTAAGGTTAGCAGAGAGATGTAACAAGCTAAAAGTCATAGAAATTACTTCCCATAAAGCCATAGGCAGTACAATGAATCCCAAGGTTAGGTAGCATCCCACAACCTTTAAGGGGACAATACCTCTACTGCAATTATATTGAAGCTAAAGGCTGCCCTCAGCCAGATGCCAAACTCAGGAATACTGCAGCTTGTTAAAGTACCTTTCACTATCAAACTCAAGTACAAGTTTAACAACTTCATAAGCTAAGCTTCACCTATTGAAACATGCTTTAATAAAGAGTGCTCAAAGTACATAATAGAATCGACAAACAGATTTCATATTCTCAAAGGCAACCAAAATTAAAGCTTGTGCTTTTGAAGCAACTGCACCATGCCTTGTGTTAACTATAGTCTATTCTTAATTGCTGCCATTAGTCTCTAAGATAAGTGCTATAAAAGCAGTGTCCGACTCTTACTGTCTGCAAAGAAATCAAACTCACCCTCCACCAAGGTGAAAAAGAGCATTAGTGATAAATATATTTCCTTCCAAGCATTCGGTGAATAATCTCCTAGTCCTCACCACTCGAGAAACAATGAAGACGTTTAAGCTTCTAAAGCACATCAGAAAATCACTGTCTTAACTTCTTTCCAAGCTAAAGAACCACTATATCAGTTGTAACTCCATATAGCACCCTTCAACGTATGTCACTTTGACAAGAAACTTTCTTTAATAAAACAGACAACATGTGGCGGCTATCTTCAAGGCGAAATTTTTTAAAAATAATATATATACATATGTCTATCGTAAAGGTATAATGGAAAGTACAGAACAAAAAACAAAAAAGGCCTTGCTAATTAACTAACCATTATCAGGATGCTGCCCCAGTTTTGCCATGTCCCAGATCTGTATATTTGATAGCCAATAAGAAGTTGCCAATACCAATTTCATATGCAAAGGAAAACAAGAGACTTGACAGACCTTAAGTGACGAGTCTGAGAAGCCACCAGCAACAAGTGATCCATCATGGGATATTGATGCACAATTTAACCTAGAACACGCAGATAAAGGTTTGACATATTTATCAATTGATGATGTAGGAATTCCAAAATGCTCAAGTCGGGAACAAACAATTTCCATTATGTGTAGGAACAGCATACCCATTATGTGTGTTAAGAAATGTGTAGAAGCTGACTGAAGGTAGACAAGCACTACTCAGTTGGACACGATTTCGAAGATCTTCAAGAATAGAATGCTCTACCTCAGCTGGTCTGACAAAGAAATATACATGATGAGCTTGAACCAAGATGGGAAGTGTAGAAAAACTAAGCGGTAACACATTATGGGGATACTCCAAACAATTACATATAACCATTGTGTAAAGAAATAGATTAATAATAGACTGATCAGTCATTTAAAAGAATTTAAAGCATACAATGTTAAAGAAGAATTCCAACTGTATGACTCAGTCTTTTAAATCCAAGGTTACAACATGATAGTGAAATACTGCTTGTACAAGAAATTTACCAAAATTCTGGACTCCAATTTTAAAGGGTTGGCAAACAACATCCACTTCAATTATTCTAAGATAAGGCTGTATAACCTTTCACCGGGTTGGCAATCCCCTTTACATTACTGACAGCAGGTGATTCCGTATATTTTCAAGGTTACTTACTGTTCTTTTAGATCCACTAGAACTAGTACAAGATAAAGATAGTCTTCTTCTATGAACATAGTTGATGGGATAGCCCATTTAACATAAATCTTGGCTAATCAACAACTAAAAATGACCAGTTAAAGCACAGAAGGTGCACAATCAAATATATAGTGTAGATATATGCAGTAGTGACATAGATGTCAATGCCCAACAAACCATAAAGCCCAAGCTAAACACAATATTTCTCTGTTTTGTTTCTTTTGAGGTGGTTTATCTCAGGGAGATTGGAATTAACTAATTAAATACATTAAAAGAACAACGCAAAACAAATGTACATTGATGGCAAAGTGAGCTCTGCTTTAACACGTGGTGCCACCGACACTGTACTATTCTCCATACGAGAAGCTTTCCCTGTTGCAACAGCAACCTTATCTTTTTTCAGCTTCTTAAGTGAAGCACCTTGCTTTCCACCTTCTACTGATCTTTTCTAGACAAGAAGGAAGAATATAATTAGGTCCAAGAAATATAGGACACTATATCATCTCTGGGTGTAAAATGTAGAACCACATGGAGTGCATGAAGCAATTATATGGTTCTAAGAAAAGATGCAAAATCAAAAAATAATTTGTCACCTTATTTTCATCCAATTCACCTTCCTTTGCTTCTCCATCCAACTTCTCTGAATCTGGAATCATACCACCAGCCTTCTCCAATTTTTCATCCACCGAATCTTCAAGTAACTGTTGCAATTTAAAATAGCTTGAGAAAAAAAAAAAAAAACAACAAAGAAATGCTAAAATAGGAGTGATCTTAAGCTTTAAAAGTAAAATTGGCCTTTTGCAAAAACTTCACCGGAAATACGAAAGATTAGACTAGATCTTGACACTGAAGAAAGGGTCAGGATACACAAGAGCAGAAAGAAAATGGCAAACTTGTTTCGTCCAAAATGTATAAATAACATTGAAAGCTGAATCTTCAGAAAAATTTATCAGCTTTGACTCACATCATTAAGAATGCAACTAGCAGACATTTCTTTTCAACAGCAAAAAGTTCATGAGAATAATACAATACCCAAAATAATGCATGGCAATGAAGAGTTTACCAATCCAAAAAGTAGAGCAGTAAAAACAATTGAGGCCATTTTGGATTTCAGTAGTCTGACTATCCTTGTCAAAATACCGTCCTCGTAACATTGACCAATCATTTACAGAAACTTTAGAGAGGGAAAAAAAAAAATCTGTGCTTTTTTTTTTTGACTTACACCCCAATGTATTTCTTTCTGATTTATCAGGCTGGCTGCCTCCTGCCCTCCTCCAATGAGTGTGACAACATCGGCATCATCAGAAATTGAACTTGGCTGCCCAGGAGAGACTGATTCAAGAAAGGCCAATTTCAGCTTCCAGTAATTTGATAGAAAAAAAATCACTAACCATCTACTTTTTCTTCAACATTTGAAATACTTACTCTGCGCTCAAGAATTTATCCTTTCTTTTAAAAATCAAGAAAAAGAAAATATTTTCTTAATTCCATAGAGACTCCCAGCCATACAAGGGGTAAACAGGGAAAGGGAGTCAAAGTTGCGGTTCATTACTAAAGTTGGTTATTGAACAAATAAGCCTGATTTAAGGACTAATACAAAAATTACTCTCAGCATCAGACACCAAAATTAGCCTCAATACTCTTTCTCTCTTCCTTTCTCTCTCTAAAAATTATATTTATCTCTATTTTCTGGCAACTGATTTCCAAATTCCGTCTAAGAAAGCAGTTAATATCTAGTTGCTGTCAAAACCAAGCATTTTTATCGCTGTTCCATTTCTTACTACACAAATTTCTTGCCCAAAAACATCCAAACACAGTGGAGTTGGTCTATATGCCAGCTATATTTATCAACTCCTATGTTTCACACTCATTTTAAAAGTTTATTATTCCTCCAATATTATAATATGAAATAGTTCAGCGCGTCGCAGTTAAATAATATTGACAGCCTTACTACAGAAGCACTTACAGATGGTTTTCATATATTAAGTGCAAAGACACACCTTGAAAGTTGATGTGTTCATTTATCAGTCCAAGCATTGTAATAGACTGTGTCTTGTGCAGGTATTGCAGCAGAAGGTCATACGAGTACTGCACAAAAGGAATCAAAAGTAGAAGCTGAATTTAGTTGATTAAAGTCAAACTGAAACAGAAAGATACAACTAAAATAGAGGCCTAAAGGGAAACTGTAAAAGCACCAAGAAGTAAACCGGTACCTTTCAACAATTCTATGCCAATGTCAGGAATATTTACCTCAGAGACATGAAAAAAACAAATTAAGAACAGACAAGTGACCATTGACCAACCTAACCTACTATTATTTATCATTCACTTAATAATTGGAAAACATTAGAACATATGGGAGAAATTTAGTTTCTTGTTCAATTATATGTTCTTCCTAATTTCCTAACTTTTTTCAACTGAATCAGCAGCTATTTTCAGCGTTAAAACACTAAAATCCCTGTTGTCAAAAAATATATAGAGAAAAAGAAGAAATTTCCAACATCCATGCAGGGTGCATTTGGAGTGAGATAAATTATGAACCAAAGAATGCTGCCCAGATTTCTCAATTGCCAAGTGTGCATCATAGACGTACATAGAATTTGGTTCTGATCACATTTATAACTTCAATTGTAGCATCTACAAGCTAAATGTTTGTACTTTCCAGTTTTTCTTTTTGAGCAAAAGTCAACATAAGACTTTATATCTGTACAGTACAGTCAGCTGTATTTGAAAAATCCCAATAAGTGAATGGAGTTTTGAACAGTTAGCTATGGGACTTTTTAGGCAAGGGCCCAGAGGAACACCCAATTCCTCTTTAAATCTCCAATACATAATATCAGACTTTGATGATACATAATCACCGTTTTAATGCATAGCACTGACGAGAAGATCTATGCAGGCTTAAATTTTGGAAAAAATGCAAATTTAGTCCCTATAGTATAGTCCAGTGGCAAATTTAGTTCTGAACGTTTGAACGTTTAGTAGTTCAGCAAATTTAGTTCTAAAGTTTCCTAATAACAGCACATTTAGTCCCATAGTCCCACAACAGTTTTTTTTTTTTTTTTTTTTACATATTTAATAGTTTCTTTTCAATTCCGTCAGTTCATTGCCATGTGGCATAATATAACCCACCCACTGGGATGACATGTGGACGACACATTATCAAGGCTGCACGTGAATTTTACCAAGTTAAACAGTTAAAAACATTCATCCCAATGGATTATATTCATGCGCAGTCTTGATGGCGTGTCGTCCACATGTCATCGCATTGGATTATATTAGTCAGCATGGCATCCACATGTACGCCACGTGGCAATAGATTGACGGAATTGAAAAATAACAGTTAAATTTGTAAAAATTATTGTTATGGGACTAAATGTGTTGTTATTAGGAAACGTTAGGACTAAATTTGCTGACTACTAAACGTTCAGGATTAAATTTGCCACTGGACCATACTATAGGGACTAAATTTGCATTTTTTCCTTAAATTTTATATCTAACTTTCTACAGTTTTGACTTATTCTAAGTTTCTTCAAAGTTGATGCTATAATTTGAAATGAAATATAAAATATTTCAACCTTTACATGTATCCATGAATTTTGTCATTTAATAACTGCAGTATGGAGACTTCCAACTTCAGTACCATCCACTTCTTTTGTTGCATTTACTTCAATTTCTAGGGGCTGAATAGTCCAATAGTGATATCTCAGTCATCCATATTTCAATGAATTTCAATTTTCACTTAAACATAGACAAGCAGATACAACATTTCAATCAGGTAAGCCCCCTGAGAAGCCAGCAAAAAGTAGATTTCCAAGGGCACAGATTGGAAATCAAGTTGGAACTGCAAGGGGATGGAGGGGCAAAATCTCACAAACCTTCACCATAGCCATCCCTAAAGGTAACATAACTTATGTTTTTGCTCATTCGAAAAAGCACAGCATCTCAAGAAAAGGTTTCACAGCATTATGCAACAAAACTTCACATTCACATGACACAGACAAAGAAATCACCTGACATATCTTTATGGTAACCTTGCTCTGCCTCAGAGAATGAGCAAATTCCATCTCCTGAAAAGAAGAGCACCAATAAGGACAAAATAGTATTTAAATTTTAAACCTTCAGGACATTACAAACCACTATAGATCTTAGAATGTTCATTCACCTCAAGGTGTGAGGGTGATAGTACACCTTCAAGTTTTTGAAGGTCACGTGAATGCATCATCTCATGGTCTTCCCGGAAGCTATTAAAGAAAGTTCTTGCTGGAATTCAAGGTATAATTACAGTCACAAATTAAGGTGAACTGTCAGCAAAACAAACAAAAACTCATTAAAACCAAAAAAGAAAACAATTACCTTCCTGGATGTGACCTTTAGCGACAAGATCCATAAAACAATGGATAAACACAGGATAGAGGACTCGAAGCAACTCATGCTGCAGGGAAACATAATCATCTTTAAAGATTCAGTCATTCTTATTTCTGATTCAATCATAAATAACTATTCATAATTCTTAATTCTTAGTTCCCATTTTAGTACGCACAAATATCTAATTTAATTTGTGCTTGAATTATATAATTTGTCAATATACGATATTCATTTTTTTTAAAAAATAAAAAGTAATACTGCAATAATATAATAGAAAATACAATTGCAACGTTGAAATTTGAGTAGATTTACAATTTTGAAGGTAAAGACAAGGATTGATTGGATGGATTAGAGAGAGGGAAGAAATTGTATAAGATGAACTAACATGTAAGATATTGAATTGATAAGAAAATAATTATTTAAAAATTAGGATAAGATTAGATAAAAGTAAAAATTTAGGTAGAAGTAAATAACAAAAATAACAATAATTTGTAAGTTAGAAGAGGGTAAAAAAAAGAAAGGGAACGAATTGGAGGGATAAACCAGAGCGAACCATGTAAGCAATTTTTTATTCAAATTTCTTTATGGTTCTCCGTTTAGCAAGAGTTATATATCTGGTAAATATTATCAGTGTTTATTCCTTCTGGGTGCAACAAGATGTGACAGGGTCTTAGATCCTGACCGACCTTGACTTCTTTTACATATGCTACGAATTTGTCTTTCCAAAGAAGCTGCATCCTCAAAATAGACAGAAGAAAAAGTATAGCTTCACGCATATAAACTACCTTGTATAAATCTAGTGAACTATACGCCCATGATCGGAGCTTGCCATATCCCTCATGGTACTGGGCAGGATTATTATCCAATCTGAAACACCAAAGGAAAACAACACATGACTAACATTTGACAAGGACTAAAAATTACTTTAGTTGAACACATGCATCTTATTAGTGTCTAAGGCATTTATAACATAGTAAGATTGCATTCAAAAGACCAACGATAAAACCATAAGTTGGCAGGAGAAAGCAAAACAATGTCGCATTTTTGGAAAGGAAATTCTAAAGAAAATTATTACTTGTGTGTATTATGTGATTATTCATAATCCAATTCCAACGAATATGACTACTTTATTGGTGTTTTGAACATACTTGAAATCTTAATAAGAAAATTAACATTATTAGTGTTATAATAACAAGTTTAGATTCATGAAATACATGTGTTATGAATATGATTGTATATTTTATAAATTTAAACACATTATAGAACCTACCCACATTTATTTATTAATAAATTTAGCTCATAGCATTGGTCAAACAGAAAATACACACACTTGTATGTACCCTAGTAACTAAACGTAGATTTGTAATGGTTGTACCACTGACATAACGTTATTGAAATACATATAAATATGAGAAGCCAAACTTTTAGATTAAAATTAAAACAAGTATCAACATTCAATAAGCACTGAGATCAATAAAAAAGTAGATAAAAATTAAGTAAAAAACAAAAATCCAAAATTTCTTATAATTACTTAGCCAAGCTCCATGCCTATTTATGTTGGGAACAGTAGGAAGTTCGCGGAAGACTTAACGGACTAAGGGCCAAGCAGGAGGGTTTTGTATAACAAGCAATGCAAAACAGATCTCCTGGATGAGAGAGACCAAAAAGAAATACTATCCTCTAAATCTCTATGGTTGTTTCATCGCAAGGGAATTAACATCTCCTGCTCCGTTGTGAGAATATACGGCATGAGGAGGATGTTTCACTTCCTTATATCTGATTAAAATAGGAAGTCCCCATAAACAAGGATAACCAGTGTCAAAGATGTCACTTTCAGAATTAACTCAGGTCTAACGCTTCCTGAAAGACATTAAATTGCTGAAGCAAACCAGTAAAAAGGAGAGGACCACAATCTAATACAATCCAGCAGTAAAGAACTGCCTTTAATTTGTGCACAAGTAACTTTCACCTGGACATCTCAGGTTTTGAAGGAGTGCTTAAGTAGTACAGTGCTAAATCACCCTACAATGGTAGCAACTCACAAGACAATCAGCTAAGAAATGTTAGCTACAGTTGTAGGCACTTGCTTGAATACTGAATGAACAAAATAATTCTCAAACTCACAATTATGCACAAAGTTTGGGCAATTATTTGGAGATCTAATCTGTCAAATCAGCATGCAAACCATGCAAACTTTAAGATTTTTACGTTGATATGAAAGATATGAGCAGGCCATGTCACCATGGAGAATTTCTTTCACATCTAAGAACAACCTGAAAACTGAAGCATGGGTAAAAAAGTTGCTTTTAAAGCATGGTAGTTCACTGAGGAATCCAAATACCTTCAATCAGATTGATGTTCTAAGTTATAGATTAAAGTTTCTTGGCCGAAAGGTTACATCAGAGACTCCTTACCAACCTAAATATCAATTCAAACAACCATTATGCGGCTAGAATAAGAGGTTTCATCAGTAATTATTACACCTGGTTTTCTTCATTTTAATAATTTTTCACCATGTATCTTTCCATGATGGGAAATATAAGTGTGCATCCAGAAACAATGGATAATATACTGCTCTAAGTGCTATTCAACCAGAAATCCAAATGTCACAAATAACTTAGCAAAACCAGTACCCACTAGAACAAAAATCAACTATGGCCTCTCTTGCCTAGTATCTTGCTAGCTCTTCTGCAAGAATACTGATCAAAAGTGAGTGTCTGAGTCTCCAAAATTGTATTCTCTCATTATTTTATCCAATTCTCTGGGTACAAAGATGTCACTAAAAACAAATCACGTGTTCGTACCATAAATCAATACCAATGAACATTTTCAAGAGAACTGTCCAAAACGGAGGGGACAAACTATAAAACACAAATCTTACTAAAAATTGTGTCTCTCATATCTCTCAATTTAATTCAGAAAACTGTTAACAAACTCAAAAAGTAACTTACTCAGTAGCGAAGGAGAGAATTTGGCGAGCGATTTCAGGATCAGAATTGGAGTTTGGAGAGGAGATGTTATTGCTCGGAGTTGTGGTTTTAAGATGCTGTTGTTCTTCATGAAAGGCTAACTCAGTTTGCTTGAAACCCTTCTTCTTCAAATAAGCCATTACTGCTTTCTCGATGTCTTCTTCGTCCATTTTTCCTCCTTAATTCTTGAAAATCTTCAGAGCTCTGCTTCTTCCACTACAGAACCACTCTGTTTCTTCTGGGGTTTGTAGTCTCAAAACACAAGCTGGTCTCGCTCCCTTGTCTTTTCGTCAATCCTTCCGTATTCTCAAACACAAGCAGCTCTGGCCCTTTTTGTTTCCGCCCCTCTCTTGAAAAAACTGTTTTACTTATCTAAAAAAAAAAAAAAAGTGTCCGCAAGACTATGAACAATAGTACTGCTCACTCAATCAACAACAATCCTTCGCAATTCATTGGATAAGAAAATCAAAACCCAAGAATCCAATACGATCAATTGGACAAGTTCTCACCAAAAATACCCAAAAACGCGAAGCCAAGAAATGAGCAAACCTGAAAGAATTGAGCAATTAAACAAAAGGGGTTACTGACAGAGCAAAAGCAAACCAAGCCAAATTCATTTTTCTAGCTATTTCAAGCTATAGCGTCATACTGAATACTCCTAATGGGCCAGTAACTTGCCCAATTGGCCCAACAAATGGTCCTGTAGAATAATAGCTAAAAGGAGTTTCAAACGGCCCACTTAAAACTGACGCCACAGCAGGCCAGGCCACAAATCCTCCATTTCTGCCGTGACCTGCAAATCCCCGACCACCGACAAACAGCTCCAGTCAGCATCGGTCGGCGTTTCTGCGACCACTAGCGACCGACAACAGCGATTTTCCTGCATCAAAAATTTGAAAATTACCTTCCATGGTTTGCTGCCCAGCTGCACCATTCCTTTGAGAATTCCAACCTTCGGGAAATCCAACGACCTCAAAACAAGCTGTGACATCATGATCACCTTCATTGCACACTAAACAAACAAGGTGTCTTCCTCTTTCGGGAACACGAGTTTGGCCTCGAACAACAAAGGCCATAGCTGGAGATGCACCACTACCTTCTTGAATTTTAGACATTATCCAGACACGTTCTTCTTGGACAATCAGAGAATAGACTTTATTTAACATGGGGAGTGGATCCGAGGCTCATATGTTGGAACGAACAGTGCCATATGAACCAGCATCCAAGCCCATCAAAAAATGACGAACCTTTTCATCCTCACGTCGTCTTTCCAAAGTTTGTTTAATATCGCAGGCACAAGTTTTACAGGTTGAGCAACCCGGCAAATGTTTATAGCTATACAATTCTCCCTACAACTTTTTCAACTTACCATAATATGCATTGATACTGAATCTGAATTGTTTGCACTCTGCCAATTCGATATTCAACTGATAGATTCGAGGGTCATGGATAACAGAGAATCGTTCTCTGATATCATCCTACAACTCTTTCACTGTCACAATTTCGGTGATTGTGATGGATGATCTTAGAGACGGATCCACCGTATCCATGAATAAATGAGGGATTGGATAGTATGCCAATCCTCCAAGTCTTCTGAATCTTTCGATGGCAGGTGATAGTGCCATCAACAAAGCCAAATTTCTTTCTACCTAGAAGAGCTATTTGCAGAGAAGTTGACCATTTTGCATAATTCTCTTCTTTGAGCAGCACCTGATTGATCACACTACCAGTATTATCATTAGCAGTGAGATCGTACAGAGAAATTGTCTTACGTTTTGCTGACTCATCAGCAATCTTACTAGAACCATCACCTTGTTTTGCCATGATCAATAAAAGATCGTGGGCTCTAATACCATAAACAATTTAAGAACATAACACGTATGAAAGATATTTTCTTGTTAATTTTGTACAATGCCAATTAGCCTGATATATAGTACAAGAATGATTTACAAGTTATGGAAAGAATATTTTCAATCTTAATGTGCTATCAATTTGCCGTAAATGTCTAGTCTAAAGAAGGTATCAGAATAATCTAAATATGTACATCTAATCACTTAGCTAATTTACTCTAATTAACTCATTCAATTAACTCTAACAATTTTCATCCTCCCCCTCCTTAGTAGAAATCTTTAGTAGAAAGGGTAGAAAATGTAAAAAAATATAGAAAAGGGAAGAAAAATCCCATCGGTAGTCTCCTCCTCGTTCTACTGCCTCAAGGAAAGAACGGAAAAGCTCCTCCTCGGTCCCCTGCAACTGCCTCACGGAAAGGACAGAAAAGGAACCAAAACAAAAAATGGGAATGAATCCTCCCAATTTTAAGAGGAATGACCCATTCTTGGGATTGGGTTACTATTCTGAAACCCATATTCATGAACCAAGCGTATGAAAGCCATTGATCCAAACCCAAACCCTCAAACCACCTTCTGGTTCATAAACAGTAATCGGAATCAGAATGGGAATGATAGTAATATTGGAATGACAATGGATTTTTGAAAGTGATTGTTGCTGCTTGGTTCATTATCTAGAATGGGTTTCATTACTATTGTTAATGCGTGGTTATTTAAATTTATGGAATGAGAATGAATTAAAATTACATTTTTACCTTTTAGGTAAATACTACAATCCACTATCAATGTAATTTGGACAAAAAATAAGGGGTGTAGATTGGTGACCACTCTAGTCTACATATGTAAATACAATTTTTTTTTTTTTTTTTGCTAAAAAGAAACTAGTTGGAAGTGTTCCCCATAATTCAACCAAATCAACTCCCGATTTTAAGGAAAGGCTTCAATACATTATAGGGTGATATGGCTCAGTAAGATAACTCCCAGTAGAACACCGAAGGATGCCTTGAAGACTTGGGGTTTTATAAGCTATACAAAATGAGGAATGTTGTTGGTTCAGTCCTTGAAGGATTTTCTCAAGTTTTGGGCAAATTGTTAGGCCAGCCTCTTGAATTTTTATTTGGAAGTCATGTAGCTTGATAAAATATTTGGGATTCCTACTGTACCTCAATTCTAGTCATTTTCACAGGAATTTTCCGTATAAGATTATGAAAATGTCTTCTTTTCCCACTCTGGTTTCTGCATTGCAGCACAAAACACTTTTCATTCTTCCAAATTTGTTCAAGAAAATGATGTATATCCTGCATTATTGATGAGTCGTCAACCAATCAAAAATAAATACCTACTCTACACAGAATAAAAATAGCAAGCAGTGAGTAGGATCGTCTCCACAGGAAGCAGGGTAGTGAATTAATTATATCAGAACCTGGTAACCAAAAGGGGGGTTTTTGATAATTTAATTTACTTAACTAAACTTCAATTAAAATGAATAAAGAGAACAAGAATATGCTTAAATTCAATTTATGAAATGATCTAGTCAAAGGAATTGTTTCCACCCTGATGTGATAAATTGATCCTCGATGCACAAATTTTCCCAATTAACCTTGATTACATTGGTTTTCCCTGTTGGAACCTCCTAACAGTTCAGTCCTATAAATTTAACCCAGCAATTAAGGAACCTCCGTTAATTGCATCTATAATCGAATATCTGCCCTGGAACCTCCTAGAACATTGATTTCGATAGTCTAGGACCCAATTCAATTTACAATTAACCAAACCTTGTTTAATTGCACGTTGACTAATTATTCCCTTCAAAACGCTAACCTACGTACCACGTGATTAGTTGAATTGAAACTCTTAGGAATACCGAACCTCGTGTATTCGAGTTGACTAGACTACCTAGGAAGAATTGAATGCTACCAGCTATTCAATTAATGCTAAATAATCTAACAATCAAAGCGGAGAATAATTAAATAATCAGAGCTTAATTGATATTAAGAACAATTGATCTCACAATTTAATTCACATCTAGGGTGTAATTCCTCCGACTAGAATTAAAAGTCTAGCTACTCATAATTGAGTTAAAAACAAAGCTAACAATGATAAATAAAAATCCCATGAACAATAAGGAAGAGGAGTAGTACTGTAGCCGCAAGAAATCTTTGGCCAAAATTCTCTCCTGATCCGCCGACTAAGTCTGCCCAGTCTCCAGCCAAAAACTTCCCAAAACCAAAGTCAAAAGATGTTTTTCTAAACCTACGTTTTGTAGTATATATACTACTCCCCAATAACGGGCCCACAACTAAGTATATATAACTATTCCTAATTGAATTTGAACACCAATTAAAATAAAAATGATTGTAAAATCCAAAATAAATCCTGGGTCTCAACCCACAGCCCGCTTTAATAAATTTCCCTTTTCAGTTCCTTTTCTTCAATCTAGCCCACTTCTTCCAAAAATTCGCCAAAATCTCTTTTCTTTGCTTTCCTTTATGAAATCTCCCCTGCAAGTAAAATCAGCCCATTAACTCATTAAATCCCTCAAAATAGCCCTCAAATTACATTCAATCCACCACTTAATTTCCAGCTTATCAAATTCCCCCACACCTAAACAATGCTTGTCCCCAAGCATGACTCAACACTAGACAATAATCACAAAACAAACACACACAACACTTGGCTTCTCAATACGCAATGTGTAACTAAGCAAGATTTGCAATCCACATAGGAGTTTTCATAGCATCAAGCATTTGTAATGACTATACCACTTCCTCATAACTTCCCAAACTCAAATAACACATAAAAGTGACAACCACCTCACCGGTAATCTCTCATGCACTCAAAAGTGTTTCAAGGACATTTAAGCACTCAATTCATCACATAGCATGTTCTTGCCATAAGCTTGCAAAATTATCACATCACTATTACTCAAATAAATCAAAGTACAAATCAAAAGGTCTTCGTCAAGGGTTATCATGGGGCTCAGGACAAGGTAGGATAAACAAGAATTAAACAAAGGCTAAAGTCATGAAAGAAAGAACACACTTGATTGTTAACTTTCAACCATCTTACCGAGAATGACCCATGCAAAACACTAGTAACTCACCAAAAATTCCAAACTTTGCTCTTTCCACAATTTCCAATTTTTTTTCTTTTTTTTTCTAGCCACACAAATTCATTTAAATTTGTTTATACTGGCTCTTTTTTCTTTCTTGTCTTCTTCTTTTTTTTTTTTTTTTCTTCATTTTCTTCTCTTTTTTTTTTTTTTTCCTTTTTTTCTTGGTCAGAGCACAACTTATCCTTAATGAGTTACTATTGCCTTACAATGTCCGCCTTCAAACCACAAACCCAAGTTAACAACCAAGTATATACTTCTTTCAATAACTAGGGGAGAAGAGCAAGCTAAACACAGGCCTAGGTTTAATTTAGTGGCTTTAAAATCAAAGAATCAAGTCCAAGCTTCGAAAAGGTTAACTAAGGGTAAGCATTGAAGGTTGGATTTTTTTAGCAAGCCAAATTTGGTTATCCTATTGCCTTTATCCTTTTTGTACTTCAAATTTACAAGCAATGGTAACATGCATAACAAAGCAAGTTCTAGAATATGCACACTATGCGTGAAACACTCTAAAAAAAAAAAAACAATTTGAGCACAAGAAAGAGTTGTTGCTCGTTAAGGCCCAAAATCTCACCTAAAATGGTTTTTGGTGTCACTTCAACATGCATCGTCATTTGAGTTATCACAAAGAAAAGTTATAGTCATCCAACACCAAACACTACTAATTCTTCCTACATTTCATCCTTATCTTACCTAAATCACACATTGCCTATCAATTATCCACACAAAACATAAAACAAAACATACTTAAAACAAAGCAACCAAAATAACACCCCCCACACCTAAAATCTACATTGTCCTCAATGTAGACAATAAGTATGGATTCAACAAGCAACACATAAAATAAAATAAACGAAAATAAAAATAAAAATAAAGAACTAGACACGCAATTGAATTACTAAACAAAAATAAGGGATGGAGGAAACTCCCTATGGTGGAGGAGCTGCTGGATTGAGGCCGACGCGATCACACAAGGCCTGGAGAGTGGCTTGATGGATGGCTAAAACCTCCTGAATGCTATTAAGCTGGGCTTGGAGAGCTTTGAATTGCTCCCTGGTCACGAAGGGAGAATCTTCTTGTTCGTCCTCGGATTCACCTGCATGAGAAGAACTGGCATGCGTGCTCGGGAATGGTTTTCCCGGCGAAAGAAACTCATATGAATCACCTTTACAAACAATGAGTTGCATGCGTAATAAACTAGGTAAATTCAAAGGCACGACAGGACAAGCCACATGCAAAGGATGATGCTGTAAATCTAAAACCTTTAAATTAACTGCCAAATGAGTTATTAACGATCCCAAGGTTAACCCCCTGCCCTTTCGGTTATGAGAAGCTCTCAATTGATGCACAAAAGTATAAGCAAAGCACACACGTTTCCGCTGAAGCATGCGAGTAATTAAAAATAATTCGTGTGTGGTGATTATGTTCGCCTGATCCTTTCTCCCTGCTAAACTATAGCCCAGGAATCTATGGCACAATCTTAATACAGGATCCTCAAAGAAATAATCACAGACTTTGCTTGGCTTAAAAATATCCAAAGATTTAGGAGCCAATCTTTTCCATGCAGGAAGACATTCATCAGGATAAAAACCTTGCGGGACATCTAACTCACAGGACGTATAAGCTTCTGTTTTAGACTCACTCTCAGAAATAAACCCCATTGCTATATCCAATTGCACCAAAGACATCTTAAAACATTTATTCATCAATTGAAAACTTATAACATTTGGTGAATCCAGAGTAAAATTCTGCTTTGGAGGGGTATATTCTAAACTCGCATGAAATTCCCTTGTTAATTCTACATAAGCAGGCAAGGATAAATTGAAATATTCTTCCCAACCAATTCCCTCAAACAGTGCCCGCACGGCATCATAAACATTCAACTTATGCAAAGCTTCCAAATCAAAACATTTACACTCATAAATACTTTTGGCAGAAAGCAGTTTATACTTCTCCTGGTGACTGGATTTAGCAAATTTTACCTTGAATAAACGAGAGTCGGAAGGGGGCAGAGTATTGGGGCCTGAGGTAGTCTTCCTACGTCCTTTCCTCGGTTTGTCTGCTCCTTGTGATTTAGCGGCCGGCAACCTAGTCCGTTTAGGTGGCGGCGGCTCTGGTACATCACTGTCTGAGGAGGACACAGCGGCAGCCGAATGCCCAGTTGAAGTCGCGGCAGTGGTCGTGTGGGAAGGACCTGGAGTGTCCGCCGGCCGCTTGGCTTGGGGCCCTCGAACAGGAACAAGCGCCCGGGCGGACTGAACCGACAGCGACGGTGATGATGAAGGCGTGTCTTCCAGCTCTAATGAAGTTGACTCCACCCGTGGTGGCCGGTTGGCTTTGGCCTTCGTGCGAACCATACTCGCTGGGAGATGGCTGGGCCGGTCCGAGGAAGAGAAAAGCGAAGAAAAAAAAAAAATGTCGAGGTGGGCGCTGGGCAGAAAAACGGCGGCGACAGCAGGGAGAAAGTCGGGTGGTGTGACCGCTAAGCAGAGGGATGGGCTGTCCGTTGGCGTGTGGTGTGCGGCGTCGACGAAGGTCCCCGGACGAAAACGAACGAACTTGGTGCGTCGCCCGTCCTCTGCCGAACCGGAACTTGGCCGCGGCTGAATGGAACCGAGATAGGAAGAGAGAAAGGGGGTGCTGTTGGGGCTGGGAAAGATGGCCGGGCGGCTGGGGCAGAGCAGAGAGGCGAGCCGGTGGTGTGACGACAGCAGTGAGATGGGCGGCTGGTGTGGAGGCGGAGCAGAGGAGGAGAAAAAAAATAAAAGCTGCTAGGGTTGGGAATTAGAAACAAAATGAAAAGAGGAAAAAAAAACGTCAGACGTTTTTTTTTTTTTTTTTTTTTTTTTTTTTTTTTTTTAAACTTGAAAGGAGAACTTTAATCAACATGCCCATGTGAGAAGGAAACTTGTATTCTGTTTTGGACTCGAAAAATCTTTAAGAAACACAAAAGTGGTTGACATGGGCATGTCACAATCAAACTTGTATTCTGTTGGTGAACCAAAATTCTTTAAAAACACAACAGATTTTTGACATGGGCATGTCACAAGAAAACTTGTATTCTGTTTGGGAACCAAAATTCTTTAAAAACACAACAGATTTTTGACATGGGCATGTCACAAGAAAACTTGTATTCTGTTTGTCCTCCTGCTCCTCAAACCTAAAAAAAAAATGATAAAAATTAAAACAACCTAAATGGAAAGAATTATAAAAATTATTGGGTTGCCTCCCAACAAGCGCCTTTCTTTAATGTCTTTGGCTAGACACAGATATGCTTCTAACTAATCCACATACCATGGCTGAAATAATGTAATCTCCTCCACATGCTCAATAATCTCATTATCAAGAAAAGGTTTAAGTCTATGACCATTAACACAAAACACTTTGCCTGATTTTAAACTTTGAATTTCAATCATGCCATAAGGAGAAATACTTACCACCAAATACGGGCCATGCCATCTTGACTTTAACTTACCTGGCATGAATTTCAACTTGGAATCAAATAGAAGCACCCTCTGACCAACCACAAAGTCTTTTTTCCTCAGCAGTTTATCATGTATGATTTTGGTCCTTTCCTTGTACAACTGCGAGTTGTCATACGCCTCTAATCGAATTTCTTCCAATTCTTGCAGCTGTAGTTTCCTTTCCATCCCAATCTCCTTTGCATCCATATTGAACTGTTTGACTGCCCAAAAAGCACGATGTTCTAGCTCAACAGGTAAATGACACATTTTTCCGAAAACTAACCTGTACGGAGACATTCCAATGGGCGTTTTGTATGCAGTTCGATATGCCCACAAGGCATCTTCCAACCGCAAACTCCAATCCTTCCGACTAGGATTCACTGTCTTCTCCAAAATGCTCTTTATCTCACGGTTGGAAATTTCAGCTTGCCCGTTGGTCTGTGGGTGGTACGCGGTGGACACGCGATGATTTACACCATATCTCCTCATCAATGCCTCGACTTGTCGATTGCAAAAATGTGTCCCCTGGTCACTTATTATCGCTTTTGGCACTCCAAACCTACTGAAAATGTTAGACTTAAGGAATCCTGTAACAACTTTAGCGTCATTAGTTTGGGTAGCTTTCGCTTCTACCCATTTCGATACATAATCGACAGCAAGCAGAATATACAACTTTCCACATGAGCTTGGAAACGGTCCCATAAAATCCATGCCCCATACATCAAAAATTTCGCAAAATAACATGGGAATCTGAGGCATCTCATTTCTAGACGATAAATTTCCTACTCTCTGGCATTTATCACATCGCTTGCAAAAATCATAAGCATCTTTAAATAAAGAATTCCAATAGAACCCACAGTCTAAAACTTTCCTAGCAGTTCTTTTTGGGCCAAAATGACCACCACATGCATGAGAATGGCAAAATTCAAGCACAAAATATATTTCATGATTAGCCACACACCTCCTGACTACTTGGTCAGAACAAATTTTCCACAAGTAAGGCTCATCCCACACATAATGCTTAAATTGAGCTTTCAATTTATTTCGCTGGTAAACATTCATATTGGGAGGAAACTTACCACTTGTCAAGTAGTTTACTATATCGGCATACCATGGCTCTTTACCTTGCAACGCCCACAGCTTCTCCTCTGGAAATAACTCTGCAATGGGTTTGGAGTCCTCTTCACGCACTAAACGGCTGAGGTGATCAGCAACTGAGTTGTCCGCACCCTTCCTATCCTTTATTTCCCAATCAAACTCTTGTAGTAGAAGAATCCATCGAATGAGCCTCGGCTTTGATTCCTTCTTTGACAACAAGAATTTTAAGGCTGCATGATCAGAATATACGACCACTTTAGAACCTAGCAAATAAGAACGAAATTTTTCAAAAGCAAAGACAATCGCTAAAAGTTCTTTTTCGGTGGTGGTATAATTGCACTGTGCTGAGTCAAGGGTTTTAGAGGCATAATAAATGACGTGACTCTGTCTTCCACTTCTTTGTCCAAGCACAGCCCCCACAGCATAGTGGCTGGCATCACACATCAGCTCAAAAGGCAGTTCCCAATTGGGGGGTTGAATTATTGGAGTTGACGTGAGTAACTCCTTTAATTTCTGAAAAGCCTTCCTACACTCCTCCCCAAATTCAAAGGGCACATCATTCTGCAGTAACCGTGACAAGGGTTGTGTGATCTTCGAGAAATCCTTAATAAAGCGTCTATAAAACCCTGCATGACCAAGAAAACTTCGAATTTCTCGAACGTTAGTAGGATAAGGCAAACTAGCAATCAAATCAATTTTAGCCTTATCAACTTCTATTCCTCTTGATGATACCACATGGCCTAATACAATTCCCTCTCTCACCATGAAGTGACACTTTTCATAATTCAACACCAAATCCTTTTCAATGCATCTTTGTAAAACTAATGACAAGCTTTCCAAACATTGATCAAACGAGTCACCATACACAGTAAAATCATCCATGAAAATTTCAATGCATTTTTCAAGAAAATCTGAAAATATACTCATCATGCATCTTTGAAAAGTTCCCGGAGCATTACACAAACCAAAGGGCATGCGCCTATATGCAAATGTACCAAATGGACAAGTAAAGGTAGTCTTATCTTGGTCATCCGGAGCTACCGCTATTTGGAAGTACCCGGAATACCCATCTAGAAAGCAAAAGAAATCCTTACCTGCCAAACGTTCCAACATTTGGTCAATAAAAGGAAGTGGAAAGTGATCCTTCCTTGTAGCCGCATTTAACTTCCTAAAATCTATGCACATGCGCCAACCTGTCTGCAACCTCATGGGAACCAACTCATTAGCCTCATTTTTAACCAATTGAAATCCCGACTTCTTAGGTACAACATGGACCGGGCTAACCCATTTACTATCAGAAACAGAATAAATAATTCCTGCATCAAGTAATTTAATTATTTCCTTCATCACTACCTCTTTCATTGCAGGATTTAATTTCCTCTGAGCTTCTCTGACAGGTTTCGAGTCTGCTTCAAGAAAAATGCGATGCATGCAGATGGAAGGACTAATTCCCTTGATATCTGCTAGTGTCCACCCTATGGCTGTTCTGTTGTCCCGCAATACTCTCAGCAACTTTTCTTCTTGCACTTCAGTGAGACCTTTTGAAATGATCACGGGCAATGTGTCAAGCTCTCCCAAGTAAACATACTTGAGATGACTCGGCAATGTCTTCAGCTCTAACTTGGGTGCCTGTACCACAGAAGGTAAAACTCTTTCAGAAAACGAAGGCAATTCCAAAAAATTATTTGCAAACCTTGGTGGCAGCTCAGGATTGGCATGAAACGCCATTATCGCCTCAATGACAGCTTCACTCATGTCTTTGTGAGTGTCTTTCTCCTGCAAACTATGCTGTAACACAAAGTTCAGCTCATCAAGCATCAGATTAAACTCTATCTCTTCTTGCACAATAGCATCAACTAAGCTAACATTAACAAAATACTCAGAGTCAGGTGGGTACTTCATAGCTTCATACATGTTAAATTGCACTTTCTCACCATCAAACTCAAAAGTAAAAATGCCAGCATCAACATCAATTTTTGTTTTGGCAGTTTTCATGAATGATCTTCCTAACAACAAAATATCAGCATTAATAACATGTTCATCATTCATGTCAAGGATGTAAAAGTCAGCAGGAAAAATTAATTTATCGCATTTTACTAAGACATCCTCCACTACCCCTTCAGGATATATCATTGATCTATTTGCTAATTGCACTATTACATTTGTGTCTTTAAGAGCTCCAATCTTTAACTTCTTAAAAAGAGATAAAGACATCACATTAATTGAAGCACCTAAATCCAGCATAGCTGCTTCTATTACCCTTGACCCAATAACACATGAAATAGCAAATATACCTGGGTCTGTGCATTTTTGAGGCAATTTCCGCTGAAGTACTGAAGATACATTCTCATTGACATACACTTTACCTTCTGGTCGCCTCTTCCTAGTCAAAAGTGACTTCAAGAATTTTGCATACCTCGGAATTTGACCTATGGCTTCCATCAGGGGTATGTTGATTGTCACCTTGCGAAACACATCTAGAACCTCATCATCACTGTACTCCTTCCTCGCTGGTGCCAACCTGCCAGGAAAAGGTGGAACTAAACTTTCAGTATTTTTCTCAGGAGATTTAGAACTTACCACTTGTTCGTTCTTCTCTTCAATCTCCACTTCCTCCTTTGATTCCTGTGAAGATGCTTCGGCAGCTGGAATGGGAGCTGGGAGGTCCGGTAACTCTTTCCCACTTCTCAGGGTCATGGCACTAACATTCTCCATTGAGCTCGATCCCGCTTGAGATGGAAGTTTCCCATTTGCTCTGTCCCTCTGATTCATTTGAGTGGCCAACTGTGAGACTTGCTTCTCCAAATTCCTAATAGCTGCTTGAGACTGTTGTTCACGTGTTTGCTCTCTCTCAACCATTCCATTCACCGTCATTGTTAAATTCTTAATCATTTCTTCCATGGAAGGTCCTGAAGCATTTCCCTGTGCAGGCACTGGGTTCCTCATTTGAGGTTGAGGCTGTGGATGTGGTTGTAAACCAGGCTGCTGAAATCCAGGTTGCTTATAACTGAAATTCGGGTGATTTCTCCATCCCGGATTGTAGGAATTACTATACGGATCATACTTCCTTTGAGGAACCTGAAATCCGCCCACAGCATTTACTAATTCACCTTCCTGCATAACATGACAATCCTCTGAAGTGTGTCCTTGCATTGCACAAATACCACACACCTTAACTGACTGCAACTGTCCGACTGCTAACTGACGCACCACACTAGTCAGTTCAGCAATTTGATTTTCTATACTTGGAGTACCGACCTCATTCACTCTTCTAGTGACTGGTTCTGCTCTCCTATAGAACTGCTGTGAGGTCTCCGCCATTACTGAAATCAACCTGCGCGCCTCTGTAGGAGTCTTGTTCATAAGTGCTCCTCCACTTGCTGAGTCAATTTTATCTCTGTCAAGCTCAGATAACCCCTCATAAAAATATTGGATCAGCAGCTGCTCTGGGATCTGATGCTGAGGACAGCTTCTGCACAAATCACTGAATCTCTCCCAATATTCGTACAAGCTCTCTCCACTGTATTGTCGGATACCACATATATCCTTCCTGATGTTAGAAGCCCGAGACGCAGGGAAAAACTTCTCCAAGAACAGCTTCTTCAGATCATTCCACGTGGTGACTGAGCCTGCGGGTAATCCAAATAACCAATGCTTTGCCTTGTCCTCCAAAGAAAAGGGAAAAGCCCGCAACTTAATCTGCTCTTCAGTGACATTTTCGTAGCTCACTGCTGAACAGACGATGTGAAACTCCATCAGATGCTTGTGGGGATCCTCGCCTGTCAAACCACGAAATTTAGGGAGTAAGTGAATCGTACTAGATTTTAATTCAAATCTAGGTGTATTATCAGGAAGAGCAATGCATAAAGATTGTGGGTTGGCATCAGGAGTTGCCAGCTCCCTTAAAGTGCGGTCTGCCATTGGTGTTGCAACCAACTCTTCCTCCACTTCAAGAACTTGAATTTCTTCTTGTTCGTCAACTGGTGGAGCCCCAGATGTTGACTCAGCCAATTGCTCTCTTTGTTTCTTCTCCTTGGTGTTCCTCTTTGCAGTCTTCTCTATCTCTGGGTCAAAGACGAGTTTGCCTGTACGAGAAGAGCGAACCATAAAAAGGAACAAAAAAATTCTGATAAAATTAAAAACACTAAACCGTGCTCCCCGGCAACGGCGCCAAAATTTGATGAGTCGTCAACCAATCAAAAATAAATACCTACTCTACACAGAATAAAAATAGCAAGCAGTGAGTAGGATCGTCTCCACAGGAAGCAGGGTAGTGAATTAATTATATCAGAACCTGGTAACCAAAAGGGGGGTTTTTGATAATTTAATTTACTTAACTAAACTTCAATTAAAATGAATAAAGAGAACAAGAATATGCTTAAATTCAATTTATGAAATGATCTAGTCAAAGGAATTGTTTCCACCCTGATGTGATAAATTGATCCTCGATGCACAAATTTTCCCAATTAACCTTGATTACATTGGTTTTCCCTGTTGGAACCTCCTAACAGTTCAGTCCTATAAATTTAACCCAGCAATTAAGGAACCTCCGTTAATTGCATCTATAATCGAATATCTGCCCTGGAACCTCCTAGAACATTGATTTCGATAGTCTAGGACCCAATTCAATTTACAATTAACCAAACCTTGTTTAATTGCACGTTGACTAATTATTCCCTTCAAAACGCTAACCTACGTACCACGTGATTAGTTGAATTGAAACTCTTAGGAATACCGAACCTCGTGTATTCGAGTTGACTAGACTACCTAGGAAGAATTGAATGCTACCAGCTATTCAATTAATGCTAAATAATCTAACAATCAAAGCGGAGAATAATTAAATAATCAGAGCTTAATTGATATTAAGAACAATTGATCTCACAATTTAATTCACATCTAGGGTGTAATTCCTCCGACTAGAATTAAAAGTCTAGCTACTCATAATTGAGTTAAAAACAAAGCTAACAATGATAAATAAAAATCCCATGAACAATAAGGAAGAGGAGTAGTACTGTAGCCGCAAGAAATCTTTGGCCAAAATTCTCTCCTGATCCGCCGACTAAGTCTGCCCAGTCTCCAGCCAAAAACTTCCCAAAACCAAAGTCAAAAGATGTTTTTCTAAACCTACGTTTTGTAGTATATATACTACTCCCCAATAACGGGCCCACAACTAAGTATATATAACTATTCCTAATTGAATTTGAACACCAATTAAAATAAAAATGATTGTAAAATCCAAAATAAATCCTGGGTCTCAACCCACAGCCCGCTTTAATAAATTTCCCTTTTCAGTTCCTTTTCTTCAATCTAGCCCACTTCTTCCAAAAATTCGCCAAAATCTCTTTTCTTTGCTTTCCTTTATGAAATCTCCCCTGCAAGTAAAATCAGCCCATTAACTCATTAAATCCCTCAAAATAGCCCTCAAATTACATTCAATCCACCACTTAATTTCCAGCTTATCAATTATGATCAGGGAAAAACAACTTTTGCTATCTTAGCTACTCCATCCTTCCTTTCGCCTCAACTTTCTCAAACTCTAAGTCTAACTTGCAGCATATTTTGCAAATCCACGTCCATGTTGCTGAGTTATTCTCCTAAAGCCAAGCCCTTATCAAGGGCACAACATAGAACTCATCACGACATTTTCGGTATTCACTAACCACATTCTATGAACTTTAGCCAGGATCTATAGAGAAACCACGATTGTTAACAATGTCACAAACTGGAACTGCTAACTACACCGATTTCCCAGTTCCTTTGGCACATTACCACATGACAATAAACAAAACTCACAAAGAGTTTGAAATGCACTACATCAAACATTAACAAGCACAATCAAGATGCTTTAGGCACATATGTTGAAATAACCATTCCCTAATTTCTACATCTTTTTTAATGTAAGTCATACATCATCTAGCAAAGACTGAGTAACTCTGCTACCAGAAGATACAGTACGAAAGGAAATGATAATCTACTGCATATTTATTCATTGGCAAAAGGATCATGTTTTTACTTCATAGCCTTCAATTACTAAACTTAGACGTGTACTTACATTAAAACATGTTATCGGCATAATGCAAAATCTATTTCTCGAATTAAGAGATATTTTTTCTATATCAAGGTGAATCACCAAGCATTTGGTACTCTTGATAATGGCATAGATCCCTAACTGCCTGCATGAATTTCAAGAACATCATTCTGCAGAAAAAAAATGAACATAGTAAAACAGTAATGCCTTTAATTTGATACTGTATTTCCAAAAAGAAAATCAAGCTCTTGACAGTGTATTGTGTCTTACACTGTCAAATCCAAAATACGCTCTTAAAGATCGGAAGTTTAGTTTCAAAAATTACTCCCAACAGTTGATTTCCAGGCTAAAGAGCTCTCTCTTGCATCATTCAAAGTATCCCTCTGGCAAAATATTCTCACTTAAGTCTTTGATGTCAAATTCTTGACCTTTAAATTTACTGGCAGCTAATCCAATGTAAGTCCAAGTCCTGTCCATAATATCCACGTTCTTTTTAGTCTCAATCATATTCTTCCTGCTGAGGAAATAGACATATACCTGCATGAATGCATTGCCAAGCCGCTCAGCCATGGTCATAAATTGGGGATTTTGCATAACCTGTTATATTGTACGTAATGATGAGCACCTTGAAACATTTGTTGAAACCGTTCTACCATTTTATTAAATGCAGGGTCTTTTGCGATTTATCGGCTCTACTTACGTCCAACTATGTTCAAAGGATATAACGTCATTCTGCGTGCTATTTCATTTGCTGCAAACATGTTAACATCCAAAAACACTTGTTCATACAACATAGTGTTGCCTGAGTAGTATCCTTTCAGTATTTTGTTTCTAGAACCCCATCAACTAGACCAAACTCCATAGCCTCAGAAAGAGATAAGAAATAAGCAAATATAACCTATAAAAGATTATAAATCAGCATCAATATATATGTAATAATGAGCAGTTGCCTATCTGAGCAATGAACTCCAAAATGATAGCTGCAGCTACAAACTGTTCAAGTTTCTGCCCGACTCTTTACTTCAAAATTAGGATCAGATAACATCCCCTTCTCTTTCAGATAACATCAGATGAATAAGGATTAGACGAGATCTGGTTTCCTCAGAGTCAGAAACAAGTTTTCTCTCCCTGCGCTCCTTAATCTTTCTTATGGTAGTTAGCAGCTTCATGTTACATACAGATGAGTTCTTGAACATATTACATACCCAAAAAAAAAGCACAAAAGGTAATTAAAACAACTAAAATATAAGTAAGAATTATTATCAAACCTCCCATATTACATGACCTTTATATGTCTATTTTAAACTAGATGCAAAGCTATACATTGTTAGGTTTACATAAAACCTATAAAGTATTAGCAAAAGTAGATATTAAAGGGTAGTATTATTCTTAACCTGAAACTGGATATAAAAAACTAATCGCATACTGCCTTCGCATATCTTAAGGCAAACTAAACAGCATTTCAACCTTCGCAGGTTGTGAGCATAAAATTTCACCAGCCTTATATACATCTCCACTTGTCAAACCAAGGTTAAGCAATTCTTTAATGACTTCTTTCATTTTATTAGAAACAAGTGGTTCAGCTTTAGGCTAAGAAGTGAAAGCATTGTTAATAGTAGTATATTGATTTTCTATTACTTCCACAAAAGCTCCAAACTTTCCTGTCAAATCATCAAACTTAGACTCCAGAGTTTGTGGTTGTGGTGTATGTTTCTTCTTTGCAACAAACTCTCTTCTTGGTGAGAGTTTCTTTCTTTTGCCTAAAACTTGTGTGCATGGTGTAGTTAGTGGTGTCACTTTTGCCCAGATTTGTTAGCATTTGCATCATCATCATCATTACTAGAGGAAGAAAAAGTAGTGTAAGCTGCATTTTCTATTTCCACATTGATGATATTCTCCAAGTCTTCCACAACTTCAGTGAATATCTCAGCAATAATTCCAGTTGCTCTGTCCCTGCCATAAACATCATCTAATGCACACAAATATGGGAAATTGAAATCCCATAAATCTTTTGCATTTGAATGTTTCTATTCGCAATCGAAATCACAAAAAAAAAAAAAAAAAAAAAAAAAGAGTGAGAGAGAGAGAGAGAAACTATGAGATATCAAACTAATATAAACAACACCAAATTGAGAAAATATATATACATATAAAATTAAACAACGAAAAAGAGACAGTTTACCTTGCACCAATCCTCATACCACTGATTTTCACAAGGTGTTTTCTTTCAATATGATTCCATTGACATCCACTTTGTCTACAAATTGTGGGGATCGGGGGCATGATTTTCAAAATTTTTTACACAGTGGATTCATGCCAATTTTAATTTTAGTGTTTTAATCCTATGTTCAAAACAAGTAAATCATACTCTTGAAGCGTAATCGGTTGCCGCATTTGGATCTTAGATTGATGTTGGTCCAAACCTTCTGCTTCGGTTACGTTTGTCACCACCAAAATCCTTCCTTGAATGGCTTTCTACTTTCAAGCATGGAAGCCTTTGCAGATTCGGTGCTAGCCATTTTTCGCCTACAGAGAGAATTGGGATTTTTCGTGTATCTTGCTTGTTCTGATTTTTTTTCTCAGTTGAAAATCATCATCATCCTACTATAATATCCATAGGATATTTGTAGAGTTGAAATTTCCAAAAATCAGTATTGTAATCAATCAATTATTACTTAACTGATTTAATCATATTCCAAATCAGTATTATTACCAAATATTATTTTGCTGATTCCAAATCAGTATTAAATAATATTTGCTGATTCCAAATCAGTATTAAATAATACCTTAATGATTTGGGTTATACACAAGCCCATGGATCAACCCATGACCCATGGATCAGGCTGATGGATCAAAAACCTCAATTGCAATTAGGTCCCTTGATTTATCAGCTCATCCCAATTTTTTTCAGGTAATTAATTAACTCTTAATTAATACCACAAAACTTTTTAATAATATTTAATTAAACCATTTAATTAAATCTTATTTATTTAAGTATAAAATTATACTTATTGTAGGCAAGAATACTTATTTTGTATCATCAAACTTTCTTATGTGCGATCCTGTAGACCCATTCTAAATTGGCAATGGATAACTCAATCTCATTGATTAATCCATAAGTCATTAGTGGTCTCTAGCAAGACATAATGACTACCCAATTCATAATGGAGGGTCGAATAGTGATTCAACACAACCTTTCTGAGCAAACTGCGTACGATCCTCTACATTGATATCCCGTTTAGCATAAGGCATGAAACCATCATCCTTATATAGCTAAACGTTTACTTGATCTCTGAGTGACACTGAATTCATCAAGCAAATGATAACGCTTATCATTCCTTGGGCATGGCCATGCACTTTTCAGTTCACTATCAAGTGACCAAGATATCATCTCTTTCTTAAGAGAGATTTGTAGTCTCATCACCTCACCTACATATCTTAGCGTGACTGATAGTGTACCCAATCATACCCGTACTTGGAAACCTGTTACGGTCCCATTAGGCGTATGTCAAAGCACATTACAATTCACCTAAGACCATGTAGTGATTTCTGGTCTAAGGATCCTCGTACGAGTACTACTCAGAAGAATCACTTATGATCTAAAAATCCATAAAGTGTTTCTTTTGGCGGATCGATTCTATGAAATTAAATATGCACAAGAATATAATTATCATGAAATTAACTCATTTGATAAATTATCAAACAGACGACAAATGTCTAAATTAGCCCTCAAAAGGGCATACACCAACAATCTCCCACTTGCCCTTTGAAGGGCTATGTCCTAAACATTTTAAGATCAAGCTCTATTACATGTCTCTCAAACTTTGACTGTGGTAGAGCTTTTGTGAAAGGATCTGCTACATTATCATCTGATCCTATTTTGCACACTTTCACATCTCCTCGATCGATGATCTCTTGGATGAGGTGAAACCTTCTGAGTATGTGTTTGGTTTTCTGGTGTGACCGAGGCTCATTAGCTTGTGCGATGGCCCCGTTGTTATCGCAGAACAGTTCTATCGGATCTTGGATACTCGGTATCACTCCGATATCTGATACGAACTTCCTCAACCAAACAGATTCCTTTGCAGTATCTGATGCAGCAATGTACTCAGATTCTGTTGTAGAGTCGACTGTGGTATCTTGCTTCGAGCTTTTCCAACTCACTGCACCGCCATTCAGGCTAAACACATAACCTGACTGTGACTTCATGTCATCTTGATCTGTTTGGAAAACAGCATCAGCATAACCTTGTACGACGAGCTGTTCTTGTCCTCCATACACTAGCATCAATCCTTTAGTTCTTCTTAAGTACTTTAGGATTGCTTTGACTGCAGTCCAATGAGCCATTCCTGGATCTTGTTAGTATCTGCTAGTCATGGTTAGTGCATGTGTGACATCCAGAGGGGTGTACAACATGACATACATGATAGATCCTATAGCCGAGGCATATGGGACTCTACTCATTATTTCCCTCTCCTCTCTTGTTGAAGGACCTTGGTTCTTCTTCAAGAGAAGGCCATGTCTAAATGGTAACATACCATTCTTAGAGTTAGACATATTGAATCTCTTTAATATTTTGTCTATGTACCCTTCTTGACTTAGTCCTAGAAGCCTCTTAGATCTATTTCTATAGATTTTGATACCTAGTATCATTTCGGCTTCTCCTAAGTCTTTCATAGAAAATACACTCCCCAACCATTGTTTGATTTCTTTCAACTTGGGGATGTCATTTCCTATGAGTAGGATGTCGTCCACATATAGGACAAGGAAAATAATCTTGCTCCACTAACCTTTTTGTAAACACAAGGCTCATCTTCATTCTTGATGAATCCGTAACCTTTCACTTTCTCATCAAAACGAAGATTCCAACTTCGAGATGCTTGCTTTAGTCCATAGATAGACCTTTAAAGCTTACATACTCCATTAGGATGCTTTTGATCGATGTATCTCTTGGGTTGTTTCATATAAACATCCTCGAGTAGGTTTCCATTCAAGAAAGCCGGCTTAACATCCATCTGTCATACCTCATAGTCAAAATATGCTGCTATGTCCTAATGGACTTGAGCATCACGACAGGGGAGAAGGTTTCATCATAGTTAATACCATGAGTCTGTCTGAAACCTTTAGCCACTAGTCGTGCCTTGAAGATCCCACCAGGTTTTAATTTGAAAATCCGCTTGCAATCGACAACATTTGCCTGAACAGGAGGATCAATCAAAGTTCACACTTTATTGTCCCTCATGGATTGCATTTCAGATTCCATGGCTTGTAGCCATTTATCTGAATCCGGACTTTCGAAAACCTGTTTATAGTTTGTGGGCTCATTAGAGTCCACCAAGATCAAATCTTGATTGTCAGTCACGAGAAATCCGTATCTCTCGGGTTCATGACGAGATCTACTAGACCTTTTAGGTTATTGTGTTGTTGACTTAGGTTGCTCATCTTCATGAGTTTCCATGTCAACTTCCATCTGAGTTTCTGTAGATCGTTCTACATTCTCTTGTGGTTCTTGAACTTCTCCGAGTTCTATTATACTCTCACTGTCTTTCTTGTACAGAAATTCTTTCTCTAAGAAAGTAGATCCTCGAGCAACGAATACTTTGTTCTCAGTTGGGTTGTAGAATTGATATCCTTTGGTTTCCTTAGGATATCCCACAAATAGGCATTTGTCAGTTTTAGGTTCAAGCTTATTACTTTGTAAATATTTTACATGAGCTTGACAACCCCAAACTCGTAGATAGGACATAGGGCTTCCGACCCATCCATATATCATATGGAGTTTTATCTACTGCTTTAGATGGAATACGATTCAATAAGTAGGCAGCAAAAAGGAGAACATAACCCCAAAAGGACATAGGGAGAGTTACTTGGCCCATCATTGATCGAACCATATCTAATAAGGTCCGATTCCTTCTTTCAGATACACCATTCCATTGAGATGTTCCCAGTGAGTCAGCTGTGAAACAATTCAACACTATTTTAGATAGCTATTGAACTCATCACTTAGGTATTCACCTCCTCGATCGGAGCGAATAACCTTAATCCTTCTATCCAACTGATTTTCTACTTCATTTTGAAACTCTTTGAACATTTCAAAAGTTTCACTTTTATACCTCATTAAGTAGATATAACCATATCTACTATAGTCATCAGTAAAAGTCACGAAGTATTCAAATCCACATCTGGTTTGTGTGCTCATTGGTCCACATACATCCGTATGTATTAGAGTCAATAGCTCACTTGTTCTTTCACCTTGCTTGTTGAAAGGATTTTTTGTCATTTTGCCTTGCAAGCAGGGTTCACAGGTATCATATGATTCAAAATCAAACAATCCAAGCACTCTATCCTTGTGAAGCTTTTGAACTCGCTTTTCATTTGCATGGCCTAATCAACAATGCCAAAGGTATGTTGGATTTAAATCATTTTTAGTTGATTTAGCTTTCTTTTTTATGTTATAGACTGGTTTTTCTTGGGTCAAATCCAAGACATACAGACTGTTACACATATTTGTAACTCCGTATAAAATATCATTTCGATATAAAGATAACGAATTATTCTCAATAATAAATCGAAAACCTTTATTATCTAAACTAGAAACTGAAATAATATTTCTGCTCAATGCAGGTACATAATAACAATTTTCAAGTTCGATATTTAAACCAGAAGGTAAAGACAAAGTATAATCTCCAACTTCAACAGCAGCAACTCTTGCCCCGTTGCCCATTCGGAGATCTACTTCACCTTTATTTGTCATCCTTCTATTTCTGAGTCCCTACACATTAGTACAAATGTGAGCCCCACAACCAGTATCTAATACCCATGAGGTGGACATAGAAAGATTAATTTCTATAACAAAGATACCTGAAGCTGAAGGATTGCTTTCGATAAACTTTTTGCAGTCTCTCTTCCAATGACCCTTCTGTTTGCAGAAAAGACATGTATCATCATTTTTGGATCTTGTCTTAGCAGGAGGAGCTTGTGGTTGGGAAGCAATCTTACTGCGAGCTTTCTTGTTCTGCCCAACTATGGCCTTGCCTTTAAACTTTCTCTTCCCTTTACCTTTCTCTACTACCAACACTGGCTCTGCTCAGTGTTCTTTAACATGCCATGGAACTCAGGAATGCTCCTATCCATGTTGTGCATATTGTAGTTCACCACAAAATCATTGTATTCATCAGGCATTGATGCCAAGATGATATCAATGGCCACTTCCCTAGGAAGGGTTGCATTCAATCGCTCTAGGGTATCAATGTACCCTTTCATCTTGATTAAATACGTGCTAACTGACGAACCCTTCGCCATGTTGCACAAAATTAAAGCTTTTATCGTAACGAACCTTTCGTTACGGGCTTGTTCACGGAACATCTCAGTCAGTGACTCATAAATCCGGAAGGCTTTCGAATTCATGAACTGCTTTTGAAGCTCACCCGTCATAGAAGCGAGCATCAAGCAAGTCACATTATTGGAGTCACTTTTCAGCTTATCCCAGGCTCGTTGAACAGTTGCCGAAGCATTTTGTGGTGGTTCAGGTAAAGCGGTCTCTAAGACATGTAGCTTACTTTCTTGCTTGAGAACTATTCTCAAGTTTCTTTCCCAATCTAAGAAGTTTGGTCCAACCAATTTATCCTTATCCAATATACTTCTTAGAGTAAAGTTTGAGATGACATTAGTGCTAGATGATGCCATTTCTACAAAGAATAAATGCAAAATATTAGAATGAGTTTTAAAATTATTTTCCACAATAGCCAAAATTGAAATCCCAAACAATTTTGTTTTGGTGCTAGATTGTGGGCCGAAAATCCACAAAGAGTTAACCCCAGTCTTGCTTTGGCAAGTATCGTAGGGATCGGACTCTTTTGGTAGGCAACGTTCAAATTACATTCCATGTAATCTAACGCTTTCCAATTGCATACCATGCAACTTTTCGGTGATAGGATGAACATTCCAAATGTTTGACACCATCCTATCTTTGCAAAATTAATCCCTAGTCAACTTATCGGGTCAAGCTAGGATTAATTTTCCCAAGTCAAACCATCCCTCGAGGCATCACATCAATAAATACCCAAATAGTTTTTCCACATAGTGGTAGTGAGTAAAGTTGGGCACCTATTATGTGATAACCCGCTGCACGAAGAAAACCTGAGGCCCTTGGGCTCTCCAAGTCCACAGACGTTCGACGCTCTGGCGAGCCCCCAAGTATGGAAGAAAAATCACCTCGGGTTTTTGGGATTTTAGTTTGATCGGCTTAACATGCATTTTTCGTTTTAAAATTCATTTGGTATATCAAATAAATAAAATGAATAAAAGTAATGAATTGGACTCTAGTCTATTACAGAGCCTTTTAAAATTCTTCATATTTGGGCCTTCATTGTTGGGCTTCCGTTCCTGGGCTCCACCAAGGACTCTTCTTGGAAACTCCTCTTGGGCCTAACTATTACATAAAATTTTAATAGACACGCAGGTCCAAATTCAAATGGCTCGCAGGCCCCAACTTTTAAAAACATTAATAAGCCCAATTCATGATTTAAAACACATAAATGCATATGCTCATACAAGCCCGTTTTGATTTAAACCGATTAAATTTAAGGATTATGTAACTATTACAAAATTAAAATTGATCGTGTCACGATCAATTTTAATCAATCCTTTTTTTGTTCATTTTTCATTTAACCAAAATGATGCATGAACGTGCTAGTCATAATTATGATGTTTCACACACATAATTTAAACAATTTAAATTAAAAACATCATAAAATAAATAAATAAATGATTCAAAATTAAACAAATTAATTAATCTAATCTAATTAATTATTATTTATTTATTTATTTTTAATCTAATTATCTTAATCTTATTAAGATTTGCTAGGATAATAATTTTAATTCAAAATTTAATCCTATCTCTAATCTGATAAGATATTTAATTTTATGCTAAATTAAAATAAATCTTATCAAATTAAATTAAAATTTCAGAAAAACCTTTTTCCTGAAATTTAGAGGCAATTTCATAATTAACCAAAGTTCTGGGCTTAGGGTTTGGAAGGAACAAAACTGCTGGGGCTATTTTTATAATTTTTAGAATTTTAAGGTTTGGTAGCCTAGGGTTTTAAGGTTGCGGCGGGGGCATTTAGGTAATTTCAGCCCCTAGGGCTTTTGCCACCGGCCGCTTCCTTCATTGTTTTCCCAGGCGGTATCTCTGATTTTCCGATCAGCCATCCAGCGTCATTGATGAACAACGACGCTCGCCGTTCATCTTCTCCGGTCGCGCTCTCTTATCGGATCAAAGGCGAATCCTCTTCTATTGAAGATCCGATTCCTCGACCATTTGAAAAACGACCGAAAACAAACTCATGTCGGCTTCCCGTTTTTCTGATCGTAAACCAGCTCCGACTAAAACCCATTTGAAATAAGCAAAAAACCTCGGAACCATTCTGGGGTTTCAGTTTTTTCGATTGAAACACAATTCGACAACAAAAAAAACAAAATCATAACCCAAAATCCAATTTTTTTTTGCTTCCCGATTTCTGACCAAAAAACCTAGACTACGGTGATTTTCGTTTTCGAAACCCAGAAAACAATATAACCTATTTTGTTAGAATGGTTTTTCCGACGAATGAAACCTATGAAAGAAACAGCAACAACCCAGCAAATAATTCTTTCCCTAAAAAAAAAAAACAGAAAACCCAAACACTGTAAACACTTTCCGGGAAGAAAATCCCAAAATTAGATTTGAGTTCCAAACCAAAACCATAAGCTTCCCTTTTTCGCCAAATCGGTTTTCCGGCAAAAAGTATTAAATAGCCCAGATTTCAAAATTAATTTCCGGCAAGGAAACCCAGAAACAAAACCCATCACCGGAACCCTTTCGTTGAAATCAGTTTCCCGACGGACACCCAGAAACCCCAAAATCCATAAATAAAAAATTTCTCCTTTTTGAAACCAATTTTCAATCGAGGGAATTTTTTGGGTAATAAGAAAAATTAATTTTCAACACAAACAATGTGCTTGAATCAATTAATTTTAATATTAACACTAAAATGTTCTGAACCTGGCTTTGATACCAATGTTGGGATTGGGGGCAAGATTTTCAAAATTTTTTACGCAGCGGATTCATGCCAATTTTAATTTTAGTGTTTTAATCCTATGTTCAAAACAAGTAAATCATACCCTTGAAGCGTAATCGGTTGGCGCGTCTGGATCCTAGATTGATGTTGGTCCAAACCTTCTGCTCCGGTTACGTTTTTCACCACCAAAATCCTTCCTTGAAGGACTCTCTACTTTCAAGCACGAAAGCCTTTGCAGATTCGGTGCTAGCCGTTTTTCGCCTACAGAGAGAATTGGGATTTTTTGTGTATCTTGCTTGTTCTGATTTTTTTTCTCAATTGAAAATCATCATCATCCTACCATAATATCCCTAGGATATTTGTAGAGTTGAAATTTCCAAAAATCAGTATTGTAATCAATCAATTATTACTTAACTGATTTAATCATATTCCAAATCGGTATTATTACCAAATATTATTTTGCTGATTCCAAGTCAGTATTAAATAATATTTTCTGATTCCAAATCAGTATTAAATAATACCTTAATGATTTGGGATATACACCAAGCCCATGGATCAACCCATGACCCATGGATCAGGCTGATGGATCAAAAACCTCAATTGCAATTAGGTCCCTTGATTTATCAGCCCATCCCAATTTTTCCCAGGTAATTAATTAACACTTAATTAATACCACAAAACTTTTTAATAATATTTAATTAAATCTTATTTATTTAAGTATAACAATTATACTTATTGTAGGCAAGAATACTTATTCTGCATCATCGAACTTTCTTATGTGCGATCCTGTAGGCCCATTCTAAATTGGCAATGGATAACTCAATCTCATTGATTAATCCATAAGTCATTAGTGGTTTCTAGCAAGACATAATGACTACCCAATTCATAATGGAGGGTCGAATGGTGATTCAACACAACCTTTCCGAGCAAACTGCGTACGATCCTCTACATTGACATCCCGTTTAGCATAAAACATGGAACCATCATCCTTATATAGCTAAAAGTTTACTTGATCTCTTAGTGACACTGAATTCATCAAGCAAATGATAACGCTTATCATTCCTTGGGCATGGCCATGCACTTTTCAGTTCACTATCAAGTGGCCAAGATATCATCTCTCACTTAAAAAGAGATTTGTAGTCTCATCACTTCACCTACATATCTTAGCGTGACTCATAGTGTACCCAATCATGCCCATACTTGGCAACCTTTTATGGTCCCGTTAGGCGTATGTCAAAGCTCACTACAATTCATCTAAGACCATGTAGTGATTTATGGTCTAAGGATCCTGGTACGAGTACTACTCAAAAGAATCACTCATGATCTAAAAGTCCATGGAGTGTTTCTTTTGGCGGATCGATTTCATGAAATTAAATATGCAGAAGAATATAATTATCATGAAATTAACTCATTTGATAAATTATCAAACAGACGACAAATGTCTAAATTAGCCCTCAAAAGGGCATACACCAACACAAATCTCAGTAATAGCATGATACTTGTTCTTTAGCCACTTAATTCTGGATTCAATGTGGGGTGAAATGTGCTTTTTGCACGACGTAATCATTTGTAATAGTCTCATATGAACCTCTTTCATGTAATTGTTTCTAAAACCCCCATCTGTTTTCCAAGGTGGATCAGATGCTAACTCTTGCAATATCTCTATCAATACTTTTGACTCCTCATTGCTCCAAGATACTTTATTTTTTCCTCGTCCACGGGTGGCTTCATCTTCTCTTTTCCCTACCTTATCTTTGTCTCGTCCAAGGGTTGTTTCATCATCATTTTCTATTCTAACATAAACGTAATAAGAATTAAGTTAAAATAATATATATATATGTATGTGAAGGTGGGGAATTCAAACAGCTAGTGTATGGCTTGTAGTATCCTATCTTAACTAGCAAACAATGCTATTTGTTCAACTTAGATCATAGCCAGAATATTACTGTATGTTTCTCAAGTGCTAGAAACCTTACTCTTCTAGGCACTAATATGACAACTTAGATGGGATAACAGATTGTCACAAAATTCATGTCAAGGCTAGCAAAGACAAAGGACAAGAAGCATAATGTAGAAAAGACTAATGCAATGAAATAGCCCTTAGCAGAATCATTAAAAGTGACAAACCCTGGGTGAAGTTTTATATATTAGGAGATGGAAGTACAAGATTAAAGATGATTATCCCAATTACTGTAGGGAAATACCTATAAAAAAGCATACTATTTAAAAGGTTTCATAATAATTTATACATTAGGAGCTGGAAGTATAAGATTAAAGATTACTTCCCAGGTATTGTCGGGAAAATACCTGTAAAAAAAATGCTATTCAAAAGGTTTCAGAATAACGGACTCTGCTGCTGAATAGAATAAGGTAAGCGAATTAGGAAAATAGTAGATAGTCCTCATAGCGGGAAAAATTAATATGAAGCACGTAATCAACCATAATAATATGTTGAACCTATGGTGGTAGCAATGTGGTATAACTGAATAGACTCAACAAAGGGCACAAAGTACAATATTGCACAAAAGGGAATATTGAAGAAGACAAAAATTGGTGCAAGAAGTACACATCATTTTATTTTACACGAAAAACAAATGATATTAACGGCCAAAGAAAAGGAACACACCTGCTTAGGTAGTAACTTGTAATGTTAACAAAAAACCACATGTTAATAATACAATAATACCTAATGATTGGCTATACTGTTCCAGTTATTGAATTTATCATTTGTCAAGTTATTCCTAAATGCAACCCATTAATCAGTAGGAGCTATATGAGTGATATAATCTCCTATGTTCATTGTTTCATCATGTTGTTCTTCGTAATCTTCATTGTCTTCAAAAAGTTGACCATCTTCACTATTAATTTCCTCTTGCATGAAAGCCTCTTGTGGATCAAAACTCATGTACAAACGAATCAAATTATTCAAAAGACAATATGCCATAATGATTCGGACTTGAGTTTGAATTGAGAAAAATAAAGGGGAAGCCAAAATTTTCCATCTTCCTTTTAGCAATGCAAAACACTTTTCGATGCAGTTCCTAGCTTTGGACTGTTTCATATTAAAAAAATTCTTGTGCCGTTTCAGGTCGGTGACTGCCAAATTCATTAAAATGATATCTTTGCCCCCGATATGGGGCAAGAAATCCTTTGGCATTGCAATATCCAGCATCGACCAAACAATAACCACCTTCAAAACATATCACAATTTATCCCATGTTAATTTTAAGAGTTAAAAATTCAGAATTTGAGGGTGCTTGATATTACAACGCCATATTACCTTGGGGAACTCTGAAACCATGAGGTCTAGAGATGGCATCTCTAAGCAGGCGACCATCATGAGCAGACCCTTCCTAACCAGCTAAGACGTAAATTGCATATTTGGGCAATAAACACCTAGGACATTAGTTGCAATAGTTCTTTTTCTTGTTCAATATCGTGGCTTTTCTTCTTTAGGAGGTGTGACGCTAACTAAAGTTCCATCTAAAGCACCTGGACTGAAAGAATCTAAGTTCAGGTCCGATAAAAAATTCCCATTTGTGCAATTTGATTAGGAAACTCTCTTTTAGACCTAAACAGTTTGTTCCATCCGATTCAAGACTCCCCTCTTGAAATCATGGCACAGGATCTTGGTTTACCTTGTTCGATTTATCCCGTAATTCAAAACAAAACTAAATAAAAGCGAAAGATTAGAATTGACCTTTGAAGCGTGTACTTGAGAATTCGCTTGTACTCTCTGAGACTAGTCTGGACATTGTGTGGGCAACGATCTACCAAACAATCTGAATTAACCCCGATAGAAATCACCACCATGAAAAAATTCTCGAAACACAGCTTAGCCGCGATGAGAAAACCGTCGCCGCCGCAGTAAAGGTGACGCGTGGCTGTCCGCCAGAGAAAGTCTCGCCATCGCCGCCCGTGAAAACTCGTCGCTGTCGCAGGAAGAAGAACTCACCGCCACAGCTTCTCGGGTTTTATGCCTGGGGAACCTTGGGATTTTCTCTCACTAGTTTCTCTCTCTAGGATTTGTATTCTGTCAATTATGACTGTTGTCTATTCTGGGATTGATTCTTGTGTCTTATTTAGATCTACAAGAGATACCTCAAGTGGGCTTAGGTTTGGGTTTTATTAACTCCAATCTAGTTCCTGGACTGATTAATAACACTAACCCAATTCATACTATGACCCTAAAGATACTTAATTAAATAATTAAATCCACTTTGTCAATTATACCCAACACATAATTAATCGTACCACTAACAAATTAATTATGGAACTACCATTCAAGTTCAAAATTACACTTCCGAATCCACTTAATTAATATTCATTAATCTCCTCGTGTCAAAGATATAATGCTCGTTGATTTATTAATTTACTAATAAATTAATTCATCAACTTTTTTATCCGAGATTAGTACTACTCGACCTTATTACTATACCGGACATAAGTCCATTGGCCACGTTTAATATAATAATCTTTTCAAGTTCATCTTGAGAGATCATTAACCCGACGCACCAGTACACGGTTTCCTTTTGACTCGCGATAGCACACCAAGCAACCAAATATGCGCACCTAACCTACCGAGAATATAGGCCTTAAACAACTGCACTCTTTGGCAGATTAAAGTACACAATGTCTAATCCACGTGTCAATCCTCGTCTAGGGATTAAGAGGCTGAATACAGAAGTTCGAATTAACTACTAAAGATAAATACAAGTTAATTCAATTTTCATTCGGTCTTGCTCAATATGCACCGTGCATATCTATAAGATTCAATTAGTTTAGACAAACCAATTTCACAATCACACAATGACTTAAATCGACAGTATGTCCAAACTGTCCAACAGTATGTCTAAACTGTCTTAGTCATGAGCCTATTTATATATCATAACTTTAACCAATAATGAGATCTAATGTGTCACACCAAACACCTCATCATCTAGTCATATGATATAAATGGACAACATACAAACAATTTAACTAAAATATTTTCAATCGATATATATAATTAGGAAATAGTATTCATACAAGTGAAACTTTCAATATTTACACTAACAACAGCCCTAAAAAAATTAAAAAAACACACACAAACACATACACATATATCAGTCAACATTCAGTCTTATAATGAATTAAATTATATGATTATAATTTAAATTACCTTGAAATATCACCATTTTTCATCTTGGCACTCATTTGTGATAGGTTTTGGTTTCTTAAGCAACAATTCATGTAGTTTTAATACTGCCAAAAGGACTCGGCTAAATTAATGACTAACAGTTTATCAGCTTCGTAAAAATAATACACTTATTGTTCTATGGTTTTTACGATGAGCTAAGACATACAAAAACTGTGCAACAACTTCTTCAATTGTTGTGTTTCTAGAGGGTTTTAAACCACCAACATCTCTTAGCATTTCACAAAGTAAACCAAATATCGATCTATCCATTCTAAGTTCAATTATACAACAAACATCACTTTCTTGTGTGAGTCTAGCCATCCATATCATTCTCTCAAACATTTTTTCTTCCTTAGTCTTTATTGTACGAACAAAACTACGGAAGTAGACAATAGCAGCAAGATACAACATAGAGAAAATAATGAATATATTCGTAGTTGTTGTTTGTTGGTGTAATACAAAATGCATCAATTTTCTTCTTCGATCAGTAATAGGAAGTCGAGCCATCTAAATCTACATGTCAAAACATTATTGATATGTATCAGAAATATAATACTATTAGTTCACTCAAAACCAATGGTGAAAAATGATAATATAGTTCTTACATTACAGTGATGGTTAACTGAATAGGTTAAATGAATATATAACTGAATTTCTTTCAAGTTCTTCAGATTTTGTAGTTATAATTTTAGGGGAAGAATGACTTACACTTCATCAGTTACAGAGAAGGTCTCTAAAACCAATACCTTGGCACTACTAACCTTAAGGCGATACAGTGCAAAGAACATATCCTACGATTTTGGCACCCAAAACAAAGGAGAGAAAACATAAAAAGCGAATGCAAAATTGAATTGCTCAGGACAACTATAGAATTAAAACAGAAAGTTCTGTCGAATACATAAGGGATTATGAATGAATCTAGTGCTTGTTTAGAACATCATAGCATTTATTCCTTCCTACCTGCAAGCACAGGCAAGGATGCCAACATAACATTGAATAGGACCGTGTACCAGTCATCATACAAATCTTTCCCAGAAAACTTGTTGTAAACCTCATAATAGAATAGTGATAGTAAATACACGACATTTTTGTACACAAAATAGAGTATCTACAGCAGGGAAAACACCCTCTGTCATCTTAAGATTGACAATAAGACTTGTGTACTCATTCAATGACAATTAAGAGTATACTTGGAAATTATTGGAAATGTGGGTGCTTTTTCCTTATTTGGTTTACAAAATAAAAGATAATCATCAATTTTGAACTATAGAACCAAACAATCTATCTTCGAATCTTCAAAAATTCATATCTAAAAAAAGCATCTCTCTTAAACAAAGAGTATCTACAGAGAAAACACAAAAAAAAGTTGCTTTTTTTTTTTTTCATTTTACGATTTGATAATTTTATTTCAAAACTACCCATTACACACATGGATAAAAAAATAATTCATAGGTGAAGAAGCGAGAAACAATTGGGAGTAAAAAGGATAAGAAAATGCTGACATTTCAATGGGAGATGGAGAGAGATATGACTTCCCCAAATGATTTCAAATGAGTGAAGAAGAGGAAACCCACGTTGAAAATTCTAGAGTGAAAGGGAACAGAAAAGAGAAAATGGTGGGAAGAAGGGCGGCACACGGAAGGAAAAAGGGTATTACTATTTGTAGCTCAAAAACGCTATTTGTAGCTCAAAAAATTTTGTAAACTTCCAACTTTATCCTTCATTCAAAATATACTATAAATTCATTTCACAATCCAAAAACACCCTAAATCAAAGAGAAATATTGCAGAAAACGTCACAATCGGCGTAGATTTACGTTGAAGCGAACGCATTGGTCGAAGATTCTCGGGAAAATGGTACGTTTTTGACGTATTTTTTTGTCGTTCGATTTGTTAGTGAATTCCATGGTACACACGCCCAGTTTGGGCGCATTTTCCATGGTGCAAACGCCCAAAGAAGTAGTGACGTCCATGGTAAGGAATAAAAATGTGGTCGTGGATACCATGGAAGGGACCGAAAAAGTGGGCGTGTGCACCATGGACTGAAAGATGTGTGGGAATGCCATGGAACAAACGCCTATGGTTCAAACGCCCAAAGTGGGCGTTTGAAGCCATGGAACAAACCCTGGGCGTTTGTTCCATGGTGCAAACGCCCATATTGGGCGTTTGAACCATGGAACAAACGCCTAGTGTTTGTTCCATGGTGTCACACGCCCAAAGTGGGCGTTTGAACCGGCGTTTGTTCCATGGCAGAAACGCCCACTCTGGGCGTGTGATACCATGGTACACACGCCCAAAATGGCGTTTCTACCATGCTTGCTATATTTAAAGAATATTTTATTATATATTATTTCGTAGTATTCGTTAGTGTTAATATTGTAATTATTCATTTTTATTTGTAATTTTTATTATTGAAAAATTGAACTTACGTTATTGTTATATATTATGCAGGATCCAGTTGAAATTCCCGATTTGTCGCAAGATTTGAGCGCACTTTTTTCCTCTCCTGTATACTTTGCTACTGAAGAAAAGGCCTTTGAGCATTGCAAGGATGTAGCTAAGGAATTACGGTTCGAGCTGGTTTGCGCAGGGTGGAATCCAAAGAGGAATGGGGTCACATATCGTTGCGCGCGCTTCAGAAATCCTATTGAGCAAGGCCCTGCACCGACACAAAGGCAGCATACAAAGCGCAAAGGATGTGGTTGCCTGTTCAAATTATATTGCTTGCAAGTGCCGAATTATGGTTGGTGGATCCGAGTATTCCCAGAGACAATGTGACAATCAGGCATATTACCAATAACAAGTCGCAGAACAGGAGATCACATTTGGAAGGTAGAGATATTGGGGAAGAATTTGTTCGTTTGGCTATTGAGAAGCATTATATGGTGCGGACTCTGAAGGAACCTGGCACTAATGCGATCACTCATGCATTTATGGCGCATCCAGTATCCATCCAGATGTTCAACCGATATTATTGGGTTATTGTGGTTGATTCAACTTACAAGACAAATAAGTACAAGATGCCACTCTTCCAGATAATAGGTATGACTCCTACCAATACGAATTTCAATATTGCATTTGCCATTTTGAGAGATGAGTCAAGAGATACCTATGATTGGGTGATGTCGAATTTGAGGCTTTTGTTGGATGAAGAGAAAATACCAAGTGCAATAGTCTCAGATCGAGAGATGGGCTTGCTTCAACCTATAGCGGATCATTTTCCACATTCATACCACCTGTTATGTTTGTGGCACATAGACCGCGATGTTGATGCCATGCTGAGGAAAAAGATTCGCGATGAGAAATTGAGGTCCGACGTGAAAGGCATGTGGAAGAAACTTATTAATGCCCAACAGTGCAAGAGTATGGTATGTTATTACAGCTTTTCAAGGATAGTTACTCAACTCTTGCGCGTGCCGCTGTCGTATACTTGGAGGGTACATGGCTTTATCACAAGGAGAAGATTTGTAAGGCTTGGACAAACCAAGTTCTTCACCTTGGCAATACTAGTAGCAATCGAGTCGAGAGTACTCATGCTTCACTGAAGGATTGGGTGAATTCTGGGACCCAAGCACTGGACACGCTGTTTGGTGTGATTGACGCCCATGTCATGCACCAGTTATCTCATATCAGGTACATTCATTAATTTTAAAGACTAGATATTTATTTTTACACTTTATAAAAATATATTTTGATTATTTTTCCATTTAAATTTATACGCACACGTATATATGTTGTTTTAGGGGAAAACTTGAGGAATCCATGTCGACAAAACCAACTGACAAGTTACAGGGTACATACAATCTGCTGCATGGTTATGTGTCGCACCATTGTATGGATTTGATCAGCATGCAGGTTGATAAAATGATTAAGTGGGGCGATCATGTGTTTGAGCACTGTCGGTGCTTTTGCAAGGTGACTCATGGGATTCCCTGTGCTTGCGACTTATTCAAATTGAAGGAGGCGAACGACAAGGTCACAGTCGACATAGTTCACAAATTTTGGCAAAGATTGCAGATCGTACCCTCTGAAGTGGCTTCGAATACTATTTCTGCGGAACTCAGGTATGTTTGTTGATTCGCATGTTATATTTAAAAAAAAATATATGTGTATGTCGCCTCTATATTCATATTATATTTATTAACAGGTATTTCCGTGAGGAAATCATACCAAGATTTGAAAACAGTCCAGCTGCAATGATGCGCCAGATGCTTGTCTCAATGGAGGGAGCAGTGTTTCCTGACAGGAATAGTGGTTGTGAGCCTGCTGTCTTGTCAACATCTCGCGGTCGGCAAAGGTTACATTCATCTGTGATGAGAACACAGAGCACCTTCGAGCGAGTGATGCGTCGATCAACTTCATCGGGTCGCAGATTGCATTTTGATGATGATAGAGAAGAGGTTCATAGCTTTCCCCTATTGCCAAGGTATATCCACCCTTATTGCACTGGGTATTTGGACGTAAAGTCAGATGGCAATTGTGGTTTTCGTGCTGTGGCACATTCTTTATACGGGAACCAGGATTTATGGGCAATGGTTAGGATGGTGGCATACGGGGAAATTCTAAGTAATCAAGATGTATACAGAAATATTTTCGCTGCATTTACACCGAATGAGATCCCGGATGAGCATGCTTTAGAGTGGGCAGCGCAAAGGATATTACATCGGGCACCATCATGTGGGATGGACTATTGGATGCACACACCAGAAGACTTATTTCCTATCACAACATTTGCGAACGCATTGGTCGTCCACCTCAGCGATCAAGGTACAGCTGCTTGTTTCTCTGTCTTGCCTGTGAGGGTGGTAGAAGGTGCCGTTCGACCGGATAAAGAAATATGCATTGCGCACGTTCGGAATGTTCATTTTATTAGTGTAAGTTTGATCCCTAATGGTCCTATTCCACCATTGATCCGCATGTGGCATCGTCATCGCGATGAAAGACTGGCTGCGTTTGCAACGTCAGATGAGTTTGTTGATAGGACTACAACATGGAGTGGGATATGCCCATGATTTTGTACACCTAACTATATTGATACCATTCATTATTTTATATTTTTAGTTCAGTTCAAGCTTATTATAGTAACACACATATATAACCATAATCATAAAATCAACTGAAAATATACTACATCAATGTTCATATCACCTAACTATCACCTAGATAATCGCCATCTATGCATCAATCTGGACAGCTCTACATCGCACTCCTCCGCCTGGGGTATGGCTGCATCTCTAATAATCCCAACATGCCTCTGAGCTACCCTCTCGTACTCTCTAACCCACTACAAAATGCAAATACAAAAAATGAATATCTATAATAAATAAATTGGACACATTATTATAATTATAATACATAAAAAAATACTTACATATTCAGAATTGGCGTGCGATGGCACGCGATCTGGATCACTGAGTGGTATATCACGGAAAAGCCGCGGATGACAGTACTGCTCGTACCACTCTAAGTAATTGCCGTCGCATGCGCCGGGATTCTCAATACTGGACTGTAGCCTATCAGTCCGTATGCAATAAATATCCGCAGAATCCCATAGATTCCGGGCCATTCCTTTAGCGAACTCAACCTTGTAAGTCTTCCCATGATATGGGCGAAGACAATCAGAAGGCCGGAGTATCCTATTGGGGACTCGCTGGACGTATCCCAACTGGCGGACGCATCTATCGGGCATATATGGCTCCACAAACTCGCCATATGCTATCAATCCTCTAAAAATGGTCCGCTCCATGCGCACGTGAGGATCCGGCCCATATGGCAACCAGGTCACCTACATGATGATGTCAAAATACATTAAAACTATTAACTATGTAATTTCAAATAGCATATTTAAATATTAATAAAACATATATTTATTAACATACCTCATCGACTGTCATCCTATCGAGCTGCTCCCGATACTCGGTCATACTCCATCCCTTGTCGCTGCGGGTGCCAACCTTCCACAATTTCACGCGCGGGGTGTGAGGAGGAACAATCATGGGCGCGGACTAGGGTCTAAAGACTGGAAAATACTCATATATCCAAGCCTGTAATAACGTAAGACATCCAGCCATAGACGAAATGCCACCTCTAATGGCTATACCTAACTGCCTATATAGCCATGCTAGTGTGGCGGAACCCCATGAAAACTGGCCAACACCCTCGATATTATTCCTAATCTGCATAATGGAGTGTGGCCTAAACTTATTCCCACTCTTGTCTGGGAATAAACAAGCGCCAATTGTAACCCACAACCACGCCTCCATATCAAAAACCTGATGCCTCCGATCACCACTATGCCTACGACGCTCAAACACCTTCTCAGTAACAATAGCCCCACTCGTATAATATTCCTTCCATGTAGAGCGACTGGAAGAAAACAGCTCAAGAATATCTCTAGAAAACCCCTGGATGATGTCCAAATCCACGACCTCATCCATCAACTCACCATCTACAGGTATGCAGAGTATCTCGAACACGTCATGGAGCAGTATCCCCATCTCACCAAACGGAAGATGGAAGGTGTTGGTGTCTGGCTGTCACCGCTCGATAAATGCACATATAAGAGGTATATCTATGGACCTAAACATGTCGAAGGCAAGTGGGCCAAACCTGTCTCCCTCAGTGTCAACCGCCAATCATCGGGCATCTCGCCATACCAATCCACCAACCTACGACACACTCCGGCCCTATTCTGGCACCTAAAGGGCTCCCTAAGTGGTTGGTTGGGGTCTACGTACCGCGATGCCACATGACCCAGCCAACTAGGGATCACAGACCCATCCCTAGGGCCACCAATACAAGGCGTAGTCACCCGCCATTGTTCCTCAACAACTTTTGCACGCTTTCTTTTCTCTAATTTAATAAAAAATGATTTATAAATGATTACCACCATTCACCCAAATTTTAATAAAGGCCACAAACACTTATAATTAATAATAATCATATAAATATTTTGTACATTAATTAAGTAAATTTTGAAAAAAATATCTCAAATCACATATATGAAACACACTTAGTAAAATAAAAAGTAAATATGCATAAATTACGAATGCAAATTCCAATATAGTAATTCAATTTTAAAGCTAAATAGTTATAGATTTTTAAGCATGTACCTTTAGCTGTAAACCGCCCATCAGATTTGCTGCGAATCTGAGAGACGTTCTCCTCGCGGATATGCACATCATCGCCCTGCTCATCCCCACTCGCTCCACTATCCTCCTGATCCTCTCCACTATCCATCTGCTCCTCCCCACCTCTATGATCGTCCTCCTCGCCTATGTGCTCCTCCTCCCCGCCGAGGAAAAAATCATGTCCGCCTAGGATGTACTGCTCACCACCAGTGAGGTAATCCGAACTGGGAATGATATAATCCTCCCCGTGTATGTCATGCTCCGTACCTCCTTCGTATTGCTGCTCATCCATCCAATGCTGGGATGAGCTACCCCTATTTGCTCTCTGCTTCCGATTCGAAGCAGTAGGCCGCTGTCGCGGTGCAGGTACATCCGGAGCCTACCAAACAAATAATAATTCGAAAAGTAAGTTAACAATAATTAAATTAAATTGTTATAAAATTAGTGAAATAAATTCAACAATATTTCAAATAATTCAAATTAGCCATAAAAAACAAATAACATATGTGCAAATAAATAATTTTAACATTAGGCACATAAGTTCAATAATTAACTCAAACAAGTTAATACTAATTTAAATAATTAAAATTAACCAAAACAAACATTGATAAATTATACAAATAAATAATATACACATTACACACATAATAATTACGATACAAATTGAAATAATTAAAAGTACCTAAAAATTAACATTAACAACAATTATTAATCAATTAAAATTAATATAATTAAAAAATTATTAAAAAAATCGGGACGCCGGCGTCCGGTCATTGACCGGACGCTGGCTGTCCGGTCACCGGACCGGACGCCTGGCGTCCAGTCCATCATCTGGACGGCAGGCGTCCGATCCATCGACCGGACGCCCGGCGTCCAGTCTCTGGACGCCGGGCATCCGGTCCATCAACCGGACGCCTGCCGTCCGGTGTCCGCCGCCGCAAATTTACCGATAAATTTCAAAAAATTACCTGGCCAATCATCAAGCCTTTTCCTGCTCCGTGCCGCCTGGGGTGTTGACCTCCAGCACCTTGGTGTCTGTCCATGGATTTTTTTGAGAGATAAGAATTTTCAAAATTTAAAAGAATGAAAATGCTGCACTGCTTTGGAAGGCTTTATATATAAATAAAATATGGACGCCTAATTTTTAGGCTCCGACCATGGGCCGGACGCATCATCCATGCGTCCGGCCATGGTGCCGGACGCACAACTTATGCGTCCGGCACCATGGCCGGACGCATGGATGATGCGTCCGGCACCATGGTCGGACGCGTCCTCCATGCGCCCGACACCATGGCCGGGCGCATGGTTTTGTCTCTCCTACCATGGTATTTGCGTCCCATTTTAAAGTTTGTACAATGGTTATTACTTAAATTCATGTCGCGACATCCATGGGTCGAGTGAATTTTTCCGAAATTTGTCTGTTAAAAATTTATTATTCTTAGTTCGGGGTTACTTTAGTCATTTTACCTCTTTTTATGAGCTACAAATAGCGTTTTTGAGCTACAAATAGCGTTTCAGAAGGAAAAATGGTGGGAAAATGGTAAAGTTTTCATTCCAGATAAACGAATCCCACCAATTTACTTAGGCATGGGTCATTATCGTAAAGTTGGGTATGAGTTACTGTTTTTAAACCCAAAAACATTAACCAAGCACTTTGAATGGGTTTGATGCCCATTGATGAAACCCATTACCTCCATCCAAGTAGCCCCTTCATTATTATTTAGGCTTAAATCCATTTTTTGTCATCCTTAATAGGGGTTGTTCCAGTTTTGGTCGTCCCTCTTTTATTTTGGTCACCAGTACTAGTCCCACTAATTTCTTTTTGGCAATTATAGCCCTTTTAAAAAAAAAAATTTAGAAGATAACAGATTAACTCATTTGATCTCTAGTCAAACCTAATTTTTTCTTCACCATGATTTGTACCATTATTTTTTAAATCCATTTTATGACTCGATTCCTCATGAATGTTCAATCTATTTAGATCGACTCACAATCCAAAATGACGGCCAAAACCCTAAATGGGTTGAACATTCATGAGGATTCGAATCATAAAATTAATTGAACAAACTATGATACTAATCATGGTTAAGAAAAAAATTAGGTTTGACTAGATATCAAATGAGTTAATCCGTTATCTTCTAAATATTTTCATAAAAAATGACTATAATTGCCAAAAAAATATTTTAAGTGAGACTAGTATTGGTGACCAAATTAAAAGAGGGATCAAAACCGGAATAACCCCTATTAAGGGGGACTAAAAATGAATTTAAGCCTATTATTTATTCCTATTTTTATCAAAATATTTTTATCAAACCGAAGAACTTATAACATAGTTTAGACCTAAAAGTCTGTGTGATGTGGTTTACAAATTCGCATCAAAGACGGTCTCAAACCGTCTGAGGAAAATTCTGCCCCATGTAATTTCTCCATCACAATCACCTTTTATCCCGAGACACCTGATATAATGTCTTGATTGCTTTTGAAACTCACCATTCAGTGAAGCTAAAAAGTGCAAGTACGAAAGGTTAGATGAGTATCTAGCTCGACATGACCAAGACCTTTGACAGGCTAGAGTGGAGCTTTATCCTGTCCACACTGCAAGCTATGTGGTTCGGCACCAAGTTTACAATCTTAATATCTCAATTCTTATCCACTGTTTGATTTACCTTTTTGCTGAACAGTGTGCAGGTTGGGCAAGTATCTCCACACAGAGGCGTCCGGCTAGGAGACCCCATTTCACCTTATTTTTTCATCATATGTAGTGAGGTCCTCTCTTGCCTCTTACAGGACTTGTAGAGTTGTGGGCATATCGGTGGAATCTCAGTGGCACATGGCGCCCCTCATGTCTCACATTTAATTTTTTGTAGAGGACACCCTCTTGTTAGACAACGCCACAGTTGAGGAGGCCACCCACATGAAATGGGTAGTGACTACTTATGAATCAATATGAGGGCAACAGATCAACATTGACAAGTCTGGCGCACTTTTAAGTCCCAATACACGAGCACATCAAAGGACGCAGATCAGTCAGGTGTTTGGCTTTCCAGAAAGAACATCCTATAGCAAGTATCTAGGTCTCCGAAGCATAATGAGGTGTAGCAAAAATGAGGTTTTCAACAATCTGAAGTACAGGGTGGCGAGTTTTGTACAAGGTTGGTTGGAGCGGTCCCTATCCAAGGCCGGGAAGGAAGTCCTAATTAAGTCTGTTTTGCAGGCTATTCTGTCTTACACAATGTCCTATTTTCTGCTTCTGGAAGGGGTTATCGATGAATTGCAATGACTCATTGCCCGATATTTGTGGGGTTTTAGCCCTGAGCATCGAAAGATTCATCAGACTTCATGGAAATTCCTCCCGAGAAAGAAGTCTGAAGGAGGATTGGGATTCCCGGACTTGAAATATTTCAACCTGGCTTTGCTCACTAAGCAGGCCTGGAGGCTTTTATCTCGCCTGATTCCACTTTAGCAGGTTGATGGAGGCAAAATATTACTGTAACTGCTCAATTTTTTAGGCTTCATTAGTGGCGAGACCTTTACCGTTATGAAGGGGAATCCTAGAGGGTATCAAGGGGCTCAGGATTGGAGCACGCCATAAAATTTTCTCTGGCGCACAGACCTTGATTTGGTCTGACCCCTGGCTTCTAGGAAATAGTCCGTTCTATGGTTTCCGACTCTGCCATTAGCTCCCTGCTTCTGCGACTGTCAATGTGCTCATTCACCCTTCCACGGCGTCAGCAAAGCACCCTACTTCTGTATCCTGGAATGCACAGTTAATCCATGCTTCATTCCCAGCTGACATGGCGGTGAAGATCCTTTTCATTCCACTTGGTTCGACAGTTGGTCCTGATCGGTGGTATTGGTATCCTTATAAGAAAGGCTCTTCACAGTCCGTTCTGCATACCACACCATATTCGAATCGATGAGCTCATTTTTTTCACTAATTGCTGGAGCTACGGTTGCGCATGACACTCATCCAATTTGGCCGAGGTTATAGAGTTTGAGAGTCCCCTCGAGAATCATACATCATTATTGGAGATTAGTTACTAATACACTGGCCATAGTTGAGAACTTAGCGGAGCGTGCGGTGATGGTTCTGGCTTTATGCCCTTTCTTCCAGGATGAGAACAGTTCACACCTTTATTTGTTGTTGCTCTGGCCCTATGTGCAACAAATCTGGGCTTACCTTAATATTCCAGGTCTGTCGTATTCTTTCCAGGATCAAGTGGAGCAATTGGTTTTAAGATTGTTACTTAGGTCGTCCAAACCGAATGCAGAAAAAGCAGCAATGACCCTCTCTTCCATTTGGTATGCAAGAAACTCTATTATCCATGATTCGATCCTAATGTGGCCTTACGATGTCAAATTTGCTGCAACTGCTACACTCCACTCGTATCAGGCTGATCAGGCTGTACTGTAAACATCCCACCTAATGGGCTTCACGCCCATCCCCGTTCGCCCGGCATCAATTGAGGGCATTTGTGTGTTTTTTTATGGTGTAATTTCACACCAACGTAAGGGGCTGCGGTGGGAGTTTTGGTTTCCTCTAGCACCGATGAATTCAACCATGGGCTTGGTAGATTTTTCCCTTCTATCATGTTTTGGGAGACGTCGGAAATGTTAGCACTAAAGGAGGCTTTGCTTCTATGCAAAAGGTTACATATTGACGTATTTTCGGTCCAAGGTGATTCCTCCCAAGTCATACTTTCGACCAAGAATATCACAGAAAGTTCTTATGCATGCCTTCCTATATTGGAGGACTGCCTCAGATTAATGCCATCCAATCCAGCTCCCAATCTTTATTGGGCTCCCCGCACGCAAAACATTCAAGCACGAAGCATAGCAAATTTCGATAAATGTAATGTTGCCACTATGCAGGACTGGCCTTTTGTGCCAGATTTCCTAAAGTCAATTGTTGTTGGACAATTTTCAAGAAATCAATAAAATTGCCTTATTCTAAAAAAGAAAAAAAAAACCCAAAGAAAAAGAAGCAAAAGGTTTTGAGAGCTAGTCAACCGTTAATCAAAGGGTATTTTTATCAAAAAAAAGATTATAATTGCCAAAAAATACGGGACTAGTATTGTCATTCAAAATATAAAAGAAACCAAAAGTGGAATAACCTCTATTATAGGGGATCAAAAATGCACTTAAGCCTAAAATATACGATATTTTAATTTTTAGTACATATGGGCAATTTGTCTAAAAGTTAGATAAATTAATATCTGATAACCGTTATTAGACTTGGAGATTTACATCGAGTCAAAGTGAGTTCAGATATGAAAAAGTATCAATCGGTTAATAACGCGTTTAAATAAGATATAATATTAATCGGTTAATAACATATTCACACTAGATGAAGTATCAATATATTGATATTGTATATTTTTTAATGCAACAATATAGTTGTCATTAGGCCCAGTACTTACTTTCTACTGTCCCAATTTGAACTAAAATATCTCACTACAATATCTTCTATCTTTCCATTTTTAAATAAAATGACAATTTTATCAATATTTATGAATTACCGCCTCAAAAATTGAGACCGTAATTAGTAATCCCCTCTCCGACATGAGATTTGGGTATGTAGCTGGCCTGATGCTAAATATATATACACTAAGCCCTACCAAATAATTTCCCCTCCAATATATTCATTTCACTGTGCCTTTTAACTTTTAGTCAAACAAATATTGGATCCACAAGCAATGCAACAATATGGGGTTCGAGAACTTCATGTGACTTGGTGAATCCATCCACTCCATGCTTGTAAAAGACATTGACTATGCGTCCCAGGTTTAAAAATCTGGTGCGAATCTCTCCATCGGGAGTCCGTTTTAGACATTCTTCGTTCATGTCTTTCCATGCATCGTCAACAATTTCTTCGAATTTCGCCATTGCTTCCGCCTCCAACACACTGTAATGGTTCATGTAGCATTCTATCCCAGTGCTCCCTAACTGTTTCTCGCGCTTCAAACACGAATGCATGCACCATATAAGTCAAATTGGTGTAGTTTCAATAAATTAATAAATATAGACAAAATAAAAACAAATTATCTACAGTAAGCTAATTTATTAAAAAAATTTATTAGTTATCGCTTCAATTTTTATTTTTATCGTTTCAATTTAGACTAAAATACTCCCTACAATACCCTCTTTGTTCTCCCTTTTAAGTAAAAGGACAATTTTATCAAAATTAAGACAATAATATTTAAAATTAAAACGGTAACTAGTAATCCATTCATTAAATATATGAAAGACTGACGCAATGGAGGCTTGCACAAGAAAAAAAATTGAGCACCCTAAACAAAACCTAAATACACGACAGTAAATTCTTAAATACTCTTATTTTTCTATTTACCTTTTTTCGAATTATTATTTTGCCCTTATTTTTTATTAAGGGTGCGTTTGATGCGCGAAAATCAGAATGAAACAATCGATAATTCATAATCATTAAAGAAATCTAATTATTTTTGTCTTGTTTAGTAAATTAGCAAGACATTCATTAAAGAAATTTGATAGTTTCACTAAAGTACTTTAATTGTCTTTGCATTTACTCTTACTAATTAAAAGAGATAGCAGTCAGAATTATTTTACTTTTGTCCTATTCTCCTATGCTTTAAACGCACCCAAAAGGATATTTTAATAAAATTGAGACTGTAAACAGAGAGGCATAATTTAATACTACCCAACGCCATAGTTATGACCTGTTCCAATCCATGCGTGGATAGTCAAGTTGAACGCCCTCTTCTAATATTGAACTCCGCAATGTCATAAATTTTTTTATATAATATGCGTAACATATTTGTTTTGATGAATTAATTAAAAATATAGAAAGTTGGTTACAAATTAAATAAGAAACAAAATAACAACTAGTTACATAGGCAAGTACTTAGAAAAGAAATAAATTGTTTTGATATTGGTCAACTAATTTTCTAAAGTGGTATTTCCTATAATTTTATTTGTAATGCTTAAGAAATGATTATTGTTATTATTTTTAAGAAGAGAGGAAATACATTTTGTAGCTAGAAATCATCAATTTACATTATGCCCAGTTTCTGTTACCTTGGAAAAGCATCATTTGGTCTTTTTATTTTTAATTTGAAATACCTACAATTATTATTTGAAAGTGAGACCTACGAGAGAAGAATACTCCATCAATCTCCAAATAATAAACATGTTAGGAATTTTAGTTTGGTTAAAATTTATTGATGTTTTACTAAAACCTTAATGAATTATGAATTTTTTTATTTTACTCTTTTATAAAAATATGCGTAAATATCGATTTTTGTGTTAACCACATAGTACTTAATTTTTAGAGAACTTCCCTCCCCACTAAAATTCTCTTCACATAGTGTACTCAATTGGGGACATAGTATTTAGTACTACCCATAAGTTAACTCACCAAAATAAATAAATCATTACATTTTATATGTAACATCCCATCCTCATAAACTATGGTTTTCACTGTACCAAAATGGTTAACTCAAATAATTATTAATTTATGAAAGTGAAACTTATATACAAGTCATTCAATTAGTACACTAACGTGTGACGAGATTTTACATTCTTCACACCCCTTTGGATCTTTTTATTCTTGCAAAACCCAAAAAAATAAAAAATAAATAAAGCACTTATGACCCAATTTCCCTCAAAATGGGACTCTAAAGGTAGTTCCTATCACTTATCCCACTAGGTTCAGAGGTCACTCAGTCAGTATACTAACGATATGGGTTGGGATTTTACATTATCCATCCCTCTAGATCTTTGCGTTCTTGCGAAACCCAAAATTCAATAAAAAACAAGCACTTATGGCCCAATTTCTAAAACAAAACAAAAAAGCAACCATTTATGGCCTAGTTTTCCCCGAAATTGAACAAATAAGACTCTAGAGGTGACTCCTATCACTTGTTCCATTGAATTTAGAGTACACTAACGATGTATGACGGGATTTTACATTATCCACTCTTGTGCTCAAAGGTCACTCACTCAGTACATTGACAATGTGAGATGAGATTTTACATTCTTCATTACATTCTCTCAAAACCCAAAACTCAACAAAAAGCAAGCACTTATGGCTCAATTTACAAAACGCAACAAAAAGCAAGCATTTATGGCCCAATTTTCAAAACCAAAAAAACAAAAAACAAAAAAAGCAAGCAACTAGCACTTATGGCCCAGTTTCAATCGGAATGAAACTCTAAATGTGACTCCTGCTACTTGTCCCAATGGGTTTAGAAGTGATTCAGTCAGTACACAAACAATGTGGGATGAAATTTCACATTCTCCACTCTTGTGCTCAGAGGTCACTCAGTCAGTACACTAACAATGTGAGATGAGATTTTACATTTTTCACCCCTTTGGATCTTTGCGTTCTCGTAAAACCCAAAAACCCAAAAAAAAAAAAAGCACTTATGGTCCAATTTCCAAAACACAACAAAAAAGCAAGCATTTTGATCAGCCATCGAGATCATCCTTATCTAAAAGCCAAGAAAGTAACACAAGACAAACAAGTTCTACATGTTTGTCACAAAACTCTTTAAACCTTGCTTTAAAGAGTAGTCTTTCTTTGCTCTATAAATATGTATTTCTGGCCCACATTATAGTTTTCGCCATTGTGTTGTTTATTTTTAGTATTTTGAGTTTTTGGGTATTTGAAAGGATTTTTAGATTCTTTTAGATTAGTTTTACATTTTAGAAGTTCAAAATATATGAATACCTTTTGACTTATAAGTTCAGACCGAAACGAGGCAACTTAAACCTAAGAAACCCCCTTAGTTTAGAGTCTTTTATTTTCAGTAAGTAGTTGTCAATTCTTATAAGATAATGTTAGAAGAATTGTGCGAACTAGTATTCACACTAGGAATAGATTTTATCCCTCTCTAGTTTGGATTTCTATTGAGATTCAAATTATAAGAAGAGAAGATACTTTGTACTAACTAGAATTCAGCCACATTCTCTATAAAAGAGAGGATAGCCTTCAATTTTAATAGGGGGTTACTAGTTACCGCCTCAGTTTTTTGGGTGGTAGTCCCTAATTTTGACAAAATTGCCCTTTTACTTAAAAGGGGAGGAAGAGAGATGGTATTGTAGGGGGGGTATTTTAGTCCAAATTGGAGTGGTAAATGGTAAGAGTTAGGACGGTAACTAGTAATTCTTATTTTAATAGACTAGATATCTTTTGACATAAAATTCAGACTTAGAATGTTTGTTCTTTTTCTTGAACTCATTTGAGTTCTAGGATTAGCACCTTATGGGTGTTCTTCCTAACTAAATCATTCCACAAGTAACAACTTATCCGTAAAATTAAAAAGATCATAGGTAGGGAATTCTCACCTGCGAAGGAGCCCATCTTTGCTATCAAGAACTTTTATCACATTTATGGCTCAATTTCCCCCAGAACGGAACTAAATGTAACTCTAGAGGTAGCTCATGTCACTTATCCCATTGGGTTAAGAGGAATGTGGGATGAGATTTTACATTCTCCACCCCTTTGAATTTTTGCATTCTCGTAAAACCCAAAATCCAAAACCTAACCAAAAAACACTAATGACCTAATTTCCAAAACCAACAAAAAAACAAGCATTTATGACTCAATTTCCTCCAAAATAGAACTAAATTCTCCACCTTTTGGATATTTGCATTCTCGCAAAACCCAAAATCCAACAAAAAAGAAAGCACTTCCAATTTCCAAAATTCAACAAAAAATTAAGCATTTATGACCTAATTTCCCCCAGAATGCAACTAAATGGAACTCTAGAGGTGACTCATGTCACTTATCCTATTGGGCTTAGAGGAATGTGAAATGAGATTTTACATTCACTCCTTTGGATCTCGTTCTCGAAAATCCCAAAAAAAAAAAACATTTTTGACCCAATTTTTCCTGGAATGGAACTGTAAAGGTGGCATAGTACTTAGTCAGTTTCCCCAAGAATGGAACTATAGATGTGACATAACACTTAGCTCCCACACTATGTTTGTTGTAATACCATCAATAACAACTATCACTAACAACTCAACCTTAGTTTGACCCAATAATATTTACACTTTGGTCTTTGTTAACCTAAAATGGTTAACCCAAATTATTAGTACCCTATGGGCTAGAACTTATATACAAGTCACTCAATTAGTACACTAACGATGTGAGGTAAGATTTTACATTATTTTTAAAGTATCACTTTTAAAATGACTATTATTTAAAAATTTTACTTGTTACCGCCTTGATTTTTACCTTCTACTGTCCTAATTTGGACTAAAACACCCATCTACAATACTCTCTCTCCCCCCTAAGCAAAAGGACAATTTTGTCAAAATTGAGGCGATAATATTTAAAATTAAGGTGGTAACTAGTAATACTCATTATTTAGAAATTGGAAAGAACATATTAAGTGAAACACCTATTTAACTAACTTCGAGTATGAAATTTATACCAGGTCAAAGTTGTACTTATTAAAACAAAACTTCTTTTTAAGGAAAGGAGGAGTATGAAATTTGATATTTCAAAAATTTTTAGGAAATATTAAAGAATTTTGTGCACGCCAAACAAAACCTTTTGATCCAAATTCACGAGTTAATTAATTTTATCCTAAATTTAAATTAGTGAAAGAAAAAAAAAAATGTCATACCTCGTGAGAGCCAATGTCATTAGTCAACCGGCATATCGTCGCTAAAGAAACAAGAATCTTAGGATTGCTTTCTAGCCAATCGTACACGTCCTTGGTCGCATTCTCAACTCCTAACAACGCTGTTGGAATGAGGAGATAAGCCAGGCTTGTGATCAAACCATTTTTCAAGTATTCAGGAAATGTTGGCAATTCCCTTCTCAGAAACCACTGGGCCTCGATGTAACTCTTCCTTGCATACTGTTTCCACTATTTCAACAACAAATTCATCACTTGAGTTAGTACATATAAAATGTTAAATATTATATTTTAATTATATTATGGTATTAATTTAGAGTTTAGAAAATATTAAAATTATAATATTTTATAGGGGTTATTAGTTACCGTATTAGTTTTTGGGACGATAGTCTATAAATTTTGACAAAATTATCATTTTATTTAAAGAGATGTATTTTAGTCCAAATTAGGGTGGGAGAGGATAAAAAATGAGACGGTAACTAATAAAACTTTATTTTATAAGATAAAAAATAAAATTTAAACATGTTATAATTATAATTCTGAAACACAAAAAGTACTGTCTAAACGCAAAAGAATTAAAACACAATTGATTCAATAGAAGAGCTCCCAACAAGATTAAAAAGACTAATCCAATTAGACGCTCCAGGTACACCGGTCTAAGAACAACAACAACCTAACTTTTGTAAAGGATTACTTTAACTAACTTTTGTATAAGTGGTGTATTTTGAGGTTTGTATAACTTAGGCCGAGGAGGACTTTCTGTTTTTTGTACAAGGAGCTAATCTCCTCTTTCACTCTAATCTCACTAATTTTAATGGTAATTACTCCTGTCCGACAGACTCTTCCAAAAAAAAAAAAAAAATTAAAACACAAGTAATCAAAGAATAATGATACCGACTTCTTCTTTGTACTTGCTGGATGCGTATAACCTTCCCTGTCTAGTTAATTCTTTATCAACCCCTTCAGCAACACCTAAAAGAGTCGTGTATGAGGTTCTCATGAAACTCGGAAGACTATAGATTTCTTTAGCATCCCACCTAAAACAGAAGAAAATTTTCATTAACCATAGGTAAAGGGGTCACTATTTACCGTCCATTGTTATTAACCGTCACAATTTGATGATGTTACTCAAGTTATACATACCTTTGAATAACATCAGTGAAAGTTTGTAGTTCGTCGAGGGTGGCGTAGGAGTCATATGTGTCGTCTATTGCTGTGATAAGAAGCGTCGTTTTTGCAGATATAATTCGACCAAAAGAGTGCTGTGGTTTATAGAACATTCCCAGACCAAATAAGTAGCTCTCCACCAATCTTGCTCTTGAATAAGGCAGTTTGGATATGATTTCTGTCTCATCCCCCCACCTGTAATTACATGAATCAAACACTTTATTAGTTCATTTCTGTCACTAGTGCATGTTAAATTTATTGATCTAACACGAGCATCTAACGCAAAACCAATTGGTAATGGGTGGAGAGATTTTTGGATTATTTATATAAGACAATGTGAAATTGGGGCAATTTCAACCGTTTTACTCCATCCGTTCACAAAAAAAAAAAAAAAAAAAGAGCCCTTCTGCGTACCTGATGACCTCACGAAGTTCATGTTTGTACAAGAGTTGTAGGAAGTTGAAATCCAACTTAGCTAGCCTCAGAAGCAATTCATTATGTGATTCGCTTTCCTCGTAGAATGAGATATAGCGACGAGCCGCGACTCTTGGGATGCACTTGTGAAGTGGCTGCGTAAGTGCATATTTGACTTGTTTTGCAAGACCAGTGGCTGCATTATTCATATGCTGCATTCCTTGTTTTAGATGAAAAATGGTAAAGTTGACGGCCTCTTCCAAAATGCTGTCCTCATGAGTCCTTACTTGAGTGGCTTCATATAAGCTCAGCAAGCCCCTTATGTCATTGCAAAGGCTTTCCTTGAATCCATGGTCGCCATCCAAGAAGCTATGAAACATACCTGATCAATCCAAATGAGAGACAGGGATGAGGAAGATCGATCCAAACTTTGAAGAACAAAAATAAAAAAATAAAAAAAATAAGAAAATAGTCACTCACAGCAAGAGACATTGAAACCATGTTGCCTGAAAAGGCGAAAATGAAGAGCAGTTGTGAACAGATCGTATGATGAGTTGGGATATTCTTCATTAATAATGTGGCCTTGAAGTTTGAAAATTTTCTGCAGTTGGTCTTCAATATCTGCTTCAAAATGATACGAAATGCCAAGGCGTTCTATAGTATCTATTAATTTCAATTTCTCCTCCATATTCATTTTGGTTGGAGTGGTGATCAACATAATCTTCACCTGTTCCTTCAACAATCCAATTTCTTCCGCATACATATCACTGAACACCTGATGATGGTATGATTTGTTATTCTAAATTATACAAATTATTATTAATATTCCTCGTCCCTATGATAAAGTACATATAAAACTTTTAGTTTTGTAAAAATATGGAAAAAAAAATATAAAAATAATCTCTATGGTATAGTAGCAAATTTATTCTTAAACATTTGTTACTCGACAAATTTAGTTCTAAATTTTGTTATTCACAATACATTTACTAATAATAATAATTTTTAGGTAAAAAATATATTTAGAACGTGTATAATATTAATCCACGTGACATTTATGTGGTTTGAGGATTGAAAAAATTACGATTCAAGTGTTAAATATTTTAAAAAATCGTTTTTATGACTAAATATGTTGTGAATTGCAAAGTTTAGAATTGAATTTGTCAACAACCAAACATTTATAACTAAATTTACCTCTAGGTTATGCTATAGATAATATTCTTGCAAATTTTTTAGTAAATTCAATTAAATTGGGTTAAATTTCTTAATCAATAAGATTAAATTTGAGCCATTAAACTAACAGACGTACTAGATTAAATTTAGTGAATATATAAATTAGTTATTTCCCTAACCTAAATAATATAAACACATGCATAAATCAGAGCATGGATAGACTAGGGGCAAATTATATTGTAGGACTAGGTGTATATGTCGAGTTATACACCTAGTCGTTTTTTTTTTTTTAAAAAAAACCAGATTATTTGAATAAAAATCGGGTAAAAATCGAGTTTGTTTCAAAAAAGATACAAAAGAGGTGGGTCAGACGCATTTAATGCGTATTAAATGCGCATGTCCCTAGTTTCTCTCTCCGTCTCACTCCTCACGCGCCTCATTTGTTTGAAGTCAAAAGCCACTTTACATCAATTTTGATGTAAAATTGCAGTTTACATCAATTTTTGATGTAAAATGCCAGTTTACATCAACAATGATGTAAAGTCGCGTTGTATTAGTGTAAAATCGTGAGTTTACACCAACTAAACTTTATTTTTACCAAAGAATCAGTAGTTTACATCAGCGAATAGTATTTTACACCAACATTCAGCACTTTACATAAACAACTAACATTTTACACCAACGAATCAGAATGAAATTTTTACACTAACAAAGACAACTTTAAACCATAAACAGTATTTTATACCAAGGAACGACATTTTGACCAAAGAATCAGTAATTTACATTAGCGAACAGTACTTTACACCTACATTCAGCACTTTACAAAAACAACTAGCACTTTACACCAACAAATCAGAACGAAATTTTTACACTAACCAAGACCACTTTCAACCAAAAAACATTATTTTGCATCAAGGAATGACATTTTTACCAAAGAATCAATAGTTTACATCAACCAACAGTACTTTACACCAACATTCAGCACTTTAAATAAACAACTAGCACTTTACACCAACGAATCAGAACGAAATTTTTACACTAACAAAGACCACTTTAAACTAGAAAACAGTATTTTACACAAACAAATAGCATTTTGACCAAATAATCAGTAGTTTACATTAGCAAACAGTACTTTACACCAACATTCAGCACTTTACATAAACATCTAGCACTTTACACTAACGAATCAGAACGAACATTTTACACTAACAAAGACCATTTTAAACCAAAAAACAATATTTTACACAAAGTAACAGCATTTTGACCAAAGAATCAGTAGTTTACATCATCGAGCAATACATTACACCAACATTCAGTACTTTACATAAACAACTAGCACTTTACATCAACGAATCAGAACAAAATTTTTACACTAACAAAGACAACTTTAAACCAGAAAACATTATTTTACACCAACGAACAGCATTTTTACCAAAGAATCAGTAGTTTATATAAGCAAACAGTACTTTACACCAACATTCAGAACTTTACATAAACAACTAGCACTTTACACCAACGAATCAGAACGATGATTTTACAATAACGAATACAACTTTAAACCTGAAAATAATATTTTACACAAAGGAACAACATTTTGACCAAAGAGTCAGTAGTTTACATCAGCGAACAACACTTTACACCAACATTTATCACTTTACATAAACAACTAGCACTTTACACAAACGAATCAGAACGAAATTTGTACAGTAACAAAGGCAACTTTAAACCAGAAAACATTATTTTACAACAAGGAACAACAATTTTATCAAAGAATCAGTAGTTTACATCAGCGAACAGTACTTTACACAAACATTCAGCACTTTACACATAAACAACTAGCACTTTACACCAACAAATTAAAACGAAATTTTTACACTAACAAAGACTACTTTAAACTAGAAAATATTATTTTACACCAAGGAACAACATTTTTACAAAAGAATCAGTAGTTTACATAAGCAAAAAGTACGTTACACCAACATTCAGCACTTTATATAAACAATTAGCACTTTACACCAACGAATCAGAACGATGATTTTACACAAATAACGACCACTTTAAACCAGAAAATAGTATTTTACACAAAGGAACAACATTTTGACCAAAGAATCAGTAGTTTACATCAGCGAACAGTACTTTACACCAACATTCAGCACTTTACATAAACAACTAGCACGTTACAGAAACGAATCAGAACGAAAATTTTACACTAACAAAGACAACTTTAAATCAGAAATATTATTTTACACCAAGGAACAACATTTTTACCAAAGAATCAGTAGTTTATATCAGTGAACAGTACTTTACACCAACATTCAGCACTTTAAATAAACAACCAGCACTTTCCGCCAACGAATCAAAACGAAATTTTTACACTAACAAAGACAACTTTAAACCATAAAACACTATTTTACATCAAGGAACAACATTTTTACCAAAGAATCAGTAGTTTACGTCAGCGAACAGTACTTTACACCAACATTCAGCACTTTACATAAACAACTAGTACTTTACACCAACGAATCAAAACGATGGTTTTACAATAACAAAGACCACTTTAAACCAGAAAACAGTATTTTACACAAATGAACAGTATTTTCACCAAAGAATCAGTAGGTTACATCAGCGAACAGTACTTTACACAAACATTCAGCACTTTACATAAACAACTAACATTTTACACCAACAAATCAAAACGAAATTTTTTCACTAACAAAAACAACTTTAAACCAAAAAACATTATTTTACACCAATGAACAATATTTTTACCAAAGAATCAGAAGTTTACATCAACCAACAGTACTTTACACAAACATTCAGCACTTTAAACCAATGAATCAAAACGAAATTTTTACACTAACAAAGACAACTTTAAACCAGAAAATAGTATTTTACACCAATGAACAACATTCTGACCAAAGAATCAGTAGTTTACATCAGCGAACAGTACTTTACACCAACATTAAGCACTTTACATAAACAACTACTTTACACCAACGTATCAGAACGAAATTTTTACACTAACAAAGATAACTTTAAACCAGAAAACATTATTTTACACCAAGAAACAGCATTTTTACCAAAGAATCAGTAGTTTACATCAGTGAACAGTACTTTACACCAACATTCAGCACTTTACATAAACAACTAGCACTTTACACCAACGAATCAGAACGAAATTTTTACACTAACAAAGACCACTTTAAACCACAAAACAGTATTTATCCCAAAGAACAACTTTTTTACCAAAAAATCAATAGTTTACACCAACATTCTGCACTTTACACAAATAAGGATTACACCACATATGCTTCAGTCCTGCGGGAGACGGCTGCGACTCATTCACAGAAGGGCCGGAGCCACCTCTCGACGGGTTGAAGCATCTGAGCATTTTACACCAACAGTTTACAACAATAAACAATAGTTACACCATTTTACACCAACAAACCAGCAAAAACATACGATTTTACATAAAAAAATACATTTTTGCCCAAACCCTTATTTTCCTTTCATTTTCGTGGGCTTTAAACACAACCAAACGAATCCCCTACCTCAGATCTATAAAAATCTAGTTTTCCTTTCATTTTCGTGGCTGATTTGTGATTCTCCCAAAACCAAGAAAGGCCGAAAATGGTGGAAAAGGGTATGAGTTTTGAAGCTTAAGAGGTGAATAGTATTTTGACAGTGAGATATCTTCAAAAATCTGCCTTGAATGGCCAGAATCGCGTCCAGGAGCGACGGGGAAGAGAGTTCGGGGAGAGAAAGGAAAGGCAGCCGCTGGAGAGAGAAAATATATAGAGAGAGAGAGGGGGGGGGATTAGGGTTTGAGGAGAGAGAAAAAAGTGATGGTTTTTTATATGAGGGATGTGCGTGTGAAACACCCCTCCCCCCCCCCCCCCCCCCCCCGGCGCCCACACCTCTCAAATTTTTGGTTCTATTTTTTATTTTTTTCAGTTAGGTGTACCAAAAATGCATTTACTCCTATCCCTATTATATACTAACTGATAGAATAGGCGGCTTTCCCTCAAGCTTTTTACCAATTAAGAGGATGGAGAGGAAAAACTAATTTATTGATGATTTTCTTGCATAATGAAAAACTTTCCTTAATTTTTTGTGTTTTATCTAAATAATTATTTTCACATTCAACATTTATTATAGGTATTGATATTTTCATGAATTTATAATGTTAAAATTTAACATGTGATATGAAAGTCTATTTTTTTTAAAAAAATTAATCATAAATTTATATTAATTAAATTATGAATTAATTACTTATGATTGTCTACAACTTAATTTTAAATATAACAAAAAAATTATGACACTTTTTCAACGAGTATGAGAATATAGGTTGATTATGGATGTTTACAAAATTATGTGTATATTTTGGTTAGTCCAATTATATGGTTTATCTATGTGTCAACATTTATATAAACATTAATATAGTGATAACTTATAATGTTTAAATCTAACAAGTTCGAGATAAAAGTCTAATAAAAGCAATAAACATAGTGCTTAGCCTGTTAGTTATTTTTGTTAGAAAAAAAATAAGCTAGTAGTTTCGACCAACAAACAATTCTAAGGTTATTAGTTACACAATTTTTTTAAAAATAAATTTGTTCTCCTGAATAAAATGTTTTCACAAGCAAGAAATTAATATTTTAAGCTTATGACTATACAATGGAATGAAACTTAATATTTTTAAGACTATAAGACCTAGTGATCAACTTCTTTACATTCACAGGCAAGAAAGTACCTAAAAGACAATGAAAGAAAAGAACCTGAATATTTCCGGCGAATGAGTCAAAACGATGAATCCAGATGTCTTCAGGAAAGTCAGCTAAGCGGCGAAGAATTTCATTTTCTTCAGCCTTCATGGAAACAGCATCATCGGCCGGGGCCATCTCTGTGCTTTCCGATGAGATGACCGGACTTTTCATTCTATGTTTGGGCTTTAACTATAAGTATAATCAGTTGAGGATGAATGAAAGTTTGCAACTACTTGGGAAGAGTATTTATCCCAACTCCTGAGACTTTGTTTTTTTTTTTTTTTTTTTCTTCTCTTTCGGTTGGTTGTATAGTCTCTTTATTTTCCAATTTGAGTATGGGCAGATGCAGATCAGATCGATGACCACGTTGAACAAACAACTGGCATAATTATTATTGCTATAATTCAACGGTAGCTGTCTTGACAAATCACGACTCGGTCTTGCAATGGGAGTCTGTTTTCATTAACCAATTATATAGTAGAATTAGAAGTACATATGGATAATATTGGTGGCCAATGAAAAAAAATCATTTTACACAGTAATTTTATAAATTTATTTTATATTTCTTTTTTAATTAATGTTTACCTGTAATTTATTAAAAATATATATTATATTTTTTATTATATTAATTGTACTATATAATGAAGATCACTTGTATAATTTTAGAGAAATAAATAAAGATAAGAACGCTTCTCTCACGGTCTCGTCCGTGGCCCTGTAATACTGTTTCCAAAAAAAAATAGCAATAATAATTATTTTATATATTTACTTTAAATTATTTTATTTTTTTATTAAAAATAAGTAAAGTTTGTTCATTAAAAAAATTTTGTCGATATTTCTCATTAAAAATATTTTATTACTAAAATAATTAATTAAAAAAATTAAAAATATAAAGGGACTCGTAATTTAAACCAGTGAAAATGTGAATGAACGATTGGTTTTTTTAAGTATATCTGTACTACTTCGGTCAAACAAATCCAATTATTAATTCTGCCGACTAACCACCCCGTTTGACCAAGAAGAATGTATAGGCAACTTGTCAAGACGAGACTCGTGAAGCCAATAGTATTGATGTACAATTTTGAGTAAATTAAATGGTCATCCAATTTTGAAATGAAGGAGTGAACCATAAAAAAAATATATACTATTTAAAAATGATTTTTTAGGCAATTTAAAAATAATTTTAATTATATAATAAGGTGTTCATAAGGGTAAACCATATTCTCTCCCTAACTTTTCTCTTTTCCTATCCATCCCTCTGCAATTCCAGATCCGATGGAACCACCGGTAGCCTCCGGTGATTCCTTTTCTCCTCCACCTTTCCAAAAACCATAACCTTTTCTAGCCTCTTGTAGGATAAATCTATCCCAGCTACCCTTTTCCACCCCAAAATCGTGAAAGATTATATGTCCTAGCCTAGCCAGAAATTCACTTTCGTGCTATGCATTTCAAAATCGGAATCTCTGGCCAGGCCTAGACGCTCACAATCGCTATTCCAACCCTTTTGAAATAACATTGCGCAGGATCTGGGTTTGTACTTATTCGATTTATCACGCAACAAATAAATTCTTAATTAAAAGCGGAAACATAAGAATTACCTATTGAAGCGTATACTCAGGTGATTCTCTTGTATGCCTCAAGACGTTGCTTGTATGCTGTGTGGGCAGCAATCTAACGAGCAATTGATCAGCTAATCACCACAACTGGGTCGCCTGAAAAAAAAACAAAGAAGCAACCACTGCCTAGCACGTGAGAGTTCACCCGCCGCTGCACCCTGAGAGAATAGCCCACGCGCCGCCCTCGATTTTTCCACGCGCCACCATTTCAATGAAGGAAAAACGGCGGCCAAAGTTTGGAGGAAAAATCGGCTGCACAAAGCTTTAAGAAATCCGAAATTCTTGAAGAGAATTTTATTCTCTCTCTAGGATTTCCTCTCTCTAGTTTTCTTGTATTGAAAACTAATGAATTGTGTGTCTTGAATAGCTAATCCCTTGTATATATATAGAGTTACAAGAGAGACCCCAAGTTGGTTTAGGATTGGCTTCCTAATGGGTTTAAGTAATTAATTAGTTTCCAAATCTAATTAGTGTTAGTTTTGAATACAGAAAAGCTATGGCTTGTATCAAAAACTAATATTCACAGATGACATATCATTTTGTTTTAATGTTAAGTTGTTCCATTATATCATAGAACTAGATAACGGGGTGTGTGAAAGACACAGTAGATACCGTTATTGGTTAAAGTATTGATATATTAAAAGTATACTCGTAACTGAGATAGTCTGAACATACTATCGGTATAGGTTATCGTGTGATTTGGAAATTAGTTTATCTAGAATAGTTTAAATCACATGGATATGCCCGGGGCATATTGAGCACGACCAGTTTGGATAGAATTGACTTATACTGATCGGCGTAGTCAATTCGGTCCTAGTATTCAATCTCTCAATCCCGAGATTGGGACGGGCGTGAGAGTTGGATATCGTATGCTTTGATTTGCCAAAGAGTGCGGTCAATTGAGGCCTATACCTCGGTAGGTTGGGTATGCGGTGTTTAGCTTCTTACGTGCCGTTGCTAGTCGTAGGAAACCACGTACCGGTTCGCCGGGTTGATGGTGCTCTCGAGATAAGCTCGTAAGGTCTATTATACTAAACCCGGCCAGTGGACTTTATGTCCGGTATAATAAAAGGTCGAGTGGTACTAATCTCGGATACCAAGAAGTCGGTGAATTAGTTTGTCAGTAAATTGATAAACCGACTAGCACTAGATCTTTAATGTGGGGAGATAGAAGAAAATTTAATGGCACGATGTAAAGTCGTTTTTAAGCGGTAGTTCCATAATTGGTCCATTAGTGGTACGACTAATTATGCATTTGACTAATCGAAAAAGTGAATTAATTAATCCTAAAAGTTTAATTAATATTTAATCGACAAAGTGAATTAAGAAATTAATTCTATTTGAATTAATTAATTCTAAGGGTTTGATTAAATTAAATTAATGAAGTGGGTTAAAGATTTAATTCGAAAGGATCGATTGGAGTTGACTAGTCTAGGAAAGACTAAGGGGTCAATGAAAGTCAAATTAAAAGGCCCAACTCAAGGGCCCATTAGGTCTCCTTAGAAGCTCCTTATAAATATCCTTGTTAGACATTAATGAAGATATAAGAAACTTGAAGGCCAAGAAAAGCCTACTGAGAGAAAGTCTAGTCTAGAGTGAGAGCTTTGTCTTCCTCGAAAAGTTTTCTCTCGAAGTCGACTAGGATAGCTTTCTTCTTCGAAAAGAAACTCAGCCCATGTAATTTTTTTTTGAGCAGCCCGGTTTTTTGTTTTAATTGCCGCCGGTTTCTTCTTGCTAGCGCCGCTAGTGTGCCGCCGTGAGTTCTTCAAGATTTCCGGCGACTGTTCATCTTCTTGGCGCACAGATCTGGCAGCAATCGTGTTGATCTCTTGGAGACTTGGTGATCCACGGTTGTTGTTGTACAGATCGCGGCTGGGGCTGCTGATTGGTTGCCCGGAATTCCGATTTAGTAGTAGTGACCGGCGGCTGGAATTTTGGGCGCTCCGGGCTAAATCTGTTTCGACAGATTTTGAGTTTTTTGAAGCAAGTTTCTTGGGATTTCTTCGTTTTGCCTTGGGCTACTCCGTAGACACTAGCCCACACTAGTTCGGAGTTGGATCGGAGTTATTCTTCGGATTTCTTGTGGAATTCGCAATCAAAGATTTGGTTTTTCTTATTGCATTGGACTTCGCTTCAAAGGTATAACCTTTAATCCTTCCGCTTTTAATTAAAGGTTTAATCTTTATGCGTTAGATGTCGATTTAATAAATTAAATAAGTATAAGCCTAGATCCGTTCATGGGAAAATGAATTTGATCCTGAGCTTTGTCGAAAGCTTCCGATTCTGGAATGCATTGCACGAAAGTGAGGTTTTCGATTTAGCTCGGGCTTGTTTTGTTTTCCTTTAATTAGATAACCAATCTGATAGGATAAACCAAATCCTACTAGATTCCTAATCTCTAAGATTTCCTAATTCTAATTGAAACTTAAGACTTAATTATTTATTTAAATAATTCAACTTTGTTAATTACTCAATTAACCCTTAGGAATAATTAGTCAATTAATTAATTCTACCTATTCAATTAACCCATTACAAAATTAATCGTACCACTAACGGATTAATCTTGGCACTACCATCCTCCACTAGAATTGCTTCCGGAACAACTTAATTAATTTATATTCATAATCTCCCCACATCAAAGATATAGTGCTCGTTAATTTATTAATTTACTGATAAATTAATTAATTAACTTCTTTAATTCCGAGACTAGTACCACTCGACCTTTTTACTGTATCGGACATAAGTCCACCGGCCGAATTTAGTATAATAAACATTACAAGCTCATCTCGGGAGCACCATCACTCCGGACGCACCGGTACATGGTTTCCTTTCGACAAACAGCAGTACACCAAGTAACTAAACACGCGCACCCAACCTACCGAGACTATTAGCCACAATTGACCTCACCCATTGGCAGATTAAAGTACACTATGTCTAATCCTCATGCCCGCTCGAGTCTAGGGATTAAGAGAAAGAATACTAAGACTTATTTGTCTATTAAATCAGTACAAGACAAATAATTCCAAATGGTAAAGTTCAATACGCCCCGGGCATAACTATATGATTCAATTAGTTTAGACAAATCAATTATTCGGATCACATAATAACCTAAACCGACAGTTTGTCCAAAGCTGTCTCGATTACGAACTTCATTTATATATTATGTCTTTTAACCAATGATGAGATCTACTGTGTCACACAAGACACCTCATCATCTAACTACATAATATAAATGGACAAATAATGCACAACAAAATATGACCAAAACATAAATCGATATATTAACTGGGAAAAAGTACAATACAAGCATAGCTTATGTAGTCAACTACAACAAACCGATCAAAATGCTAAAAGGAAAACCCCAACTCGTCTTTGAAGCAGTTGAAATAGAAAAACTAATTACGCATCACCGTCTAAATCTAGTGGGCAAATTCTCCTTCGGCCGGTCTAAGATAATAGAGATCAAGAAGAAATTTGACAAGATTGGCTTCCAAGGAAGTTTAAAATTGGTCTCCTCAACCTACGCCATGTTTTGTTCCGCTTCAAACTGGAGTCAGACTTCCAAAGATGTTGGATGAGAGTCACTTGGTTGATTCGCAGCTTCCAAATGAGAATGATAGATGAGAGTCACTTGTAGGCAAGAATACTTATTCTGCATCATCGAACTTTCTTATGTGTGATCCTGTAGGCCCATTCTAGATTGGCAATGGATAACTCAATCTCATTGATTAATCCATAAGTCATCATTGGTCTCTAGCAAGACATAATGACTACCCAAATTGGAATGGAGGGTCGAATGGTGATTCAACACAACCTTTCCGAGCAAACTGCGTACGATCCTCTACATCAATATCCAACTTAGCATAAGGCATGGAGCCATCATCCTTATGTAGCTAAGCGTTTACTTGATCTCTTAGTGACACTGAATCCTTCAAGAAAATGATATCCTATCATTCCTTGGGCATGGCCATGCACTTTCAGTTCACTATCAAGTGGCCAAGATATCATCTCTCACTTAAGAGAGATTTGTAGTCCCATCACTTCACCTACATATCTTAGCATGAATCATAGTGTACCCAATCATACCTGTACTTGACAACCTGTTATGGCCCCGTTAGGCGTATGTCAAAGCATACCACAATTCACCTAAGACCATGTAGTGATTTCTGGTCTTAGGATCCTAGTACCAGTACTACTCAAAAGAATCACTCATGATCTAATTAGTCCATGGAGTGTTTCTTTTAGCAGATCGATTTCATGAATTTAAATATGCACAAGGATATTACTATCATGAAATTAACTCATTTGATAAACAATCAATCAAGCGACAAATGTCTTATTTACATAAATACCCTCAAAGTATATTTACATAAATAGCCCTCATTAGGGCACATTCACCAACACCCTGGAATATCTGAACCCTCAAACACTCTTCTCTATGGCCACAACAGTGGGGAAGCCGCTGCAGTTAGACTCTCTTACCATGAACCTCACATGGCGGTCCGTTGAGCGTTTATGCGTGGAAGTGGACCTGCTGAGCGATCTCTCATCTAGCATCTGCATAGGCCAAGAGGGTAAAATGTTCGATCAACCCTTCATATATGATTTCTGTTGGTATTTCAAAAATAAAAATTAAGACTAATAATTACTTACTTTGAAAATCTTTGAATAAGTCTGATGAAATTAACGTTGCTATTTGATAAAAGTTGAAGAGTTACTGCCTTTAATAAGAATTGGAAAATTATGATTTGATAAGAATTGAAAGAGTTTGCTTCAGAAATATCAGACTCTGTGATTTTTAAAACAAAAAATTTGATCGTTAAAGGGGGCAGGGTTTACCTATTAATAGAGAAGGTATTCTCCTCAAAGAAGTACACCACTAGTAGAGTTCTTTTGCACTCTTCTACCTTCACGAAACCAAAAGGAAAAAAAATAGAGTTTTTTTTTTATTTTGAAAACCTTTTTTATTTTAACAGACTTCTTTTACTCATATTCTTCCTATTTAGTTGTAAGTAAAAAATATTTTGTCATCATCCTTCACGTTTTAGTTTTTTAAATTAAAACATTTTACTCTTTACTTCTTTTAATTTATTTATTTTAAATGCTGGATTTTAAAATTATTTCTGCTGTTCTTGCTCCCTCTAAAATGTAGAGGAAGGTTCGTTTAATCCTAGGAGAACTATTTCACTTTATCAAAATAGGTTCTTTAGGACAGTGCAAATTTGCATGACTTAAAATTTTATTAAAGTCAGTATTTTTGGTCCAACTTATCCTACAATTTCATCCCATTTTATTGTCTAGAGTGTAAAAAAATAGGCCACAAATCTACATAGTGCAAGAAAGGTAAGGCGGTGCATCGTAATCCACCTATCCCCCCTAGCAAGCCTGCGTCAGATCACCATCAGACCCGGTATCGACCCTAGCCTCCGGGATAAGCAATTATAAGTCAATCTGAGACATTTTGAAAACTTTCAGAAGGTCAATCCGATAGCAGTAAATCCACATCCAGAAAAAATTTTGGCGACTCCCAAAGACCCCAATACATCTGCTCTCCTTCCCCTCAATCATATAGGCTCTTCGGAAAAAAAAAAAAACCAGCGGATGAGCTTCAAATGACGTGATCCTAGGGTCAGCTCTGAAAGATTTTGATTTATGCCATCCGATTTGAAATTTTCTCTCAGAAACCATGGCACAGGATCTTGGATTACCTTTATTCGATTTATCACGCACACAAATACAATATCTAAAATAAATGCAAAAGTTTAGAATTGACCTTTGAAACGTGCACTTGAGAATTCTATTGTATTCCCAAAGACCCGTCTAGACGTTGTGTGGGCAACGATCTACCGAACGTTTCTGAATCAGCACCGACAGAAAACACCGCACAAAATTTTACTCGGAAACCTGCGTCACCGTTTTGGAATTTTCGCGCCGCGCTGCCGCTTGCCCCAGCTCGTCGCTATTGTGAAATTCCACGTGCCACCGCCGTCGCAAAGAACTCCCGTCGTTACTGCCGCCTCCGGGTTTTGTTACTGCCTCGGGATTCGCGCCGAGCTTTGAGACTTTTTCTCTCTCATTTATTTTTTGTTCTATCAAATATGACTTCTGTTGTAACTCTATCTTGTCTGGGGCTGCTTCTTGTGTCTTATATAGAGGGCAACAAGAGAGACCTCAAGTGGGCTTGAGTTAGACCTTCCTGTTGGGTTTGGGTTTTATTAACTCCAATCATTTTCCTGGACTGATTAATAACCAATTGACCCAAGGATTAATTAAATCTACTTTGTCAATTAACACAACACATAATTAATCGTACCACTAACAAATTAATTATGGAACTACCGCTCAAACCGAATAATGCTTCCGGTTCCACTTAATTATATATTCATTTATCTCCCCATGTCAAAGATATAATGCTCGTCGATTATTAATTTACTGATAAATTAATATAATCAATTTCTTTATATATGAGATTAGTACCACTCGATCTTATTACTATACTGGACTTTATGTCCACCATCCGGGTTTAGTATAATAATCTTTTCGAGCTCATCTCAAGAGCACCATCACCCCGACGCATCGGTACACGGTTTCCTTTTGAATCGCAATAGCACACCAAGCAACTAAACACACGCACCCAACCTACCGAGTATAGAAGGCTCAAGTGACCACACTCTTTGGCAGATTAAAATACACTATACTCAATTCTCGTGCCCGTCCTCGTCTAGGGATTAAGAGACTGAATACTAGGTTCGAATTAACTACGAAAGATCAGTACAAGTTAATTCAATCCAAAATGGTCCAGCTCAATTTGTACCGCGCATACCTATATGATTCAATCATTTTAGACAAACTAATTCCAGAAACATACAATGACTTAAACTAACAGTATGTCCAAACTGTCTCAGTCACGAGCACATATTTATATATAATAATTTTAACCAATAATGAGATCTACTGTGTCATAGCAAACACCTCATCATCTAGTCATATGATATAAATGGACTTCATGAATAAACACGAATAATTAACTAAAACACTTTCAATCGATATAACTGGGAAATAGTGTTCATACAAGCGAAACTTTTCAGTATTCACACTAACAACCTCAAGCATCTTCAACACATTCATCTACATTTTCTTAACATTCTCCAAGTCCACAACAAGGTCGAGATAAGAAGACATACCAAAGAGACCCTTTGGTGAACATTCAAGGTCTTATGACAAGAGTAAGAACAAGAGAGGCCAGGAATGCCCTTAGTGTGTTCGTTCAAGAATGCTTCAACAAGGAGATTGTCCTCAAAGACAATCTTGGATCCAAGGAAATCATCATACTAAGTGTTTGTGATAGTTAGAGCCTTCCATCTTAATTTTCTTATTTGTTGTTTTCGGCCAAAGACATTTAATAAGGCAATTTTTTCTCTTTTTGTTATTTTGTGTTGTTAGGCTAGTTAAGGGGTTTTATAGTCCATCATGGATGATTTTTACCCTTAATAAAATTCAAAATAATTCAAGTTCAGTCCTTGAAGTTGAAGAATCGGCCATTACAAGTACAAGAAGCTTTCAAGAAGATCTTACAAACTTACTACGACAAGAAGGCAACTAGAAGGAAGAAATAGAAGGTTGGCCGAGAATTTTAGGACAAGGGACACAGCTTCCATTTTTCAATTTGTTAAGATTCTTTTTATTTTAAGTTGATTGTGATAAATAAGGACTAATTCTTGTAGGACATAGGAAGATTTAGTCATAGTATGTTTAGGAAAACAAGTCATAAGGACTGTAGCATGTTTAGTCATAGCATGGTGGAGTTTGAGATTAAAACTCTGAAAATGATTTATAATGAGCATGTTTTAGAACACATGGAAAAAGATGATTTTATGCAGTACTTGAAAGGTTCTAGTAACATTTGTTGGGTGTATGACATTAATTCTGATACTAGTCATTTTAATGGTTATACTGACTCTATTTATGACGGGGATCTTGAAAAAAAAAGATTATATTTTCACCATGTATGGATGTGCTGTTAGTTGGAAGGAAACGCTACAGTCGATGGTTGTTTTGTCTCCAACTGAAGCGAAATACATGTCATTAACAGAAGGGTTAAAAGTAATTATATGGTTGCGCGGTCTCATTGTTAGTTTTGGATTGGTTGTTAAAAAACCTATCATTTATTGTTATAGTCAAAGTGCGTTGGATTTGGCAAAAAATCATGTTTATCATGAGAGGTCAAAACACATTGATGTCAAATTGAACTTCATATGATATGTCATAGAAAAAAAAGAGTTCTCTATTGAGAAAATTACCACACAGTTATTCCAACAGATATATTGACTAAACCGTTACCAAGTGAAAAGTTTAAATGTAGTTTGGACGTGGTGAATATTTGTATAACATATAGCCTCTGTGGCCTTGAAGACATGAAGTGAGTGGTTCTTATTGTTTTATGATTTGTGAGAATTCAAGTCAAAGTGGAGATTGTTTATTATGCGTTGAATTCTTATTAGGAATTGATTTAATATCAGCCATGTTCCTATTCTACTTTGTATTATACTTGAGAATCTAGTAGCTGCTATTAGAATTAGTCTAGTATTGGTTTATCTATAAATAGATGGATAGTCATATGGTTATTAGTATTTGGAATAGTTAAATTTTTGTGAAATAAGATTTCTTGTATTAGACTTGAGAATCTGGTAGCTACTATTAGAATTAGTCTAGTACTGGTTTATCTATAAATAGATGAGTAGTCACAGGGTTATTAGTATTTACAACAACTAAATTTATGTGAAATAAGATTTCCTGTACTATTAGAATAAGTTTGGTACTAGTTTATCTATAAATAGATGAATAATTATAAAATGACCTAAATCCATCTTTGGTCCCTCATAACATGGGTTATTCCATTTTTTGTCCCCCTTAAGTTTTAGTTTCCAATTTTTGTCCTACTTAAAATTTTTTTGACAATTTTAGTCATTTTCTTACGAAAAAACCCTTGACTAACCCTAATTGTTCACCCTTTAGTCAAGGGTATTTTCGTAAGAAAAGAACTAGAATTGTCAAAAAAAATTTAAGTGGGACTAAAATTGGTGACTAAAACTTGAGAGGGACCAAAAATGGAACAACCCATGTTATGAGGGACCAAAAATGGATTTGAGCGTTATAAAATTATTAGTATTTGAAATAGTTAAATTTTATGAAATAAGATTTTCTTTTACTGCCCGTGATCTGTAAATATTGTTTTCTTGTTTTTGTTAACGAGACAGCTCTAGAGAGAGCGGCTCAGCTCCGCGGCTCCGTATCTCCTATGCCACTTCCTGTTCCACATTTCCTGTGCCACTAATAAATGTCCACAAGTGGGGACTTGCTATTCGTATAACAAATTTGCTATTTGTATCACAAAAAAAAATTAATAAAATAATAAAATAACCAAAATGCCCTTATGAACAAAATTCTTGATAAATTGACAGATTTTATGCCAAAAAACGGGGCAAAATTGCGTTTTTTTCTCCAACAAAACGTAATGGAAAAACGTTTTAGACATACAAAATTTAGCCAAAATTGCGTTTTTATATGTTAAAAACGCTGAATTAGCGCGTTTTTGGCTGTCAAAAACGTCAAAATGGGACGTTTCCACCATGGTTCGCTCGTTAAAATGATGTGTTTCTGACTGTCAAAAACGTCAAAATGTGAAGTTTCCACCATGGTTCGCTCATTAAAATGATGTGTTTTTGACATGTACAGAAGTTCAAAAACGTTTACATACATTCCTGTGAATTGGATGAAAAACTTATACACAACAACTATCCTAAAATCAAATCCAGACAAATTCTTAACTTAAAAAAATTCGTTAGATCATTCAGTTGACGGCGAAAGAATATTTAGCACGCGAATCATCACGATATGGTAAGTTTTCGAACCTTAAAGTCATATATATATATGTTTAAAAAATATTGTAGGTCGAAACACGCTAAAATGACGTTTAGGAAGCGTTTAAACTTCGCTTTTTAGCATTTTCTCCATGGTTGAAACGTCATTTTTGTGCGTTTCGGACATGCATGATATAAAAAGTGTTGCGTTTTTGACATGCATTATATAAAAAGTGCTGCGTTTTTGACATGCATTATATAAAAAGTGGTGCGTTTTTGACATGCATTATATAAAAAGTTATGCGTTTTAGGTAGCTGGAAACTTCATCTTGGTGCGTTTTTGGTTGAATGAAACGCACATTGGTAGCGTTTTTAGTTGAATGAAACACACATTGGTAGCGTTTTTGGTGGCATGAAACCAGAAATGTAGCGTTTCATATTGCATGAAACTATTAACGGTTGTGTTTTTTGATTGCAAGAATCATAACTGTGCTGTGTTTTTAATTAATGTGTGTATTCACCTACAGGCTGACAATGATGACTACGAGGAGGATGAGGTGTATGATGATGATGAGGAGGCGGAGAATGAAGAGGAGGATGACGATGAAGAGGAGGATGAAGATGACAATGAGGCGGATAATACTCAAGGGGAGCCGGTGGAACTTCAACCTGGCGCAGATTTGAGTGGATATTTCAAGATTGACAGAGAGTTTCGAACTATTGGCAAGGCTTTGAAATATTGCCAGAAAATAGCTAAGAGGCTGAAGTTTGTAATTACAAAGAGGGGAGGTAACCAAGGATTTGCGACGTATTACTTCTCGTGCAAGCGATGGAGAGATCCTGCCAAAGCCCCTCTCCCAACTAGACGGAAGAATACAAGAAGGAGCGGCACTAATTGCCCCTTTAGGTTGACTTGTAAGAGAATTGATCTGGGACGTCACAAGGTTTATACAAACCCAGGAGCAGCGTCAACTCACAATCACACTGGTATTTCATTATTTGCGCATAATATTAATTAAGTTGATTGATGTGTTGTATGTATTAATTGTTATTATAATTAAATGTGATTTACAGGTATAATGCATCCATATGGTCACAGACAGTTGAGCCATTTTACAAAAGATTGAAAGGTTGTTGCTGAATTTATGCTTCGGTCGAATGTGAAGCCAAAGTGTGTTTGGGAAGCTGTGAATAAACAGTTTCCCGATTCCCAGGTACCAATCAAATCTGTGTACAATTTGAAAGGAGAGATGAAGACCGCCGGATTGGAAGGTAGGAATATTGGGCAGCAATTTATGCATTTGGCTGAGGAGAAGCAGTACTATCTCAAGATTCAGAAGGATGCGAACACTGATGAGATCACACATGTCTTCTTTGCCCATCCAACATCAATTCAGATGTTCCACAGATGGTATTGGGTGGTGGGGATTGATTCTACCTACAAGACCAACAAGTATCAAATGCCTGTCGTCGAGATGGTAGGTATGACTCCTACAAATAAGAATTTCAATATTGCATTTGCTATTGTTAGAAATGAGAAACAGGATACATATGACTGAGTTATGAGGAACTTGAGATTTTTGCTGCCGGCTAGTTTGTCACCTAGTGTGATTGTGACAGATAGGGAGTTGGGTTTGTTACAGCCGATTAAGGAGCATTTTCCCGCTTCACATCACTTGTTATGTTTGTGGCATATTGGGCGTGATGTGAATGCGTGGTTGGAAAAAAATGTTGGGAGGAGAAACAAAAATTTAGCATGTGATATTCATGACAGCTGGTGGAAGAAAATTATTAAGGCTCCGACAGTAGAGGAATTTAATCGTTTATTGCAGAATTTCAAGGTTAAGTACACTCTCCTTGAGCCGTTGGCTGTTGAATATCTAGAGACTACATGGCTCATTCACAAGGAGAAATTTGTTCGAGCTTGGACAAATCAATTTCTCCACTTCGGTAATACTTTCACTAATAGAGTAGAGGCTTCGCATACTGCTATGAAAGATTGGCTTAATTCTTCCACCAATTCCCTTGACACTTTGTTCACAAAGATTGACTCTCACCTCAGCCACTTGTACCCTCACATCGGGTTAGTTTACTTATCTAATTGTTTATATCAGATGTTATTTAATGTCATATCATTCATTTTTGGTATAGCTTCTATTTATTTCAGATGTTTCAATTAATTATATTTATAATTGACATTATTATAGAGGCTCTCTTGAGGCTTCAATCTCCGCGACTCAAACAAGTATGCAGGGATATCCATACTGTTATTTGAACAAGTACGTGTCACACCATTGTCTGAAGTTGGTTAGGAAAGAAGTTCGCCGAAAGAATAAGTTGGCAGGCCTTGTACTCGAGCAATGTGGATGTGCGCCCAAGGTGACACGTGGGATTCCCTGTGCGTGTGACATATTCAAGGCACAGTCATTGCCTGAATATCCCTTACTTCCACACGTGCATGAGTTTTGGAAGAGGCTGACCATTGTGCCATCACATGGTTATGCGAATTACATTGATGAGGACATCAGGTGCATTTTTAAGTTATGAACTTTAATATTATTCAATTGAATTGACATTTTATATTTTTCAAAAATAATTGGAGTTGATATATTTGTTTTTTAAGGTATTTCAACGAGGAAGTAGTCCCCACAGTATCTACCAGTCCGTCTTTTTTGGCCCGGCTGTTGAATAGGGCGTACGTAGAGCAGATGTACCCTGACATGGCCAGTGTTGGAGAGCCAGGTGCATCGGGACCCCAAAGGGGGCGACAACCAAATAGATTACACCATTCTGTTATGCGCGAGTGGAGTTCACGAGAAAGAGCGACACGTGGCCGACGTGGCAGGTGCCGTTCAGGGTCATCCGGCCGCTCGACAGGTCGATCACACCGTATTCATACAGGTTTTGATGGTGGATCTCCATTAAGGACAGGTAAATAAGTCCTTTTAAGTTACTCAATTAAATAAATTATGAAGGTTTGTTTATTTAATGTAACATAATTACTTAACAGGGTCTGGTGGAGACATTCAGTGTGTGCCATCATTTTTTCAGCCTTACTGTACAGGGTGGTCAGATGTAAATGGGGATGGCCATTGTGGTTTCCGAGTAATTTCTACTTACCTTTTTGGCCACGAGAAATATTGGAGATTAGCTCGCAGGTCATTGAGTGGAGAGATAACGAGCCACCCGGACGGTATAGGGGTGTATTCCAATCGTTGGAGTTGCGTCCCCCCGATGGTGATTTTGTGGCTATGGTACTTAGGCGAATAAATTTCGAAGGCACTGATTGTGGTGAGCAGCATTGGATGGCTACACCTACGGATTTGTTCCCTCTCGCCACTTATGCAAATGCACTGGTAATACAGTTGGACCGTACTCGTCCAGATGGAAATTATTCTGTATTACCTTTGTATTCCTCTACTGGCGACACACAACCTGAAAGGGTTATAGCACTCGCCCTTGTAAATGGGAACTATTATATACGTGTCGATGTGGTCGATGAGTGCCCTATCCCGCCGTTGAGCTTTGTTTGGCACCATCAGCGTCATGCTGAAAGTGTAGGTGATTGGCCACAAAATTTGGAAGCTAGATTTGCTGCTTGGAATGCACTACGTGATGGCTATGATGTATATTGTTATGTGAAATATGTTTTATTACTATTATCTTCTGCTTACGAATATTTATTTTGGATTTTGATGAAATATGCATATAAAATACAACATTTGTATGAAAATGACAATAAAATATAATCAGTAAATAAATAATATAATATATAGATAATGTATACAATAATAATAAATAGTACAATAAAAATTCAGATCGAACGGTCGAACGCATCCTCTAGATCTGTAGTGCGAGTTGCGAACTGATCGTACAGATCTGGAACACTCTCCCGCACTACATCCAATAATGCATGATGTATCTGACCATACTGACCCATCCACTGCAAATAGATAAACAATATATTAGATGCATATGAAAATAATTTAACAAATAAAATAATTTACATTAATTAACATGAATACTTACAAACTCTGAGGCGGCGCGACGTGGTATAGGGGGCTCTATAGCAGCCTGGGGAGCGAGGGGAAGTACGCGCGGACGTGATCGGGGACGAAACCACTCCAAATAGCCGACGACCGCAGCACTCCGAGCAACGGCTCCACCGGTCCGCTGTCGGCCAGCAAGAGAAATACCCATGGACGACGTGCTGAACTCCTCCCAAGCAGACTCCGCATACTCAACGCCGTGTCGTACCACGTACGGTCTCCCTGTGTAGCCGCGGTAAGTGTCCCGGCCCAGACGGATGAAGCGAGCTGGAATCCACTGGACATACCCAAGCTGGCGGACGCATCGGTCTGGCATGTAAGGCTCGATCTAATCCCTGTACGCAATAAGTCCTCGGTACAGGGTCCTCGGCGTCCGCGAAACGGCGCCCCGTCCGTGTGGCATCCAAGTGACCTTTGAAAAGTATTTAAAAATCGTGAATAATAAAATATATGAAAATATATTAAATCAAAATATGTTTGTTAAACTTATTAACTATTTACTAACCATGTCGGCTGTCAGCTCGTCCAGCGCAAGTCGTATGGCGGCTAAGCGCTGCTCTGTGGCCCGGTGGCTGTCGATGGCCCACCTCGCTGCCCGCGGCTGGGCGGCATGTAATGGAAGGGGCAGAGGATGGGGTCTGAAATCGGGGAAGTACTCGTAGATCCATGACTGTAATAGAGTCATGCATCCAGCAACTGCCTGCGTCCCGTGACGACTCGCGCACCCTAGATGGTGATACAGGTACGCAAGTGTCGCGGTACCCCATGCCTCCTGGTCAATCTGGTCCAGCCCCTTCCTAACCTGTACCACAGGGGCTGGCATAAACTTATTGGAACTTTTGTCTGTAAACAGACAAGTCCCAATAAGGCTCCATACTAAAACAGCGACATCCGAATCATCCCTGGCCCGCTACATACAACGCTCGATCACCCTCTGAGTAGAAAATCCGCCATTCCTATACAACTCCCCCTCTATACGCTCCTCGGGCGGAATCTCTAGCAACCCCCTCGACCATGACAGTACAGTGGGCCCCGGTGTAACCTCAGTGATGAGTCGACCATCAACAGGAATCCTCAAAATCTCCCACACATCGTGTAGGAGGATGGTCATCTCTCCGAAGGGGAGGTGGAATGAGTTCGTATCCGGCTGCCACCTCTCCAAAAAAGCATTGATGAGATGCTCATCAATGCTCCGGTGCATAATGCGGGGCAGGTGTCCAAGGCCTGTCCCGCTCAAAATCTGCGCACCCTCGACCGTCATAGAACCGATCCACCTCTCAAACAGGTCGTACATGCTACCTCTATTGTGGCATCTAAGGTGGTATCTAGTAGGCACTCCCTCCTGCCAATATCTAGATACCACATGCCCTAAAAAGCTAGGAATGAGGCTATCATCTATAGGGCCCCCCTCAATGGGCCCTGTAACTATCCAACTACGATCCTCCCGTACGCGCTTCCTAGGGTGAACTATATGGACAACATATATATATAAATATATAAGTAAATTAAATGTATAACATAAACAAACAACGTAACTAAATAAAGGTAACTAAAAAATAAGTACAAATAATTAAAATAAATAAATAAAAACATAAATAAGTCAAGCAAATACATATACGAATTAAAATAATTACTAAACTACATAAAAAACACACAATTAAGTCAAGCAATAACAAATTCTTATTTTATGAACAATTAAATTAAATCAATTACTTATTATAAATACTAATACATATAAATTAAAACGCGTACCTGAAGCAGGATCCACCTCCTCGAACTGCCCGTGGTCCGGATTCCTATACCGGACCGTCCTCTCAGCATGTGGGTGAGAAGGGTCACCTCCGTAGGTATCCCCCTCACCCTGATCCTCTAGTGGCCGTCCACTCCCACTAGCCTCCTCCTGCCGTGACTGCTCATGAGGATGCTCATCCTCCTCCTGATGCCCAAACCACTCATCCTCACTCGCATCAGTGTCATCGGAATCAGTAGTATCGTAATACTCATCCCTCAACTGAAATGCGGAGTGATCGCCATCTCCCCGTCCACCACCACCTCCCCGTACTCCCTCAGATATGACAATCCCACCTCCCCGTCTACCACCACCTCCGCGTCTACCACCTCCTCCCCTAATCACAGGTACCTTCTGCCTTCTAGCAGAAGCTGTGGGACGCTGCCTATCACCTTGTGGCTTTAACTTAGCGCCACCCTAAATAAATAACCGAATAATTGCATAAATAAATAAATAAATAAATCGAAACAATTATATTGTAACATTCAAGAAATCAATTTACATCGGCCGACATTTTGAGAGTCTCAAAACGCCGGCCGATAGCGTTTTGAGAGTCTCAAAACGCCGGCCGATGGCGTTTTGAGACCCCAAAACGTCGGCGGCCGGCTTCCTGACGTAAAAATTCCATCAAATTCATACCAATTAGCGTTTCTATATACCTAAACGCACATAAACAAACATTTCTAACAAAAATAACGCAACATAAACGCCAAAAAATGCAGAAAAACTCAAAATTCATAACGATGTTTACCCGGTTTATCAGTGGACCTTTGCCCGCTCCGTGCCTTCGTGATGGTTCGCCATCTCCTCCGTCCATGCTTTGCGTTTTTGGCCGACAAAATCTAAGCTCTTTTGCGTTTTTGTAGTGAATTTTTGAGGAAAAATTGACGCAATGGTTCGGCTGCCAATTTGGGGGTTTTCAATTTTTTTCGGGCCGAAAACGCAGCAAATGGGCGAGCGAACCATGGATGAAATGCGCCATTTTGGCGTTTCATCCATGGTACAAACGCCCAGTTATAGCGTTTTGTCCATGGATAAAACGTAATTTTCCTGCGTTTTATGTTGGTAAAAACGTCATAATTTGACGTTTTCAATCCTTACAAACGCCATCTTACTTAGTTTTTTCATGTATAAAACGTTTTTTCGTTGCGTTTTTGTGTATGATACAAACGCATTTTTTGTGCGTTTTTGTCCCTGACTTAATATTTTCTACAAAAGTTGCACCATAAGGGCGTTTTGGTCTTTTTATTATATTTTTTATTTTTTTTGTGATACAAATAGCAATCCAGCCACAAGTGTCATAACTTTTAATTATTTTATTTACTTTTCATCTCTCACTCCCCTTTCCTATTTACGCTCCGTTTGATTTTACTTTTCATCCACTCTCTCCTCACCCTATCTTCTTCTTTCTCCATTTATCTTTCTATCCTCTCTCCTCACAACTATCTTCTTCTTCCTTGCTTTCTTTGACTGTTTCATCAAATTCTTCTCTAGGGTCGGCTAAAAAATTCTTCCAACAATTTTTCTAACAATTGTAGGAGTCATCAATACTTGATGGGTTAAAAAGGTATGAGGAGAAAAAAATTGATTTGGGCAAAAATTACATAGTAGACGTAGAATTTGCAGTATGAAGTAATTTGGTTAGATTAGTGTTCTGCAAACGTGTACCCTACTGATTATGTTGTTGCAAATAACTAATTATATTTGTAAGGAATGTTTTCAAATTGAATTTATTGCTTTGTTGCCTTTAGTTTGGAATGTTTGTGATATAAGTATGAGGTGAGCATGAAATAGGCATAGAAAAGCAAGGAAGAAGGAAGAAGATAGAGATGAAGAAAGAAAAAGGAAAAAAAGAAAAAATAAAGATGAAAGGGAGCAAGGGAAAAAATAGAAACGAGGAGACAGAGGAGAGAGATGAACAGGAGCTTTAAACGGGAAGAGAGTAAGATATGAAAACTATTAAAGGAAATTAAAAGTTAGTGACACTTGTCGATATTTTATTAATGGCACAGGAAATGTGGAATAGGAAGTGGCATAGGAAATCCGGGTTCAACTCAACTCATATTGTAAAAATATTATTAATAAATAACAATTTCTCGTTTTTGTCTTTCGTGGTGTTAATGGTTGATTCCTTCGCCACTGCTGATCTAGTGTGATTGAAGCGCTTTCCAAAATATAAAACTGGAGAGAGCTGTATTAGCTCCAAACTTAGGCATATTTGTTATATCCATAGTTTTCAGGATTGAGATCCCATGTAAAATCGTTTTGTAATCACAGAATCGGATCGGTCCCTGGATCGGTAGGATCGAATTATTAGGATCGTAAAAGTATAAAAAGGTAGGCAAAAAATTCAGCTAAAATTCACGTGTTTGGAGACGTTTCGGGACCTGGTGCTAGTTGTTCTGAGACATTTCTGGACGTGGTACTAGTTGTTTTTGGACGTGGTGCTAGTTGTTCTGAGAAGTGGTGCTAGTTGTTATGAGACGTTTCTGGACGTGGTGCTAGTTTTTTTTTGACTTGGTGCTAGTTGTTTCTGGACGTGGTACTAGTTGTTTTTGGACGTGGTACTAGTTTTTTTGGATGTGGTGCTAGTTTTTCTGGACGTGGTACTATTTTTCTTGTGAACGTGGTGCTAGTTGTTCTGAGATATTTCTGGATGTGGTAATATTTGTTTTTGGATGTGGTGCTAGTTGTTCTGAGACGTGGTGAACTGTCTTTGTGAACAAAAATCAGTTTAAGTAAAAAAGTCAAAATCATCTCCACTATCAATTTCTCTTACGCCAACATTTTCATTTATAGCTCTCCCTTCATCTTTGCCTTGGTCACCATCTTCATCTTCATCTTCATCTTCATCCCTCAATACAAACCTTGGCCTTTTATCGATTTTCTTTCTCTTCTCATTTGCCCCACTAGTTCCTTCTCCATCATTTTCATTTCTAGCTATCTTTTCATCTTTGCTTTGGTCACCATCTTCATCTTTCTCCTCATCTTCATTTCCATCTTCATCTCTCAATACAATCCTTGGCCTTTTATTCATATTATTTCTCTTCTCATTTGCCCCACTTGTTCCTTCTCCATCATCACCTACATTTAGCATAACTAGGTGAGTATAAGGTACATATTTATATAAAAATTCAATAACTAGGTGGTGCTAGTTGTTTTTGACGTGGTGATAGTGTTCTGTGACGTGGTTCTAGTTGTATTTGTGAAAAAAATAGCTTAAATTCACATGCATGGATGTAGACGTTTCTGGACGTGGTGCTAGTTGTTTTTTACGTGGTGCTAGTGTTCAGAGACGTGGTGGATTGTCTTTGTGAAAAAAATAGCTTAAATTCACATGCATGGATGTAGATGTTTCTGGACGTGGTGCTAGTGTTCTGAGATGTGGTGGACTGTCTTTGTGAAAAAAATCAGCTTAAATTCACATGCATGAATGTAGACGTTTCTGGATGTGGTGGACTGTATTTTCCTTATGGATCGTACAGACTCTTGAAATCGGTCCGATCCCACGATCCCATACGATTCTGTCCGATCCCACTTTGATCCCACCTATAAACTCGATCCACAACGATCCTGGATCGATTTTGTGATTTTGGAGCATAGGATCGTCCGATCCTACGATCCGGATCGCGATTTTGCAAACTATGGTTATACCCTCTATCTGTTCTTTATTATAATAAAAAAAAATCATTTTGTCCTGTTATGTTATATAATATAAAACTATCATTTTTCTTTGTTCTTTTAATATTTTTTTCTAATTCTTTTATTAAAACTATATAATATAAATAAAAATGAAAAATATCTAATTAATATAAAGTTTAAATTCATTTTTGATCCCCTATAATACGAGTTATTTTGATTTTGGTCCCTGATTTTATTTCGTCACTAAGATTAGTCACACTTAATTTTTTTTTTACAATTATAGTCTTTTTTCACAAAATATTTTTTGACTAACGGTTAACTAACATTTTGACTAATGGTTGACTAACCAACCACCACCACTACCCTGCCGATACCCTGTTGTCGCCACTCTGTCGCCGTTGAATGGAAAAGAGAGACGATGGTGGTGGTGGTGGGGCGGCGGCGAAGGAGTGGCTGTGGTAGTGGTGAGTTAGTCAACCGTTAATCAAATGATATTTTCGTTAAAAATTATCATAATTGTAAAAAAAAATTTAAGTGAGACTAATATATTATTTGTGACCGACCAAAAATGAATTAAACCCTAATATAATTTAAAATGGGCATTTCTTATAACAAGAAACATGAGAATTATTATTTTAGTTTGACAGAGAAAATTATTAACAAAACCATAAGTAGAACTATTTTTTTGAAGACTGAGAATTTACTATATAAAGTGAAGGGCCGGAGCTCCATATTTGCAAGTAGCAACGGTATAGAGAACAAAGCCAAGAAAACACAGAATGACGAGTGGTGATGGAGGAGGAGGGAAGGTGGTGGCGGTGACTGGGGCGTCAGGCTATATAGCTTCATGGCTGGTGAAGATGCTTCTCCGACGTGGCTACACCGTTAAAGCTTCCGTCCGGGACCCGAGTAAGTCCGTTTTTTCTAGCCCAATGATAATTTTATTGCCTTTTGCTATAATTGTCTGGACTCCGGATCCAGATTTATACGGTTTGTAACCCGTTTTATACGAAAAATAAAATTATTAATTTTGGGAAGAAGGTCGTCGGAACTGAAATTATTATCGATTAGTTATAATATGATATGAATCAGTCTAGATTTTTTAAAAACCGGTTCACGGATGTCCCTGTCTTCTTTTCATTTCAATATATAAATCTTTTTTTTTTTTTTTGGAAAGAATTTCAATATATAAATCTTATTTTTTAAGAAGAGACATGTCAAGTCAAAATATAATTTATTTTAAATTTTTTAAAGTGAATTGCAAATGTTTTTTTAAAATATTTTTATTTATTTAATACATTCACATTCAAAATTTGAATAAATATAAAATTAGTGTATTATTAATTAATAGGGTAAAAATATTGTTAAATTAGTAAAATTTTATATCAAATAATTCCTATCTTAATATATTTAAAAACTCTAGAAAGACATATTTTGATACGAAGGATATCTCGAGTTATAATACATGCCTTGTGGTTTTCATTTATATAATATATATATATATTCCCAACTTACTATCTATTTGTATAAATAAATATCCGTATTGGCCCAATAAAAATATCTAAAACGTGTTAATTCAATTTGGCCTACTAACTCATTTTCATATGGATCCACCCATTTTAATATATTTTGAATTTTAAATTTTTTAATTAATCTTTACTATGATATTATTTGTGTCATAATCTAGATATTTTGAACGGCGTAACTGGTTTTGAATTAGTCAAAATGGGGAAGTCCAGTCTGAACACGTTAACATAGTTTAAATAGGTTAATCATGGTAAAAATAATCTGACGCTAAAAAAATTTTAAATTCAAAATATATTAAACCAAATAACTCGAGGCAAAATATGTTATCTTCAAATGGGTTGAAACAATTCAAATTAATTAAATTATTATAAAAACAATGTCGTATGAAAGGGAAAAAGAAAAATTCAAAATAACTCAAAATGGGTTAGTCCCCATGGAAGTGAGTTGATCTAATTAAAAGTGAAGAAATTATACCAGGTTCCACTGTATATATGTACTATTTTAAAAAAAAAATCATTCATTTTGTTAGTATTCTTTAATATTTATTTTGCGTCATTTTTTACAATATAATCCTTAACTGGTGATATTATATTGGGCCTTTTTTTCTTATTCAATATCCTTTTTTTTAAAAAAATTCTCTATTTTTTAAGGTAGGCCCCCTTAATTGGATATATATAAGAAAATCAAATGGAGGATTTTTTAAGTAGTTTTGATTTTTTAAGTAGGTTGAAAATCAAAACTACAATGTTAGTTTTTTTTCCAATTTGGAAATATTACAATTAATGAAGAAAATATTAGGGGATTGATAGATACGGTCTCCATCACCTCTTGGAAGCCACATATCCCCGGCCGACCACACCAAAGCTTCGGTATAGGTGCCTGTTCCGCCGGCGGCGGCCGAGGAGTGCCTCGAACGGAGAGGCGGGTCTGCTCTTGTTTTGTTTCATGGCACCCCTCTTAGATAATTTTTCCTAATTGGAGAGGAAAAAAAAAAAAAAACAGAAAAATAGGTTTAGAAGCTGCCGAACAAAAATTATAAAAAAATAATACAAAACAACAAATGGGAGACGGTGGCTCGTGGGGTTGACGGCCTAAAATTTGGAGGGAAAGATAACCACTATAGTTGGTGAACTAACAATTCATTGTTTATTAATCACAATAAGTGCATAATTCTTTGTCCTTTGCCAAAATACAAGTCTGGTCATCTTTTTTCCACTAATACATTGATTTACTTATATTTCTAATTCTTCAGAGTGTCACACAAACTGTCAAAAGTTGAAAAAGTGTAGCAAAGGGTGCATGTTTGGTGGCAGGACAGAGCGATCTGAGTATCGTTTTTGGGACAATGGCCTATAACTTAAATTTTAAAGACCCAAAGGTGTAGGTATTAATAAATTATTTTTTAAATTTATTTTTAACATTTATTAATCTTATGATAATTTTCAATATTTCTTAAAAATTTAATCGTTACTGTCATTAATCTTTATAGTTTTGGCAACGGAAGAAAATTTTAGAGAGAATTAATGTTGATGTTATCATTAATGCTTTTGCAACTCGAAAAACTCGTAAACTCATTTTATGTTATTTTAACATGTTATGTATGAGATGATGACACATGAGTGCTTAAATAATTTTTTCTTTATTTTTTTGTTATTTTATTAGTTAAATTATATTATTTTATTATAATTATTATGATATTTGTTTATCTTAATATACTACACTTTATTTTAAAGCCCCAACCAATTATTTTACCTAGCGTCCCAAAAAAGTCCAGGATCCGTGCGCGTGCGGGTGCGGGTGCGGGTGCGGTAAGGGTTTGGAAAGAAACAAAAGATGACACATGACTGCTTATTAGAATATTAATACACTGGGGGTAAAAGTCAGAGACAATTTTGAAAAGAGAAGATATGAATAAGAAAATGTAACGGTAAATAATGACAAAAAAATAAAAGCTAAGAATAAGAAGAAAATGAAATCCAAAAACAGAGAAAAGAAACAAATGTCAATGGTCGAGAGGAAGGAGAGCGACTAAAAAAATAAAAGCAAAGAGATAGAGTTGCGAGTTGTCTTAAACTTTTTTTTTCCAAAATCTGCAGATAATCCAAAGAAGACGCAACATTTGATATCGCTTGATGGAGCCAAGGAAAGGCTTCACCTCTTCGCAGCAAACTTACTGGAAGATGGATCCTTTGATTCAATAGTCGATGGCTGCAATGGTGTTTTTCACACAGCATCGCCTGTTGTATCTTCTATTAACAATCCACAGGTACCAAAAAAAAAAAAAAAAAAAATGCATTTGACCATTGGAAAAAGCTATGAGTCTTGCGAAGCCATCTGAATTAGTTTGTCTATACTTTTACTGTTTTTCGGCTATTAATTTAAGTCTATGGCGTAAATTTATGCTTTATATTTGCGTGCCTGCAGTTTACGTTATTCTACTTGTCCCCTTCATTTTTAGGCAGACGTATTGGACCCTGCCATAAAAGGAACATTGAATGTGTTAAGATCATGCATTAAAGTTGCGTCTATCAAAAGAGTAGTTCTAACATCTTCAATGGCCGCAGTTATAATGAATAAAGAACTAAAAGTTGGTGCATTTGTTGATGAAAGTTGGTTTTCAGACCCAGCTTACTGCGAAGAAGGCAAGGTTTGTACAATATAGTTCCATTTTTGTCTCGTTTTAAAATATCTAGTTGGTTATGATATTGAACGTCTAATCCCAAGTTTTCATTTCAAAATCAAGAGATAAAAAAAGTATTCAAGTCCCTTTTGGCCGTTACTTAGGTGGTTATTTGTTTCTGCAATGCTTCCTTAGTTCTTTAAGAAAATGGGAGGCAATTGTTTATTGTTAACTGATAGTTTTTAGCTTTGTTAGTGGTGGTATGTACTTTCGAAAACCTTGGCGGAGAATGCAGCATGGGAATTTGCAAAGGAGCGTGGCATTGACTTGGTTACAATCAATCCAGGATACGTGATTGGTCCTCTCTTACAGCCTTCCATCAATGCTAGCGTAGAAATAATCCTCAACCTAGTAAATGGTACTTGTCAAAATCTTCTATTACTTTTTCTGTTGATATAGAAGTTGCTAATCCAAGAGAAATCAGCTATATCACATCCTGGATTGTTGATCTTTGCTAGTTTCGTGTTACAAACATTCTTTCATATGCTGCTTCATCCATTTCAAAATATATGTCGTTTTTTACTAAGCACATCTACTAAAGCAGTAATTATTGGTTGTACATCGCTATTAATTTTAATTATAAATCTTTTTATATCTCTATTTAATATATTTTTGATAGTAGTGCTATAACTTTGGAATAATACATGACAAAAAAAATTGCAATGAAATTATAAATTAAATAAAGGTAATAAAGTAAAAATAATAAATTATTTTCTTACAATTAAACAAGTGACTTATATTTTGAACGGTCCCTTAAACGAAAACCACTTATATTTTCAAATGGAGGGAGTACCACCAAGGAATGACTCCTATTTGTTACACTAAATGTGACAACTAATGTTGACATTCAATCCCAAATGGTTTCAGGGACTGCAGCATTTCCTTCAACTTATCCATGGGTTGATGTTAGAAACGTTGCAGATGCTCACATTTTGGCCCTCGAAACAGAATCTGCAAGTGGGAGATATATTATGGTTGAGAGTTCTCCACATTCCTCAGAGATCATCAGAATTTTGCGAAAACTCTATCCTACTCACAAATTTCCAGATGAGTGAGTTCTCTTAATTCCTTCCTCAAATCTTACAATACATAGATCTCTATCGGGTTTTTAAGGTTCGTGTTGCAGTTTCAAGGGGTTATAACTCATCTTTTTAAAGCTTAACAAAATGTACTGAATCTTGATCTATACAATATGCTGACAGTGATTCATCTAAGACCTTAACATCAATTAAGACCTATATTTATTAACTTAGTCTATTATCTGACAAATTGTTTTGACCAATTGCAGAACTTCAAATAGCAACTTTCTCCCTAACTTCACAGCATCTAAAGAGAAGGTAATGAGTTTGGGAATTGAGTTCGTTCCTCTGGAGGTGAGCCTCAGGGATACTGTCGAAAGTTTGAAGGAGAAGAACTTCGTTAATATTTAGATTTCCTTAAACTGAAGGCTTGCTCCTCGGTCTTCAAATAAGTTTAAGAACACTCTTTCATCTCAGCGTCCAAATCCTTCCTTCGATTCTGAATTTTACGTTGTTTATGCTGCCTATTGTTGTTGTTAAGCCAAAATATTACTACCAAGTTTGTTTGTTTAATGGGGAATACTTTATTCTTTAAGTAATAGTTTAATAGTACTATTGTATTACATCAAATGTATTTGAAAATTTAAGGATATATAAATTCTTGAATACTAATTTTAGGAATATAGTGGTGGGTAAGATTATCACCTCACATACTTTGGTTTTGAGAATTTCTTCTTAGATTGATTTGAGGCCAAAATCAGCCATATTATAATACAATTTCCCTACAATCATGCTATGTAAAATTGTTATTATATACCATCTTTTTAATATTCTCCGCTCCCTATGTCAAAATTGTCCTTCCTTTCTATTTTTCGCCTTCTTTTCTATTTACCACCTTATTTCTTAGCCCCTTTGCTCGCCGTCGCCATTCGCCATAAATTTGCCGTTCGTCGAATATTGCCATCGGACGAACGGATCAATGGTCCGAAAAATGGATCGTTCAATCCATTCGATCCGTTTGTTGATCGGACGAACAGATCGATTGATCGACGGCGACGACAGATGGAGGTCGGTCCGGTGAGAAGAAGAAGAAAAAGAAGAAGAAGAAGAAGAGGAGAAAGAGGCGGCGGCGGGGCGACAAGGAGGGTAGACGGGAGAGAGGGGAAGGAGGGGGGAAGGAACGGGGGAGGGTAAAGGGATTTATTTAAAAGTTAGGGACAATTTAGTCTTAAAGGGACATACATTATTAAAAAGGAGGCAGTAAATATAAATGCTTTATGTAAAATAAGGAAAGAAACTAAATATGCTAGTGTAATATTTACGTAAAACAAGCAATAAAAAGTTGGCCAAAATGCAATTTTGGTCCCTAATAATGTACCATTTTTTTGTCTCTTTTAATTTTACGGCGATATTTTTAGTCCCATAATTTTTTTTATTAGGTGTTTATAGGTCCTTTTCAATGAGAAAAATGGTCAACTAATGGGTTGACCATGTTTGATCCACTAGTACAAAATTGACTTATTGTCACACACATATTATCACACTAAGCACGAAATATGATAATTGACCTCTATTAGCACACCAATTTACGAACATTACATAATTGATGTCTCTATAAATATGTTACTGGAACATCAAATTAAATCTTATTATGACATTTGACGTAGTTGTGGTAATATATTTAAATTATGACATCAACTAATGTAATGTATTTTTATAGGAATATGTAACATTGTTTAGTGTAATTTATATCAAATGTATTATCGCATTTATTTTTTTAGATACTAACACATTAATAAGTGTAATTATAAACATAAAATATATATAATTTTTTATTTATATTAATGCACTATATATTGTGATTATAATAAGGGAACTTTAGTCTCACATTAAAAAAAGAGATGAGTGTATACCACTATTTAAGTAAATAAACTTTTAGTGGGTATTGAAATTCATACTTTACATTATACGTCACACGTCCCACTCGCGTGTGCGCATGCCAAAATAGATTAAACTTGTGTGTGAGCGTACGCCCGCGCCTGCTGACACGAATGCCGAAGTGTTCGTAGGCAAAAACGGTGGGTGTGATCAACCCGCTTTTTGCTTCGTTTCACAACTAATTACAACATTTACATATGTTATAATAAATTTAAATCATAGTCTACACAAACAATGCAAAATGTCACAATACACACTTTATTAAAACATTTACATATGTTATAATAAATTTAAATCATGGTCTAATGTAACACAATTAAGCACGTATCTTGATATTTTATATTATTTTGAAAGCTTTTAGACCTATTATCACGACACCATATAAGGACACTAAGATTTTGGTATCACAATAGCCCAAAATATGATAAATTGTTATATATTAAGACATTTTCACATGTGTTAATAAACCAATTTTGCACTAGTGATCGTTGATTAGGGACCCTTTTATGTGAAAAAAAAATTTCAAGGGCCTTTATATAATTTTTTTTCTACTTCTTTTCTTCCTGCCCTTCGCCAACCTCCCAACCGCCGGATTTCAAGGGCCTTTATAAGACTTATTAAAAGCGACAAAAAATGGTGCAAGACCTATTAAAAGAAACAATTAATATATTACACAAAAAAAAAAAAAAATTCTTTTTCAAGGATGAAAATTTGATTACTAACTCGTTCTACAAATTTGCTATTAATATATCAACTAGTTTTTTTTTTTTTTTTTTTTTTTTTTTGTCTAAATGTATTAGTGCTCATTAACTCTGGTGGGATTGAATTCAAGTTTAAAAAAAAGAAATAAAATTTATTTGGTTAAGATGGAAATAAAGACAAAAGACCATTAGGATGGGGGCTGGGCTAGGGTGGGTTTTGTAGTAATTACTAAAATACCCCTTGCAGCTTATACCCTCTTCTCTCTTGGGACGAGATTAAACTGAAAAAATGAGATATATTATTGCAATCATTATACAGTAGTACTAGGAGTATATTACAATGTGTCATTTGACAAATGGCAGGTCAACATTAGTTAAGGAGGAAAACAATGGACATTCGAGAGCCACCGCATTAAATGATAAAAGATTCTTTTTATTAACGTGTTAGACTACCTTGCAAGATGCCCCATAGGTGTACGATATAACTTCCCATATTATCGAGTCTATGGGAAAGAAAAAAACTAATGATCAATGATGTATGTTTCTTTTTTTTTTTTTTTTTAAAGGTAAAAAAATCAGAATATTGCTAAAAAAAAAAAAAAGAATATTGCTATTAAATACATTACACTAAAGTGAGGAAGAAAAAAGAGAGAATGTCTGCAGAAAACCCTAGCCTACGTGTCAGGGCGATCTCGATTGACCCTGGTGTGGATCCCCCAGACAACTAATTGGATCATTTTCTGACGCTATCAAAGAGTAGTAAGAGGGGATTGAACGCTGAACGCCTCCCTAAGAGGCGAAAAGAGGGGGATGATAAGCAGCCTGTGAGTTTGGCAGTGGTGGACGTGGGACGCGGTGAATAGATGGGGCAAAAAAACACCGACAGTTAGCTTTCGCGATGCGATTAGTCACCGGAGACAACATACGGATATGATGTTGGACGATTTTGACGCGGAACCAGATGATGGGGAAATGGAGGATCATGGGGATGTGGGCGTGAAAGTGGATGTGACGGCCTCTAAGCCGACGGTGCTAGTGTCTGACAAGTATTATGAGCGAGTGGTGAAGGAGTGGCAGTATGCAGTTGTGGTTAAACTGATGGGGCGCTCTATCTCTTTCACGTTCTTATACAACCTTTTGGTTGTCCTTTGGCTGGGATTGTCGGGATGCGCTATGATTGACTTAGAAAATGATTACTTCCTTATCAAGTTGAGGCCGAAAGAAGATGCCGTCCAAGCCTTAGTCGGAGGGCCGTATGTTATCATGGGACACTATTTGCATATGGAGGCTTGGACTCCTGATTTTGACGCCAATTCAAATAGTATTAGCAAAATTGTAGAGTGGATATGCTTTCCAGGACTGCCTATCCCTCTGTACAAAAAAGAGGTGTTTCAAACTGTTGGAGAGTTGGTGGGCAAAATGGTGAAAATTGATCACCAAACTGCTTCCCGGACAAGAGGTAAGTATGTTAGGTTGGCTGTGATGATGGACCTTAATAAGCCAATCTGCCCCAGGTTTATTATGAGAGAGAAGTATCAGGCAGTGGAGTAGGAGAGCTTGTCGGAGCTTTGTTATGGGAGTGGGAAGTATGGACATAGGAATGAGACCTGCCAGGAGAATAAGGATCATCAGGCACAGGGGAAAGGTTTGAAGGAATTATTTATCCGGGTCCGATAAAAAATTTCACTTTGTGCAAAGCATCCAGAATCAGAAATTTCCAATCAAACCCGAACACTCGTGCAATCCGATTCAAACCCTTTTGAACTATCACACGAACATAGGATCTTGATTTACCTTATTCGAATTTGTCATGCATACAAAATACGATAACTAATAAAAACAGAAAGATAGAAATCGACCTTTGAAGCGTGTACTCAAGAAATCTCTTTTATGACTCTGAGACTATTTCTGACCTTGTGTGAGCAACAAACTACAGAATCAGCGGAATCAACAACAATAAAATCAACACAGAAAACTCGCTGGAAAAATTATCTCCGAAAAATGAACTCGCCGCCGCCGTCTGGGAAGCCGCGCCGCCGCCGGTATTGATCCGCTGCCTGCCACCGGAAAATGATGCCGACCGCCTCTGGGTAGATCACCTGCCACCGCCGCTTGGAGGGAGAACTTGAACTCCAAAGTTCTTTCTCTCTCTAGCCTTCCTCTCAGAGTTTCTGTCTCTAAGTTCTGTGTTTTGTCAATTGTGACTTGTGTATGTTGAGAGAGAACTTAAATGGGCTTGAGTTAGGCCTTCTTGTTGGGATTGTGTTTATTAGTTTCCAAATCTCTTCTAGATTTCCTAATACTAAATTGACCCAATAATTAATTAATTAATTCTACTTTGTCAATTAACCCAACAGCATAATTAATCGTACCACTAACGGATTAATTATGGAATTACCGGTCAAATCGAAATTGCTTCCGGAACCACTTATTCAATTATTCTTTAATCTTTCCACGTCAAATATATAGTGCTGCCAATTTATTAATTTACTGATAAATTAATTAATCGACTTCTTCTAATCCAAGATTAGTACCATTCGACTTTATTACTATACCGGACATAAATTCACCTGACGGGTTTAGTATAATAAACATTACGAGCTCATCTCGAGAGCACCATCACCTTGGACGCACTGGTACATAGTTTCCTTTCGACAAGCAACAACACAACAAGCAATCAAACACGCGCACCCAACTTACTGAGAATATAGGCCTTAAGTGACCGCACTTATTGGCAAATTAAAGTACACTATGCTTAATCCTCTTGCCCGTTCTAGTCTAGGGATTAAGAGATAGAATACAAGGTTTAAATTAACTACTAAAGAATAGTATAAGTTAATTCAATCCTTAATTGTCATGCTCAATATGCCCCGGGCATATCTATATGATTTAATTAGTTTAGACAAACCAATTTCAGAATCACATAATGACTTAAACCGACAGTATGTCCAAACTGTCTTAGTCACGAGCCTAATTTATATATTATGACTTTAACCAATGATGAGATTTACTGTGTCATAGCAGACACCACATCATCTAGTAATGCGATATAAATGGACAACATATGCATAAAAACAATTTAATTAAAACATTCAATCGATATATAAAATCGAGAAATAGTTTTCATACAAGCAAAGCTTTAGTATTCAAAACCAACAATCTCCCACTAATACTTAAGTTGCGTTTAAAGTATAAAACTGTTTATTACATTAATCTATTGCTATACTAAAAATCTAGAAAACAGTCAAGGCTCAGCTAAGTATCTAACACCCATGCCCTCCACGTGAGCCTCAAAGACTTTTGCAGTCAATGTCTTCGTGAAAGGATCTGCAAGGTTATCTGCTGATGCTATTTTTGCCACGACCACGTCTCCCTTATTTACGATATCTTGTATCAGGTGGTACTTGCGCTCTATATGTTTACTCACTTTGTGGGCTCGTGGTTCCTTCAAGTTGGCCACTGTACCACTATTATCACAATAAACTGTGATTGAACTCGGTAACTCAGGAATCACGTCTAAGTCAAGTAAGAAGTTCTTGAGCCACACTGCTTCTTTCACTGCCTCTGATGTTGCAACATACTCAGCTTCCATGGTAGAGTCCGCCACGCATTTCTTTTTGACACTCCGCCAAACTATGACTCCACCTCCCAAAGTAAACACAAACCCAGAGGTAGACTTACTCTTGTCTTTATTGCCTTGGAAATTCGAATCTTTGTAACCTTAAGGCATAAGCTCAGGTGCCTGATAGACCAATATATGATCTCTCGTTCTGCGCAAATACTTGATGATGTGTTTCACAGCCTCCCAATGAGTTTTTCCGGGGTTACTCTGATATCTGCTAACCATGCCAGCATCATAGCAAATATCAGGCATCGTACACAACATAGCATACATGAGACTTCCTACTGCAGAAGCATAAGAAACTGTCTTCATGGCTTCTATCTCCTCAACAGTCGTATGAGACTGCTCTTAAGATATATGCACTCCGTGTCTGAAAGGTAAAAAACCTTTCTTGGAGTTTTGCATGTTAAAACAAGCCAGAATCGTGTCTATGTACGAAGCCTAAGAGAGCGTCGGTGAATGTTTCATACGATCTCGAATAATCTTGATCCTAAGGATATGTCCAGCCTCTCCCAAATCCTTCATATCAAACTGCTTAGACAACCATGCCTTTATGTCTGACAACACTTTTTTATTGTTGCCAATAAGTAGGATGTCATCTATGTAAAGTACAAGAAACACCACTGCGTTCCCGTCACGTCTACGATATACACACTGCTTATTTGGACACTGAGTAAATCTGTAGGACTGGATTACCTCATCAAACTAAATATTCCAAGATCTTGATGCTTGCTTAAGTCCGTAGATGGACCACTTAAGCTTGCAAACCTTATGTTTTTGGTCTTTTGCAATGAATCCCTCTGGTCGCTGCATGAAGATTGTTTGCTCAAGACTTCTGTTAAGGAAAGCTTTCTTGACATCTATCTGCCAAATCTCATAATCTAAATGAACAGTTATGGCCAAGAGAATCCGGATCGACTTATGCATAGCTACGGGGGAAAAGGTTTCCTTATAATCGATGCCCTTTTTCTGAGTATACCCCTTCACCACAAGCCTATCTTTAAAGGTTTCAACCTTCCCATCTGATCATCTCTTTCTTTTGTAGACCCACTTACATCCAATGGGTTTCAAACCATCAGGCAGGTCTACAAGCTCCTGTTAGTTTTGAATACAGAAAAGCTATAGCTTGTATCAAAAACTAATATCCACAGATGACATATCATTTTGTTTCAGTATTAAATTGTTCTATTATATCATAGAACTAGATAACGGGGTGTGGAAAGACACAGTAGATACCGTTATTGGTTAAAGTATTGATATATAAAAACTATGCTCGTAACTGAGATAGTCTGAACATACTATCGGTATAGGTTATCGTGTGGTTTGGAAATTAGTTTATCTAGACTAATTAAATCACACGGATATACTGATCAGCGAGTTTGGATATTGAGCATGACCAGTTTGGATAGAATTGACTTGTACTGATCGGCGTAGTCAATTCGTTCCTAGTATTCAGTCTCTCAATCCCGAGATTGGGACGGTCGTGAGAGTTGGATATCGTATGCTTTGATTTGCCAAAGAGTGCAGTCAATTGAGGCCTATACCTCGGTAGGTTGGGTATGCGGTGTTTAGCTTCTTACGTGTCATTGCTAGTCGGAGGAATCCACGTACCGGTTTACCGGGTTGATGGTGCTCCCGAGATGAGCTTGAAAGGTTTATTATACTAAACTCGGCCGGTGGACTTTATATCCGGTATAATAAGAAGGTCGAGTGGTACTAATCTCGGATACCAAGAAGTCGATAAATTAGTCTGTCAGTAAATTGATAAACCGACGAGCACTAGATCTTTAATGTGGGGAGATAGAAGAAAAATAGTGGCGTGATGTAAAGTCATTTTTGAGCGGTAGTTCTATAGTTAGTCCGATAGTGGTACGACTAATTATGCATTTGACTAATCGACAAAGTGAATTAATAATCCTAAAGGTTTAATTAATATTTAATTGACAAAGTGGATTAAGAAGTTAATTCTGTTTGAATTAATTATTCCTAAGGGTTTGATTAAATTAAATTAACGAAGTGGGTTAAGAAATTAATTCGAATGGGTCGATTGGAGTTGATTAGTCTAGGAAAGACTAAACGGTCAACGAAAGTCAAATTAAAAGGCCCAACTCAAAAGCCCACTAGGTCTCCATTAGAGCTCCCTATAAATAGAAAACTTAAGGCTAAAGAAACATTAAGAAAATCTTGCAAGACAAGTCTTGCTTTTTAGAGTGAGAAAGTTCTAGAGAGAAACTTTTCTTCCCCTTTTGAGTTTTCTTTCGAAAACGAACTTGGAATCTCACTTCTCGATTTAGATCAAGTTCAAAGATCAAACTTTTAGATAGCCCATGGATTTATATAAGTTGCCCACTGCTGGGTTTTAAGTTTTTGGTCGGATTTTCAATATTCTCTCTAGATTTCCTCTTTACCTTTTGGCCGGACTTCTTGTTTCACTTGGGCAGTCCGGCGGCTGCTTCTTATTACTCCGGGGTGCTTGATCCAGCTGGGTTTATGTTGATCTCTTCCTTGGGTTGGTGATCCACAATCCCGGTTGTCCAGATCGTGACCGGAGTTGAAGTGGATTTGATTTTATTGGCGAGAAAAGTAGTGGGCAGCAGTTTTTTGGGTTAAAGGTTTGATCTTTTGGGCAGATTTGATTTAATTGAGGGATTTTCTTTGTGGGTTTTCGTGGGCTTTGCGAGTACACTTCGATAGATTATTGCCTATGCAATATTCGAAGTTTCTTGGTGTTGGAGTTGAATACAAAAGCTATGCTTGTGTTGTACATTATTCCCAGTAATATATCGATTTATGTTTTGGTTATATTTTGTTGTGCATGATATGTCCATTTATATTATGTAAGTAGATGATGAGGTGTTTTGTGTGACACAGTAGATCTCATCATTGGTTGAAATACATAATATATAAATGAGGTTCGTAACCGAGACAGCTTTGGACAAACTGTCGGTTTAGGTTATTATGTGATTCGGATAATTGATTTGTCTAAACTAATTGAATCACGTAGATATGCCCGGGGCGTATTGAACTTGACCATTAGGAATGATTTGTCTTGTACTGATTTAATAGACAAATCGTTCTTGGTATTCTATCTCTTAATCCCTAGACTCGAGCGGACATGAGGATTAGACATAGTGTACTTTGATCTGCCAAAGGGTGAGGTTAATTCTGGCCAATAGTCTCGGTAGGTTGGGTGCGCGTGTTTAGTTGTTTGGTGTGCTGCTGCTTGTTAAAAGGAAACCATGTACCGGTGTGTCCGGGGTGATGGTGCTCCCAAGATGAGCTCGTTATGTTTATTATACTAAACTCAGCTGGTGGACTTGTGTCCGGTATAGTAAAAAGGTCGAGTGGTACTAGTCTCGGAATTAAAGAAGTTAATTAATTAATTTATCAATAAATTAATAAATCAACGAGCACTATATCTTTAATGTGGGGAGATTATGAATAAATTAATTAAGTTGTCCCGGAAGCAATTCTGGTGTAGGATGGTAGTGCCAAAATTAATCCGTTAGTGGTACGATTAATTTTGTAATGGGTCAAATGAATAGGTAGAATTAATTAATTGATTAATTATTCCTAAGGGTTAATTAAGTAATTAACAAAGTGGAATTATTTAATTAATTAATTAAGTTTTAAATTTCAATTAGAATTAGGAAATCCTAGAGATTAGGAAATCTAGTAGGATTTGGTTTATCCTATCAGATTGGTTACCTAATTGGATTTGGAAACCAATTAATTACCTAAACCCATTAGGAAGACCAATCCTAAACCAACTTGGGGTCTCTCTTGTAACTCTATATATAGACAAGGGATTAGCTATTCAATACATACAATTCATAAGTTTTCAAGATAAGAAAACTAGAGAGATAAAATTCTAGAGAGAGAAATATTTTCTTCTCTCAAAGTCGAATTTATTGAGCTTTGTGCGGCTGGTTTTTTCTTCTGTTGTGGCCGAAATTTTGGCCAGTTCAAACCAACTGTGCGTGTAGCTTTCTCTCTCTCCGGGCGGCGCGTTTACAGTACGTGCCAGGTGCGGTGGTGCTGAAATTTTCTGGCAAGTAGATTGTGATTTATTGCAGATCAATTGGTTTCTAGATGGTTGCCCACACAACATGAAATCAAAGTCTTGATTCATACAAGCGATCACCTGAGTTCACGCTTCAAAGGTATTTTCTAAAGTTCCGCTTTTAATTAGAAATTTTTGTTGCGTGGTAAATCGAATAAGTGCAAACCCAGATCCTGTGCAATGTTATTTCAAAAGGGTCGGAATAGCAATTGTGCTAGCGTCTAGGACTGGCCAAAGATTCCGATTATGGAATGCATAGCACAAAAGTGAGTTTCTGGCTAGGTCCGGGCAGATAATCTTTCAATTGGTATCAGAGCCTAGTTTTGGGTTTTGTGCTTGTTCGTGTTGGAGTAGGATACATAAGCTATGCTTGTATTGTACAATTTCTCAGTTAATATATCGATTTATGTTTCAGTTATAATTTGTTGTGCATAATGTGTCCATTTATATTATGTAAGTAGATGATGAGGTGTCTTGTGTGACACAGTAGATCTCATGATTGGTCAAAAGACATAATATATAAATAAGGTTCGTAACCGAGACAGCTTTGGAAAAACTGTCGGTTTAGGTTATTATGTGATTCAGATAATTGGTTTGTCTAAACTAATTGAATCATATAGATATGCCCGGGGCGTATTGAACTTGACATTTAGGAATGATTTGTCTTGTACTGATTTAATAGACAAATCGTTCCTGGTATTATATCTCTTAATCCCTAGACTCGGGCAGGCATGAGGATTAGACATAGTGTACTTTGATCTGCCAATGGGTGAGGTCAATTGTGACCAATAGTCTCGGTAGGTTGGGTGCGCGTGTTTAGTTGCTTAGTGTGCTGCTGCTTGTCGAAAGGAAACCATGTACCGGTGCGTCCGGGGTGATGCTCCCGAGATGAGCTCGAAATGTTTATTATACAAAACCCGGCCGGTGGACTTATGTCTGGTATAGTAAAAAGGTCGAGTGGTACTAGTCTCGGAATTAAAGAAGTTAATTAATTAATTTATCAGTAAATTAATTTATATTAACGAGCACTATATCTTTGATGTGGGGAGATTATGAATATAATTTAATTAAATTGTTCCGAAAGCAATTCTGGTGTAGGATGAAAGTGCCAAAATTAATCCGTTAGTGGTACGATTAATTTTGTAATGGGTTAATTGAATAGGTAGATTTAATTAATTAATTGGTTAATTATTCCTAAGGGTTTATTCAGTAATTAACAAAGTGGAATTATTTAATTAATTCCTAAGGGTTAATTAAGTAATTAACAAAGTGGAATTAATTAATTAATTAATTAAGTCTTAAGTTTCAATTAGAATTAGGAAATCCTAGAGATTAGGAATCTAGTAAGATTTGGTTTATCCTATCAGATTAGTTACCTAATTGGATTTGGAAACTAATTACCTAAACCCATTAGGAAGACCAATCCTAAACCAACTTGGGGTCTCTCTTGTAACTCTATATATAGACAAGGGATTAGCTATTCAAGAGACACAATTAATTCACAAGTTTTCTAGAGAGATAAAATTCTAGAGAGAGAAAAATTCTCTCTCCTGGTCGAATTTTATTGAGCTTTGGGGCGGCTGGTTTTTTGACTAAGGTGGCCGAAATTTTGGCTTAGTCTTGCTAGCTCCGCGTGTAGCTTTCTCTCTCTCCGGGCAGTGCGTTTGCAGTACGTGCTAGGTGCGGAGGTGCTGGATTTTTCTAGCAGGTGGATTTGTGTTGATTGCTGATCCATTGGCTTCTAGATTGTTGCCCATACAACAAGAAGTCAAAGTCTTGAGTTATACAAGCGATCACCTGAGTCACGCTTTAAAGGTAACTTTCTAAAGTTCCCCTTTTAATTAGAAATTGTTGTTGCGTGGTAAATCGAACTAGTGCGAACCCAGATCCTGCACAAATCTTTCAATTGGTATCAGAGCCTGGTTTTGGGTTTTGTGCTAGTTCGATTTATTACATGGTTTTATTTGCAGGTGGTTTAAAATCCCGACTATTATGGTTACGTTTGTATGGGTTTTAATTAAACTTCGGGATATGTCTGGATTTAATTTTATTATGAATGTTTGTAATAGTATAACCACGTGCTGGAAGCCGTGTAGGATTAGATCAAATATGTAGTAGGATTTTTTCTATGTAATTTCGATTCTTTAATTTTCCTCGAATGCCTTGTAGTAGGAAAATTGTTTTTTGTAATCAAAGGCGTTATGGTGGGCGACTTGAATTCGTGGGTTTTGGGTTATCGTTAATTCGTAGAAACCCAGGAAAATACAGAACGAATTGCAAGAAGACCAAATAGCGTGGGAAAAAGCGAAGGAGGAATTGGCGACAAGAGGCGACGCTGGAAACGACCACCGGCAGCAGTCGCGCCGGCGACAAAGGCAGCAAGAACCGCTGCCGCGCGGCGAGGTAGCAGTTGCTGCGCGCGCGGTGCGCCCTTCGGGGCGTGCGGTGCACGGGCAGCCCGTTCGGGCTACTTTTTGGCCCGTTTTTTCTCCAGTTTTCATTTTTTGAAGTTCAAGACTTTTTCCATCGAGTGACGTGGCGGGACACGAGATCAAGGCAGAAGATGGAAGCAATTAAAACCATAATAGTCAAGAAATTTATTTTACGTATTTATTTCCCGTATTTATTGTTTTAATTTTTATGCTGTATTTTAGATGCATGATTTAAAGCATGTTGGTTTTATGGTTGCACATAACTTAGGTTTAGTTAATTGCATGTTAAAACTGGAAAAACTCTCAATTTGAAAATCTAAGTGGGAGCGGGTTGGTTTAATATTCCTATGGCCACCATTACGGGTTCATATGCGATATGGGTGGGCTTGCGCGTTGGCATTAGGGCCTTCCTCCATTCGGATGAGACCGAGATCGCTAGACTATGAACTTCTGAGTAAGATGACTAGAGTAAGTTTAACTAGGAGAAATGCAACACCCTCTCCATCTGAGGCGCACTATCCTGAGGTAACAAGCTCAGAAGTCACGTAATGGCACACACTTAGTGTACGATCTGCAGTATTCCTCCCACGAGCTTACGCTGCTTATTTGTACGACTGAAAGCACCGATTATTAGCTACATTGATCAATAGATCGTTTGGTCAGATAGTGTAGTTAATGAACCTGGTTCTTCTCAAATGAATGTAGGTTAGCGTAAACATCCACACTGCGTGGCTTGCTAGAATCTCGGTGGATGAGATGTTGGTGGATTAAGATTATTGTTTTGAGGGAAGTCAATAATTAATTAGAAATTTCAAAATTCTAAGCATATATAACTGAAACATTGTTTGTTTATTTTCCTATTTAATCGATATGGCATTCAATCCCTTAGCTGCTATTTTAAAAGACAACAAATTAACTGGAACCAATTATGTCGACTGGAGTCAAAACTTGGGCATTGTCCTGACGGCTGAGCAGTATAAGTTTGTGCTCATCGAAGTATGTCCAGAAGTGCCTGATGAGAACTCTACCCAAGAGGATAGGGATGCCTATGCCAGGTGGAGAAAAGCGGATGAGATGGCGGGGTGCTACATTTTGGCTTCTGTGTCAAATGTGCTGCAACATCAGCTTCATCCCTTGGTCTCCGCCTTCAACATGATGGCGCACCTAAGGGAGATGTTCGCGCATCAAGGCAGGACTGCTAGGCAGTCAGCCATGAGGAAATTAATGAACACCAAAATGGCTGAAGGCGGATCGGTGAGAGATCATGTTTTACACATGATGAGCAACATCAATGAAATTGAGGTGTTGGGAGGAGAAATTGACCCGGAAAGTCAGATAGATATTATCCTCCAGAGTCTACCCTCAAGTTTTGAGCAGTTTCGGGTCAACTACAATATGAACCAAAGGGTTTATACTTTGCCCGAGCTCTTGACAGATTTGGTGGTGGCTGAAGGCATCTTCCATGAGAAGAAACAAGCTTTGGTCGCGGTAAAGGGTTCGAGTTCTTCTCCTGGGCCAAAAGGCAAGAAGAAGAAGAACGCCAAGAAACTTGCTGCAAAGCCGGAGATCGCGAAGAAAAGCAAGCCCAAGGGCAAGTGATTAAGTGCGGTAAGGCAGGACACTGGAAAGTAGATTGTCCAAAGCTCAAAGGTACGATTGTTTATGCCCTAATTACTGAGACATGTTTAGCGGTGATTACCACAGATACTTGGTGTGTGGATTCAGGTGCCACTTATCATGTTTGTAATTCTTTGCAGGGGTTCCAAGTAACCCGGAAGCTTAGAGAAGGCGAACTGGACATCTATATGGGTGACACTACAAGAGTGTCAGTAGAAGCAGTGGGAGTAGTTAGGCTAAATTTCGAAAATTGTAGCTTAGAATTAGTAAATTGTCTTTATGTACCGAGTTTTAGAAAGAACCTGATTTTGGTTTCTAAACTCTTAAAGAATGGTTATAAGTTTATTTTTTCTGATGACTCTGTACTTATTAGAAAAAATGGAAAACTTATTTGTTTTGGTTCATTGGTTGACAATTTATTTGTGGTTAATTATAACTCCCCTGTTGCGCAAAACATAGAAGTAGATAGTTCTGTATCTAACATTAATAAGAGGAAGAAACCTTCTGAAATGAATCAAACCTATCTTTGGCATCTCAGGCTAGGTCATATAAACCTTAGTAGGATTCAGAGGTTGGTCAATGATGAACTTTTAGGTTTATTAGATATTGACAGTTATGCAACCTGCGAATCTTGCTTGGAAGGTAAGATGACCAAGAGACCTTTTAAGGCAAAAGGTTATAGAGCTAAAGAAGTATTAGAGTTGATTCATTCTGACTTATGTGGACCTATGACAGTCCAGGCACGAGGGGGGTTTGAGTATTTCGTGACGTTCACGGATGACTACTCTAGGTACGGGTACATTTACCTAATGCACCACAAGTCCGAATGTTTTGTCAAGTTCAAAGAGTTTCAGGCAGATGTGAAGAAGTATCACGGTAAGAGTATCAAGACACTGCGTTCAGATCGTGGTAGGGAGTACCTGTCCCATGAATTTCGAGATTACCTCATTGAGGTAGGAATTCAGTCTCAGTTGTCTGCACCTGGCACGCCACAGCAGAACGGTGTAGCAGAAAGGAGGAATTGAACTCTTATGGAAATGGTTAGGTCCATGATGAGCTATAGTGATTTGCCATGTTCATTATGGGGATATGCCTTGGAAACGACAATGTATATTCTTAATCTTGTACCATCTAAAACCGTGCCTTCAACCCCAGTAGAGTTGTGGAATGGGCGGAAGCCCAATCTAAGACATATCGGAATTTGGGGTTGCCCAGCACATGTGCTTAAGGCAGATACGGCTATGTTCGATTAAAGAACTGAGTTAATGCTGTTTGTAGGATATCCTAGAGGAACGAAATGTGGTCTATTCTATAGTCCTTAAGATCAGAAGGTGGTGGTTAGTACCAACGCTAGATTTTTAGAAGAGGACTATGTCTTAGACCACAAGCCCAAGAGTAAGATAGTACTAGAAGAGCTTAGACGAAAAACTACTAATCTTGATGCACCGGCACAAGTAGATACACCACACACTGCACATGAGATCACAGAAGATGAACCTACACAGGTGGTGCCTCATCGTAGTAGGAGGGTTGTGAGACAGCCCGACAAGTTCATCGGCGTGGGAGAGGCCTCAGGCCTAGTCCTAGGTGGGCTTGAACCGGACCCAGTTAACTACAATGAGGCTCTCTGAGATAAAGATGCAGAATCTTGGCGTAAGGCAATGATATCCGAGATGGGGTCAATGGAGCACAATCAAGTCTGGGAGCTTGTGGACCTGCCTGATGGGTTTAAGCCCATTGGATGTAAGTGGGTCTACAAACGTAAGAGAGGACCTGACGGGAAGGTGAAAACCTTTAAAGCTAGGCTGGTGGCGAAGGGGAATACTCAGAAAAAGGGAATCGATTATAAGGAAACCTTCTCCCCGGTAGCCATGCTTAAGTCGATCCGGATTCTCTTGGCCATAGCTGCTCATTTGGATTATGAGATTTGGCAGATGGATGTCAAGACAGCTTTCCTAAATGGAAGTCTTGAGGAAACCATCTTTATGCAGCAACCGAAGGGATTCGTTAAAAAAGGCCAAGAGCATAAGGTTTGCAGGCTTAAGAGGTCCATTTACGGACTTAAGCAGGCATCCAGATCTTGGAACATCCGGTTTGATGAGGTAATCCAGTCCTTCGGATTTACTCAGTGTCCGGATGAGCAATGTGTATACCATAGACGTGATGGAAACTAAGTGGTGTTTCTTGTGCTTTACGTAGATGACATTCTATTGATTGGCAACAACAAGAAAGTGTTATCAGACGTAAAGGCATGGCTGTCCAAACAGTTTGATATGAAGGACTTAGGGGAAGCGGGACATATCCTTGGGATCAAGATAATTCAAGATCGTAGAAAACGTTCGTTAACGCTCTCCCAAGCTTCATACATAGACACGATTCTGGCCCGTTTTAACATGCAGAACTCTAAGAAAGGTTTTCTACCTTTCAGACAGGAAGTGTATCTATCTAAGGAACAGTCTCCTAAGACTGTTGAGGAGATAGAGGCCATGAAGACAGTTTCGTATGCTTCGGCAGTAGGAAGTCTCATGTATGCCATATTGTGTACGAGGTCTGATATCTGTTATGCCGTTGGCATGGTGAGCAGATATCAGAGTAACCCCGGGAAAACTCATTGGGAGACAGTAAAATGCATTCTCAAGTATTTGCGCAGAACGAGGGACCAAGTTTTGGTCTATCAGGCGCTTGAGCTGGTACCCCGAGGTTACACAGATTCAGATTTCCAAGGCGACAGGGACAAGAACAAGTCTACATCTGGGTATGTGTTTACTCTAGGAGGTGGAGCCATAGTTTGGCGTAGTGTCAAGCAGAAATGCGTGGCGGACTCTACCATGGAGGCTGAGTTCGTTGCCACATCAGAGGCAGTGAAAGAAGCAGTATGGCTCAAGAACTTCTTAGTGGACTTAGATGTGATTCCTGGTTTGCAGAAGTCTATCATGGTATATTGTGATAACAACGGTGCAGTAGCAAACTCGAAAGAACCACGAGCCCACAAGGCGAGTAAACATATACAGCGCAAGTACCACCTGATACGAGACATCGTAAAGAGGGAAGACGTGGTCGTGGCTAATATAGCATCAGAGGATAACCTTGCAGATCCATTCACGAAGACATTGACTTCCAAAGTCTTTGAGGCTCACGTGAAGGGTATGGGAATCAGATACTTAGAAGAGCCATGATAGTTTTTCTAGATAAATAGCACCAGATTGTATAGGGATTGTATGTAGATGTATACTTAAAGCACAATTTCAGTATTAGTGGGAGATTGTTGGAGTAGAATACATAAACTATGCTTGTATTGTACAATTTCACAGTTAATATATCAATTTATGTTTCAGTTTTAATTTGTTGTGCATAATATGTCCATTTAGATTATGTAAGTAGATGATGAGGTGTCTTGTGTGACACAGTAGATCTCATCATTGGTCGAAAGATATAATATATAAATAAGGTTCGTAACCGAGACAGCTTTGGACAAACTGTCGGTTTAGGTTATTATGTGATTCGGATAATTGGTTTGTCTAAACTACTTGAATCATATAGATATGCCCGGGGTGTATTGAACTTGACCTTTAGGAATGATTTGTCTTGTACTGATTTAATAAACAAATCGTTCCTGGTATTCTATCTCTTAATCCCTAGACTCGGGCGGGCATGAGGACTAGACATAGTGTACTTTGATCTGCCAATGGGTGAGATCAATTGTGACCAATACTCTCGGTAGGTTGGGTGCGCGTGTTTAGTTGCTTAGTGTGCTGTTGTTTGTCGAAAGGAAACCATGTACCGGTGTGTCCGGGGTGATGGTGCTCCCGAGATGAGCTCAAAATGTTTATTATACTAAACTCGGCCGGTGGACTTATGTCCGATATAGTAAAAAGGTCGAGTGGTACTAGTCTCGGAATTAAAGAAGTTAATTAATTAATTTATTAGTAAATTAATTTATATCTACGAGCACTATATCTTTGATGTGGGGAGATTATGAATATAATTTAATTAAGTTGTTCCGGAAACAGTTCTGGTGTAGGATGGAAGTGCCAAAATTAATCCGTTAGTTGTACGATTAATTTTGTAATGGGTTAATTGAATAGGTTGATTTAATTAATTAATTGGTTAATTATTCCTAAGGGTTAATTTAGTAATTAATAAAGTGGAATTATTTAATTAATTCGTAAGGGTTAATTAAGTAATTAATAAAGTTGAATTATTTAAATAATTAATTAAGTCTTAAGTTTTAATTAGAATTAGGAAATCCTTGAGATTAGGAATCTAGTAGGATTTGGTTTATCCTATCAGATTGGTTACCTAATTGGATTTGGAAACTAATTACCTAAACCCATTAGGTTGACCAATCCTAAGCCAACTTGGGGTCTCTCTTGTAACTCTATATATAGACAAGGGATTAGCTATTCAAGAGACACAATTAATTCACAAGTTTTCTAGAGAGATAAAATTCTAGAGAGAGAAAAATTCTCTCTCCTGGTCGAATTTTATTGAGCTTTGGGGCGGCTGGTTTTTTGACTAAGGTGGTCGAAATTTTGGCTTAGTCTTGCTAGCTCCGCGTGTAGCTTTCTCTCTCTCCGGGCAGTGCGTTTGCAGTACGTACTAGGTGCGGAGGTGCTGGATTTTTCTAGCAGGTGGAGTTGTGTTGATTGTTGATCCATTTGCTTCTAGATTGTTGCCCACACAACAAGAAGTCAAAGTTTTTTGTCATACAAGCGATCACCTGAGTCACGCTTCAAAGGTAACTTTCTAAAGTTTCGCTTTTAATTATAAATTTTTGTTGCGTGGTAAATCGAACTAGTGTGAACCCAGATCCTGCACAAATCTTTCAGTTTGATTTATTACATGATTTTATTTGGAGGTGGTTAAGAAATTCCGACTATTATGGTTACATTTGTATGGGTTTTAATTAAACTCCGGGACATGTCCGGATTTGATTTTATTATGAATGTTTCTAATAGTATAACCACGTGCTGAAAGCCGTGTAGGATTAGATCAAATATGTAGTAGGATTTTTTCTATGTAATTTCGATTATTTAATTTTCCTAGAATGCCTTGTAGTAGGAGAATTAAAATTTTGTAATCGAAGGCGTTATGGTGGGCATCTTGAATTCGTGGGTTTTGGGTTATCGTTAATTTCTAGAAACCTTGGAAAACCCAGAACGAATTGCAAGAAGACCAAATAGCGTGGGAAGAAGTGAAAGAGAGAGTGGCGGCAGGAGGCGGCGCCGGCGACGACCTACCGGCAGCAGCCGCCGCTGGCAAACGCCAACAGCAGCGCCGCTGCCGTGCCGCCCATGTGGGCTGCGCGCGGCACACCCTTTGGGCGTGCGGCTCATTCGGGCTGCGTTTTGGCCCCTTTTTCCTCCATTTTTCATTTTTTGAAGTTCAAGACTCTCTCCATCGAGTGACGTGGCGGGACACAAGATCAAGGCAGAAGATGGAAGCGATTAAAACCATAATAGTCGGGAAATTGATTTTTCATTTTTATTTCCCGTATTTATTGTTTTAATTTTTGTGCTTTATTTTTATGCTGTATTTTAGATGCATGATTTTAAAGCATGTTGGTTTTATGGTTGCATATAACTTAGGGTTAGTTAAGTGCATGTTAAAATCGGAAAAACCCTCAACTTGGAAATCTAAGTGGGAGCGGGTTAGTTTAATATCCCCATGGCCACCATTACGGGTTCATATGTGATGTGGGTGGGCTTGCGCGTTGGCAATAGGGCCTTCCTCCATTCGGATGAGTCCAACCCCGAGATCGCTAGATTATGAATTTCTGAGTAAGATGTCTAGAGTAAGTTTAACTAGGAGAAATGCGACACCCTATCCATCTGAGGCGCACTATCCTGAGGTAACAAACTCAAAAGTCACGTAATGGTATACACTTAGTGTACGATCTGCAGTATTCCTTCCTCGAGGTTATGCTGCTTATTTGTACGGCTGAAAGCACCGACTATTAGCTACATTGATCAATAGTTCATTTGGTCAGATAGTGTAGTTAATGAACTTGGTTCTTCTCAAACGAATGTGGGTTAGCGTAAATGTCCACACTGCGTGGCTTGCGAGAATCCCGGTGAATGAGATGTTGGTGGATTAAGATTATTGTTTTGAGGGAAGTCAATAATTAATAGAATTTCATGATTTTTGAAATTCTAGACTTAATAACTGAAACATTGTCTGTTTATTTAATTTACAATTTTCGATATGACATTCAACCCCTTAGCTACTATATTGAAAAACAACAAGTTAAATGGACCTAATTATGTCGATTAGAGTCGTAACTTGGACATTGTCCTTATGGCTGAGAGCACTCCTGTGAGAGATCATGTCATTGATGTGATTAGTAACATCAACAAGGTCGAGGTAGTGGGAGGCGAGATCGTTGGTGAAACCAAAGCCGATATTGTCCTCCGGAGCTTGCCTCAAAGCTATGAGCAGATTCGGTTGAACTACAACATAGTAATATGTTGTGTACTTCATCTGAGCTCTTGGCAGAGTTGGTGGAGGCTAAAAGTCTTCTTCAAGAGAAGAAGCGAGCTAGAGTCGCAGGCAAAGCTTCAGAATCTTCTTCTGTGCCTGAGGCTAGAATGAATAAGAGAAAGCTCGAGGGCATAGCTCAAAAGGTGCAGATTGCGCCTAAGCCAGCTATTGCAAAGAAGAAGTCGAAAGACAAGTGCTTCAAGTGCAATAAAACGGGACATTGGAAATCAGATTGTCCAAAACTTATAAGTACGATAGTTTCTGCCTTAATTACTGAGACATGTTTAGCGGCGATTCCCACAGATACTTGGTGTGGGGATTCAGGTGCCACTGACCATGTTTGTAATTCTTTGCAAGGTTTCCAAGTAACCCGGAAGCTTAGATAAGGCGAATTGGATATCTACTTAGGCGACACTACAAGAGTGTCAGTAGAATCAGTGGGAGTAGTCAATTTAATTTTTGAAAATTGTAGTTTAGAATTAGTTAATTGTTTTTATGTACCGAGTTTTAGAAAGAACCTTATTTCGGTTTCTAAACTCTTGAAGAACGGTTATAAGTTCATTTTTTCTGATGACTCTGTATTTATTAGAAGAAATGGAAAACTTATTTGCTCTGGTTCATTGGCTGACAATTTATTTGTGGTTAATTCTAACTCCCCTGTTGTGCAAAACATAGAAACAGATAGCTCTTTATCTAACATTAATAAGAGAAAGAAATCTTCTGAAATGAATCAAACCTATCTTTGGCATCTCAGGCTAGGTCATATAAACCTTAGTAGGATTCAGAGGTTGGTCAATGATGGACCTTTAGGTTCATTAGAGATTGACAGTTATGCAACCTGCGAATCTTGCTTAGAAGGTAAAATGACCAAGAGACCTTTTAAAGCAAAAGGTTATAGAGCTAAGGAAGTATTAGAGTTAATTCATTCTGACTTGTGTGGACCAATGACGGTCCAGACACGAGGTGGATTTGAGTATTTCGTAACATTCACGGATGATTACACAAGGTACGGATACATTTACCTAATGCGTCACAAGTCCGAATGCTTTGGCAAGTTCAAAAAGTTGATGTGGAGAAGCATCATGGTAAGAGTATCAAGACACTGCGTTCAGATCGTGATGGGGAGTACCTGTCCCATGAATTCCGAGAATACCTCAGTGAGGTCGGAATTCAGTCTCAGTTGTCTGCACCTGGCACGCCACAGCAGAGCGGTGTAGCAGAAAGGAGGAATCAAACTCTCATGGAAATGGTTACGTCGATGATGAGCTATAGTGATTTGCCAAGTTCGTTCTGGGGATATGCCTTAGAAACGGCGATGTATATTCTTAATATTGTACCATCTAAAACTGTTCCTTCAACCCCCGTAGAGTTTTGGAACGGGCGAAAGCCTAGTCTAAGACATCTCAGAATTTGGGGTTGCCCAGCACATGTGCTTAAGGTAGATACGGCTAAGTTAGATGTGAGAACTGAATTAATGCTGTTTGTAGGATATTCTAGGGGAACGAATGGTGGTGTATTCTATAGTCCTAAAGATCAGAAGGTGGTGGTTAGTACCAACGCTAGATTTTTGAAAAAGGACTATGTCTTAGATCACAAGCCCAAGAGTAAGATAGTACTAGAAGAGCTTAGGCAACAAACTACTAATCCTGATGCACCAGCACAAATAGATACACCACACACTGCACAAGAGATCACAGATGATGGGCCTACACAGGTTGTGCCTCGTCGTAGTGGGAGGGTTGTGAGACAGCCCGACAGGTTCAATGGCGTGGGAGAGGTCTCAGACCTAGTCCCTGGCGCGCCTGAGCCTGACTCAGTTAACTACAATGAGGCACTTCGAGATAAAGATGCAGAATCTTGGTGTAAGGCAATGATATCTGAGATGGGGTCAATGGACCACAATCAAGTCTGGGAGCGCTTGGACCTGCCTGATGGGTTTAAGCCCATTGGATGCAAGTGGGTCTACAAATGTAAGAGAGGACCTGACGGGAAGCTGGAAACCTTTAAAGCTAGGCTGGTAGCGAAGAGGTATACTCAGAAAGAGGGAATCGATTATGAGGAAACCTTCTCCCCGGTAGCCATGCTTAAGTCAATCCGGATTCTCTTGGCCATAGCTGCTCATTTAGATTATGAGATTTGGCAGATGGATGTCAAGACAGCTTTCTTTAATGGAAGTCTTGAGGAAACCATCTTTATGCCGCAACCAGAGGGATTCATTGAAAAAAGCCAAGAACATAAGGTTTGCAGGCTTAAGAGGTCCATTTACGGACTTAAGCAGGCATCCAGATCTTGGAACATCCAGTTTGATGAGGTAATCCAGTCCTTCAGATTTACTCAGTGTACGGATGAGCAATGTGTATACCACAGACGTGATCGAAACTCAGTGGTGTTTCTTGTGCTTTTCGTAAATGACATTCTATTGATTGGAAACAACAAGAAAGTGTTATCAGACGTAAAGGCATGGCTGTCCAAGCAGTTTGATATGAAGGACTTAGGGGAAGCGGGACATATCCTTGGGATCAAGATAATTCGAGATCGTAGGAAACGTTCGTTAATGCTCTCCTAAGCTTCATACATAGACACGATTCTGACCCATTTTAACATGCAAAACTCCAAGAAAGGTTTCTACCTTTCAGACACGGAGTGCATCTGTCTACGGAATAGTCCCCTAAGACTGTTGAGGACATAGAGGCCATGAAGATAGTTCCTTATGTTTCGGCAGTAGGAAGTCTCATGTATGCCATGTTGTGTACGAGGCCTGATATCTGTTATGCCGTTGGCATGGTAAGAAGATATCATAGTAACCCCGAGAAAGCTCATTGGGAGGCAGTAAAATGCATTCTCAAGTATTTGCATAGAACGAGGGACCAAGTTCTGGTCTATCAGGCGCCTGAGCTGGTACCCTGAGGTTACACAGATTCAGATTTCCAAGGCGACAGGGACAAGACCAAGTCTACCTCAGGGTATGTGTTTAGTCCAAGAGGTGGAGCCATAGTTTGGCGGAGTGTCAAGCAAAAATGCGTGGCGGACTCTACCGTGGAGGCTGAATACGTTGCCGCATCAGAGGCAGCGAAAGAAGCAGTATGGCTCAAGAACTTCCTAGTGGACTTAGATGTGATTCCTAGTTTGCAGAAGTCTATCACGGTATATTGTGATAACAACGGTGCAGTAGCAAACTCGAAGGAACCACGAGTCCACAAGGCGAGTAAACATATACAGCGCAAGTACCACCTGATACGAGACATCGTAAAGAGGGAAGTCGTGGTCGTGGCTAAGATATCATCAGAGTATAACCTTGCAGATCCTTTCACGAAGACATTGACTTCAAAAGTCTTTGAGGCTCACGTTGAGGGCATGGGGATCAGATACTTAGGAGAGCCATGATAGTTTTTCTAGATAGATAGAAGCAGAGTTTATAGGAGTTGTATGTAGATGTATACTTAAAGCACAGCTTAAGTATTAGTGGAAGATTGTTGGAGTTGAATACATAAGCTATGCTTGTGTTGTACATTATTCCCAGTAATATATCGATTTATGTTTTGGTTATATCTTGTTGTGCATGATATGTCCATTTATATTATGTACGTAGATGATGAGGTGTCTTGTGTGACACAGTAGATCTCATCATTGGATGAAAGACATAATTTATAAATAAGGTTCGTAACCGAGACAGCTTTGGATAAACTGTCGGTTTAGGTTATTATGTGATTCGGATAATTGGTTTGTCTAAACTAATTGAATCATGTAGATATGCCCGGGGCGTATTGAACATGACCATTAGGAATGATTTGTCTTGTACTGATTTAATAGACAAATCGTTCTTGGTATTCTATCTCTTAATCTCTAGACTCGAGCATGCATGAGGATTAGACATAGTGTACTTTGATTTGCCAAAGGGTGAGGTCAATTCGGGCCAATAGTCTCGGTAGGTTGGGTGCGCGTGTTTAGTTGCTTGGTGTGTTGCTGTTTGTCGAAAGGAAACCATGTACCGGTGTGTCCGGGGTTATGGTGCTCTCGAGATGAGCTCGTTATGTTTATTATACTAAACCCAACTGGTGGACTTGTGTCCGGTATAGTAAAAATGTCGAGTGGTACTAGTCTCGGAATTAAAGAAGTTAATTAATTAATTTATCAGTAAATTAATAAATTAACGAGCACTATATCTTTAATGTGGGGAGATTATGAATAAATTAATTAAGTTGTTCCGGAAGCAATTCTGGTGTAGGATGGTAGTGCCAAAATTAATCCTTAGTGGTACGATTAATTTTGTAATGGGTTAATTGAATAGGTAGAATTAATTAATTGATTAATTATTCCTAAGGGTTAATTGAGTAATTAACAAAGTGGAATTAATTAATTAATTAAGTTTTAAGTTTCAATTAGAATTAGGAAATCCTAGAGATTAAGAAATCTAGTAGGATTTGGTTTATCCTACCAGATTGGTTACCTAATTAGATTTGGAAACTAATTAATTACCCAAACTCATTAGGAAGACCAATCCTAAACCAACTTGGGGTCTCTCTTGTAACTCTATATATAGACAAGGGATTAGCTATTCAATACATACAATTCATAAGTTTTCAAGACAAGAAAACTAGAGAGATAAAATTCTAGAGAGAGAAATATTTTCTTCTCTCTCAAAGTCGAATTTATTGAGCTTTGTGCGGCTGGTTTTTTCTTCTGTTGTGGCCAAAATTTTGGCCTGTTCAAACCAACTGTGCGTGTAGCTTTCTCTCTTTTCGGGCGGTGCGTTTACAGTACATGCCAGGTGCGGTGGTGCTTGAATTTTCTGGCAAGTAGATTGTGATTGATTGCTGATCAATTGGTTTCTAGATCGTTGAACTCACAAAGTGAAATAAAGTCTTGAGTCATACAAGCGATCACCTAAGTTCACGCTTCAAAGGTATTTTCTAAAGTTTCGCTTTTAATTAGAAATTTTTGTTGCGTGATAAATCGAATAAGTGCAAACCCAGATCCTGCGCAATGTTATTTCAAAAGGGTTAGAATAGCAATTGTGCTAGCGTCTAGGTCTGACCAGAGATTCTGATTCTGGAATGCATAGCACGAAAGTGAGTTTCTGGCTAGGCCCGGGCAGATAATCTTTCACTTGGAGTCATCTATTGGATTTCGGTGGTAATCGCAAAGAAAGATTTGGTTTTTCTTATTGCGTTGGACTTCGTTTCAAAGGTATAACCTTTAATCCTTCTGCTTTTAATTAAAGGTTCAATCTTTGTGCGTGAGCTGTCGATTTAATAAATTAAATAAGTATAAGCCTAGATCCGTTCATGGGAAAATGAATTTTAGCCTGAGCTTTGTCGAAAGCTTTCGATTCTGGAATGCATTGCACGAAAGTGAGGTTTTCGATTTAGCCCGGGCTTGTTCTGTTTTCCTTCAGCTGCCAGACTTGATTAGAGTCCATTGAGCCCATCTCAGATATCATTGCTTTCTACCAAGAATCTGCATCTTTATCTTGGAGTGCCTCATTATAGTTTACTGGATCTGGTTCATGCACACCAGGGATCAAATCAGAAGATTCTTCAAAGCCCACGTACCTTTTGAGTTGTCTCACAACCCTCCCACTACGACGAGACACCACCTGTATAGGCGCATTACCTATGACATCTTGTGCAGTATTTTGTGTTGTGTCTACTTGTATTGGTGCATCAGGAGTAGTGGATTATCCTCTAAGTTCTTCTAGTACGATTTTGCTACTGGGTTTGTGATCTAAAATATAGTAATCTTTTAAAAATTTGGCGTTCGTACTAACTTCCACCTTCTGATCTTTAGGACAATAGAATAAATCACCTTTCGTTCCTCTAGGATATCCTACAAACAACATTACTTCTGTTCTTGAGTCTAACTTACACGTATCTGTCTTAAGCACATGTGCTGGACAACCCCAAATTTTGAGATTTCTTAGACTGGGTTTGCGCCCCATCCACAACTCTATAGGGGTTGAAGACACAGATTTAGATGGTACAAGATTAAGAATATATGTTGTTGTTTCTAAGGCATATCCCCAAAACGAATTTGGCAATTCACTATAACTCATCATAGATCTCACCATTTCCATAAGAGTTCTGTTTCTACGTTCTACTACACCATTCTCCTGGGGTGTGCCAGGTGCAGATAACTGGGATTGAATTCCCACCTCTTATATATAGGTTTGAAATTCGCCAGACAGGTATTCGCCACCACGATCTGATCGTAGTGTCTTGATACTCTTACCATGATTTTTCTCCACATATGCCCGATACTCTTCGAATTTACTAAAGTATTTGGACTTATGGCACATCAAGTAAATGTATCCGTACGCCGAGTAATCATCTGTGAAAGTCACAAAATACTCAAACCCGCCTCTAGCCTGAATTAGCATCGGTCCTCACAGGTCAGAATGAACCAGCTCTAACACCTCTTTGGCTCTATACCCTTGTCCTTAAAAGGACGTTTGGTCATTTTACCTTCCAAGCAGGATTCACAAGTTGAGTAGTTGTCAACTTCTAGTGAAGCTAAAGGTCCAGCAGCGACCAACCTTTGAATTCTACTAAGGTTAATGTGACCTAGTCTAAGGTGCCAAAAAAAAAAAAAGAATGAAATGAAAGAAAAAAAGAAAAAAAAAAAGAAAAACAGCCAATATAAACAAATTCCAATGAATTTGTTTGGCTAGAAAAAAAAAAAAGATTGAAAGAAGAGCTAGGTTTGGAAACTTTGCTGGGTTACTATTGTCTTGCATGGGACATAATCGGTAAGAATGTTAGAAGGTTGACAATTAAGTATGTGCTTTCTTTCGTAACTGCAGCCTATGTTTTATCTTTTGTTTACCCCACCTTGTCCTGAGCCTCATTATAACCCTTGACGAAGACCTTTTGATTTGTACCTTGGAGTCATTTGAGTGATGAAAATGTGATATATTTGCAAGCTTATGGCAAGAACATGTTATGTGGTGAACTTGAGTGATTATATGTCCCTTAAACACTGTTGAGTGCATGAGAGAATTACTTGAGAGGTAGGTGTCATTCTTGCTTGTTATTTGAGTTTGGAGAGTTATGAGGAATTTGGTATAGTCATTGCAAATGCATGGTACTATGAAAATTTTTCTATGTGGATTGCAAGTCTTGCTTGGTTGTATATTGCGTATTGAGGATTCGTATGTTTGTTTGCTTGTTTCTTTTTCTTGTCGAGTCTTGAGTCATGCTTGAGGACAAACATTGTCTAGGTGTGGAGGATTTGATGAGTTTGAAATTAATGATTAGATTTCGTGCGAATTTAAGGTAAATGAGATGAATTGTATGGTTTAATGGACTATTTTTGGCATGCAGTAAAGACATATTTTGTTGGAGCGAAATAGGCATTTTTGGGTAATTCTTGGAAAGAGTTGGAAGTTGAGTTTAAGGACATCAAATTGGGATGGATTGAAAAAATATGGAAGGAGAAAAATATCAAAGTGGACTTTATGTTTAAGACTCATTATTTTGATTGACATTACTTAATTAATGTCCAAAACAAATTAGGATTGAATTAGAAATTAGGGATTATTATGATGTGGGCCGCTTGTTTATTAGGTAATATATATATATATAGAGAATTAGTACAGCTTAAAAATTAGGTTTTGGCTATCAGTTAGAAGAACGTCTTGGCTTTTGCCGTGCGGCTACTCTACTACTAGTACTTTTATTCTTTTCTATTATTTTTATATTATGGTTTATGTTTTAATTATGCGTAATTAAATTCCTTAATCTAGTCAAAGGAATTTAAATCCTCGATGTTGATTAAATTGTGAGATCCAATTGCACGTTAATATTAATTAATTGTGATTATTTATTTATTATCTCGATTTGTATTGTGAACTATTTGGCATTATTTGAATCGCTGGTAGCATTCAGATTTTCCTAGGTAGTCTAATTAACTTGAATACAGGAGATTCGGTATTTCTAAGAATTTCAATTCAATTAATCACGTGGTACGTAGGTTAGTTGTTTTGAAGAGAATAAATAATCAAATTGCATTTGAACAAGGTTTGCTTACTTGTTATTTGAATTGGGCCCTTGACTATCAAAGTCTGTGTTCTAGGAGGTTGCAGGACTGATTATTTGATTATAAATGCAATTAACAGAGGTTCCTTAATTACTGGTGCTAAATTAATAGGATTGAATTGTTAGGAAGTTCCCACAATGATAACCAATATAGTCATAATTTAATTGGGTAAATTCTTGCATCGAGAATCAATTCTTCACATCGAGGTGGAAACAATTCCTTTGACTAGAGTTTTTTTTCCTATATTTGATTTCATCAATTTACTTGTCTTCTCTCATCTAATTTAATTGAATTTTGATAAGTTATAATTTAAAAACCCCCCTCTTTGGTCACTTGCTTCTAGCTGAAGTAAATTCACTTCGGTATTCCCTGTGGAGACGATCCTACTCATTACTATGCTACGAAAATTCCTTTAGAGTATGTTTTTATTTTTGATTGGTTTGATACCCATCACTCTTATTATGGTTTAATGATGTTTGAATTGCTGTTGCGTGTCTAGTAGGAGTAGTTGGTTTTATAACGAACAAATTGTCTACTAATGAACCAGAACAAATGAGTTTCTTATTTCTTCTAACAAATAAAAACTAACAGAAAAAAAAACTCATAACCATTCTTTAAAAGTTTATAAACTGAAACAAGGTTCTTTCTAAAACTAGGAGCATAAAGACAATTTCTAAAACTAAATTGCAATTTTTGAAAAACAGCTTCACTCCTCCCACTGCAACAACTGACACTTTCGTAGTGTCGCTAAAGTAGACTTGCATATCGCCTTCTCTAAGCTTCCGGGATACTTGGAACCCTTACAAAGAATTACAAACATGATCAGTGGTGCCTGAATCCACACACCAAGTATATGTGGGAATCACTGCTAAACATGTCCCAATAATTAAGGAAGAAATAGTCATACCTATGTTTTTTGGACAGTCCGTCTTCTAATGTCCCGTTTTACCGCATTTGAAGCATTTGCCTTTCGGCTTCTTGTTCTTTGCGATGTCAGGCTTAGGCGTATGACTAGCAGTCTTCTTGGCTTTCTTCTTCTTCTTTCCAGCCTTAGGCTTAGAAGAAGATCACGAAGCCTTGACTGTGACTAAAGCTTGCTTTTTCTCTTGAAAAAGACCTTTAGCCGACACCAATGCAGGTAGGAGCTCGGCTAGAGTATAATCTCTCTGATTTATATTATAATTCAGCCAAAACTGCTCAAAACTCTAAGGCAAGCTCTGGAGGATGATATCTGTTTGGCTTTGATGATCGATCTCACCTCCCAATACCTCTATCTCATTGATGTTGCTAATCATTTCAAGGACGTGATCACTCACATGAGTGCTCTGTTGGAGTTGAATGCATAAGCTATGCTTGTATTGTACTTTTTCCTAGTTAATATATCAATTAATGTTTTGGTTAAATTTAGTTGGGCATTATTTGTCCATTTATATTATGTAGTTAGATGATGAGGTGTCTTGTGTGACACAGTAGATCTCGTCATTGGTTAAAAGACATAATATATAAATGAGGTTCGTAACCGAGACAGCTTTGGACAAACTGTCGGTTTAGGTTATTATGTGATTCGGATAATTGGTATGTCTAAACTAATTGAATCATATAGATATGCTCAGGGCGTATTGAACTTGACCAATAGGAATGATTTGTCTTGTACTGATTTAATAGACAAATAGTTCTTGGTATTCTATCTCTTAATCCCTAGACTTGAGCGGGCCTGAGGATTAGACATAGTGTACTTTGATCTGCCAATGGGTGAGGTCAATTGTGGCCAATAGTCTCGGTAGGTTGGGTGTGCGTGTTTAGTTGCTTGGTGTGCTGCTGATTGTCGAAAGGAAACCATATACCGGTGCGTCCGGGGTGATGGTGCTCCCGATATGAGCTCGTAATGTTTATTATACTAATCCCGACCGGTGAACTTATGTCCGGTATAGTAAAAAGGTCGAGTGGTACTAGTCTCAGAATTAAATAAGTTAATTAATTAATTTATCAGTAAATTAATAAATTAACGAGCACTATATCTTTGATGTGGGGAGATTATGAATATAAATTAATTAAGTTGTTCCGGAAGTAATTCTGGTGTAGGATGGTTGTGCCAAAATTAATCCGTTAGTGGTACGATTAATTTTGTAATGGGTTAATTGAATAGGTAGAATTAATTAATTGATTAATTATTCCTAAGGGTTAATTGACTAATTAACAAAGTAGAATTAATTAATTAATTAATTAAGTCTTAAGTTTCAATTAGAATTAGGAAATCCTAGAGATTAGGAATCTAGTAGGATTTGGTTTATCCTATCAGATTGGTTACCTAATTGAATTAGGAAACTAATTAATTACCTAAACCCATTAGGAAGACCAATCATAAACCAACTTGGTGAAAGATTTTCTGCCCGGGCCTAACCAGAAATTCACTTTCGTGCTACGTATTCCAGAATCAGAATCTCTGGCCAGGCCTAGACATTAGCGCAATCGCTATTCCAACCCTTTTGAAATAACATTGCGCAGGATCTGGGTTCGCACTTGCTCAATTTACCATGCAACAAAAATTTCTAATTAAAAGCGGAATCTTAGAAAAGTACATTTGAAGCGTGACTCAGGTGATTCTCTTGTATGCCTCAAGATTTTGATTTCACGTTGTGTGGGTAACGAACTAGAAATCAATTGATCAGCTAATCACCACAATCCACCTGCCAGAAAACTCCAGCACCCCCGCACCTGGCATGTACTGCAAACGCACCGCCCGGAAAGAGAGAAAACTATACGCGCAGTTGGTAAAAGCTAGCCAAGAATTTCGGCCACAGTAGCTCAAATCCCAGCCGCAAATAGTATCCAAAATTCGACTTTGAGAGAGAAAGAATTTTCTCTCTCTAGAATTTTCTCTCTCTAGTTTTCTTGTCTTGAAAACTTGTCAATTGTAAATTCAATTGTTTTGAATTGTGTGTCTTGAATAGCTAATCCCTTGTCTATATATAGAGTTACAAAAGAGACCCCAAGTTGGTTTAGGATTGGTCTTCCTAATGGGTTTAGGTAATTAATTAGTTTCTAAATCCAATTAGGTAACCAATCTGATAGGATAAACCAAATCCTACTATATTTCCTAATTCTAATTGAAACTTAAGACTTAATTACTTAATTAAATAATTCTACTTTGTTAATTACTTAATTAACCCTTAGGAATAATAAATCAATCAATTAATTCTACCTATTCAATAAACCCATTACAAAATTAATCGTACCACTAACGGATTAATTTTAGCACTACCATCCTACACCAGAATTGCTTCCGGAATAAATTAATTAATTTATTCATAATCTCCCCACATCAAAGATATAGTGCTCGTTAATTTATTAATTTACTGATAAATTAATTAATCAACTTCTTTAATTCTGAGACTAGTACCACTCGACCTTTTTACTATACCGGACATAAGTCCACCGGCCGGGTTTAGTATAATAAACATGTCGAGCTCATCTCGGGAGCACCATCACCCTGGACGCACCGGTACATGGTTTCCTTTCGACAAGCAGCAACACACCAAGCAACTAAACACGCGCACCCAACCTACCGAGACTATTGGCCATAATTGACCTCACCCTTTGGCAGATCAAAGTACAATATGTCTAATCCTCATGCCCACTCGAGTCTAGGGATTAAGAGATAGAATACCAGGAACGATTTGTCTATTAAATTAGTACAAGACAAATCATTCCTAATGGTGAAGTTCAATACGCCCCGGGCATATCTATATGATTCAATTAGTTTAGACAAACCAATTATCCGAATCACATAATAACTTAAACCGACAGTTTGTCCAAAGCTGTCTCGGTTATGAACCTCATTTATATATTATGTCTTTCAACCAATGATGAGATCTACTGTGTCACACAAGACACCTCATCATCTACTTACATAATATAACCGGACATATCATGCACAACCAATTATAACCAAAACATAAATCGATATATTACTGGGAAAATGTACAATACAAGCATAGCTTATGTATTTAACTCCAACACTTGGGTCTCTCTTGTAACTCTATATATAGACAAGGGATTAGCAATTCCAAAGATACAATTCACAAGTTTTCAAGACAAGAAACCTAGAGAGAGAAAATCCTAGAGAGAGAAATAATTATCTCTCTTAAATTTGGATTTTTAAGCTCAAAAGCTTCTTAGTTTTTCCTCCTTTGGCCCGCTGACTTTTTGGCGGCGTGTGGGAGGACTTCAGGCGGCGCGTGGGCGGTTTCTTTCAAGTCCTAGGCGGCGCATGTGAATCACGCTCTAAGGACAGTGGTTGCAGGATTTTTTAGGTGATCCAGTTGTGGTGATTAGTTGATCAAATTGCTCGTTAGATTACTACCCACACAGCATACAAGCAAAGTCTTGAGGCATACGAGAGAATCACCTAAGTATACGCTTTAATAGGTAATTCTTATTCTTCCGCTTTTAATTAAGAATTTTTGTTGCGTGATAAATCGAATAAGTGCAAACCCAGATCATGCGCAATGTTATTTCAAAAGGGTTAGAATAGCGATTGTGCTAGCATCTAGGCCTGGCCAGAGATTCCGATTCTGGAATGCATAGCACGACAGTGAGTTTCTGACTAGGCCCAGGCAGATAATCTTTCATGCCCTTTTTCATCTTAGTAGACATGAGCTTACTCATAGCCGCTTGCCTAGCATTCCAACCTTGATGTCCTAACATTTCTCCGAGATTCATCATCATGTCTGAGGCAGTGTTCATCGACTAATGTTGATGTCGCAAAACATTCAACATAGATGTCAGAATGTAACACTGCACCATCTCATTAGCCTTTCTCCACCTCTGATATGCTTCTCTTTGTTCATCAGTTGACTGGTCATTAGCACAGCTGGGCACGATTCTGTGAGCAAGAACTTGTATTGTTCATCCGTTAGGACAATGTCCAAGTTTCATTTCCAATCAGTGTAATTTTGACCAGTTAGTTTGTTCTCTTTTAATATGACAACTAACGGATTAAACGCCATATCTAAAAAACTGAAAAATAAATAAAATAGAAAAAATTTCAGTATATAGAATTTAGAATCATTGACATTCCTCAAAATAATAATTAAATCTACCGACATCTCGTTCACCAGGATTCACGCAAGTCACAATAGTGTGAACGTTTATGCTACTCCACATTTGTTCGAGAAGAACCAAGTTCATTAATTTCACTATTTAACCATTACGTGACTTATAAGTTTCTTACCTAGGATATTGCGCCTCAAATGAAGAGGGTGTCACATTCTCCAATTTAACTTACTGTAGTTATCTTACTTACAAATTCATTCTAGTGATCTTATGGATTAGACTCATCCGATATGGAGGAAGACCCTAATGCCAACGCGTAAGTCTACCCACATCACTTATGAATTCGTAACGGAGGCCATGAGAATATTAACCAACCCGCTCCCACTTAGATTCTTAAAACAAGGGTTTTTCTGGTTTTAACATGCAATTAACTAACCTAAGTTATACACATCCATAAATCCACATACTTTAATCATGCATGAAAAATAAAGCATAAATTAAAGCATATAGCCAACAATTCAAACAATAAAAATGGGACATAAATTCATAATTAAATTTCTCAACTTTTTTGGTCTTCATAATTGTTGTTTCCATCCATTGACTTATGTGCGTGTCCCGTCACGTCACTCTGATATATTGATTCTAAAATTTGGATATCGGAGTTACCTAAAAAAATGGGCCACACGTGTGTGCCGTGCTCCTAACCCATGCACTGCGCTTGGCCCACGTGTCGCAGTGCACTGTTATGGTGCCCTAGCGCTGCATGCATGCAGCGCCGCACCACAGTAGCTGAGCGCCGCACCAGTGTGTAGCGGTGCTTCAGCAGCCCTGCGGTGGCGTCGCTACTGCTGTTGCTACCGGGGTCTGCCGGCGATCCGTCGCCGGAGAAAGAACGTGGCAGCGCAGCCCGCTGCCACATGCTTTCTCCGGGTCTTCTGCTCTGCTCTTACTTGTTATTTGGTCCTCCTGCAATTCGCTTGGGTTTTCTCAGTTTTCAAAACAATCCTTGGAATCGCCCAAATTGCATTAAACCGAAACCCACAAATTTAAGTCGCCCACCATAACGTTTTCGATTACAAAATTTTCCAAAATACAAGGCTGATTTCTAGGAAAATAAAATCAACAGTTTACACAGAAAAAAATTCTACTACAGATTTAATCTAATCCTACACGGCTTCCAGCTGGGATTACAAACCACCTGTAGTTAAAAACCATGTAACAAATTCAAACAAGTATAAAGCCAAAGCCTTAACTCTGATACCAATTGAAGGAATATTCTGTCTGGGTCCGATCAAATATTCCACTTTCGTGCAAAACATCCAAAATCAGAAATTTCCAATCAAAACCGAATGCTCGTGAAATCCGATTCAAATCCTTTTCAAATATCACACGAGCATAGGATATTGGTTTACCATATTCGAATTTGTCACGCATACAACATATGATAACTAATAAATGCGAAAAGATAGAAATCAACCTTTGAAACGTGTACTCAAGAAATCTCTTATATGACTCTGAGACTAGTTATGACGTTGTGTGGGTAACGAAATATAGAACCAATGGAATCAGAACCAATAAAATCAACACGGAAAACTTCTCTCCGGAAAATAAAATTGCCGCCGCCTTTCAGGAAGCGGCGCCGCCGGTCTTGATCCGTTGCCTACCACCGAAAAATAATGCCAGTCGTCGCTAGGTAGATCACCTGCCGCCGCCGCTTGGAGGGAGAACTTGAACTCCAAAGTTATTTATCTCTCTAGCCTTGCTCTTAGAGTTTCTCTCTTTAAGTTCTGTGTTCTGTCAATTGTGACTTGTGTCTGTTGGTATTACTGACCCTTGTGGCTATTTATAGAGTTACAAGAGAGATCTTAAGTGGGCTTGAGTTAGGCTTTCTTTTTGAGCTTAGGTTTATTAGTTTCCAAATATCTTCTAGATTTTCTAATACTTAATTGACCCAAGGATTAATTAATTAATTTCACTTTGTCAATTAACCCAACAACATAATTAATCGTACCCCTAACGGATTAATTATGGAATTACCACTCAAACCGACATTGCTTCCGGAACCATTTATTCAATTGTTCTTTAATTTTCCCACGTCAAATATATATTGCTCGTCAATTTATTAATTTACTGATAAATTAATTAATCGACTTCTTCTCACATGAGATTAATAACACTCGACTTTATTACTGTACCGGACATAAGTCTCCGAACGGGTTTAGTATAATAAACATTATGAGCTCATCTCGAGAGCACCATCACCCCGAACACACCAGTACATGGTTTCCTTTTGACAAGCAATAACACAACAAGCAATCAAACACGCTCACCCAACCTACCGAGAATATAAGTCTCAAGTGACCGCACTCATTAGCAGATTAAAGTACACTATGCTTAATCCTCATGTCCGTTCTAGTCTAGGGATTAAGAGATAGGATACAATGTTTAAATTAACTACTAAAGAATAGTATAAGTTAATTCAATCTTTAATTGGTCATACTCAATATGCCCCGAGCATATCTATATAATTCAATCAGTTTAGACAAACCAATTTCAGAATCGCATAATGACTTAAACCGAAAGTATGTCCAAACTGTCTCAGTCACGAGCCTAATTTATATATTATGACTTTAACCAATGATGAGATTTTCTGTGTCACACCAGATACCTCATCATCTAGTCATACGATATAAATGGACAACATATGTAAAACATAAAAGTAATTCAACTAAAACATTCAATCGATATATAAACTGGGAAATAGTTTTATACAAGCAAAGCTTTAGTATTCAAAACCAGCAGGGTTATGCTTCTGAGGGGGCTAAAGAAAAGGGGACGGATGAGAGGATGCACGGGTCTTGGGATCAGGTTCTTGTGAGAGGGTATAGGGATCAGCGTGAGGGTGGTTGGTAGAAGGAGGGGGATGGACCGAGGAAAACACAAGCTTCTGGGGGGTCCTGGTTCTCGAGCCTGCAGGTGGAAGGGGATGTCGAGCAGGTTAACACGGGTTTGGACGATACTTGGGCTGAGGGTAGTAAGGGGAAGGAAACAGTGATATCCTTCTCGGCAAGATTTCAGGGTGAGGGTGGTCGGACTAGGGGTGAGAGTGGTAGTTGGTTGATAGCGACGAAAGAACAGGAAAGGGGTGAGGGAGTTTTTAGGGAGAGTATGAAGGTATTGGGAAGCCGTAAGGGGCAGGAGGTGGTGAAGGAGAGGGAAATTTGGCTGCCATTACGAGACATCCAAAATGTGATTCCTATGCCTACTACTTTAGATCTGTCAAAGCACAATGTCGTGGTGATTGAGGATGAGCCGCAGGTCAGATGCACAATGGGACAGAAGGGAGATGTAACGAATGGGCGAAATCGGGGCGAGGATATGATTATAGAGGAAGGTCGTAACCCTCCACGACTGCTGGACGATATTAGTAGTGGGGAGGGAATGGAGGATGATGAGAATTTTGTATGTCGAAGAGGATGTCATGGAGGACGAGGAACCCCTTGGGACAGTTGTGCCAGCTACGATTGAGGCGTAAGTATGATTGTTGGTTTGTTTTTATATACTATCTTTAATATGAAGATTTTTGTTTGGAATGTCCAGGGAGCAGGTTCGTCTGAGTTTAACCGGGCCTTCTCCACATTTATGAAATGCCACGCGCCTGATGTGGTTGGGTTACTTGAGCCCCGGATAAGTGGGTCCAGAGTAGATGATTTTATTAAACGAAGTGGATATGACTGCTCTTTTAGAGTTGAATCGATGATTTTTGCAGGAGGTATATGGCTGATATGGAAGAGTAAAGTAAAAGTAATGGTGCTTGGGTGTCATAGGCAGTATATTCATACTTGGATAGAATGTGATGGGAAAAGTTCATTTGTCACCATTTTGTACGCCAGCCCAATGAGGAACGAGAGGCAAAAACTATAGAGCAGTCTGAATGATATAGCAGAGACGAGTCAGGGCCCTTGGATTTTAGGCGGGGATTTTAATAGCTTGCTTAGTCTAAAAGAAAAACAATGGGTGGTCCTAGAATCGAAGCTGTATTTGCAGAGGGTTTGTTGATTGGATATTTGATAATCAAATGCTAGAACTGCCCACCATGGTGTTAAATTCACTTGGGTGAGAGATGGTGGAGGTGGTAGAATTGAGGAAAGGTTGGATCGGTTTATTGGCAATGAGATTTGGTTGAATACGTATCTGACTGGCTATGTGAAACCCTTCCACGCATTTTTTCGGATCATACACCTTTACTTATTCATTGGTCGCTAGCAGACAACTTGGGAAGCCAGGCTTAGAAATCGTTCAACTTTCTTGCTGCATGGCTCATGCATGAGGGCTTTGCATCAATAGTGAAGGAAAACTGAGATTATAACGCTGAGTATGCTTCAACAACCAGCATGTTTATTGAAGCTGCCACAGAGTGGAATTACCATATTTTTGGTAACATATTTTGAAGGAAGAAAACACTCCTTGCGCGTATTGAGGTATCCAACAAAAGCTCCAGTCTGTATTCTCAAGTAGGTTGGTGGAATTGGAAAATAGGCTGACAGCAGAATTGGAAGAAACTGTTAGTTTTGAATACTGAAAAGTTTTGCTTGTATGAAAAACTATTTCCCAGTTACATATTGATTGTGTCTCAGTATTATAAATTGTCCCTTTCTATCACATGTCTAGATAGTGTGACACAGTACATCTTATCATTGGTTAAAGTTATGACATATAAATAACGCTCGTAACTGAGACAGTTTGGACATAATGTCAGTTTAGGTTATTGTATGATTCTAAGATTGGTTTGTCTAGACTAATTGAATCATACGGATATGCCCAGGGCATATTGAGTAGGATCGAATTGACTTGTACAGATCTTCGTAGTTAATTCGAGCCTTGTATTCTTTCTCTTAATCCCTAGACTAGGATGGGCATAAAGGTTAGACATAGTATACTTTGATTTGCCAAAGGGTGCAGTCAATTGAGGCATAGATCTCGGTAAGTTGGTTATGCATGTTTGATTTCTTATTGTGTTGTTGCTTGTCGAAAGGAAACTATGTATCGGTGCATCCGGGTGATGGTGCTTCCAAGATGAGCTGGTAAGGATTATTATACTAAACCCGACCGGTGGACTTATGTCCGGTATAATAATAAGGTCGAGTGGTACTAATCTCGGATAACCAAGACGTTGATTAATTAATTTATTAGTAAATTAATAAATTAACGAGCACTATATCTTTGACGTGGGAAGATTAAAGAATAATTAAAAGTAGACCCGGAAGCAATTTTTGGTTTAAGCGGTAGTTTCATAATTAATCCGTTAGTGGTACGATTAATTATGAGTTAGATTAAATTGAAAAAGTGAATTTGAGAATTAATTAATAATCCTTAAGTAAGTTGATAGAGGATTTAATTATTCGATGAATTATCCTCGGGTCAATTAACGAAGTGTGTTGAATTAATTAATTATCCTTGGGTTGATTAAGCGTTGACTTGTCTAGTGAAGACATAGAAGTCAACGGGTCCAACTAGAAGGCCCAGCTTAAACCCACTTAAAGGTTTCCCTAGGAGCTCCCTATAAATAGAATAAGATGGAGTCTTCAAAGACAAGTTGGGTGAGAATTCAAGAAGTGTTGCGACCAAGAGAGAGAAAGAGTCTAGAGAGAGTTTTCTTCTTCTTCAAGAAAGCTTTTTCGAAGTCGACTTGATTCTCTCTTAGGAAAGAAAGGAAAGATCGAGTATTGGGAATTTTTGGCCGGTATTTCTCTTCCCGGCAGCCCTCATATCTTTTCGGTGGAACTCCGGTGCGGCGGTTAGTGAGCTCTGGCATCGATTTCGGCTTCAATTTTTGGCGTTCGGTATCTTCGACGAGCAGATCTGATCACCCTACATTTTGGGTGATTTCGGCTGGGTTAATCGGAGTTCGCTTCCTGAATAATGGACGCTGTTTGTTTGTTGCCGATGGTTCGGATCTTACCGGCGGTCTGGGTGATTCTGGCACCTGAATTTTGTACATCTTGACGAGATTCTTGTGGAGTTCTTACGGGCTTCAACTTGTGGATCCAATAGAGAGTTGCCCACACGAATTTCAGATCATTCTAGGAGACATCATTGGGATTTCTTTGAGGGACATGCTTCAAAGGTACAATCTTTGATTCCGCTTTTATATAAAGATTCGATTTTTAGCGTGTTGTTTAATAGATCTAACAAGTATAAGCCTAGATCCGCTCATGGGAACTGATTATATTGTTTGGGTTTGATCGAAAGTCTCTGATTCTTGAATGCATAGCACGAAAGTGAGATTTTCGATTTGGTCCATATTGGATCTTAATTCTTTCAAATTGGTATCAGAGCCAGGTTTTGGCTTTATACTTGTTCGATTTATTATGCTGTTTTATTGCATGTGGTTTCTATTCCCGGCTATTATGGTTTTACATTCATTTATAAACCCCGGCACTTGTCCAGGCTTGTTTTTATTTTGAATGTGAATGTGTGTAATAGTAATAACCACAAGCTGGAAGCCGTGTAGGATTAGATTAAATCTTGTAGTAAGATTTATTCTATCAAAATGTCGTCTTTTATTTGCCTAGACAAAGCCTTGTATTTAAGAATATATGTAATGACGAAGATGTTATTGCGGGTAACTCATATTCATGGATTTTAGTTTATCATAATTTTGGGTGATTCCAAATTACGTAGAAAACTGAGAAAACTCGAACGAATTAGGAGGAATCCAAATAACGAGTGGGAGCGACGTGACGGGATGTGTCAACAAGGCGACGAATCGAAATAACAATTGAGAAGGCCATAATAGTCGAAAAATATTTCATTACGTATTTATTTCCCGCTTTATATATCCCAATTGTTCCTTGTGTGTTTTCGTTTTATGTTTTTATGCATGATCGAAAACAAATAGTTTTATGGGTGCAAAATAACTAAAGTTAAGACGTTGCATGTTAAAACCGAAAAAACCCTCAATTTTAAGAATCTAAGTGCGAACTGGTTGGTTTATATCCCCATGGCCTTAATTACGAATTCATATGTGATGTGAATAGACTTGCGCGTTGGCATTAGGGCCTTCCTTCATATCGAATGAGTCTTTATTCATAAGATCACTAGATTGAATTTCTAAAGGGATGACTATAGTGTGTTTAATTGGAGAACTGCGACACCCTCTCTATCTGAGGCGCATAAGTATCCTCAGTAACAAACTAAGAAGTCACGTAATGGTATACACTTAGTGTACCATTTGTAGTATCCCTTCCAACAAGGTTATGCTACTTATGTGTGCGGCTAAAATCACCAACTATTAATTTCATTGATCAATAGATCACTTGGTTAGATAGTGAAATTAATGAACTTTGTTCTTCTCGAACGAATGTGGACTAGCGCAGATGTTCACACGATCGTGACCTGCGTGAATTCTGGTGAACGAGATGTTGGTGGATTTGATTATATTGTTTTGAGGGTGTCAATATTTTCTAAAAAGATAAAATACTAAAACTTCTCTGTTTATTTATTTTAGCTTTCGATATGTCGTTCAATCCACTTGCTGTCATACTTAAAGAAAACAAACTGACTGGCCCAAATTACATTGATTGAAAACGCAATTTGAACATTGTCCTTACCGTTGAGGGGTACAAATACGTGCTCACTGAAGTGTGCCCAGAAACGCCCACTGATGACTCCACTCTTGAGCATAGGTAGGTATATAAAAGGTGGAAGAAAGCTGATGAGATGACCAGGTGCTACATTTTGGCGTCTATGTCAAATGTGATGCAGCACCAACATCAATTGATGACCTCAGCCTTTGATATGATGACCAACCGAAAGGAGATGTTCGGTCATCAGGGCAGGGTATCCAGGCAGACAACTATGAGGAAACTGATGAACGCCAAGATGGCTGAAGGCACTTCTATAAGGGATCATGTGCTTGACATGATTAGTAACATCTATGAGATCGAGGTATTGGGATGAGAGATTGATTGGGAGACCCAGAATGATATCATACTCCAGATCTTACCTCAGAGTTTTGAACAGTTTTGGTTGAACAATAATATGAGACAGGGTGCTTATACTCTTCTCGAGCTCTTGACTGAATTGGTGTTAGAAGAAGGCCTCTTAAATGAGAAGAAGCAAGCTTTTGCAACTGTCAGGCCTTTAGGATCTTCTTCTGGGCCCAAAGCCAGAAAGAAGAAGAAGAAGACCCAGAAGACTGCTAATCATGGACCCAAGCTAGGGATTGCCAAGAAGAATAAGCTAAGAGGCAAGTACTTCAAGTGTGGCAAAACAGGACATTAGAAGCCGAATTGCCCAAAGCTCAAAAGTATGACCAATTTCACCTTTATTACTGAGACATGTTTAGCGGTGATTCCCACAAATACTTGGTGTGTGGATTTAGGAACCACTGATTATGTTTGTAATTCTTTGCAGGGGTTCCAAGTAACCCGGATGCTTAGAGATGGTGAGTTGCAGGTCTGCTTGGGAGATACTACTAGAGTATCAGTTGTTGCGTGGGAGTTGTTAGGCTTATTTTCTCAAATAATGTTATTTTAGTTTTGAGAGATTGTCTTTGTGTTCCTAACTTTAGAAAGAACTTGCGTTCAGTTTCTAAGCTTTTGAATGATGGTTAAAAGTTTGTTTTTTCTAATGACTCTGTTGATGTTAGAAAGAATAAGAAACTTATTTGTTCTGGTTCATTAGTTGACAATCTTTTCTTGATTTAGACTAACTCCCCTGTAGTGCAAAACGCTGAGATTAATGACACATCATCTAGCCATAGTAAGAGAAAAGAACCTTCGGAAATGAACCAAACTTATCTTTGGCACCTTAGACTGGGTCATATCAACCTTATTAGGATTCAAATGTTGGACAATGATGGGCCTTTTTCTCATTAGAGATTGACAGCTATCCAACCTGTGAGTCTTGCTTGGAGGGTAAAATGACCAAGAGACCTTTCAAGGCAAAGGGGTATAGGGCCAAAGAAGTTTTAGAGTTGGTTCACTCTGACATATGTGGACCTCTGTCAATTTAGGCTAGAGGTGATTTTGAGTACTTTTTGACATTCACAGATGATTACTTTAGATATGGGTACAATTACCTAATGTGCCACAAGTCCGAATACTTTGGAAAGTTCAAAGAGTTTCGGGCAGATGTGGAGAAGCATAATGGTAAGAGTATCAAGACATTGCGATCTGATCGTGGTGGCGAGTACCTCTTTAGCGAATTTAGGAGCTACTTGTCAGATGAGGGTATTCAGTCCCAGTTGTCTGCACCTGGCACACCCCAGTAGAATGGTGTAGCAGAAATGAGGAACATGACTCTTATGGATATGGTGATATCGATGATGAGTTATAGTGAGTTGCCCAATTCGTTTTGGGGATATACCTTGGAAACAACGGCTTGCATTCTGAACCTTGTACCATCTAAGTCTGTGCCTTCAACCCCTGTGGAATTATGGACTGGTCGAAAGCCTAGTATCAGACATCTCAGGATTTGGGGTTGCCCAGCACATGTGCTTAAGGCAGATGCAGGTAAGTTAGATGCGAGGTCAGAGGTAATGCTATTTGTAAGATATCCCAGAGGAATGATGGGTGGCCTATTTTATAGTCATAGGATTAGAAGGTGGTGGTTAGCACTAACGCCAGATTTTTAGAAAATGACTATATTTTAGATCACAAGCCCAGTAGCAAGATCATACTAGAAGAGCTTAGGGGACAGTCCAGTATTCCTAATGCACTAGTACAAGTAGATATACCACAGAATACTGCACAAGATGTCACAGATGATGCACCTACACATGTTGCGCTCGACTTAGTGGGAGGGTTGTGAGACAACCCGAGAAGTACGTGGGCTTGGGAGAGTCTTCGGATTTTGTCCCTAGTGCTCACGAGCCAGACCCAGTTAACTATAATGAGGCTCTCTAAGATAAAGATGCAGATTCTTGGCAGAGAGCGATGATTTCTGATATAGGTTCGATGGAATCAAATCAAGTCTGGGAAGTAGTAGACCTACCTGATGGGTTTCGACCTATTGGGTGCAAATGGGTCTACAAGCGAAAGAAAAGATTTGACGAGAATGTTGAAACCTTCAAAGCTAGGCTTGTGGTGAAGTGGTACACTCAGAAAAAGGGTATCGATTATGAGGAAACCTTTTCCCCGGTAGCTATGTTTAAGTCGATCCAGATTCTCTTGGCCATAACTGCTCATTTATGTTATGAGATTTGGCAGATGGGCGTCAAGACAACTTTTCTTAATAGAAGTCTTGAGGAGACTTTCTTTATGCAGCAACGAGAGATATTCATAGCAGAAGGCCAAGAGCACAAGGTTTGTAGGCTCAAGAAATCTATCTATGGACTTAAGTAAGCATCCAGATCTTGGAACATCTGTTTTGACGAGATAATCCTGTCCTATGGATTTATTTAGTGTCCGTTTGAGCAGTGTGTATCCGCAGGCGTGATGGAAATATAGTGGTGTTTCTTGTACTTTACGTATATGATATTCTTCTTATTAGCAACAGTAAGAAGGTATTATCAGACGTAAAGGCATGGTTGTCTAAGCAATTTGATATGAAGGATTTGGGAGATGCTGGACATATCATTGGGATCATGATCATTCGAGATCGTAGGAGACGTTTATTGACACTCTCTTAGGCTTCATACATAGACACGATTCTGGCCCATTTTAACATGCAGAACTCCAATAATGGTACATTGCCTTTCAGACATGAAGTGCATCTGTCTAAAGAGTAGTCTCTTAAGACTTCTGAAGAGATAGAAGCCATAAAGGCAGTTCCCTATGCATCTACAGTGGGAAGTCTCATGTATGCCATGTTGTGTACCAGGCATGATATTTGTTTTGCCGTTTGCATGGTTAGCATATATCAGAGTAACCCTGGAAAAGCTCATTGGGAAGCTGTCAAGTGCATCCTCAAATATTTGCGTAGGACGAGAGACCATATTTTGATCTATCGAGCGCAAGAGCTAGTTCCAAAGGGTTACACAGATTTAGATTTCCAAAGTGATATGGACAAGAGCAATTCTACCACTAGGTTTGTGTTTACTCTGGGAGGTAGAGCCATAATGTGGCGGAGTGTCAAGCAAAAATGCATGGCAGACTCCACAATGGAAGCTGAATACATTGCAGCATAAGAGACAACGAAAGAAACTGTATGGCTCAAGAACTTTCTAGTGGATTTAGATGTGATTCCTGAGTTACTGAGGTCTATCACAGTTTAATGTGATAACAATGGTGCAGTAGCTAACTCAAGGGAACCACGAGCCCACAAGGCGAGTAAACACATAGAGCACAAGCACCACCTGATACGAGAGATCGTAAAGAGGGGAGACATGGTCGTGGCCAAGATAGCATTGAAGAAAAACAGAACAAGCCCGGGCTAAATCGAAAACCTCACTTTCGTGCAATGCATTCCAGAATCGAAAGCTTTCGACAAAGCTCAGGCTCAAATTCATTTACCCATGAACGGATCTTGGCTTATACATATTTAATTTATTAAATCGACAACTAACCCACAAAGATTAAACCTTTAATTAAAAGCGGAAGGATTAAAGGTCATACCTTGAAGCGAGGTCTTAGCAAATAAGAAAACCAAATCTTTCGTTCGTGACTACCACCGAAATCCAAAAGATTACTCCGAGAAAACTTCGAATATTGCGTGGGCAATAATCTATCGAAGTATGCTACCAAAGCCCACGAGAAACCCGCCAAGAAAATCCCTCAATTAGATCAAATCTGCCCAAAAGATCAAACCTTTAACCCAAAAAAATGCTGCCCACTACTTTTCTCGGCAATAAAATCGAACACACTTCAACTCTTGTCACAATCTGGACAACCGGGATTGTGGATCACCAACCCAAGGAAGAGATCAACACAAACCCAGCTGGATCAAGCAACCCGGAGTGAACAGTGTCCGTGAACAGTATCCGTGAACAGTGAACAGTGAATTCCGGGCAAACATTATGAAATCCAGCAGTGGGCAACTCAAATAAATGAATGTGCTATCTAAAAGTTTGATCTTTGGACTTAATCTAACATCGAGAAGTGAGATTCCAAGTTCGTTTTTGAAAGAAACTCAAGAAAGGAAGGAGAGTCTCTCTCTAGAACTTTCTCACTCAAGAGCAAGACAAAATGTCTTTCAAGATTTTCTTAAGTTTCTTAGGCCTTAAGCTTTCTATTTATAGGGAGCTCTTAAGGAGACCTAGTGGGCTTTTGAGTTGAGTCTTTTAATTTGACTTTCTTTGACCGCTTAGTCTTTCCTAGACTAATCAACTCCAATCGACCCATTCGAATTAATTTCTTAACCCACTTCGTTAATTTAATTTAATCGAACCCTTAGGATTAATTGATTCAAATAGAATTAATTTCTTAATCCACTTTGTCAATTAAATATTAATTAAACCTTTAGGATTAATTAATTCACTTTGTCGATTAGTCAAATACATAATCAGTCTTACCCGTAAGTTTGTTCTGATTTAAAATGACAGCTAGCGGGTTGAACGACATATCAACAACTGAAAAAATAAACAATCATGTTTCAGTATACTTTTTCGAAAATATTGAAAATCCTAAAAAACCAATATAACCTTCTACTGACATCTCTCACACCGGGATTAACGCAGGTCACGATGGGTGAACGTCTACGCCAACCCACATTCGTTCGAGAAGAACCGAAGTTCATTAATTTCATTATCTGACCAACGATCTTATGATCAATGAAATTAATAGTTGATAATTTTAGCCGTACACGAAGATAGCGTAACCTCGATGGGAGGGATACTAAAAACGGTACACTAAGTGTATGCCATTACGTGACTTCTAAGTTTGTTACTTAGGATACTAATGCGCCTAGGATGGCGAGGGTGTCGCAACTTTCTCCAATTAAACTCACTATAGTCATCCCTTTAGAAATTCATTTTGGTGATATCTGTGGTTGAAAACTCATCCGATAGGGAGGAAGGTCTAAGCCAGCACGCAAGTTTAACCACATCACCAATGAACCCATAATGGAGGCCATGGGGATATTTACCAACCCGCTCCCACTTAGATTTTTAAGCTTGAGGATTTTTACGTTTTAACATGCAATATCTTAACTATGGATATTCGCACCCATAAAACTGTTGGAGTTTTAATATGCGAATAATCTACCTTAGTTAATTGCACTTTACTTTTTAAACGGTTTGGTTTGGTTTGGTTTTCGTTCACGCAAAATAAAACGAAAACATGCAATCAACAAAAAGACATAAATACGGGAAATTAAAGAAATAAAATTTCCTGACTATTATGGCCTTCTCTATCGTTGATTCTTTGACGCCTCGGTGACACGTCCCGTCATGTCGCTCCCACTCGTTATTTGGATTCCTCTCGATTCGCCCGGGTTTTCTCGATTTTCTACGTAATTAGGAATCACCCAAAATTACGATAAACCAAAACTCGTGAATATAAGTTACCCAAAATAACGTCTTCGTCATAGTACATAAATTCCTATATTCAAGGCGTTTTTCTAGGAATTTAAAGACGACATGATTCGATCAAATCCTACTACAAGATTTTTCTAATCCTACACGGCTTCCAGCTCGTGGTTATTACTATTATAGACATTTCCATTCAAAAACAATACGAGTCCGGACATGTCCCAGGGTTTATGAATGAAAAATAAAATTCTACCATAATAGCCGGGAAATTAATAACCACCTGTTTAAATATTTTGACAAAAATAATAATGCCAAAATAAAGCCGTGTAATAAATTAAACAAGTATAAGACCGAAACCAACGCTCTGATACCATTTTGAAGGAAAACAGAACAAGCCCGGGCTAAATCGAAAACCTCACTTTCGTGTAATGCATTCCAGAATCGGAAGCTTTCGACAAAGCTCAGGCTCAAATTCATTTACCCATGAACGGATCTTGGCTTATACTTATTTAATTTATTAAATGGACAACTAACCCACAAAGATTAAACCTTTAATTAAAAGCCGGAGGATTAAAGGGTATACCTTTGAAGCGAAGTCCTTAGCAAATAAGAAAACCAAATCTTTCGTTCGCGACTACCACCGAAATCCAAAAGATTACTCCGAGAAAACTTCGAATATTGCGTGGGTAATAATCTATCGAAGTATGCTACCAAAGCCCACGAGAAACCCGCCAAGAAAATCCCTCAATTAGATCAAATCTGCCCAAAAGATCAAACCTTTAACCCAAAAATATGCTGCCCACTACTTTTCTCGGCAATAAAATCGAACACACTTCAACTCTTGTCACAATCTGGACAACCGGGATTGTGGATCACCAACCCAAGGAAGAGATCAACACAAACCCAGCTGGATCAAGCAACCCGGAGTGAACAGTGTCCGTGAACAGTATCCGTGAACAGTGAACAGTGAATTCCGGGTAAACATTATGAAATCCAGCAGTGGGCAACTCAAATAAATGAATGGGCTATCTAAAAGTTTGATCTTTGGACTTAATCTAACATCGAGAAGTGAGATTCCAAGTTCGTTTTTGAAAGAAACTCAAGAAAGGAAGGAGAGTCTCTCTCTAGAACTTTCTCACTCAAGAGCAAGACAAAATGTCTTTCAAGATTTTCTTAAGTTTCTTAGGCCTTAAGCTTTCTATTTATAGGGAGCTCTTAAGGAGACCTAGTGGGCTTTTGAGTTGGGTCTTTTAATTTGACTTTCTTTGACCGCTTAGTCTTTCCTAGACTAATCAACTCCAATCGACCCATTCGAATTAATTTCTTAACCCACTTCGTTAATTTAATTTAATCGAACCCTTAGGATTAATTGATTCAAATAGAATTAATTTCTTAATCCACTTTGTCAATTAAATATTAATTAAACCTTTAGGATTAATTAATTCACTTTGTCGATTAGTCAAATACATAATCAGTCTTACCCGTAAGTTTGTTCTGATTTAAAATGACAGCTAGCGGGTTGAACGACATATCAACAACTGAAAAAATAAACAATCATGTTTCAGTATACTTTTTCGAAAATATTGAAAATCCTAAAAAACCAATATAACCTTCTACTGACATCTCTCACACCGGGATTAACGCAGGTCACGATGGGTGAACGTCTACGCCAACCCACATTCGTTCGAGAAGAACCGAAGTTCATTAATTTCATTATCTGACCAACGATCTTATGATCAATGAAATTAATAGTTGATAATTTTAGCCGTACACGAAGATAGCGTAACCTCGATGGGAGGGATACTAAAAACGGTACACTAAGTGTATGCCATTACGTGACTTCTAAGTTTGTTACTTAGGATACTAATGCGCCTAGGATGGCGAGGGTGTCGCAACTTTCTCCAATTAAACTCACTATAGTCATCCCTTTAGAAATTCATTTTGGTGATATCTGTGGTTGAAAACTCATCCGATAGGGAGGAAGGTCTAAGCCAGCACGCAAGTTTAACCACATCACCAATGAACCCATAATGGAGGCCATGGGGATATTTACCAACCCGCTCCCACTTAGATTTTTAAGCTTGAGGATTTTTACGTTTTAACATGCAATATCTTAACTATGGATATTCGCACCCATAAAACTGTTGGAGTTTTAATATGCGAATAATCTACCTTAGTTAATTGCACTTTACTTTTTAAACGGTTTGGTTTGGTTTGGTTTTCGTTCACGCAAAATAAAACGAAAACATGCAATCAACAAAAAGACATAAATACGGGAAATTAAAGAAATAAAATTTCCTGACTATTATGGCCTTCTCTATCGTTGATTCTTTGACGCCTCGGTGACACGTCCCGTCATGTCGCTCCCACTCGTTATTTGGATTCCTCTCGATTCGCCCGGGTTTTCTCGATTTTCTACGTAATTAGGAATCACCCAAAATTACGATAAACCAAAACTCGTGAATATAAGTTACCCAAAATAACGTCTTCGTCATAGTACATAAATTCCTATATTCAAGGCGTTTTTCTAGGAATTTAAAGACGACATGATTCGATCAAATCCTACTACAAGATTTTTCTAATCCTACACGGCTTCCAGCTCGTGGTTATTACTATTATAGACATTTCCATTCAAAAACAATACGAGCCCGGACATGTCCCAGGGTTTATGAATGAAAAATAAAATTCTACCATAATAGCCGGGAAATTAATAACCACCTGTTTAAATATTTTGACAAAAATAATAATGCCAAAATAAAGCCGTGTAATAAATTAAACAAGTATAAGACCGAAACCAACGCTCTGATACCATTTTGAAGGAAAACAGAACAAGCCCGGGCTAAATCGAAAACCTCACTTTCGTGTAATGCATTCCAGAATCGGAAGCTTTCGACAAAGCTCAGGCTCAAATTCATTTACCCATGAACGGATCTTGGCTTATACTTATTTAATTTATTAAATGGACAACTAACCCACAAAGATTAAACCTTTAATTAAAAGCCGGAGGATTAAAGGGTATACCTTTGAAGCGAAGTCCTTAGCAAATAAGAAAACCAAATCTTTCGTTCGCGACTACCACCGAAATCCAAAAGATTACTCCGAGAAAACTTCGAATATTGCGTGGGTAATAATCTATCGAAGTATGCTACCAAAGCCCACGAGAAACCCGCCAAGAAAATCCCTCAATTAGATCAAATCTGCCCAAAAGATCAAACCTTTAACCCAAAAATATGCTGCCCACTACTTTTCTCGGCAATAAAATCGAACACACTTCAACTCTTGTCACAATCTGGACAACCGGGATTGTGGATCACCAACCCAAGGAAGAGATCAACACAAACCCAGCTGGATCAAGCAACCCGGAGTGAACAGTGTCCGTGAACAGTATCCGTGAACAGTGAACAGTGAATTCCGGGTAAACATTATGAAATCCAGCAGTGGGCAACTCAAATAAATGAATGGGCTATCTAAAAGTTTGATCTTTGGACTTAATCTAACATCGAGAAGTGAGATTCCAAGTTCGTTTTTGAAAGAAACTCAAGAAAGGAAGGAGAGTCTCTCTCTAGAACTTTCTCACTCAAGAGCAAGACAAAATGTCTTTCAAGATTTTCTTAAGTTTCTTAGGCCTTAAGCTTTCTATTTATAGGGAGCTCTTAAGGAGACCTAGTGGGCTTTTGAGTTGGGTCTTTTAATTTGACTTTCTTTGACCGCTTAGTCTTTCCTAGACTAATCAACTCCAATCGACCCATTCGAATTAATTTCTTAACCCACTTCGTTAATTTAATTTAATCGAACCCTTAGGATTAATTGATTCAAATAGAATTAATTTCTTAATCCACTTTGTCAATTAAATATTAATTAAACCTTTAGGATTAATTAATTCACTTTGTCGATTAGTCAAATACATAATCAGTCTTACCCGTAAGTTTGTTCTGATTTAAAATGACAGCTAGCGGGTTGAACGACATATCAACAACTGAAAAAATAAACAATCATGTTTCAGTATACTTTTTCGAAAATATTGAAAATCCTAAAAAACCAATATAACCTTCTACTGACATCTCTCACACCGGGATTAACGCAGGTCACGATGGGTGAACGTCTACGCCAACCCACATTCGTTCGAGAAGAACCGAAGTTCATTAATTTCATTATCTGACCAACGATCTTATGATCAATGAAATTAATAGTTGATAATTTTAGCCGTACACGAAGATAGCGTAACCTCGATGGGAGGGATACTAAAAACGGTACACTAAGTGTATGCCATTACGTGACTTCTAAGTTTGTTACTTAGGATACTAATGCGCCTAGGATGGCGAGGGTGTCGCAACTTTCTCCAATTAAACTCACTATAGTCATCCCTTTAGAAATTCATTTTGGTGATATCTGTGGTTGAAAACTCATCCGATAGGGAGGAAGGTCTAAGCCAGCACGCAAGTTTAACCACATCACCAATGAACCCATAATGGAGGCCATGGGGATATTTACCAACCCGCTCCCACTTAGATTTTTAAGCTTGAGGATTTTTACGTTTTAACATGCAATATCTTAACTATGGATATTCGCACCCATAAAACTGTTGGAGTTTTAATATGCGAATAATCTACCTTAGTTAATTGCACTTTACTTTTTAAACGGTTTGGTTTGGTTTGGTTTTCGTTCACGCAAAATAAAACGAAAACATGCAATCAACAAAAAGACATAAATACGGGAAATTAAAGAAATAAAATTTCCTGACTATTATGGCCTTCTCTATCGTTGATTCTTTGACGCCTCGGTGACACGTCCCGTCATGTCGCTCCCACTCGTTATTTGGATTCCTCTCGATTCGCCCGGGTTTTCTCGATTTTCTACGTAATTAGGAATCACCCAAAATTACGATAAACCAAAACTCGTGAATATAAGTTACCCAAAATAACGTCTTCGTCATAGTACATAAATTCCTATATTCAAGGCGTTTTTCTAGGAATTTAAAGACGACATGATTCGATCAAATCCTACTACAAGATTTTTCTAATCCTACACGGCTTCCAGCTCGTGGTTATTACTATTATAGACATTTCCATTCAAAAACAATACGAGCCCGGACATGTCCCAGGGTTTATGAATGAAAAATAAAATTCTACCATAATAGCCGGGAAATTAATAACCACCTGTTTAAATATTTTGACAAAAATAATAATGCCAAAATAAAGCCGTGTAATAAATTAAACAAGTATAAGACCGAAACCAACGCTCTGATACCATTTTGAAGGAAAACAGAACAAGCCCGGGCTAAATCGAAAACCTCACTTTCGTGTAATGCATTCCAGAATCGGAAGCTTTCGACAAAGCTCAGGCTCAAATTCATTTACCCATGAACGGATCTTGGCTTATACTTATTTAATTTATTAAATGGACAACTAACCCACAAAGATTAAACCTTTAATTAAAAGCCGGAGGATTAAAGGGTATACCTTTGAAGCGAAGTCCTTAGCAAATAAGAAAACCAAATCTTTCGTTCGCGACTACCACCGAAATCCAAAAGATTACTCCGAGAAAACTTCGAATATTGCGTGGGTAATAATCTATCGAAGTATGCTACCAAAGCCCACGAGAAACCCGCCAAGAAAATCCCTCAATTAGATCAAATCTGCCCAAAAGATCAAACCTTTAACCCAAAAAACTGCTGCCCACTACTTTTCTCGCCAATAAAATCGAACCCACTTCAACTCCTGTCACGATCTGGACAACCGGCATTGTGGATCACCAACCCAAGGAAGAGATCAACACAAACCCAGCTAGATCAAGCACCCCGGAGTGAACAGTGTCCGTGAACAGTGTCCGTGAATACTGAATAGTGAATTTCGAGAAAAAATTATAAAATCCAGCAGTGGGCAACTCAAATAAATCAATGGGCTATCTAAAAGTTTGATCTTTGGACTTAATCTAAAATCGAGAAGTGAGATTCCAAGTTCGTTTTTGAAAGAAACCCAAGAAAGGAAGGAGAGTCTCTCTCTAGAACTTTCTCACTCAAGAGCAAGACAAAATGTCTTGCAAGATTTTCTTAAGTTTCTTAGGCCTTAAGCATTCTATTTATAGGGAGCTCTTAAGGAGACCTAGTGGGCTTTTGAGTTTGGCCTTTTAATTTCACTTTCGTTGACCTGTTAGTCTTTCCTAGACTAATCAACTCCAATCGACCCATTCGAATTAATTTCTTAACCCACTTCGTTAATTTAATTTAATCGAACCCTTAGGATTAATTGATTCAAATAGAATTAATTTCTTAATCCACTTTGTCAATTAAATATAAATTAAACCTTTAGGATTAATTAATTCACTTTGTCGATTAGTCAAATACATAATTAGTCGTACCACTATCGGACTAACTATGGAACTACCGCTCAAAAATGACTTTACGTCGCGCCACTATATTTTCTTCTATCTCCCCACATTAAAGATCTAGTGCTCGTCGGTTTATCAATTTACTGACAAACTAATTAACCGACTTCTTGGTATCCGAGATTAGTACCACTCGACCTTTTATTATACTGGACATAAAGTCCACCGGCCGGGTTTAGTATAATAGACCTTACGAGATCATCTCGGGAGCACCATCAACCTGGCGAACCGGTACGTGGATTCCCCCGACTAACAACGGCACGTAAATAGCTAAACACCGCATACCCAACCTACCGAGGTATAGGCCTCAATTGACCACACTCTTTGGCAGATCAAAGCATACAATATCCAACTCTCACGTCCGTCCCAATATCGGGATTGAGAAACTGAATACTAGGATCAAATTGACTACGCCGATCAGTACAAATCAATTCTATCCAAACTGGTCGTGCTCAATATGCCCCGGGCATATCCGTGTGATTTAATTAGTCTAGATAAAAAAATTTCCAAACCACACGATAACCTATACCGATAGTATGTTCAGACTATCTCAGTTACGAGCATACTTTTAATATATCAATACTTTAACCAATAACGGTATCTATTGTGTCTTTCCACACCCCGTTATCTAGTTCTATGATATAATGGAACAATTTAATACTGAAACAAAATGGTATGTCATCTGTGGATATTAGTTTTTGATACAAGCCATAGCTTTTCTGTATTCAGAACTTACAATCTCCCATTAATACTCAAAGCTATGCAAAGAAGTACAAAAACTTTCCAACCCGCTATTACACTGCTGTCATAATGAAATCTCCAGAACACCTTTAATCTTACTCACATGGCTCCCTAAAGAATCTGACTCCCATGGCCTCCACATGTCTCTCAAAGACCTTTGGGGTCAATGACTTTGTGAAAGGATCTGCAAGGTTGTCATCTGATGCTATCTTGACCACGGTCACGTCTCCCCTCTTTACGATCTCTCGTATCAGGTGGTACTTGCGCTCTATGTGTTTACTCGCTTTGTGGGCTCGTGGTTCCCTCGAGTTAGCAACTGCACCATTGTTATCACAATAAACTGTGATAGACCTAGGCAACTCAGGAACCACATCTAAGTCCACCAGGAAGTTCCAGAGCCATACAGCTTCTTTCGCTGCCTCTGATACGGCAACGTACTCTGCCTCCATGGTGGAGTCCGCCACGCATTTCTGCTTGACACTCCGCCATACTATGGCTCCACCTCCTAGAGTAAACACAAACCCAGAGGTAGACTAACTCTTGTCCATATCACCATGAAAGTCCGAATCTGTGTAAGCCAATAGTACAAGCTCCTGCGCTCTATAAACTAGGACATAATCTCTCGTCCTGCGCAAGTACTTGAGAATGCATTTTACTGCCTCCCAGTGAGCTTTCCCAGGGTTACTCTGATATCTGCTAACCATGCCAACGACAAAGCAAATATCAGGCCTCGTACATAACATAGCATACATGAGGCTACCCACTACTGAAGCATAAGGTACCGCTTTCATGGCATCTATCTCCTCAGCAGTCTTGGGACACTGCTCTTTAGACAAATGCACCCCATGCCTGAAAGGTAGTGAACCCTTCTTGGAGTTCTGCATATTAAAACGGGCCAGAATCGTGTCTATGTAGGATGCCTGAGAGAGAGTCAGAGAACGTCTCCTACGATCTCGAATAATCTTGATCCCAAAGATATGTCCAGCCTCTCCCAAATCCTTCATATCAAATTGCCTGGACAACCATGCCTTTACGTCTGACAACACCTTCTTACTGTTGCCAATCAGAAGAATGTCATCTACGTAAAGTACGAGGAACACCACCGTATCATCATCACGCCTGCGATAAACACACTGCTCATCCAGACACTGAGTGAATCCATAGGACTGGATAACCTCGTCAAAAGGGATGTTCCAAGATCTGGATGCTTGCTTAAGTCCATAAATGGACCTCCTAAGCCTGCATACCTTGTGCTCTTGGCCCTGATCAATGAAGCCCTCCGGTTGCTGCATAAAGATGGTCTCCTCAAGACTTCCATTAAGGAAAGCTGTATTGACGTCCATCTGCCAAATCTCATAGTCCATATGAGCAGTTATGGCCAAGAGAATCCGGATTGACTTAAGCATAGCTACCGGGGAAAAGGTCTCCTTATAATCGATCCCTTTTTTCTGAGTATACCCCTTCGCCACAAGCCTAGCCTTGAAGGTCTCAACCCTCCCGTCAGATCCTCTCTTTCGCTTGTAGACCCATTTGCACCCAATAGGTCGAAACCCATCAGGAAGATCTACCAGCTCCCAGACCTGATTTGAGTCCATAGAACCCACCTCAGCAATCATCGCTCTCTGCCAAGAATCTGCATCTTTATCCTGGAGAGCCTCATTGTAGCTAACTGGGTCTTGTTCATGAACGCCAGGGATAAAGTCCAAAGACTCACCCAAACCCATGTACCTCTCGGGCTGCCTAGCAACCCTCACACTACGACGAGGCACAACCTGTGTAAGAGCATCATCTGTGATAGTGTGTGCAGTCTCTTGTGGTGTGTCTTCTTGTACTTGTGCATCTGGAATAGTGGACTGACTTCTAAGCTCTTCCAATACTACCTTGCTACTTGACTTGTGATCTAAAATATAGTCCTCCTCAAGAAATCTGGCATTGGTGCTGATCACCACCTTCTGATCCTGAGGACTATAAAATAGACCACCTCTCGTTCTTTTAGGGTAGCCTATGAACAGCATAGCCTTGGTTCTTGCCTCTAACTTGCCTGCATCTGCCTCGAGCACATGTGCTGGACAACCCCAAATCCTGAGATGTCTCAGACTAGGCTTTCGCCCAGTCCACAACTCTGCTCGGGTCGAAGGCACAGACTTAGATGGCACAAGGTTAAGGATAAAACATGTTGTCTCTAAGGCATAACCCCAAAATGAGATAAGCAACTCACTGTAACTCATCATCGATCTAATGATATCCATAAGAGTCCTGTTCCTCCTCTCGGCTACACCATTCTGCTGGGGTGTGCCAGGTGCAGACAACTGGGACTGAATACCCATCTCTGACAAATAGGACCTAAATTCACTAGAGAGGTATTCGCCACCGCGATCATATCGCAAGGCCTTGATACTCTTACCCAGATGGTTATCCACCTCAGGCTTAAACTCTTTGAACTTGCCAAAGCATTCAGACTTGTGGCGCATCAGGTATATGTATCCATATCTAGAGTAATCATCCATGAAAGTCACGAAATACTCATAACCACCTCTAGCCTGAACTGACATAGGCCCACACAAGTCAGAATGAATCAACTCTAAAACCTCCTTGGCCCTATACCCCTTTGCCTTGAAAGGCCTCTTGGTCATCTTACCCTCCAAGCAGGACTCACAGGTCGGATAGCTGTCAATATCCAATGAGTCCAAAGACCCATTATTGACCAACTTTTGAATCCTACTAAGGTTGATGTGACCGAGTCTCAGGTGCCAAAGATAAGTTTGATTCAAAGGGGAAGACTCCTTTCTCTTATTATGATTCGGTGATGAGTTACTAGTTTCTGTGTTTTGCATTACTGGGGAGTATGTCTTGATTAAAAACAGATTGTCAACTAATGCACCGGAACATATAAGTTTCTGGTTCTTTCTAATAAAAACAGAATTATCAGAAAAAACACACTTATAACCATCCAAAATAAGTCTCGAAACTGAAAGCAAGTTCTTCCGAAAACTGGGTACATAAAGACAATCCTTTAAATTTAAAACAGAGTCTGAAAAATAAAGACACAAAACTCCCACTGTAACAACAGAAACTCTGGTAGTATCCCCAAGGTAGACCTGCAACTCTCCCTCTCTAAGCAGCCGGGTCACTTGGAACCCCTGCGAAGAATTACAAACGTGATCAGTGGCTCCTGAATCCACACACCAAGTATCCGTGGGAATCGCCGCTAAACACGTCTCAGTAACTAGGGAAAATCTGCACATACCTCAAGGCTTTGGGTAATCCTTCTTCCAATGTCCTGCTTTGCCACATCTGAAGCACTTACTTTTCGGCTTATACTTCTTGGCAATTCCCGCATTGGGTCCATGATCAGCTGCTGCTCTCTGGCCTCTTTTCCTCTTTTACTTCCTGGCTTTGGGTCCAGCAAAGGAACCTGAGGGACCAACAGTAGCCAAGGCTTGCTTCTTCTCTGCGAATAGGCCCTCAGCAGACACCAATACAGTCATGAGCTCGGGAAGTGAATATGAGAACTTGCCCATATTGTAGTTCAACCGAAACTGCTCAAAACTAGGGGGCAAGCTCTGGAGGATGATATCGACCTGGGTCTCCCCATCAATGTCACCTCCCAATACCTCGATCTCAATGATGCAGCTTATCATGTCCAGTACGTAATCCCTCACTGAAGTGCCCTCAACCATCCTAGCATTCATGAGTTTCCTCATAGCTGACTGCTTGGCTGCCCTACCCTGATGTCCAAACATCTCCCTGAAATTGAGCATCATATCGTAGGCTGAGGTAAACAACTGATGATGGTGCTGCAGTGCACTCGACATAGAAGCCAAGATGTAGCACCGGGTCATCTCATCAGCCTTCTGCCACCTCGTATATGGCTCTCGCTGCTCAGGGGTGGCATCATCACTGGCTTTAGGGGGGCACTTCTCAGTGAGCACGTACTTGTAACCCTCAGCAGTAAGGACAATGTCCAGGTTATGTTTCCAGTCAATGTAATTTGGACCCGTAAGTTTGTTCTGATTTAAAATCACAGCTAGCGGGTTGAACGACATATCAACAACTGAAAAAATAAACTATCATGTTTCAGTATACTTTTTCGAAAATATTGAAAATCCTAAAAAACCAATATAACCTTCTACTGACATCTCTCACACCGGGATTAATGCAGGTCACGATGGGTGAACATCTACGCTAACCCACATTCGTTCGAGAAGAACCGAAGTTCATTAATTTCATTATCTGACCAACGATCTTATGATCAATGAAATTAATAGTTGATAATTTTAGCCGTACACGAAGATAGCGTAACCTCGATGGGAGGGATACTAAAAATGGTACACTAAGTGTATGCCATTACGTGACTTCTAGGTTTGTTACTTAGGATACTAATGCGCCTAGGATGGCGAGGGTGTCGCAACTTTCTCCAATTAAACTCACTATAGTCATCCCTTTAGAAATTCATTATGGTGATATCTGTGGTTGAAAACTCATCCGATAGGGAGGAAGGTCTAAGCCAGCACGCAAGTTTAACCACATCACTAATGAACCCATAATGGAGGCCATGGGGATATTTACCAACCCGCTGCCACTTAGATTTTTAAGCTTGAGGATTTTTACATTTTAACATGCAATATCTTAACTATGGATATTCGCACCCATAAAACCGTTGGAGTTTTAATATGCGAATAATCTACCTTAGTTAATTGCACTTTACTTTTTAAACGGTTTGGTTTGGTTTGGTTTTCGTTCACGCAAAATAAAACAAAAACATGCAATCAACAAAAAGACATAAATACGGGAAACTAAAGAAATAAAATTTCCCGACTATTATGACCTTCTCTATCGTTGATTCTTTGACGCCTCGGTGACACGTCCCGTCATGTCGCTCCCACTCGTTATTTGGATTCCTCTCGATTCGCCCGGGTTTTCTCGATTTTCTAAGTAATTAGGAATCACCCAAAATTACGATAAACCAAAACTCGCGAATATAAGTTACCCAAAATAACGTCTTCGTCATAGTACATAAATTCCTATATACAAGGCGTTTTTCTAGGAATTTAAAGACGACATGATTAAATCAAATCCTACTACAAGATTTTTCTAATCCTACACGGCTTCCAGCTCATGGTTATTACTATTACAGACATTTCCATTCAAAAACAATACGAGCCCGGACATGTCCCAGGGTTTATGAATGAAAAATAAAATTCTACCATAATAGCCGGGAAATTAATAACCACCTGTTTAAATATTTTGACAAAAATAATAATGCCAAAATAAAGCCGCGTAATAAATTAAACAAGTATAAGACCGAAACCAACGCTCTGATACCATTTTGAAGGAAAACAGAACAAGCCCAGGCTAAATCGAAAACCTCACTTTCGTGCAATGCATTCCAGAATCGGAAGCTTTCGACAAAGCTCAGGCTCAAATTCATTTACCCATGAACGGATCTTGGCTTATACTTATTTAATTTATTAAATGGACAACTAACCCACAAAGATTAAACCTTTAATTAAAAGCCGGAGGATTAAAGGGTATACCTTTGAAGCGAAGTCCTTAGCAAATAAGAAAACCAAATCTTTCGTTCGCGACTACCACCGAAATCCAAAAGATTACTCCGCGAAAACTTCGAATATTGCGTGGGTAATAATCTATCGAAGTATGCTACCAAAGCCCACGAGAAACCCGCCAAGAAAATCCCTCAATTAGATCAAATCTGCCCAAAAGATCAAACCTTTAACCCAAAAAACTGCTGCCCACTACTTTTCTCGCCAATAAAATCGAACCCACTTCAACTCCTGTCACGATCTGGACAACCGGCATTGTGGATCACAAACTCAAGGAAGAAATCAACACAAACCCAGCTGGATCAAGCACCCCGGAGTGAACAGTGTCCGTGAACAGTGTCCGTGAATAGTGAATAGTGAATTTCGGGAAAAAATTATAAAATCCAGCTGTGGGCAACTCAAATAAATCAATGGGCTATCTAAAAGTTTGATCTTTGGACTTAATCTAAAATCGAGAAGTGAGATTCCAAGTTCGTTTTTGAAAGAAACCCAAGAAAGGAAGGAGAGTCTCTCTCTAGAACTTTCTCACTCAAGAGCAAGACAAAATGTCTTGCAAGATTTTCTTAAGTTTCTTAGGCCTTAAGCATTCTATTTATAGGGAGCTCTTAAGGAGACCTAGTGGGCTTTTGAATTTGGCCTTTTAATTTGACTTTCGTTGACCGCTTAGTCTTTTCCAGACTAATCAACTCCAATCGACCCATTCGAATTAATTTCTTAACCCACTTCGTTAATTTAATTTAATCGAACCCTTAGGATTAATTGATTCAAATAGAATTAATTTCTTAATCCACTTTGTCAATTAAATATAAATTAAACCTTTAGGATTAATTAATTCACTTTGTCGATTAGTCAAATACATAATTAGTCGTACCACTATCGGACTAACTATGGAACTACCGCTCAAAAACGACTTTACGTCGCGCCACTATATTTTCTTCTATCTCCCCACATTAAAGATCTAGTGCTCGTTGGTTTATCAATTTACTGACAAACTAATTCACCGACTTCTTAGTATCCGAGATTAGTACCACTCGACCTTTTATTATACTGGACATAAAGTCCACCGGCCGGGTTTAGTATAATAGACCTTACGAGCTCATCTCGGGAGCACCATCAACCTGGCGAACCGGTACGTGGATTCCCCCGACTAACAACGGCACGTAAATAGCTAAACACCGCATACCCAACCTACCGAGGTATAGGCCTCAATTGACCACACTCTTTGGCAGATCAAAGCATACGATATCCAACTCTCACGTCTGTCCCAATCTCGGGATTGAGAGACTGAATACTAGGATCAAATTGACTACGCCGATCAGTACAAATCAATTCTTTCCAAACTGGTCGTGCTCAATATGCCCCGGGCATATCCGTGTGATTTAATTAGTCTAGATAAACTAATTTCCAAACCACACGATAACCTATACCGATAGTATGTTCAGACTATCTCAGTTACGAGCATACTTTTAATATATCAATACTTTAACCAATAACGGTATCTATTGTGTCTTTCCACACCCCGTTATCTAGTTCTATGATATAATGGAACAATTTAATACTGAAACAAAATGATATGTCATCTGTGGATATTAGTTTTTGATACAAGCCATAGCTTTTCTGTATTCAAAACTAACAAGCATCAGCAGACAACCTTGCAGATTCATTCACGAAGGCATTGACTCCAAAAGTCTTTGAGACCCTCGTGGAGGGCATGGGACTTAGATACTTGAGTGAACCATAAGCGTTTTGTAGATTTTGGTATGATAGCAGAATAAGTGTATTGAACAGTTTTTATACTTAAAAGCCACAACTTTGAGTATTAGTGGGAGATTGTTAGTTTTGAATACTGAAAAGCTTTGCTTGTATGAAAAACTATTTCCCAGTTACATATCGATTGTGTTTCATATTATAAATTGTCCCTATATCATATGTCTAGATGATAAGGTGTTTGGTATAATACAGTAGATATTATCATTGGTCAAAGTTATGATATATATAAATAACGTTTGTAACTGAGACAGTTTGGACATACTGCCGGTTTAGGTTATTATATGATTATGAGATTGGTTTGTCTTGACTAATTGAATCATGATGTGCCCGGGACATATTGAGCAGAATCTTGAGTAGGATCGAATTAACTTGTACTGATCTTCGTAGTTAATTCGAGCCTTGTATTCTTTCTCTTAATCCCTAGACTAGGATGGGCATGAGGGTTAGACATAGAGTACTTTGATTTGCCAAAGGGTGATGTCAATTGAGGCCTAGATCTCGGTAAGTTGGGTATGCGAGTTTGATTTCTTATTGTACCGTTGCTTGTCGAAAGGAAACCATGTACCGGTGCGTCCGGTGTGATGGTGCTCCCGAAATAAGCTTGTAAGGATTATTATACTAAACCCGACCGGTGGACTTATGTCTGGTATAATAATAAGGTCGAGTGGTACTAATCTTGGATAACCAAGAAGTCTATTAATTAATTTATCAGTAAATTAATAAATTGACAAGCGTTATATCTTTGACGTGGGGAGATTAAAGAATAATTAAAAGTGGACCCGGAAGCAATTTTCAGTTTAAACGGTAGTTCCATAATTAATCCGTTATTGGTACGATTAATTAAGAGTTGGATTAAATCGACAAAGTGGATTTAAGAAATTAATTAATAATCCTTAGGTAAGTTGATAAATGATTAATTATTCGATGAATTATCCTCAGGTTAATTGACGAAATGGGTTGAATTAATTAATTATCCTTGGGTTGATTAAATGTTGACTTGTCTAGTGAAGATATAGAAGTCAACGGGTCCAACTAGAAGACCCAACTTAAATCCACTTAAAGGTTTCTCAGGAGCTTCCTATAAATAGAATAAGTTGGAATCTTGAAAGACAAGTTAGGTGAGAATTTAAGAAGTCTTGTGACCAAGAGAGAGAAAGTGTTTAGAGAGAGTTTTCTTCTTTCTCAAGAAAGTTTTTTCGAAGTCGACTTGATTCTGTTTCACAAAAGAAAGGAAAGATCGAGTCTTGGAAATTTTTGGCCGATATTTCTCTTCCCGGCAGATCAGATTTTCCCGGAAGCCCTCACATCTTTCCGATGGAACTCTGGCGCGGTGGTTGGTGAACTCTAGCATCGTTTCCGGCTTCAGTTTTTGGCGTCTAGTGTCTTTGGCGAGCAGATCTGATCACCCAGCATTTTGGGTGATTCCGACTGGGTTGATCGGAGTTCGCTTCCTAGATTTTGGACGCTATTTGGTTGCTGCTGATGGTTAGGATCTTACCTGCGGTCTGGGTGATTCCGACGCCTGAATTTTGTGCATCTTGTGGAGTTCTTATGGGTTTCAACTTGTGGATCCGATAGAGAGTTGCCAACACGATTTTCGGATCATTCTAGGAGACATCCTTGGGATTTCTTGAGCGACACGCTTCAAAGGTACAATCTTTGATTCCGCTTTTATATAAAGATCTAACAAGTATAAGCCTATATCCACTCAGGGAAATTGATTATAGTGTTTGGGCTCGATCGAAAGTCTCCGATTCTAGAATGCATAGCACGAAAATGAGATTTTCGATTTGGCTCGAACCGGATCTTAATTCCATCATAAACACTATTGCAAGAAGTGCTTCTCATGGTCCAAAAGTCCCAGAGAAACTGAAACTTGTTTGGCGATAGGAACACAGCCTTTTTCAATAGACAAGTGAAAGTTCCAAGACAAATAAGCAAAATCGTTTCGCCTACTGAATGAGGAATGAGACATGGAGCAGGATCAAGTTAAATTGCATGAGATGGCTCTGGAATTTTTTGGAAATATTTTTAAGGCCAGTGGCTAGGCCTTGGATGTGCACGTCATTCCTAGCTGCTTCCCTAGGGTGGCGCAGTCAAACTGGGAGCTGTTAAAAGGAAAGGTTGGTAAGCGTGAGGTGTGGAAGGCTCTTAAGGCAATGGTTCCGTTGAAAGCCCCGGGGGTAGATGGTTTACATGCTGTTTTTTCCAGAAACAGTGAAATACCCTTGGGGATTCAGTGTGGAATTCTGTTCATATGAGTTTGGATGAGGGGAGGATGCCTAAAGGGCTCAATAAAACCCTTATAGTGCTAATACCCAACGTAGGTAATCCAGTCCGGCTAAAAGAGTATGGACCTATAAGTTTGCTTAATGTCATTTTCAAGGTGGCCACAAAAGTCTTAGTCAACAGATTGAAGCCTATTCTATCGGATATCATTGGCCCGGCTCAAGTGAGTTTCGTTCGGGGGCGTCATATTACCGGTAATATTGTGATAGCCCAGGAGCTTATCCATACAATGAGAGTGAAGAAGGGAAGGGAAGGTTTCATGGTGGTGAAGGTTGACTTGGAAAAGGCATACAATTTTCTCAGTTGAGAATTCCTGCGAGATACTCTACAAAAGGCAAGATGCCCGGCCTCTTTTGTACAAAGTGTTATGCTCACTGTGGAAACGGCTTCTATACAGTTGCTCTGGAATGGTAGGCCTGGGAAGGAGTTTAAACCAACAAGAGGGGTGCGGCAGGGTGATCCTTTGTCGCCGTACTTATTTGTCATGTGTATTGAACGTCAAGAAGGTTGAGGCGGGAGTTCGGAGGCCAATACATGTGGGCCGTGGAAAAGTAAAGGTTCCTTACCTTATGTTTGCAGGTGACCTGCTTTTGTTCGCAGAAGCAACTGTCAATCAAGGGAAGTTGATTAAGGAGGTCCTCCAATAGTTTTGTGCCAGCTCTGGTTTGAAAGTAAGTGAACTGAAAACCAGAATGTTTTTCTCCTATAACGTCCCAGAGGACCAACGAATGGCCATTTCGAATGGCATGAATTTTCAAGCTGTTGAGGATTTGGGTAAGTATTTGGGAATGCCGCTCCTCCATGGCAGGGTGACCAAAGACACTTATGGGGCTATATTGGAGAAGGCAGAGAAACGATTAGCGGTGGAAGGCTTCTGCTCTATCCATGGCGGGGAGGGTAACTCTAGCGCATTCTGTAATCAGCACTCTTTCTATCTATGCCATGCAGACCGCATGGTTACCTAATATCATCTGTGATGAGTTGGAAAATAAGTGTAGGCGATTTGTGTGGGGTTCCGATGGCCATAATCAGAAAATGAGCTTAGTGGCGTGGAAGGAGTTATGTGAGCCAAAAGGTAAAGGAGGTCTGGGTTTTAAAGATCAGAGACTATGAATACAACCCTGCTAATGAAATTAGGCTGGGGAGTGATGACCAAGCCTAAGGAGCTGTGGGTGAGGGTCCTCAAAGCCAAGTACGGACTCTATTATAGGCCAGTATTACAAAGTACAGATTTTCCAAAAGGCTTATGCGTCATTCGGGCCATTAGCAAAGTGTGGAATTATGTGATGGAGGGGACAGTTTGGACGATAAGTGATAGGAAGCAGGTGAGATTCTGGAAAGATCCATGGTTGTCACTACCACAACCCCTCTTGCGATATGTGCAAGGTCCAGTTCCGTGGGAACAGCAGGATTCTGTTGCGCCAATTTGTAGGGGCTTCTGGACAATGGGAACAAACTCTTTTTTCAACACTTGATGCCTCGAGACTGCTTGGAAGGCATTTCAGCGACTTTTTCATCGCTGCCGTGGGGAGGGCCTTACAAACTCTGCTGGCAAGGAACCCCGTCGGTGCCACCGGATGCTGTAAAATAGTTGCTCAATTATGATTTGACAGGAGGTATAGCTCTTAGAAATGCAGATGAATTAAGGCAGAAACTTATTTCTTTGTAAAAAAAAAATATATATATATATATATATATATATACATTACACTAAAATATAAACTATTAACAATATTGAGGGATTTGATTTCATGAGATAATTTAATTTTAAATGTATAGAACAAATGGAAGATTAATAATAAAGTAACAAATGATGAAATAAAAAATATATAAAATTAAGACCGTGTTAACAATACTTGTATTTATTAATTGCTTATAATTTTTAAATATTATAAGTAATTAAATTAAAATAAAAATTTAAGAAATTATAAATTAAAAGAAAGTATATTAATTTAAGAAATTTCACACCAAAAAAAATTCCATTAAGATGGCTTAACATTCTTTTGGTCACTCGTTATTTAACATACACCCCAGCCTATCATTGAGGAGCTAAAAAGTGAATCTGGCCATCAAATGATACGACCAATCTTACTTTTTCACCCACTAATGGTACAATTGAAAATCAATGGTTATATACTAGTAATAAAATTATATTATAATTTATTTTTTTGACAAATAACTGTATAACATTGAGTAAGGAGGAAAACAATGATATTCAGATGAAATTATCGCATTAAATGATAAAAAATTATTTATATTAAAAAGTATAAAGTGCATTGTAGGTATACGATATAATTTATCATTCTGATAAGCAGTTTAAAAAAAATTTGACCATTCCAATGAGAATTTTTTTTTTTAATAATTTCTTAAAATTTTTGTTAAAAAACAAAAAAATTAAAAATTAAAAAAAAAAAAAACTAGTAAAGGGTCAATATTTAGAACCCTTTCATAACACGTAAATAATTGTTTGGTAGGCAGAAAATAAAATATGTTTGCATAAAACTCAGCTCCACGTATCTGGAATCTGTCGGCTAATGAATGCAACGTAAGCTACAATTTTTTTTTTTTTTTTTTGTCTTTGGTGTGTTCATGGTGAACTCCGTCGCTAGTGATGATCTAGTGATTGAATCCCTTTAATCTTCGGTTAATGATTCCAAAGTCCAATATATGAAATTTGTTAATATGAGGTTTTCTCTTATTTCTACCCTGAATTTATTAATATTTTTTAAAACTATCTTTTTCCTTCACTCTTTTAATAAGGAACATGTGGAGTGTTATTTTAAGTATATAAAGTGAAGGGCCAGAGCTCCATATTTACAAGTAGCAACAGTAGAGAGAAGAAAGGCAAGAAAACACAGAATGACGAGTGGTGATGGAGGAGGAGGGAAGGTGGTGGCGGTGACGGGGGCGTCAGGCTATGTAGCTTCATGGCTGGTGAAGATGCTGCTCCGAAGTGGCTACACCGTTAAAGCTTCGGTCCGGGACCTGAGTAAGTCCCTTTTTCTTATCCCTTTTTCTTGCCGTTTGGCTATAATTGTCTGAATTTTAAACGACAAATAAAATTATTGGTTTTTGGGGAGAAGGTTGTCGGAATTAGTTACAATAGGAAATCGGCCTAGGTTTTATCCAAATACGTTCAAAGGTTTAGTGAACTTCAGTGATGCCCGTAATTAATATTTTCTTTATTTTAAAATATAAGTCTTATTTTAACAAGAGACACGTATCAAAATATAAATTTTTTTTTTAAATGCCAAAATGAATATAATGTCTTCATATTTTGAGTTGTAATAAATGCATGGTGTTTTTCATACTAGACAATGGTATTCAGCTGTCGAGTACTAGTGATGGCTGATTCCGGCAATTTCTAGTTCATTTTCAAATTCAAATGCCAATCCAAAACAGCTTGATACCATTACTTTTTTATACAGTTTGATGCAAATCCAAAATTTATTGTTTTAAGTGGGAAATATTTATTATTAGATCTTCTCGTCGTTTGATATAATTATTTTTATTATGCATAATTAATTCCACCCCTTTAAATTCAAGCCATCTCATTTTAACTCAAACTCACTCACTGGTATCGATATACTTAGAATTTTTTTAGTTTTCATGTGAAATTTTTTTTATTATAATTTAGTTAATTTCAACTTGATACACCTATTTTGACACAAGGCAACTCATTTTCACTCAAGTTAACTTTTACCATATTTTAGATTTTAAATATTTTTTTTCTTATTATGAGATTGTTTTATTATAATTTAGCGGATTTAAACCGTGTTAATCCAATTTATTCTAGATTAACTCATTTTGATATATTTTAGATTTTAAATTTTTTATTTGTTTTCTACTATGATATATTTTTTTAATAATTTAGTCGATTTGAGTTGTGTGAATTCGTTTTTACTTAGTCAAAAAGGGATGGTTCAGTCAAAAAATGTGGACAAAGTTTAAATAAGTTAAATCATGAAAAAAATAACTCACACTAAAAGAAATAAAAGAAAATTTTTTAATTCAAAATATATTAAATCACACAACTAGAGAGAATATGGTTAGCTTGTGTCAAAATGGGTTGAGAGAAAGATTTTAAATTCAAAATATATTAAAATCACACAAATATAATGAAGCACCGCTCATTGCCAAAAACAGAAAGGAAAAAAAAAAACAGAAAATTACGGTTAGAAGCTTCCAAACAAAAATTATAAAAACATAATACAAAACAACAAAAGGGAGACGATGGCTGAGAGGGCTGAGCCGGGACGGGATGGGATAGGATGAGATTTGACCATATTTTATAAATTTCATTCTATTTTGTTTGGGACAGAATTTTATTGGGATTGGAATTGTGAGATATGTAAAAAATTGATTTTTATATTTTATTTATTAATTATTGTCATACTTTTAACTAAATAATTCAAAAAATTATTTATTAAATAAATAAAAAAAATGGTCTACTAAACTTCAAATGTATCTCATTAAAAAATATAAGTTTTTTTTAAAAAAAAATAAGAAAGAAACTAAATGAACAAGATTCTGAATTAATCATCTTGACTGAAAAGTTATGGTGAATAGTGAATTAAAAAAAGTAAATAAATATAAAAAATTAGTACCTACAAGATTTACTACCTAATTAACATATTTATAATAAGGAAAATATATGTAAATAAAAAATTAAATATATAATGAATAGTAAAATCTAATTTTTGCACAAAACTAATAATTATTAAAAAAATATGTATTTCTCGAGACGAGATCGAGATATTTATTATCATATTTCAATCCCGTCACGGATGTCACGAGATCGGATCGGGATAGAATCAAAATCTACTCGGGATCGAAATCATCGAGACGAAATAGCGAGATGGGTTCGAAAAATTTTTGAAATCTCATATAATTTGCACACCCCTACTGGCTGGCTCGTGGGCTTGACGCCCTAAAATTTGGAGTGAAAGGTAACGAATATAGTTGGTGAACTGCCACTTCATACTCCCTCAATTTCAAAATATAAGTCATTTTTATCCATTAAGAAACTGGTCAAAATATAAGTCGTTTGTCTACTTATAGGAAATAATTCATTATTTTTATTCTATTACCCTTATTTAATTTACAATTTCATTGGGACTTGTTTTTGTCATGACTATTTCAAGTTATAGCACTATTATCAAAAATTCATTAAATAACGGTATAACAGGTTTAACCATTAAAAGTTATGAGAATTTTCAAAAATTAATTACAGGTTTAATATTTGTGTTTTGGTCAAAACGAACTATATATTGAGATTGAGGGAGTAGTTTATAACAATAAGTTCATAATTCTTTGTCCTTTGCCAAAATACAACTCTGGTCAACTTTTTTCCACTAATACATTTAATGATTTACTTATATATATTTCTAATTCTTGTACAAAATCTAAAAATGATATTAAAAATAAATTGAAAGAGCATAATTTTGTATTTCAGGTATAAATTAGATTATAAGCGTCGTCCGTGGCGGGATATAAAAGTCTCTTAAACTCCTCCCTACCACCGTTCGCCATTTCATCCTCCTCAAATAAAAAAAACAAGTTGTAATTTTATAAATAAAGGAAAGAATATAATAAATACAATTATAATGTTATAGAACTGATTGTTATTATTAGTTTAAAATGATTATAATTAGAATGACATGATAACATTAAAGTTTAGATAAATATAAATTTAAAAATAATTATTTATGAAAAAAAAGGAATGGGAGGAAAAATAAGTCACCAAACAAAGACATATAAGAATTTTAGGTTCAATCTCTATCATGGGTCGCGAATCACTGGATTACTATCTTTTCATCATATAGTTATAGATTATAAATCTATCATGTATATTTATATTAATTCAATATTAAATATAAAAAATTAGATATTGATAGTAAAAGTATGGATATTGGACTATTTTTGTGTCATGAAGAAATTTGTTAAAATAGTAGTATTTCTTTAAGATAGGAGTTAGTATATTATACTCCACGGAGTAGTAACACTGGTACTACTCCTAGCAAAAAAAAAAAAAAAAAACAAAACATGAGGCTGGACGACGGTGGCTTTAACGCGCCTCTTTTATAATATAACCAACAGCAGCTCCCCTTTCCCCAAATCTTCATCCCTTTATCTTTCTCTCTCTAGCGATTTCTCTCCCCAAACTCTCTTCCCCCGTAGCTTCTTGATACCGATTCTGAGAAGATTTTTGAAGATATCTCACCGCCAAAATACTCTTCACATCTCAAGTTTCAAAACCCATACCATTTTCTACAATTTCGCCATTTTTTGGGTTTGAGAGAACCCTAAATCAGCCACGAAAATGAAAAGAAAACTAGGGTTTTATAGATTTGAAGAAGGGGATTCGTTTGGTTGTGTTTGCAGCCCATGAAGATGAAAGAAAAATTAGGGTTTTGGCAAAAGATGTTTTTTTTTTATGTAAAATCGTATATTTTTGCTGGCTTGGTGGTGTAAAATGGTGTTGTTTGTGTAAAATGGTGTTTGTATAAAGTGCTGCTTATTTATGTAAAGTACTGTTGGCTTATGTAAACTTCTGATTCTTTAGTCAAAATATTGTTTCTTGGTGTAAAATACTATTTTCTGGTTCAAAGTGGTATTTGTTAGTATAAAAACATCATTTTGATTCGTTTTTGTAAAGTGTTGGTTGTTTATGTAAAGTGCTGAATGTTTTTGTAAAGTGCTGGTTGTTTATTTTCTGAATGTTTATGTAAACAGACAGTTGGGCAAAGTTTATGTAAACTGTAAAGTTTACTGCAAAGTTTATGTAAACTGGTGCTTGGGCAAAGTTTATGTAAACTGCAGTTTACTGCAAAGTTTATGTAAACTGGTGCTTGGGCAAAGTTTATGTAAACTGCAGTCTGCAAAGTTTATGTAAACTGGTACTTGGGCAAAGTTTATGTAAACTGCAGTTTACTGCAAAGTTTATGTAAACTGGTGCTTGGGCAAAGTTTATGTAAACTGCAAAGTTTACTGCAAAGTTTATGTAAACTGGTACTTGGGCGAAGTTTATATAAACTACAAAGTTTACTGTAAATGAATCAAAATGATATTTTTACACTAACAAAGAACATTTGAACCAGAAAAGAGTATTTAACATAAAAGAAAATCATTTTGACAAAAGAATCAGTAGTTTACATAAGACAACAGAACTTTTGCAGAACGCAGCTCTGTTCTTTATTATTTTTCGGAAAATCTAGAAAGCCAAAGTTGCTTATATAAATTTATGAGCAAACCTTATGCAAAGAGGTTTAAATCGAGCTATAGTTTGCTTAAATCGGACAAAGAATGAAGAATATATGAATTTCTGAAGTGCAGTCATTACTTCAGATTGTTTTGCGAAAAGAACAGCACTTGCAGCTCTGTTTCAGAGCTAATTTATGGGAGATTTACAAGTCCAAATAAAGATCCGTAAAATTATGTGTAATCCTTGTAAAGAGAGGTTTAAAACAAGCCAAAGTTTGATCAAAACGGATGAGAAACGATGGAGATATGAAATTCCAAAGTTGGATGACAGCTGCAGAATTTTAACTCCACTTTACATAAACATTGCAGTAAACTTTGCCCAAGTACCAGTTTACATAAACTTTGCAGTAGTAAACTGCCCAAGTACCAGTTTACATAAATTTTGCAGTAAACTGCAGTTTACATAAACCTTGCAATAAACTTTGCAGTTTACATAAACATTGCCTAAGTACCAGTTTACATCAACTTTGCAGTCTGTAGTTTACATAAACTTTGCAGTAAACTTTGCAGTTTACATAAACTTTGCCCAAGTACCAGTTTACATAAACTTTGCATAAACTTTGCAATTTACATAAACTTTGCATAAACTTTGCAATTTACATAAACTTTGTAGTGCAGTTTACATAAACTTTGCACTAAAAAAGACCATTTTGAACCAGAAAAGAGTATTTAACATAAAAGAAAATCATTTTGACTAAAGAATCAGTAGTTTACATAAGCCAACAGAACTTTTGCAGAACACATCTCTGTTCGTTGTTATTTTTCAGAAAATCTAGAAAGCCAAAATTGCTTATATAAATTTCTGAGTAAACCTTATGCAAAGAGGTTTAAATCGAGCTATAGTTTGCTTAAATCGGACAAAGAATGAAGAAGATATGAATTTCTGAAGTACAGTCATTACTTCAGATTTTTTTGCGAAAAGAACAGCACTTGCAGCTCTGTTTCAGAGCTGATTTATGAGAGATTTACAAGTCCAAATAAAGATCCGTAAAATTATGTGTAATTCTTGTAAGGAGAGGTTTAAAACAAGCCAAAGTTTGATCAAAATGGATGAGAAACGATGGAGATATGGAATTCCAAAGTTTGATGACAGCTGCAGAATTTTCACTTCAGTTTACATAAACTTTGCAGTAAACTTTGCCCAAGTACCAGTTTACATAAACTTTGCAGCAAATTGTAGTTTACATAAACCTTACAGTAAACTTTGCAGTTTACTTAAACCTTGCCCAAGTACAGTTTACATAAACTTTGCAGTAAACTGCAGTTTACATAAACTTTGCCCAAGTACCAGTTTACATAAACTTTGCAGTGCAGTTTACATAAACTTTGCAGTAAATTTTGCAGTTTACATAAACCTTTGCAGTAAACTTTGCAGTTTACATAAGCACATAGTCGAGTTTGTTTAAGCACACAGTCGACTTTACATAACTATCGTACCCAGTTTACAAAAGCCCAAGTCGAGTTTACATAAGACACATTAGAGTTTACATAACACTATAGTGCCCTTAAACACACATTCGAGTTTACATAAAGCACACAGTCGAGTTTACATAACACTATAGTGCCCTTAAATACACATTCGAGTTTACATAAAGCACACAGTCGAGTTTACATAAACACAAAAAGCGAGTTTACATAAACTATCGTCCCTTAAAACTGACACAAATGGATACCAAATTTGAAATTCAAAATCACCGTCCGTCATCATTATTTGTCTGCTGAGCAACAAACTGCAGTTTACATCAATATTTGATGCGCGTGAACCTTTCTTTCCCTTCAGCAGCATTAAATGCGCATTAAATGCGATGTAAAGGTAGGAAGGATTTACAGAACCAGGTTCAATCCCGGTTTTGCCATCACTAACCCGATTTTTTGACCGGGTGGGAGTAAACCACCCGGTTTATTCCAAGGAGTAGGATATAATTTGCCTTAAGATAGGGAGAGTACTTATTCTTAATTATAAGTGTGAAAAAAAAAAGAAAAATGCCTAAACATAAAGTTTTCATATTTTAAACATAATAAAATGACATAAATGTGATAGTTTTATAAAGGGTATTACTAGTTACCGCCGCGATTTTAACTATTATCGTTCCAATTTTGACAAAATTATCCTTTTACTTAAGAAGGGAAGCATATGGTATTATATGAGGGTGTTTTAGTCCAAATTTGAGCGATATAGGATAAAAATTAGGGCAGTAACGAGTAAATTTTATTTTTATAAATTAAGTATATTAAATTGGTATAAATATATTAATTTGAAAAATTAAATTTGTCCTAATATTGTTTGGAGTCACTCACTATCCTCTTTAAAAAAAGAGAATTAACTCTTGTTCGTATAAAATCATCTCTCACCTCGAGTGAGTGAAATTCCTAAATGGTAGTGCTAGAATTATCATGCAGATAGTCAAATGATATGATATTAGGACACTACTAAAAAATTTAGATATTAGGAAAATCTCTCTAAAAAATTTTATTTTAGAGATTACTAAAATGACCAAAAGAAGAAAATGACACTTATTTTAAAATAGATGAGAAATAATTGACATCTCTGAGAGCCACAATATTAGAGTGATTCTAAATTCTCTATACAATAGACTATGATAGTCTATGACTATTATACATTTTCAAGTGAGATGGACGAAAGTAAGGGATTTAAAATTGAAGATCAAAATTATTGATTAAGTTACTTATGTTATTTTAAAATAATAATTATATTTATTAAAATAATATAATATATTAAATAAAACTATTATTATAAAATAGAAATACTCTTAAATGGTTGGCGTAACAAAACAACATATTTATTATTTAATGAGTCATATGAAAAAAGATAAGTGGAGATTCTTTGTCTTGAGAGTATCACACGTACCTTCAAAAGTTGAAAAAGTCATTGCTAGTTCGACAATGTTGTTTTAAAACTCATAATTGTTATCAAAAGTTAAAAAATATAAAAATAAATGGAACTTCTGAACATTTTAAATGAGAAAACAAATCAAAAGTAAAATTGAAATGATATTGAAGATTATGAGGAAATTGAAATTATATTAAATGTATAGTGAAATGTATTGTGAATTCAGTGATGAAATTATAATTTTCGACAAGGGAGTGCAGATTTTGGGGTAGAAGGATAATATTTTGGGAAAGAAATTAGTGAAAAAAGAAGCAAATGTCAATGGCAGAGAGGAAGGGACGATACATGGCACTGTACAATATAAGCACTGCTCGAAAATTTGATGTTAAAGTGATTATAATTAACTAATGTGCCTAATCTGCAGATGAGATAGAGTTGTGAGTTGTCTGAAACTTGTTTCCGAAATCTGCAGATGATCCAAAGAAGACACAACATTTGATGTCGCTTGATGGAGCCAAGGAAAGGCTTCACCTCTTCGAAGCAAATTTATTGGAAGATGGATCCTTTGATTCAATAGTCGATGGCTGCAATGGTGTTTTTCACACAGCATCGCCCGTTCCGAATTCTATTAACAATCCACAGGTACAGAAGAAAATAAATAAATAAAAATCAGTATTTGTCCGGTGGAAGAAGCAACGAGTCTATGAAGCCCTCTGAATTAGTTTGTCTATATTTTTACTGTTTTTCGGCTATTTATTTTGCTTTATATTGGCGTGCCTTGAGTTAATTTATTGTATTTTTCCATTCATTTTAGGGAGACGTATTGGATCCTGCCTTAAAGGGAACATTGAACGTGCTAAGATCATGCGTGAAAGTTGCGTCTATCAAAAGAGTAGTTGTAACATCTTCAATGGCCACAGTTCTAAGGAATAAAGAACTAAAAGCTGGTGCATTAGTTGATGAAAGTTGGTTTTCAGATCCAGCTTACTGCGAAGAAAGCAAGGTTTGTGCAGAATGTAGTTCCCTTTTCATCTCGTTTTAAAGTATCTACTACTGCAAGTCCCTTTTGGCCATTACTTAGGTGGTTATTTGTTTCTGCAATGCTTCCTTAGTTGTTTAAGAAAATGGGAGGGAATTGTTTCTTGTTAACTAATACTTTTTTTTAAGTGTTGTTAGTGGTGGTATGTACTTTCGAAAACCTTGGCGGAGAATGCAGCATGGGAATTTGCAAAGGAGCATGGCATTGACTTGGTTACAATCAATCCAGGATGGGTGATTGGTCCACTCTTACAGCCTTCCGTCAATACTAGTGTGGAAATCATCCTCAACCTAGTAAATGGTACTTGTCAAATCTTTTATTACCTTTTCTGTAGATATAGTTGTTGTTAATCCAAAAGAGATCAGCTTGTGTTGCAAACATTGTTTAATCACTTAACATGACTATGTTGAGATTAGTTCACAAATGGTTTCAGGGACTGCAACATTTCCTCCAACTTTTCCGTGGGTTGATGTTAGAGACGTTGCAGATGCTCACATTTTGGCCCTAGAAACAGAATCTGCAAGTGGGAGATATTGTATGGTTGAGAGTTCTCCACATTCCTCAGAGATCATCAGAATTTTGCGACAACTCTATCCAACTCTCGAATTTCTAGATGAGTGAGTTCTCTTTAATTCCTTCCTCAAATCTTACAATCCATAGATATTTGTCGAGTTTTTAGGGTTCATATTGCAACTTCAGGGGGTTATAAGTTAGCTCATCTCCTATAAGCTTAACAGAATGTACTGAATCTTAATCTATACGATATGCGGATAGTTATTCATCTGAGACCTTAAAAGGAAGAAGATTAATGAATCTTGATGATGATCGACATCATAGTGTAATATTATCTGACAAATTGTTTTGACCAATTGCAGACCTTCAAATGGCAACTTTCCTGTTTTCCTAAACTTCACAGTATCTAAAGAGAAGGTAATGAGTTTGGGAATTGAGTTCGTTCCTCTGGAGGTGAGCCTCAGGGATACTGTTGAAAGTTTGAAGGAGAAGAACTTCGTTAATGTTTAGATTTACTCAAACTCAAGGCTTGCTTCTCGGTCTTCACTCTTTTGTCTCATCCTCCAAACCCTTCCTTCGGTTCTGCATTGTTATGTTGTTTATGCTGCCTATTGTTGTGGTTAAGCCAAAATATTACTACTAAGCCTCCGTTTTGATAAAACTTAATGTGAGGTTTGAAGTCTGAATTCTGAATTCTGAATTGAATAAATGTTAATTTGATAAAACTTAATTTGAAGTGACCGAATCCCAAGAATGTTTAAACCTCAATAATTGAGCGTGTTAAGTGTTCAGTTTAAGTGATAGGGGAATCACTTAATTAAAAGCAGTAAATTTAAATTAAATAATTCATACGACTTATTTAATTCAGACATGACAATATAACTTATCAAACACACGTATTTAGATAAGTACTCAATCTATTTAGATTAAGTACTGAAATTTTTTATCAAACAGATAAGTAACTGAATCTGAATGACTGAAAATAAAGAGTGTACATGTTTGATAAGTACTACATGTATGAAGTCTGAATATGACTTTTTTTACCATTTTGTCCATTTATACAAAAATAAATATATTTTTTTTGCAATTGTATTAATTTAATTATATTAAATTTTAACAATAAAAATACATAAATTTTAATTATAATTTTATCATGATTTTAAAATTTTAATTACATAATATTTTAAAAAAATAAATAATTCATGGAAGAGAGAGAGAGAGAGAAAAAAAGAAAAAAAAACAAAAGGAGGAGTAAAAAATAAATAAAGGGTGAAGCATAATGTTGACATTAAAAAAAATTATTTAAATCTAAAACACTAAGCGTGTTTAGTGTTAACTGTGCGAAAGGTCAATCACTTAATTAGAGGAGCAAATTAAAAATGATGAGCTTATATTTCTTAATACTATTTTGTGCGAATTTGGGTTGATTTAGATGGTTAGTGAAGTCTAATGGGTTGTTTTGAAACATGTAGGGAGGAAGATTAATTTTGAGAAGGAATGACTATTTTGGATGCAATTAGGGCAAATTGGGCTTGAAGGAAGACAAAGAAGTGTAGGTTGTGTTGAATTTGGGATTTAATTATGACAAATGATTTTATTAATTAAGGAGTAATTGGGCCATAATTATTTTTGGTGGGGAGAATTTTGGTTAGGAAATAAGAGTGGGCCCAAATTGGTGAAAGAAGGGAATTAATGAGGTTTTTGGTGGGAACAGAGAGGCTGAGATATGTTTTGGGTATTGAGGGGTGGCTTAGGGCAACATCTTTGGAGGAGGATTTTTGAATTTTCCTTCTTTTTGGCCACATTTTGGAAGAGGCAAGAAAACCCTGGAGATAACAACTTTGAGAGAACAATTTTGGCAACAATTTGGAGTGCGTCCAGTACGAAGCTTTGGGAGTTAGGTGGCTGCGCATCCATTACGCATAGTACTTAATTTCATTCCCTTGTTTTTAATTTCAATTCATGGCATACAATTTTAATATTATTTTTATTAGTTTAATTATGAGTAGCTAAATTTTCTAGTCTAGCCAAGGGAATCAAATCCCTCGATGTTACTTTAATCGTGAGATCGAATTAATTTTTTATATTAATTAATTACTGGTTTTCTTATTTATTCTTGTGCACTTCTTGAGGATTATTTGGCACTGTTTGTATAGCTGGTAGCATGCAAACTTTCTTAGGTAATACAATCCACTAGAATACACGAGGTTCGGTATTTCATAGAGTTAATACAACTAATCACATGCTACGTATGTTAGTGAGTTGAAAGAATAAATTATCAAATGCAATTAAGCTAATTGGGTTAATTGTAGTTGAACTAGGTCCTTGGCTATCGTGATCTAGGTTCTAGGAGGTTCCAGAATTGATCATCGATTATAGACGCAATTAACGGAGGTTCCTTAATTGCTAGCTTAAACTAGCATGACTGAATTGTTAGGAGGTTCCAACAATGAAAACCGGTGTAACCAGTAGTTAGTTAATACATTTTTGCATCAAGGATCGATTAATGCATCGAGGTGGTCCAATTCCCTTGAATAGATGTTTTTCGAAATTGAATTTGATAAATTGTTAAATTTCCAGTCTTTAATTTTGATTTAATTTTTGTTAGTAACTTTAATTAAAAACAAACCCCCTTCTTGGTTACTCACTTTTAACTGAATTTATTTAACTCGAGAGCTCCCTGTGGATACGATCCTACTCGCACTATTCTACGTTTAAAAAGCTTATAGAGTAGGTTATTTTTTATTGATCTGACAGCCCATCAAATTTTGGCGCCGGGGAGCACGGTGTAGTGTTTTATTTTTGGTTAAAAGTTTTGGTTTTGTTTGTTCCTTTTTATGTTCTTCTCGTGCAGACAAACTAGTATTTGACCCAGAGATAGAGAAGACTGCAAAGAGAAACACAAAGGAGAAGAAACAAAGAGATCAACTGGCTGAGTCAGCATTTGCGTCTTAACCAGTTGACGAAGAAGAAAATATTGAAGTACCCGAAGAAGAAGAGGAATTAATTGCAACACCAAATGGCTGACAGGACTCTCAGGGAGTTGGCAACTCCTGATGAAAACCAGCACTCTCTTTGTATTACTTTTCCTGATGATACTCCTAGGTTTAAATTGAAATCTAGTACTATCCACTTACTGCCAAAGTTTCGTGGTTTGACAGGTGAGTACCCCCACAAGCACTTGATGGAGTTCCACATAGTATGCTCGGCAGTGAGTTATCAAAGAGTTACAGAGGAGCAGGTCAAGCCCAGAGCGTTTCCATTTCCCTTAGAAGATAAGCAAAACACTGGCTCTTTGGGCTACCAGCAGGATCTATTACCACGTGGAAAGAGCTCAAAAAATGGTTTTTTGGAGAAATTCTCCCCAGCTTCCTGTGCTTCTAATATCAGGAAGGACATTTGTGGTGTCAGGCAAGCAACTGCTGAGAGTTTGTACGAGTACTGGGAGAGATTTAGCGATCTTTGCAGAAGTTGTTCATAGCACCAAATTCCTGAGCAGCTCTTAATTCAGTATTTTTATGAGGGCGTATCTAAGTTGGACAGGGACAAGATAGATTTTGCAAGTGGAGGAGCATTGATGAATAAGACCCCCCTGCAGAGGCAATGAGGCTAATCTCCGTGATGGCTGAAACTTCCCAGCAATTTCATAGGCGAGCAGACATGCCCACTAGACGAGTTAATGAGGTGAGTGTTTCCAATATGGAGAGTAAGATTGAACAGTTAACTGATTTGGTGCGCCAGCTTGCTGTGTGACAGTTGCAGGCAGTTAGGGTCTACGGGATTTGTGCAATGCAAGGACACGCTTCTGATGACTGCCCAACCATACAAGAATATACACAAATGAATGTAGTAGGAGGATTCCAGGCTCCACCCCAAAGAAGTTATGACCCTTATTCTAATACCTACAACCCGGGGTAGAGGAATCACCCTGACTTCAGCTACAAGCAGACTGGTTTTCAACCTCCACCTCAGCAATCCAGTTTCCAACCCCCAATTAGGATCCCAGTACTTCCACTAGCAGAGGCTTCAGGTTCGTCAGTTGAATTGATGATTAGAAGATTGACAGTTGCTGTGCAGGGTCTTGTTGAGAGGGATCAAGCAAGAGAGCAACAACAACAAACAAGAGAGCAGCAATCACAGGCTGCAATAAAAAATTTGGAGAAGCAAATTTCGCAGTTAGTCACTCAAGTTAATCAGAGAGATAGAGCTCAAGGGAAGCTTCCGTCTCAACCAGGTAGTTCAACTGAAAATGTGAATGCCATTACTTTGAGGAGTGTAAAAGAATTGCCAGAACCTAAAGTTCCAACAGACGAGGTTCCATAACCCTCTCATAAGTCAGAAAAGGAAGAGGAAATGGAGGAGTTTCTAGAAAAAGAGGTAACTTCTAAATTTATTGTGAGGAAAACAGAAAGTGTAATTTCACCACCTTTTCCTGGCAGGTTAGTCTAGACAAGGAAAAAGTACAGTGATGAGGAGGTGTTGGAGGTGTTTCGCAAGGTGGCAATAAACATACCATTGATGGAGGTCATTGTGCAGATTCCAAGGTATAAAGTTTTTAAAGTCACTACTGACCAAGAAGAGGAGATCTGAAGGTAAGGTCTATGTAAACGAAAATGTTTCCTCAGTCCTCCAACGCAAATCGCCTCAAAAGTGTACTGACCCAGGTATTTTTGCTATCTCTTGTGTTATTGGGTCACAAGTTATAAAAAAAGCTATGTTGGATTTAGGAGCCTCGATAAATGTTATAGTCTCTATCTTTGTTCAACAAGATGAAAATTGGGGCTCTTAAGAACACAAATGTGATAGTTTAGTTAGCCAATAGGTCGATGATTTATCCAGAAGGAGTAGTTGAGGATGTTTTAGTTAAATGTGATAAATTGATTTTTCCTGCTGATTTCTACATCCTTGATATGAATGATGAGCATGTGACAAATTCTGATATTCTTCTTTTGGGTAGATCATTTATGAAAACAACTAAGACAAAGATTAATGTAGATGCTGGTGTGTTTACTTTTGAATTTGATGGGGGAAAAGTACAATTTAATATGTATGAAGCTATGAAGTATCCACCATATTCTGAATACTTTGTAAATGTTAGCCTGGTTGACTCTATTGTGCAAGAAGAGGTTGAATTTAATTTGATGCTTGATGAGCTTAACTTTGTGTTACAGCATAGTTTGCAATGAACGGGTGCTCAAAAAGATGTGAATGAATCCGTTATTGAGGCAATCATGGCATTTCATGCCAATCCTGAACTGCCACTGAGGTTTGATAACCATTACTTGGGATTGCCTATTAGTTCTGAAAATATTTTACCTTCTTTGGTACAGGCACCTAAATTGGAGTTCAAGTTGTTCCGCGATCATCTCAAACATTTTCTGTTAGAGCCTGAATCAAAATCGGTGTGCAAGGAAAGGACAAAAACCATTCAGGATGAGCTGCTTCGGAGGAAGGAATGTGTGGTTGGGCAGAAGGTATTTTTCTCATACTGCAAATGGAAATTAATGCCTGGTAAGTTCAAATCAAGACAGCACAAACCCTATATTGAGGTAAGTACTTCTTCTTCTCATATAGTTGAAATTAAAGATTCAGAGTCCGAAAAAATATGGGTTGTGAATTGTCATCGACTCAAATCTTTTCTTGTGAATGGTAGAACTACTTCTGATAATGAAATTTGGTTATTTCTGCTTATTTATGAAGATTAATTAGAAGTAGCTCTGTGTCTAGCCAAAGATATTAAAGAAAAGGCACTTGTGGGATGCAACCCAACATTTTTTTTAGTTTTCATAGTGCTTTTAGATATTTAATTGTTATTTTTAAGTGATTTTTAGCTGGGAATTTCGAGGGGAATTAAAGGTTTGGACAGAATACAAGTTCTCATCTGACATGCCCAGGTGAGTTTTTCTTGAATTTTTTTTGAAAAAGGCTTGGACAAAATAGAATTTTTCCTCTGACATGCCCAGGTCAGTGCCTTTTGATTTTCAAGAGTTTTTCTTTGATTTTTCTTCAAATTTTTAAGGAGTTAGGCAGATTACAATCTTTCCTATGACATGCCCATGTCATTTTAGTCTAAAAAAAAAATGTGAGCATTTTCTAAACGCTTGGGCAGAATACAAATTTTCCTCCTACATACCCAGGTGAGTGCCTTTTGATTTTCAAGAGTTTTTCTTTGATTTTTCTTCAAATTTTTAAGGAGTTGGGCAGATTATAATCTTTCTTATGACATGCCCATGGCAGTTTACTTTTATAAAAAAAAAAAAAAAAAACTTGGAAAATTTCTTTTTACTTCTTTTCCTTTTTGGGTTTTAATTCGGGTTTCACTTTGACTTCTCTTTTCCTTTGTTTAACTCCAGCGGCGACCTATTTTCTTCCCCAGCACATCCTGCCACCACCCTCCATCTAATAGTTCCACCAAACCCACAACTTCCTCCGGCCGTCATCCTTTATAATCATTCGAGTTCGACGACGGATTCTCCTTGTTTTCCTCCAACTCCAAGTCACCCAGGGTGTGCTGTTTTTCGTCGGCTTAGCAATCCGGTTCTTTGGGTGTTAGCGAGCTCTTCGATTGGCAAATTGCACAGCACTCGGCATCGGTGATTTCATTCGTTTGGCTCAGCTTTTGTCGATACTTTCCTCTCACTACGAGTCGACAAATTTGTCGTGGCTGTTCGCTGCCGCACGATCAAGGGAAGCATTTTTTTTAATTCCACACCTAGCCTCCGTTTCCTCTGCGGTTCTGAGTTTGGTTCCGTCGTCCTGGATACTTCCAATCAAAGACCTGTCGCATTTGTGTTCCAGCCACTCTAGTTCAGTTTCTTCAGTTCAACACCTGATTTCTGCCATCTTCGTTCGACCGCCTCAGTTCGGCCGCCAGAGTTTCTGGTCTCTTACCCGAACTAAGTCACTTAGTCGGTTCTGCGGGAATCTCAACATTCCAATTTTATCTAGCATTGTAGTTCGAGCCGTTAGGAGTTCTCGAGTCAGTTGCGCTAGGAAATTTCACACCAGCTGCCTCCCAATTTTCTTTTCCATGCTTATTTAATTTTGGCACACCCACGATTATTATTCTTTCAGATCATATCAAATCCAATTTCTATTTAATTCCGGTGCTTATTTCTATTTTCTTTTGGGAATTTTTGGAATGGCTTGATTTTTGTGTTCTGTCTTTTGGTGCAGGATATCATGGTACGCAAGAAAGTTACGCCGACAATAGCTTTGCGGGATGAAACTAGTTCTTAAGAAGAAGAGGCACCCTTTTTACCCTGCCCGTTGCTCTACAGCGTTCCAAGCGGCAAAAGACCCAACCGGAATTCAGCGAAGCAACAACGGTCATCACACGCCCTTTGCGTATATGTGGGATTGAAACCCCTAATTCCTCCACCATAGGGGAGCTTCTTTTCCCCTTACTAACTTTTGTTTGTTTTAGTTATTTATTTTATTTATTTTTATTCTGTCTTAGTGGTGTTTGTTTTTGCGATCCTTTTTATGCCTATTTTTTTTCTACATTGGGGACAATGTAGATTTTTATGTGCGGATGGATTATTTTGTATGATTATTGTTTTGGGGATGGTTTGTGTTTCATTATGTTTAGAGTCTAGGTGTGGGGGAGATGTAAATGTTATGTGTTTTGTGTTGGAAAATTGATATGCAATGTGTGATTTGGTGAGGTAAGGATGAAATGTAGGGAATATTAGTAGTATTGTGTGTTGGATGGCTATAATTGTTTTTTGTGATAATTCAGATGATGATACTTGTGTGAGTGCCACCCAAAAAACTAGAAACAGTGAGATTTTGGGCTTTAATTAGCAACAATTATTTCTTGCGCTCAATTTGTTTTCTTTAGAGTGTTTCACACATAGTTTGCATATTCTTGAACTTGTTTTGTTATGCATGTTACCGTTGCTTGTGAATTTGAAGTACAAAAAGGATAAAGGCAATAGGATAACCAAATTTGGTTTGGTAAAAAAATCCAACCTTCAATGCTTACCATTAGTTAACCTTTTTGAAGCTTGGACCTTATTCTTTAATTGTAAAGCCACTAAATTAAACCTAGGCCTTTGTTTAGCTTGCTCTTGTTGCCTAGTTATTGGAAGAAGTATATGCTTGGTTGTTAACTTGGGTTGGTGGTATGAAGGCGGATATTGCAAGGCATTAGGAGCTCATCAAGGATAAGTTTTGCTCTAACCAAGGTTGTTGAAAAGAAAAAATAATGGTATAAAAAAAATTAATGCTGGGAAAAGAGAAAGAAGAAAAAAAAAAAAAAGCCAATATAAACAAATTCAAATGAATTTGTGTGGCTAGAAAAAAAAAGAAAATAAAGAAAAAAAAGGGGTGAGATTGTGGAAAGAGTGAAGTTTGGAATTCTTGGTGAGTTACTAGTGTCTTGCATGGGTCATCCTTGGTAGGATGGTTGAAAGGTTAACGATCAAGTATGTACTTTCTTCCATAACTTTCGCCTATGTTTGATTTTTGTTATCCTACCTTGTCCTGAGCCTCATTATAACCATTGACGAAGACCTTTTGATTTGTACTTTGATTCATTTGAGTGATAGTAATGTGCTAATTTTGCAAGCATATGGTAAGAACAATTCTATGTGGTGAACTTGAGTAATTACGTCCTTTAAACACTTTGAGTGCATGAGTGAATTACTTGAGAGGTGGGTGTCATTCATGCTTGTTATTTGAGTTTGGAGAGTTATGAGGAATGGGTATAGTCGTTACAAATGCATGATACTATGAAAGTTTCTTATGTGGATTGCAAGTTTTATTTGATCATGTGTTGCATATTGAGGATTCAGTTTTCGTTTGTTGTTTGTGTTTGTTTCTTTGTCAAGTTTTGAATCATGCTTGGGGACAAACATTGTCTAGGTGTGGGGGATTTAATGAGCTTATATTTCTTAATACTATTTGGTGCGAATTTGGATTGATTTAGATGTTTAGTGAAGTCTAATGGGCTGTTTCGACACATGTAGGGAGGGAGATTAATTTTGAGCCGGAATGACCATTTTGGACGCAATTAGAGCAAGTTGGGCTTGAAGGAAGACAAAGAAGTGTAGGCTGTGTTGAATTTGAGATTTAATTATGACAAATGATTTTATTAATTAAGGAGTAATTGGGCCATAATTATTTTTGGTGGGGAGAATTTTGGTTAGGAAATAAGAGTGGGCCCAAATTGGTGAAAGAAGGGAATTAATGAGGTTTTTTGGGGGAACAGATAGGCTGAGATATGTTTTGGGTATTGAGGGGTGGCTACGGGCAGCAACTTTGAAGGAGGATTTTTGAGTTTTCCTTCTTTTTGGCCACGTTTTGGAAGAGGCAAGAAAACCCTGGAGATAGCAACTTTGAGAGAACAATTTTGGCAATAATTTGGAGTGCGTCCAGTACGAAGCTTTTGGAGTTAGGTGGCTGCGCATCCATTACGCATAGTACTTAATTTCATTCCCTTGTTTTTAATTTCAATTCATGGTATACAATTTTAATATTATTTTTATTAGTTTAATTATGAGTAGCTAAATTTTCTAGTCTAGCCAAGGGAATCAAACCCCTCGATGTTACTTTAATTGTGAGATCGAATTGGTTTTTTATATTAATTGATTACTGATTTTCTTATTTATTCTTGTGCACTTCTTGAGGATTATTTGGCACTGTTTGTATAGCTGGTAGCATGCAGACTTTCCTAGGTAATCCAATCCACTAGAATACACAATGCTCGATATTTCCTAAAGTCAATGCAACTAATCATATGGTACGTAGGTTAGTGAGTTGAAAGAATAAATGATCAAATTCAATTAAGCTAATTGGGTTAATTGTAGTTAAACTGGGTCTTTGGCTATCGTGATCTAGGTTCTAGGAGGTTCCAGAATTGATCATCGATTATAGATGCAATTAACGGAGGTTCCTGAATTTCTAGCTTAAACTAACAGGACTGAATTTTTAGGAGGTTCCAACAATGAAAACCGGTGTAACCAGGAGTTTGTTAATACATTTTTGCATCAAGGATCTATTAGTGCATCGAGGTGGTCCAATTCCCTTGAATAGATGTATTCCGAAATTGAATTTGATAAATTGTTAAATTTTCAGTCTTTAATTTTAATTTAATTTTCGTTAGTAACTTTAATTAAAAACTAACCCCCCTTCTTGGTTACTCACTTTTAACTGAATTTATTTCACCCTAGAGCTTCCTGTAGATACGATCCTACTCGCAGTATTCTACGTTTAAAAAGCTTATAGAGTAGGTTATTTTTAATTGGTCTGACAATCCATCAAAAACTAACTTATTCAACAACTTATTTAATTTAGATATGGTAGTAAGTGTTATCAAACACAAATAATTAATATTTAATCTATTTAGATTAAGTGTTGAATTATATTATCAAACAGACCTAAGTTTGTTTGTTTAACGGGGGTATTTCTTGGACTTTTATATTTTAAGTAATAGTTTAATAGTTCTATTGTCTTGCATAAATTGTGTTTGAAAATTGAAGGATTAAATTCTTGTTGCGGTCTGGACACGCAAATTATATAGGACACTTTTTTTTTTTTTTTGTGACGGAGGCCTCTTTTTTTTTTTTTAGCGAAAATTTCAAAATTGATCACTATACTATAATCATTTTCTGGTTTTGGTCATCATACTTTGAAAACTATTTTTAATGTCATCATACTTTATTTTTCTTTTCAAAAATGGTCACTCCGTCAAGTTTGACCGTTAACCCACTAACGGTCAACTTTTTTAGGGTTATTTTTGTCTTTTCATTAACTCATTAAATTAAAAAAAAAGTAAACTCTGATTTTGGTCATCATATTTTTCTAAAATCTCATTTTTTGTCATCTTACTTTAAAAATTATATTTGAGGTCATCATACTTTCATTTTTTATTTAATTTTGGTAATTCCGTCTAAATGTTCCGTTAAGTCTCAAACAGCCATAATTTTTTAGGATAAATGCCAAAAAAACCCCATCATGCACGTGGAATTTTTTTATTTATTAATTATTTTTTCGCATCTTCGCCGCCAACACCCACACCCTCACCCCCATCATGCACGTGACTTTAAAAAGTTTTATTCTTCTTAAGGGTGTGGGTTAGGGCTGTTAATTCCTGCCAGTGTGTCAGTTTCGTGTCAGTTGAAAGAGAAAATTATATTTTTGCCCCCGGCCCTAACCCGAACCCGAACCCGAACGGGTTGGAAAACCCCAACCCGAACCTGACCTGATTTTTACCAGGTCAATCCGAAACCGACATAGTCAACCATTTGATTGACCCACCAACCAGAGCCAAGCGGGTTGACCTGGTCGGGTTAGTGTAGACCAACCCTAACTCGACCCACAAAACCGATTTTTTTCACACAATAATTTTTTAAAAATATTTTGGGTCATCATGTCAACCTGTTGATCCTGTGTGTTAACCTAATTTTGACTTGAAAATCTTGGACCGACACGAACCCGGCCTGAAAATTTTTCGGGTCCGAAATTCCAACCCGAACCCTACTCGTTTCGTGCCGATTTCGTGTTTAATTTTCGTGTCGTGTCAGAAATTACCAGCCCTACTGTGGGTGTTCGTGGTGAAGATGTGAAAAAATAATTAATAAAAAAAGAAATTTCACGTGTATGATGGGGTGTGTTTTTCTGTATTTACCCTCAAAAAATTATGGTCGTTAGAGACTTAACGGAACATTTAGACGGAATGACCAAAATTGAATAAAAAATGAAAGTTTGATGACATCAAATATAATTTTTAAAGTAAGATGACCAAAAATGGAATTTTGAAAAAGTATGATGACCAAATTCAGAATTTACTCTTTTTTTAATTTAATGAGGTAATGAAAAGATAAAAATAACCCTAGAAAAGTTGACCGTTAGTGGGTTAACGGTTAAACTTGACGGAGTGACCATTTTTGGAAAGAAAAGTAAAGTATGATGACCTTAAAAATAGTTTTCAAAGTATGATGACCAAAACCAGAAAGTGACTATAGTATAGTGACCAATTTTGTCATTTACTCTTTTTTTATTTTAAAAATTGTTTTAGGGAGGCTTTTTTTTTTTTTCTATTTTCTATTTTTTTCTTCTATTCCTTTTTCTTCCAAAACAATTCAATATTCATTTTTTAATTTTTTTAAATTTTTAAAAAAGTTATTAAAAATATTTTTTTCATTATTATTTTATTTATTTTATGATAAATTTTTAAAAAAATTTAATTACATTTTTAAAATTATTTAATTGACTTAAAATGTGATATTATATCAAAAAATTATATACAAGATTTCAAATCAAGCAAAACTAGGGTTAGCTTTCTTATAAGTGAAAGATTATATGTCCGGGCCTAGCCAGAAACTAACTTTCGTGCTATGCATTACAGAATCAGAATCTCTGGCCAGGCCTTGACACTAGCACAATCGCTATTCCAACCATTTTGAAATAACATTGCGCAGGATCTGGGTTTGCACTCATTTGATTTATCACGCAACAAAAATTCTTAATTAAAAGCGAAAGAATAAGAATTACCTATTGAAGCGTATACTTAGGTGATTCTTTTGTATGCCTCAAACTTTGCTTGTATGCTGTGTGGGCAGCAATCTAACGAGCAATTTGATCACCACAACTGGGTCGCCTGAAAAGTAAAGTGTGATGACCTTAAAAATAGTTTTCAAAGTATGATGACCAAAACCAGAAAGTGACTATAGTATAGTGATCAATTTTGTCATTTACTTTTTTTTTATTTTAAAATTTTTTTTAGGGAGGCTTTCTTTTTTTTTCTATTTTTTATTTTTTTTCTTCTATTCTTTTTTCTTCCTAAACAATTCAATATTCATTTTTTAATTTTTTTAAATTTTTATAAAAGTTATTAAAAATATTTTATTATTATTATTTTATTTATTTTATGATAAATTTTTTTAAAAATTTTAATTACATTTTTAAAATTATTTAATTGACTTAAAATGTGATATTATATCAAAAAATTATATACAAGATTTCAAATCAAGCAAAACTAGGGTTAGCTTTCTTATAAGTGAAAGATTATATGCCCGAGCCTAGCCAGAAACTAACTTTCGTGCTATGCATTCCAGAATCAGAATCACTGGTCAGGCCTTGACGCTAGCACAATCGCTATTCCAACCATTTTGAAATAACATTGCGCAGGATCTGGGTTTGCACTCATTTGATTTATCACGCAACAAAAATTCTTAATTAAAAGCGAAAGAATAATAATTACCTATTGAAGCGTATACTTAGGTGATTCTCTTGTATGCCTCAAACTTTGCTTATATGCTGTGTGGGCAGCAATCTAACGAGCAATTTGATCACAACGACTGGGTCGCCTGAAAAGTAAAGTATGATGACCTTAAAAATAGTTTTCAAAGTATGATGACCAAAACCAGAAAGTGACTATAGTATAGTGATCAATTTTGTCATTTACTCTTTTTTTATTTTAAAAATTTTTTTAGGGAGGCTTTCTTTTTTTTTTTTTTCTTTTCTATTTTCTATTTTTTTTCTTCTATTCCTTTTTCTTCCTAAACAATTCAATATTCATTTTTTAATTTTTTAAAATTTTTAAAAAAGTTATTAAAAATATTTTTTTCATTATTATTATTTTTATTTTATGATAAAATTTTTTAAAAATTTTAATTACATTTTTAAAATTATTTAATAGACTTAAAATGTGATATTATATCAAAAAATTATATACAAGATTTCAAATCAAGCAAAACTAGGGTTAGCTTTCTTATAAGTGAAAGATTATATGCCCGAGCCTAGCCATAAACTAACTTTCGTGCTATGCATTCCAGAATCAGAATCTCTGGCCAGACCTTGACGCTAGCACAATCGCTATTCCAACCATTTTGAAATAACATTGCGCAGGATCTGGATTTGCACTCATTTGATTTATCACGCAACAAAAATTCTTAATTAAAAGCGAAAGAATAAGAATTACCTATTGAAGCGTATACTTAGGTGATTCTCTTGTATGCCTCAAACTTTGCTTGTATGCTGTGTGGCCAGTAATCTTAACGAGCAATTTGATCACCACAACTGGGTTGCCTGAAAAATTCTGTAACCACCTGCCCCTAGAGCGTGAGGATCACGCGCCACCTGGGACACAAGAGAGGAGCTACATGCACTGCCAATTTGGACAAAATTCAGCCGTCCAAAAAAGAATAAAATCCGGCAGCTCTTAGCCTTAAAAATCCGATTTTAGAGAGAGAAATTTTCTCTCTCTAGGATTTTCTCTCTCTAAGTTTTCTTGTCTTGAAAACTTATGAATTGTATATTGTGGAATAGCTAATCCCTTGTCTATATATAGAGTTACAAGAGAGACCCCAAGTTGGTTTAGAATTGGTCTTCCTAATGGGTTTAGGTAATTAATTAGTTCCAAATCCAATTAGGTAACCAATCTGATAAGATAAACCAAATCCTACTAGATTCTTAATCTCTAGGATTTCCTAATTCTAATTGAAATTTAAGACTTAATTAATTAATTAATTAATTCTACTTTGTTAATTACTCAATTAACCCTTAGGAATAATTAATCAATTAATTAATTCTACCTATTCAATTAACCCATTATAAAATTAATCATACCACTCACGGATTAATTTTGGCACTACCATCCTACACCAGAATTGCTTCCGGAACAACTTAATTAATTTATTCATAATCTCCTCACATCAAAGATATAGTGCTCGTTAATTTATTAATTTACTAATAAATTAATTAATTAACTTCTTTAATTCAGAGACTAGTACCACTCGACCTTTTTACTATACCGGACATAAGTCCACCGGACGGGTTTAGTATAATAAACATTACGAGCTCATCTCGGGAGCACATCACCCCGGACGCACCGGTACATGGTTCGACAAGCAGCAGCACACCAAGCAACTAAACACGCGCACCCAACGTACCGAGACTATTGGACACAATTGACCTCACCCATTGGCGGATCAAAGTACACTATGTTTAATCCTCAAGCCCACTCGAGTCTAGGGATTAAGAGATAGAATACCAAGAACTATTTGTCTATTAAATCAGTACAAGACAAATCATTCCTAATGGTCAAGTTCAATACGCCCCGGGCATATCTATATGATTCAATTAGTTTAGACAAACCAATTATCTGAATCACATAATAATCTAAACCGACAGTTTATCTAAAGCTATCTCGGTTGCGAACCTCATTTATATATTATGTCTTTTAACCAATGATGAGATCTACTGTGTCACACAAGACGCCTCATCATCTAACTACATAATATAAATGGACAAATAATGCACAACAAGATATGACTGAAAACATAAATCGATATATTAACTGGGAAAATGTACAATACAAGCATAACTTATGTATTCAACTCCAACAATAAGAACAAGTATTTGAAACCTATTATGCATTATATGAAATCATCTCTTTTTTTTTTTTTTTTTTTGAAATATTTAAGAAGTTGTATATTGTAAAGTTCAACAATTTTTAAATTTGGAAATGTATCCTTACTTTTTTTTTTTAACTGCAACCGACATATTGACATAAAAAATCAGACTTATCCAGTTAACCTTTTATCAATTTGTTGTACATATCTTATCAAATTGTTAGAAGTTCAGGACGCCCTAGATTTCTTTATGTGGTATCAGTTGGCCCTAAATTTCCTCCACTACCTTCAGTCTGGTGATCTTCTATGGAACCACCAGAAGCTCAACCGCCGCTCCATCCAGACGCTTTCTCTCCACTTCCCACGTAGGCAACTCCTGTAACGTTGACTCCACAGATAAGGACCTTCTCATTTGTTGCCCAAGCTATTGCAACGAATGACAACATGTCGTCACCTAAGCAAATCAGGTTTAACAATCGACTCCCAGAATTGGTCTTTTCGCTGGAAAAATGGGCTCATATGGCTGCTCCGCTCAAGTATGCGCTTGTTGGGAAATTTTCATTTGGATGCCCAAAGATGAGTGATTTGCGCCAGGAATTTTCTAAAGTTGGTTTTCATAGGGGCTTTGAGATTGGACTTATGAATCAAAGACACGTTCTTATACATTTTCATCTAGAGGCAGATTATCAGCGCTGTTTGATTAAAAATGTTGTTTGATCATTGTGAACACTTAATATGATGATATCCCTTGGTTGGTAATTGTTTTTGAAGATAATTTTCTCGCTATAGAACTCTTCTATCATCAAAATAAGAGTTTATGTAACTTTCTTCTTCCAAACTCTTGTCATTGGACCTTAAGTGTTGACTAATGAATCTCTTTGATAGGTACTTTGAGCTTTGACTTGTTGAACACTTGGAGAATCACTAGAAGAAGGTGTACAAGTGACTTGAGCTGAGCCTTGGATCACATCACTTATAAAGGGGATCCTTTAGTAGACATCATTGGGTCTATAACAAGAAATAGGACTAAGAGAATATAAGATACCTTGCAGTTCAGCATTGAAGAAACCTAACAACAGACCCAAGCCTAATTTCCTCTCTCAAAGCCAAAAATCGTGAGCTTGTCTTGTCATACTGAGGATAGACTTGAAGAAGAGAGAAAGTGAACACATTAAACCCAAAATAAAGGTGATCAATTGGCCCAGTAAGGAGCATGTAATTTCGGCCAATCCCCTACAGCCATTGAGCCACACGGTTTCCCCCCCATAAGTGAATCCCTCTTCCATTAGGTTTTGTTATCTTTTTACTTTTCTAATACGAGAAGGTTTTGTAAGTTTATCCTATTACTTATAAGATAAATAGAGTTTTTCATTCTTTAGATAGAATTATAATAATTTGTGTTGACATCTATGAGTGACCGAAATATGGGGCTTACCATAGTTGTAATAGAATTTTATTTTTCAATCTACTTTTCACTAAAGATTAGAAGATTTCTTTTTTAGAATAGGAAAAGAGGATATTGTACCTATAAATAGACTACACTTTACATGAATAATATGATAATTGATTATAGATTGAAAACTTCTAGTTGCAAGCCTTCATCATAATTGTCTCTCTATGTTAGAGATTGATTGCCTCTAGTCTAGTTCAAGATTTATTGAACGAATAGCCCTAAAACCACTTTGCCTTCTGAATGTTTGGATACCTAAATTGTTTCACCCCTATTGTGTTTTGTGTTGATTGTTTTCGCCAATCAATCCAAATAGATCGCTAGCTAATATAGATTAGTTAAAAATATCATGTCTTTATAGAATTTTTCAAGAGAATTAGATCAACCCAATAGCAACGTTGTCATCAATCATCTTTCTCTGAAGGCTATCAATTTCATTTGCCATAGAGGTTTCGAGATGAGCTGATGAAAGTTCAACATGTTATTGCCGCTCATGATTATAAACTTGTTCATATTTCTAGGCAAATTCAGTGACAGAAGCTTGTTGGAATATTAGAGAGAAAGATCAGATTATTTCAGTAGCGTTGAACTTCAACAAAAGCAGCAGCCTGCTCTTGTAGTTGCTGATTTTGATATGGCCTTTATGGTTGTTTCAAGGGGCAAGATTAAATCACAGGATGCTGACTTGGTAGTATTAGTGGCAAGAGATCCAGGCTAGCTTAAGAGTAGTTGTTGTTTCATTTATAGTTACATATTTATGCTGAGCTGGCAACTTATAATTGACGTCAAGGTTAAGCAAGGCTTGATACAGTTACATGTTTTTTTTGTATTTATGTTTTGACAGAGCTCATTCAGAGTAGTGAGTTTTGATATATTAATCGAAAAGCTTCTGCACATCTTCTCTCATGTTCTTCATCTCATGAATTAGGGTTTTTCAATTTTCTTGTTTTTACTGCAATTTTACATGGTATCAGAACAATCTGGTGCCGATCTGATTATTTTTGTTGACTAATATTGCAGTTGATTCGATAGAATGAGATCGTGCAGAAACCGATGCTTCGGAGGACAACATTGAGTTACGAATTTTGTCGGAGGAAGGGATCAGAGAGCAGCTCACTTTTACAGAGCTGATCATCCGAACCTGTAACTTGTGCCGAAGGTCTTGACGGAGTCAAACTACCTGATTTGGAAGACGAAAATGGTAAGGGCATTGCGATCAAATAACAAGTTCGCAGTCTTGGACGGTTCGCTTCCTCAACCTGGAATCAGTTCTCCTTACTATAGGAAGTGGATAACCGTGAATTTCATGGTTGTTTCATGGATTGAAGGTGCTATCTTGGCTAAATTAGTGGACCAGTTCACTAGTGATTTGTGAGAGGAAATTGAGGCTCGGTTTGGAATGTCACATCTGTCCTTGTGGTATTAGCTTAGGAGGGAGATTGCTATGTTGCAGCAGGATAATATGCCAGTTACTCAATACTATGGCAAGATTAAGGAGCTGAGGGACAGATTAGCGCAATTGCAACCGAATCAATTGGAAGGAAACGTGTTCAGAAAAATACAGAAAGAGCGCAGATCGATGTTGTTCATGTCAGGGGTGAAGGAATGTATGAGATTGGTTCTGAAAGAACTAGAGATTAAAGAGGTGAATGAGAAGTGTATGGAATTTTTGACTGGCATCAGTGAAGTGTATGAAGCTGAGAAGAACCATGTACTGATGATGGATTCAATGCCCTTTTTGAACAGGGTGTACTCTATAATGCTTAAGGCATAAAGCAATAGACAAATTGGGCCTAATTTGCAGCTGATGAACTCTGAAAATGCTGCCATGATGTCAATTAACATGAAGGAATCTGATAAGAAGGATGGAAGGAATAATCAGAAGGCTGATAAGAAGCATTTGCTGTGCACTCACTGTAAAAAGAAGGGGCATCTAGTCAGCAATTGCTTTAAACTGAATGGATACCCCGATTGGTGGCCTGACAACAAAAAGAAGGGAGATAAGGCAAATGCAGTTCTGGTAGTGAATAATTCTTTGAAAATTGAATATAAGGATGACGAGGAGTGGAATCAGGCTCTGGCTGCAGCAGTCGAAAAGGAATTGGACAAACTAAATAAAGGGAATGGAGCAGCAGAGTAAAGTTTTGCAAACTATGCGCGGTACCACGATTTTGCAGGTATCTCTAACTCTCATAATGTCAGTATGCTTAAGACTGAGTATGTTGATGATGGGTATTGGATTGTAGATACAGGAGCCACAAGTCATATGACTTATAACCTTTCATGTCTTACTCATGTTCATCCTGTTAAAAGATTTTTTTTTTTGTTAGGATCTGGGTTTGCACTTGCTCGATTTACCACGCAACAAAAATTTCTATTAAAGCGGAATCTTAGAAAAGTACCTTTGAAGCGTGCACTTGGTGATTCTCTTGTATGCCTCAAGACTATGACCTCTTGTTGTGTGGGCAACAATCTAGAAGTCAATTGATCAGCAATTCACCACAATCCACCTGCTGGAAAACTCTAGCCCCGCAGCACCTGGCACGTACTATAAACGCACCGCCCGCAGAGAGAGAAAGCTACGCGCAGCTGGTATAGTCCAAGGCCAAAATTTCAGCCACTAGAAACCGAAAAACCAGCCGCACACTTTCTTGAAAATTCGACTTGGAGAGAGAAACGTTTTCTCTCTCTAGAATTTTCTCTCTCTAGAAATCCTGTGGATTAATTGTGTTATTGTTGTATTCTGAATGGCTGATCCCTTGTCTATTTATAGAGTTACAAGAGAGACTCCAAGTTGGTTTAGGATTGGTCTTCCTACTGGGTTTCTGTTTTCCTTCAATCCTGTTTCTGGACTGATACAGATTCTGGTTCCTTCAATCCTGTTCCTGGACTGATACACTCCCAACTGTCACAGGGATTCACTTATCCCAATCCAGTTCCTGGGATGAATCACTCCCAACTGACACAGGGATTCACTTATCCCAAACCAGTTCCTGGGATGATTCACAACCAACTGACACAAGGATTAATTAATTTCTCAATTAATTAAATCTACCTTTGTCAGTAACCCAGTACATAATTAATCGTACCACTAACGGATTAATTATGGCACTACCAACCTACACCAGAATTGCTTCCGGAACAACTTAATTAAATTATATTCATAATCTCCCCACATCAAAGATATAGTGCTCGTTAATTCATTAATTTACTGATAAATTAATTCATCAACTTCTTAATATTCCGAGACTAGTACCACTCAACCTTTTTACTATATTGGACATAAGTCCACCGGCCGGGTTTAGTATAATAAACATTTCGAGCTCATCTCAGGAGCACCATCACCCCGGACGCACCGGTATATGGTTTCCTTTCGACAAGCAGCAGCACACCAAGTAACTAAACACGCGCACCCAACCTACCGAGACTATTGGCCACATTTGACCTCACCCATTGGTAGATCAAAGTACACTATGTCTAATCCTCATGCCCACTTGAGTCTAGGGATTTAGAGATAGAATACAAGGATCGATTTGTCTATTAAATCAGTACAAGACAAATCATTCCTAAGAGTCAAGTTCAATATGCCCCGGGCATATCTATATGATTCAATTAGTTTAGACAAACCAATTATCTGAATCACATAATAACCTAGACCGACAGCTTGTCCAAAACTGTCTCGGTTATGAACCTCATTTATATATTATGTCTTTCAACCAATGATGAGATCTACTGTGTCGCACCAGACACCTCATCATCTACTTACATAATATAAATGGACGATTAATGCACAACAAGATATGACTGAAAACACAAATCGATATATTAAACTGGGAAACTGTACAATACAAGCATAGCTTATGTATTCTACTCCAACACCTGTGAACTTTGGTTCTTCAGTCATCTTTCCTGATGGTAGTGCACAGGCTGTTCATAGTACTGGATCTTTAATTTTGTCTCAGTCTTTGATTCTAAAGAATGTGTTGGTGATCCCTACTTTCAAACATAATTTGCTTTCTGTACAACAGTTGGCACATGACTCATCCTGTTTTTGCTCTTTTTTTCCTGATTGCTGCCTACTGCTGGATTTGAAGACTAGAACAGTCTTGGCAGTTGCACAATTGTTTAAGGATTGTATGTTTTGAACAAAGTTTCCTTTCTTCCAGAAACTATTCATAGACATGGAATGTTGGTTGATAACAATTCTTTAGACAGAACTTCCTTGAATGTTTTAGCTTCTGTTTCTCATTCTTGGAGTGAAAATATAGTTTGGCATTTTAGACTTGGGCATCCTGCAGTTGATGTAATGTAGAGATTGCAGTTTCCTCATTCCTTTGTAAATGATCATGATTCAAAAAGATTGTGAGATTCGTCCTTTGTCCAAGCATCATAGATTACCTTTTTCTACTGTTGAACCTAAGTTTACTGAACCTTTATAAATCTTACACATGGACTTGTGGGGTCCTTACAAGGTTCCTGCATTGAATGGATGCCAGTTTTTTCTCACTGTAGTTGATGAATTCAGTAGGAGTACTTGGACATTCTTGTTGAAACATAAATCTGAAGTTCCTGGAATTGTTATAGCCTTTGTTAAACAAATTCATAAGCAGTTTGATACCTTAATGAAAATAATCCAAACTGATAATGGCTTGGAGTTCTGTAACTCTGAATGTCTGGCCATCTTTACTGATCTTGGAATTATTCACCAACGATCCTATCCATACACTCCTCAGCAAAATGGGTTAGTAGAGAGGAAACATAGACACTTGGTTCAAGTTGTCAGATCCCTTCTTATTCAATCCAGATTACCTAAATGATTTTGGGGTGAAGCCATACTTGCAGCCACCTTTCTAATCAATAGAACACCCTCATCGGTTCTGCATTGGTCCACTCCATTTGAAAAACTGCATAAGAAACCTCCAGATTATTCTAGAATGAAAGTGTTTGGCTGTATTGCTTTTGTTTTGAACAAGTCCCCTTCTTGTGAAAAGTTTGATTCTAGGTCTTATGCAGGTATTTTTGTTGGATATTCGGTAGGTCAAAAAGGTTACAAAATCTTTTGTCCTGCTCTGAATCGAATAGTAGTTTCCAGGGGTGTTATATTTCATTAACAAAAGTTTCCTTCTGCCAATCTTGATCAATTCACGAACTCATACGTGATTCATCCTACTGGTTTTGATTATGAATCCTTTGATGCCTTTTTATCATCAGAGTCTCTGCAGGTTCCCCCTTCTATTCCATATCAGGTTCAGCATAAATCCCCTTATTCTGATCATTCTGAATTTCATTATTCTCCTGATCCAGTTGATACTATTGATGATTCTACTCAATCTTTGTCATCCCACATATCTGATTTAAGTCCTGTGTATTAACCTCCATTCAGATGTAGTACAAGGCAAATAACTGCACCAAAATGGATGCAAGATTTTGTTCTTGCCTCTGCACAAGATTTTTCTTCTTGTGTTTTGTCCACAGATTATAATCAATTCTTGGTTAATCTGTCTTCTTTCAAATAACCCTCATCATACAGTCAAGCAAGTACTGATGTTAGGTGGTCAGATGCCATGACACAAGAGATTAAAGCTCTTGAGACTAATGATACCTGGGATCTAACTTATTTACCTACAGAAAAGAAAGTCATTGGTTGTAAATGGGTTTACAAAGTCAAGTGTAAACCAGATGGGAGTGTGGCCAGATTTATGGCTAGGTTGGTTGCTAAGGGATTCACTCAGAAGGAAGGGGAGGATTTTTCTGAGGTGTTTTCTCCTGTAGCTAAGGTGGTAACTGTGAATCTGTTGATTGTTGTTGCATCAGCTAGAGGATGGCCTTTGTCACAAGTGGATGTGAATAATGCCTTCCTTCATGGCTCATTGGAAGAGGAAATGTATATGAAGTTGTCTCCTGGATTTGAGCAAGTTGGACCAGGGCAAGTGTGCAGGTTGAAGAAGTCGCTTTATGGATTGAAACAATCATCCAGGCAGTGGAACTTAGAGTTCACAGCCAAGCTTACTGACTATGGGTTTAAACAATCAACTTTTGATCACTGTTTGTTTACCTTGCATGCTCCTCACTTCAGTTTATTCCTCCTTGTGTATGTAGATGATGTTCTTATCACAGGGACAGATGAGCTTGAGATCAACAAGGTCAAGGTGTTCTTGGATCATTATTTTACCATTAAAGACTTAGGATATGCCAAGTATTTTCTTGGTATAGAATTGGCAATGTCAGTTTCTGGAATTCTCATCAGCCAGCGCAAGTACATTCTGGATATCTTAAAGGATGCAAATATGTTGAAGTGTACTGTAACTTCAACACCTTTTCCTCCTGGACTTAGATTCTCTGCAGCAGATCAGGACACTACTCATCTTTTAGCAAAGCCTGAACAATACAGAAAGCTTGTTAGTCGTCTGTTATACTTGGGGTTCACCAGACCAGACATTACTTTTCCTATGCAGCAACTCAGTCAATTTGTGCACTCTCCACATCAGTCACATTGGACTGTAACTATGCACTTGCTCAGGTATCTTGTAGGAAACTCTAGCAGAGGACTTTTCTTTGCCGCTCAAAGTTCTCTCCAGCTGCAGGCTTTTAGTGATGCCGAATGGGGGTCTTGTAAGACAACCAGACGTTCTGTCACTGGGTATTGTATTTTTCTTGGATTTTCTTTGGTGTCATGGAAGGCCAAGAAGCAGTATACAATTTCTTGCTCCATGGCTGAAGCTGAGTGCAGGGCTATGCTACTACTGTGAGAGAGCTTCAGTGGATTCAGTTTGTTCTTGGTGATCTGCACATCCAGTCTTCCTTACCAGTTGAGTTCTGGTGTGATAACCAGGCGGCTATTCATATAGCTGAAAACCCAGTCTTCCATGAACGCACTAAACACATTGACATTGATTGTCATGTGGTGCGTGAGGCTTACAAGTCAGGATTTGTTAAGCTTCAGCATGTTTCTTCTTCAGCTCAGGTTGCAGATCTTTTTACCAACCCTGTTGCAGCTTTCTCTCGATTGGTTTCCAAGTTGCACCTTCTTGAGGCTGAACTTGAGGGGGGAATGTTAGCATATCAGAGAGAAAGATCATATTATTTCAGTAGTGTTGAACTTCAACAAAAGCAGCAGCCTACTCTTGTAGTTGCTGATTCTGATATGGCTTTTATGGCTGTTTCAAGGGGCAAGATTAAATCACAGGATGCTGACTTGGCAATATTAGTGACTAGAGATCCAGGCTAGCTTAAGAGTAGCTGTTGATTCATTTATAGTTACATATCTATGCTGAGCTGGCAGCTTGTAATTGGCGTCAAGATTAAGCAAGGCTTGATACAGTTACATGGATTTTTTTTGTATATATGTTTTGACAAAGCTCATTCAGAGCAGTGAGTTTTGATATATCAATTGAAAAACTTCTGCACATCTTCTCTCATGTTCTTCATCTCATGAATTAGGGTTTTTCAATTTTCTTGTTTTTACTGCAAGTTTACAAAGCTTCATCAACGTGGGATGCCTTATAGAGTTCCACCAACTTATACAGATGTCATCTTTTCTTAGTGGCTTAATCACTCTAGATAGGAGATCATTTTCCACATTTAGGATTTCCATTGATTCTTTTCCTTGCAATATTTTAAGATTTTTAAAGGATGAAATAAAATACTGAATGTTGGAAGTGGAAATGAGGTTTGAATGAGAACCATTTTCTCATTGGAAGTAGACATAGTAAGTGGGATGTAGTTATTTTCACTTGTTCCACATTTGAAAAAGTATGAAAGTCTAGAACATTATGTAACTGTTAAAGACTTGAATGAGTTTTGAATTTCTAATATAGTGTACATATCGCTCGTGTAAGTTCAAAGTAGGGTTGCGAGATTATCTTTTCCAATCAATTTGTTTTCCACAATTCCAAAATCCAAATAAATTGGAATTAATTAGGTGACTAAAACCTAATTACTGTTGGTGAAATTAGTCCAATTAAGGTTGATTAGTTTCGTAACGGCAAAAATTCTTCAAACCTTAACTGTTTTATTTTGGAAAGAAAAAACTATTCATATTAATTAGCATTTAGATGCAAAAACTGTTGAAATTATTTGGAAATTAATTTGTGGTAATGACAAACAAATTCAGCTGGTTACAAGCCTTAACTTCTCTAAATAAAATATTCTCATTAAAAGTATCATTACTGAGTCCCTTCATGACATCCGATAAAATTGAAACGAGAAGATTAGCATTAGCATGGTCCCTACGCAAAGATGACACACACAAATTGAGAGTATCATTACCGTACCGAAAATAATTAAAAGGAAAATTGACGAAGAAAAGCTACCAATTGAACTGGTAAAAACTTCGGGCAAAATAAATCCTTAAAATCCAACCCATCAACATCGCAACTAACAGAAGAAAGAAACTTGATCAGAGCCCTGAATTTTTTTGAAACAAAAAAGAGCCCTGAATTCTTAATGGGGAGTTTGACAGCTAGTTGTCCTTCCCCAACAAAGCAAGGAGAAAGGATTTGTAATGGCTGGAAGTCTCTTTGGCGACGACATGGTCGAGAGCCACACTGTTTCTCTTGTAGTAGATGTCCTTGATATTCTTCAGGTCTTTTTCTGCCCTTGTTACTATCACACGAGTTACTAAATCTTCATCTGTCCCTGCCTTGCTTAAAGCATTACGCAGAACCTTCTCGTAGTACTTTTGTGGATCATTGATGCTTCGGATCGCCATAAGCAATGCTGCCAAGTAATCATTTTCTGGATCATCCTTCAATGCCTTGGTGATTGCAGTGCCATGGTCATCCTTGTAGTAGTTCAAAGTCGCTACAATCTGAGAATGGCTTCTTGTGGTTATGATCCGAATGATCTCGTCATCATTCAGAGCCTTATCTTTGACTTTATCATACAGAATATTAGCCTCCGATTTTGCTAATTTCACATTAATGTCGTCCCCAGAGTACTTGTATGGGCTTGCCAACGCAACCAAAAGCTAAAACAGGGAAAACAAAACTATGTCTTGGTCAAGAAGAGCCACAACAACAACAACAACAACAAGCATTTTTCCCATTTGGGTCGGCAATATGAATCAAATGTCTCCATCGTACTGGATCAAATAGTTTTCGTTCCAAATTTTTATAGGGGGCATTTTCCGGTCTGCTACATATCCAATCTGCTACATAGTCCAAACCAAACGAGACTCTATCATTTTTTTCATCTATCGGTGCAACCCTTACTTTCTTTCTAATATGTTCATTTTTAATCCTATCTAACCTCGTATGTCCTCACATCCATCTGAACATTCTCATGTCCGCTACTCTCATTTTCTGTTCTCTCATTCTGTGGGTTCCGTCAAAAAAAAAAAAAAAGAAAAGGCCTTTTACCTAATATAAAAGAGTAGTTGAAAGTTTCAGTTACCTACCTTGCGGAGATCATCCGTAGTATGTTCAGCTATGTCTTCTTCCAAAGAATGCTTGTAACGGCTCTGGTAAGCACGCTTGACAGCCAAAAGCTCTTCAGGGCCATAAATGGTGGAATATTCAACGATTACACGGTAGTCTGGCCGTGGTTTTTTCTTGATCGCTACGTTCAGCAGAACTGCATCCCGATCCTCTGGATCCAATATCCACCGGTAGATTGCTTTCTACATGAATCAATCAGTCAAATGATACTTGCGGGTTTTATTGGGGGTATTTCTTTTATTTATTTAAATGATGTTTAAATCCATTTTTTTCCCCTCATTTTGCTCATTTTTTATCTGGTCACTAATAATCCCATTTAATTTTTTTTTTGTAATTATAATTTTTTTACGAAAATATTCTTGAGTAACCTTTAAAAACATTAATTTTTTTTCTCCGCCACCACCATATCCACCACCAGAAATGGCTTTTTTTCCTTGTGTTTGCCGTATCGGGCTATAGGGAGTTGAAATCCATAAAAATCTGGTAAAAAAAAGGAAGAAATGCCTTCTCTTGTGTTAGATATGGTGGCGGCCGTGAAGGAGAAGAAAATTTAGCATTTTTGAAGATGAGTGAAGCTGTTAGTTAAAGGGTATTTTCGTCAAAAAGAACTATAATTGTCAAAATAAATAAATAAATAAATAAATAAAACTAGTATTGATGAGTAAATAAAAAGAGGAACAAAATCAAAATAACCCCATCAAAAGAATAAAAAATGAATTTAACCCTTGAATGATAAAAGAAATTGAGACCTCAAAATCACCAGTCAGCTCTGATTCAAGGCGCTTCACAAGATCCTCACCATACATGTCTTGGTAAGTTTTCCTAATCAGCTTCCTTTGGTCTGCATTTCGATGGCCTAGTACTGTTACTATTGCCTTCTCATTCGTTCCCCACCCTAACAGATTTTCAAAAAATTCAACCCAGAAACGTACTCAAAACGAAGAACAACATAGATCATGGAGGATCAAACCAAAAGTTTTATCAGGGCTGCAAAATAGTGAAATATTATAAGATATCTTTTCCAAAAACACAAATAAAGTATACCTTGAAAAGCCTTCTTAAGAGCTTCAGCATCCTCAACAGGAGATGGGCACTCAGGGCAGACAAGAGTTGCCATTCAGTCTTCTATTCAGTGGTGAAGATTGGAGAAGAAGAAGAAGAAAATTTGTACATGTACTTGTATTCAGAAAAACCAAGAATTTATAGTAGCAGTATTTGAGATGAAAGTGTTGAACGTAACGCCCAGTCGGCATATTTGTTCATTAATTTAATGGCATTAATGAATTAGGAATAAACATGTTTGCATAGGTTGATAGCAGATGCCAGATGCCAGAGTTTGTACTTCTTCGTTCAAGAACAGAGCACAATTGGAAGGGTTTGGTGACGTGGAGTTGTTGAACAAAACTTGTCATAGTTATCTTTGCAAAACCTACCATTTTTGTTTGGCGAATTTATTATTATTTTTTAACATGTTTAATCTTCCTAAAAATATCCATTACATTAAAAAACAAACATGTTAGATTGAAATGTGTAAAATTTTAAACGTAATTAATATTTTTGAGTGAATCTAAACATGTTAAATTAAAAGAGTAAATTCGATAGAAACGTAGTTAACAAGAATGGCATTTTTTCGGTTATCTCTGACTACATGAGTGGAGATTATCAAGTGTTCACTCCATCTTTTATGTCTTTGAAGATTGTTAGGATTTTCATATAAAAAAATTAATATGTTTAATTTTTATTTATAAAATTTTAATATTTATTAATATTATATTATATTACGACTGAATTGTCTAATTCTTTTACCTTATATAAATTATATAGTTTTTTATTTATTTTTTGAAATAAAAGTTAATATTGTAATATTATAATAAAAATACAATTGTAAATATAGGATTTGAGTAGATTTATAATTTTGAACATAAATCTAAATTAATTTTGAAGCCAAATATATAAATGCATCGATCGAGAGGATTAGAGAGACGAAAAAGTAAATGAGGCATAGTGGCAAATAATAAATAAAATATTCAAGGAAATAATTATTGAAAATCTTTTTTTTTTTTTTTTTTTTTGTCTCACATACCTCAACCGGAAATTAGTATATTATAGTCCTATAAGAGTATGTGCTACTGTAGCGCGCATTGTAGCATGCTCCTATAGGATTGGCACGTCAATCATTGTAGCATGGGCTACTGCTCCTATAGGATTGGTGTGTCAGTCATTGTAGCATGTTACTAGCGCGTCAGTTTTTTTTTTTTTTTTTTTGTAAAGGTTGACGGCTCATTTTTTTTAAAAAATGTTTTTTTTTTTGTTTCTCCAATCAACATATTTTTTTCCTTTTTCACTTTTTTTTCAATCAATATTTTTTAATCAATATTATAATATATTTTATCAGAGAACAGAAACTATCATATCAGCATATAACAGATATCATATCAACATATAATATATATCATATCAGCATATATTATAACAGATATCATATCAGCATATATTATAATAGATATCATACTAGCATATAACAGATATCATATCACAAGAAGAAAAATATCATATAAGCATATAACAGATATCATATCATAAGAAGAAAAATATCATATCAGCATATAACAGATATTATATCACAAGATAAAAGATATCATATCAGCATATAACAGATATCATATCACAAGATAAAAGATGTCATATCAGTATATAACATATATCATATCAGATATCATATCACAAGATAAAATATATCATATCAATATATATCAGAAGATAAAAGATATCATATTAGAAAATAACATATATCATATCAGCATATAACAAAATATTAGATCAGCATATAACAGATATTATATTACAAGACATAAAATATCATATCAGCATATAACAGATATCATATCACAAGACAAAAGATACCATATCAGCATATAACATATATCATATATCATATATCATATTAGATATCATATCACAAGACAAAAGATATCATATCAGCATATAACATATATCATATCAGCATAAAACAGATATCATATCAGCATATAACAAAATATTAAATCAGCATATAACAAATATTATAGTGCATGACAAAAGATATCATATCAACATATAACAGATATCATATCACAAGATAAAAGATATCATATCAGCATATAACAGATATCATATCACAAGACAAAATGTATCATATCAGCATATAACAGATATCATACCACAAGACCAAAGATATCATATCAGCATATAACAAATATCATATCACAAGACAAAAAAAATCATATAACAAAAACGTCCATAAACATGTATTCATATTACAAGACAAAAGAAATCATATTAGCGGACAACAAATATAATATTATACAACAAAAACAACTATAACATGTATTTATATCTGCATACTTTAGAAAATCATATCGCAAAATTAAAGAAATCATATCACAATATATAAAATTATTTAATTATAAAATAAATAAAATAATAAGTTAGAATATTTTTTATCATTTTTTTTAAAAATGCTGAATTATTTAAAAAAAGGGACCAAAAAAATCTCCAGGAAGAAGAAAAAATAAATGATCTATGCCAATGCCAATAGGAAAAGGAAAAAAATAAAGACAAAATAGGCTTCTAAAAAAAAAAAAATACACCTGACGCGACTGAACTGACGCTTTAGCTCAGCTTCTATAGGAGTAAGGTATAAATTACGCTCAAGAGGTGAGGAGCACTGAAAATTGTCCCCTCTTTCTAAAATTGTCCCTAAGTTATTCCTAAATTCTTCTTTTTTATCTTTTATTCTCCCGCTGCAGCCAATGATCTCTTCTTCTTCTTCTTCTTCTCATCTCTCCACCGGGGCTTTTTATTTTTCTTCTCCTCCTACCGATCTCATCCCTCCGTCGAGGCTTCTTCTTCTTCTTGTATCGCCGATCTCAGCCCCGATCTCCCTCTGACATTGGTTGATCGAGCCTAGGAAAAAGATGACCTCACCCTCACTCCCACTTCCATTGCCATCGGAGATGCTGAATTGGGAGAAAGAAACCTATAAAATGAGGGAAAAGGTCGTGGGATTTTGTAGATCGGGGCTGGGGTTTTGCCCGTGATAGTGGTGGGTTCCAATCGGTGAGAAGAACGACAAGAGGGCAAGGTCCCCGGTTTTATAGATTGGGGTTGGGGTTTTGCTTCTGGTGGTGGTGCGGTCCAATTGGACAAGAAGAACGACAAGAGGAAGGAAGGCATAGTGAGAATACCAAAAAGGGAAAAGAGAGGAAGAAGCAGAGGGAGGGGAGGGTAGGAGTCGGCAGAGGAAAGGAGGGAGGGAGAGGAGATCTGCAGAGGAATGGAAGGAATGAGTGGAGGGGAGATTTATAAGGAAATGGGGAAGAGAGAGGAGGAAGAGAAAGGAAAGAGGCGGGGGAGGGAGGGGAGATCGACGGAGGGAGGAGGAAGGCAGAAGGCGACGGCTGGTGATAGCAGAAGACAGATGAGAGATGGGAAGGGAAGGGGAGGTCAAAGGGGGATTTGGTTAAAAGTGAGAGGCATTTAGGTCCAAAAGAATGCGAAGTATAAAAGAGACAGGACGGTAAATATTAATTCCATATTATTAATTTAAGAAACAGAATGAACGATACAATGTGCAATGCATAAATTTACCCAAACTCTCAATGCCAAAATATTATCCCAAAACCCTCATCGTTAAAGCTATACAGCTGCAATACTCTCACAATGGCCCTAATCTATATATTAGGAGTCCAATCCTATGCTAGTAATCTAAGGAAACAAAATAACTCAAAACTATAATATTTTTCTAGTTAAAACAAATCAATGCTAAACACGATTTGAGGTAGAAAATCAAGGTCTAATCTAATCAAGCACTTTAACGTCCTTGTCAGGGAAACAAGGAAAGAGTAGCCAAAAAATTAACCGGAGTATTTACCTGCTGAAAAACATCTTCCCTGCTCTAACATGGAAACGACATAGAGATTATCACTTGAATTGTACTTCAACCGATTGCATCGCACAGTGTCACACCCTCAAAGGTACTTCCGTTAGAATTGAAATGGAGGTTAGCAAATATGGAACAACCAGACGGATTTAGAAGTTAAGGAAAACAAAGCAAACAAGTTTACAACCCAAGGCCAACCTTTGTATTAAACTCGAAACAAAGGAAACTCACAATGAAGGCTCAGCACAAAACTTACCCAGAACTGTTCTAAGGAAGATTACTGGCTCAACAAAGCATAAATATGCAACAAGGGAATCAATCAGACGGTTACAACTGCCACTAAGGCCATCAGGCTTGCAAGCCTGAAAAATAAGGAAAATAACTATCCACTAAGCCAAGGTCTTGACAAATCTGGCCGAGTGTAGTAATTGTCGTGCCACATGTCTTCCTTCTAGCTTTCCATGTTTTTCCATGCAAATCGTCCAAGGAGACTTAGACAATTAACGTAAATCTCCATGCAATTACATGCAACCATGCAAGAACTCACCATGCAATGGTAAAGGCTTAAGTCCTTAGCTCCTGGCCCTGAACTTAGCCATCCAACATGTAAGTAACGTTCCGTCTATGTTGGCTTCACGGAAAATTCCATCAAGTAAATATGGGGCTAACTGACCACCCCCACTTGAGGTGTTGACGTCCCTGGAAACTCCAAACTCGCCCGGTAGTCAGCAATTTGTTTCTCGAATTGCCACAAGTCCTTCTCATAGACCCATTCAGCATCACACTCTTGTTCACCCTTGTACCAAGAACTGAGTCCGTCTGTTCTTCTTACTCATGCCCAAGGTTTCATGCCTTAGAATCTTTTTCAACTCCTTATCAAAAGATTTCTGAATCACGGACGATGCTCTCCTGGTTTGCTGGCTCTCAACATCACCATCCTCATGAAAAGGCTTCAAGTAGCTAATATAGAAGGTCGGATGCACCTTCAATCGATCAGCCAACTTCAGTCTATATGCAGCATTGCCCACTTTCTCGACCATCTCAAACGGCCCATCATACTTTGGCATAAGGCCCCGGTGAACTTATTTGGCACTTATTCTCTTCCAAATCTGAGGGGTTAGCTTCAGCATCACTTTGTCCCAGACCTGAACCTCTAAATCCCTCCTATGTGTGTGTACATATTTCTTCATCCTTTTTTGAGCCATGGCCAAACTGTCCCGCGCCTCATCCATCTCCTGCTTGGCTCGACCGAACTGATAAGCTACTGGACATTTGCCTGATGTGCTCAAATATAGCACTAGTAAAACCTTCTTTTAGCACACTTAAGGACCACAAATCCTATCGTGTAGTAGAGAAGGGTATCGAATCCACAGGGAACACTGAACACTTGTGTATCAAATTGAACTAAAAACATACAAGATGCGAAGATTGAAATGGCTTTAATTTGATCAAACAAAAACAAATAAAATTTAGAAAATAAATTAATAGGATGTTTGGGTGGTGGTTTAATCTCCTTCACTGTCTTCTAATATTTATTATGCATTAGTTTCACTATCTTTTTTGGGACCTTAAGCTTATGCAGTTGACAAGATCCAGTCTCACATATTATACAAGGAAACCACCAACAAGTCATAAACTTACTCAAGATTCAATTCCCAGAAAAAGGAAATCTCCAACAAGATAATAAGTTTACTCAAGATTCAATCTCCAACAGTATAATAACAAAATTGCCAACAAATCGGCCAACCCCAAATTAACCCAAGAAACCATTACACCAATACACAATAAATCAAAGAAATTCAGATACACTACACATAGGAGCATACACAATACATGAATCAGCTGGCTCACCCTTGCTTTTCACGGTCTGTCACCCTGGAATAGCAAAAGTCCGTCACCAAACTGATGAAAGGGATCTACATAATAGCTCCAACAAGTGCAAATGCACCGATTCCACCTAGAGTCGCCAGATCTGGGATTAAACTACCATGAGCTGCTTAGAACCGCATGGTTTCAAGCTGAATCGCCATACTCAAGTGAAACCCTAGCTACCCAATGTACAAGCAAAGCGGTCGGCTCCAAATGAAAGAGAACAAAGCAAAAAGTTACCAACAGGATTTGTCTTCACATAATTTATATATTTCACATCATTCTAGGGTAGCAAATAACTAAGAAGAGCAGGGATAAGATAGTCTTTTCAGCCTTTCCTCATGATCCAAGTTGACTAAATTACTTCAGAAGTGACCAGCTTGCCTAATTGGATCAATTCAGCACTTTATGACCCTATTTGTGGTAGGAAAGTGAATAAACCGATCGTGGGCCTGCATTTTCTACAAAACACATTATAAGCTTAAAAAACACATAAGAGTGATTGAAAATCTATCTTAATGTAGCAAATTTCAATGGAAAATGCCATGAAAATTTATGTAACTTAGGGTTACATCACTCCCCCACACTAAAGTCTTGCTTGTCCTCAAGCAAGGTCATTAAGAACCAAAGAAAATTTATCATAGCCAATCGTAATTCCTACTCCAGTATTTTAAAAGTTCCTAAACATTAAAGTTAAACATGGAAAGCAGTACATATCCATACAGTAGTTCATTCAGCATATGAGAATTCAGATAAAAGTGAACCAATTGGTTGAAGCATTTCTTGACTCAAGTATTCTCACTAGTTAGCCCAAGTGAGCTGCCCTCTTTGCAGATTTTGTATGTATTGTATTAAATTGATGCAGCTTTAGGCTTGAGACAGGATCACACTTCCACACTAATCCTTGACACAATTCATCAATCCATAGGTCTTTGGCTAGGGGTTAAGGTTTGGGTCAACAAAAGGTCCAGGATGGAAGACTGGAGCTACATTTTTTAGTACTTAACCTGATTCCAGTTTATACTCATTTATTGACTTTGGATCTTACTATTTGCTAAGGGTACAGGGCTTAGTCATCCCTCACCTTCTCAGAATGCAAGTTTTTTTTTCTTTTTTTTAACTAAAGGTTTAGGGCTTAAAGATCCCTCACTTCTTTCTTTTAATTGATAACACGATTTACTACTCACTACCATTAATTTTATAGAGATCCATTTAACTAACATTTAATCTACCAGAATCAAAATTAAACACCTTGGGGAAAACTAGGATAGAAGTGACAATATATAGAATCAAGGGAGGATAAGCTACTGTAAGGTTTAGCAAAAATACGGCTACAAAGCTCAACTGGGTAATCCTAAAGGTTTTATCTCCTTGGCTGGCCAAAATGAAGAGAAAAGGTTCTAACGCCTATTTCATTCAACAACTCATGCCCAGAATCAACAAGCAGCATGCATACCACCTCAAATTTTGGATTCTCAATCCAACACAAGTTATTCACACAGTCAAATGAAGAAGCAAGTAGAAAAATACTTACCATAGGCTCAAATGCTCACTCATAATAATCATGTTCAAACCAGCAAATACTCTATCGATCCTTTCACAAATATTATCAATTCATCTAAAGAGATCTAACGCTTAGAACATTAACCACTTGCTGAAATATAGATGTTCAGAATTTACAAGACATTTAAAGAAAAGGCTACTGGAGTTTTACAGAATTTGAGGCATCGGATTGGCTAAGAAAATTTCAAAGACAGTGGTTCAGAAAAACTTACCTGAAATCGTTAGTAGAATTGGCAGATCTTGCTAGATCATGCAACATCCTACTCTCCAATTGCATTTACAACCTGCTATTAACATATATCTATAAAAGGAACATATCAAAGCCTTTTACTCTCCTACCTTTAGCCCATCCTACGCATTGTATCTACCATAAATTAATATCCGCAAAGCAGTTGCGTACTAAAACCACACAAAATATAAAAGAAATAAGAAACCCCACTTGACATTGGGGAATAATAAAAAAAATATCCAGGAACCATCATCCAAAAGACTAATCATGAGTACTCATGACTCATGAATACCCAAATGAAACAGTCTATGAGAAACTAAATTTGTTCAAGAGAAATAAAGAAACAAAATGCAAAAAGTTGTCATGGCAGAGGGGGTGCTGGGTAATGCACAAGCTGATTTCTGACTTGAGCTGCTATGATCTGAGCATGCAAATCCAATGTCCTCTCCAAATACCCCTGAAATAGCTCCAGGTACTGCTGCATTGTTTGCAGTGCTACAGTATTGATCAAGATTTGTAGGCTCTGATTCTTCAGTTCCTGGCGCATTGCTTCATTTCCCTCCTTAGGGCTTATATCTCTTCCCAACTGACCCCCAATCTTCATAGTTTCATTAGCTTCAAAGGATGTAATCCCATGATCCATTCATAAGGTATCTACCAGACTAGCATATGGGAGGCTACATCCTTCACTTCTCACTACCTTCAGTATGTAAGTCATCACGATATGACCTATATTGATAGGTCTTTTTTCCCAAATTGGTACAAGAACACGAAAACGTCTATCATTTACCCTACTTTCGATTTCCTTTTCCTAAGGCTCAACATTTCTACACACAAAAATGTATAGCCTCTGAGCCAACTCACCAAAGTCTTCAAAATTCACTTCACTCCAGTGGACCGGTACCACTGCCTTTGGCTTAAGCATCTTCTCCAAACTCTCCCTTCGTGGTTGGTACCAACTGAGTTGCCACAAATCCAGTGCATCTTTGTCAACCTTCAACCCCAGTAGACAATTAATTGCGTCAAAAGAGAATGGTATTTTAACTGAGCCAACAGTGATCATTCCCTTCTTCTCTCTACACTTGGCACCTACCCTAGACAAGGTCACATCTCTGGTTTGAGGGATCAATTTCTCCCACTGTTTAGCCACAAGTATTCTCTCAATGTGCATACTTCCTCTACCAAAATCTTATGGACGAAAGTCGTTTCTGCGAATTGTGGATCAATTTGTGGTAGCAACTCTCCCAACGTGGTTTTCTCATCGTTGCTAGAGAATGACATGCTTGATAACGCCATGTTTGAACCTAACGGTTCGATGTTAAAAACAAAACAGTCAGCACTTAGTTAACAAGTTTATTTCGACCAGAAACTGTCTTTACTATTGTATTCAGTTGCTTACAATGTATTACACAGATGACACACGAGGCAAGTTTTGACAAACGCCTCAAAGTCGTTCTCCATCTTTGGTCAAATTAACCACCAGGCCAACAATGCTCGCATCCTCTAGACGCCCGGGTGACCAGTGAAAGATTATTTATCCGGGCCCGGTCAAAAATTTAATTTCATGCTACGCATTCCAAAATCAAAACTCTTGACCAGGCCTAAGCACTAGCGCAATTTCTATTCCAACCCTTGCTTGAAATACCATTATGCAGGATCTTAGCTTCTACTTATTCGATTTGTCACGCAACAAAAAATTCTTAAATAAAGCAGAAGTTTAAGAATTACCTCTTGAACCGTGTACTTAAGTGATCGCTTATATGACTCAAGACCAGCTCGTACGTTGTGTGGGCAACGAACCAAAGATCAGCAAAACACCACAAAACACTTGCTCCAAAAACCAAGCAAACTGCTCGGAAGTCTTGCTGCCGCTCCACGCGTTTCCACACGCCGCCGCAACAAATGCTCGTGTACCTCACGCGCCGTTTGAGCACTCGCCGGAGAGAGGCTAGAAAAATTCTGCAACCGCAGTGAGCCACTAAAGCTACCGCCGCCTACTACCTTTCCTGACGTGCACCAAAGAAAGAAACTCGAGAAGAATAAAGCTTTCTTTATTTTTCTCTCTCTAGCCTTCTCTCTCTAGTTTATTGAATTATGAAACTATGAATTGTGTATTGTGTATTGCCAACTTCTTATCTATTTATAGAGTTACAAGAGAGATCCCAAGTTGGTTTAGGATTGGTCTTCCTATTGGATTTGTGTTTTACTTCAATCCCATTCCTGGACTGATTCACATCCAACTGACACAACGATTCACTTATCATTAATCCAGTTCCTGGAATGATTCATAACCAACTGACACTGATTAATTAATATCTTAATTAATTAAATCTACCTTTACTAATTAACCAATACATAGTTAATCATGCCACTAACGGGTTCCTGGAATGATTCATAACCAATTGACACAAGGATTAATTAATATCTTAATTAATTAAATTTACCTTTACTAATTAACCAATACATAATTAATCATGCCACTAACGGATTAATTATAGCACTACCATCCTACACCAGAATTGCTTTCGGAATAACTAAATTAATTATTCTTTAATCTCCCCACATTAAAGATATAGTGCTCATTAATTTATTAATTTACTGATAAATTAATTAATTAAATTGTTATAATCCGAGACTAGTACCACTCGACCTTTTTACTATACTGGACATAAATCCACCGGTCGTATTTAATATAATAAGCATGACGAGCTCATCTCGGGAGCACCATCACCCCGGGCACACTGGTACATGGTTTCCTTTCGACAAGTAACAGCATACCAAGCAATCAAACACGTGCACCTAACCCACCGAGACTATTGGTCTCAAGTGACCTCACTCTTTGACAGATTAAAGTCATGCCTACTCAAGTCTAGGGATTTAAAGATAGAATACTAGGATCGAATAGTCTTTTAAATTCGTATAAGACAATTCATCCTAAATGGTCAAGTTCAATATGCCTTGGGCATATCTATATGATTAAACTAGTTTAGACAAATCAATTTCTAAATCACATAATAACTTAAACTAGCAGTGTGTCCAAAACTGTCTCAGTTATGAACCTCATTTTTATATTATGACTTTTAACCAATGACGAGATCTACTGCGTCACACTAGACACCTCATCATCTAATTACATAATATAAATGGACAACATATGTAAAACATAAAAACAATTTAACTAAAACATTTAATCGATATATACAAACTGGGAAATAGTTTAATACAAGCAAAACTTCAGTATTCAAACCTAACAATCTCCCACTAATACTTAAGCTGCGCTTTAAGTATAAAACTACATTAATCTTACAACTACAATAATAACTCAATAACAATCATGTCTACTAAGTATCTAATACTCATGCCCTCTACGTGAGCTTCAAAGACATTCAAAGTCAGTGCCTTCGTGAATGGATCTGCAAGGTTATCATCTGATGCTATCTTCGCCACGACCCCGTCTTCCCTCTTAACGATATCTCGTATTAGGTGGTACTTGCACTGTATATGCTTACTCGCCTTGTGGGCTCGTGGTTCCTTCGAGTTTGCTACTGCACCGTTGTTGTCACAGTACACTGTGATCGACTTTTGCAAACCAAGAATCACGTCTAAGTCCACGAGGAAGTTCTTGAGCCACATTACTTTTTTCGCTGCCTCTGATGCTGTAACGTACTTAGCCTTCATGGTAGAGTCTGCCACGTATTTCTGTTTGACACTCCGTCAAACTATGGCTCCATTTCCCAAATTAAACACATGCCCTGAGGTAGACCTACTCTTGTCCCTGTCGCCTTAGAAATCTGAATTCTTGATCCTTTCACGAAGACATTGACTTCAAAAGTCTTTGAGGCTCACGTGGAGGGCATGAGGATCAGATACTTAGGAGAGCCATGATAGTTTTTCTAGATATATAGTAGAGTGTATAGAGGTGAATGTAGTTGTATACTTAAAGCACAACTTAAGTATTAGTGAGAGATTATTAGGATTGAATACATAAGCTATGCTTGTATTGTATAATTTCCCAGTTAATATATCGATTTAATATTTTAGTTCAATTTGTTGTGCATTATTTGTCCATTTATATTACGTAGTTAGATGATGAGGTATCTTGTGTTACACAGTAGATATCATCATTGGTTAAAAGACATAATATATAAATGAGATTCTTGACTGAGACAGCTTTGGACACATAGTCGGTTTAGGTTATTATGTGATTCAGATGATTGGTTTGTCTAAACTAATTGAATCATATAGATATGCCCGGGGTGTATTGAACTTGACCATTTAGAATGATTTGTCTTGTACTAATTTAATAGACAAATCGTTCTTAGTATTGTATCTCTTAATCCCTAGACTTGAGCGGGCATGAGGATTAGACATAGTGTACTTTGATCTGCCAATGGGTGAGGTCAATTATGGCCAATAGTCTTGGTGGGTTGGGTGCACGTGTTTAGTTACTTGGTGTGCTGCTTGTCGAAAGGAAACCATGTACCGGTGCGTCCGGGGTGATGGTGCTCCCGAGATGAGCTCGTTATGTTTATTATACTAAACTCGGCCGGTGGCCTTATGTCCGGTATAGTAAAAAGGTCGAGTGGTACTAGTCTCGGAATTAAAGAAGTTAATTAATTAATTTATCAGTAAATTAATATATTAACCAGCACTATATCTTTGATGTGGGGAGATTAATAATAAATTAATTTAGTTGTTCCAGAAGTAATTCTGGTGTAGGTTGGTAGTGCCAAAATTAATCCGTTAGTGGTATGATTAATTTTGTAATGAATTAGTTGAATAAGTAGAATTAATTATTTAATTAATTATTCCTAAGGGTTAATTAAGTAATTAACAAAGTGGAATTATTTATTTAATATTTAATTAATTAAGTGTTAAGTTTCAATTAGAATTAGGAAATCTAATTGGATTTGGTTTATCCTATTAAATTAGTTACCTAATTGGATTTGAAAACTAATTAATTACCTAAACCTATTAGGAAGACCAATCGTAAAACAACTTGGAGTCTCTCTTGTAACTCTATATATAGACAATGGATTAGCAATTACATAACACACAATTCATAAGTTTTCAAGACCAGAAAAATAGAGAGATAAAATCCTAGAGAGAGAAATTAATTTTCTTCTCTCTAAGTTAGATTTTTTGAGCTTTTTGTGTGGCCTCTCTCTCTCCAAAAATGGCGGCCAATTTTCTCTCTCCTCCCGGTGGTGTACGGTTTTTGAGGTGGCAGTGCGTGTGGCTTTATCTCGAACCCAGGTGGCGTGTGAACCTCACGCACTAGGGGCAGGCGGTTGCTGAATTTTTTGGTGACCCAGTTGTGTTGATTGCTGATCAATATGTTGTTAGATCGTTGCCCACACAACGTGCGATCATAGTCTTGAGTCATACAAGCGATCACCTGAGTTTACGCTTCAAGAGGTACTTTCTATGATTTCACTTTTAATTAGAAATTATTGTTGCGTGATAAATCGAACGAGTACATACCAAGATCCTCCGCAATGTTATTTCAAGCAAGGATTGCAATAGCGATTGTGCTAGAGTCTAGGCCTGGTCAAAGATTCCGATTCTGGAATGTGTAGCACGAAAGTGAGTTTTTGGTCGGGCTCGGGCAGATAATCTTTCACTGCTAGTTGTTCTGAGACATGGTGGACTCATTGAGGAAAAAAAAAACACGCGCGTTGGCAAAATTTACTATATTTAGTAAGTGTACAACTGTCATGCGAAAATTACTATATATAGTAGGTAGGTACATGTACCCATGGTACATGGTATAATTTCTGTTTAACCAGTGATCAGAAAGAACAAACGAAATGAGAGAAATGCTACAAAGTGAAGCCAGAAACAGCACGGCATTGCAATCGAAAAAATCGTTGAGAGGAAATGAACCTTCAGAAATTCGAGATCAGAAAAAATGTAAACTGGAATCTACAACGGTAGGCAGCTGGGAGACGCGAGTCGAACACGAGCCCCAACTTCTAAACTTCTAAATTTGAGCCCTTCTGATTTGTTTTTCAAACAAACAAAATTCCTTAACTTAGTAACTCTACTACTCACCCTCTAACTTGTTTTTATTTTTATTATCATTAATCGATAAGCGATTCTACAACTCTTCAAGATTATCATCCATCAAAGCCCTGAAAATCCTTAGTGGATAGAAAAACCTTATAGAACATAACCCATTTGAATCAAAACTGGGATTGCCAAAATATGAATGAGAAAACCTGAAAAAAAAAAGAAAAAAAAAAAGATGTAGGGGAAAATACTTATGGTGGGGGATATTTTTTACATCACATTTGATTCTTTCTATTGGAAAATATTAATGAATTAATAATTTGACTCATGTGACCATTAGTCCTATCTACTTTATACTCAACTATAGTTTGTACCATGATTTATTCAACTCATTTTATGACATGATTCGCTGTTAATGTTCAATTATGAATCGATGTAAATTGGTTGAACATTAATAATTTGACTCATGTGACCATTAGTCATATCACGTTCTCCTCTTTTCTCTTCCAAACTCAACCCTAAAAAAATATTTATTCCCCCATCTTCCCATCATGGGAAGATAGGAAGATGGGGGAAATAAATTTGTTGCTCGTTTTCGTTTTATTATTTTCAGTTTTCATCCAATAAAATGGGATTATCTCCAATCTTTATTTCCTTTTGTCCTTCAGTACATTTAGATCTACTGATAGTGTACTGGTCACGGTTTCATTGATGGTGTTCGTTGTTATGGCTGTAGTTTCATTGGTGAAGTTTGTTGCATTGGTAGCGGAGTCGTTGACGCTGTTCGCTGGTTTGGTCCAAGAAGATTCAGTCATAATTACATGGCTTAAATGCATTTTTGGTCCCTCATAACATGGGTTATTCCAGTTTTGGTCCCCCATATGTTTTAGTCACCAATTTTAGTCCCACTTAAATTTTTTTACCAATTATGGTCATTTTTAACGAAAAAGTTTAGAAGATAACGGAATAACTCATTTGAACGCTAGTCAAACCTAATTTTTTTTTCAAAATGATTTGTACCATGAAATTTTCAACCAGTTTTATAATTCAGATCCTTATGAATGTTTAACCGATTTAGGGTTTCGGCCGTCATTTTGGATTGTGAGTCGATCTAAATGGGTTGAACATCCATAAGGAACTGAGTCATAAAATGGATTGAAAACATCATGGTACAAATCATTTTGAAGAAAAAAATTAGATTTGAATAGCGATCAAATGAGTTAATCCGTTATCTTCTAAACTTTTCCGTTAAAAAGGACTATAATTGGTAAAAAAAAATTTAAGTGAGACTAAAATTGGTGACTAAAACATATTAGGGACCAAAACTGGAATAACCCATGTTATGAGGGACAAAATGGATTTAAGACTTAAATGAAAAATAATTTTGTTAAATCTATTTTTGGTCCCTCAAAACATGGATTATTCCTGTTTTAGTCCCCTATATGTTTTAGTCACCAATTTTAGTCCCACTTAAATTTTTTTTACTAATTCTGGTCTCTTTTAACGGAAAAGTTTAGAGAATAACGGATTAACTCATTTGATGCTAGTCAAAACTAATTTTTTTTTCAAAAATAATTTGTACCATGATGTTTTTAATCCATTTTATGACTCAGTTCCTCATGGATGTTCAACCCATTTAGATCGACTCACAATCCAAAATGACGGCCGAAACCCTACATGGGTTGAACATTCATAAGGATCCTGATTATAAAATTAGTTAAAAACATCACGGTACAAATCATTTTGAAGAAAAAAAATTAGGTTTGACTAGCGATCAAATGAGTTAATCCGTTATCTTCTAAACTTTTCCTTTCAAAAGGACTAGAATTATCAAAAAAAAAAAAAATTAAGTAGGACTAAAATTGGTGACAAAGCCATATAAGGGACCAAAACTGGAATAACCCATGTTATGAGGGACCAAAAATAGATTTAAGCCATTATCTTATTCTAGTTTATTAACATAATTATTATTATGGAATAAATAATAGTGAATTACATTTACTCCTTAACTTTATTTAAAATACGAAAATCTTAAAATCTCCCTAAAATACACGGTATAAAAATGGGCAATTTCTATAGTACACCTATGTGTACTATGAGCATGGTACAACTAGTGAATTTTGTATACAAAACATTTCATTAAATGATGCTCCCTACTTTTCCTCTTCTATTCTTACTCACGCGCCTAAACTATTTTTGCAAAACCCTCAATTTTTTTGAAAATTGCTCCATTAATTAATGCTGCATCCTTTATTCTCTTTCTTCCTTCTCCAGCCCCTTTTTTTTGCCTTGAAAATTGTCCCACATTCATTGCACTAAACCCTAGCCAGCATTCTTTTTCTTCTTCTCTGCCACTCTCGCCGGGTTCTTCGTCCTCAGAAACCTCAAATCTCAACACACCGATCTTGCCGACGACGGCGTCGGCAACCCCATCGACGTCAAGACCAAGGAAATCAATCCCACTAAGGATCCTTCTAATTCTCCCCATCTCTCTTCCAAGGTCTTAGTTCGTTTCCTCATTTCTTGTTCTCTTCCATGGTTGTGGTTTTTGTGGTCATCGCTGAGGTCGCTTTTCTGGGTCGTCTAGACATGGCCAAGAAAGCTGACCTGGTCAACTCCTGGGCTGACTCCTTCTACCAGTTCACGACGTCCTCGTCTTGGTTCCCCTCGGCAGCATCAACTCATCCCAAGGTCGACGTCTACGACGACGCCGTCGCCGGTGTTGATGATGCTGGTGGTGGTGGTGGAAGTCCCAGCATTTTAAGCGGCGGCGGCTCCAGTATGATGGTTTTCTTCTTTGATTTGATTCTGTTTGGACTGAATTCTTGATATGGGTTTGGTTAGTTTAGTTTGGGTCTGGTTGTTGGTTGATTAATTTTTTGTTTTTCAATACTATCGTTCTCTTTTGCTTCTGAGTGTTTGATTGTGTTTGTTGAAATGAATTCTTGCTGGGTTTTCCTGATGAAGTTTGTTACTTTGCAATTTATGCTTTAAATTCTTAGTCTTGAAAAAGAGTTGAACTTTTTTTTTTTCTCTTAATAATTGTTCTTCTGATTATCAAGAACTGAACTTTATTGCCTTTTCTGGTGCTGAGCAGGTTTTGTTTCTAATTCTATTTCCTCATGCAAATGAACTTGTCACTTGTTGTGTGCTTCATCTTTTTTTTTTTTTTTGGTAATCAATCAGAAATGTATTGGGGTACATCTGACAAAATGTTGTATGATATCTGTTCTGGTTGATGGAATATGTCCAAATTTGATGGAATATGTCCAAATTTGATGGAACAAAATGTTGTATGATATCTGTTCTGGTTGATGGAATATGTCCAAATTTGATGGAATATGTCCAAATTTGATGGAATAAAATGTTGTATGATATCTGTTCTGGTGATGGAATATGTCCAAATTTGATGGAATATGTCCAAATTTGATGGAATAAAATGTTGTATGATATCTGTTCTGGTTGATGGAATATGTCCAAAGTTGATGGAATATGTCCAAATTTGATGAAATAAAATGTTGTATGATATCTGTTCTGGTGATGGAATATGTCCAAATTTGATGGAATAAAATGTTGTATGATATCTGTTCTGGTTGATGGAATATGTCCAAAGTTGATGGAATATGTCCAAAGTTGATGGGTTATATCACTAAACTCCTGCACTTATTTTTAGTCTGTTATTGTTGATGGAATATCACAATTTGTGATGGAATATCGTACATATGGTGATGGAATTGATGGTAATCATGTTACTTATGTGAAACTGTTTCTCGATGGAATAAATGTTGTATGATATCTATTCTGTTGATGGAATATGTCCAAATTCGATGGAATAAAATGTTGTATGATATCTGTTCTGGTTGATGGAATATGTCCAAAGTTGATGGAATATGTCAAAAGTTGATGGGTTATATCACTAAACTCCTGCACTTATTTTTAGTCTGTTGTTGTTGATGGAATATCACAATTTGTGATGGAATATCGTACATATGGTGATGGAATTGATGGTAATCATGTTACTTATGTGAAACTGTTTCTCGATGGAATAAAATGTTGTATGATATCTGTTCTGGTTGATGGAATATGTCCAAATTTGATGAAATAAAATGTTGTATGATATCTGTTCTGGTTGATGGAATATGTCCAAAGTTGATGGAATATGTCCAAAGTTGATGGGTTATATCACTAAACTCCTGCACTTATTTTTAGTCTGTTGTTGTTGATGAAATAGCACAATTTGTGATGGAATATCGTACATATGGTGATGGAATTGATGGTAATCATGTTACTTATGTGAAACTGTTTCTCGATAGAATAAAATGTTGTATAATATCTGTTCTGATTGATGGAATATGTCCAAATTTGATGGAATAAAATGTTGTATGATATCTGTTCTGGTTGATGGAATATGTCCAAAGTTGATGGGTTATATCACTAAACTCCTGCACTTATTTTTAGTCTGTTGTTGTTGATAAAATATCACAATTTGTGATGAAATATTGTACATATGGTGATTGAATTGATGGTAATCATGTTACTTATGTGAAACTGTTTCTCGATGGAATAAAATGTTGTATGATATCTGTTCTGGTTGATGGAATATGTCCAAATTTGATGGAATAAAATGTTGTATGATATCTGTTCTGGTTGATGGAATATGTCCAAAGTTGATGAAATATGTCCAAAGTTGATGGAAAACTCTTTATGTACAGGCAAAATGAAGAACGATGATGACGAAGAGACGGATGATGATTGATGGAATTGATGGAATATCGTACAAAATGGTGATGTAATGGTGACGTGGGTTTTAATCTATTGGAACTGTCAAGTTTGTATTTTGATGGGTTAATTTCTTTGTGTAAATTGTCATTTCTTTGTTGTTGTTGATGGGTTATATCACTAAACTCATGCACTTATTGTGAGGATTGATGGTAATTTTGAATATGTTAAATTTCCCTAGAAAATTGAAATAATTATCATTATCTTGGAAAGTGGTGAGTTGTAAAATGACAGCTTTATCAATTTATTTATGTTTCCTTATTTCCAAGAAAACATCTCATTAAATGATGTTTCCTTATTTTCAAGAAGAGAGTGTAAACACTCTCTCAATAATTAATTTACTTTTTAATTTTTTTTTCTAGGGGTACCACTCTCATATGGTACTCCTAGTAGTATGATATAAGTACTGATAAAAATGCCCTTCCCCATCTCTAATCACAAAGCTACCTCCTGCCAGTCCTGGTGGTATAAAGGAGCCATCAGTGTTGATTATCCTTTGGGCGCCCCTGGTGAGATGTTTCCAGACCACTTTGAGGGAGGGGGCCGAGAGAGGACATGGGAGTTGGAATTCAAAAACTTTCTCAATCCATGCTCTTTTTTCTAGTGAAGATGCCCTCGGTTTGAAACCAAATAGGAGCTCCTTTAATTTTTGAAGGGTTACCTCTTCTGTGGTTTGGTTAAATTACTAATTGCCCCTCAAATTTCTGACAACTACCAATATCTCATTGACCAAAGTCAAACATCAAAAGAGGTCAAAACATGAAATAATTTGATGATATTTTTTCAAAATAAGATTATAAAATGATATTCATTTTGTCTTTCAACACAATAATAATGCTTATGTCAGTATTTTTGCTCATTTTTTCCATCGATTATGGGGTTAGATGTTATTAATTTGAATAGTTAAAGGGAATATAGGTTATTTTGAAAACCTGTGGAGGGTATTGGTCGTTTCACCAAACCACATGGGAGGTAAATGTAATTCACCCATTTTTGAAAAACATCCGGCTGTCAGCCATCTTTGTTGGAGATTCCCTCCTTCCTATATATGATTAAATCATATTTTTTGTCTCTTACATTTGGTCAAATAATTTTTTTGGTCCCTTACATTTTAAAATAATTTTTTGGTTCCTTACAGATAAAATATGTATTATTTGGTCTCTTACATTTTAAAAAATTATTTAGTCCTCCTAACGTATTTTATCTAAACTGTCCCAATTTTATTTATGAATAGTATACAAATTTTTTTTAATGAAGGATATAATAGTTTAAAAACTAGTGTATACATTAAAAAATTTAAAATTTAATTTAAGTTATGAAAATCTGATATTGTTCATCTCTGTTTAATGAATTTTGGGTTAGTTATTATAAATTTTAATCGTCTAATTTAAATTTTTAAAATTTTTTAATAGTTAGATTAATATTTAGATCGTTATATTATTCATTTAGGAAGATTTAGTAGATTGAACATGAATAGAGTTTATATAATTTGGACCGAATTAACAATGGAGACCAAATAATACATATTTTAAATGTAAGGGACCACAAAAATTATTTAGTCAAATGTAAGGGCCCAAAAATATGGTTTCATAAATATATATGATACTATATTGTAGTCACTTTGAAGAGTCGGCCAAATTCAAAATAAGTTTTCGTAATTCAAACTAAACATATAAAAAATAAATTTATATCAAAAAATTAAGAAAAATATATGAAATAAGCCGACCTAGTTCAAAATTTGGTGAAGGTTGACCTAGTTAACCCAGTTCTGATGGGTTGAAATATGGGTTGAATTATAAGTCAAGTCCTTGGGTTAGAGATTCGACTCGCGACTCAACCCGCGAATAATTTGATTCGTCTTAACCAGCAATTTAATGAGTTGGGTTGAATTAGATCATGAATGATTTAAAATCACTTTTTTTTTTTTTTTTTTACTCAACTCATTAATAACCGAACCTTAACATTTGACACATCTGGGTGATATGCAAATATTGATAGTATAGAGAAATACAAGAGCATACGTAGGAGATAGTTCCAGGGTCAATGGACATTAAGCCCAATTCATGCAAATGGGATTACAAGATCTACACTCTCGCTACTAACGGATCATGGGCCTTTTTGACAACTTGTTATTTGTGTAATGGTACAAATTGAATTGCTATTTGTATCACAAAAAATAAATCAAAATAATTATGAAATATTCAAACTGGCCTTTTGTACAAAAAAGCTTGAATTTTGCCAAAAAACGCTTTAAAACGCTACAAAAAAACAATTTTAGGTAAATAAAATGCCACAAAATAGCATGTATAAGTTGTTAAAATGCACCCCGATGACATTACGATTATCTTAAAATGCTATATCGGTCATCGGCATTGACCATAAAACGCCACAAATAAGCAAAACCTCCATAGCAAAAATCGCTAAAGAGCAGCGTTTATACCGTGGCTCGCTCGCTAAAACTTAGCGATAATGCCATGGCTTGCTTGCTAAAACTTAGCGTTTCTGACTTTTTTTGTTTAAAAACCAAAAAAGGACCAAAATGTGTGAATTTTTACATTTTTTAAAAACTTTCTCTAAAACCCTAAACACCCAAAACGCGATTTCTCAACGATTCTACAGCCAAATATCACGAAATGGACGCGGGAGGAGGTGAATCATCGCATGGACATGGCGCAGGCAAAGGTCCAATGATAAGACAGGTAAAAATATGTTAAACATGTTCGGTTTTGTGTATTTTAATTTGTTCCAACAGAAACACCGCATATTTGTGATTTTGTATGGCATAAACGCTATAGATAGTTTTGACTTGGTGAAACGCTATTGTAGATAGTTTTGCTTTAGGACAAACGCAAAACCGTTACATTTGACCAAAACATAAATGTTAAAGTGCTACGTTTTGGTTTTTTTAAAATACAAATCAGCAACGTTTGGGTGAAACTAAAACGTTGGCGATCGGCATTTTGTTGGAACAAAAATGTGGATCTGGGTCGTTTGGCATTCAATCAAACGTTTCTTTTCAACGTTTGACCAAAAGTCTAATGCTGAACAGAAACATTTGACTTGTTTAGCGTATAATTGAAAGTCAAACATTTTTCGGAAGCATTTGACATTAAGTCAAATATTTTTTTAAAAATTTTTGAGTTTCAGTCAAATGTTAATCCGAAACTTTTTAATTGGTTACGCCCAAATCCAACTTATTTTTAAGTTTTTATTTAAAATAATATGTTTATATATTAATGCGTATGATTAAATATTATTTAGGATGACGATAAGCTAAAACCGGGACAGTCCGTGGATAGAGAGCCTGTGGATAGGCAGGTCGTGGATAGACAGCGTCCTACAGTTTTTGCTAGAAGGCAGAAAGTGCCAGTGATGAAAGGCTAAGGCCGAGGGACAAACGAAGGTCAATGTTGACAAATGAGATGATTAAAAGGGCGAATTCCATTACTTGCTATGTTGCCAGATCAGATTGCTTGTGATGGTGTGGTCACAGCTGATTCGAAGAGTAGTTGTTGTCCACGTGATCAACATAGTAGCTCGCTAGATAAAGTTAATTCTTTTTCTTTAAGTTGTATATATTAGTTAGAAAATAGAGGAAGCAGTTATTCTTCCATGTATATATTAGTTAGAAAATAGTGGAAGCAGTTATTCTTTTCATGTATATATGTACTTGAAGAAAGGCATCAATTAAGGGATAACACCAAAAAATTTCTGCAATTTCTCTCTTCTCTCATGCCTTACTTTTCCTCTCTGAAACCCTAATCGCTCATTGGTTTTTGATTCTTTTCATGGTATCAAAGTGACACGATGATGCGTATTGATCTGATGGGAGATCAAGGAGATGAAATTACTGACGGTGATGAATTGTCAAAGGAAGAAGATCATGTACTCTTTTCAGAGGACATGGAAGATCAATCACTGCTTCTTGGATTGGATAATTCAGGTATGCAGTTGGTTTCACCATTAATGACTGATTCGAATTATATGACCTGGAAGATAGCTGTGGTCAGAGCTTTGGTTACGAAGAATAAAGTAGGTTTTATTGATGGAAGCTACTCAGCTCTTACGATTAACTCACCTAAGTACAAAACATGGTACAGAGTTAATTCTATGGTAGTTTCATAGATTTTGTCTCAATGTCTTCATGAAAGGATCTGCAAGGTTATCCTCTGATGCTATCCTAGCCACGACCACGTCTTCCCTCTTGAAGATATCTCGTATCAGGTGGTACTTACATTGTATGTGTTTACTCGCTTTGTGGGCTTGTTGTTCCTTCGAGTTTTCTACTTCTCCGTTGTTATCACGGTACACTGTGATAGACTTCTGCAAACCAGGAACCACATCTAAGTCCACTAGGAAATTCTTGAGCCATACTGCTTATTTCTCTACCTCTGATTCAGCAATGTATTTAGTCTTCATGGTAGAGTCCGCCACGTATTTCTGCTTAACACTCTGCCAAACTATGGCTCCACCTCCCAGAGTAAACACATACCCTGATGTATACTTGCTCTTGTCCCTGCTGCCTTAGAAATCTGAATCTGTATAACCTCGGGGTACCAGCTCAGACGCCTGATAGACCAACACTTGGTCTGTCATTCTACGCAAATACTTGAGAATGCATTTTACTGCTTCCTAATGAGCCTTTTCAAGGTTACTCTGATATCTGCTTACAATGCCAACGGCATAACAGATATCAGGTGTCGTACACAACATGGCATACATGAGAATTCCTACTGCCGAAGCATAAGGAACTGTCTTCTTGGCCTCTATCTCCTCACCAGTCTTGGGAAACTGTTCTTTAGATAGATGCACTCCATTTCTGAAAGGTAGAAAGCCTTTCTTGGAGTTCTGCATGTTAAAACGGGCCAGAATCGTATCTATGCATGAAGCTTGGGAGAGCGTTAACGAACGTTTCCTATGATCTCGAATTATCTTGATCCCAAGGATATGTCTCGCTTCCTCTAAGTCCTTCATATCAAATTGTTTGGACTGCCATGCCTTTACGTCTGATAACATTTTCTTGTTGTTGCCAATCAATAAAATGTCATCTACGTAAAGCACAAGAAACACCATCGCGTTTCCATCACGTCTGCGATATACACATTGCTCATCCGGACACTGAGTAAATCTGTAGGACTGGATTACCTCATCAAACCAGATGTTCCAAGATCTGGATGTCTACTTAAGTCCGTAAATGAACCTCTTAAGCCTGCATACCTTATGCTATTGTCCTTTCTCAACGAATCCCTCTTGTTGCTACATGAAGATGGTTTTCTCAAGACTTCTGTTAAGGAAAGCTGTCTTGACATCCATCTGTCATATCTCATAATCTAAATGAGCAGCTATGGCCAAGAGAGTCTGGATTGACTTAAGCATGGCTACAGGGAAAAAGGTTTTCTCATAATTGATTCCTTCTTTTTAAGTATATCCCTTCGCCACAAGTCTAGCTTTAAAGGTTTCCACCTTTCCGTCAGGTCATTTATTGCGTTCGTAGACCCACTTACATCCAATGGGTTTAAAACCATCAGGTAGGTCCACAAGCTCCCAGACTTGATTGTGGTCCATTGACCCCATCTCGGATATCATTGCCTTTTGCCAAGATTTTACATCTTTATCTCGAAGAGCCTCATTGCAGTTTACAGGGTTAGGCTCAGGCGCACCTGGGACTAGATCTGAGGCCTCTCCCATGCCAATGAACCTGTCAGGCTGTCTCACAACCCTCCCACTACGACGAGGCACCACCTGTGTAGGCGCATCATCTGTGATATCTTATGCAGTGTGAGGTATATCTACTTGTGCTGATGCATCAGGATTATCAGTTTGTCTCCTAAGCTCTTCTAGTATTATTTTACTCTTGGGTTTGAGATCTAGGATATAGTCTTCCTTTAAAAATCTGGCGTTGGTACTAACCACCACCTTCTAATCTTTAGGACTATAAAACAGACCACCCTTTGTTCCCCTAGGATATTCTACAAACAGCATTACTTTCGTTCTTGCATCTAACTTACCCGTATCTGCTTTAAGCATATGTGTTGGGCAACCCAAAATTCTGAGATATCTTACACTAGGCTTACGCCCGTTCCACAACTCTACTGGGGTTGAATGCACGGTTTTAGATGGTACAAGATTAAGGATGTACATTGATATTTCTAAGGCATATCCCCAGAACGAACTCGGAAAATCACTAAAGCTCATCATTAACCTAACCATTTCCATAAGAGTTCGATTCCTTCTTTCTCTGCTGTGGTGTTCTAGGTGTAGACAACTGAGACTGAATTCCGACCTCACTGAGGTATTCTCAAAATTCATGGGACAGGTACTCCCCACCACGATCTGATCACAATGTCTTGATACTCTTACCATGATGCTTCTCCACATCTGCCCGATACTCTTTGAATTTACTAAAACATTCGGACTTGTGGCACATTAGGTAAATGTACCCGTACCTTGAGTAATCATCCGTGAACGTCACGAAATACTCAAACCCACCTCGTGCTTGGACCTACATTGGTCCACACAAGTCAGAATGAATCAACTTTAATATTTCTTTGGCTCTATAACCTTTTGTCTTAAAAGGTCTCTTGGTCATTTTACCCTCCAAACAAGATTCACAAGTTGAATAACTGTCAATCTCTAATGAACCTAAAGGTCCATCATTGACCAACCTCTGAATCCACTAAGGTTTATATGACCTAGCCTGAGATGCCAAAGATAGGTTTGATTCATTTCAGAAGGTTCTTTCCTCTTATTAAGGTTAGATGATGCGTTGTATGTTTCTATGTTTTGCACAACAAGGGAGTTAGATTTAACCACAAACAAATTATCTACTAATAAACTAGAACAAACAAGTTTGCCATCTTTTCTAACAATAACTGTATTATCAGAAAAAATAAACGTGAAACCATTCTTTAAGAGTTTAGAAATCGAAATAAGGTTCTTTCTAAAACTCAGTACATAAAGACAATTTGGTAAATCTAGTCTATGGTTTTCAAAAAATAAACTAACTACTCTCACTGCTTCTACTGACACTCTTGTAGTGTCACCCAAGTAGATGTCCATCTTGCCTTCTCTAAGCTTCCGGGTTACTTGGAACCCCTGCAAAAAATTACAAACATGGTCAGTGGCGCCATTCACACACCAAGTATCTGTGGGAATCGCCGCTAAACACATCTCAGCAATTAAGGCAGAAACTATCGTACCTTTAAGCTTTGGACAATCCGATTTCCAGTGTCCCATTTTCCCGCACGTGAAGCACTTGCCTTTGGGCTTGCTCTTCTTTGCGATTTCAGGCTTAGCAGCAAGTTTATTGGCATTCTTCTTCTTCTTTTTGTTCTTGCCTTTAGGCACTGAAGAAGAACTTGAAGCCTTTACCGTGACCAAAGCTTGTTTCTTCTCATGGAAGATGCCTTCGGCCGACACCAAATCTATTAAGAGCTCGGGTAGAGTGTAAACTCTTTGTTTCATATTATAGTTAACCCGAAACTGCTCAAAACTAGAGTGTAAGCTCTGGAGGATGATATCTATCAGACATTCCGGGTCGATTTCACCTTCCAACACCTCTATCTCGTTGATGTTATTGATCATGTGAAGCACATGATCTCTCACCGATGCGCCCTCAGCCATTTTGGTGTTTATTAACTTCCTTATGGCCGTTTGCCTAGCTGTCCTGCCTTGATGAGTGAACATCTCTCTCAGGTGAGCCATCATATTAAAGGCAGAGATCATGGGATAAAGCTGATGTTGCAGCACATTCGACACAAAAGCCAGAATATAACACGGCGCCATCTCATCCGCTTTTCTCCACCTATTATAGGCATCCCTATCCTCTTGATGAGAGTCCTCGTTAGGCACATCTGGAAAGACTTCGGTGATTAAAAACTTATACTGCTTAGCCTTCAGGACAATGTCCAAATTACGACTCCAGTTGACATAGTTAGGACCAGTAAGTTTGTTGTCTTTCAATATAGTAGCTAAGGGGTTGTATGCCATATCGAATACTGTAAATAAACAGACAATGTTTTAGTTATCTAATCTAGAATTTCGAAAAAAAAATTCTACTAATCATTAACTTCCCTCAAAACAATAATTTAGACCACCGACATCTCATTCACCGGGATTCTCGCAAGCCACAATAGTGTGGACGTTTACGCTAACCCACATTCGTTTGAGAAGAACCAAGTTCATTAACTACACTATTTGACCAAATGATCTATTGATCAATGTAGCTAATAGTCAATGCTTTCAGCCGTACAAATAAGCAGCGTAACCTCGATGGGAGGAATACTACAAATCGTACACTAAGTGTGTGCCACTACGTGACTTCTAAGCTTATTACCTTAGGATAGTGCGCCTCAAATGGAGAGGGTATCCCATTTCTCCTAGTTAAACTTACTCTAGTCATCTTACTTAGAAATTCACAATCTAGCGATCTCGTGGTTTGACTCATCCGAATGGAGAAAGGCCCTAGTGCCAACGCGCAAGTCCACCCACATCACATATGAACCCGTAATGGTGGCTATGGGAATATTAAACCAACCCGCTCCCACTTACATTTCTAAATTGAGGGTTTTTCCAATTTTAACATGCAATTAACTAATCCTAAGTTATATGCAAACATAAAACCAGTCATACTTTAAAATCATGCATCTAAAATATAGCACAAAAAATTAAAGCACAAAATTAAAACTATAAATACGAAAAATACGAAAAATAAATTTTCCGACTATCATGGTTTTAATTGCTTCCATCTTCTGCCTTGATCTCGTGTCCCATCACGTCACTCGATGGATTAAGTCTTGAACTTCAAAAAAAACAAACTTGGAGAAAAAACGGACCAAAACCAAATGGGTCACACGCGGCATTTGCTGCGCTCGCTGCCGCGCGCTGGCGCGTGTCGGCGGCGGTTCCAGCCGGCGCCACCCCCACCTTTGATTCTTCCTTCGCTTCTTCTAAGCTATTTGGTTTTCTCGCAATTCGTTCTGGGTTTTCCTGGGTTTTTACGAATTAACGATAACCCAAGACCCACGATTTCAAGTTACCCACCATAACGCCTTCGATTACAAAAATAATTCTCCTACAACAAGACTTTCTAGGAAAATTAAAATCGAATTACATAGAAAAAAATCCCACTACAGATTTGATCTAATCTTACACGGCATCCAGCACGTGGTTATACTATTACAAGCATTCATAATAAAACCAAACCCGGACATGTCCCGGGGTTTAATTAAAAACCATACAAACGCAACCATAATAGTCGGGATTCTTAAACCATCTGCAAATAAAATCATGTAATAAATCAAACAAGCACAAAACCCAAAACCTGGGAAAGATTATCTGCCCGGGCCCGGTCAAAAACTCACTTTTGTGCTATGCATTCCAGAATCGAAATCTTTGACCAGGCCTAGACTCTAGCACAATCGTTATTCCAATCCTTAAAGGAGAAAATGAAACACATTACGCGGGATCTTGGTTTGTACTCATTCGATTTATCACGCAACAATAATTTCTAAATAAAAGCAGAATCATATAAAGTACCTCTTGAAGCTTGAACTCAGGTGATCCCTTGTATGACTCAAGACTATGATCGCACGTTGTGTGGGCAACGATCTAGTAACAAATTGATCAGCAATCAACACAAAAACAGCGTCGGGATTCTCACCAGAAAATGAACCGCCGCCCGCCGCCTGGGACCTTGTCGTGCGTTGATTCACGCGCCGCCTCGAGGGAGAGAGAGCTCAAGCGCTGCCGGGTTTAAGGATGAAAAACCGGCTGCACAAAGCTCACCAAAAATCTGACTTTAGAGGGAGAAATTTATTTCTCTCTCTAGGATTTTATCTCTCTAAGTTTTCTTGTCTTGAAAACTAATGAATTGTGTGTTATGTAATTACTAATCCCTTGTCTATATATAAAGTTACAAGAGAGACCCAAAGTTAGTTTAGGATTAGCCATTCTAATGGTTTTAGGTAATTAATTAGTTTTCAAATCCAATTAGGTAACTAATCTAATAGGATAAACTTAATCCAATTAGACTTCCTAATCTTTAAGATTTCCTAATTCTAATTAAAACTTAAGACTTAATTAATTAATTCAACTTTGTTAATTACTTAATTAACCCTTAGGAATAATTAATTAATTAATTAATTCTACTTATTCAATTAACCCATTACAAAATTAATCGTACCACTAACGGATTAATTTTGGCACTTCCATCATATACCAGAATTGCTTCCGGAAAAACTAAATTAATTTATTCTTAATCTCCCCACATCAAATATTTAGTGCTCGTTAATTTATTAATTTATTGATAAATTAATTAATTAAATTCTTTAATTCCGAGACTAGTACCACTCGACCTTTTTACTATACCGAACATAAGTCCACCGGCCAAGTTTAGTATAATAAACATAACGAGCTCATCTCGGGAGCACCATCACCCCGGACGCACCGGTATATGGTTTCCTTTTGACAAGCAGCAGCACACCAAGTAACTAAACAGGTGCGCCCAACCAACCGAGACTATTGGCCACAATTGACCTCACCCATTGGCAGATCAAAGTACACTATGTCTAATCCTCATGCCCACTCAAGTCTAGGGATTAAGAGATAGAATACTAAGAACGATTTGTCTATTAAATAAGTATAAGACAAATCATTCTAAATGGTCAAGTTCAATATGAATATCTATATGATTCAATTAGTTTAGACAAACCAATTATCTGAATCATATAATAACCTAAACCGACAGCGTGTCCAAAGCTGTCTCAGTTACGAACCTCATTTATATATTATGTTTTTTAACAAATGATGAGATCTACTGTGTCACACAAGACACCTCATCATCTAACTACATAATATAAATGGACAAATATATGCACAAATAATTAACCAAAAACATTAAATTGATATATTAACTGAAAAAATGTACAATACAAGCATAGCTTATGTATTCAATCCTAACAATCTCGCACTAATACTTAAGTTGTGCTTAAGTATACAACTACATTCACCTCTATACACTCTACAATATATCTAGAAAAACTATCATGGCTCTCCTAAGTATTTGAACCCTATGCCCTCCATGTGAGCCTCAAAGACTTTTGAAATCAATGTCTTCGTGAAAGGATCTGCAAGGTTATCCTCTGATACTATCCTAGCCACGACCACGTCTTCCTTCTTGATGATATCTCGTATCAGGTGGTACTTGCGCTGTATGTGTTTACTCGCTTTGTGGGCTCGTGGTTCTTTCGGGTTTGCTACTGCACCATTGTTATCACAGTACACTGTGATAGACTTCTACAAACTAGGAATCACATCTAAGTCCACTAGAAAGTTCTTGAGTCATACTGCTTCTTTCGCTGCCTCTGATGCGGAGTCTTCAAGGTAGAGTCCGTCACGCATTTCTACTTGACACTCCATCAAACTATGGCTACACCTCTTAGAGTAAACACATACCTGTTGGAGTAGAATACATAAGCTATGCTTGTATTGTACAGTTTCCCAGTTTAATATATCGATTTGTGTTTCAGTCATATCTTATTGTGCATTAATCGTCCATTTATATTATGTAAGTAGATGATGAGGTGTCTGGTGCGACACAGTAGATCTCATCATTGGTTGAAAGACATAATATATAAATGAGGTTCATAACCGAGACAGCTTTGGATAAACTGTCGGTCTAGGTTATTATGTGATTCAGATAATTAGTTTGTCTAAACTAATTGAATCATATAGATGTGCCCGGGGCATATTGAACTTGGCTCTTAGGAATGATTTGTCTTGTACTGATTTAATAGACAAATCGATCCTTGTATTCTATCTCTAAATCCCTAGACTCGAGCGGGCATGAGGATTAGACATAGTGTACTTTGATCTGCCAATGGGTGAGGTCAAATGTGGCCAATAGTCTCGGTGGGTTGGGTGCGCGTGTTTAGTTACTTGGTGTGCTGCTGCTTGTCGAAAGGAAACCATGTACCGGTGCGTCCGGGGTGATGGTGCTCCCGAGATGAGCTCGAAATGTTTATTATACTAAACCTGGCCAGTGGACTTATGTCCGGTATAGTAAAAAGGTCGAGTGGTACTAGTCTCGGAATATTAAGAAGTTGATGAATTAATTTATCAGTAAATTAATGAATTAACGAGCACTATATCTTTGATGTGGGGAGATTATGAATATAATTTAATTAAGTTGTTCCGGAAGCAATTCTGGTGTAGGGTGGTAGTGCCATAATTAATCCGTTAGTGGTACGATTAATTATGTACTGGGTTAATGACAAAGGTAGATTTAATTAATTGAGAAATTAATTAATCCTTGTGTCAGTTGGTTGTGAATCATCCCAGGAACTGGATTGGGATAAGTGAATCCCTGTGTCAGTTGGGAGTGATTCATCCCAGGAACTGGATTGGGATAAGTGAATCCCTGTGACAGTTGGGAGTGTTTCAGTCCAGGAACAGGATTGAAGGAAACAGAATCTGTATCAATCTAGAAACAGGATTGAAGGGAAACAGAAACCCAGTAGGAAAGACCAATCCTATTCCAACTTGGAGCCTCTCTTGTAACTCTATAAATAGACAAGGGATCAGCCATTCAAATTACACAATTAATCCACAGGATTTCTAGAGAGATAAAATTCTAGAGAGAGAAAATTTTCTCTCTCATAAACGAATTTTAAACTCAAATTTGCGGCTGGATTTTTTAGGAGAGTTGGCCGAAAATCTTGGCCACTTTTCTTAAGCTGCGAGTTAAGTTTTCTCTCTCTCCTGGCGCGCTGGCCGCGCGCGCTCGACGGGCGCGCTGGGCCGCGCGCGCTGGACGCGCGCGCAGTGGGCCGCGCGCGCACGGGCAGCGCGGCCTTCGGGCCATGCTGCGGCCCGTGCGGCCCGGGTGACCCGTTCGGCCCGTTCGGGCTGTTTTTGGCCCGTTTTTCCTCCAGTTTTCGTTTTTTGAAATTCAAGACTCTCTCCATCGAGTGACGTGACGGGACACGAGATCAAGGCAGAAGATGGAAGCAATTAAAGCCATAATAGTCAAGAATTTATTTTTTCGAATTTATTTCCCGTATTTATTGTTTTAATTTTTATGCTTTATTTTTATGCTGTATTTTAGATGCATGAATTAAAGCATGTCTGGTTTTATGGTTGCACATAACTTAGGTTAGTTAATTGCATGTTAAAACCGGAAAAACCCTCAATTTGAAAATCTAAGTGGGAGCGGGTTGTGTTATATCCCCATGGCCACCATTACGGGTTCATATGCGATGTGGGTGGGCTTGCGCGTTGGCATTAGGGCCTTCCTCCATTCGGATGAGTCCAGCCCCGAGATCGCTAGACTATGAGCTTCTGAGTAAGATGACTAGAGCGAGTTTAACTAGGAGAAATGCGACACCCTCTCCATCTGAGGCGCACTATCCTGAGGTAACAAACTTAGAAGTCACGTAATGGCATACACTTAGTGTACGATCTGTAGTATTCCTCCCGCGAGGTTACGCTGCTTACTTGTACGGCTGAAAGCACCGACTATTAGCTACATTGATCAAAAGATCGTTGGTCAGATAGTGTAGTTAATGAACTTGGTTCTTCTCAAACGAATGTGGGTTAGCGTAAACGTCCACACTGCGTGGCTTACGAGAATCCCGGTGGATGAGATGTTGGTGGATTAATATTATTGTTTTGAGGGAATCAATAATTAATTGAATTTTCATGTTTTTTTTCGAAAATTCTAGCATATATAACTGAAACACTGTTTGTTTAACTTTCCAGTTTAAATCGATATGGCATTCAATCCTTTAGCTGCTATTTTGAAAAACAACAATTTAACTGGAACAAATAATGTCGATGGAAGTCGTAACTTGGACATTGTCCTTAGGGCTGAGAGCGCTCCTGTGAGAGATCGTGTCATTAACATGATTAGTAACATCAACAAGGTTGAGGTAGTGGGAGGCGAAATCGTTGGTGAAACCAAAGCCGATATTGTCCTCCAGAGCTTGCCTCAAAGCTATGAGCGGATTCGGTTGAACTACAACATAAGTAAGATGTTGTGGAGTTCATCCGAGCTCTTGGCAGAGTTGATGGTGGCTAAAAGTCTTCTTCAAGAGAAGAAGCGAGCTTTAGTCGCAGTCGAAGTTTTAGAATCTTCTTCTGAGCCTGAGGCTAGAAAGAAGAAGAGAAAGCTCGAGGGAGTAGCTAAAAAGGCACAAATTGTGCCTAAGCCAAATATTGCAAAGAAGAAGTCGAAAGACAAGTGCTTCAAGTGCAATAAGACGGGACATTGGAAAGCGGATTGTCCAAAGCTTATAAGTACGATGAATTATGCCTTAGTTACTGAGACATGTTTAGCGGTGATTCCCACAGACACTTGGTGTGTGGATTCAGGTGCCACTGACCATGTTTGTAATTCTTTGCAAGGGTTCCAAGTAACCCAGAAGCTTAGAGAAGGCGAATTAGATATCTACTTGGGCGACACCACAAGAGTGTCAGTAGAAGCAGTGGGAGTAGTTAAGTTGAATTTTGAAAATTCTAGCTTGGAGTTAGTTAATTGTCTTTATGTACCGAGTTTTAGAAAGAACTTGATTTCGGTTTCTAAACTCTTGAAGAACGGGTATAAGTTTATTTTTTCTGATGACTGTGTTGTTATTAGAAGAAATGGAAAACTTATTTGTTCTGGTTCATTAGCGGACAATTTGTTTGTGGTTAACTCTAACTCCCCTGTTAAGCAAAACATAGAGATAGATAGCTCAGAATCTAACATTAATAAGAGGAAGAAACCTTCGGAAATGATTCAAACCTATCTTTGGCATCTAAGGCTAGGTCATATAAACCTTAGTAGGATTTAGAGGTTGGTCAATGATGGACCTTTGGGTTTATTAGATATTGACAGTTATGCAACCTGCGAATCTTGCTTGGAAGGTAAGATGACCAAGAGACCTTTTAAAGCAAAAGGCTATAGAGCTAAAGAAGTATTAGAGTTGATTCATTCTGACTTGTGTGGACCTATGACGGTCCAGGCACGAGGGGGATATGAGTATTTCGTGACATTCACGGATGATTACTCTAGGTACGGATACATTTACCTAATGCGCCACAAGTCCGAATGTTTTGGCAAGTTCAAAGAGTTTCGGGCAGATGTGGAGAAGCATCATGGTAAGAGTATCAAGACATTGCGTTCAGATCGTGGTGGGGAGTACCTGTCCCATGAATTTCGAGATTACCTCACTGAGGTAGGAATTCAGTCTCAGTTGTCTGCACCTGGCACGCCACAGCAGAATGGTGTAGCAGAAAGGAGGAACCGAACTCTTATGGAAATGGTTAGGTCCATGATGAGCTATAGTGATTTGCCAAGTTCGTTCTGGGGATATGCCTTGGAAACGGCAATGTATATTCTTAATCTTGTACCATCTAAAACCGTGCCTTCAACCCCAATAGAGTTGTGAAAACGGGCGGAAGCCCAGTCTAAGACATCTCAGAATTTGGGGCTGCCCAGCACATGTGCTTAAGGCAGATACGGCTAAGTTAGATGCAAGAACAGAATTAATGCTGTTTGTAGGATATCCTAGGGGAACGAAAGGTGGTCTATTTTATAGTCCTAAAGATCAGAAGGTGATGGTGAGTACCAACGCTAGATTTTTAGAAGAGGACTATGTCTTAGACCACAAGCCCAAGAGTAAGATAGTACTAGAAGAGCTTAGACGACAAACTACTAATCCTGATGCACCAGCACAAGTAGATACACCACACACTGCACATGAGATCACAGATGATGCGCCTACACAGGTGGTGCCTCGTCGTAGTGGGAGGGTTGTGAGACAGCCAGACAGGTTCATTGGCATGGGAGAGGCTTCAGACCTGGTCCCAGGTGTGCCTGAACCTGACCCAGTTAACTATAATGAGGCACTTCGAGATAAAGATGCAGAATCTTTGCGTAAGGCAATGATATCCGAGTTGGGGTCAATGGACCACAATCAAGTCTGGGAGCTTGTGGACCTGCCTGATGGGTTTAAGCCCATTGGATGCAAGTGGGTCTACAAACGTAAGAGAGGACCTGACGGGAAGGTGGAAACCTTTAAAGCTAGGCTGGTGGCGAAGGGGTATACTCAGAAAGAGGAAATCGATCATGAGGAAACCTTCTCCCCGGTAGCCATGCTTAAGTCGATCCAGATTCTCTTGGCCATAATTGCTCATATAGATTATGAGATTTGGCAGATGGATGTCAAGACAGCTTTCCTAAACGGAAGTCTTGAGGAAACCATCTTTATGCAGCAACCAGAGGGATTCATTGAAAAAGGCCAAGAGCATAAGGTTTGCAGGCTTAAGAGGTCTATTTATGGACTTAAGCAGACATCCAGATCTTGGAACATCCGGTTTGATGAAGTAATCCAGTCCTTTGGATTTACTTAGTGTCCGGATGAGCAATGTGTATATCGCAGACGTGATAGAAACTCAGTGGTGTTTCTTGTGCTTTACGTAGATGACATTCTATTGATTGGCAACAACAAGAAAGTGTTATCAGACATAAAGGCATGGCTGTCCAAGCAATTTGATATGAAGGACTTAGGGGAAGCGGGACATATCCTTGGGATCAAGATTATTCGAGATCGTAGGAAACGTTCACTAACGCTCTCCCAAGCTTCGTATATAGACACGATTCTGGCTGGCCCGTTTTAACATGCAGAACTCCAAGAAAGGTTTTCTACCTTTCAGGCATGGAGTGTTTCTATCTAATGAACAGTCTCCTAAGACTGTTGATGAGATAGAGACCATGAAGACAGTTCCATATGCTTCGGCAGTAGGAAGTCTCATGTATGCCATGTTGTGTATGAGGCCTGATATCTGTTATGTCGTTGGCATGGTGAGCAGATATCAGAGTAACCCCGGGAAAGCTCATTGGGAGGCAGTAAAATGCATTCTCAAGTATTTGCGCAGAACGAGGGACCAAGTTCTGGTCTATCAAGCGTCTGAGCTGGTACCCCGAGGTTACACGGATTCAGATTTCCAAGGCGACAGGGACAAGAGCAAGTCTACCTCAGGGTATGTGTTTACTCTAGGAGGTGGAGCCATAGTTTGGCAGAGTGTCAAGCAGAAATGCGTGGCGGACTCTACCATAGAGGCTGAGTATGTTGCCGCATCAGAGGCAGCGAAAGAAGCAGTATGGCTCAAGAACTTCCTAGTGGACTTAGATGTGATTCCTGGTTTGCAGAAGTCTATCACGGTTGATTGTGATAACAATGGTGCAGTAGCAAACTCGAAGGAACCACAAGCCCACAAGGCGAGTAAACATATACAGCGCAAGTACCACCTGATACGAGACATCGTAAAGAGGGTAGACATGGTCGTGGCTAAGATAGCATCAGAGGATAACCTTGCAGATCCATTCACGAAAACATTGACTTCAAAAGTCTTTGAGGCTCACGTGAAGGGCATGGGGATCAGATGCTTAGGATAGCCTTGACAGTTTTTCTGGATAGATAGCAGCAGATTGGGTAGGATTGTATGTAGTTGTATACTTAAAGCACAGCTTAAGTATTAGTGGGAGATTGTTGGAGTAGAATACATAAGCTATGCTTGTATTGTACAGTTTCCCAGTTTAATATATCGATTTGTGTTTCAGTCATATCTTATTGTGCATTAATCGTCCATTTATATTATGTAAGTAGATGATGAGGTGTCTGGTGCGACACAGTAGATCTCATCATTGGTTGAAAGACATAATATATAAATGAGGTTCGTAACCGAGACAGCTTTGGATAAACTGTCGGTCTAGGTTATTATGTGATTCAGATAATTAGTTTGTCTAAACTAATTGAATCATATAGATGTGCCCGGGGCATATTGAACTTGACTCTTAGGAATGATTTGTCTTGTACTGATTTAATAGACAAATCGATCCTTGTATTCTATCTCTAAATCCCTAGACTCGAGCGGGCATGAGGATTAGACATAGTGTACTTTGATCTGCCAATGGGTGAGGTCAAATGTGGCCAATAGTCTCGGTGGGTTGGGTGCGCGTGTTTAGTTACTTGGTGTGCTGCTGCTTGTCGAAAGGAAACCATGTACCGGTGCGTCCGGGGTGATGGTGCTCCCGAGATGAGCTCGAAATGTTTATTATACTAAACCTGGCCAGTGGACTTATGTCCGGTATAGTAAAAAGGTCGAGTGGTACTAGTCTCGGAATATTAAGAAGTTGATGAATTAATTTATCAGTAAATTAATGAATTAACGAGCACTATATCTTTGATGTGGGGAGATTATGAATATAATTTAATTAAGTTGTTCCGGAAGCAATTCTGGTGTAGGGTGGTAGTGCCATAATTAATCCGTTAGTGGTACGATTAATTATGTACTGGGTTAATGACAAAGGTAGATTTAATTAATTGAGAAATTAATTAATCCTTGTGTCAGTTGGTTGTGAATCATCCCAGGAACTGGATTGGGATAAGTGAATCCCTGTGTCAGTTGGGAGTGATTCATCCCAGGAACTGGATTGGGATAAGTGAATCCCTGTGACAGTTGGGAGTGTTTCAGTCCAGGAACAGGATTGAAGGAAACAGAATCTGTATCAATCTAGAAACAGGATTGAAGGGAAACAGAAACCCAGTAGGAAAGACCAATCCTATTCCAACTTGGAGTCTCTCTTGTAACTCTATAAATAGACAAGGGATCAGCCATTCAAATTACACAATTAATCCACAGGATTTCTAGAGAGATAAAATTCTAGAGAGAGAAAATTTTCTCTCTCATAAACGAATTTTAAACTCAAATTTGCGGCTGGATTTTTTAGGAGAGTTGGCCGAAAATCTTGGCCACTTTTCTTAAGCTGCGAGTTAAGTTTTCTCTCTCTCCGGGCAGTGCGTTTGCAGTACGTGCTAGGTGCGGAGGTGCTGAATTTTTTCAGCAGGTGGATTGTGAAGAGTTGCTGATCAATTGACTTCTAGATTGTTGCCCACACAACAAGAGGTCATAGTTTTTGAGGCATACAAGAGATTCACTAGGTGCACGCTTCAAAAGGTATTATTCTATAGTTCCGCTTTTATTAGAATTTTTTGTTGCGTGGTAAATCGAGCAAGTGCAAACCCAGATCCTACCAAAATCTTTCAATACCCTGAGGTAGACTTGCTCTTATCCCTGTCGCCATGGAAATCTGAATATGTGTAACCTCAGGGTACCAGCTCAGGCTCCTTATAGACCAACACTTGGTCTCTCTTTCTGCGCAAAGAAGCCGGCGAACCGATACATGGATTCCTTCGATTAGCAATGGCACACAAAGAAACCAAACACCACATACCCAACTTATCGAGATTTATACCTCAATTGACCGCACCCTTTGGCAAATCAAAGTATACGATATCTAACTCTCATGCTCGCTCCAATATAGGGATTATGATATTAGAATACTAGGATCAAATTAACTACGCAGATCAATATAAGTTAATTCAATCCCGAACAGGTCGTGCTCAATGTTCCCAAGGCACATCCGTATGATTTAATTAGTCTAGACAAACTAATTTCCAAATCACACGATAACCTATACAAATAGTATGTTCAAAATATCTCTATTACGAGCATCTGTTTATATATCATTACTTTAACCAATAACGATATCTACTATGCTTTTCTACACTTCGTTTTCTAGTTCTATGATATAATAAAACACTGAAACAAAACAATATATCAACTGGGTATTAATTTTTGATACAAGCAATAGATTTTCAGTATTCAAAACTAACAGTATTCCTCTATAGCAATCTTCATTGGCGGGTTACAGATCCATAAGAAAAAGATAGTCAAGCCCTTCCAAGCTCCTCCTGGATTGGGCTTGTACCATTGCACCAGTTTGGAAGTCTACAAAGACAATTATCTAAGCATTTAAGATAACTCTTGGGGTTAAAATTGCAATATAGGTAATGAAGGAATATGGAGTTGAAGGATCATGGGTGAAAGAATTTGTCATTGACAATCGGCATCCCATGGATCGGGTTGTCTCTTCCTATAAAGCTGGTAGAATTCTTAATGGAGAGATTCTGCTGTTATGGAGGGACAATGTAGTGTTTTTCTAAGAACAAGACTGTGGGAACGGTTAAACTCGACAAGTTCACTTCTACTTTGGCTTGGCACCATTGATAATGTTTCATGCAGTTGATTATGTTCGCTGACGGAGATGGTGGAAGACGCCTTTCAACTAGCCCTGAATTTGCAACCTCTGCAAATTAAGGCCGCCCGCAACCCTAATGATATTTCAGATGAACAAGAGTTCCTCCAACATGGTTGAGCTTGAAAATGAACCCACTGACCATGATTTGTTATCTCCCTGGATCCAAAATGGGTCTTCCAAAAAGATTTTAGCAGAATTCTATCTCCAGGCCCGGTTTTGAGGGAACCACCATAAACAATTGACTGGGGCCCACAATGATTTTAATAAAAAAAAATCTTACCTTACTAATTTTCATTTTTTCTCATATTTTTTCTGATTTTTATTATTTAATTCTCCATAATTATCTCTTAATTTCTCAATAGTTTTATCTTCATCTTTACATAATTATTTTAAAACTATCAAATTCAATTAACAAGTAATTAGAGAAAAATAAAAATATCTTTAAATTGAAGGCTTTTATATATACATATATATCCAGATTGGTCATTTCAAAAGTCACGCTGACTTGTGAGGAAGCATATTGATGTTAAAATGTTTAAAAATATTTATTTAATTTTTTCTTAGATAAATGGAGGCGATAATGACAATTTTTTTTTAGCTGATTAAAGTTATATCGTTTTATTATTGAGCTCATTAATAAATTTTTATTTAACAATAATAATATTAACAACATATTTATGTATTTATAAGGGCCACATTTATTATTTTATTTCTACCCCAAAATGTCTCGCAAATTATATCATGTACCTAGTTGGTACATGTACCTAATAATGCATCACCACTCTCACTATAAGAGAGTGAAATACAAGCTCTTCTCTTCTTCTTCTTCTTCTTCTCTAAAAACCCAGTTCCTTCTTTTTCAAAAATCACTTCTTCTTCTTCAAAAATCAGTTATTCTTCTTCGTCGTACTCCATTCGAAACAGCATTTAATCAAAATTTTCATCCAAACACAGATTTAACGGAGATCGACGATTGTATATTCCGATGAACAACACCAAATATAACCAAAAAATCACTTCTTCTTAAAAAATCACTTCTTCCTGTTAAAAAATCTCTTATTCTTCAAAAATAACTTATTCTTCTTAAAAAATCACCACATCATAAAGTATGAACTGTATTTGATGGATTTACGGAACCTTATTTTCGTGATTTGATGTTGGGTAATGTATTAATGATGTTATATTAGAGTTTTCTTATTCAAATAATGCTTTGTTACTCCGAAATATGATATATAAATGGTTTCCATGAAGTATTGGCACTTTCATGTGAAATGGGTTGCTTCTGATTTTTCTCCGCTGCTGGATTTGGTAGAACGTGTTATAGGACATAACTAGACGTAGCTGGACGTTGCGGGACATAACGGGATGTTGCTGCTTTGTATTTTGAACGTAGCGGGACGTAACAAGACGTTGTGGAACGTTGCTGGACGTAGCTGGATGTGGTGCTAGTTTTTTTGGACGTAGCTAGACGTGGTAAACTATGTTCTGTGAAAAATTCAGCTAAAATTCACATGTTTGGATGTATACGTGGTGTAGTAATGGCCAGTTGTGATTCTGGATGCCAAATTTGTCAAGAAAATTTTAGAATAACAATTTTACACAAAGCAATTGGTACAACAATATCTCCAAGTATTACATCTAATTTGTGAAAAAATTAGTTTAAATTCACACGCATTGATGTAGACGATTCTGAATGTGGTGCTAGTTGTTTTTGACGTGGTTCCAGTTGCTCTGAGACAATGTGGACTGTCTTTGTGAAAAAAATAGCTTAAATTCACATGCATGGATGTAGACGTTTCTGGACGTGGTGCTAGTTGTTTTTGACGTGGTGCTTATTGTTCTGAGACGTGGTGCTAGTTGTATTTGTAAAAAAACCAGTTTAAATTCACACGCATAGATGTAGACATTTCTGGAGGTGGTGATAGTTGTTTTTGACGTGGTTCTAGTTGTTCTGAGACGTTTTTGGATGAGACGTTATGGAGGGACGTAGCTGGACGTTGCGGGACGTATCTGGATGTAGTGCTACTTTTTTTGGACGTGGCAAGACGTGGTAGACTATGTTCTGTGAAAATTTTAGCTAAAATTCACATGTTTGGATGTAGACGATTATAGACGTGGTGCTAGTTTTTTTTTGACGTGGTTCTAGTTGTTATGAGATTTGGTGCTAGTTGTATTTGTGAAAAAAAATAGCTTAAATTCACATGCATGGATGTAGACGATTCTGGACGTGGTGCTAGTTGTTTTTTACGTGGTTCTAGTTGTTCTGAGACGTGGTGCTAGTTGTATTTGTGAAAAAAATCAGTTTAAATTCACACGCATGGATGTAGACGTTTCTGGACGTGGTGATAGTTATTTTTGACGTGGTTTTAGTTGTTCTGAGACGTTTTTGGGCGTTTCTGAATGAGACGTTGTGGAGGGACGTAGCTGGACGTTGCGGGACATATCTGGACGTAGTGCTACTTTTTTTGGACGTGGAAAGACGTGGTAGACTATGTTCTGTGAAAAATTTAGCTAAAATTCACATGTTTGGATGTAGACGATTCTAGACGTGGTGCTAGTTGTTTTTGATGTGGTTCTAATTGTTCTGAAACGTGGTGCTAGTTGTATTTGTGAAAAAAGTAGCTTAAATTCACATGCATAGATGTAGACGATTCTGGACGTGGTGCTAGTTGTATTTGTGAAAAAAATAGCTTAAATTCACATGCATGGATGTAGATGTTTCTAGACGTGGTGCTAGTTGTTTTTGACGTGGTTCTAGTTGTTCTGAGACGTGGTGCTAGTTGTATTTGTGAAAAAAATAGCTTAAATTCACATGCATGGAAGTAGACATTTCTGGACTTGGTGCTAGTTGTTCTGAGACGTGGTGAGATATTTTTGTGAAAAAATCAGTTTAAATTCGCACGCAAGGATGTAGACGTTTCTGGACGTGGTGCTAGTTGTTTTTGACGTGGTGCTAGTTGTTCTAAGACGTGACGGACTATCTTTGTGGAAAAAATCAGTTTAAATTCACACCCATGGATATAGACGTTTCTGGACGTGGTTCTAGTTGTTTTTGACATGGTGATAGTTGTATTTGTGAAAAAAATAGCTTAAATTCACATGCATGGATGTAGACATTTCTTGACGTTGTGATAGTTGTTTTTGACGTGGTGGACTGTCTTTGTGGAAAAAAAATCAGTTTAAATTCACATGCATGGATGAAGACGTTTCTGGACGTGGTTCTAGTTGCTTTTGACGTGGTTCTAGTTGTATTTGTAAAAAAAAATCAGTTTAAATTTACAATGAATGTAGACGTTTCTAGACGTGGTGTTAGTTGTTTTGGACGTGGTGCTAGTGTTAGGAGACGTTGTGGACTTGCCTTGATGTAGACGTTGCGACAGTGGTACTTTGGACGTTGCGACAGTTGTTCTGAGACGTTGTTGACTCAGAGAGGAAAAAAAAAGGTGCGCGTGTTGGCGAAAATTACTATATTTAGTAAGTGTACAGTTATCATGCGAAAAATTACTATATATAGTAATAGATACATATAATATAGTACATGATATACCTTCTGCAAATGTGTAAGAACGCCGTGTCTATTTCCATTGCTTTGGAGGTGGAATTTTGATTACCATGTCAAAAGACCGAAAGTCCTTACAAGATTAAAAGTAATGAGCTTAGTTTATCTTCAAATTTTGTCACTTTCCAAGTCATAATTTTGATTTACAACAACAATATAAGTAGGGCTAGGATTAAGATATAAATTGCCCCTTCTCCTTCGCCTTTGTGTCGGCCGCCACCCCTATCCCCGTCGATAGACAGCCGCCACAAATCACCACCATCCGTAACCACCATTGGCTTCCCTCCTCCCGATCTCTCTCTCTCTCCTCTAACCCTCACAGCCGTCGCGCCTCTCCTCCCTTTCCATCTCGCCTCAACGTCGAGCTCACGCACTTCCGCCTTTCACCACTTCCCGCCACCGCATGCTCCAGCTCTCTCCCTCATTGCCCACCAATTCCACAATCCTCTCGCAGCCATCTGCTCTGTTGGTTAGCATCACCCCCGTCGAATCCACCAGTTGACCGCTGCTGTGCTCGCCGCCAGCAGCACCGCCTTCATTAGTCCCTCCTGTCGGAACAATCACCACCCCGCCACCCATCTTTCCTAGCCAAAGGTGCCTCTCCACTTACTCCGCCGACCCGATGTTACCTTGGCCTTCCTTCACTTCCACCCCCTGCACAAGTCTAGACTCTTCTATATGGGTCAAATTTAATGTATAGATATCTATTCATCGTTTATATTAGGTCAGTCTTGTTATTATACACAACAGCTAATGTTAGCCCACAAGTTGTTCGACGGAGTGCCAACTGAAATTGAGTTTCCTAATATAAACATTTATTCCTCCTTTTACTTTGTTGAATTTCAGATATACAGCACAATAAGTAGATGGATTTGGCTCATTGCATTTTGGATGGAAATGCGGATGCTGTAGAATTTTGTCCGCATGACTCTTTTGAGTGTGTGCTTGCAGCCTCGACTTACACGCTAAAAGAAGAGGATGATGAGCCTAAAAGAAATGGAAGCATCTCCCTTTTTGACGTTGATTCTGAGATTGGTGGTGTGGAGTTGGCTTACAGGGTAGAAACAGCCGGAGTTTTTGATATCAAGTGGAGCCCAGTCGGGGGAGATATGGTTGCACCTTTGCTTTCACAAGCAGATGCTAATGGCTACTTGAGAATTCATAAACTTCTACGTTCTTTAGACAGATCAGATACACCTGGTATGAGGATTTTGGTTGTCAGTTTTCTTTGTGATATTCTTCTGAGAAATATGGATAGAAAAGAGTTATATGAATATTATTCCCAGGTTGGAATTATTGTTTTCTGACATTATAATCTGAAGTCATTGCTCCTCCCTCCTTACATGCAATGAATTCTTATTACATTTATATCCTTTGTTTCGGTGGGTATTGACTACTTCCACTCTCTTTTGATCGTAATGTGTTTGTTGAACTTCATGATTCCTATTGGTTTTTGATGAATGTGGGATAGAATCTGAGATGATCTCCTAATTGACTATAGGTTAGAAGTTGAGCACTCAATACACCTGGGGTATTTGCTAGTTGATTTTAGTGGTTTTTGCTAGCAAATTATACTATATATACCTATTACTATATTTGAAAAATAAAGTGATGACAAGGCAATGTAAACATAAAATTGTCAACAATATAGAATATACTATATTTGAACTATTTTCCTTCTGAAGTCCCTGACATACATAGTATGGTATCTTATTATAATTCATGGGTGTTATATGCAGGGTATTACTTAGAGGAATTTTGCAGTGAAAATATAAGTTCCTCCATGTGTTTATGTCTAGATTGGAACCCTTCAGCCACATCCATAACTGTTGGTCTTTCTGATGGGTCAGTCTCAGTAGTTTCCCTCCTGGAGGAGCGGCTATCTGTTATAAAAGAATGGAAAGCACATGAGTTTGAGGTCTGGGCAGCATCATTTGATAACCACCAACCCCAAATTGTTTACACAGGATCTGATGATTGCAAGTTTAGATGCTGGGATCTGCGTGATGACCCTTGTAACTTGGTATTCCAGGATTCTAAGGTTCACAAAATGGGAATTTGCTGCATCACAAAAAGCCCAAGTGATGTTAACACTTTATATACAGGAAGCTACGATGAAAACTTGAGGATATGGGATCTCAGATCAATGTCGAGGCCCGTAAATGAAGCTTCGATTTGTTTAGGCGGTGGAGTTTGGAGAATCAAGCATCATCCTTCAATCCCAGGCGTTGTATTGACTGCCTGTATGCATAATGGCTTTGCTGTTGTGAGAACAAAAGGGAGTGTAGCTACAGTTGAAAAATATGAAAAACATGCTTCACTTGCATATGGTGCAGATTGGCAGAGAGGAAAAAGGAAGAATACGACTGTTGCTACCTGCTCATTTTATGACCGACTTCTCCGGGTTTGGATCCCTCGGGCTGACATTTTTAAATGATTTTACATATATAACCAGTCCTATTATAGTTCGTGCACCTGTTATTTTAAGTATTCTAGAAAATAATTATTAAGAAACGTAACTATTATTGGATGGGGAGAATATTGTGTACAATTTCATTACAAAGAAAGAGGCCTCAGCCTAAAACCTCATAGAGCAACATTGGGCATCATATCATGTTTAGCTGTGCGGGCTCTGTCAACCTCTTAATTTGGGTATAAAAAGGGGTATAAAAAGAGCGTGAAATAACAAGATGGGGCGCCTTTTGCGAGTTCTAATAACCAAACTCTTATTTACGATGATTTCCCATTTCAAAGTTCAAATATTTGGTACTGTTCTTGATCATGGGGGCTGTATTGCTTCTTGAACTCTTCATCGGCCCTGAAAAACACCAACCGCTCGGCCCTGTAAACAACTTTTTTCCTTTTTTTTTTTTTTTGGTTTATGATGTGTTTGATGGTTTGATTAATACGGGATTTTCATATTAATACTCCAACTTACCCATTTTGTAAAGGTGCAGAACCCACAAGTGTAACATCAATGAATGGTGTCAAGCAATAGTGGGTGGTGTGTCTGATTTCTACAATGATGAAATGCAGACAAAACCCACATCGAAGAAAAGCTGTATAGGGTTGAGTAATCAATCATCTCTTCTTAAGATTTCACAGTTGCTCTTCAGAATTTCTCAGCAAAAAGTATAGGCAGAGGCTGAGAGCAAAGACTAAGTGAGGTAATCAATAAAAAATGGATCTTACTATTTGCAGCATAAATTTACTATTTGCAGCATAAAAAAAAAAAATGAAATGACAAAAATGTCCTTAACATATGAATAAGTTATATACTTCACAAAATGCAAAAACATTTCAAAACTCCCTCAAAAATCTTACGAAAAACTTCCAAATAGTTCCAAAAACGTTCAAAATCGTAGAAACAAATTAAAACACAAAGTTCGTTCAAGTTGGGATTGAGACTACTTCAAAAGTTACGCAAAAATGGTACGAATTTAATACTTCTGTATTGTTTTTAGCATTCTGAAAAAAAATCGCACATGTTTTGCAATTTTATTCAGTAAAATCGCCCTTAATTGGCGAGAGTGTAAGGAAAAATCGCCTGCAATAGGCGATTTTTGAAGAAAAAATCGCCACAGATGGCGTTTTTGTCAGGAAAAATCGCACTTAATGTGCGATTTTTTCAAGAAAAATCGCAAATTGAGTGCGATTTTTCCTGACAAAATCGCCATCTGTGGCGATTTTTTCTTCAAAAATCGCCTTCTGTGGCGAATTTTTTTAGGAAAATCGTCTATTGCAGGCGATTTTCCTGTAGAAAATTGCCTATGGCAGGCGATTTTTGAAGAAAAATTCCTAATGCGAAGTTGGAGGAGACGGCGCGAGCAGTCACCTGATACCACCTTATGTCCATCCTTTCTGTAATGGCATTACAGACGTAGAGTCAGATGGCCATTGCGGATTTCGAGCTATTGCACTGGGTCTTTATGGCAATCAGAATGAATGGGAAACAGTTCGGACTGCGTCTATTGGAGAGATTCTTGTGCATCAGCATATTTACAGACCGCTTCTACATGCTTGTCTACCACACACTCTTCCTCAAGACACTGACTCTATTGCTTGGGCGATTGGTCGATTGAATCATTTTTCATCGCCATGTCCCTTTGATGGCTGGATGAGTACCCCCACAGACCTGTTTGCTATCGCCACTTATGCAAACGCCTTGATAATCCATCTCAGTATCGCTCGCGGTTGTTGTTTCTCTATTTTACCTTTGAGGTCGTTACGTGGTGTCGGACGACCTTCTCGCCAGATTGCCATTGCCCATGTACATGGTATGCATTTTGTCCATGTTAGTTTGACTGATGATTGTCCTGTACCTCGCTTGGCATATTTGTGGAGGTATCACTGCGATGATATTATGGCGGAATTTGCAGCGGATCCGGAATTTACACGGAGGGTTGACCATTGGGAGTCTATTTGTGGACAATGATTTTTTGTAACATTTCACGTTGAATCCAATTTTTGAATTGCTATTTGTATCATTAGATTGATTAAATTCAGCTTAAATTCATATTAAATTCACCTGAATAGAAGCAGAGGTTCATATTCAAGAAATAAAAATAAAAAATTCAATATGGTTTACAAACAACTTTGAAAAGCTAATAACAATAACAAAGTAAAGTAATACAATCACCCAGCCAGATGCCATCTATCCATCTCCGCCCTCAACCTAGCTTCATAATCATCTGACTCGGGTACTCCCCTGTCTCTCATGGTCTGTATGCAGTCCTCGGTCATGCGAGTAAATCGGCTCACCCACTACAAAGACAACACGATTACATTAGTCATTTATATATTCTAAAAACAATATAACATATTATTAAATAGTAAATAAATAAACAACACAAAATACTTACATATTCTGTGTTGGTGCGCGGTGGAACTCCACCATCGTCAACGGGTGGGCCATCGATGAACAGGTACGGGTGGGAGTGCTGGCGATACCATGTGATGTAATCCTGTGTGAATGCGCCAGGATAGTCAGCCTGCTGCAGTAGATCAGACCGTAAACCAGAGAGGGCAGCAGACTGCCATAGGCTCTTGGCGAACTCCAAATCAAAATCCACTTCATATCCACCAGTATACGGCCTATACGCCGTCTTCGGTCGGAAGATGGCGAATGGTATATCCTGCACGAACCCCAACTGCCGCACGCACCTATCTGGCATGTACGGCTCAACCTCCGCACCACAAGCGATCAATCCCCTGTACGTGGTCAACGGGGTGCGCAGCTGAGGAAATTGACCGTAAGGGGTCCATGTCACCTGTATTACATTAACTTGTGGTAAGATATTTAGTAAATATTTACAATTTACATACAAATGTAATCATGAATTGTACAACTATATTTTAACATACCTCCTCCGGACGCAGGTGGTCAAGTGCATGTCGGTACCGCTGGAGACGAGAACTTGAGCCCTGTCGGGTGCCAACACTCCACAAAGCAGCGCGCGGAGTCTGTGGATCATCAGGCATAGGCACGGAGTGAGGCCTGAACGACGGAAAGTGCTCGTAAATCCATGCCTGAAGCAGTGTCAAACAACCCGCCATATGGCTGCAACCACCTCTACTAGCCTTACCTAGGTGTCTGTACAGGTAAGCTAATGTAGAGGTGCCCCATGCATACTGATGAACAGTATGCAACTGTCCTCTAATCTGGACTATATGCTGTGGCCTAATCCGATTCGAACTCTTGTCAACAAATAAAGTGGAACCAATTGCCAGCCACAACCAAGCCTCCAGATCTCGCGGCAAATGTGTAGTGCCTGTATGTAACATGGAACGCCGCTGGAACACAAAATCAGCCATAACCCCACCATTGTCGTGGTTCATCATCCACTCCCCATCCCTATCCGACACCTGCAGCACATCTCTGCACAATCCCCACATCACATTCTTGTCAGTACGATCAGCGACCATACTGCCAGATACGGGGATGCGTAGTATCTCCCACACATCGTGCAGGAGTATACTCATCTCACCGACGGGGAGATGAAACGTGTTGGTATCGGGCTGCCACCGCTCAATGAATGCACAAATAAGCGGCCCATCGATAGACGTGTGCATGACAGAGGGCAAGTGAGCCAAACCCGTCCCCCGCAACATTGTCTGACAGTCGTCAGGCAAAGCGGCAAACCATGTAACTAGTCGCTCACAAACCCCGGACCTATTGTGGCATCGCATGGACGACCTAGGTGGTAAAGACTCCTCACCATCCTCCCCGTCCTGTATGTACCTATAGGCCACATGGCCCTTCCAGCTAGGAATAACCAACCCATCAATAGGGCCACCAATACACGGCTCTGTGACAATCCAAGATGTGTCGGTCCTCCCACGCTTACTTGTAGCTAATTTCATAAATCATTTATTATAAATAAACTTATTTAACATAAATAATTATAAAAATCAGTAATTTAATTCAAATAACAACACATTATCATATAATCAAATTACATAAATAATTTCATTCACTAATATAATTCAACTATCACCACATAATCAAATAATCAAATAATCAAATTACGTAAGTAATAATAACATTCAGTAATATAATTCAAATAACCACACAATCATATAATGAAATTACATAAATAATAACATTCACTAATATAATACATAATAAGAGAAATAAATAAATATACATTATATTGGTCGTAAATTTAAAACTGACCTCGTCGGGGCTGCTCATCCCGTCCTGAAGGTGACGGAAACTCCTCTCCGCCGATAAAGTGCTGCTCCTCCCTGTCGCTGTCCTCATCTATCAGCCCATGTACAGGGATAGTCCTCCCTGCTTTCGCCTTCTTCTTCCTATTCGAAACTGTGGAACGCTGTCGCGGGAGCGCCTTCCCTCCAGCCTACATCAAATTTCAAAAAAAAAAACATTAAAACTACGAATAATAATTAAAATCATGACAAATGTTAATCATATTTAAAATTAATTAGAAACAAACATAAAATCACAATTATGGGACAAAATCGCACAATAGGTGCGATTTTGACTGAAAAAATCGCACCTATTGTGCGATTTTGTCTGAAAAAATCGCCATCTGGTGCGATTTTTTCGGTCAAAATCGCACCAGATCCCAATTTTTTCGGTCAAAATCGCACCTACTGTGCGATTTTGTCCGAAAAAATCGGCCCTATTGTGCGATTTTCCATCACAAAATCGCACCTATTGTGCGATTTTGTTGAGGAAAATCGCACAATATGTGCGATTTTTTGTCTTGAAACTCGCAAAATATGTGCGATTTTCTACAATTTTAAACGTAATAATACGATTATTACCTGGATGTGTAAGCCTTTCCCCCTCCCGGGAGCCCGTGGTGGTTGCGAGCCGCCTGCGTCCATTTTGCGATTTTTTCACAATTTTTTGATGGTTTGAGAGATTTTTGCTTTGAAAATCTGAGATGAAGTTTGATTTTGTAAGGTTTGATATAAGCATATATATAGGAAAAATCGCACCTACTTTCCAATTTTCCAATGAAAAATCGGACCCAATATGCAATTTTTACAGGAAAAATCGGACTCAAAGTGCGAAAGTGGGGCGAAAAATCGCCCCACTTATCCGATTTTTGGGGGAAAAATCGCCCCACTTAGGCGATTTTTCCCCCAAATATCGGATAAGTGGGGCGATTTTTCGCCCCACTTTCGCACTTTGAGTCCGATTTTTCCTGTAAAAATTGCATATTGGGTCCGATTTTTCATTGGAAAATTGGAAAGTAGGTGCGATTTTTCATTAAAATTTCTTATTTTATGTTTTTAAGGGTATTTTAGGTATTTCATCAATTTTTTTATACTGCAAATAGTAAAATTATGCTGCAAATAGCAGCCCAGATAAAAAATTACAGCTCAGGCTTCCAGCAGTGGAGTTGATTCTCTTGTTGAATTGCCGGGAAGGCTACAGATCCAATCTGACTTGGCGATTTCTGAAGTTCTTGAACAGGAGTTGAGATTCCTGGAGATGCTGACCCGCTGCCTTGGCAAAAGTGAGAAAGCATGTAACAATAGTAATCTTCTTTGCTCAGTTACTAGTCTTTATGAAATACTGATAGTAGGAGAAGATTGGAGGAGATCTGAGCTTCTTAATTTGCTGGAGATATTTGACTCAAATATTAGAGAAGATTGTGTTGTTTTGTTAGACTCATTAAAATCTATATCTTGGTCAGTTGAGGAGATGCTCCAATTCATCGTTTGTCTCCTTTGGAATTTGAGGCGTCTTTCGAACTTGAAAGTTGAAATTTTTGTCTCTGTAAAGAACCAAATCAGGGTTCTTATAGAGACGTTCAGTTTACTAGAAATCCTTTTAAATTTCATTGTAAAATATTGTACTGAGCCTCAAGAACTGAAGAACTTCTTGGATAATTCTGTGATGAATTGGGTGCACGATGCAGCAACTTTGTCCCTTCTGTGCTTGCTGAAAGGCAGGGATGAAAACTTGCGAGAAATATTGAAAACCATGCTTTCTGATCCACTGCACAAGATTAAGCGTTGCAGCAGTAGTCCAGAGGCTATGGGAATGGGAATGTTGATTGAACTCTTGAAAGATTCAGACCCATCTAGATCCGACAAGTTGCAATCCGGTCAAACTGTTGCTGCCTGCCCTTGTTGATTTTCTACTTAAAGGTGTGATTGACCCTTTGAAGGAATATGTTGCAATCCTCAGAGATGGGTTGATATTCATGATAACATTCTTAATGGATCCACCACCAGAGGAAGCTGCTGGAGGTAAACTTTCCTCACGAATTGACGATGTTCTGAATGAGGTACTTTCTCAGATATTCTCATTGTGCATGGATGAATTTGTAGAAGTGGATATTTCTGTGGGAGGAAAACTTTGTCTTTCAAGTCTCCAATATAAGATTGACGAAGTGAAGATAGGGATTCGAAAGTTAATTAATGTGCAGTTTTCAAATCCATCAGACTTCAGTTTCCCAGCGATAAACTCTGTGGTTTATTGATTCGTTTTTAGAAAATATACAGGAAATGGTGAAACCTAACTCCATGATTGCTTTTGCAAGGCATCAAGTTGTGATAGTCCAAGAGGAGCTTCTCTTCCTTAGACCTCTCCTCAAACATATCATGGAGCTGCAAAAAGAGAGAAAAGACCTAACAGATCTTTGGAACCGACTCATGAATACAGTGTCCCTGGCAGAATCTGCCATTGCCTCATGTTCGTTTGTAGATCATCCTATTTGGTATGATATGTTATGGCTTTCTGATGTGATTCAGACAATCAAGCTTGTGAAAAGCGAGGTGAAAAAACCCTATGTTCAGATTTACAATGCTAAAATGACAAATACCAACACAAGTTATAGTGGCTTCCCCATGAAGCAAGCAAATCCTCCAAGCCTACTAGAAGATGATATGGTGGGTATGGAAGATGAGTCAAAGAAGATAATTGACAAACTTACGAGAGGGACAAAACAGCTTGACTTTGTCTCCATTGTGGGTATGCCCGGCCTTGGCAAGACCACCCTAGCCAAAAAGGTGTATAATGATGCATCCGTGAAGTGTTATTTCAATCGACGGGCATGGTGTTGTGTTTCCTTTGTGTATAACTGTAGAGACTTATATTTTGATATTTTAAGTGATGTCACTGGTGTTGATACTCGCAAATCTTATTCCGATGACTGTGATAATGATTTGGCTGAGAGACTATGGAAATCCTTGAAAGGACGAAGGAATCTGGTTGTTTTTTATGACATCTGGAGTATTGAACCATGGAATAGTATAAAACAATCATTTCCGGACGACCATGAGGGAAGTAGAATTGTGTTTACAAGTCGAATCCTTGATTTGGTGTCACAAGCCAAGCTTAATTGTATTCCTCATCTTCTTCGTACACTTACTACAAATGAGGAGAGTCGGGAGTTATTTAAAAAGAAACTATCCCATAGAGATAGTTTTCCTCCTAATGACGTTGGTGAAATAGCTGAAAATATTGTCAAAAATTGTCAATGGGTGCCTTTAGCAGTGGTTTTGGTTGCAGGTGTTCTAGCTGGAACGAACATCGAATTCTGGAAAGAAGTTGAAAAAGGTACAGTTTCAGAAATTGTTGGTGAAGGGTGCCGGGATGTGGTTGAACTAAGCTATAAGCATTTACCTGATAATTTGAAACCGTGTTTTCTCTATTTTGGAGTATTTTCAGAGGACAGTGTTGTTAGATCCAAGGAGCTCATGAATTTATGGATAGCAGAAGGATTAATACCGAGACTTGACAAAAAGAGCATATACAAGGTAGCAAAGACATACTTGTCTGACCTCATCGGTAGAAGTTTGGTAACCATTGCAAAGAGAAGTTCTAGTGGAGGCATAAAGGCAAGCCATGTTCATGATCTAGTACGTGATTTGTGCCTGGTGAAAATTCAAGAAGAAAACTTTCTAGATCTGGTGCAAAGGAATGGTGTTTCTCATTCTTCGGTGAAACATCCCAAAGGGTATGACAGCTATCGTTTGTGCATTGCTAGTGGATGGCTTAATTTCTTTTCTACCGAGCTTCGAAGTCCATTTGGCCGTTCTGTAATTTGTTTTTCTAATGAAATCAAACTTTTAAAACATGTAGAACGCTTCAAGGTATGTTTATTTGACAAATTTAAACTTCTCAATGTGTTGGATTTAGTAGGAATCAGAATGGTAATTGATTTTGATGGAGCAGAGATATCACTCATGGTTCATTTGAGATATTTATCTGTTCCTATATTTGAATGTATTCCAGAATCCATTGCCAATTTATGGAACCTGGAAACTTTGATTGTGAAAGATGGGTGGGGAGAATATATATTGCCAATACCTTTTGGAAGATGAAAAGTTTAAGGTATGTTGATATCCTTCACGTGTACAAAGGGTATTGAGTTTCATAAGCTCAGTGAAATAGAAGACATGGACATGTTGGTATATGTAGATATTGGTTCAAGAGATGAGATGAAGGAACTATCAAGAAGGTTGCCCGGGCCACGAAAACTCAACTGTGACATAAGATTTCGGGATAATTTAGAATTTAGCTGGTTTACTGATTTGGAAACACTGAAAGCGTGGGGTGATCAACCGTTACCAAGTTTTGATTTTCCCAATAGTTTGAAAAAGTTGACATTGAAGAGGTTTAAAATGCCATGGGGAGAGCAATATCAATAATTGGAGGGCTGCCTAACCTAGAGATTCTCAAATTATGCTATAAATCATTTGAAGGATCAAAGTGGGAGACCGGAGATGGCGAATTCTTGAAACTCAAGATTTTGGACATTAAACAATGGAGTATCCCAGAGGAATATAATGACCCATTCCCCAGCCTTGAACGACTTGTGCTGAAAGATTGTGGGAATCTTCAGAAGATCCCATCCAGTTTGGGGTACATTTCTAACTTGAAGAAAAATAGAGGTGGTCGAGTGTTCTAAAGCCGTGGCAGCATCAGCCATGGAAATTCTTCAATAACAACAAGAAATGGGAAATGATGGCCTTCGAGTCTTTCTACATGGTAAAAAAAGGTTGAAAGGTGTGTACCTCTCATTAATGAATATCCTGATTATTAATGTTGAAGAGTTAGTATTAGTTCTTCAATTAACTTGTTCTACTTTACTAGTTATTTGATCTCAATAAACTGTCAAACTTGCAGAACCCTCAGTTTACATAAGTAGTTCAGTTTACGTAACGAGTTCAGAATAAGGCTGGAGTCGAAGGAAGGAGGCTCCGACCGACAACTGGAGGAAAGGGGAAACCGTCAAGCAGTGGTCCGGTGGCGGCACGGTTTTTCCGGTCACCAAAATGCAAAGATTCTGGGTGGCTTTTGAAGCTCTGAAGGAGAGGAGTCCATGCAAGGTGTCGGTAGCCCAAGAAGACGCCGGAGAACGGCGGTTCGAGGCGGGGAAGTGGCGGTCTAGGGTTTTCAAAAACCAACCTCACTCCAACTCTTCCAAAATGCAAATATAATGGAGGGGTTTTGTTCTAGGGACCATGGGGGATCTTTTAGTGGTGAGAACCGACCCAAATCTTGGCCGGAAAGGGATGAATCGGTGGCGAACGGTCGGCGGGAAAAGGAGATTCGCGGAGAGAGAAAACGGACACGAAATAAAGAAACGAACACATGGTTTTATTCTATGGAGTGTGGGGAACATTTTCATGGGTTAGAACGGCTAAGAATGGTCGCCGGTTGGCCAGAACGGGGGCGACCGTGAAGAACCGACGGGGAAGTCGTGTAGCGGGGAGAGAGAAAAAGAAGAAAGGAAAATGAATAGAAGAAATAAGCAGGGGGTGAGAAAGGGGGAGTAGTAGATGTCTAGGAGTAAACCTGCCAGTTTACTCCTAAGAGTATATTATAATTTGCGACTGAGGATCCCCTGATCCCCTCTAATAAGAAAATAACAAATGTATACCTCATTTTTATTATTTTTTTTTTTACTGAGGTGGACTATGGAGGAGGTCTAGTCCCCACCCAGCAATATTTGCCCTTGCAGCTTTTATGGGAATGGACTCCAAATCTTTAAAACAACCCTCTATTCCCTTGATTGTCATTTTAGCCACGAAATCCGCTGGGAATACACGAGTGATTACAAAAAGTCTCCATGGCATTTCTTTGCTAATTTACTTGAGAGCCATAAAATCTCTCCATAGGAATTCATGTTCTCACCTACTGTTATAGGTATAATACTTTTATCAAGAATATATTAAATGAAAATATAATAAAATTTATAATTAAAATTTATAAAAATATAGAACACATAATTGCTTTTTAGTATATGTATTTGATAAAATACGACTTATATTTTGAAATAGAATGACTATTAACCTATAGTTACTGATTCAGGTATCATACCCCTACTTATTATTTTTCGTGTTTACAATTGCCTTTTTCCTAATTTTCTTAATTAAATATAATAATATTATAATAATATAGAAACATTAAAAAATTTAAATTGTCCCACAATTAGTTTTCTTCTTCCAAACCCCCACGTACCATTCATTTTCTTTCTCCAAATCTTTTTGCCTCTTTTCGCAACAAAAACACACAAACTTTTATCAATTTGTCATTTCCATTCTCGGGGCTAGGCTAGGCTACAGCAGTGACGAAACCAGAATCCGTAAGCAACACAGAAAAAGAATGAAAAGAATATCGTATTTGAGGAAATCATATATGTTTCGATAAATATGCTCTCCGCCACTTGAACCTGCTTGAATCACATCTAAACAAATAGAAGCGAGTCGGCTAGCAATGACCTGAAAGGTACGTCATGGTGGCAAAATATGGCTACGAATATTTTTCCTACTGCCCATCTTGAAAAACACCCTAGTTCCGGCAAGGGTTCATCTTTTATTTTTAGGCGGACAAAAAAAAAATTAATAATAAATGGTATTATTGAGTAATATCCAAGTTATACAAAATATTCCATGTTCTCATAAGTCAGATATAAAGGATAACAGAAAAAGTAACACTAAGCAACACTAAGCACTCGTATTCTATATATCCTGAAGATATTGTACAATAACTCTTTCAGTAGCTTCATCCCATTAAGAAAAATTGGTGGTGTAGAAAACCCATCAAGGATGACAAAAAGAATAATCCAAGAGCTATCTCTATGAAATTAAACAGCTTCACTTATCGAGTTCATCATCCCACCAAATCCTAGAGACCTTCCGATCAAGTATCGTTTTTTTTAGTCCCAACAAAATAAGGCCTAAACAAGGACCAACAGAACCCTCCTTCGGAAATTCTGCAGTGTCTTCAAAGAGATGGGTAAATGGACTTACCAGTAGCTCCACATTTTCCCCAAGTATTTGCTATTTGCGTCTTCAATACCATCTAACTGTTAGTTTTAATCATTCCAATTGGCTGAAGTATAGATTCATAAAATATCTTGATGGACTGAAGCCGCTCAAAATCACTGCAACAAAGACAAGAAGTTAGCCGCGTAAAATAAGCCGTAAAACAACACACGGAAATGATAGGATACTTACAGATTGGTGAGAGGACAATTACAACGCCAATCGGATACAGGAAGAAAGTTGTTTTTTCCAAGAAAGGTAGTACTGCAGGAAGGTAGATGTAGAAACATTATAGTAGAACTAGGAGAGAGTAAAGAACTGGGTAAACCACAAGTCCTACTAGGATGATCCCCAAATTACAGGGTCAAACCAATGTTAATTTAATTTAACCACTGAAAGAAGATGTTTGGCATGCCGAATCATAGAATATAACACCTAATTATAAAACTGATAAATACATGCACGTCAAAATTTGTCTTACCATCGTAACCCAAAAAATTTAGATAATGATAGTAGGAAGCAGCCACCATGAACAGCAGATTTGAGAGTAAAACAGGAATGAAACCATGAGCAATCAAGAGAGGGGACAAGAAGTAGTGAATGACTGCCATGATAACAAAGGTATCAGTAGTAGTACACAGCAATATATTACACAAAGGATTTCAAAACATATAAATGAACACTGATCTTACCATACAGCAGAACAAATAATGGGAAGAAAGAGTTGCAGTGTACATCGAATGCATATAACCTTCACAAAGGTGGAATAGAAGTATTAGCATCCGCATTCAAATATTCAATCAACACTTACGAATAAAACAATTAAAAACAGAAGAAGAGATTCATTTTGTCATCTATTTTTCCTGGAGGAACACGATTCATTTTCATTCAATAACAATGAGTTGGGTTCCAGTATGCAAAATGTATTTCTCTATGACATGAGCAATGCGGGTTGTGAACTTGCCATTCTACTCGTTGCTCCACCACATGACTGTTTGGAACTTCTTCACGAAGATAGTTATTGGTCAAGAACCTTCATTAGGATAAGAAAAGAAAACAAAATAAGATATGCAATAAGAATTCCACCAAATATAGAATGTAAAAATGAATGCTCCCTCATTTCCCTCCCTCCCTTCCTTAGTATCTTACTCTTTGTCATATGGTAAAGAAAAAACAATAATAATAAGCTTTCATCATCGTTAACAAAAAGGACTAAATGAAAAAATAATAATGAAACCGAAACAAGATGTAGAGGAATTCAATCACAACATTGAAACTTGTCAACTTGAGATCAGATCAAGGACTGTGAGAACAATAGATATGCAATGAGAGTGCATAGCATAAGCGCAAGGAGAAACAGAGAGAACTATTCAGCTAACTTCAACAAAGCAAAAAATTAACATCCTAGCAGATCCAGCCAAACAAACTGCGAAGAATTACAAATTCATTTTTCTATACCATTGTGCTCAGGCAGAGGGCTTAATGGATCTAACATGACAGTAACTGTGTACACGTATGTGCAAACCATCAGAAGAGGTATTGCCAGACAGTGATCCTATACAAAGCAAAGTGCATTGTATGAAAAGCTAAGTACGAAGTGAAGCAAGAAGATCATTAATATTGATGAGTCAGCAATAAACTAGTCAGACCTACTGATGGTTTTGAAATTTAAGGGATAGTTATAGAACTTGGTCTCCTTTATCATCCTCACATCCTCTTTCACCAAAACAATCTAAAAGAAAGTAATCGTGCTTCACAGGCTTACCAGCAGCAAGTCGCCAAAACTGCACCAGTTATCAGAAAATGAAAAAGTAACACTGATATAACTACATAAACAGCATGGCCCAGGCTATGGTCATACCTGAAACAAGGAAAAGGGGGTGAAATTCAGACATGCTCAGCAGTAATCTGTATATTAAAAATAATACGAACACTTTTGAGCTCAATAGAAACTCTAAGATCTGCATTTGATAAAAGATATCTTCAGGAGCAAATAAATCACTGGGCTTGCTAGATGTAATATTGAGATTCTATCTTCCTGAATTTGTCGACCACAAGGAAAAAGGAACTCTATCCCAAATAACAATATCATGAAAAATAGCCATGACAAGAGTCGGACACTTACGCTACACAATAAGCTGAAGTGCAAACTGCCAAAAGAAGACTGCATATAACAACAAATGCAGGATCATCACGTGCCCATTGGTTCTTTGTTTCTGCATCCAAAATTTTTATGTTAGCTGAAGAAAAACTAGTTATCAACATCAGCAGAATTTTTTCTTCACTGGCATACTTTTGAAATCCTGAACAGCCCTAAAGTTACAAACCATTTATGTGTTGAAAGAGACAAACTGGAACATAGAGAAAGGCAGCAGCACAGAAACTTACAGGACAGAAAGAATTGAAGGTAGAGTATAAAAGGAAAAGAAAGAAGACTTACGCTTGTGATACTTAGTATGCTGATATCTGCATCAATTGTATGGTTTGACATGCAAAATGGCCGAAAAAGATGATATCAATAATTTTTAAGGGATAACAACTAAATGACTTATATACAGATGGACTTTGAATTAAAATCAATTATAATACATATTTCCAGCAATTCAGATAACTTAAATCTAAGTTTTACAAAACAAGTGGTAGCAGGTTATTCATATGGAACGGCTTAATATTGCGCAATACGAAACCAGAAAGGGGAAGAGGGAAAAAGCTTAAACCAAAACCTGTAGCCAAAGGAAACAGTAGTAAATATGGATACTAATCAGGAAATGAAACTAAATAATACTCTGTAGTCAGGTGAATTACCAAGACCAGAATATTAAAATATTCATCAACACAGCATGGTCACACATTAGAAAGTTCTCCAGATTATTTTCTCACAAAATATGCATTATGCATTACATCAAGGACATTCAAGTATTAAAATCATAGATTGAATTTGACACTGAAAATTACGATGGCATCACAACTGGAGGAAGAAATTCAGTGAAAGGTAATACCAAAGTATTTTAGTGTAATTGAATGTGATTTGTGAAATCTGAAAGAAATTACAGCGAGTGCCTACTGACTATGGTTATTGGAGGATTTAATCACAACGAACCAAAACGAAACTCTGATGTACAAATTTAGTATTACAACAAAGAATTAACTAAACCACAGCAGCGACTAGATTACAACTGAAATGTATAATAAATTGAATACTTACACCACTTTCGGTGAGGTACAAAGATGAAGCATCTGCCAGAACGTATATTCAATGTCCATTTGTTGCCACTATCATGAACCAGCCGAGAATCCATGTCAAAACTCAACTCTAAATAAAAACTTGTGTCCTATGGAAATTAGAAAACAAATGGGAAGCCCAGAAAACGAATCCCGTGACACGAAAATTTCCCATTTCCACAAGAATTGCCTGACCTCTAGCTAGCCCATGTGGAAACAAGAAAAGAATGAATGAGAAGCACAGCTCTATCACAACAACCCACGATTAAACTGATCAACAAGCCCCGCCCACTAAAATGGTCTGGTAATTGCACAAGCAGTAACAAATATCAAGGCTTAATCAAGCGAACGCAACATTTTTTGCATAACAAGCATGAAGAAACAGAATTTTCAATTACCAAATACTCACAAAACTTAAAACTGATGATAATTCATGCCAGGCTCAAAAACATTCAATATAAATTCTACCACGAAATATACAGAATTCAAGCAACTGATCCAACGGAAAGACCAGAAGATTTACATTTATATAATTTAAATTAAACTAGTGAAAAAATAAAGCGCAAATCTTGGGGCATACTAACTCAGTTAGCAGTGGAGATCAGATCTACCAAATTGGAGCATAGAGTCAGTAATGCGAGTGTAATTGTGAGAAAACACAAGAATTGAAAAAGAACAAGAGAAGATGAAGATTACCTTGACGATTCTTCGGAGGTAATGAGGAAAAGCAGAAGAGGGTCGAGCATTGGAGCTCGCCCTCCCCTTCGTTGTGGTGGGCAGCATCTCAGTCTTCCGTAAATTCTTTAAAATTCTCCTTCTTCCTCTCCTTTGTCCTAATTTTCACAGTTTCTTGGATGATTGATTCTCTGATCGATCGAAGAAATCTGCAAATTCCTTGGTGTCGATTTTTTATTTTCTCGCTGTTTTTCTCCGTAATTTCTTTTTTACTTTGCTTAAAATGTTATGGTAAGTCTCTCTTTCTGGTAAGACGGTGGCGTCTGAGTTCCGTCAAAACATATGGGTTTCAAATAATTAAGTCCATTGAGAATGGGTTGGGTTTGGAGGCCCATATATAAATTGATATGGTGTTAAATATTTCTATAACGATCTTACTATTTGTACCACAAATTTACTATTTCTAGCAAAAAAACGAAATGACAAAAATACCTTTAATATATGAATAAATTATATACTTCACAAAATTCAAAAAACATCTCAAAACATACAAAACTCCCTCAAAAATCTTACAAAACCTTTCCAAATCGTTCAACAAACGTTGAAAATCGTAGAAACAAATTGACACATTGATTTTGTTCAAGTTGGGATAGAGTCTACTTCAAAATTTACGAAAAAAATGGTACGAATTTGATACTTTTTTATTTTTTTATCATACTGCAGAAAAAATCGCACATGTTTTGCTATTTTATTAGGTAAAATCGCCCATAATTGGAAAGACATGATATAAAAATCGCCCAGCTTTAGCAATTTTTTGTGTAAATTTTGCCAATTATAGGTGAAATATTGAGGAAAAATCGCCCACAAGGTGCGATTTTGCGATTTTTGTTGAAAAAATCGCAAATTGTAGGCGATTTTTCTCCAATATTTTCAACATTGTTGGTGATTTTTTATATAACTCTTGCACATTGTGTGCGAGATTTATATAAACAATCACTCATTATGTGCGATTTTTTTATATGAAAATAACTTATTTGCTCCAATTTTTTTAAAATTATATATTTTGTATGGTTGTAATTGTTTATATAATTACTTATTATTAGTTTTAATTTGTTTAATGACACAGGATCCAAATGGATTGCCCGATCTTCAGAGGGATATGAGTCACGATTTTAGGTGTCCTGGCTTTTTTCCTACTGAAGAAGCAGCATACACATATTATTCGGAGTTGGCTCTTAGATTTCGTTTCGAGCTGATTAAAGTAGGAAAGGGTAATAAGGAAAAAGGGGTCACATATCGATGCAACAGATTCAGAGATCCGGTTGAGCAAGGGCCTCCCCCCAACAGAGGAAGAACACCAAACGGCGAGGATGTAAGTGTATGTTCAAGTTATATTGCAAGGAGGTGAGGGATAATGGTTGGTGGGTCAAAGTTACACCAGGTGCGAAGTCAATGCACAATCACACTGTTATTGTGTATCCAGAGGGTCACAGACAGCTCAGCCGCTTGAGTGATGATGCAAGGCAGGTTGCTAGAACTTTGAACAATGCAAATATGAAGCCAAAACTGATTCGGAATCACCTTGCTGAGACGCATCCTGCAGATAATGTGACAGTGAGGCATCTAAACAATCTTAAATCTGATGACAGGAAGGCAAAGTTTGAAGGCAGAAATATTGGGCAGCAGTTTGTGCATTACGCCGAGGGGAGGCATTATTATGTAAAAGTTTTGACAAAAGAGGGCACAGATGTGATCACACATGCATTCATAGCGCATCCAATGTCAATTCAGTTGTTGAACAGATATTTTTGGGTGATTGTGGTGGATGCAACATACAAGACCAACAGGTACAAGATGCCACTCTTTTAGATAATTGGTATGACTCCTTCCAATAAGAATTTTAATATTGCATGTGCCCTTTTGAGAGATGAGAAAAAATTACTTATGATTGGGTGTTTGAACAGTTGAGAGAGTTGGATGTTGAAAATGTTCCTAGTGCTATTGTTTCTGATCGAGAGATTGGTTTGATGGATCCTATACGGGATCATTTTCCAGGATCACACCACCTGTTATGTTTGTGGCATATCGACCGTGATGTCGATAATCAGTTAAAAAAGCTTATTGGTGAGGGTGAAAGGAAAAAAGCAATAAAAAAGCTTTGGAAGGCAATTGTTAATGCGCCAACAGTTGAAGAGTATGAAATGTTACTGAAACTTCTGAAGGATAGTTATTCTACAGTTGCGCCGTTTGTTGTTGTCTATTTGGAGAGGACATGGTTGGTCTACAAAGAGATGTTTTGTAGGGTTTGGACAAACAAAATTCTGCACTTTGGCAATACTAGTAGTAACAGAGTGGAGAGTACTCATGCTGCACTAAAGGATTGGATGAATGCTGACACCCATTCACTTGACACGCTGTTTGGTGTGATTGACGACCATGTCAATTACCAGTTATCACAGATAAGGTAATTTTATTACCCAGTTTAATTCGCTACTTACTTTATTTATTTAAATTATGCACTCATAACTTGATTATTTAACATGATTCAATACTTAATTTATTAATTTAATACATGCACTTTTTACTTGATTAATGTATTTTTTAGGGAAACGCTTGAGGCATGCATTTCCAAGAAAGCAACCGCTATGTTGTGTTTTTCGTATGAATTATTGAATGGTTATGTGTCGCACTATTGTTTGGAGTTGATCAGCGAACAAGTTGAAAGGATTACTAAGTTGGGCAATGACTTGTTTGAGCGATGTGGCTGTGTCTGCAAGGCTACACATGGGATTCCTTGTGCTTGTGAAATTTGGAAGTTGAAGGAATCTCATGACACAATCACTGTTGAAATGGAGCACGAGTTTTGGAAGAGATTGACGATTGAGACATCTGAAGTGGGTTCGAACACCATTTCTGAGGAACTTAGGTATGATTTACATTATGTATGTTATTTTACGATGTTATGATTTATTTACATACATTTTTATGTATAACTTTTATATGTTGTAATTAAATTTTTTCAACAGATTTTTTCGCGAGGAAATCGTTCCTAAATTCGAGAGCAGTCCACGCGTGGTCATGCGTGATCTGATTGTCAAGATGAACGCGTCGCTGAATCCTGACAATTCAAGTGTGTTTGAGCTAGCTATTTTGTCAACATCAAGGGGTCGCCCAATATTACATCCATCAGTGAGGCGCGAGCTGAGTGCTCACGAGAAAGTTGCACGTCGAAGTAGTGCATCCGGTAGATCATCAAAGAGATCTTTGCAATTTGAGGAAGGTAAGCATTGTTTTTGGTCAATTAATATTGAATGTTTACTTTAATTTTCCAAAAGAGTAAAATAACAATAATTATTTATTTCCAATTTGCAGTTAGAGGAGACAATGAGAGTAGTCCCATGATACCACATTATGTTTATCCTTTCTGTAATGGCATTTTAGACGTAGAGTCAGATGGCAATTGCGAATTTTGAGCTGTTGCACTTGGTCTCTACGGTAATCAGAATGAATGGGGAAAGGTTAGAACTGCGTCTATTGGAGAGATTCTTGTGCATCAGAATACTTACATACCGCTTCTCCGTGCTTGTCTACCACACACTCTTCCTGAGGACACTGATCCTATTGCTTGGGGAATTGGTCGATTGAATCATTTTTCATCACCATGTGACAATGTTGGCTGGATGACCACCCCCCGGACTTGTTTGCTATAGCCATTTATGCAAACGCCTTGGTAATCCATCTAAGTATCGCTCGTGGTTGTTGTTTCTCCATTTTACCTTTGAGGCCGTTAGTGGGTGGCAGCAGACCATCTCGACAGATAGTCATTGCCCACGTACATTGGAAATGATTATGTCCATATTAGTTTGACTGATGATTGCCCTGTCCCTCCGTTGGCATACTTGTGGAAATATCACTGCGATGAAGTTATGACGCGATTTGCAGGAGGTCCTGAATTTAAAAGGAGGCTCGACCACTGGGACATGATTTGTGACATTTCACTTTGATTTGTATGTTTAGTTTGTTATCTTTTAATAGTTGTCAGTTACTTAGACTTCACATTATCATTTCATTAGTCAAATTACCATAAATCATACCTAAATGAAATACTAAAAAACCAAAAAGTCTTAAAGAAATAAAATACAACACTACAATATATATTACAAACAAATTTCAAAAAATAATAACAAAAAATAGTACATTAATACAATCATCCAGCTAAATGTCATCTGTCTATCTCCGCCCTCAACCTAGCCTCGCATTCATCTGACTGGGGTACTCCACTATCTCTCATGATCTGCAGAAAGTTCTCAAACATATGCGTAAATCGGCTCACCCACTACAAAGTCAACACGATGAAATTATTAAGTTTATATATTCTAAAACAATATAAAACTATTATTAAATAAAATTAAATTAAAAAACAAAATACGTACATATTCTGTGTTGGTGCGCGGCGGAACTCCACCATCATCAGCAGGGGGCCATCGATGAACAGATACGGGTGGGAGTGCTGACGATACCATGTGATGTACTCATGTGTGGATGCGCCGGGGTAGTCAGAATGCTGCAGGTCCTCAGGCCGTAAACTAAAGAGACGTACAGACTGCCATAAGCTCTTGGCGAACTACAAATCGAAATCCTCACTATACCCACCACTATACGGCCTATACGCCGTCTTCGGACGGAAGATGACGAATGGGATATCCTGCACGTACCCCAACTGTCGCACGCACCTATCTGACATGTATGGCTCAACCTCGTCACCACATGCAATCAATCCCCTGTACGTGGTGATCGGGGTTCGTAGGTGCGGATACTGACCGTATGGGGTCCATGTCACCTGTAATATATACAATTATAGTCAGATATTTATTAAATATTTATAATTTAACTAAAACTGTAATTATAAACTGTACAAATATATTTTAACATACCTCATCGGGCCTCAAGTGGTCAAGTGCATGCCGATACCTCTGCAGACGGGAACTGGAGCCCTGTCGGGGGCCAACACTCCACATAGCAGCGCGCAGAGTATGTGGATCATCAGGCATAGGCACGGAATGCGGTCTGAACGATGGAAAATGCTTATATATCCAAGCCTATAGTAGCGTCAGACAACCCGTCATCCCGCTGCAGCTACCTCTACTAGCCTTACCTAGATGTCTATACAAGTATGCTAGTGTAGAGGTGCCCCAAGCATGCTGATGCACAATATGCAACTGGCCCCTAATCTGTACAATATGTTGTGGCCTAATCCTATTGGAACTCTTGTCCACCAATAAAGTACAACCAATGGCCAGCCACAACCAAGAATCCAAATCACGAGGCAAGTGCATAGTGCCCGTCACCAAAAGCGACCGCCGCGTAAACACGTAATCAAAGAGTACCCCACCATCTGAGGATTCACCAAGCAATCCCCATCCCTCTCTGACACCTGTTGCAGATCTCTGCACAGGCCCCACATCACAGCCTTGTCAGTATGATCAGCGACCATACTGCCATCTACGGGGATACGAAGTATCTCCCACACATCGTGCAGGAGTATACTCATCTCACCGACAGGGAGATGAAACGTGTTCGTATCGGGCTGCCACCGCTCAACGAATACACAAATAAGTGGCGCATCAATGGACGTGTGCATGATAGAGGGCAAGTGAGATAAACCGGTCGCCCTCAACAATGTCTGACAGTCGTCCGGCATCGCGGCAAACCAAGAAACTAGTCGCTCACAAACCCCTGCCCTATTGTGGCATCGCATGGGCACCCTAGGTGCTACAGCCTCCTCACCATCCTCCCCGTCCTGTCTATACATATAGGCCACATGGCCCTTCCAACTAGGAATAACTGACCCATCAATAGGGTCACCCGTACACGGCTCAGTCACAATCCAAGACGTGTCGCTCCTTTCACGCTTATTTGTAACTAATTTCAAAAATTATTTATTATAAATAAACTTATTTAACAAACATAACAAAAAAATCAATAATTTAATTCAAATATCAACACATAATCATATAATCAAATTACATAAATAATAACATTTACTAATATAATTCAAATAACAACACATAATCATATAATCAAATTACATAAATAATAACATTCACTAATATAATTCAAATAACAAAACGTAATCATATAATCAAATTATATAAATAATTATAATCAAGAATACACTTCAGATATTAAATAAGAGAAATAAATAAATATACATGATATTAGTCTTAAATTTAAAACTGACCTCGTGGGGGCTGCTCATCGTGTGCTGAGGATGACGGAAACTCCTATCCGCCTATGAAAGGCCGCTCCTCCCTATCGCTATCCTCATCTACCAGCCCATGTAGAGGGATACCTCTCCCTGCTTTCTTCTTCCTATAAGAAGCTGTGCGCCGCTGTCGCGGGAGAGACTTCCCTGTAACCTACAGCAAATTTCATTAATACAACATTAAAACTACGAATAATAATTAAAAACATGAAAAATATTAATCATATTTAAAATTAATTAAAAACAAACATAAAATAATAATTTTGGGTAAAATCGCAAAAATTTGCGATTTTACCCAAGAAAATCGCACATTAGGTGCGATTTTGTTGGGAAAAATCGCACATCAGGTGCGATTTTTCCCATAACAATCGCACATTCTGGGAAAAATCGCACCTGCTGTGCTATTTTTCTACGCAATTTCAAAAAATGTTAACGAAATAATACGATTTTTACCTTGCTGTACAAGTCTTTCCCCCTCCGGGGACCCCGTGGTGGTTGAGAGCCGCCTGCGTCCATTTTGCAATTTTTCTAAGTTTTTTTATGTGCGATTGTTCTGGGAAAAATCGCACCTGCTGTGCTATTTTTCTACGCAATTTCAAAAAATGTTAACGAAATAATACGATTTTTACCTTGTTGTACAAGCCTTTCCCCCTCCCGGGACCCTGTGGTGGTTGAAAGCCGCCTGCGTCCATTTTGCAATTTTTCTAAGTTTTTTTTATGGTTTGAGAGATTTTTGTTCAAAGAATATGAAATGAAGGATGAGTTTGTATGGTTTCCAAAGCAATTATATAACCAAACATGCAGGGAAAAATCGCACCTACTTAGCTATTTTTAGCTCAAAAATCGCACCTACTTGGCGATTTTGCACCCAAAAATTACCCCACTTATCCGATTTTTGGGTGCAAAATCGCCCGTAGTTGGCGATTTTTTCTCTGTATATCGGATTAGTGTGGCAATTTTTGGGTGAAAAATCGCCAACTGGGTGCAATTTTTCTTTTGGTTTTTGCAATTTTAGTCCGATTTTTTGGTCCATTTTCGCAAAATAGCTGTGATTTTTCATTGCATGTTCCCATTTTCGGTTTTTAAGGGCATTTTAGGAATTTTAGCAATTTTTTTGTGCTACAAATAGCAAATTTGTGCTACAAATAACAGCCCAGTTTCTATAATTAATACATTTAGTCGAGTTAATATTTTTGTTATGCATTGGTTTAAAAACATTATCGTTTCTTCGTTACTTAAATTTCCTAAAATTAGTCTTGAGTAGTAGTAATATTTTAGAGCGAATTCTTCACACTTTTGGGGCTGAACACAAGCTCACACTGAAGGTGCTATTAGGAGGCTGAAGAGCTGGTGAAGGGATTCATAAGGATTCATTCAGAGATTTTGTAAACTCTTATATTTATTCAATATAATTTCTTCTCTATTCTGCTTCTATTTCCTTCTCTCTTTCTAATTCTGAATTATGCAATCTAAGGCTATTTATGTTTGATATTTGAGTTAAGGGCCTGACAAATTGGTATCAGAGCAGATCGAGCTTCAGAATTCGTTTTCGATTGATTAGTTAGATGGTTGCGACGTGTTCAAAATCTCAGGAGGAACACTGGAGAAGGATGAAACAATCGCTGATGGAGAGACTTACCGTTTAGGAGGAAATGATGAAAGCTCAGGAGAAGGTTTGGGAAAAAATGAGCGCTCGAAAAAATATGGAATGGGAATCGAAGTTCAAATCACAAATGGAAGTTATCGGTAATATGATTGATCAGAAATTGGATCCGAGGAGTGAGCAGAATCCGGTGAGGAACCAACAGAAGGAGAAGACAGTCGATCGCACAACCATACTACAAACTCCAGGTACTTATCGAACTACTACTAATGATGAGTGGGGTAATTATTGGAAGGATAGAAACATAAGAGGAATTGGGCACAATAACCTTCGAATTGAACTCACAGTGTTTAAAGGGGAACAGCCTAGGGAGTGGATTAGAAAGTGTGAAAAGTTTTTCATTATGTATAACATATCTGATAAGTGGAAAGTAAATTCTCTGGAGTTATACTTAGAAGAGAAAGCGGACATTTTGTTTTAAGGATTCAGGGGTGGTAGAGGGTTTGTACCTTGGAACGAATTTGTAGATGCCTTACTGGTTTAATTTGGGGAAAAAGGTAGTAAGGACAACTTTGAGGAGTATAATAAACTACAGCAATTAGGTAGTGTAGAGGAATATCAGAAGAAATTTGAGTTGTTAAAATCAAGAGTGTTGTGTGTAGAACCTAGGTTGAACGAACAATATTTCATCTCTAGCTTTATAAGTGGTTTGAATGATGAGCTTAAACCAATAGTTAGAATGTTGAAACCTCCTACGTTAGCTGAAGCTATGGAATTTGCTGCACTACAGGAACAGTCCCTGGATCTGAGTTTAAAGAGATTTAAAAATAGTGCAAATCAATCAAATAAACCTGTAGTCAGTAATGTTAAGAACTATAGGGCAGTGTCCAAAGATGAGGAGAGGAAGCCCTGGCAAGAAAGGTTTAAGCAGATTTCTCCCCAGGAGTTCCAATATAGAAAGAATAATCACCTATGTTTCAAATGTGGGGAAAAGATTGGGGCAGATCACCAATGTAAAATGAAAGGGTATGCCTTCATACTTACTGATGAGCAGGAATGTGAGGAAGAATTATCTCCCTTAGTGGAACTAGTAGATTCTACTGCTGAGTTAGAACATTCTTTAAACATGAGTCTTCATGCTATGGTAGATAGCAAATCTCTTACAACTATTGCAGTGCAGGGGTTGTTGTATGGCAGATATGTTGATATTTTGATTGATACAGGAGCTACACATAGCTATGTTAATCATAGGATGGTGGAAGAGGCTATTTTGAGAGTACAGTATGGAAATCCATTCTCAGTTTCTATAGCTAATGGAACTAGGGTGACTGGAAATTGTGTCTGACCTAAGGTTAAGTGGGTAATGCAGAAGAAAGTATTTAGCCATTATTTTATAATCATGGAGTTGGGGGCATGGGACTTGATTCTAGGTGTGGATTGGATATACCAATTCAGTCCTATCTTATTTGACAACAGCAACAGGGGCTCAGCCTTTCAAACTGAAGCCTTACAGACACCCTCACATCCATAAAGCTGAGATAGAGAGACAGGTGGAGGAGATGTTAGCAACAGGGGTTATACAAGTAAGTAACAGCCCTTATGTTTCTCCTGTTTTGCTAGTTGATAAGAAAGACAAGACTTGGAGATTATGTGTTGACTATAGGAAGTTAAATATGCTTACAGTGAAAGATAAATTTCCCATTCCTAACATTGATGAGCTGCTATATGAATTGCATGGTTCTAATTACTTTACTAAGATAGATTTAAGAGCTGGATACCATCAAATCAGGGTAGATGAGGATGATGTTCATAAAATTGCATTTCAAACTCACCATGGACATTTTGAGTTCTTGGTGATGCCTTTTGGGTTGACTAATACCCCAACTACTTTTCAGTCATTAATGAATTCGATCTTTCAGTTCTACCTTTGGAAATTTGTGTTGGTTTTCTTTGATGGCATCTTAGTATATAATCCTACTCTGGAAACTCATGTGAATCATTTGAACTGTGTGCTGGGAGTTTTAGAGGAGCAACAACTATATGCTAAGTATACTAAATGTGTTTTTGCCCAAGCTAGGGAGGGTATTTGGGTTATGTTATAACGAGAGAAGGGGTTGAAATGGATGAAGATAAGGTAGAGTATATTAAGAAGTGGAAACAGCCTATGAGTGTGAAGGAGTTGAGGGGATTTTGGGATTGACTGGATACTATAGAAGGTTTATTCAGGGTTATGGAGTGAAAGCTAAGGCTCTAACAAATTTACTGAAGAAAGATGCATTTAGCTGGTCTGAAGAAGCTACATAATCATTTTTGGAACTTAAGAAAGCAGTCACCAGTGCACTAGTTTTGAGGATGCCAGACTTTGAGAAGCCGTTTGTGCTTGAAACTGATGCATGCTTGGAAAGGATGGGGGCAGTACTTATGCAGGAAGGTCACCCTATTGCATTTATCAACAGAGCATTTTCTCCTAGAAACTTGGGGTTGTCTGTCTATGAAAAGGAACTAATGGCTGTGGTATTTGTTGGAGTTGAATACATAAGCTATGCTTGTATTGTACATTTTCCCAGTTAATATATCGATTTATGTTTTGGTTATATTTGGTTGTACATTATTTGTCCATTTATATTATGTAGTTAGATGATAAGGTGTCTTGTATGACACGGTAGATGTCATCATTGGTTAAAAGACATAATTTATAAATGAGATTCGTAACCGAGATAGTTTTGGACAAACTGTCGGTTTAGGTTATTATGTGATTTGGATAATTGGTTTGTCTAAACTGATTGAATCATATAGATATGCCCGGGGTGTATTGAACTTAACCATTTAGAATGATTTGTCTTGTACTGATTTAATAAAAAAATTGTTCTTTGTATTATATCTCTAAATCCCTAGACTTGAGCGGGCATGAGGATTAGACATAGTATACTTTGATCTGCCAATGAGTGAGGTCAATTGTGGCCAATAGTCAAGTATGTTGGGTGCGCGTGTTTATTTGCTTGGTGTGCTGCTGCTTGTCGAAAGGAAACCATGTACCGGTGCGTCTGGAGTGATGGTGCTCCCGAGATGAGCTCGTTATGTTTATTATAATAAACCCAACTAGTGGACTTATGTCCGGTATCGTAAAAATGTCGAGTGGTACTAGTCTCAAAATTAAAGAAATTAATTAATTAATTTATCAGTAAATTAATAAATTAACGAGCACTATATCTTTGATGTGGGGAAATTAAGAATAAATTAATTAAGTTGTTCTGGAAGTAATTCTGGTGTAAGATGGTAGTGCCATAATTAATCCGTTAGTGGTACGATTAATTATGTATTGGGTTATTAACAAAGGTAGATTTAATTAATTAAGTAATTAATTAATCCTTGTGTCAGCTGGTTGTGAATCATACCAGGAACTGGATTGGGGATAAGTGAATCCCTGTACAGTTGGATGTGTATCAGTCCAGGAACAGGATTGAAGGAAACAGAAACCCAGTAGGAAGGCCAATCCTAAACCAACTGGGGTCTCTCTTGTAACTCTATATATGGACAAGGGATTAGCTATTACACAACATACAATTCAATAGTTTTTAAGACAAGAAAACTAGAAAGAGAAAATTCTAGAGAGATAAAACTTTCTCTCTCTAAGTCCGAATTTCAAGGCTTAATTGCAGCTGGAATTTTCTCAATTTTTCGGCGGTGCGTGAAGCTTTCTCTCTCTACGCGCGCGCGTGGAATTGTACGTGTCAGGTGCGGTGGTGCTGGGATTTTTCCGGCAGGTGGATTGTCGTGATTAGCTTATCAATTGGTTGCTAGATCATTGCCCACACAACGTTGAATCAAGTCTTGAGGCATGCAAGAGAATCACCTGAGTATACGCTTCAATAGGTAATTCTTATGTTTTTACTTTAATTAAGAATTTTTGTTGCGTGGTAATTCTTATGTTTTTACTTTAATTAATAGACTACTTATTAAGACACTCTTTAAGTGTCTTAATAAATTAATGTTAAGGCATTTTAAAGTGTCTTGATTAGTAATTTTTCAAGACATCATTTGATGTCATGATAAATTATTTTTTAAAACACTCTTAAGTGTCCTATAAATTAATTCTAAGACATTTTAAAATGTCTTAATAGATAATTTTTCAATACATTATATAATGTCTTTATAAATTACTTTTTAAAACACTTTTAAGTGCCTTAACAAATTAATTTTAAGATATTTAAATATATCTTAATAAATAATTATTCAAGACACTATATAGTATATTGATAAATTACTTTTTCAAACAATGTTAAGTGTTTCAAAATTTAATTTTAAGACACTTAAGGAAGTGTTAATAATTAGTAACAGAGGATATTATAAAATATTATAATAGATAATTGCAAGTCTCGGATTAAATATGCAAAGAAAGAAGAAACCTATGTAAGCAACTCCAATCTAAAGGAAATTACCAATCCCATGGCCTTGGCCAAGCCAAGTCTATTCTTGGGCAAAGAAATGTTGGATTGATTGTACATCAAATCAATCTTAGCACTAACATATGCTCTGTCATGAACTTTTTGCAGCAAAATGCCAAGACACCTGCAGCACAATAGACAATTTAAGGTCTGAAACTTCCCAAAATCCACATGCAATCATAAATATGATCCTTGTCATAATGTAACTGCAGTTAAACATTCATTGCCTATCACAAATGAAGCAAGAAGTGTTAGAACACAGAATCCTGAGCAAGACTTAATTATGTAAAGCTCATGAGAGGGCAGATGAGCAAGATAAATACAAGTTCACACGAGAAGTGAGTAAACCACAAAAGTCCTTGAATTATTAACTAATGATAACTATACACTCCTACCATGCACTGTCTAAGTTCAATAACAAACCAAACCAACAAGCTCTAAAATTTATCAAGTAGTGTCATCAGGCTACAATCAAGATAAATACATGTGAAGAAGGGCAGAATGTTCGTCCTCAGATGTATAAAGTTCATACTGCTTAGAAAAGGCATTTCCCAGAGTAACTATCCAATCATTATCTTGGATCACATCTAAAGATTCAGCGAGAAACTGTCAAACAAAATAGAAATTGAGAGGTGCGTAACTCAGCCAGGGTTCCACTTGAAAATCAAGTTTTAAACACTCTTTAGAGGCTTCAATTGTAAACAGACATCAGATCAACTCGAAACAGACATCAGATCAACTCGAAACAGACATCAGATCAATACGAAATAGACATCAGATCAACACAAAACAGACATCAAATCAACTCGAAACAGACATCAGATCAACACAAAACAGACATCAGATCAACTCGAAACAGACATCAGATCAACTCAAAACAGACATCAGATCAACACGAAACATACATCAGATCAACACATATTTGAAAAGCATGCATATTAAAAATGTAAAGAACTTTATAGAACAACCCCAAAATGCAGAATGATGTAGGAACAAAGGGTATCTAGAAGGACCAGCTAGAAGTTGTGTTTCATGATGAGATACATCAACAAAAGATAACATCCTACTGTGGCAACTGCTCCTGTATAAATTCGTGGTATAATAATCTTCAGCAGAAATGGCCATAGCACAAGCTACGATTATCAAGTAGAGGAAATGATGTAATACCAAAGTCAAATCACAAAAAGAAATGAAAACAAAGCCTACCTTCAAGCAAGAAACAACTAATCCAAAGATGAAAAAACTGGTATATAAGTTCAATATCTTTGACAGGTTAATATACCTCCATTTTTTGAACAGTAACAGTAATCAGAAGAAGACCTTTCTCACAGATTGCCCGTAACTCCATAGGACAAAATGCCCCAGCTCTCGCCTGTGAACTCTTAGCAAGTCATTAAAAGAATAAGCCAAATGATCATATATATAAGTGAACTTTCACATGCAGATGAAATAGCCAGTATCCGTAGTACAAACACGTCTGTGACAGCAGCGGAACTTAATCGCAGCTATATCGTAAGCTCTAATAACATAAATCACAAAAAGATAAGAACTTGACAACATCCAACATTTTCAAGAATTTTTGAAATCTTTTAGTCTGAATGAATGCAATTTTACCTAGCGGCAGCATGAGCGGTATCAAATCCACCTGAAACTGAAAGTCCCACCATTGGAATAGAAAATGGCAGAGCAAGGAAAATTTGCATAAATCCAAAAAAAAAAAATTAAGAAATGAAATAGTCATTCATACCCAAATACACTTGCTTTCCACAATCCCTGCAGCCGGATTATAAGCAGAGAAAACAAGAAAATGAATATCTGATGAGTTCAAACTCCAGAATCAAGAAAAGGGAATTGTAAAAAAAAAAAAAATGTATTTGACTAACCAAATATGAGATTGATTCAAATATTAGCAAATAATTTTACTTGTGAAAATTGGTATGACCAGATTGATGACATTGAATAAAATCGCAAAGACCAGTTATACCTCTCCAGTATCCTCAGTCAGATCATTCAAAGCACTTGGGGACTTACTCTGCATAAGAGAAACTAGTACATAAGATTTGATAAGATGAAAGCCAGTCAGATATACTTAAAGCTATCAACTTCATATGGCGAGTTCTAGGACTGAACCATCAAAAACTTAATCATGTCTTTAGTAATAATCAATCCAAGAGCACAAAAAATACTTGCATTAATCAACATTGCGGCTGTTCCATCACCTTTATATATTAGCATGTTTAACAAATATTATCTGACAAGATGAACTGATCCTATTCAAATCCTCAAAGTTATTTATGAAGTTAATGACATTTCTGTTAACTACAGGAAAACAAGCAAAGAGGGCAGAAACAAAAAAACTTGCTTCTTTGTGGACCCAGTATGTCTTTCATTCTTCAGTTCTTCCTACTCCTAACTGAGCCAAGTGCTTGAAACCAGAAAGAAAAGCAAGCAAATTAAAAAGTATACCTTCAAATGCGAACCTATCATACATAAAAATGAAAGGATATTGCTCAAGGCAGCATAAACAATAAACACATCTAACAAGCCATATCGATTTGGGACAATAAGATAGATTCCACATAGCAGCAGACCCTTCCAATAGGAGAATCAGATAGACAAAACTCAAGCTCGCGGTAAAATTTTTGGCAAATAGAGGATTCGAACGATTAAATTGCAATTATGCAATTACAGCTGTGAAAACAAAATGAAACATATTCAATTCTCAAATCAAAACTCCAGCGAACAGATACATACACTTCATGCTACTCGTACATTAGTTCATCACACAGGAAAAAGTACACGGACGAAGAAGGAAAAAGAAAAATTAAGTACCGTCAGAAGCATCGACGTCGATAAAACGGAATATTGGGAGGAATGAGCATGAGAAGCAATTTACAGATCGCGAATGCGAGCACCAGCACTGGCCACCAGAACGCCATAGCCGTCCATTCGAGTTTGTGTAAATTTTGAATTCTACAAAGAATAAGCCCTAGCTTTTTAGAGAGAATTAAAACGAAGGGATTTCAGGCTTACAGACGTATATGCGGGGGGAGGAAGAGGCAAAGCTCCAAATTGTTATAACCCGGTCCAACCCAATAATGGACCCGCGAGTTCTTAATTAAGTTATAAGTAAAAAATTTAATACTAATCAAATGCCTTTAAAAAAGTATTTTGTGACCATTTTTAATGAATGCCTTTAAAAAAAATACTTATTTAATATAAAGGCATAAATAAGTGTCATTTAAAAATTATATTATGACATTTAGATAGAAATGTCATTGAAAGAGTGTCATAAAGAAAATTTTTTACTCAAATGTCTTAATAATAGTTTTGTTGTGACACTTCTATTAAAATGTCACTATTTTAGTGTCATTAAATGTCTAGTTTCTAGTAGTGATAATTTAATCTATTTTTAAATACTCATTAATGTCCGGCGTAATAGCTGTCAAAGTTATGTCATGTGCTAGCCATGTGTCATCCCTCTGTCAACCCCGTAGTTGTCACGTGACATAGTTATTAAAAATCTAAAAAATGATTAAACATTGGTAAATTTAGTAATAAAAATTTTTAAAATAACACATTTAATCCAATTAAAAGAATTTTGCATGCACTTAACGATAATCTCTCCCAAACCGCTAGTTAGTGATTTTTAAAAAATTATTTATCAAATAATAATTTTTAAAAATTTCTATTGCCACATTTTTAGTCGGTTCATCTATTTTGGCTCGAATTGAACCCGTGTTGACATTTTTTTATTTTTAATTTTGATCTATTTTGATCAAATTTGAACCTGTGTCGAGCTCAACTGAACTTAGCCGATCTGACCAACTCGATTTACCTTGTGTTGACATTTTTTTTTAAATAAAGACATTTATTAGTTTATTGGACAACGTCCAGCAATGATTGACAAAAGGAAGATACAACCATAGAAACACAACTTACAAGAATAAACGTCATTGTTGTTGTGTTTACTACAGATAAACCTATATAGTTCTACCCTATCAAATGGTGGACATACCACATGTCGAAATTTTAATCCGAATAAGGATACATCACTAATTTTCTGATAAAAACTCCAAACTATAAATCTAATACTTAGATTTATGATGACTGAATCTTCTTGGACCAAACTAGCGAACATCATCAACGACGCCGCTACCACGCCAACGAATTTCACCAACGAAACTTTCGCCATAACAACGAACACCATCAATGAAGCCGCAGCCAGGCTCTACCAGTAGATCTGAATCTACTGGAGGAACAATAAAATAAAGATTGGGGTTAGTCCCCTTTATTGATGACGAAACTAAAAACAAAAGAACAAAAATTTTCAATAAACTTATTTCCCCTATCCTCCCATGATGAGAAGATGGGGGAAGAAATATTTTTCTGAATGTGGAGTTCGGGAGAGAAGAGACGGCGGCTAGGGCAGATACCTTGTGTTGCCATTTGACATTTATTAGTTTTTTATTTTAATTTTGTTTATTTTGATCAATTTTAGCTGAATTTTAACCTGTGTTAAGCCCAAGTGAAATCAATAGATCTAACCAACTCAATATGACCTATTTTGACATTTGACATTTATTAGTTATTTATTTATTAGTTATTTTGTTATTTTTGTCTATTTTGGCCAAATTTGAACTTGAGTCAAGTTAAGGTGAAATCACTCAACCTCGACCTATCAGATCTATTTTGGTTAGACTGGAACATGTGTCGAGTCCAAGTGAAATCACTAGATCCTTCCAACCTGCTTTGGCCCGTGTTGCATGCACTTAAAATAGCCTCTCTGAATTCGAGCCAAAATAGATGATCAGCTATAAAATGCGACGATAAATGTTTTAAAAAATTATTATTTGGTAAATAATTTTAAAATAATCACTAATTAACGATTTAAGGGAGACTATCATCAAACGTATGCAAAATTCTTTAATTGGACTGAATGTGATATTTTAAAACTAAATTTGTCAATTTTAATTGTACTAACATGCAGTTGCCATGTTATGACATGAATTTGACTCGTGACGTGAAAGTCGTGAAGAGTTCTAAAACGTGTTAATAGAAATATTTAGAACTAAATTGTGTTCACTATCAAATGTTACACCTAATTTTAACCTCCTACCATCCTATATGACTATTCTGCAATTCTTTTTAGGGTGAATTACATTTACCTTTCTTGTGGTTTGGTCAAACTACCAATTATCCTCCCGAGGTTTTTGAAAACTACCAATACCCCCCTTAACTATTCAAATTAATAACAATTAGCTCTCTGATCGATGAAAAAATGAACAAAAATACTGTCAGAAGCATTATTATTCTGTTGAAATGCAAAATTAACAAAATTTTATAATCTCATTTTAACAAAATATCGTCAAATTTTTTCTTTTTTGACATTTTTTTGATGTTTGACATTGATCAAGGGGGGGATTGATAGTTTTCAGAAACTTCGGGGGCAATCGGTAGTTTGACCAAACCACAGGAGAGGTAAATGTAATTCGCCCTTGTTTTTAAGACCATAAACGTACTTTAATTTTGGCACCAAAAAGAAAATGACCATTTGAAAATGGGAAGCAATTGTGTGTCATACTGTTGCATTGGCATGAGGTAAGAAGAAAAGACCTAAGAAATTATAAAAAACGCCCAAAGGAAGAAAAGATCATTCAAACTTGTTGGACACTCCCGAATTCTATCCTTGTACATTCAAGCGCACCACAATAGCAACTCCTCACTTTGACATTCCCCTCTGAATCAAGAACCTGACCCTCAACAGAATTGTAATCGTACGTCAGCTCCCGCAATGGAAGAATGTCTTCTGCTGCGAAAAGCATTATGTGTGGCACCCTTTTGTCGTGATGATCATAAAGTACACTCTGAGCAACAAGGTTGGGGGAGCAACTGTGGTTGATGAACCTTCCAACATTTCCAAACTGAGCCGCATCGATGGTGTAGCCACCTTCTTCCGCGGCAGCAATGGCTTCACTTGAATTCTCAGATCCATCATCAGAGTTAACAGAACAACAATCAGAATCAGCATAATTCTGTCCAATGTCAAACAGATACTCATCGTTTTCAGCTCTGTTTTCGGCCTCCTTGTCCTCAATAATTTCTCCAACATATTCACATACAAAACTTCCTGAAGAAATAGAAGAAAGACTCCTAACACCCCAGCCCCTTGACTTCGTCTTAAATATCTCAAGATGAATTTTGATGCCATGCTGGCACGCTCTGTTATAACAAGAAGGGGGGCATTTGCAATGAGGACCACATTCAAACACAAGCGGTATTGCTTCAACGATGGCCCCTTTGTGATTTCTCAAGGCACGAGAGCACTTTCGAGAATCAGAGCATCTACCAATGCAATCACAACCTTCAACAGGAAGCAGAAGAAGCGAATCAGGATACATCATCTTTTTAATGTAACTGAACGTTTGAGGTTTCTCATTGTTAATAGCATTCATGGCGCATATTGAAAATGATTCTTGTCCGTATGCAATATCTTCATCAACACAAACTCCACGCCAAACTATATGTTTTTTGTTGTTTTTGATTTCTTTCCAGGCAAGCTCTGGTTGGCCTGGAATTCTCCTCAATTCAAACATAAACATCAACTTACCCTGATTCTGTGTTGTCCAATGATTTTCTGCCGTATACAATCCATCATACACATATTCAGTAACCAACTTAACCCTCCAGTTCTGGGATTCTAAATCCTTTTCCTTGTATCCCCGTATCACCCGAATAGGATTTTTTGTTGATTTACTATTCAACAATGCCAAATCACACGATCATCTTCTTGTACTGAACCAGAGGTATTAACCCCAGCCCTCCCAATGATGCTATTGTCATGCCCATAAAGAACCATCTTCTCGATTGAACAAACTTGATCTTTCTCTTTGTCTTCAGCCACCACAGTATCATGAGTATCCTTCGGTGGAGTCACTGTTCCTATTACATGACTTCTCTGGATATCACAAATTTGAGTATCTCCTCTTTCTGATACATGGCCAGCAGTCATTGATGCCACTAGATCACCAACTTCTACACTAGTCCCCAGTTTATCCAAAGAGCATCTCTTTACCTTGGCAGTCAGTATCTCTATCGAAGAAGTGCCATCTGCAGAGGCACTGAATCCCTCCATATTCTTTTCTTCATTAACCTTTCTTACCTCATGATATTTCTCCCCAGTGGTGATGTTTAGATGCTTGTCCATGGGTGCCACAGAAGTTGTGATTCCACAATATGGAGGAAAGGCACGTGTGGCTGAGACTCTTCTTCTGCGAAATTTGTTCTTTGGACTCAGAACAGAAACCTCGTCAGTAGAAACCTCCCCATGGTTCATGCGATCAACTTCAGTGGAAGGTTTTACTCCATCTTCCTCTAATCTCTTTACCAGAGCTTCAACATCTCCATGACCCAACTGCTTTGTTGGAAGCTGGGCCTCAGTCAAATTCCCCTCATTGGAGAGCCCTACGTCCACACTTTTTCTCTCACAATCCTTCACTTCCTCAGTCTCCCCACATTTGACATTTGACGCCATTTGAGTTGGCTCTTTATCCGTATCATGTATAAGTTTCTTGACCATTATTTCCATCAACATATCCGCTGACTCATTTCCTTCTTTCCCAACTGGACTTCCAACTACTTCATGAGACTGAATCTTGGCTGCAGTTTCAATTTTAAAATCAGTGGGCTGAGCTGCAGCAGCAATATCACCAATCAACACCGCTTATCGAAGTTGACTAACTTGCGAAATGGATAAACTTTCGCGGTAACAGAAATCCCCTTTACTTGAAGACCTGGACTTTTTATATCTACAAATGTCCGATTTTGGACCCAATTTCAGTTTGAACCCAATTACAATTTACCTTGAGATTAACATAATCAGAAACTAATGGCACAACATTCGCTTCAGCTTCAGAATTAACAAGCTGAAAATTTTGACCACACTGAGGAGGGAAATCACGGGTAGCTGAGACCTTCCTGGCCATTAACTTGGAAGCATTTCTTAACTTCGAGGAGTGATCACCATTCCCTGACGGTTGTTTACTTACATCACCATCAAACAGCCAACGATCCGCCAAAGTGACCATTTTAGTTAACTACTGCAAGATTTTAGCTTCTTCTAGAAAAACAACAAAACATAAAAAATTCTCTGGTATAACACTAAAATATATGTGTGTTGGGGATATAAGAAACAAAACACGCACACAATTAGTGAATTTGAAAGCATTAATAGCTAGTCACTAGCATCAGAATTTTCAATTTTAGAACACTTCTAAAAAGATCTTTTAAGCAGTGTAAAAAATCAATGTCAACTAAAGCAAAAGCAAAAGAGAATAAAGATTTCAACTGTCTTAGAGTAAATTAAAGAGGGCCAAAATATAGTAAATGATAGCTAAATTCCATAAGTATGCAAAAAATTACAGGATATAGTACCAATTTCAGAAATTAGAAGAGAGTCCTGCTTTGCATGCAAGAATTACCAGGGTAAGCAAACTACACAGAGGAGGGTAAGTATAAAGGCAAGACAATCTCCAGAAATATCCTCCCGGTCAATTATTCAGTTATGAGTCAAATGCCATTTGAATACCCAGAAGCCAGAATGAAGAAATGGCCTAAACATTTAAAACATTAAAAATAAATAAATTTTCAAATCAATAATAATAACCAAGATATTGTTAGAAAATATGAAGAACAATTCATCTGCTAAGTGAATAATAAAAAATAGGAAATTTCCAAGGCTTGTAGAGCACAATTTCCTTAAGATAGATTTGTCCTCTCTATAAATGTGCTAGAGAATACGTGGACAACTATCTCCCAGAATACAATGGAAATCGTAAAGTCAATTTTGCACAAAAACTGTCTTACCAACGAACAAGAACAAAGCTTGAACACTGAAGGAAGGAAATTCAGGGAAGGTTTAAAAAATTTCTTTAAGCTGTAGAGAGAATTTCTTGGTAGAAGAAGGTGTGTTTCAATTCTGCTTTGGATGGTCTATTTATAGGCTAACGTATGAACATATAATTAATTTTTCATATTAATTGTCTTCATGACCACACAATTAATCTGTAGATCAATTGCCCTTTAATTGCATACGTTTTTAGCCGTTTTTCCTAACCACCTAGGCATCAATTTTAAGTCAAAATTGATATCGATGTAGGGTTTCTTTGGCTAATCAAATAGCATCCGTCCAAAACGCAGCCTTTAATTCTGCCTCATTAATCCAATTAAATCAAATAAGATTTAATCCGGATTAAAACCATTTATTCTGCAGAGTTAATTTACATCTCATTAATTTGCATAATTAATCTGATTAAAACAAATGGCAGAATTAATTTTGGAAAATTAGATCCGGAAACAAAGCAAAACGCAGGTTGATCAGACCTGCTATGTTTGCTTACGAGCGGTTCGACATTCGTGTCCGCAGGTGTGGGCGTACGCTCGCTTGCCTATTTTACATTTCCCAAACATTCTCATTCACACACCATTTCAACTCTTATTTCCAACAATCCCCCACATGAATGAGATATTGGTTTGTTAGTGTTCAGTGACTGATCCCTGAAAAGAGAAAGTAGGTGTTACCCTTTGAACTTCCCCTTTTTAGACCACACTTTCTTTACTAGCTGTCCAATAGACATGATGTCCTTGAACTGTCTGGCTTTTAGGTGTAAACGATCCATGTACCCTAAACAGGAACCAATCTCAATTGTTCTGTTCTCATGGTTTTGTTCATTATGGCCATGAAACACGTCCTGGTTCTGGAAGAGTTTTTGAAGAATTAAGCCTGTTCAATTCTCCTTCGAAGCGGCTCCACTTCTCTCTCGCATAGATGACTTCTTAATTTGAAACGTAACTATAATTACTTTCTTAAGAGTCATTAAAGCGATAATCACTAGCCTTACCCATATTGTCACTGTTTCTTGACAGGAATAAGTTGAGGTTGCCCCCACAGTGACCGTATCAGGTCTTATGATTAGGTTGTCTCTTTGAACCTAGATCTTGGGATCTCCAGTCAACTAGATTGGGTTTTCCTTCTTAAAACCTTTTATCCTTAACAGGATTCCTTATGTCAATCTTTCAACTGTCTCTTTGTTTAACCCTTTGGTTAGCGGATCCGTAATGTTATCTTTTGACGTTACAAAGTCAATTGAGATAACTCATGTTGAGAGCAGTTGTCTAATGGAATTGTGTCGATGACGAATATGTCTCGATTTACCATTATACATTGTTCTTTGTGCCCTACCAATCGCAGACTGACTATCACAATGGATACAGTTTGGTGGCACAAGTTTTCCCATCTTGGAGCATCCTCCAATAAATGGCATAGCCATTCAGCCATTTCTCCACATTTATCTAGAGTTATAAACTCGGATTTCATCGTGGATCTAGCTATCACAGTTTTTCTTGAGCATTTCCAAGACACGGCGGCACCAGCTAGTGTTAACAAGTAGCCACTCGTGCAAGTTGAATAACTTATATAAGATATCTAATTGGAATCTGTGTATCATTCTAGCACAGATGAATATCTACTATAATGCAGTCCATAGCTACAAGTATACCTTAAGTACCTTAGTACTATAATTATGGCATACCAGTGCTCATTTCCTGGTTTACTTGTATTTGTGAACTCAATTTGCTTACAACATAAGCAATGTTTGGTCTAGTACAACTCATTAGATTCATCAGACTCCCTATAATTTTGGAGTATTCTACTTGAGAAATACTCTCTCTCCACGATTTGGATAATTGGAGTCTGTTATCTAATGATGTTCCTTCAATTCCAGAGTCATTTTCATTTAAACTCTATAAGAGTTTTGTCTCTGTGATGAGATTGACTCAAATACGACCATTTGCTATTCACATGACTTTATCCTCTAAAATCAAATCAGCAATTCAACATGTCAAATTTCAAGTTTATCATGTTATCGACAACACATACCAATTTTCATTGCTATCAATGAGGATGTCATTCACCCATAGACAATATAAGACTAAGCAGTCTTATGTCTATTTCACATTAACATTTTTATAACTCATTGATTTCAAATCTATTGGTAATCTCTTATCTTATTCAAGACAATAAGAGACCTTACCAATTTCTCGACTTCATTTGTGATATACGGACTTTGAAACCCTCAGGTTTGCTCCACACATGGTTCAACATCTAGATTCCACACAGGATTCAATATCTAGAACCATCGTTTATGAATATTTCATAATTCACAAGTGTATGATACCAAGTATCACTCATTATAAAATTTTATCTCATCGGGAGATAATTTTATCAAAGTAATCCAAGCAAGTTATTGTTTATTCCCTTTGATCATATATGGGAGAACCATTAACTCCCAACTATGATTCTTTAATATGGATTCTTCTAAAAAGATCCAACTTAGAAAGTCATAAGCACATCAGACCTTTCCATTTGACCCGTCGTTGTGTTTGCGTTCAACGTTTTGAACCAAATTTACACAACCACGTTCATGTCATAGATTATAAAGATTCAATCCATCACAGAGGGATTAATCTTTATAACCTTTAGCAAATGTTGCTAAACTTGCAAGACATTTAGAATGCCTTTTGCACTCCTCATATGACGACCCCCACACTCGCAAGTATTTATAAGGTGGTCCCTTTTATTTTAAAGATATCTTACTTTAAAATGGTTCGTTTAACAAGAAATCGTACCCCACATTTGGTAGGTCTTGTTAAACTCAAGAAATATCACATTTGACATTTCTTTTATTATGCGATTTTCATCTCATATAGAGGTAATATAGTAGACACTTCATAGACAACTCTATGTTGTGTGAAGATATCACCAATTAGTGTCTCACTCACCACTTGTACCACTTTCTAGTTTATGAGTTCTTATATCGAATTGACACTCAACTTCGATCTCATAAAATCTCTTCATAGAGAATATATCTCACGAGATTCATTATCGAGAATATTGAGCTCACAATGGAAATATCTTGCTCGTCCCTTTTTAATGTTCAGATTCTCATTTAAATGAATAATTGTAGGCACTTTATAGACAAGTCTATATTGTGCAAAGAAGTCACCAAAAGGTACTTCACTCACATCATTAATCATTTCTCAATCTCATAAATAACTTTTCTCGTATGAAACAAATTTTCCACATATCATTTTTCTATTTTTACTCATAGAGTTAATAAATGTGTCTATTGCCACCATGAGGTTTGGACCAAAAAATCAACATAATGTTGTTCTATCTCAACTCTTTCATACCACAAGAAGAGTTTTTCACAATTTCCAAATTCATCTATGTAAAAAAATTTCCACAATTTCATGGTTCATGCATCATGTCACATTTTATCATGTACAAATGCATAATCAAAACTACATAGAATGGGCATACAATACCACTTAGCATAGAATCATTTACACATGCATTTTTAATGCATTTTGTATTTTTTCTATGCTACACTTATATCATGTATTTTCAACCATGATCAAGAGTAGTGAAATAACATATATCAATATATATCACATTTATTTATTATTTATTTTTCGTAAAGTCATGTATAAAATCAGAATTAATGCCCAATGATTCTTTATGCGTTATGTCCAACATTCACTATTAAAGTACTCATAAAAACTCAATATGAGTTAAGCACAATTTGGACAATTTTTAAGCTAAAAAATTCTAATAGTAAGGAAAATAAACATAAATATTTTCCACAATTTTTGACACATTCGGATATTTAAAGATTTAATCATAATAAGGCCACATTGTTATTAAATAATAACATCTCAAAATTTCATGCCTCATTTGAAACTCTCATGGATTATTTATAGGCAGACATTTAATCATAGAATTAATATTAATATTAATTATGCACACATTAAGTTTTCAATTTTTGGATAAATGACTTCACTATTTACAAGCTCAAGCTATAGATTAGAATTAATTCCATAATTAATTCTCCTCTTAAGCCTTCAGTTTTTCCAAACGTTTTGACTAGGTTTTTAAAACCTAACGAAATAATTCATCGGTTTCACACATTATAACTCAAACGGAAACCTGATGGATTAAAACCCAACTAATAATCCATCATTTTGTACAGTAACAACTGAAATAGACAAGTGATGGATTATTAAAACCTTAACCAACCATCAATTTATTGGTTTTTGTAATATTCAAACCGGTTGAAGTCATAACCCTCCAAAATGCAAACCTGAAGCTTTAGCTTTAATCTTCCCAAAGAAAAATGTTTTTAATTGAAGCTTTAATTCAAACCCCTCAAAACGGTTTTCCCAGCAATTTAAATTATTCCAATTAAAGCCATTTCAGTTTTCTTTCCAATTTAAAAACCCAAATTAATCCAGATTTACTTTTGTGGAAATGCAGCTAAATTAATATAAATTAAACTTGCTGCCATCTATTAAAATGAGATTAAATCAGAAAACTTGAATCCTGCCTTTAAATATATAATCATTTTTCAATAAAGAGAACAAACATAATATGTAACTCAATGATTTCACCAAACCCCAAGTTTGATAACAATCATATCACTAAGCCAGACAAATATATTGTCATGCATATGTTTAAACAAATAATCAGGTATACCAATATCAACTTGAATATAATAAACATACCTTTGTAGAGAAATTATTTCTCTGTTCTAATGTTCTTATCCATCAAAGATCCTCAATCCGCTTCATTCTAAATTTCATTTTATGATCCTGCAACTCCTTTCATGAAATCAAGGCAGCCACCAAGAAATTCCATAGAAGAAACAATACTAATTGTACCACCCATTTTAAGGATAAAAAATCTATCTTAAGATTGTTAGAAAATATGAAAAACAATTCGGCTGGTAAGTGAATAATAAAAAATAGGAAATTGCCAAGGCTTGTAGACCATAATTTCCTTAAGATAGATTTCTTCTCTCTACAACTGTGCTAGAGAATACGTGGACAACTATCTCCCAAGATACAATGGAAATCGTAAAGTCAGTTTTGCACAAAAACTGACTTACCAACGAACGAGAACAAAGCTTGAACACTGAAGGAAGGAAATTCAGGGAAGGCTTAGAAAATTTCTTTAAGATGTAGACAAAATTTCTGGATAATTTCTTGGTAGAAGAAGGTGTGTTTCAATTCTGCTTTGGATGGTCTATTTATAGGCTAAGGTATGAACATACAATTAATTTTTCAGATTAATTGTCTTCATGATCACACAATTAATCTGTAGATTAATTTTTCTTTAATTGCATACGTTTTTAGCCATTTTTCCTAACCACCTAGGCATCAATAAGATTTAATCCGGATTAAAACCATTTATTCTGCAGAGTTAATTTGCATCTCATTAATTTGCATAATTAATCTGATTAAAACAAATGGAAGAATTAATTTTGGAAAAATTGGATCCAGAAACGAAGCAAAACGCAGGTTGATCAGGCCTGCTATGTTTGCTTATGAGCGGTTCGGCAGTCGTGTCCGCAGGTGCGGGCGTACGCTCGCTTGCCTATTTTCCATTTCCCAAACATTCTCATTCACACACCATTTCAACTCTTATTTTCAATAGATATATCTTCAGCAATAAATACATCCGCACAGTTCAGAAACATAATTTCAAACGTTAACTCGTCCAGACAGCAATCACTAGTAATCAAACAAAGGGGTTAAAAAAACAACAAACAAGCAGCGACTGCATTGCAAGTGAACTTTTCCAAAGGGATCTTCTCTGGGTAAGGATGCAGAATTTTGGGCATAACATGAATTCAAATGGGTTTCGATTTAATTTTGCAACTAGCTTAGGGCATTGAGAAGGAAAGAGAAATGGCGGTTTTACTTCCTCCGCAAGGTTGTCATAATTTGAGCACAAAATGATATGTCAATTAATACATAGTAGGGATGCACACGGTCCGGTTTGGCAGGTTTGAAAGTAAAAGTATAGGCCAAACCGTAATATACGGTTTCAAAATTTTTTAAACCAAACTAGCCAATTTTATTTTTCAAACCAAAATGGTCAAACCATTTTTCAACGGTTTGGTTTGGCAGTTTAACGGTTTGGGGCATTTTTTTATTTATTTTTAAAGTCTACATCCATTCATGTGAATTTAAACTGATTTTTTTTTTCACAAAGATAGTCCACCACGTCTCACAACACTAGCACCACCTCAAAAATAACTATCACCACATCCATTCATGTGAATTTAAGCTATTCTTTTCACAAAAACAACCCACCATGTCAAAGACAACTAGAACCACGTCCATAAACGTCTACATCCTTTCATGTGAATTTAAACTGATTTTTTTTCCCAAAGAAAGTCCACCATGTCTCATAACACTAGCACCACGTCAAGAACAACTAGCACCACGTCCACAAACGTCTACATCCAAGCTATTTTTTTCACAAATACAACCCACCACGTGAAAGACAACTAGAACCACATCCATAAACGTCTGCATCCATTCATGTAAATTTAAATTGATTTTTTCCCCCAAAGACAGTCCACTACGTCTCATAACACTAGCACCACGTCAAAAATAACTAGCACCACGTCCGGAAACGTCTATATCCATTCATGTGAATTTAAGCTATTTTTTTCACAAAGCCAACCCACCACGTCAAAGACAACTAGAACCATGTCCATAAACGTCTATATCCATTCATGTGAATTTAAACTGATTTTTTCCCCAAAGACAATCCACCACGTCTCATAACACTAGCACCACGTCCAGAAACGTCTACATCCATTCATGTGAAGTTATGCTATTTTTTTCACAAAAACAACCCACCACGTCAAAGACAACTAGAACCACGTCCATAAACGTCTACATCCATTCATGTGAATTTAAACTGATTTTTTTATTTCACAAAGGCAGTCCACCACGTCTCATAACACTAGCACCATGTCAAAAATAACTAGCACTACGTCCAGAAACGTCTACATCCATTCATGTGAATTTAAGATATTTTTTTCACAAAGACAAACCACCACGTAAAAGACAACTAGAACCACGTTCATAAACGTCTACATCCATTCATGTGAATTTAAACTGATTTTTTTCCCCAAAGACAGTCCACCACGTCTCATAACACTAGCACCACGTCAAAAAATAACTAGCACCACGTCCGGAAACGTCTACATCCATTCATGTGAATTTAAGCTATTTTTTTCACAAAGACAACCCACTACGTCAAAGACAACTAGAACCACGTCCATAAACGTCTACATCCATTCATGTGAATTTAAACTTTTTTTTTTTCACAAAGACAGTCCACCACGTCTCATAACACTAGCACCACGTCAAAAATAACTAGCACCACGTCCAGAAACGTCTACATCTATTCATATGAATTTAAGCTATTTTTTTCACAAAGACAAACCACCACGTCAAAGACAACTAGAACCACGTCCATAAACGTCTATATCCATTCATGTGAATTTAAACTGATTTTTTTCACAAAGATAGTCCACCACGTCTCATAACACTACCACCACGTCAAAAACAACTAGAACCACGTCCATAAATGTCTATATCCATTCATGTGAATTTAAACTGATTTTTTTCCCCAAAGACAGTCCACCACGTCTCATAACACTAGTACCACTTTCAGAAACGTCTACATCCATTCATGTGAATTTAAGCTATTTTTTTCACAAAGACAACCCACCACGTCAAAGACAACTAGAACCACGTCCATAAACGTCTACATCCATTTATGTGAATTTAAACTGATTTTTTTTACAAAGACAGTCCACCAAGTCTCATAACACTAGCACTTCATCAAAAATAACTAGCACAACGTCCAGAAACATCTACATCAATTCATGTTAATTTAAGCTATTTTTTCACAAAGACAACCCACCACGTCAAAGACAACTAGAACCACGTCCATAAATGTCTACATCCATTCATGTGAATTTAAACTGATTTTTTTTTCCACAAAGATAGTCCACCACGTCTCATAACACTAGCACCACGTCAAAAATAACTAGCACCACGTTCAGAAATGTCTACATCCAGAAACGTCCAACCTAACTTTTTATGTATATTAAATGCTAAATATATTTATAATATATACGGTTCGGTTCGGCCAGAACGGCCGGTTTCACAGCCTAACTCGTTGACCGAACCGTTATCGCAGTTTATAAAAATTTCAAACTGTCGGCCTATAAATATATATATTTAAACCGGTAAAACTGAAAAAAATGGTTTGGTTTGACCGATTTAAACGGTTTCGGCCAAACTGTGCACACCCCTAATAGATAGTGTGCGTCATTGGATAAAATGACCATGTAATTTTGGTTTACAAATTTTGTTTGTGATTACTACATACCGCCCAACATATTAATAATATCGCCCATTTGTGACAAAAATGCCCCTATAAAAACTGTTAATTTCATGAGCGATAATTATTAATGGGTTAATATCAAAAAACCCCTCATTTTTTTCTTATATATCAAATACACTGTTGGATATAACAAATATCAAATACCCCCTGGTAATAACTAATTAACTAATATATTCGCCCTTCTTACCTAAAATATAACCATCTAGACAAATTTGCCCTCCATCAAAAGATAATAACTCTAAGATGCGTGGAATTATGTAACGCTCAATGGCTCAGCAAATCCGGCTATCTGGAAGAAGAAGAAGAAGAAAAACAAAGACCTAATGCAAGCCGAGCAAAACAAGCCCACTAATAACAATATTTCAGATAGCCTTTCTCTTCATCAAATCCTTCCCCGATTATGGCCGGGTTGAGGTTGGGTAAGGAGGGTCTGGTTGAGCTCCGGTTTGAGCAAGAATCTGAATCCAAATCGTTGATTCAGTTGGACGTTGATAAAACTCAGGTGGGTTCTGTTTTCTTGGTTTAGTTTTTGTTCACTGTGGCTTAGTTATTGATTGGAGAATATGGGGTTTTGAATTAATGTAATGTTGAAAGATTACAGCAAAGAAAGATTGAATCTTGTGAAATTTATAAATGAATCCCCACCGAAAAAGGCTATCTGAAAGAAGAAGAAGAAAAACAGAGACCTAATGCAATCCGAGCAAACAAACCCATTAATAACAACGTTTGTGAATGAACAAATATTGGTTGTCGATGGTGATGATAATTTTGTGAGTACAAGAAGAAGAGAATGGATACAAGAAAGAAGAAGATGGGGAGTTTGAAACTCTGGGGGAAATTGGGAAAAAGAAGAAGATGATAATTTTGTCGATGGTGATGATAATTCAGAAGAAGCCCAATTTCCAGAAGAGAGAGGAATGAGTGGTGTAGAGCTTTATGGCCATTTGAACAAACACCCTCTTCCTCCTTTCTGGCTATCAACAAGAAGGAAAGGAAGGAGAAATGCATACAATATATAGTACTATAAAACACAAAAATTAACATCGCCTTCAAAAGTGCTGAGAACATGTAATTGTAATGATTGATCTTTAGCCATGCCTGACCTGAAAAACGAAGACGCCGGACTGGACTCCGGAGTTGGAAGAAGACGAAGACGCTGGACTGGAAGAAGACGAATTGAAGAAGACGCAAGTTTACAATCTTGGCCGTGGGTCTTTTTTTTTGTCATTTCATCAAGTTTTAATTAGTGGGAGGGGATATTTGATATTTCTCATACTCTAATAGGGTGCTTGATATTTCTCATACTCCGGAGAGTTCGCATTTACAAAATACGAACTATGAAGTGGGTTTTTTATACTATAATAAAAAATAATTAATTTTATTTAATTTATTAATAAATTTATTTATACATTTTTATAAGATTTTTTTTTATTTCCTAATGTTTATTTTGTTAAAAATAATGTTATCTTTATTTTTTAGGAAAATTAATATTCTTATGATTAATTTAATTTTTCAAGAAAGAAGGAGTTTATGGGGAGAGAGAAGAAATTAACGTTAATTTTTCAAAGAGGCTCTACAATGCGAACTCGTCAGAGTTCTCATTTTGGGCATCTGAACTCTCGTTTTTTAATTTTTTTTTAAAAACAAATTTCAGAGTTGAAATTAGTAATTATTTTTAAAAATTTTTATTAGTTTTAATAAATTATTATATTATAAGGTCATATTAGTAAATTAGGCATGCGAAGAATATTAAAAGTAAGGGTTAGATTGTAAATTTGAGAGCGGACGGAGAATATTAAAAAGATGGGCGGTAATTATTAAAACTGGGGATATTTTTGTAATTTAGCCAAGCAGTAATATTAATTTCATGGGTGGTAGATAGTAACCCTCAATTTTTTTATTTTAGGTGCTTTTGTTTGGAGGTAATCGGAATGAGAGCAATCGAAACATAATTCAATAATCATTAAAGCAATTTGATTGTTTGGTAAATTAAGAGGTCATCCATTCAAACCATCTGATTACCTTTGACATGACACAAAATTATCATTCAACTAATTAAGATATGCATGAATTTTTTTAAAAAAGGTAATCAGTTTAATCTATATATTAATCAGATGTCTTGACTGAATTATTATGTTAGTTTGATTGCCTTTTTCTTTCCTTTTATTGTTTGAAAGTAATAATCGGAATCATTTTCTGATTGCTTCATTCTCATTACCTCGAAATAAACGCACCTTTAAGATTAAGCATAGTTATATAGTACAAATACGAGGATAATGCAGTGCACCCAAAACCAAATGTATAAATAAATATAGGATTAGTTTGTAATTTATTAAAAATTATAATTATGATAAGATTATTATTCAATTTAATTTTTAAATATATTAATGTATATCCTAATTAAATTTAAATATCTTCTCTCTTTTTCGTATCTATCAAACCACCATCATCAAAGCTTTCAACCTTCCTAAACTACCGCATACATCTAACCACAACCACCATCAGACCATTCAACCACCATCATCAACGGCCCCAACCTTTCAACAACCTTTTAACCATCATCATCAACGCCCCCAATATTAATTTAATTTATAACTATATATATGTTGTTAAAATATATTATTTTTAATTTATAATAAAAAAAAATTAAAATAAAAGTTAAAAATAAGAAATTATTTAAGGAGGAGTTTGTATTTTATACTTTTATTAGTTTTAAAACAAGTTTAAGTGTATGGAGAGTTTTTTTTTTTTTTTCGTAAAGATTCCATCAGCTAATATCTCCCACGACACGTCCACATCATGCAATTCGTCCCACAGCTCGCCCATGTCACATTAAAATTAAGATTTGATGTTATAAACATTTAAGAAAATTTTCATTTCTTTGATAGTTTCTTAGTAGACAAACATATTTTTATGTTTATTTATATGATATGATGCATTTTGTAGTAGAGATCATTATGTTGTAGGAAGATTCAAAAGATATATGTTGTTGAACAAATTATAAACCATAAAATTGTTTCTCAATAAGTATTTTAGTCAACATTAAAATAAAAAATACAAAAACATACTAAAATTCTAATTAACTATTATATTAAAATACGAACTGTTGGAGTTCGCATTTTAGAAATGCGAATTTTAGGAAGTCTGCATTCTACAAATGCGAACTCTCTAGAGTTCGCATTTACAAAATGCAAACTATGAATTGGGTTTTTTATATTATAATAAAAATAATTAATTTTATTTAATTTATTAATAAATTTATTTATACATTTTTTGTAATATTTTTTTATTTCCTAATGTTTATTTTGTTAAAAATAATGTTATCTTTATTTTTTAGAGAAATTAATATTCTTATGATTAATTTAATTTTTCAAGAAGAAAGGAGTTTATGGGAGAGAGAAGAAACTAACGTTAGTTTTTCAAAGAGGCTCTAGAATGCGAATTGGCCAGAGTTCTCGTTTTGGGAATGCGAACTCTCATTTTTAATTTTTTTAAAAAAAATTTCAGAGTTGAAATTAGTAATTAATTTTTTTAAAAATTTTATTATTTTTAATAAATTATTATTATATTATAAGGTCATATTAGTAAATTAGGCGGGTAGAGAATATTAAAAGTAAGGGTTATATTGTAAATTTGAGAGCAGGCGGAGAATATTAAAAAGACGGGCAATAATTATTAAAACTGGGGATATTCTTGTAATTTAGCTGGACGGTAATATTAATTTTATGGGCGGTAGATAGTAACCCCCAATTTTTTATTTTATGGTGCGTTTGTATGGAGGTAATCGAAATGAGAGCAATCGAAATATAATTCAATAATCATTAAAGCAATTTGATTGCTTGGTAAATTAAGAGGTCATCCATTCAAGCCATCTGATTACCTTTGACATGACACAAAACTATCATTCAACTAATTAAGATATGCATGAATTTTTTTAAAAAGGTAATCAATTTAATCTATGTATTAATCAGATGTCTCGACTGAATTATTAAGTTAATCTCATTGTCTTTTTCTTTCCTTTTATCGTTTGAAAGTAGTAATCGAAATCACTTTCTGATTGTTTAATTCTCATTCTCGCAAAACAAATGCACCTTTAAGGTTAAGCGTAGTTATATAGTACAAATACAGGGATAAATCAATGTATCTTTTGACAAATGGCAGGGGAGTACGTGCACCATGACCAAATGTGTAAATAAATATAGGATTAGTTTGTAATTTATTAAAAATTATAATAACATTATTATCCAATTTAATTTTTAAATATATTAATATATATCCTAATTAAATTTAAATATCTTCTTTCTTTTAGGGCTCTATCAAACCACCATCGTCAAAGCTCTCAACCTTCCTAAACCACAGTATTCATCTAACCACCACCACCATCAGACCATTCAACTACCATCATCAACGTCCCCAACCTTTCAACCACCTTCTAACCACCATCATCAATGCCCCCAACCTTTCAATCACCTTCTAACTATCATCATCAACGCCCCCAACATTAATTTAATTTATAACTATATATAAGTTGTTAAAATATATTATTTTTAATTTATAATAAAAGATTGAGATATATGTTAAAAATAAGAAATTATTTAAGGAGGAGTTCGAATTTTATACTTTTATTAGTTTTAAAACAAGTTTAAGTGTGTGGGGAGTATTTTTTTTTTTCGTAAAGATTCCAGGAGCTAATATCTCCCACGACACGCGCCACGTCAGACAATTCGTCCCACAGCACGCCCATGTCACATTAAAATTAAGATTTGATGTTATAAACATTTAAGGAATTTTTCATTTCTTTGATAGTTTCTTAGTGGACGAACATATTTTTATGTTTATTTATATTTCGTGATGCATTTTGTTGTAGAGATCATTGTGTTGTAGGAAGATTCAAAAGATATATGTTGTTCAACAAATTATAAACCATAAAATTGTTTCTCAATAAATATTTTAGTCAACATTAAAATAAAAAATACAAAAACATACTAAAATTATAATTAAATATTATATAAAATGCGAACTATTGGAGTTCGCATTTTGGAAAATGCGAACTTTAAGAAGTCCGCATTCTGCAAATACAAACTCTCCGGAGTTCGCATTTACAAAATGAGAACTATGAATTGGGTTTTTTATATTATAATAAAAAATAATTAATTTTATTTACGTTATTAATAAATTTATTTATACATTTTTGTAAGATTTTTTTTAATATCTTAATGTTTGTTTTGTTAAAAATAATGTTGTCTTTATTTTTTAGGAAAATTAATATTCTTATGATTAATTTAATTTTTCAAGAAGAAAGGAGTTCATGGGGAGAGAGAAGAAACTAAAGTTAAATTTTCAAAGAGGCTCTAGAATGCGAACTCGCCAGAGTTCTTATTTTGGGAATACGAACTCTCGTTTTTAATTTTTTTTTAAAAAAATTCAGAGTTGAAATTAGTAATTAATTTTTTAAAAATTTTATTATTTTTAATAAATTATTATTATATTATAAGGTCATATTAGTAAATTTGACGGGCTGAGAATTTTAAAAGTAAGGGTTATATTGTAAATTTGAGAGCGGGCAGAGAATATTAAAAAGACGGGAGGTAATTATTAATATTTTTGTAATTTAGCCGGACGGTAATATTAATTTCATGGGCGGTAGATAGTAACCCCCAATTTTTTATTTTATGGTGTGTTTGTTTAGAGGCAATCAGAATGAGAGCAATCGAAATATAATTCAATAATCATTAAAGTAATTTGATTGCTTGGTAAATTAAGAGGTCATCCATTCAAGAAATCTGATTACCTTTGACATGACAAAAAATTATAATTCAACTAATTAAGATATGCATGAATTTTTTTAAAAAGGTAATCCGTTTAATCTATGTACTAATCAGATGTCTCGACTGAATTATTAAGTTAATCTGATTGTCTTTTTCTTTCCTTTTGTCGTTTGAAATTAGTAATCGAAACTATTTTCTGATTGCTTCATTCTCATTCTCGCGAAACAAACGCACCTTTAAGGTTAAGCGTAGTTATATAGTACAAATACGGGGATAATGCAATGTATTTTTTGAAAAATGGCAGGAGAATACGTGCACCCAGGACCAAATGTGTAAATAAATATAGGATTAGTTTGTAATTTATTAAAAATTATAATTATGATAAGATTATTATCCAATTTAATTTTTAAATATATTAATGTATATCCTAATTAAATTAAATATCTTCTTTCTTTTACGTCTCTATCAAACCACCATCGTCAAAGGTCTCAACCTTCCTAAATCACCGTATACATCTAACCACTACCACCATCATCAATGCCCCCAACCTTTCAACCACCTTCTAACTACCATCATCAACGCCTTAACCTTCCTAAACTACTACATACTGTTGGAGTAGAATAGATAAGCTATGCTTGTATTGTACAGTTTCCCAGATTAATATATTGATTCGTGTTTCAGTCATATCTTGTTGTGCATTAATCGTCCATTTATATTATGTAAGTAGATGATGAGGTGTCTGGTGCGACACAGTAGATCTCATCATTGGTTGAAAGACATAATATATAAATGAGATTCGTAACCGAGACAGTTTTGGACAAACTGTCGGTCTAGGTTATTATGTGATTCAGATAATTGGTTTGTCTAAACTAATTGAATCATATAGATATGCCCGGGGCATATTGAACTTGACTTGTAGGAATGATTTGTCTTGTACTGATTTAAAAGACAAATCGATCCTTGTATTCTATCTCTAAATCCCTAGACTCGAGTGGGCATGAGGATTAGACATAGTGTACTTTGATCTGCCAATGGGTGAGGTCAAATGTGGCCAATAGTCTCGGTGGGTTGGGTGCGCGTGTTTAGTTACTTGGTGTGCTACTACTTGTCGAAAGGAAACCATGTACCGGTGCATCCGGGGTGATGGTGCTCCCGAGATGAGCTCGAAATGTTTATTATACTAAACCCGGCCGGTGGACTTATGTCCAGTATAGTAAAAAGGTCGAGTGGTACTAGTCTCGGAATTAAAGAAGTTAATTAATTAATTTATCAGTAAATTAATTTTAATTAACGAGCACTATATCTTTGATGTGGGAAGATTAATGAATATAATTTAATTAAGTTGTTCCGAAAGCAATTCTGGTGTAGGATAGTAGTGCCAAAATTAATCCGTTAGTGGTATGATTAATTTTGTAATGGGTTAATTGAATAGGTAGATTTAATTAATTAATTGGTTAATTATTCCTAAGGGTTAATTCAGTAATTAACAAAGTGGAATTATTTAATTAATTAATTAAGTCTTAAGTTTCAATTGGAATTAGAAAATCCTAGAGATTAGGAATCTAGTAGGATTTGGTTTATCCTATCAGATTGGTTGCCTAATTGGATATGGAAACTAATTCATTACCTAAACCCATTAGGAAGATCAATCCTAAACCAACTTAGAATCTCTCTTGTAACTCTATAAATAGACAAGGGATTAACCATTCAAGACTACACAATTAATCCACAGGATTTCTAGAGAGAGAAAACTTTCTCTCTCAAATTCGAATTTTCTAGCAAAATTGGCAGCTGGTCTTTCAAAGTAGTGGCCGAAAATTCTTGGTCCATTTACTAGCCCCGTGTGTTGCTTTCTCTCTCTCCGGGCAGTGCGTTTGTAGTACGTGCTAGGTGCGGAGGTGCTGAATTTTTCAGCAGGTGGATTGTGGTGAGTTGCTGATCAATTGACTTCTAGATTGTTGCCCACACAACAAGAGGTCATAGTCTTTGAGGCATACAAGAGAATCACCAGGTGCACACTTCAAAGATAACTTTCTAAGGTTCCGCTTAAATTAGAAATTTTTGTTGCGTGGTAAATCGAGCAAGGGCAAACCCAGATCCTATGTGGGTTTTGGTATCAGAGCCTGGTTTAGGGGGTTTTGGTACTTGTTCGATTTATTACATGGTTTTATTTGCAGGTGGTTTAGAATCCCGACTATTATGGTTACGTTTGTATGGGTTTTAATTAAACTCCGGGACTTGTCCGGATTTAATTTTATTATGAATATTTGTAATAGTATAACCACGTGCTGGAAGCCGTGTAGGACTAGATTAAATCTGTTATAGGATTTTTTCTATGTAATTTCGATTATTTAATTTTTCCTAGAAAGCCTTGTAGTAGGAAAATTGTTTTTTGTAATCGAAGGCGTTATGGTGGACAACTTGGATTCGTGGGGTTTTGGGTTATCATGAATTTGAAGAAACCCAGGAAAACCCAGAACGAATTGCAAGAAGACCAAATAGCGTGGGAAAAACGAAAGGAGGAGTTGGCGGCAGGAGACCACGCCGGCAGCAAATCGCCACCGGCAGCCAAGAGACGGCAGCAGCAGGCAGCAGCTGCACGGAATAGTTGCTGCGTGCAGCAGCTGCTGCACGCTGCTACTGCAGACGTGCAACGGCCGCGCGGGCATAAGGCCAAGCGCAGAAAGCCGTGCGCGCGGGGGTAGTGCGGCCCTCGGGCTGTGCTGTGGCACGGGTAGCCCGTTCGGGCCGTTCGAGCTGTTTTTGGCCCGTTTTCCTTCTAGTTTTCATTTTTTGAAGTTCAAGACTCTCTTCATCGAGTGACGTGATGGGACACGAGATCAAGGCAAAGGATGGAAGCAATTAAAACCATAATAGTCGGGAAATTTATTTTACGTATTTAGTTCAATCGAAACAAGTATAAGGCAAGCTGGGAGGCAAGCTCAGAAACTGCTCAAAAAGTGAATATGAGAGATTCCCCATATTATAGTTCAATCGAAACTGCTCAAAACTGGGAGGCAAGTTCTGAAGGATGATATCGACCTGGGTTTCCCCATCAATCTCACCTCCCAATACCTCAATCTCATTGATGCAACCAATCATGTCCAGTACGTGATCTCTCACTGAAGTGCCCTCAGCCATCTTAGCATTCATGACTTTCCTCATAGCTGACTGCTTGGCTGCCCTGCCCTGATGTCCAAACATCTCCCTGAGGTTGAGCATCATATCGTAGGCTAAGGTCATCTGCTGATGCTGGTGCTGCACAACACTTGACATGGAAGCCAAGATGTAGCACCTGGTCATCTCATCAGCCTTCTGCCACCTCGTATATGGCTCTCGCTGCTCAGGGATGGCATCATCGCTGGGCTTAGGGGAGCACTCCTCAGTGAGCACGTACTTGTAACCCTCAGCGGTAAGGACAATATCCAGGTTACGTTTCCAATCAATGTAATTTGGACCGGTGAGTTTGTTTTGGTTCAGAATGACAACTAGCGGGTTGAACGACATATCAACTGAAAATAAACAAACAAGTTTCAGTATACTTTTTTGAAAATATTGAAAAATCCTCATAAAAGAAATATAATCTTCTACTGACATCTCTCACACCGGGATTAACGCAGGTCACGATGGGTGAACGTCTACGCCAACCCACATTCGTTCGAGAAGAACCGAAGTTCATTAATTTCATTATCTGACCAACGATCTTATGATCAATGAAATTAATAGTCGATAATTTTAGCCGTACACGTAGATAGCGTAACCTCGATGGGAGGGATACTATAAACAGTACACTAAGTGTATGCCATTACGTGACTTCTAAGTTTGTTACTTAGGGTACTAATGCGCCTCGGATGGCGAGGGTGTCGCAACTTTTCCCAATTAAACGCACTATAGTCATCCCTTTAGAAATTCATTCCGGTGATATCTGTGATTGAAAACTCATCCGATAGGGAGGAAGGTCTAAGCCAGCACGCAAGTTTAACCACATCACCAATGAACCCGTAATGGAGGCCATGGGGCTATTAACCAACCCGCTCCCACTTAGATTTTTAATTAATTTCAATTCGCCCTGGTTTTCTCGGTTTTCTACGTAATTAGGAATCACCCAAAATTACGATAAACCAAAACCCGGGTTCTCTCTGTTTTCTACGTAATTAGGAATCACCCAAAATTACGATAAACCAAAACCCGCGAATCTAATTAAGTTTGAGGATTTTTACGTTTTAACATGCAATATCTTAACTATGGATATTTGCACCCATAAAACCGTTGGAGTTTTAATATGCGAATAATCTACCTTAGTTAATTGCATATTACCTTTTAAAAACATTTGGTTTGGATTTCGAAAATCACACAATCAACGAAAAAATCATAAATACGGGAAATTAAATAAAAATTTCCCGACTATTATGGCCTTCTCTATCGTTGATTCTTTGACGCCTCGGTGACACTTCCCGTCGTGTCGCTCTTACTCGTTATTTGGATTCCTCTCGATTCGCCCGGGTTTTCTCGGTTTACTACGTAATTAGGAATCACCCAAAATTACGATAAACCAAAACCCGCGAATATAAGTTACCCAAAATAACGTCTTCGTCATAGTACATAAATTCCTATATACAAAGGCGTTTTTCTAGGAATTTAAAGACGACATGATTAGATCAAATCCTACTACAAGATTTTTCTAATCCTACACGGCTTCCAGCCCGTGGTTATTACTATTACAGAAATTTCCATTCAAAAATAAAACGAGCCTGGACATGTCCCGGGGTTTATGAATGAAAATTAAATTTCTACCATAATAGCCGGGAAACCAATAACCACCTGTTTATGCATTTTGACAAAAATAATAATGCCAAAATAAAGCCGTGTAATAAATCAAACAAGTATAAGACCGAAACCAACGCTCTGATACCAATTTGAAGGAAAACTGAACAAGCCCGGGCTAAATCGAAAACCTCACTTTCGTGCAATGCATTCCAGAATCGGAAGCTTTCGACCAAGCTCAGGCTCAAATTAGTTTACCCATGAACGGATCTAGGCTTATACTTATTTAATTTATTAATCGGGACACAAAAGATTCAAACTTTAATGAAAGTGGAATTTAAAAGTTCTACCTTTTGAAGCAATGTCCCTTGCTTAAAGAAAACCAAATCTTTGCTGCGAATTCCACAAGAAATCCGAAGAATTCTCCAATACGAACTCCGAGATAGTGTGGGCTATCGTCTACGGAGTTACCCACGGCAATACGAAGAAATCCCAAGAAACTTGCTTGCGCAAACAATATTCAGCTGCTAGCTCGCTGGTTTCCGCCGCAAAAAACCACCGCTTGAGCGAAGCTACCTGGTCCCGATCTGTATAGCCCAGATTCAAGGATCACTCTAATTAGAAGATCAACTTGAAACCCAAGCCGGTTCAGGGCACCAAATAAAAACAACGCATCGGGGTTATAAAACAAAACAACCGAGAAGGATATTCAGCGCTGGGCGCTAATCCTTCGAGAATTCAATCCGCGAGAAACCAGCGAGCAATAAAAAAAAAATCGACCGGCGATTGCTTGGGAAAGTTCTGGGCAAGCTAAAGGTTCAATCTTCCGAAAGAGAAAATTGTCTTTGCTGACTTCGATAAAAAACTTCGATGAGGAAGACGAAGTTCTCTCTCTAAGCTAAATTTTCTCACTCTAGCCCTTTCTTGGACTTCAAGTTTCTTAGGTTTTTCTTGCCCAATAAGTTGTATTTATATGGGGCTTCTAAGGAGACCTAATGGGCTCTCGAGTTAGGCCTTAAAATTTGACTTTCGTTGACCGCTAAGTCTTCCCGACTAATCAACTCCAATCGACCCATTTAAATTAATTTATTTAATCCACTTTGTTAATTTAATTTAATCGAACCCTTAGAATTAATTAATTCAAAATTGAATTAATTTCTAAATTCACTTCGTCGATTAAATATTAATTAAACCCTTCGGATTAATTAATTTACCTTATCAATTAGTCAAATGCATAATCGGTCGTACCACTAACGGACCAATTATGGAACTACCGCTCGAAAATGACTTTACATCGCGCCATTATATTTTATTCTATCTCCCCACATTAAAGATCTAGCGCTCGTCGGTTTATCAATTTACTGACAAATTAATTCACCGACTTCTTGGTTTCCGAGATTAGTACCACTCGTCCTTTTATTATACCGAACATAAAGTTCACCGGCCGGGTTTAGTATAATAACCTTACGAGCTCATCTCGGGAGCACCATCAACCCGGCGAACCGGTACGTGGATTCCTCTGACTAGCAACGGCACGCAAGAAGCTAAACACCGCATACCTAACTTACTGAGGTATTGGCCTCAATTGACCTCACTCTTTGGCAAATCAAAGCACACAACATCCAACCCTCACGCCCGTCCCAATCTCGGGATTGAGAGACGGAATACTAGGACCGAATTGACTACGCCGATCAGTATAAGTCAATTCTATCCAAACTGGTCGTGCTCAATATGCCCCGGGCATATCTGTGTGATTTAAACTAGTTTAGATAAACCAATTTGCAAACCACACAATAACCTATACCGATAGTATGTTCAGACTATCTCGGTTACGAGCATACTTTTTATATATCAATACTTTAACCAATAACGGTATCTAGTGTGTTTTTCAGCACCCCGTTATCTAGTTCTATAATATAAAGGAACAAATTTATACTGAAACAAAATGATATGTCATCTGTGGATATTAGTTTTTGATACAAGCCATAGCTTTTCTGTATTCAAAACTAACACCCATGGCCTCCATTACGGGTTCATATGCAATGTGGGTGGGCTTGCGCGTTGGCATTAGGGCCTTCCTCCATTCGGATGAGTCCAGCCCCGAGATTGCTAGACTATGAACTTCTGAGTAAGATGACTAGAGCGAGTTTAACTAGGAGAAATGCGACACCCTCTCTATCAAAGGCACACGATCCTGAGGTAACAAACTCAGAAGTCACGTAATGCCACACACTTAGTGTACGATCTACAGTATTCCTCCCGCGAGGTTACGCTGCTTACTTGTATGGCTGAAAGCACCGACTATTAACTGCATTGATCAAAAGATTGTTGGTCAGATAGTGTAGTTAATGAACTTGGTTATTCTCAAACGAATGTGGGTTAGCTTAAATGTCACTGTGTGGCTTGCGAGAATCCCGGTGGATGAGATGTTGGTGGATTAATATTATTGTTTTGAGGAAAGTCAATAATTAATTGGATTTACATGTTTTCAAAAATTCTAAGCATATAACTGAAACATTGTTTGTTTACTTTCCAGTTTAATCGATATGGCATTCAATCCTTTAGCTGCTATTTTGAAAAACAACAATTTAACTGGAACTAATAATGTCGATGGAAGTCGTAACTTGGACATTGTCCTTGAGGCTGAGAGTGCTCCTGTGAAAGATTATGTCATTGACATGATTAGTAACATCAACAAAGTTGAGGTAGTGGGAGGCAAAATCGTTGGTGAAACCAAAGCCGATATTGTCCTCGGGAGCTTGCCTCAAAGCTATGAGCGAATTCGGTTGAACTACAACATAAGTAAGATATTGTGGAGTTCATCCGAGCTCTTGGAAGAGTTGATGGCGGCTAAAAGTCTTCTTCAAGAGAAGAAGTGAGCTTTAGTCGCAGTCGAAGCTTCAGAATTATCTTCTGAGTAACCCGGATGCTTAGAGAAGGCGAATTGGATATCTACTTGGGCGACACTACAAGAGTGTCAGTAGAAGCAGTGGGAGTAGTTACTCTGAATTTCGAGAATTCTAGTTTAGAGTTAGTTAATTGTCTTTATGTACCGAGTTTTAGAAAGAACCTTATTTCGGTTTCTAAACTCTTGAAGAACGGTTATAAGTTTGTTTTTTCTGATGAGTCTGTACTTATTAGGAGAAATGGGAAACTTATTTGTTATGGTTCATTGGAGGACAATTTGTTTGTGGTTAACTCTAACTCCCCTGTTGCACAAAACATAGAGAGAGATAGCTCAGAATCAAACATTAATAAGACGAAGAAACCTTCTGAAATGAATCAAACCTATCTTTGGCATCTAAGGCTAGGCCATATAAACCTTAGTAGGATTCAGAGGTTGGTCAATGATGGACCTTTGGGTTCATTAGATATTGACAGTTATGCAACCTGCGAATCTTGCTTGGAAGGTAAGATGACCAAGAGAACTTTTAAGGCAAAAGGTTATAGAGCTAAAGAAGTATTAGAGTTGATTCATTCTGACTTGTGTGGACCTATAACGGTCCAAGCACGAGGGAGATTTGAGTATTTTGTGACGTTCACGGATGACTACTCTAGGTACGGATACATTTATCTAATGCGCCACAAGTCCGAATGTTTTGGCAAGTTCAAAGAGTTTTGGGCAGATGTGGAGAAGCATCATGGTAAGAGTATCAAGACACTGCGTTCAGATCGTGGTGGGGAGTACCTGTCCCATGAATTTCGAGATTACCTCACTGAGGTAGGAATTCAGTCGCAGTTGTCTGCACCTGGCACACCACAGCAGAATGGTGTAGCAGAAAGGAGGAATCAAACTCTTATGGAAATAGTTAGGTCCATGATGAGCTATAGTGATTTGCCAAGTTCGTTCTGGGGATATGCCTTAGAAACGGCAATGTATATTCTTAATCTCGTACCATCTAAAACCGTGCCTTCAACCCCAGTAGAGTTATGGAACGGGCGGAAGCCTAGTCTAAGACATCTCAGAATTTAGGGCTGTCCAGCACATGTGCTTAAGGTAGATACGGCTAAGTTAGATGCAAGAACAGAATTAAAGCTGTTTGTAGGATATCCTAGGGGAATGAAAGGTGGTCTATTCTATAATCCTAAAGATCAGAAGGTGCTGGTAAGTACCAACGCTAGATTTTTAGAAGATGACTATGTCTTAGACCACAAGCCCAAGAGTAAGATAGTACTAGAAGAGCTTAGACGACAAACTACTAATCCTGATGCACCAGCACAAGTAGATACACCACACACTGCACATGAGATCACAGATGATGCGCCTACACAGGCGGTGCCTCGTCGTAGTGGAAGGGTTGTGAGACAGCCCGACAGGTTCGTTGGCGTGGGAGAGGCCTCAGACCTAGTCCCAGGTGTGCCTGAACCTGACCCAGTTAACTACAATGAGGTGCTTCGAGATAAAGATGCAGAATCTTGGCGTAAGGCAATGATATCCGAGATGGGGTCAATGGACCACAATCAAGTCTGGGATCTTGTGGACCTGCCTGATGGGTTTAAGCCCATTGGATGCAAGTGGGTCTACAAACATAAGAGAGGACCTAACGGGAAGGTGGAAACCTTTAAAGCTAGGCTGGTGGCGAAGGGGTATACTCAGAAAGAGGAAATCGATTATGAGGAAACCTTCTCCCCGGTATCCATGCTTAAGTCGATCCGGATTCTCTTGGCCATAGCTGCTCATATGGATTATGAGATTTGGCAGATGGATGTCAAGACAACTTTCCTAAACGGAAGTCTTGAGGAAACCATCTTTATGCAGCAACCAGAGGGATTCATTGAAAAAGGCCAAGAGCATAAGGTTTGCAGGCTTAAGAGGTCTATTTATGGACTTAGGCAGGCATCCAGATCTTGGAACATCCGGTTTGATGAGGTAATCCAGTCCTTTGGATTTACTCAGTGTCCAGATGAGCAATGTGTGCATCGCAGACGTGATGAAAACTCAGTGGTGTTTCTTGTGCTTTACATAGATGACATTCTATTGATTGGCAACAACAAGAAAGTGTTATGAGACGTAAAGGCATGGCTGTCCAAGCAATTTGATATGAAGGACTTAGGGGAAGCGGGACATATCCTTGGGATCTAGATTATTCGAGATCGTAGGAAACGTTCGTTAACGCTCTCCCAAGCTTCATACATAGACACGATTCTGACCCGTTTTAACATGCAGAACTCCTAGAAAGGTTTTCTACCTTTCAGGCATGGAGTGTTTCTATCTAAGGAACAGTCTCCTAAGACTGTTGAGGAGATAGAGACCATGAAAACAGTTCCATATGCTTCGGAAGTAGGAAGTCTCATGTATGCCATGTTGTGTACGCGGCCTGATATCTGTTATGTCTTTGGCATGGTGAGCAGATATCAGAGTAACCCCGAGAAAGCTCATTGGGTGGCAGTAAAATGCATTCTCAAGTATTTGCGCAGAACGAGGGACCAAGTTCTGGTCTATCAGGCGTCTGAGCTGGTACCCCGAGGTTACACAGATTCATAATTGGTCCGTTAGTGGTACGACTAATTATGCGTTTGACTAATCGACAAAGTGAATTAATTAATCCTAAAGATTTAATTAATATTTAATTGACTATGTGGATTAAGAAATTAATTCATATTGAATTAATTAATCCTAAGGGTTCGATTAAATTAAATTAACGAAGTGAGTTAATAAATTAATTTAAAAATGCTTGATTGGAGTTGACTAGTCTAGAGACGACTAAGGAATCAACGAAAATCAAATACTAAGGCCAACTCAAAAGCCCACTAGACCTCATAAGGAGCTCCTTATAAATAACTAATGTTAGGCACATTTGAAGACATTAGAAACCTTACAGGTTTTTGCCTAGTGAGAAAAAGTTAAGTCTAGAAAGAGAAACTCTCCATTTTCATTGAAGCTTTCATTTCGAAGTCAAATTTGGAGCTTTCTTCTTCGAGAATCTCAATCCCAAAATCCTTGAAAACTCAAACCCACTCCGTTTCTTATTCATTTTTTTGGACCGTCACATAGGCCGCCGGTGCGCCGCCGCTAGATCCGGACAGCCACTGCGGTTCTTGCCGCCAGTGGAGTTTCCGGCCAATTTTTTGAGTGGGTTCTATTGGGTTTTGTTTCCTTTGTTGTGTTGATCCTTTGGCTTATTCCTTCGGGTTTGCCAAATTCTAGATCTACGAGCGAAGGTCAATTCCTGAAGTGTGTTTTCATATTAGGATCAATTCCCAGGCTAAATTTGTTTTTCAGATCTGTGAGATTCTTGAAGTGGGTTTCTTTGGATTTTTTCGCCAGTGTTTTTAGCCACCTCGTAGTCACTTGCCCACCCAAGTTCGAGGTCATTTGGGGTTATCCTTGGGATGCTGAGTGAATTTCGCTTTCCCGAAGATTTGGTTTTCTATATTGCTTAGGACTTCGCTTCAAATGTATGATCTTTAATCATTCCGCTTTAGTTAAAGATTTAATCTTTGAGCGTCGTTTTAATAAATTGAACTAGTATAGGCCTAGATCCATTCAGGAAAAATGAATTTGAGCCTGAGCCGAGTCGAAAGTCTCCGATTTTGGAATGCATAGCACAAAAGTGAGATTTTTTAGTTAGCCCGGACTTGTTCTGTTTCCTTCAAATTTGTATCAGAACGAGTGTTTTGGTTTATACTTGTTTGATTTCGTACACGACATTGGTGTGGCTTTGTTATTTTTGCATTGTCATTACAATAAACAGGTGGTTATTAATTCCTAACTATTATGGTAGATTTATATTTCATTCATAAACCCCAGGACATGTCCGGGCTCATTTTGTTTTTTGAATGGAAATGTCTGTAATAGTAATAACCACGAGCTGGAAGCCGTGTAGGATTAGATAAATCTTGTAGTAGGATTTAATCTAATGTTGTTGTCTTTAAATTCCTAGAAAAACGCCTTTGTATATAGGAATTTATGTATTATGACGAAGCCGTTATTTTGGGTGACTTATATTCGTGGGTTTTGGTTTCTCGTAATTTTGGGTGATTCCTAATTACGTAGAAAATTTGGATGAATTGAGACGAATCCAAATAACGAGTGAGAGCGACATGACGGGACGTGTCAACAATGCGTCAAAGGAATCAACGATAGAGAAGGCCATAATAGTCGGGAAATGTTTAATTTTGAATTTCCCGTATTTATGTCTTTTCGTTGATTGTGTATTTTTGTTTTCTTTTTGCATGAACGAAAACCAAACCATTTTAAAAAGTACAGTGCAATTAACTAAGATAGATTATTAGCATATTAAAACTCCAACAGGTTTATGGGTGCGAATATCCATAGTTAAGATTTTGCATGTTAAAACGTAAAAATCCTCAAACTTAAAAATCTAAGTGGGAGCGGGTTGGTATATATCCCCATGGTCTCCATTACGAATTCATATGTGATGTGGTTAAACTTGTTCGTTGGCTTAGACATTCCTCCCTATCGGATGAGTTTTCAACCACAGATATCACTAGATTGAATTTCTTAAGGGATGACTATAGTGAGTTTAATTAGAGAAAGTTGCAACACCCTCGCCATCCGAGACTCATTAGTATCCTAAGTAACAAACTTAGAAGTCACGTAATGACATACACTTAGTGTACCGTTTGTACTATCTCTCCCATCGAGGTTATGCTATTTATGTGTACGACTAAAATCATCGACTATTAATTTCATTGATCATAGGATCGTTGGTTAGATAATGGAATTAATGAACTTTGATTTTTCTTGAACGAATGTGGATTAGCATAAGCGTTCACCCATCGAGACCTGCGTTAATCCCGATGTGAGAGATGTCGATGGGAGATTATATTGTTTTTGAGGATATCAATATTTTGAAAAAGAATACTGAAACTTGACTATTTATTTTTTTAGTTTGTTGATATGTCGTTCAACCCGCTAGCTGTCATTTTAAATCAGAATAAACTCACGGATCCTAACTACATTGATTGGAAACGTAACCTGGACATTGTCCTTACTGCCGAGGATTACAAGTACGTGCTCACTGAGGAGTGCCCCCTAAGCCCAGTGATGATGCCACCCCTGAGCAGCGAGAGCCATATACAAGGTGGCAGAAGTCTGATGAGATGACCAGGTGCTACATCTTAGGTTCTATGTCGAGTGTATTGCAGCACCAACATCAGTTGTTTACCTCAGCCTATAATATGATGCTCAACCTCAGGGAGATGTTTGGACATCAGGGCAGCGCATCCAAGCAGTCAGCTATGAGGAAACTCATGAATCCTATGATGGCTAAGGCCTCTTCAGTGAGGGATCACGTACTGGACATGATGAGCTACATCAATGAGATCGAGGTATTGAGAGGTGATATTGATGGGAAGACCAAGGTCGATGTCATCCTCCAGAGCTTACCCCTCAGTTTTGAGCAGTTTTGGTTGAACTACAATATGGGCAAGCTCTCATATTCACTTCCCGAGCTCATGACTGCATTGGTGTCTGCTGAATGCTTCTTCACAGAGAAGAAGCAAGCTTTGGCTACTGTTAAACCTTCAGGTTCCTCTGCTGGGCCCAAAACCAGGAAACAAAAGTGGAAGAGATGCCAGAAAGTAGCAGCTGATCATGGACCCAAGGGAGGCATTGCCAATAAGCACAAGTCGAAAGACAAGTGCTTCAGATGTGGCAAAGCTGGACGTTGGAAGAAAGACTGCCTAAAGCCTCGAGGTATGTGTAATTTCACCCTAGTTACTGAGACGGTTTAGCGGCGATTCCCACAGATACTTAGTGTGTGGATTCAGGAGTCACTGATCACGTTTGTAATTCTTTGCAGAGGTTCCAAGTGACCCAGCTGCTTAGAGAGTGAGAGTTGCAGGTCTACCTTGGGGATACTACCAGAGTTTCTATTGTTGCAGTGGGAGTTTTATGTCTTTATTTTTCAAACTCTATTTTACATTTGAGAGATTGTCTTTATGTACCTAGTTTCAGAAAGAATTTACTTTCAGTTTTGAGACTTCTTATGGATGGTTATAAGTGTGTCTTTTCTGATAATTCTATTTTTATTAGAAAGAACCAGAACCTTATATGTTCTGGTACATTGGTTGACAATCTGTTTTTAATTAAGACAAACTCCTCATTAGTGCAAAATACAGAAACTAATAACCCATCATCGAATCATAGTAAGAGAAATGAGTCTTCCCCTTTGAATCAAACTTATCTTTGGCACTTGAGACTAGTTCACATAAACCTTAGTAGAATTCAAGGGTTGGTCAATAATGGGCCCTTGGGCCCATTGGAAATTAAAAGCTATCCAACCTGTGAGTCATGCTTTGAGGGTAAACTGACCAAGAGGCCTTTCAAGGCAAAGGGGTATAAAGCCAAAGAGGTTTTAGAGTTGATTCATTTTGACTTGTGTGGGCCTATTTCAGTTCAGGCTAGAGGAGGTTATGAGTATTTTGTGACATTCACAGATGAATACTCTAGATATGGATACATATACCTGATGCACCATAAATTTGAATACTTTAGCAAGTTCAAAGAGTTTAAGGCTAAGGTGGAGAAGCATCTGGGTAAGAGTATCAAGACCCTGTGATCTGATCATAGTGATGAATACCTCTCTAGTGAATTTAAGTCCTATTTGTTAGAGGAGGGTATTCAGTTCCAGTTGTCTGCACCTGGCACACCCCAGCAGAATGGTGTAGTAGACAGGAGGAACATGATTCTTATGGATATGGTTAGATCGATTGTGAGTTATAGTGAGTTGCCCATCTCGTTTTGGGGTTATGCCTTAGAGACAACATGTTTTATTCTTAACCTCGTACTATCTAAGTTTGTGCCTACGACCCCAGTAGAGCTGTGGATTGGGCGAAAGCCTAGTCTGAGACATCTCAGGATTTAGGGTTGCCCAGCACATGTGCTTAAGGCAGATGCAGGCAAGTTAGATGTAAGAACAGAGGTTATGCTATTTATAGGCTACTCCAAATGAACGAGAGGTAGTATATTTTATAGTCCTCAGGATCAGAAGGTGGTGATCAGCACCAATGCCGGATTTCTTGAGAAGGACTATATTTTAGATTACAAGGCAAGCAGCAAGGTAGTATTAGAAGAGCTTAGGGGTCAGTCTACTATTCTAGATGCACAAGTACAGGATGATACACCATAAGATACTGCACACACTATCATAAATGATGCTCTTATATAGGCTGGCCTCGTCGTAGTGAGAAGGTTGTTAGACAGCCTGAGAGGTACATGGGTTTGGGTGAGTCTTTGGACTTTATCCCTGAAACTCATGAACCAGACCTAATTAGCTACAATGAGGCTCTCCAGGATAAAGATGCAGATTCTTGGCAGAGAGCGATGATTGCTGAGATGGGTTCTATGGACTCAAATCAGGTCTGGGAGCTGGTAGATGTTCCTGATGAGTTTCAGTCTATTGGGTGCAAATGGGTCTACAAACGAAAGCGAGGATCTGACGGGAGGGTTGAGACCTTCAAGCCTAGGCTTGTGGCATAAAGGTATACTCAGAAAGAGGGTATCGATTATGAGGAGACCTTTTCTCTGGTAGCTATGCTTAAGTCGATCCAGATTCTCTTGGTCATAGCTGCTCATATGGACTATGAGATTTGGCAGATGGACGTCAAGGCAACTTTCCTTAATGGAAGTCTTGGTGAGACCATATTTATGAAGCAACTAGAGGGTTTCATTGTTCAGGGCCAAGAGCACAAGATATGCAGGCTCAAGAGGTCCATTTATGGACTTAAGCAAGTATCCAGATCTTAGAACATCTATTTTGACGAGTTTATCCAGTCCTATAGATTCACTCAGTGTCCGGATAAGCTGTGTGTACAGCAAGCATGATGGTGATATGGTGGTGTTCCTCGTACTCTATGTAGATGACAAACTTCTAATTGGCAACAGTAAGAAGGTGTTGTCAGACGTAAAGGCATGGTTGTCCAGGCAGTTTGATATGAAGGACTTGGGAGAGGTTGGACATAGCCTTGGGATCAAGATTATTCGAGATCGTAGGAGACGTTCTCTGACACTCTCTCAGGCTTCATATATAGACACGATTTTGGCCCGTTTTAACATGCAGAACTCCAAGAATGATTCACTACCTTTCAGGCATGGAGTACATTTATCAAATGAGCAGTGTCCCAAGACTGCCAATGAGATAGATGCCATGCAGGCGGTACCCTATACATCTGCAGTGGGTAGTCTCATGTATGCTATGTTATGTACTAGGCTTGATATTTGTTTTACCGGTGGCATGGTTAGCAGATATCAGAGTAACCCTGGGAAGTCTCACTGGGAGGTAGTAAAATGCATTCTCAAGTACTTGCACAGGACGAAATATCATGTCCTAGTTTATTGAACGCATGAGCTAGTACCATTGGGTTACACAGATTCGGAATTTCAAGGTGATATGGACAAGAGTAAGTCTACCTCTGGGTTTGTGTTTACTCTGGAAGGTGGAGCCATATTATGGCAGAGTGTCAAGCAGAAATGCTTGGTGGACTCCACCATGGAGGCTGAGTACGTTGCCACATCAGAGGCAATGAAAGAAGCTGTGTGGCTCAGGAACTTCCTAATGGACTTAGATGTGGTCCCTGAGTTGCCTAGGTCTATCACAGTTCACTGTGATAACAATGGTGCAGTTACTAACTCAAGGGAACCGCGAGCCCACAAGACGAGTAAATACATAGAGCGCAAGTACCACCTGATACGAGAGATCGTAAAATGGGGAGACGTGACCGTGGCCAAGATAGCATCAAGAGACAACCTTGCAGATCCTTTCACAAAGCCATTGACCCCAAAGGTCTTTGAGAGACATATGGACGGCATGGGAGTCAGATTCTCAAGAGATCTATATGAGTGAGCTTAAAGGTGTTTTGTAGTTGTCATTATGACAGCAGTGTAATAAAGCGGATTGGACATTGTTTTTTGTACCTCAGAGCATAGCTTTGAGTATTAGTGGGAGATTGTTAGTTTTGAATACTAGAAAGCTATTTGCTTGTATCAAAAACTAATACCCAGTTGACATATCATTTTGTTTCAGTATTAAATTTGTTTCATTATATCATAGAACTAGATAACGATGTGTAGAAAAGCACAGTAGATCTCGTTATTGGTTAAAGAAATGATATATAAAAAGAATGCTCGTAACTGAGATAGTCTGAACATACTATCGGTATAGATTATCGTGTGATTTAAAAATTAGTTTGTCTAGACTAATTAAATCATACGGATGTGCCCGGAGCATATTGAGCACTACCATTTTGGATAGAATTAACTTGTACTAATCAGCGTAGTTAGTTCGGTCCTAGTATTCTAATCTCTTAATCCCGAGATTGGGACAAGTATGAGAGTTAGATATTTTATGCTTTGATTTGCCAAAGGGTGCGGTCAATTGAGGTCTAAATCTCAATAAGTTGGGTATGCGGTGTTTAGCTTCTTGGGTGGTTGATGGTGCTTCCAAGATGAGCTCGTAAGGTTTATTATACTAAACCCGGCTGGTGGACATTATGTCCAGTACAATAAGAAAGTCGAGTGGTACTAATCTTGGATACCAAGAAGTCGGTGAATTAATTTGTTAGTAAATTGATGAACCGGCGAGCACTAGATCTTTGATGTGGGGAGATAGAAGAATTGTAAAGTGAACGCGATGTAAAGTTGTTTTTGAGCGGTAGTTCCATAATTGGTCCGTTAGTGGTACGACTAATTATGCGTTTCACTAATCGATAAAGTGAATTAATTAATCCTAAAGGTTTAATTAATATTTAATTGACTAAGTGGATTAAGAAATTAATTCATATTGAATTAATTAATCCTAAGATTTTGATTAAATTAAATTAACAAAGTGAGTTAAGAAATTAATTTAAAAAGGCTCGATTGGAGTTTACTAGTCTAGGGAAGACTAAGGGGTCAATGAAAGTCAAACACTAAGGCCCAACTCAAAAGCCCACTACGTCTGCTAAGGAGCTCCCTATAAATAGCTAATATTAGGCACATTTGAAGACATTAGAAACCTTAGAGGTTTTTGCCTAGTGAGAGAAAGTAAAGTCTAAAAAGAGAAGCTCTCTATCTTCCTTGAAGCTTTTCTTTCGAAGTCGACTTTGGAGCTTTCTTCTTCGAGAATCTCAAGCCCAAAATTCTAGAAAACTCGAACCCACTCTGTTTCTTATTCATTTTTTCAGACCGCCACATAGGCTGCCGGTGCACCGCCGCTAGATCCGGGCAGCCGCCGCGGTTCTTGCCACCGGTGGAGCTTCCGGTCAATTTTTTGAGTGGGTTCTATTGGGTTTCGTTTCCTTTGTTGTGTTGATCCTTTGGCTTGTTCCTTCGGGTTCGCCAAAGTCTAGATCTACCAGCAAAGATCAATTCCTAAAGTGGGTTTTCAGATTATGATCAGTTCCCGGGCTAAATCTGTTTTTCAGATCTGTGAGATTCTTAAAGTGGGTTTCTTTGGATTTCTTTGCCAGTGTATTTAGCCACCTTGTAGTTACTTTCCCACCCAATTTCGAGGTCTTTTGGAGTTATCCTTGGGATTCTGAGTGGATTTCGCTTTCTTGAAGATTTGGTTTTCTATATTGCTTACGACTTCGCTTCAATTGTATAATTTTTAACCCTTCCGCTTTAGTTAAAGATTTAATCTTTGAGCGTCATTTTAATAAATTGAACTAATATAAACCTAGATCCGTTCAGGGGAAATGAATTTGAGCCTGAGCCGAGTCAAAAGTCTCCGATTCTGGAATGCATAGCATGAAAGTGAGATTTTCGATTTAGTCCGGGTTTGTTCTGTTTCCTTTAAATATAAATATAAATATTATATAATATAATGTAAGTATGATGAAATTTATGTGAAAATATACCTAATATACATGCTTTCTCTTCGTAATATACATTCAAGTTTGTGAAAAATTTACGTGTAAATATCACATAATATATATATATATATAAATGGGGTGAAATATACTTAAAGATATTCATAATATACATTATTTACTTTTGTAATATACATGTTATCTCTTCGTAATATACATATGAATTTGGTGAAATATACGTGAATATATATATATATTAAAGTTTGACAAAATACATGAAAGTATACCTAATATAAATTCTATATTTTCGTAATATACATGCAAACTTGTCAAAATATATATGTGTTGGTGTATGTGCCCTTATGAGGGATATGTATTGACATTTGTCGTCTGATTGATATAATATCAAATGAGTTAATTTCATCAGTTTAATATTCTTGTGCATATAAATGATGAAATTATCCATGTACTAGAACATTGGCTTATAAATGAACCTTGAGAGTGGCTTGGTTGTGAATCCCCTTAAGTCATAAATGTTCTAAGTACAAAACTATCCCTAGTCGGTTATTGACGTGGAAACGTCAATATGATAAGACTAGTATGTGCTTTAGTGATAGTAGAGGTTTCACTAGCCATGATGTAGTGACATCAACTAAAGACATAAATGAATATGTTATCCCTAGCCATGTAGTGATCGACCAAAAGAAACACTCCATGGACTACTTAGATCATGAGTGATTCTTTTGAGCATTACTCGTACTAGAATCCTTAGACTATAAATCACTACATGGCCTTAGGTGAAGAGTAATGTACTTTGACATACACCTAACGGGGCCGTAACAAGTTTCCAAATACGAGTATGATTGGGTATGCTATGAATCACGCTAAGATATGTGAGTGAAGTGATGAGATTACAAATCTATCTTAAGTGAGAGATGATATCTTGGCCACTTGATAGTAAACTGCGAAGTGCATGGTTGTGCCCAAGGAATGATACGTGTTATCCATTGCCGATATTAGAATGGGCATACAGGATCGCACATAAGAGAGTTTAATGATACCGAATAAGTATTCACGCCTATTCTAAGTATAATGGTTATACTTATGTAAATAATGCTTAATTAAATAGTTTAATTAAGTATTATTAAAAGTTCTGTGGTATTAATTAAGAGTTCATTAAGTACCTAGGAGCTATTAGGATAAACTGATAAATTAAGGGACCAAATTAAATTATGGTGCTTCTTGACCCATCAAATGATCCATAGGTCATTGGGTTGATCCATGGGTCATTGGGTTGATACATGGTTTTGGTAAAATCTGAATCAGTAATGTAATATTGAGAATATTACCTGACTGATTTGGTAGACTTTCTCTTCTATATATCCTATGGATATACGTGAATGGACACAAAGGTTCAAAAATCAGAATCCCAAATTTTCTCTGCAGGGTTGAAGGTCTAGCAACCACTCTGTGAAGGACTCTCGTGCTTGAGAGTAGATGATTCTTTCGGGAAGAATCTGCGGTGATCAACAACATCAAACAAGGATCCAGACGTCGACCACCGATTACGCTTCAAGGGTAAGAGTTACTGCTTTGAACGTAATGATTAGAAACACTAAAATTTGAAAAGTGCACGACAAATCGCAAAGCTTCCACTGTGAAATTCGATAATTTGTGTCGTCTATCCCAACAATATGTAAACATAATTTGGAGAAATCTAACAGCAACGACAACGAACACTGGTGTTGAATTCAACAATTGAGAAAACTAAGAGAAAATCATTGGAATAAATAAATTCAAAAAACTTATGGTAAAAGAAACAAACAATAAATTGTAAGTTCTGCTTCCTGAGAAAATCTGGCAAGAACTCTAATGTTGAATTCGATGGTTGGAAAAAAGAATACAGACTGATGAGAGATAGAAATACGAAAAAATTAAAAAAAAAATGAAACAGATTCGATAGAGAATGGAAAGAGAGACGATAGAAGATGAGAGGAAAGATTCGATGGATGATAGGAAGAAATACGACAGAAAATGGGAGAAAAGTCAACTGGAGATGAAAAATGATTAAAAACATGAGTAGTGGATATTATCTTAAAATAATTAAAATAATAAAAAATAATTTAAATTCAAAATAAAATTAAACAAAAATTGCATTACTAATCATTTTTAATTGCATATTTGGACCTGGGTGCATGTGCACCTGGTCTATAATAAAATTTTCCGAGCATCAGTGAGGAGGGAAACAAGACAAACACATCTATGAGTATGTACTTCTAAATATAAAATATAATTTTGCCGTCAAGCTTCACTCAATTAATTCTTTTTCCTTTTGGTAATTGCATTATTTGTTTTTTATTTTAATTATCCATATTTTTCTTTTATCTTTTTTGTATTTGTCATTATCCGTTTTTTATTTTAATTATTCATATTTTATTCTTTATTTTTACTTTTTTGTTAGTTGTCATTATCGTGTTCGTATTTTCTTTCATATTGAACATGTTTGAGTTTTGTAAGTAATTGTCAGAATTGTTGTTGTTCGTTCAAAAAAAAAAAAAAATTTCTAAAGGGTACTGTAATCATTATTGGAGTTTCTATCGTCTGATTTCTTTTTTGTGACTCTGCAATATAAGGATGAGATTTTTCATATGGTGGACTTTTAGCGGTAACATATGGGATATAATAGGTTTTGTCAATAGTATAATTATTTTCATTTTAATATGTTTGAACAACAAGTTTGGAAGTGAGATAACCTGCAATATGGGATGAGATATATCAGAATGGGAGGTGTGACATTACATCAAAACAACAACGGTGGATTCAAAAAGTAGCGCCGTGAATTTCTTTTCAGATATGTTTTCTCTTCCAGCGCATCTTGTTTCAATTTTTGTTTCTAGTTGAGAATGTAGATTTAACCCATGAGATGTGATGTGTTAAGCTAAATTGTAGGATTTTTGTGTTTGAACGTCATTTCTCTCTCAACGTATCTTTTTTTTTTTCTTTTTTTTTTTTTTTTTATGGTTGATGGAATAATGTTTTGGGGAAAGGGATGAGATATTAACGTTTAACCGTTGTTGCTTGATTTAAGACTGCAAAATAGGGATTTGGATATATTTAAATGAATGGGAGATTGTTTGGGATATATTAACCTTTTAATATTTACCTAATTTTAAAATTTTAAGTGAGGTGTACTATACGGATTACCAATTGGACAATGGTAAGTGTTACAAAGAATTCTAAGAGCATCCACGATGGTTTGCTCCCAAAATAGGTTAATAAATAGGGCTAACAGTGCCACATCAACTTTTCACTAATCTCTCATTTTATTAACCTTTTATCTCCAATAGTTTTACACTATAATAGATTAATGAATGGACTCACTATAATATTATATTTATTTCACTTATAATATAAATATTATAGTCAATAGTTAAATTTATTTTACTAACTACAAATGAAAAATCATATAACATAAGAAATATAAATAATTATTTCATAAAATATTAATTAAAAATTAAAAAAACCAAACGTGCATAAAAATACATAAATTGCAATTACTAGAACTTGAATACTAAACATATTACATTATATTAAAACACCACGTCCAGAAACGTCTACATCCATGCATGTGAATTTAAGCTATTTTTTTCACAAAGACAGCCCACCACGTCTCAGAACACTAGAACCACGTCAAAAACAACTAGCACCACGTCCAGAAACGTCTACATCCATACATGTGAATTTAAGCTATTTTTTCACAAAGACAGCCCACCAAGTCTCATAACACTAGCACCACGTCAAAAACAACTAGCACTAAGTCCATAAACGTCTACATCCATGCATGTGAATTTAAGCTATTTTTTTCACAAAGACAGCCCACCACGTCTCATAACACTAACACCACGTCAAAAACAACTAGCACCACGTCCAGAAACGTCTATATCCATGCATGTGTATTTAAGCTATTTTTTCACAAAGGCAGCCCACCAAGTCTCAAAACACTAGAACCACTTCAAAAACAACTAGCACCATGTCCAGAAACGTCTACATCTATGCATGTAATTTAAGCTATTTTTTTCACAAAGACAACCTACAACGTCTCAAAACACTAGAACCACGTCAAAAACAACTAGCACCACGTCTAGAAATGTCTATATCCATGCATGTGAATTTAAGCTATTTTTCCACAAAGACAACCCACCACGTCTCATAACACTAGAACCACGTCAAAAATAACTAGCACCACGTCCAGAAACGTCTACATCCATACATGTGAATTTAAGCTATTTTTTTCACAAAGACAGCTCACCAAATCTCATAACACTAGAACCACGTCAAAAACAACTAACATCACGTCAGAAACGTCTACATCCACGCATGTGTATTTAAGCTATTTTTTCACAAAGACAACCCACCACATCACATAACACTAGCACCACGTCAAAAACAACTAGCACCACGTCTAGAAACGTCTACATTCATGTGTGTGAATTTAAACTTATTTTTTTCACAAATGCAGCCCACCACGTCAAAAATAACTTGCACCACGTCTATGTTGGAGTAGAATACATAAGCTATGCTTGTATTGTACAGTTTCCCAGTTTAATATATCGATTTGCGTTTCAGTCATATTTTGTTGTGCATGTTTATGTCCATTTATATTATGTAAGTAGATGATGAGGTGTCTGGTGCGACACAGTAGATCTCATCATTGGTTGAAAAACATAATATATAAATAAGGTTCGTAACCGAGACGGTTTTGGATAAACTATCGGTCTAGGTTATTATGTGATTCAGATAATTAGTTTGTCTAAACTAATTGAATCATATAGATATGCCCGGGGCATATTGAACTTGACTCTTAGGAATGATTTGTCTTGTACTAATTTAATAGAAAAATCGATCCTTGTATTCTATCTCTAAATCCCTAGACTCGAGTGGGCATGAGGATTAGACATAGTGTACTTTGATCTGCCAATGGGTGAGGTCAAATGTGGCCAATAGTCTCAGTGGGTTGGGTGCGCGTGTTTAGTTACTTGGTGTGCTGCTGCTTGTCGAAAGGAAACCATGTACCGGTGCGTCCGGGGTGATGGTGCTCCCGAGATGAGCTCGAAAGGTTTATTATACTAAACCCGGCCGGTGGACTTATGTCCGGTATAGTAAAAAGGTCGAGTGGTACTAGTCTCGGAATTAAAGAAGTTGATGAATTAATTTATCAGTAAATTAATGAATTAACGAGCACTATATCTTTGATGTGGGGAGATTATGAATATAATTTAATTAAGTTGTTTCGGAAGCAATTCTGGTGTAGGTTGGTAGTGTCATAATTAATCCGTTAGTGGTACGATTAATTATGTACTGGGTTGTTGACAAAGGTAGATTTAATTAATTTAGAAATTAATTAATCCTTATGTCAGTCGGTTGTGAATCATCCCAGGAACTGGTTTGGGATAAGTGTGTTGGAGTAGAATACATAAGCTATGCTTGTCTTGTACAGTTTCTCAGTTTAATATATCGATTTGTGTTTCAGTCATATATTGTTGTGCATTAATCGTCCTTTTATATTATGTAAGTAGATGATGAGGTGTCTGGTGTGACATAGTAGATCTCATCATTGGTTGAAAGACATAATATATAAATGAGGTTCGTAACCGGGACAGTTTTGGACAAGCTGTTCGTCTAAGTTATTATGTGATTCAGATAATTGGTTTGTCTAAACTAATTGAATCATATAGATATGTCCGGGGCATATTGAACTTGACTCTTAGGAATGATTTGTCTTGTACTGATTTAATAGACAAATCGATCCTTGTATTCTATCTCTAAATCACTAGACTCGAGTGGGCATGAGGATTAGACATAGTTTACTTTGATCTGCCAATGGGTGAGGTCAAATGTGGCCAATAGTCTCGGTAGGTTGGGTGCGCGTGTTTAGTTACTTGGTGTGCTACTGCTTGTCGAAAGGAAACCATGTACCGGTGCATCCGGGGTGATGGTGCTCCCGAGATGAACTCGAAATGTTTATTATACTAAACTCGGCCGGTGGACTTATGTCCGGTATAGTAAGAAGGTCGAGTGGTACTAGTCTCGGAATTAAAGAAGTTGATGAACTAATTTATCAGTAAATTAATGAATTAACGAGCACTATATCTTTGATGTGGGGAGATTATGAATATAATTTAATTAAGTTGTTCCAGAAGCAATTCTGGTGTAGGTTGGTAGTGTCATAATTAATCCGTTAGTGGTACGATTAATTATGTACTGGGTTGTTGACAAAGGTAGATTTAATTAATTTAAAAATTAATTAATCCTTGTGTCAGTTGGTTGTGAATCATCTCAGGAACAGGTTTGGGATAAGTGAATCCCTGTGTCAGTTGGGAGTGATTCATCCCAGGAACTAGATTGGGATAAGTGAATCCCTGTGACAGTTGGGAGTGTATCAGTCCAGGAACAGGATTGAAGGAAACAGAATCTGTATAAGTCCAGAAACAGGATTGAAGGAAAACAGAAACCCAGTAGGAAGACCAATCCTAAACCAACTTGGAGTCTCTCTTGTAACTCTATAATTAGACAAGAGATCAGTTATTCAAGACATACAATTCAACAATTAATCCACAGGATTTCTAGAGAGAGAAAACGTTTCTCTCTCGAAGTCGAATTTTCAAGAAAGTTTGCAGCTGGGTTTTGGGTTTCTAGTGGCTGAAATTTTGGCCTTGGTTCATACCAGCTGCGCGTAGCTTTCTCTCTCTGCGGGCGGTGCGTTTATAGTACGTGCCAGGTGCTGCGGGGCTAGAGTTTTCTAGCAGGTGGATTGTGGTGAGTAGTTGATCAATTGACTTCTAGTTCGTTGCCCACACAACGTGAAGTCATAGTCTTGAGGCATACAAGAGAATCACCAGGTGCACGCTTCAAAGGTACTTTTCTAAGATTCCGCTTTAATAGAAATTTTTGTTGCGTGGTAAATCGAGCAAGTGCAAACCCAGATCCCACCAAAATCTTTCAATTGGTATTAGAGCCAGGTTTAGGGGGTTCTGTGCTTGTTCGATTTATTACATTTTTTTATTTACAGGTGGTTTAGAATCCCGACTATTATGGTTACGTTTGTATGGGTTTTAATTAAACTCCGGGACATGTCTGGATTTAATTTTATTATGAATGTTTGTAATAGTTTAACCACGTGCTGGAAGCCGTGTAGGATTAGATCAAATCTGTAGTAGGATTTTTTTCTATGTAATTTTGATTATTTAATTTTCCTAGAATGCCTTGTAGTAGGAAAATTGTTTTTTTTGTAATCGAAGGCGTTATGGTGGGCAACTTGGATTCGTGGGTTTTGGGTTATCATGAATTTGAAGAAACCCAGGAAAACCCAGATCGAATTGCAAGAAGACCAAATAGCGTGGGAAAAAGAGAAGGAGGAGTTGGCGGCAGGAGGCGACGCCGGCAACATTTGCCGGCAGCAAAATCGCCGGCCGGCAGGCAAAAATTGTAGCAGCAGCAGCGCGCAGCAGTCGCTGCACGCAGCAGCTGCTGCGCACTGCTGCTGGGCGCGGGCCGCGCGCATGGCACGTGCAGCCTGTGCGAGCGGGCAGTACTGCTCTCGGGCCGTGCTGTGGCCCGGGCGACCCGTTCGGGCCGTTCGGGCTATTTTTGGCCCGTTTTTCCTCCAGTTTTCGTTTTTTGAAGTTCAAGACTCTCTCCATCGAGTGACGTGACGGGACATGAAATCAAGGCAAAGGATGGAAGCAATTAAAACCATAATAGTCGGGAAATTTATTTTACGTATTTATTTCCCGTATTTATTGTTTTAATTTTTATGCTTTATTTTTATGCTGTATTTTAGATGCATGAATTAAAGCATGTCTGGTTTTATGGTTGCATATAACTTAGGTTAGTTAATTGCATGTTAAAACTGGAAAAACCCTCATTTTGGAAATCTAAGTGGGAGCGGGTTGTGTTATATCCCCATGGCCACCATTACGGGTTCATATGCGATGTGGGTGAGCTTGCGCGTTGGCATTAGGGCCTTCCTCCATTCGGATGAGTCCAACCCCGAGATCGCTAGACTATGAGCTTCTGAGTAAGATGACTAGAGCGAGTTTAACTAGGACAAATGCGACACCCTCTCCATCTGAGGCGCACTATCCTGAGGTAACAAACTCAGAAGTCACGTAATGGCATACACTTAGTGTACGATCTGTAGTATTCCTCCCGCGAGGTTACGCTGCTTACTTGTACGGCTGAAAGCACAGACTATTAGCTACATTGATCAAAAGATCGTTGGTCAGATAGTGTAGTTAATGAACTTGGTTCTTCTCAAACGAATGAGGGTTAGCGTAAACGTCCACACTGCGTGGCTTGCGAGAATCCCGGTGGATGATATGTTGGTGGATTAATATTATTGTTTTGAGGGAAATCAATAATTAAATTGAATTTTCATGTTTTCGAAAATTCTAGCATATATAACTGAAACACTGTTTGTTTACTTTCCAGTTTAAAACGATATAGCATTCAATCCTTTAGCTGCTATTTTGAAAAACAACAATTTAACTGGAACTAATAATGTCGATGGAAGTCGTAACTTGGACATTGTCCTTAGGGCTGAGAGCGCTCCTGTGAGAAATCGTGTCATTAACATGATTAGTAACATCAACAAGGTTGAGGTAGTGGGAGGCGAAATTGTTGGTGAAACCAAAGCCGATATTGTCCTCCAGAGCTTGCCTCAAAGCTATGAGCGGATTCGGTTGAACTACAACATAAGTAAGATGTTGTGGAGTTCATCCAAGCTCTTGGCAGAGTTGATGGCGCCTCAAAGCTATGAGCGGATTCGGTTGAACTACAACATAAGTAAGATGTTGTGGAGTTCATCCGAGCTCTTGGCAGAGTTTATGGTGGCTAAAAGTCTTCTTCAAGAGAAGAAGCGAGCTTTACTCGCAGTCGAAGCTTTAGAATCTTCTTCTGAGCCTGAGGCTGGAAAGAAGAAGAGAAAGCTCGAGGGAGTAGCTAAAAAGGCACAAATTGTGCCTAAGCCAGATATTGTAAAGAAGGAGTCGAAAGACAAGTGCTTCAAGTGCAATAAGACGGGACATTGGAAAGCGGATTTTCCAAAGCTTATAAGTACTATAAATTATGTCTTAATTACTGAGACATGTTTAGCGGCGATTCCCACAGATACTTGGTGTGTGGATTCAGGTGCCACTGACCATGTTTGTAATTCTTTGCAAGGGTTCCAAGTAACCCAGAAGCTTAGAGAAGGCGAGTTGGATATCTACTTGGGCGACACTACAAGAGTGTCAGTAGAAGCAGTGGGAGTAGTTAAGTTGAATTTCAAAAATTCTAGCTTAGAGTTAGTTAATTGTCTTTATGTACCGAGTTTTAGAAAGAACTTGATTTCGGTTTCTAAACTCTTGAAGAATGGTATAAGTTTATTTTTTCTGATGACTGTGTTGTTATTAGAATAAATGGAAAACTTATTTGTTCTGGTTCATTGGCGGACAATTTGTTTGTGGTTAACTCTAACTCCCCTGTTGCGCAAAAAATAGAAATAGATAGCTCAGTATCTAACATTAATAAGAGGAAGAGACCTTCTGAAATGAATCAAACCTATCTTTGGCATCTAAGGCTAGGTCATATAAACCTTAGTAGGATTCAGAGGTTGGTCAATGATGGACTTTTGGGTTCATTAGATATTGACAGTTATGCAACCTGCGAATGTTGCTTGGAAGGTAAGATGACCAAGAGACCTTTCAAAGCAAAAGGCTATAGAGCTAAAGAAGTATTAGAGTTGATTCATTCTGACTTGTGTGGACCTATGACGGTCCAGGCACGAGGGGGATATGAGTATTTCGTGACGTTCACGGATGACTAATCTAGGTACGGATACATTTACCTAATGCACCACAAGTCTGAATGTTTTGGCAAGTTCAATGAGTTTCGGGCAGATGTGGAGAAGCATCATGGTAAGAGTATCAAGACACTGCGTTCAGATCATGGTGGGGAGTACCTATCCCATGAATTTCGAGATTACCTCACTGAGGTAGGAATTCAGTCTCAGTTGTCTGCACCTGGCACGCAACAGCATAATGGTGTAGCAGAAAGGAGGAACCGAACTCTTATGGAAATGGTTAGGTCCATGATGAGCTATAGTGATTTGCCAAGTTCGTTCTGGGGATATGCCTTGGAAACGGCAATGTATATTCTTAATCTTGTACCATCTAAAACCGTGCCTTCAACCCCAGTAGAGTTGTGGAACGGGCGGAAGCCCAGTCTAAGACATCTCAGAATTTGGGGCTGCCCAGCACATGTGCTTAAGGCAGATACGGCTAAGTTAAATGCAAGAACAGAATTAATGCTGTTTGTAGGATATCCTAGGGGAACGAAAGGTGGTCTATTCTATAGTCCTAAAGATCAGAAGGTGGTGGTAAGTACCAACGCTAGATTTTTAGAAGAGGACTATGTCTTAGACCACAAGCCCAAGAGTAAGATAGTACTAGAAGAGCTTAGACGACAAACTACTAATCCTGATGCACCAGCACAAGTAGATACACCACACACTGCACATGAGATCACAGATGATGCACCTACACAGGCGGTGCCTCGTCGTAGTAGGAGGGTTGTGAGACAGCCAGACAGGTTCGTAGGCGTGGGAGAGGCTTCAGACCTAGTCCCAGGTGTGCCTGAACCTGACCCAGTTAACTACAATGAGGCACTTTGAGATAAAGATGCAGAATCTTAGCGTAAGGCAATAATATCCGAGATGGGGTCAATGGACCACAATCAAGTCTGGGAGCTTGTGGACCTGCCTGATGGGTTTAAGCCCATTAGATGCAAGTGGGTTTACAAATGTAAGAGAGGATCTGACGGGAAGGTGGAAACCTTTAAAACTAGGCTGGTGGCGAAGGGGTATACTCAGAAAGAGGGAATCGATTATGAGGAAACCTTCTCCCCGGAAGCCATGCGTAAGTCGATCCGAATTCTCTTGGCCATAGCTGCTCATATGGATTATGAGATTTGGCAGATGGATGTTAAGACAGCTTTCCTAAACCGAAGTCTTGAGGAAATAATTTTTATGCAGCAACCAGAGGGATTCATTGAAAAAGGCCAAGAGCATAAGGTTTGCAGGCTTAAGAGGTCTATTTATGGACTTAAGCAGGCATCCAGATCTTGGAACATCCGGTTTGATGAGGTAATCCAGTCTTTTGGATTTACTCAGTGTCCGAATGAACAATGTGTATATCGTAAACGTGATAGAAACTCAGTGGTGTTTCTTGTGCTTTACGTAGATGACATTCTATTGATTGGCAACAACAAGAAAGTGTTATCAGACGTAAAGGCATGACTGTCCAAGCAATTTGATATGAAGGACTTAGAGGAAGCGGGACATATCCTTGGGATCAAGATTATTCGAGATCGTAGGAAATGTTCGCTAACGCTCTCCCAAGCTTCATACATAGACACGATTCTGGCCCGTTTTAACATGCAGAACTCCAAGAAAGGTTTTTTTACCTTTCAGGTACGGAGTGTTTCTATCTAAGGAGCAGTCTCCTAAGACTGTTGAGGAGATAGAGACCATGAGGACAGTTCCATATGCTTCGGCAGTAGGAAGTCTCATGTACGCCATGTTGTGTACGAGGCCTGATATCTGTTATGCCGTTGGCATGGTGAGCAGATATCAGAGTAACCCTGGGAAAGCTCATTGGGAGGCAGTAAAATGCATTCTCAAGTATTTGCACAGAACGAGAGACCAAGTTTTGGTCTATCAAGCGTCTGAGCTGGTATCCCGAGGTTACATGGATTCAGATTTCCAAGGCGACAGGGACAAGAGCAAGTCTACCTCAGGGTATGTTTTTACTCTAGGAGGTGGAGCCATAGTTTGGCGGAGTGTCAAGCAGAAATGCATGGCGGACTCTACCATGGAGGCTGAGTACGTTGTCGGATCAGAGGCAGCGAAAGAAGCAGTATGGCTCAAAAACTTCCTAGTGGACTTAGATGTGATTCCTGGTTTGCCAAAGTCTATCACGATTTAATGTGATAACAACGGTGCAGTTGCAAACTCGAAGGAACCACGAGCCCACAAGGCGAGTAAACATATACAGCGCAAGTACCACCTGATACGAGACATCGTAAAGAGGGTAGACGTGGTCATGGCTAAGATAGCATCAGAGGATAACCTTGCAGATCCGTTCACGAAAACATTGACTTCTAAAGTCTTTGAGGCTCACGTGAAGGGCAAGGGGATCAGATGCTTAGGAGAGCCTTGACAGTTTTTCTAGATAGATAGCAGCAGATTGGGTAGGATTGTATGTAGTTGTATACTTAAAGCACAGCTTAAGTATTAGTGGGAGATTGTTGGAGTAGAATACATAAGCTATGCTTGTATTATACAGTTTTTCAATTTAATATATCGATTTGTGTTTCAGTCATATATTATTGTGCATTAATCATCCATTTATATTATGTAAGTAGATGATGAGGTGTCTGGTGTGACACAGTAGATCTCATCATTGGTTGAAAGACATAATATATAAATGAGATTCGTAACCGAGACAGTTTTGGACAAGCTGTCGGTCTAGGTTATTATGTGATTCAGATAATTGGTTTGTTTAAACTAATTGAATCATATAGATATGTCCGGGGCATATTGAACTTGACTCTTAGGAATGATTTGTCTTGTACTGATTTAATAGACAAATCGATCCTTGTATTCTATCTCTAAATCCCTAGACTCGAGTGGGCATGAGGATTAGACATAGTGTACTTTGATCTGCCAAAAGGTGAGGTCAAATGTGGCCAATAGTCTCGGTAGGTTGGGTGCGCGTGTTTAGTTACTTGGTGTGCTACTACTTGTCGAAAGGAAACCATGTACCGGTGCGTCCGGGATGATGGTGCTCCCCAGATGAACTCGAAATGTTTATTGTACTAAACCCGGCCGGTGGACTTATGTCCGGTATAGTAAGAAGGTCGAGTGGTACTAGTCTCGGAATTAAAGAAGTTGATGAATTAATTTATCAGTAAATTAATGAATTAACGAGCACTATATCTTTGATGTGGGGAGATTATTAATATAATTTAATTAAGTTGTTCCAGAAGCAATTCTGGTGTAGGTTGGTAGTGCCATAATTAATCCGTTAGTGGTACGATTAATTATTACTGGATTGTTGACAAAGGTAGATTTAATTAATTTAGAAATTAATTAATCCTTGTGTCAGTTGGTTGTGAATCATCTCAGGAACTGGTTTGGGATAAGTGAATCCCTGTGTCAGTTGGGAGTGATTCATCCCAGGAACTGGATTGGGATAAGTGAATCCCTGTGACAGTTGGGAGTGTATCAGTCCAGGAACAGGATTGAAGGAAACAGAATCTGTATCAGTCCAGAAACAGGATTGAAGAAAAACAGAAACCCAGTAGGAAGACTAATCCTAAACCAACTTGGAGTCTCTCTTGTAACTCTATAAATAGACAAGGGATCAGTTATTCAAGACATACAATTCAACAATTAATCCACAGGATTTCTAGAGAGAGAGAACGTTTCTCTCTCCAAGTCGAATTTTCAAGAAAGTGTGCAGCTGGTTTTTGGGTTTCTAGTGGCTGAAATTTTGGCCTTGGTTTATACCAACGGCGCGTAGCTTTCTCTCTCTGTGGGCGGTGCGTTTATAGTACGTGCCAGGTGCTGCGGGGCTAGAGTTTTCTAGCAGGTGGATTGTGGTGAGTAGCTGATCAATTGACTTCTAGTTCGTTACCCACACAACGTGAAGTCATAGTCTTGAGGCATACAAGAGAATCACCAGGTGCACGCTTCAAAGGTACTTTTCTAAGATTCCGCTTTAATAGAAATTTTTGTTGCGTGGTAAATCGAGCAAGTGCAAACCCAGATCCTACCAAAATCTTTCAAAGTGAATCCCTGTGTTAGTTGGGAGTGATTCATCCCAGGAACTGGATTGGGATAAGTGAATCCCTGAGACAGTTGGGAGTGTATCAGTCCAGGAACAGGATTGAAGGAAACAGAATCTGTATCAGTCTAGAAACAGGATTGAAGGAAAACAGAAACCCAGTAGGAAGACCAATCCTAAACCAACTTGGAGTCTCTCTTGTAACTCTATAAATAGACAAGGGATCAGTCATTCAGAAAATATAATTACACAATTAATCCACAGGATTTCTAGAGAGAGAAAATGTTTCTCTCTCCAAGTCGAATTTTCAAGAAAGTGTGCAGCTGGTTTTTGGGTTTCTAGTGGCTGAAATTTTGGCCTTGGCTTATACCAGCTGCGCGTAGCTTTCTCTCTCTGCGGGCGGTGCGTTTATAGTACGTGCCAGGTGCTGCGGGGCTAGAGTTTTTCTAGCAGGTGGATTGTGGTGAGTAGCTGATCAATTGAATTCTAGTTCGTTGCCCAGACAACGTGAAGTCATAGTCTTGAGGCATACAAGAGAATCACCAAGTGCACGCTTCAAAGGTATTTTTCTAAGATTCCGCTTTAATAGAAATTTTTGTTGCGTGGTAAATCGAGCAAGTGCAAACCCAGATCCTACCAAAATCTTTCAGTCTAGAAACGTCTACATCCATGTGTGTGAATTTAAACTGATTTTTTCACAAAGACATAAAGTGTAAAATATAAAATATAATACATGACCAAAATGAAAAATAATTTATAACATAAAAGTTTTAAATAAAGAGTACATCAAATAATAGTACATAAAATTTGTAAATAAAGAGTATATTAAATTTCAAATTAAACCATTAAATTACATGCAACTAGATAGATAAAATTTCACAAAATCCTATTTTTTTTTGTATTCATAATGTCCCTTATAAAGTTGCATTAATTTAAAAAAATAATAGATGACATGGTGGGCAGCCCACCATGTCACCTTTCTACATGATTGTCCACAGGACACCCGTGTAATCACATTACACCCTCCACAATGGTGCCACAATAGTGCAATGAGATTAATAGGTGGGGCTCATCATCCTATTAACCCAAAAAATGCACATGCTCTAAGAGTGCTTGCCAAGCCGAAGAGCAGTGTACAAAAAGGACGAAATTGTGCAGCAGATTTCGGGCAGCCGAAAACCCAAAATTCCCACAAAGTAAAGAAAGGAATCTAGTGTGGACAGAGCAACTATATCATGTGTTTCTTTAATCCTTCATGGACTGAAAGGGGGACACCTATAAGTCACCGGCGAAATTTCTCAGGTCAAACAAATGTAAAATAATTCACTACGCATTTGATAATATCAATCATCATCATCGTCATCATCATCCTCGTTGACTTCAATCAGACAGAAAAAAGTGCTTTGTTTCAAGTTTCAACATTATCTGAAACAAAGTCAGCACTGAAATTCCCCATTGAAAATGAAGTTTTTCTTGCAATTCAAGCTAGCAACATGCTTATAATCCTACTATATATGTTTACATGCCCTGGACTGATTTGTAGCCTGCGAGCTAAAAATGCTGATGGCCTGGTTTCCAGTTGTTGCCTTTTTTGCATTGATTTTTCAGCAAAATTTAACGGGTTCGGTTCCTTATGCTGCTGCTATGGGAGTGAACTGTTCCCCTGGGGATCTTGAAGCTCTTGTTGACTTCAAAACAGGCCTTCATGATCCTGAAAACCGACTTTTCTCGTGGCGAGGCAGTGACTGCTGCTCCTGGAGGGGGATTGGTTGTGATAACAATACTGGTTCCGTGGTTAAGATTGATCTCCGCAACCCAATTCCGGTCAGTTCCGATTTGACCGCCAGGTATGGATTTTGGAACTTGAGTGGAGAGATTAGACCTTCCTTGATTAAACTGAAATCCTTGGGGTACCTAGACTTGAGTTTCAACACATTTGCTGACATACCAATTCCTGAATTTTTCGCTTCTTTGAATTCTCTGCAGTATCTTAACCTCTCAAATGCTGGATTTAGTGGTGTAGTTCCTCAAAACTTTGGAAATCTGTCTAGGCTGCAGTATCTTGATCTTTCTTCTGATTTCTTTGGTTTTTTTAGTGTTGATGATTTCCAGTGGGTGAGTAGTCTTGCTTCATTGAAGCACCTTGAGATGAAACAGGTTGACCTTTCTTTGGTCAACTCAAACTGGTTGGACCATATAAACATGCTTCCCAATTTGTTGGAGCTACATCTCTCAAACTGTCAGCTTTTTGGCTCCATTCCATCTCTTAATGTTGTCAACTTCACTTCACTTGCTGTTCTTGACCTTAGTTTCAATGGTTTCGACTCGATGTTTCCAAATTGGCTTCTCAACCTAAGCAGCCTTGAGTTTGTTGATTTTTCCTATTCTGGCCTTAAAGGAAGGATTCCACTTGGCCTTGCTGAGCTTCCAAGATTGAAATACTTGATCCTGGCTTCAACTAACAACCTTAGTGCTAGTTGTCATGAGCTGTTCCAAGGAAGCTGGAAAAGTATTGAATATCTTGATATTTCTTCCAATAAATTACATGGAAAACTCCCCGCCAACATAGGAAACATGACATCTCTCAGAAACATTTATCTACCTGACAATGATATTGAAGGAGGGGTTCCGAGTACGATCGGAAGACTTTGCCATCTGGAAACGTTTGTTCTTTCTGGAAATAATTTGACAGGAAGTTTGCCTGAGTTTCTTGATGGAACTGAAACCTGCTATCCTGGAAATGTGTTTGCTAATCTTTCTTACTTTGATATGAGCATCAATCAAATGTCTGGCAAGCTACCTGAATGGTTGGGCCAGCTTGAAAATCTCCAAACTCTCTCGCTCGATGGAAACATGATTGAAGGTACAATACCAGCATCTATAGGGAATTCTACAAGTTTGACAAACATTGGACTATCAGCCAACAAACTGGAAGGAGCTTTACCTAGGACTTTTGGTCTCCTTACTGAGTTGATTGTTCTTGATGTTTCTTTCAATCGGTTGACGGGCATTCTCTCCGAAGCTCATTTTGCACAACTGACTAAACTAAAGATCTTAACTCTCTCGGGAAATTCCTTCATCTTCAATGTCAGCTCCAATTGGATTGCTCCATTCCAAATTCGGAATCTCGGTCTGGGTTCATGTCAATTAGGTCCAGGATTTCCAAGTTGGATTCAACCTCAAAAGGAGATGAATTACTTGGACATTTCAAATGCCAGTATCTCAGGACCTATTCCTCAATGGTTTTGGGATCTGTCTTCAAACCTTTCCCTGTTAAATGTTTCTTTCAATCAATTACAAGGGCAGCTACCAAGTCCACTGAAATTGGCTCCTTTTGCAGATTTGGATTTCAGCTCCAATAACCTTTCAGGGCTCGTACCTCTTCCCATTGTGGGAATTGAATTGCTTGATCTCTCCAACAATCATTTCCAGGGTCCTATTCCACAAAACATTAGCCGAATAATGCCCGATTTGATCTTTCTCTCCCTTTCCAACAATGAACTTGCAGGAGAAATACCTCCTTCTATAGGGGAAATGTCACTCCTGCAAGTAATTGATCTTTCCATGAATAATTTAAGAGGAAATATCCCTGATAGTATAGGTGGTTGTGCACTTTTGAAGGCTTTAGACCTTGGTAACAACAATTTATCAGGTGCAATTCCAGATTCCTTGGGTCTGTTAAACCAGCTTCATTCCCTGCATCTAAATGACAACATGTTCACAGGCCAACTTCCAACTTCTCTAAAAAATTTGTCAAGCTTGGAGACCCTGGATCTTGGAAGCAACAGATTATCAGGAGGCATACCCCCCTGGTTTTCTTACACTTTGATGAATCTTAGAATCCTTAAGTTAAGGTTGAATGCATTTTCAGGTGGTATTCCCAATGATATTTCAAACTTAAGCTCACTCCAGGTTCTTGATCTCGCCGGAAATAATTTAGCTGGCACCATTCCTGGAAGCTTGGGAAACCTTAGAGCCATGGCAGAAGAATACAAGATAACAGAATATCTGTTATACGGGTCATACAGAGGTGCTTATTATGAAGAAAGATTGGTGGTGAACTTGAAGAATCAATTTCAGAAGTATACAAAGACACTCTCACTTCTGACAGCCATAGACCTCTCAGGAAACAATTTCTCCGGCGACTTCCCGGAGGAAATACTAAAACTATCTGGGCTGGTGGTCTTAAATTTGTCAAGAAACCAGATTTCAGGACAAATCCCAAGAAGCATCTCAAATTTGAGGCAATTGTCATCCCTTGATCTCTCCAGTAATAAGCTCAATGGTGCAATCCCATCCAGCATGGCTTCACTCTCATTCTTGAGCTATCTGAATCTATCAGACAATAGTTTATCAGGTCAGATTCCTTATACAGGGCAGATGTCAACATTTCCCCCAACTTCATTCGCCGGAAATCCGAAACTTTGTGGAGCTCCTCTGGCATTGCAATGCGAAAATGAAGATTATGGGGATGGATCTTCTTCAGCTGTGGAAATTGAGTATGAAGATGACTTCATTGATAGATGGTTTTATCTGAGTCTTGGATTTGGTTTTGTTGTTGGTGCTAGTATACCTTTCCTAGTGTTTGTAGTAAGAAAACCATGGGGCTATGTGTATTTTGGTTTGGTGGACAAGTTAGCACACAAATTTTTGTGGGATTAGCCAATGCTGGCCCCAAGATTTATGGAAGTCTCTCAGAATGATTAGTTAGGTCTTGTTCAAATTTGGAATATATTTGGCCTCGTAAGACTACAAAATTAGACTTTTTTGGTTCTTCTTCTTCAGCCCATCCTCCAACTCCTCCATTGTTCCTCAACAACAGTACAATTGTTAAAGATTACAAAAGCATTCAATCAAGAGAATGATTATATATGAAAAAGATCCACAACATACAAATATAACATCAACAACTGAACTTCAACAATTATTATTATTGGCTTATGTACTAAAGATCTTCCATGTCTGGATCCTCCAATGATCAGTGGTGCAATTTGATGATAAATTTTGTGAACCAATTAACAGTAACGTACTGAATGTTTCCATGGTAATTATTTCTTTTCAAATCAGTAAATCTTCATTCTCCATCTTCCCCTTTGTTTCTTCAACAACCATTTTTCGGCTGCAAAAGGCTTTCTCACCTCTGCAAATTGAAGTTGGCAATGTATGTTAATGGGTTTTTATTTCTGGAAGTAAAATTTGATGGGCAATCCTGTGTTGGAAGAAAGAAATTATTTTGGTACTGACCTGAATACATCTCTGCCTTGTTTGACTGTTCCCCGACTGTTCTTTCCGATGATCGGACGATGAAAGACTACCCTGTTTTCCCAAATCAGACAATTTGATGACACCGCAGTAGTTTTCCACAACGCAATCATCAAATATGTGGGTGGTTTTAGGGTTAGGGCCATGAGTGACCACGCAAGTATAGTCTTCAGAAAGCACCATTTCACTCAGGGACAGCCCTTCCGCTGCTAATCCACGCATTGGAGATCCAAACCCAGATGTAGAACAACACATCAACAAGTGCGAATTACTTGTCTTGGTCCCAAAACCCGTCGGAGATTTCGGGGTGCCACCACCACCACCACCACCACATGGGGAAAGGGCCGCGGCGGAGGGGCGAACGCCGGCAGTGCAGGGATTTGAATTTTCAGCCCACTGGTTTTTTCTCTTTTCACCTACTTGTTTTGGATCTTACTATTTGTATTGCTATTTGTAGCAAAAAAAAAAAAAAAAAGTGAAATGACAAAAATGCCCTTAATATATGAATAAGTTATATACTTCACAAAATTCAAAAAACATCTAAAAATATACAAAATTCCCTCAAAAATCTTACAAAACCTTTCCAAATCTTTCAAAAAAACGTTGAAAATCGTAGAAACAAATTCACACACTGATTTCGTTCAAGTTGGGATAGAGTCTACTTCAAAATTTACGAAAAAATGGTACGAATTTGATACTTTTGTATTGTTTTTATCATACTGCATAAAAAATCACACATGTTTTGCTATTTTATTAGGTAAAATTGCCCATAATTTGCGAGACATTATATAAAAATTGCCCAGCTTTGGCGATTTTTTGTGTAAATTTCGCCAATTATTGGCGAAATGTTGGGGAAAAATCGCCCACAAGGTGCGATTTTCTGGGCAAAAATCGCAATGTTGGTGCAATTTTTGTTGAAAAAATCGCACATTGTAGGCGATTTCTCCCCAATATTTCCAACATTGTTGGTGATTTTTTATATAACTCTTGCACATTGGTGCGAGATTTATTTAAAAAATCACACATTATGTGCGATTTTTTATATGAAAATAACTTATTTGCTCCAATTTTTTTAAAATTATATATTTTGTATGGGTTGTAATTTTTTATGTAATTACTTATTATTAGTTTTAATTTGTTTAATGCCGCAGGATCCAAATGGATTGCCCGACCTTCAGAGGGATATGAGTCACGATTTTAGGTGTCCTGGCTTTTTTCCTACTGAAGAGCAGCATACACATATTATTCGGAGTTGGCTCTTACATTTCGTTTCGAGCTGATTAAAGTAGGGAAGGGTAATAAGGGAAAAGGGGTCACATATTGTTGCAACAGATTCAGGGATCCGGTTGAGCAAGGGCCTCCCCCCCCCCCCCAACAGAGGAAGAACACCAAACGGCGAGGATGTAAGTGTATGTTCAAGTTATATTGCAAGGAGGTGAAGGATAATGGTTGGTGGGTCAAAGTTACACCAGGTGCGAAGTCAATGCACAATCACACTGCTATAGTGTATCCAGAGGGTCACAAACAGCTCAGCCGCTTGAGTGATGATGCAAGACAGGTTGCTAGAACTTTGAACAATGCAAATATGAAGCCAAAACTGATTCGGAATCATCTTGCTGAGACGCATCTTGAAGATAATGTGACAGTGAGGCAGCTAAACAATATTAAATCTGATGATAGGAAGGCAAAGTTTGAAGGTAGAAATATTGGGCAGCAGTTTGTGCATTACGCCGAGGAGAAGCATTATTATGTAAAAGTTTTGACAGAAGAGGGCACAGATGTGATCACACATGCATTCATAGCGCATCCAATGTAAATTCAGTTGTTGAACATATATTATTGGGTGATTGTGGTGGATGCAACATACAAGACCAACAAGTACAAGATGCCACTCTTTCAGATAATTGGTATGACTCCTTCCAATAAGAATTTTAATATTGCATGTGCCCTTTTGAGAGATGAGAAAAAAATTACTTATGATTGGGTGTTTGAACAGTTGAGAGAGTTGTTGGATGTTGAAAATGTTCCTAGTGCTATTGTTTCTGATCGAGAGATGGGTTTGATGGATCCTATACGGGATCATTTTTCGGGATCACACCACCTGTTATGTTTGTGGCATATCGACCGTGATGTCGATAATCAGTTGAAAAAGCTTGTTGGTGAGGGTGAAAGAAAAAAGCAATAAAAAAGCTTTGGAAGGCAATTGTTAATGCGCCAACAGTTGAAGAGTATGAACTGTTACTGCAGCTTTTGAAGGATAGTTATTCTACAGTTGCGCCATCTGTTGTTGTCTATTTGGAGAGGACATGGCTGGTACAAAGAGATGTTTTGTAGGGTTTGGACAAACAAAATTTTGCACTTTGGCAATACTAGTAGTAACAGAGTGGAGAGTACTCATGCTGCACTGAAGGATTGGATGAATGTTGGCACCCATTCACTTGACACGTTGTTTGGTGTGATTGACGACCATGTCAATTACCAGTTATCACAGATAAGGTAATTTTATTACCTAGTTTAATTCGGTACTTATTTTATTTATTTAAATTATGCACTTATAACTTGATTATTTAGCATGATTCAATACTTAATTTATTAATTTAATATATGCACTTTTTACTTTATTAATGTATTTTTTAGGGAAACGCTTGAGGCATGCATTTCCAAGAAAGCAACCGCTATGTTGTGTTTTTCGTATGAATTATTGAATGGTCATGTGCCGCACTATTGTTTGGAGTTGATCAGTGAACAAGTTGAAAGGATTACTAAGTTGGGCAATGACTTGTTTGAGCGATGTGGCTGTGTCTGCAAGGCTACACATGGGATTCCTTGTGCATGTGAAATTTGGAAGTTGAAGGAATCTCATGACACGATCACTGTTGAAATGGTGCACGAGTTTTGGAAGAGATTGAAGATTGAGACATCTAACGCTATTTCTGAGGAACTTAGGTATGATTTACATTATGTATGTTATTTTACGATGTTATGATTTATTTACATACATTTTTATATATAACTTTTATATGTTGTAATTAAATTTTTTTAACAGATTCTTCCGCGAGGAAATCGTTCCTAAATTCGAGAGCAGTCCACGCGTGGTCATGCGTGATTTGATTGTCAAGATGAACGCGTCGCTGAATCCTGACAATTCAAGTGTGTTTGAGCCAACTATTTTGTCAACATCAAGGGGTCGCCCAAGATTACATCCATCAGTGAGTCGCGAGCTGAGTGCTCACGAGAAAGTTGCACGTCAAAATAGTGCATCCGGGAGATCATCAAAGAGATCGTTGCAATTTGAGGAATGTAAGCATTGTTTTTTGTCAATTAATATTGTTTATTTCCAATTTGCAGTTAGAGGAGACAGTGAGAGTAGTCCCCTGATACCACATTATGTTTATCCTTTCTGTAATGGCATTTCGGACGTAGAGTCTGATGGCAATTGCGGATTTCGAGCTGTTGCACTTGGTCTCTACGGCAATCAGAATGAATGGGAAACGGTTAGAACTGCGTCTATTGGAGAGATTCTTGTGCATCAGGATACTTACATACCGCTTCTCCGTGCTTGTCTACCAGCCACTCTTCCTGAGGACACTGATTCTATTGCTTGGGGAATTGCTCGATTGAATCATTTTGCATCACCATGTGACAGTGCTGGCTAGATGACCACCCCCATGGACTTGTTTGCTATCGCCACTTATGCAAACTCCTTGGTAATCCATCTAAGTATCGCTCGTGGTTGTTGTTTCTCCATTTTACCTTTGAGGCCGTTAGGGGGTGGCAGCAGACCATCTCGGCAGATAGCCATTGCCCACGTACATGGATATCATTATGTCCATGTTAGTTTGACTGATGATTGCCCTATCCCTCCATTGGCATACTTGTGAAAGTATCACTGCGATGAAGTTATGGCGCGATTTGCAGGAAGTCCTGAATTTAAAAGGAGGCTCGACCACTGGGACATGATTTGTGACATTTCACTTTGATTTGTATGTTTAGTATGTTATTTTTTAATAATTGTCAGTTACTTAGACTTCAAATTATCATTTCAGTAGTCAAATTACCATAAATCATAGCTAAATGAAATACAAAACAACCAAAAAGTCTTAAAGAAATAAAATAAAACACTACAATATATATTAGCAACAAATTCCAAAAAATACCATCAAAAAAATAGTACACTAATACAATCACCCAGCTAAATGCCATCTATCCATCTCCTCCCTCAACCTAACCTATCATATAATCAAATTACATAAATAATAAAATTGAATACTATAATTCAAATAACAACACACAATCATATAATCAAATTACATAAATAATTATAATCAAGAATACACTTCAGATATTAAATAAGAGAAATAAATAAATATACATGATATTAGTCTTAAATTTAAAACTGACCTCGTGGGGGCTGCTCATCATGTGCTGAGGATAACGGAAACTCCTCTCCGCCTATGAAAGGCTGCTCCTCCCTATCGCTATCCTCATCTACCAACCCATGTAGAGGGATACCTCTCCCTGTTTTATTCTTCCTATAAGAAGCTGTGGGCCGCTGTCGCGGGAGAGACTTCCCCGCAACCTACAGCAAATTTCATGAATACAACATTAAAACTACGAATAATAATTAAAAAATGAAAAATATTAATCATATTTAAAATTAATAAAAAAACTTAAAATACTAATTTTGGGTAAAATCGCACCTAATGTGCGATTTTGTTGGGATGTGCGATTTTTTCCACACAAATTGCAGATCTGTGACGATTTTCTACGCGATTTCAAAAAATGTTAACGAAATAATACGATTTTTACCTTGCTGTACAAGTCTTTCCCCCTCCCGGGACCCCGTGGTGGTTGAGAGCCGCCTGCGTCCATTTTACGATTTTTCTAAGTTTTTTGGATGATTTGAGAGATTTTTGTTGAGAGAATATGAAATGAAGGATGAGTTTGTATGGTTTGCAAAGCAATTATATAACCAAACATGCAGGGAAAAATCGCACCTACTTGGCTATTTTTAGTTCAAAAATCGCCCCTACTTGGCGATTTTTCACCCAAAAATTGCCCCACTTATCCGATTTTTGGGTGCAAAATCGCCCGTAGTTGGCGATTTTTGCTGTCTGTATCGGATTAGTGTGGTGATTTTTTATCATTATATCACGCAATTGTGGTGATTTTTCCTATGTTTTTCGCAAATTACGTCCGATTTTTTAGTCCAGTTTCACAAAATAGCTGCGATTTTTCATTGCAAGTTCCCATTTTCGGTTTTTAAGGGCATTTTAGGTATTTTATCAATTTTTTTGTGCTACAAATAGCAGCCCAGATTTTTGTTCAGCATAGGGGTTAATTGTAATTTTTAAAATTTTAAGGGAGGTTTCGTATTTTGATCAAATCTTAGGGATAAAATGATTATTTGAATTATTTAATAATCAAAGTAGAAAATAGAAATGAATTTATTTAATGGGTATTTTTGGTATTTTGTTTAAGGACAAATAGGTAATTTAATTTTTTTTTTTTGAAGCAATATTTTATTTTATTTAAATATTATAATTGGTAATTCTTAATTTGTCAAGGGTAATTTATGTATAAAAAGGACACAAAATAACAAAATGGAGGGTGCGAAATAGGCCTTCACTATAATGGAATAGGTGTAGGTCCCGAATTATATGGGTAGAGAGTGTAATATTGATAGACAAAAAAGAGTAGTGGAATACTGATGCGGCATTGAACGTGAAAAAATTGATGGTTATCATTTTTATATTTGGCTTTTTTGAATGAATAAGTTTAGAAATGCATTAAATATAAATTTTACCCCAACAACAAAATTAAAAGAAAACAATACAATAATTAGAGTATGCACTACGTCAATGCATCAATTTTCGACAAAATACCTGTGCAAGGTTTTTTACGTTACTATTTTAGTCGTGCATTTGATCGCGAACAAATACATAGAAATGGGTCTCAAAAATTGATTCCAAAACTCATAAACTGAACTATACAAATTGAAATGATTCCATTCATTCCATTCCTACTATACCAAAACGACCTAAAAATTCATATTCAGGGTTATAGGGCGGAGGATTGGGTGGCTAGAACTTGGAAGTGAGAGGTCTTGAAAGGTAGGACAGTTAGAGGTAGCAAGAAATGAAATTGGATGGTACGGATTGGGAATTTCGAGAACTTTATCTTTACTTCCAAATTTCCTAATAATCAATCAATCAATCAATCACAAGTTTACATCATTAGTTTGTGAACTGAAACTAGAATGATGTGTAGTTTACGATAATGGAAGCAAAGTAATGTGAATAAGAAGGAATTCTACGTATTGGTAGTCACAGGTAGAGTTTGGTATAAGGGTATGAAACTAAAATTTGAGAATCATTCACAAAAGTTCATTTTCTAGTCTAAAATTATAATTCATTCTCATCCAAATCTTATTTCCACTCCTAACATTATTTTGAAAGGTAAAAGATGGTCAATAGTGAAAAAAATCACATTTACATGATAGGTCATCGCGGCTAATACTTGATATTTGATTAAATAATATGATAATTGGAAGTATGTTTTCTAGTATAGTACCTTGTTACAATTTGAAGACTTTAGAACTCGGAAGCAACAATTTAAATTCCTCCTTCTTTGGGGTTGTTTCAACAAGTTTGAATCATGACATTTAAATAGCGTGTTATCGGATGAGTTTCCAGTTTCATTAAAAACCTTGACAAGTTTGGTGGCCTTGGACCTGGGAATACTTTTGTGGCTAAAATCAAACATAGCCTTAAAATCCTTAATTTAAGAACAAATGCATTTTCGGTGGTCTTCTCAATGAGGTTTTCAATTTAAGTTCACTTCACATAATTAATTGGCAGGATTCAAGCAAACCTGCAAAACCTCAAAGCCATGGCAGAAGAAAGGAAAATTGAGTATCTTCAATATGGGTTATACACAATAACAATCACCCTGGGACGGGTAAAAATTTTTCGTGTTATCAGAAACACATTGGATAGGGGTTTTCCGTTATGGTTCTACCATTGGAGCAACCTACTATATATATTTTATTTTTCACAAAATTACAGTTTTAATGAAGTTGTTACTGTTTCAGTTAGTAAGTGATTTTTAAAAAATAAACATGTTATGAAATGATAAGGCAAAAAAAATGCCTCAAACTTTGTTTCTTCTTCCGCCTTTTTCACACCAATCACCTATGGATTCTTTCTCCCTCCCTCCTTCAAATATTAATTTCTTCTCTTTTTTTTTTTTTTTTGCTCAAATTTTGTACAAATTTTACTAATCCTGGTATACGACTAGTTATACAGAATTGCTCCCGTTGAAGAAAGAATGGTTGTCAATTTGAAAAATCAATTTTCAGAGTATACTAAAACTCTCTAAAGACTGACATCCATAGATCTCTGAACAAACAATTTTTATGGCAATTTCCGAGAGGAAGTACCCAAAAACTATTGGGCTGGTGGTCTTAAATTTTCAGGAAGCCAATTTTCAGGCCAAATTGATTGCTGCAAAATATCGTTGGGATGTGATAATCGTTTTCTTCTTCTTGATCAAACCAAAAAAATGTATTATATTTTCAAAACTTGATAGAAAGTTTTGTTTGGGAAGAATGATGGAATCAAAACAAAATGTGATTGAATATAAGTTTGATGGAAACTGATTATTTTTTTGATGGAAACTACTACTGCATACTATAGAAACTGAATTTGAATATGATAGAAACTAAATATGAATTTGATGTAAACTTATAAAATAAGTTGAATGAAGATAAATTTGAGGGAAACTAATTCTGAATTTGATAGAAACTTAAATTTATTACACAAGTCATTTCATTCCCAACTGGGTATACCATTTCCGAAGCCCCATCTGGATCACTCATTGTATTTTTTATCTTCTTCTCCTTGACCCGGATCTCTCCTCCTACACTCTCTTGCCACCAAAATTATCTCTTTTCTAATTGATGTTATTGATTTGAAGGCAGATGCCAGAAAGTCGTGGTCAAGATGCTCATCCGAAAAGATTGTCCGAACAAGGTCAGGCATGCTCCATTCCGTAGGTAATACCTTCCCAGTTTCCTGGACACATTTGCTGTATTCACCATGATCAAACAATTGATCTGAATTTGGAGCAGCACTTTCCGCGTTGGAGGTAGTGGAAGTAGAACTTTTCGCTCCTCTCCTTACAGTCGAGTGGCTTTCACTCCTCCGAAAAGAAGAAAGGCGTTAACAAACTATTGGAAAAAAAATCTTTGAATTCTTTTTGGTGAAAAATCAAAATGAGGTTTCTTTTGAAAAAGGTTGAAGAATAAAGAATGAGCAGATGATGGAAACAGTTCCTACTAGCCTTTGCTCTCCACAAAGATGATGAAAAAAATCTTCAGAACAGTTCGACTTTTGAGAATGATTTATCTTAACCAAACGAAAAACTGATGCATATTCAACAAACAAATTTGGTTAGTATTATCATTTGATTAATCTTATCATTTTGGTTAATCTTATTCATCTTATTAATCTTATCTATCTTCGTTAATCTTATCATTTGATTAATCTTATCAATTTTCGTTAATCTTATCATCCCATGTTGCTCATCCATAACTGAAATGAGCCCAGATCTCTCTGCGTTCTCTACTTCCTCCTATAGGAAGTAGTATGACATTGTCGATCAACTAGAGGAAGCGTGCACCAGGATGTGGCGGGAGTTGCTTCCCTGCACCCTACAAAACATTTAATAGAGATTGATGGTTAATAAATTCATTTTTAGCATTTAAATAAATATAATCATATGCATTATTATAAATATATTCAAATAATAACAAAAATTCAATAATTTAAAGAAATAAAACGGAAACAAAAAGGACCACGGGTCAAACCGCCATCATTAAGCGCTTGACCATTGGTCAAAATGCCTTAACCAGGTGCTTTGACCATAGATCAAGAGCTCAATAGAAACGCTTCAATTAGCGGTCGCGTGCCTAGTCAAAGCGGGTTGTCGCATAGGTAATGAAACCCTAATTGGGGTTTCACCACCGTGAGGTACCTTGTAAATGCGCCTCATAGGACGATGAAGCGCCTTTGTAAAGCGCTCAACCGTTCGGTCTGCACGCCTTCAGCCTTCCCAAAAGCGCTCGAGGGTTCCATTTTCTAAAGCATTCAACAAAAATTCAAATTTTTTAAACGAATTTTTACCTGTTTTCGCATGGGTCCTTTGTTAGTTTTGAATACAGAAAAGCTATGACTTGTATCAAAAACTAATATCCATAGATGACATATCATTTTGTTTCAGTATTAAATTGTTCCATTATATCATAGAACTAGATAATGGGGTGTGGAAAGACACAATAGTTACCGTTATTGGTTAAAGTATTGATATATAAAAAGTATGCTCGTAACTGAGATAGTCTGAGCATACTATCGGTATAGGTTATCGTGTCGTTTGAAAATTATTTTATCTAGACTAATTAAATCACACGGATATGCCCGGGGCATATTGAGCACGACCAGTTTGGATAGAATTGACTTGTACTGATCAACGTAGTCAATTCGGTCTTAGTATTCAGTCTCTTAATCCCGAGATTGGGACGGGCGTGAGAATTAGATATCATATGCTTTGATGTGCCAAAGAGTGCGGTCAATTGAGGCCTATACCTCGGTAGGTTGGGTATGCGGTGTTTAGCTTCTTACGTGCCGTTGCTAGTCGGAGGAATCCACGTACCGGTTCGCCGAGTTGATGGTGCTCCCAAGATGAGCTCGTAAGGTTTATTGTACTAAAACTGGCCAGTGGACTTTACGTCCTGTATAATAAGAAGGTCGAGTGGTACTAATCTCGGATACCAAGAAGTCGGTGAATTAGTTTGTCAATAAATTGATAAACCGACGAGCACTAGATTTTTAATGTGGGGAGATAGAAGAAAATATAGTGACGCGATGTAAAGTCATTTTTGAGCGGTAGTTCCATAGTTAGTCCGATAGTGGTACGACTAATTATGTATTTGACTAATTGACAAAGAGAATTAATTAATTTTAAAGATTTAATTAATATTTAATTGACAAAGTAGATTAAAAAAATAATTCTATATGAATTAATTAATCCTAAGGGTTCGATTAAATTAAATTAACGAAGTGGGTTAAGAAATTAATTCGAATAGGTCGATTAGAGTTGATTAGCCTAGGAAAGACTAAGCGGTCAACGAAAGTCAAATTAAAAGGCCCAACTCAAAAGCCCACTAGGTCTCCATTGGAACTCCCTATAATAGAAAGCTTATGCCTTAAGAAACGTAAGAAAATCTTGCAAGACAACTTTGTCTTCCTCTTGAGTGAGAAAGTTCTAGAGATAGACTCTCCTTCCTTCTTGGGTTTCTTTCAAAAATGACCTTAGAATCTCACTTCTCGATTTAGATTAAGTTTAAAGATCAAACTTTTAGATAGCCCATCGATTTATTTGAGTTGCCCACTGCTGGAATTTTATTTTTGCCCGGTTTTTCATCAATCTTTTGGCCGGATTTTTCATATTTTGGCCGAATCTTCACGGCAGTTTTTCATCGTGTCTGGCCGGCTGCATCTAATCACTCCAGGGTGCTTGATCCAGCTGGGTTTGTGTTGATGTCTCCCTTGGGTTGGTGATCCACAATCCCGGTTGTCCAGATCGTGACCGAAGTTGAAGTGGGTTCGATTTTATTGGCGAGAAAAGTAGTAGGCAGCTGTTTTTTTTTTTTTTTTTTGGTTAAAGGTTTGATATTTTGGACATATTTAATCTAATTGAGGGATTTTCTTAGTGGGTTTCTCGTGGGCTTGATAGCACACCTCGATAAAGTATTGCCCATGCAATATTCGAGGCTTCTTGGAGTAATCCAGTGGATTCCAGTGGTGATCGCAACATAAAGATTTGGTTTTTCTTATTGCGTTGGACTTCGCTACAAAGGTATAACTTTATGTATTCCGCTTTTAATTAAAGGTCGATTCTTTGTGCGTTGTTTGTCGATTTAATAAATTAAATAAATATTAGCCTAGATCCGTTCATGAAAAAATGAATTTGAGCCTGAGCTTTGTCGAAAGTTTCCGATTCTGGAATGCATTGCACGAAAGTGAGATTTTCAATTTAGCCCGGGCTTGTTCTGTTTTCCTTCATCCTTTACCTCTTACTCGTGCTTGTCATGGTTCTTCTCCCCCAGAGTCTGTTTTCGCATGGGTCATTTGCCTCTTACTCGTACTTGTCGTCCCCAGAGTCCATTTGATCCGAAAATAGCTTGAAAAAGTTTGTGATTTTCGAAACTTTTAAAGTTAGAATAAGAGAGGTTTGAAGGTTTGAAAAGCTTGTTTCACAAATGCCCGTTTCCGAACTTGTAAAGTGCGCCCCCAAAAACGCAATCTAAAGCGTCCGCTCCACATATTAACCGCACTTAAAAGCGCCCGTTCCACGGAAATGGCACATTCAAAAGTGGTTCACCGTGTGGAACAACTTAGGGGAAAGCGATTGCCATTCGATGAAGCGCTTTTTTTGTGGGATTTTTTTCCCTACTGCAAATCGCTTTTGAATGCGTTTTACCTCTACTAACAAGCGCTTTTTTGAGCATTTTTAGTCTGAAAACCTTATTTTTTGTTAGAGGGGCATAGTTGGAAATTTTGAGTCAGAAATAGTAGCTTTTGAGTTACAAATAAGAATTCAATTCTCTTATTAATTTCAAAAACGGGCACTATTTTGATCTCTGACCAAAACCAGCTTCTTCTCCTTCAGGCTTATGCTTGAGGGCTTCCCTCAGAAACACGATCTGACCCCTCAACTTTTGGCTTTGACAGATTCAGGTATTACCACCAAACCTGCAATGGGTTCAAACCCTTCAAAAGATGCAAGAAAAATTGTGATTACCAGTCCAAACCTGCAACATTTTTGGATGCTTTTTCAAGAGACAAATACGGATAAGAGGGAAGTCAAAATACCATGCGATGCCCGACTAACAGCAACCATTGCCCCAAGTCTGATCACTGCTCAAAGTTAATATAACTTGAATTGCAAGCCAACGTTAACAACAAACTGTAATCATCAAGCTTAATTACTGCAAATATTCATGATGCCCTAAATGGGATTCTGGCATCGTTTCAAGATAATTGAAGCTAAGAAAACATTCCTACTACTCATGCCAGCTGAATTCCATTCCATTTCACAAATTTCTTACCCCTGTTTTCCTTGCAAACATTAATCATTTTCCCCCAACTAAAAGACAGCAAAGGAAACAACCTTGACCATCCAAACCATTCCCTAGAAGAGAAAACATTAGTGATAATTACAGTGATGACGAGTTGAGATCTTTTACGTCCAAGAGATGTAAATTTCATCCTTCCATTCCCATTATACAACCTACTCAAAACTTAAAAAAGTCTTGGTAATACATACATTTTAGAGTAAGGATATAGAACAGATATTCTTCTAAGTCTATATAAAAGACAACACACATTCCAAAAATTGCTCACCTAAGCTTCTAGTCGAGCTAAACGTACAAAATGCAAATGAAATTGTTTACATGGAAACCACCAGATTGACCTTGAATCTTTCAGGAAATTGTCCTTTATGTCAAAACTTGGCCGCCCATGTAACTCTTTCCACAAAGCCCCCCATTTCAGTAATTCTATAACTGCCAACAAATTTCAATGTCCCTATTTCCATACTTAACAATCGTATTAAATCTCGCAAGATGGCATCCAAATAAATCAGGAAAAAAAACTTTTTGTTAGGAGACGAGCTGCACCTTCTCTCCAAAATAGTGAACTGCAAATATGAGGAATCTGACGAGAACAGGAGTCCCATCCTTAGGGCCTCAAAAGCAACAAATACTTCACTTGAAATGGACTTCCTCTAGCATTATAGTTGAACCTATCTCCAATTTTAGCAGCAAGCCAAACCACCAGGAATGCATTGATGATGCAGTTTGGTATGGTTCTCCAGGTCATAAACTTACTCTTCAAGGATCGAAGATGTCACCTGACTATAAATTCAAAATTGTGAATTACTCAGAAATGTCACCATGCATCTGGCACTCTGGAACAATTTATCTACTCTTTGCCATACAGCAGATTGGATTTCTAGAAGCTTTGTTGCTTTGTCCTGTAATTTGGAGTTGCGCCGAATTGTCTCTCCATGAACCTGGCCACGAAAAAGAGAGGACATCAGGGTTATTCAACAAATTAAGAAGCTGGTGCTCTATTGAAATGTTGCAGTGGTATATTTATCTGCTCATTCACCTAAAATGTTAAAGTATCTAGATAAACAAAAACAAGATGCCTTCATCCATATTGATCTTATCTTCCCCAAATTAGGAAATAAGAAAACTTCCTTGGGCAATAAACAGATTTTTCAGCAAAGGATGGTTCCATTTGTACCTTTAAAAATAGTCTTATGATGGCCTGAACAAACTCGAAATTATTTCTACATGAAAGCTCATGCACAAAATAATCCAAAAGCAGCTCAATATAGTAAAGCTCAGGCCTTTCATCTGGTTCTTGCTCGTATATATCATCAATAACCTGAAGCATTCTAAGTTCCATATCCAAAGCTGAAGGAGATAAACTTTTGATATATTCGGTGAAATCTGTAACTGCAAAATACATCAGAAAAAGTATGAACACCATAAATAATGACGATCTTCAATGGTTACTAAAAATAAGAATTCCAATTAATTATAGCTAATGATCAACCAGTGGACAAATGAACAATTTAACCACCTACCCACCCAAATCCAATTCAGATACACGCAAAATAATAAGGCAGAAATAGGTTCGTAAATGATCAGCTCTGGTTGAACTCACACTAAATCCAAGTAGGTTTTGGCTTTGAAATGACCTTGCATATGAAACTTCGAATTAATTAAGAAAAAAGATTCCAGTGATTAATAGTAACTGTATATCTCCAATTTCCAGGACTCAATACCCACACCCAAACCTAAGAAGTTCAATCTTATATCTATCTGCCCTCATGAATTTTTAATCCAAATAGCTATTCCAACAGAACAACCCTAACCGCTCTTCCTTTTTTTACCCTTCATGTACGCTAAGAAATATCAGAGCATGGCAAGATGCATGATGTGAAACTGTATTGTTATCAATTCAAATTGTAAGACCGTCTATAAAATAGGTCCTCACTACAATACCCATACTCAACCCTTTGATGGCTGATGTAAACAACAGAGTTGATGGGTACTCACAGCTTTTCATTTCTGCAGATGATTGAAGTAATTCCAAGAACTTGGATTGTGGCAGATCAGACTTTTTCCTCTTGTTTACCATTTCATCCTCTTGTGTATGCTTCTCTTGATCAGCAGATTCACCAGATTTGAATAATATTTCACCAGAGAGAGATGGAATAGAAGGTAGAAAAAACGGCGCCTTTTCGGGCTTTTTGGGAGGCTCAATGGGTTTGTTTCTAGCCTTGATAATGTCAAGATTGATCAAACTTTGCCATTGAGACTTCGGCAAGAGGGAAAGCGTAACCAGATCAGGAATTTGTTTGTTTAAATTTGAGGAGTTCGAAGCTTCTTGACGAGATGGTGGGTTTGAAATGGCCGTCACAGAGACATTCTCCTGAGAACCTTCTGCCGAAGCAATTGAGGGTAACTTAACATGCAAAACTTCATTGCCACTGCCATACAACGAAGAATTAGTAGAACCAGAAAACATTGCCTGATTGACCCAAAGAAACACACCATTTTGGTCAACATGAGTAGTTGCTAACACATCCATATTGGGTGACAATGACAATGCAGTTATAGACACATCCACCTGCAAGGCATCTACTTGTCTAGCCAATATTACATCCCAAATTCTGAGACTCCCATCCATGCTAGATGTCAGAAGCCATTTTCCATCCTCACTAAAGCACATGTCAGTAATACGATCTGTATGACCTTCAAACTTACGAACCATACGTAATGCAATAGCATCAAACAACCGAATGACTAAATCATCAGCTACAGTAGCCAGGAGACCGTTTGCACGGTGATAAACAATCTTGACTAAGGAACAACCTACTTCCCATCTAGATTTCAACTCTCGTCCCTTAAAATCCCAAACTTTGACATCTCCATTACATCCGGCACTAACCATAATGGTATTTGTTGAATCACATGCAAGGCCAACAACTTCACCAGCATGAGCACAACCTTTTCCTTCTGACACATCTATATAACTGCCTCGGCTGATTCCTGACTGAAGATTAAACCTCTCAATCCAGCCACCAGCCGTACCTAGAACAGCAAAGTTGCCACATGCACTGATGGTACACGCCTTGACTGGTGTCCGATTTTCAGAAGATGGAGTAAGAATATGCTCACCAAGAACAAAATTTTGAAGCCTCCATACATATGCTTGAAAAGTATCCATATGACATGTGACTACATTACACCAATCACGCTCCCTAATTTCAGCAACATCAAATGCAATGACAGGCTTCAGCTTTATCTCTTCTTCCTTCAGCTTGAGTTTTTTCGCTCTTTTAGATACATGGCGTTGAGAAAGCTCTCTACTTTGTTGATCCTGGATAATAGAAAATAGCCGAAAGGCACGGTCTTGTCCAGCAGATAGAATGTGCCTCCCATTAGCATAGAACTTTATGCATAAAGGAGGAGCACTGTGCCCACTTCTAAACCGCAATAGACGAGGGTCACCATCACTTGTATCAAAAATCCACATTTTCAGCGAGTTGTCTACAGAAGAACTCATCAGCACAGGCTCATTAGCAAAGAAATGAAGTGAAACTATAGCAGAATCATGGGCCTCTCTAGTAACAGACTGTAGTCTTCTCTTCTCAAGATTCCATATGCTTATGACACCAGAAGAACCTCCAGATGCTAGAAGGGGCTGACCATCAGTGCTGAAAGATAAGGCAGTAACAGAACCACGAGTAGAATGACTGAAGGAAACAACCTCTTCATCATACCGAATGTTGATCACATGAATCTTTCCATCAGCACATCCAACCGCAACAACATCCAATGCTGGAGATGAAACACAGCACAATATAGACGATTTCCACCCTTTAAACTCATAAAGCTTCCTCTTTGTGCTAATATTCCAAAGTTGAAGAGAACCTTCCCGACTTCCAACAATGACCTGTGCATAAATTGTTACTAAGAAGAAAGCTTCCACAGAAAAGTAGACCTAAAGACACATGGTAGGGCACAGAGACCCAGTTACCTTATTTAAGTAAGTATCGGGGTGCATTAAGCAGCTAGGACTGAACTTGTCCTCAAGGATTATATGACCAACAGGAGCAAGGTTCTTATCAGCTTCTTTAAACGCCCAAGTGAATATGTTTCCTTCAACATCAACACTAAGAATATACTCACCAAATAGTAGTAAGTGGTTAACCTTAGCCCTGTGCTTGCTCCAATTTGCCACCTGCCCAAACATGAATCTACTATTAACCAGGCTTTTGGTTAGGAAAAGTATCTTAACTGCACAACTAACACAGAGATTAGCTCTCTTGGCGACCAACCTGATGGGCACGCTTAAAAACTGCTATATGATTCCCATAAGCCGCAAATGTGTAATCCCGAAAAGAAGCAAGAGCTCGTATCTTCTTGGGAAGTTGAGAACCTGAATTGAAATTATAGTTAGGATGTTCAAATGAACTGAGATAAAGAAGAACCAAATAAACAAATTAATAGATGCATCATCATCTGACTTCTAAGTTGTTCTATCACCAACAAGAGGCCTTTATATATTGACCAAAACAACAGCCTAGAACAGCCACATGTGTATTTTCTCATTAGGATTGGCACAGATATTTATCCATAGTGGACTTGCCACTCAATACAAAGATAAAACTCAAGATGATTATTTTACTGAAACAGAGTTTCTGCAACAAATACTTGAACCGGCAAAACATTGCATAAAACTATGAAGTCAACCAAAGTGTTTGTATCCATATGTGTTTGCACTGAATCATTAGCCCAAAAAGAAAGAAAAGGAAACACAGTTTTTCAACTTCAAGAGCACTATTGTCATTCGGCTCCATTTCTATACACCAGTCCTCATGATGATACAATTCAATCCACGTGGGGGCAATAAACAGCTCAAATTTGAGGATTTTAATATAAACTAAATTCAAGTTACTAGAGTCCATATTCATTTTATTTCTTTGCTAGAGAAGCACTTGTTTATTTGATAAATTTCATTGCGATCTGACACCTTAAGCCAAGAATAATAAGGCAATTGACTGATGATATCTTTTAGGCTACAATAACTACATCATATCTTGATTGCTTAAGCATGGAAGTATTAGGATTTCAGCTTCTCATATTGCTTGTTTAACAATTGGCCAGTGCAATTTTTTCATAGGATAACAACTTCAGCCAAGGTAATAAAAGAAGTTACAGATTATCTCAACCAAGAAAAGAAAGATCAAACTCCATTTTTAGATGGAATCAGAAGAAAACAGTATATTAAGAAGGCTTCAGTGTGTTACTCCTCGTGTATACATTAGATGATAAAATGACATTACAGGAAAAAACCAAAGGTAACATCATTTGAAGATGGCTATTTAAGAACTAATTAGCATTGATAATCAATTCAAACCTTAGTACAAACAACAAATCCCAGTACCAAAATTATTTAAGAAAAATAAAAAGAAAATATTTATGGTCAGACTTACCAACCAGAACTAAAGTAAGCTTGGCGCACTGCAAAAACAGATAATTATACACAATCAGAATATGCTCAAATTCAGCAAACCAAAAATTACTAAAACCTAAAAATAAATAAATAGAATTGTTTTAATAAAACCAGGATTATGGCAGAAATAGAAATAACAATATTAATTACGTTGTAAATTTGAAAGGCTTTGCCAACGCTGACAGTGACGAAAGTCTCCGTTCCGAGCCTCTGTACAGAGAAAGGCACATTGGTTGTGATGTATCCTATTGCCCTAAAAGGCTCAAATATTCCCATCTTTTTTTTTCCTTTCTCTTTTTCACCTTCAAAAATCAAGTTATGGCCGGCCGGAAAAGGAAACAGCAACTAACTATGGCTCTTGGCCCAGACAACGTCGGAGCAAGAGGGAACGCCGACGGAGGGTAATATAGTCTCTTTCAATCTTGCTTCAATCTGACCTAGCTGGCGAGCAATCCCAGTTCAGAACAGAAGCGCCGAAAAAAGAAATGTTGGGCAAAACCCCTAGTTTACTAGTTTTTACAAAGGGCTGGAGATGATGCTCAACTTTACTAGGGTTTTAGGAGGTTTTAGCAAACGATGCAGTGGGCACGACGTCGTTTAATTCGGAGGGACAATTATAATTCATATTTAGTTAAGGTAAAATATTTATTTTGAACCATATACTATACAATTCAAATAAAATATTTATTATTATATTATTTAATTTATAAATTTATATTTTATTATGAATTACATAAAAAAATAATGTATAACCAAATTATTTATATGTAAAAGTAAAATTATATGAATTAATAGGAAAAATATCAAAAATAAAATATTTTGACACGAGAAGAGTTTCAAACATGACTATTATTATGAAATGGAAGAAATAAAGGTCTTTGGTAGACTCGAATCGGAATAGGAATGAGTATGATTGAGGTGGGAATTGGTATGGGTTTCGGGATTGTGATACTTGGTATGAGTTTCGGACGAGTGGTGGTGTGCCACTCGTCGTGACGTCCCACGCCAAAGACTCGCATTTAGGCCAGCCGCGCAACGAGGCACGGGAGGTCAACTTCCGTCTTCCCCATAATCCTTAACAACGTGGTTTAGGAAGGGGTTTAGCGACTAGACGTGTGAAGCCTAGGCAAGCGTGCCCTCACCCTAATGGCTTCAGCACGGGGCGTACGGTGTCTGAATCGTTTAACCAGAACGACTCTCGACAACGGATATCTAGCCTCTCGCGTCAATGAAGAACGTAGCGAAATGCGATACTTGGTGTGAATTGCGATACTTGGTATGGGTTTCGGGATTTCAATAAGACTATTCGGTTTGTAAGTTTGAGGTAATATTACCATTTCTGCTGTTTAGTTAGTTAGAATATTATAAAATATCAATTTTACCTTTCATATATTACTGTTCAATAGATTGGTGCGAGCATTTCAACGATTATTTTGCTCACTTCTTTGATCGGATATCAAACTTGATGTTCAGGCATTTGAGTCGCGATCATTTTCATGACCATTTTCGTTGCAAATTTGATTGCAAAAATAACTATGTATTGTTTTAATATATTTTTGGTCTGCTATTTGTAGCTCAAATTTGCTATTTGTAGCTCAAAAAAATTGATGAAATGACAAAATTGCCCTTAAAATCAGAAAATGTGAAAATGCAATGCAAAATCGGACCCAATTTGCGAAATAATTGTAAAAAATCGGACCAAATTTGTGAAAAACTGTGGAAAAATCACCAACAATGCGTGAATTAACAGGCAAAAATCGTCACACTAATCCGAAATTCTGGGCAAAAATCGCCCAACTCATCCGATTTTTGCCCGAAAAATCGGATAAGTGTGGCGATTTTTGCCCAGAATTTCGCCTATGGCGAAAATCGGAAAGTGTAGGTGATTTTTGCTTACATTTATGTTCATATAATTGTCTTGCAAACCTTACAAAATCATAAATCATTTCAGATTTTCTAAGCAAAACTCTCTCAGACCATCGGAAAAATTTTCAAAAAATCGCACCTAATGGAAGCAGGCGGATCTCAACCACCACAGCATCCCGGGAAGGGGAAAGGATTGTACAGCAAGGTAAAAAGCGTAATATTTCGTTTAAATTTTTGCATTTCGCGTAGGAATTCGCACCTGATGTGCGAATTTTATGTGATGTGCGAATTTTCCCAAAGAATTCGCACATCAGGTGCGAATTATTTAGGAAAATTCGCACATCAGTTGCGAATTCCTCCAAACAATTCGCACCTGATGTGCGGAAAATTCGCACATCAGGTGCGAATTTTCAAAAAAATAATTTTTTATGTTTGTTTTGTATTAATTTTAAATATTATTTATATTTTGCATGTTTCTAAATTATTATTCGCACTTTTAATGTTGTATTCATGAAATTTCTTGTAGGTTGCGGGGAAGTCTCTTCCGCGACAGCGGCCCACTGCTTCTGCTAGGAAGAAGAAAGCAGCGAGACGTATCCCTACACATAGGCTGGTAGATGAGGACTCCGATCAGGAGGAGCAGCCTTTCGTTGGCGGCGAGGAGTTTCCGTCGTCATCAGGACACGATGAGGAGCCCCCACGAGGTAAGTTTTAAATTTAACAGTAATATCATGTATATTTTTTTATTTCTATTATTTAATATCTGAAGTGTATTCGTGATTATAATTATTTGTTTAATTTGATTTTTTGATCATATGTTGTTATTTAAATTACAGTATTCAATTTTTATTATTTATGTAATTTGATTATTTGATTATGTGTTGATATTATATGATTAAATTATTGAATGTTTTGGTTTTATGTTTTTTTAAATAAGTTTATTTATATTAAATAATTTTTGAAATTAGTTACGAATAAGCGTGGGCGCAGCGATACGTCTTGGACTGTTACTGAGGTGTGTACGGGTGGCCCTATTGATGGGTCAGTCATACCTAGTTGGAAGGGCCATGTGGCCTATAGGTATAGACAGGACGGCGATGAGGGTGAGGAGGCCGTAGCACCTAGGGTGGCCCTGAGAATCCAAAATAGGGCAGGGGTATGCAATTGTTTAGTATCTTGGTATGCGGCGATGCCAGATGACTGGCAGCTATTATTGCGCGCCACCGGTTTGTCTCACTTGCCATACATCATGCACACGTCCATTGATGCCCCACTGATTTGTGCATTTATTGAGCGATGGCAGCCGGATACGAACACGTTTCATCTCCCCGTCGGTGAGATGAGTATACTCCTGCACGACGTGTGGGAGATACTTCGTATCCCAGTGGATGGTAGTATGCTCGCTGACTGTAGTGTCAAGTCAGTGCTTTGGAGCCTGTGCAGAGATTTGCTACTGGTTTCTGAGAGGGACGGGGAGTGGATGGCGAGCCACAGCGATGGTGCTGTACTCGTTGATTACGTGTTTAAGAGACGGACAGTACGCACCTGCCTCGTGATTTGGAGGGTTGGTTGTGGTTAGCTATTGGTTCTACTCTTTTTGTTGACAAGAGTTCCAATAGGATTAAATCACAGCATCTTGTGCATATTAGGGGACAGTTGCATACTGTGCAGCAGCATGCTTGGGGTACCTCTGCATTAGCCTACTTGTATAGACATTTAGGTAAGGCTAGTAGAGGTTCTTGCAGCGGGATGGCGGGTTGTATGACGCTACTACAGGCATGGATATACGAGTATTTTCCAGCGTTCAGACCGCATTCTGTGCCGATGCCTGATGATCCACATACCCCGCGCGCTGCTATGTGGACCGTTGGACCCCGACAGGGCAGCGCTTCCCGTCTGCAGAGGTACCGGCATGCCCTTGACCACTTGCGACCGGATGAGGTATGTTAAAATATATTTTTAGATTTTAGAAATAAATGTTTATGCTAAATTTTAAATATGTAATAAATATCTGACAATAATTTTATATATTACAGGTGACATGGACCCCATACGGTCAGTTTCCGCACGTACGCACCCCGATCACCACTTACAGGGGGTTGATCGCATGTGGTGGTGAGGTCGAGCCGTACATGCCAGATAGGTGCGTCAGTTGGGATACGTGCAGGATATCCCATTCGACATCTTCCGTCCGAAGACGGCGTTTCGGCCATACAGTGGTGGTTATAGTGTGGACTTCGACTTGGAGTTCGCCAAGAGTTTATGGCGGGCAGCACGTCTTTCTAGTTTACGTCTCGAGGACTTGCAGCATGCTGATATTCCCGGCGCAGTTACACACGATTACCACACATGGTATCGCCAGCACTCCCACCCGTATCTGTTCATTGATGGCCCCCCCGCTGACGATGGTGGAGTTCCGCCACGAACCAACACAGAATATGTAAGTATTTTTTGTTACATAATTTGATTAATAATAGTGCTATATTGTTATAGAATACGTGCACTTAATCATTGCAATGTATTGTCTTTGTAGTGGGTGGGCCGATTTACGTATTTTGGTGAGGACTGTGTACAGATCATCAGAGATGCTGGGTTAGCACGGACTGAAGAAATGGAGGCTAGGTTGAGGGCGGAGATAGATAGGTGGAATTTAGCTGGGTGATTGTATCAGATTACTATATATATATATTTTTTATTTAGTGTGTGATGCTATGAGGATTCTGTTATGTTATATTTTACCTATTTAATCTTTTTTAAGTTGTTTGGTATTTCATTTAGCCATGTTTAACGTTTAATGCACTTATGAAATTAAAATTGGAAAATTAAATAAATGATAATTATTAAAAGAACAATGTAATTTTCAAAACAAAGGGCAATGCTACAAACAATCATGGTCCACAAATCATGTCCCAATGGTCCAGCCTATTTTTAAATTCATCAGATGCTGCAAATCTAGCCATAGCCTCATCGCAGTGATGCCTCCATAACAATGCCAACGAAGGTACAGGACAGTCACCAGTTAAACTGACATGAACGAAATGATTACCACGTACGTGGGCAATAGCTATCTGACGAGATGGTCTTGCGCTACCATGTAACTGCCGCAAAGGTAAAATGGAGAAACAACAACCGCGAGCAAGACTGAGGTGGATTACCAAGGCGTTTGCATAAGTGGCGATAGCAAACAAGTCCGTTGGGGTGATCATCCAGCCAGCAAAGGGACATGGTGATGAAAAATGATTCAATCGACCAATTGCCCAAGCAATAGGATCTGCGTCGGCTTCAATAAGAGTCTGTGGTAGACAAGCACCGAGGAGCGGTCTGTAAGTATCCTGATGCATAAGAATCTCTCCAATAGACGCATTTCAGACCGTCTCCCATTCATTCTCATTGCCATACAGACCGTATGCAACAGCGCGAAATCCGCAGTTGTCATCTGCCTCTACGTCCGTAATGCCATTGCAGAAAGGATGGACATAATATGGAATCATGGGGATACTCTCACTGTCCGCTCTAACTACGAATTGGAATATAAACACGTAATAGTAATTTTTAGTCTTATAGAAAAATTAAAGTAACCAATCAATATAAATTGAAAAAAAAAAACATAGATTACCTTCCTCGAATTGCAACGATCTCTGAGAAGATCTCCTGGATTCATTACTGCGTCTTGAACCTTTCTCGCGAGCGCTCAGCTCGCGCCGCACGGATTGATGTAATCCTTGTCTACCCCTTGATGTTGACAAAATGGCTGGTTCGAACACACTTGCATTGTCAGGATTGAGCGACGCATTCATCTTGACAATCAGATCTCGCATGACCACGCGTGGACTATTCTCGAATCTAGGAACGATTTCCTCACGGAAGTATCTGTTAAAAAAATTAATTACAACAAATTAAAATTATTTATATAAATGTATTTTAATAAATGATAACAGCGTAAAATAAAATACATAATGTAAATCTTACTTAAGTTCTTCAGAAATTGTGTTCGAACCCACTTCAGATGTCTCAATCGTCAACCGCTTCCAAAACTCGTGCACCATTTCAACAGTGATCGTGTCGTGCGCTTCCTTCAACCTCCAGATGTCACAAGCACAAGGAATCCCATGCGTGGCCTTGCAGACACATCCACATATCTCGAACAAGTCATTACCCAACTTGGTAATCCTTTCAACTTGTTCGCTGATTAACTCCAAACAGTAGTGAGACACATGGCCATTCAATAATTCATACGGGAAACACAACATAGTGGTTGCTTTCTTAGAAATGCATGCCTCAAGTGTTTCCCTAAAAATACATCAATAAAGTAAAAGGTACATAAATTATATAAATAAAGTAAAAAGCGAATTAATCTAAGTAATGAAAGTACCTTATCTGTGATAACTGGTAATTGACGTGGTCTTCAATCACACCAAATAGCGTGTCAAGTGAATGTGTGCCAGCATTCATCCAATCCTTCAGTGCAGCATGCGTACTCTCCACTCTGTTACTGCTAGTATTGCCAAAGTGCAGAATTTTGTTTGTCCAAGCCCTACAAAACATCTCTTTATAGGCCAGCCACGTCCTCTCCAAGTAGACAACAACAGACATTGCAACTGAAGAATAACCATCCTTCAAACGCTGCAGTAACACTTCATACTCTTCAACTGTTGCCGCATTAGCAATTCCCTTCCAAAGCTTTTTTATTGCTTTTTTTCTCTCACCCTCACCAACAAGCTTTTTCAACTGATTATCAACATCACGGTCGATATGTCACAAACACAACAGGTGGTGTGATCCAGGAAAATGATCCCTTATAGGATCCATCAAACTCATTTCTCGATCAGAAACAATAACGCTAGGAACATTTTCAACATCCAACAACCCTCTCAATTGTTCAAACACCCAATCATAACTAATTTTTTTCTCATCTCTCAAAAGGGCACATGCAATATTAAAATTCTTGTTGGAAGGAGTCATACCTATAATCTGAAAGAGTGGCATCTTGTACTTGTTGGTCTTGTATGTTGCGTCCACCACAATCACCCAATAATATCTGTTCAACAACTGGATTGACCTTGGATGCGCTATGAATGCATGTGTGATAACATCTGTGCCCTCTTCTGTCAAAACTTTTACATAGTAATGCTTCTCCTCGGCGTAATGAACAAATTACTACGCAATATTTCTACCCTCGAACTTTGCTCTCCTGTCATCAGCTTTAAGATTGTTTAGCTGCCTCACTGTCACATTATCTTCAGGATGCGTCTCAGCAAGATGATTCCTAATCAATTTTGGCTTCATATTTGCATTGTTCAAAGTCCTAGCAACCTGCCTTGCTCCATCACTCATGCGGCTGAGCTGTCTGTGACCCTCTGGATACACTATAGCAGTGTGATTGTGCATTGAATTCGCACCTGGTGTAACTCTGACCCACCAACCATTATCCTTCACCTCCTTGCAAAATAACTTGAACCTGCACTTACATCCTCGCCGACTAGTGTTCTTCCTCTGTTGTGGGAGAGGCCCTTGTTCAACCGGATCTCTGAATCTGTTGCAACGATATGTGGCCGATTTTCCATTGTTACCCCTCCCCACTTTAATCAGCTCGAAGCGAAATGTAAGAGCAAAATCCGAATAATAAGTATATGCTTGTTCTTCAGTTGGAAAAAAACCAGGACACTGAAACTCATGACTCAAATCCCTCTGAAGGTCTGGCAATCCATTTGGATCCTGCGTCATTAATCAAATTAAAACTAAAAATAAGTAATTACATAAATAATTAAAACATGTAAATATGAAAAAATCGCACCTAATGTGTGATTTTTTACATATAAATCGCGCACAATGTGCAAGATTTATATAAAAAATACCTACAATGTTGGAAATTTTTGGGAAAAATCGCCTGTAATGTCCGATTTTTCAACCAAAAATCGCCTGGAATGTGCGAATTTTGTTGGAAAAATCGTACATTCCAGGCGATTTTTCCCAAAAATTTCACCTACAATTGGCGAATTTTCAACAAAAAATCGCTTAAGCTGGGCGATTTTTTCCTCATACTTCACTAATTACAGGCGATTTTACCTACTAAAATTACAAAACATGTGCGATTTTTAAAGCAGTATGCAAAAAACTATACAAAAGTATTAAATTCGTACCATATTTGCGTATATTTTGAAGTAGACGCTATCCCAAATTAACCCAAATCTGTGTTCCAATTTGCTTCTGCGATTTTGAACGTTTTTTTGAACGATTTCGAATGGTTTTGTTTGATTTTTGAAGGAGTTTTGTCTGTTTTGATATGTATTTTGAATTGCATGAAGTATATACCTTATTCATATGTTAAGGGCAATTTTGTCATTTTATTTTTTTTGAGCTACAAATAGTAAGATCCTTTTCGAAAATGATTTGAAAGAGAATCATCATCTACAGAATTAGTCACGGGAAACAAAAGCTCTTGATCTATCTCCCTACTATTATTTCCCATCACCCAGCCAACCCCCGATTTCTCATTCTCGTTACTCAAAAACAAAAAACTAGAAGTAAAATTAAAATCCCAGAAATAATTTACCAAGTTGAACAAAAAAAATTTTGTCAATTTATTTTTTTATTATTATTATGTCACTAAAAACCCACGTTTTTAATTATTCTCCCCGCAAAACATCCAAAATTGTTGAACCACTAACAACACAGTGTTTGAAGTTGATATGTACGAAGGAGGGAAGGACAAAAAAGAAAAAAGGGGAAATAATAATAATAATAATAATAATAATAAGGCCTCGATGGGAATTTTTTACCAAATTAAGCCCTTAAATAAATTTGTGGACAAAAAAATAAAAAAATAGGGAGTTGTGGCCTAAAAGAGGCCTTTCGAATTTTGAAATCCGAAATATCAATAACCCTAATTAAATTAAAAATTAATAAGGGAGATTAATTAGATTAATTAAATTCAGATTCTAAAAATCCGAAATCAATAAAATTCGGATTTCCAAAATTCGAATCATGTATGAAAAAAAAAATTGAAAAGAAGAATGAAAATGAAAATTTTTTGTGTAAATTAATAAATAAAATTAAAACGATTCGGATTTCGAAAATCTGAATTGTGAGAATTCGAATTTTTTTTCACAAAGACAGCCTACCACGTCTCAAAACAACATGCACCACGTCAAAAACAACATGGACCACGTCCAGAAACGTCTACATCCATGCATGTGATTTTAAGCTATTTTTTTCACAAAAACAGTTAACCACGTCTCAGAACAACATGCACCACGTCAAAAACAACTAGTACAACGTCAAGAAACGTCTACATCTATTCATTAGAATTTAAATCGATTAATTTTCAACAAAGAGAGTCCACCACGTCTCAGAACAACATGAACCACGTCAAAAATAACTAGAACCACGTCCAGAAACGTCTACATAGATTCATTTGAATTCAAACTGAATTTTTCAACAAAGACAGTCCACCACGTCAAAAACAACTAGGACCACATCCAGAAACGTCTACATCCATTCATTAGAATTTAAACCGATTAATTTTTAACAAAGATAGTCCACCACGTCTCAGAACAACATGCACCACGTCAAAAACAACTAGAACCACGTCAAGAAACATCTACATCCATTCATTAGAATTTAAACTGATTTTTTCAACAAAGACATTTTACCACGTCTCGAAACAACATGCACCACGTCAAAATAACTAGGACCACGTCCAGAAACATCTACATCCATTCGTTTGAATTTAAACTGATTCTTTGAACGAAGACAGTCCACCATGTCAAAAATAACATGCACCACGTCAAATTAAATTAGGACCCGTCCAGAAACGTATACATCCATTCATTAGAATTTAAACCGATTAATTTTCAACAAAGAGAGTCCACCACGTCTACATCCATTCATTTGAATTTAAACTGATTTTGAAATATTATTAATATTATAAAATATGAATATCAAAACATACAATGAAAAAATAAAAAAAATCTAACTACTAAATCCATATCTCGAAGGTGGCGGCGCATTTCTTCTACCTACTCTCTTGGAAATAGGTCCAGTAGTATAACCTGAACCCTGCGAACCTCCACCTTGAGAACCTCTACCTCCAGGTCCACCTCTACCTTCACCTCCACTTGGATCATCCTCATCCTCTTCATCTTCCGCTCCAAGTTGTTCCACATGTAGTGGAACTCCTTGCTCTTCATGAATGACCCTCATTTTTCTGTCTCCCCCCTTGGAGGAGCTTGCCTTTGTTGGCGAGCTGGAAAAGGGGCTTGAGTGAAAGGAGGTGGATCATCAACGAGAAATTGGGAACCACCATCATGGAATTCTTGAAGATGTGAAGACCCAAACTTGAGGGCGCTCTGGAACGAGGTGGACATCTCCTCGATGAATTGAAGTACTTCAGGGTGAGCGTCATATCTGCAATAGTAATTAGTTTGAAATTGAATGCCCCTGTTGTACCATTCACTCATCTGATCTGACTACAAATAAATAAAAGAAGTGTAATAGTTAGGAAAAAAATAGATAATTATGGCATAAAATTAAAATAATTTAAAGAAATACCAAATGAAAAACTTACGTATACTTTGGCTCGGTTCATAACTCCATGGTAGCCAATCTGGGTGGGATCATCTCCGCTAGGATCGCTAATGAGCCGCACTGTTCTGCTGTTATACCAACTCTGGTACTCCGCGTCAGCAACTGGAGGATCCTCTGGCATAGCGTTAGCTAAATGGTCAGCTGACATCCTAGCTCTCCAATCCATGGTGTAACGAGCACGTTCAAGGCCCCATTCAGCGTACTGCTTGCCTTGCATACCCTTGCTATGCGACCGTTCATATACGTTCGCACTCAAAGGATAAATCATTGGCGGCCCAGGGATAGGCTGATGGCAGCCAAATTGGCGAATGACCCTCGAAGCCTCATGTGGCTCGTGTGCATCGTAGTAGATCATCCAAGTGTTGGACATCCAACACTCCCTCCCTTCTCGGCAATATTGTGGGAGGTATCCATCAATCAAATTATCTACCAGATAAGGTTGCCATATAAACTGAAAAAAATAAAATGAAAACCGATCAAACAACCAAAAATTATAAATTATATTTAAATAGTCATCGAAATCTGACAACAAAATTTAAACTAACCTCCTCCTCTCAGAGACCATCTAGCTGATCTCTGAAAGTGGGCAGACAATGAGTAGTCGTGCTGTGATATTTCTTGGGCGTGTGCCACCGTTCTGTCAAAGGGCAATCATCCGACGGCAGGGTACTAAGAGCCACTCTATCTGGCCTGACAGCACGAATACGCTCCCAAACCCATACCTGGATAATAAAATTAAATTGATATTAAAAAAATATGTGCATTACGAAAAATAAAGTGCAAAACATTAAACATAAAATAAATATAACATTAATTTACCTGTAGTAGGAGCGAAAAAAACCCGTAATATCGTTTGATTCCTGCCACCAAGCTTTGCAAAGGCCGCTGTACAAACTGCAAAGTGCTGCTGACCCCCAACTCAATCACGAGCATCTCTCAGGATCCTCTATATTTTGTAGAAGATATAGAGGAACGATGTTGTCGGCCGTGTTCGCAAAGAGCAAATCGAAGCACACGTACAAGATGTAGCATCGAGCCCTTTTCGTATAAGCCAATGGGTCAACCTCGTGCCGTTTCAGTGGTGGACTGAGTGCATCCTTAAGCGCAACAATATGTAAATTGCCGCTTCTCATCAACTGATCCACCCGGACAGGGAACCCCAAAAGCCGCTCACACTCACTGCACCACTCTTGGGGTGTCATGTCAAAACACCGGCCGGTAACTGGATCCCCGTTTGTAACAAGGCCAAAAAGAACTTAGACGTCTTGCAACGTCACAGTGGCCTCACCGAAGTTGAAGTGACAAGTGTGCGTCTCTGGACGCCATCTCTCACACAACGCCGTGATAAGGGAATGGTCGAGTCTGATATTACCCACTCGGCATAGACCCCAAAATCCGAATTTTTGAATCTCAGCCCAAACTTCTGGCGGTTCCATCGACAATTATTTCCACATCTGGCTATCCGATCTACGACACTTGATAGTCCGCGAGTGAAACCCTTCAGAACCTAAGTATACACTCTGCGAACGGTGTCGCTGCTGCATATATAATAACTCTGGATCTATGGGTCCTGGATGATGGTACTGTCGATGACCATGTGATCCACTGGATGACGCCATTGGACCTAAATTAAGAATTTATTGAGAAAAAGTAAAACTTTCGGCAGCAACGACAGTAAATGTAACGTTTTCGAATTCCCAACCAATGCATAAAACATAAACTCAGCACAACACAATTTATGGCAACACACATTTATAAATATAAAACAACCTATGTGCCGGCAAAGCCATAATTATCTAAATTCAACATAAATTAAATTATATTTTTTGAAGAATAGTTAATTATGAATAAACAAAAATAAAACTACTATAATCATAATAATACTAAATTTAGAATAATAATTAGGAGAATAGTATAATTTTTTTTTTGGATGAGTATGGGTTGTGTTGGCGGCGGCTGGCGGCGGCGGTCGGAGGTCCGGCGTCGAAATTGAAAAACGATCGGTGCGTTTTGTAGAGTTCAACAAGAGGAATGGTTTGGTGGTGTTGTTTCACACAAATACCGGTCGGATTTTTGAAAATTTAAGAAAATTTGATGGGTTTTGATTTTTGTGAAATATAGAAAATCCAAAAAAAAAATGGAATGGAGTGTATGGTTATGTTCCTTGAGCTGAAAAGAATGTGTTGATCGGTTTATATTGTTGTTTGGAGGTCCGGTTGGTCGGAAATGAAAAATCCGGTAAGGGAGAATAAAGGAGAAGAAAGGAGAAATTAGAAAGAATAATGAAAAAGAGCTGGGCGGGAGAATAAATTCGGGTATAATTCGGATGTTTAAAATCCGAATTATACCCACATTCGGATTTTCAAAATTCGAATTAAGGTAATTCGGATTTTGAAAGTCCGAAAACGGGTTGAGCCACTGCTCTTGGTCAGTAGCTAAAATCCTGTTTTGGATTTTCAAAATCCGAGTCATGATTTATGAAAAAACTATTTTTTACAAAGATAGTCCACCACATCTCAGAACAACATGCACCACGTCAAAAACAACTAGTACCACGTCCAGATACGTCTACATACATGCATGTGAATTTAAGCTATTTTTTTTTCAAATACAGTCCACCATGTCTCAGAACAACATGCACCACGTCAAAAACAACTAGTATCACGTCTAGATACGTCTACATACATGCATCTGAATTTAAGCTGTTTTTTTTCACAAATACAGTCCACCACGTCTCAGAACAACATGCACCACGTCAAAAATAACTAGTACCACCAGATACGTCTACATACATGCATGTGAATTTAAGCTATTTTTTTCACAAATACAGTCCACCAAGTCACAGAACAACATGCACCACGTCAAAAATAACTAGTACCACATCCAGATGCGTCTACATACATGCATGTGAATTTAAGATATTTTTTTCACAAATACAGTCGACCACGCCTTAGAACAACATGCACCACGTCAAAAATAACTAGTACCACGTCCAGATACGTCTACATACATGCATGTGAATTTACGCTATTTTTTTTCACAAATACAGTCCACCACGTCTCAGAACAACATGCACCACGTCAAAAACAACTAGGACCACGTCCAGAAACGTTTTGGATTTTGAAAATCCTAAACCGGATTGAGATATTACTCTCGCGCAGTATCTAAAATCCTATTTCAGATTTTCAAAATTCGAGTCAAGATTTTTTTTCTTTTCAAAAAAATTTTAATTAGGATTTCAGAAATCCGAATTAGTTAATTAATTCAGATTTTTGAAATCCGAATTAATTGAATTCGGATAACAAAAATCTGAATTAAATTTAATTCGAATTTTGAAAATCCGAATTCAATTATAATCCAAATAAAAAAATTTGTATTACGAGACTCTTCACCAAAACGAACTACAACATCACAATACAACCTATTCGTATACCAAAACATCAATAACTAAAAAATACTAACTCAACAAAACATCAAAAGATACATCATATAATGTCATCAGCGTCATATAGTCTACCAAGCCTGGTTCGATCTGCTCTGGGATGCGAGACGGGACACCTTCTGGCTCAATGTGATCTACTTTCACACCTCGTGCATTCACCTCGACGTCGTCTTCCACGGTGATCCATTTGCATTGTGAATCTCTGTTTCTGTCTCCTTTCAGGCGGTGCATTGTGAACGATGAGTCTTGCATAGTTGATATTCAACTTCCAGTCAATGTCTATTCGCCAACATTCCCTCGGAGGGATTGGGACGAAATTGTCATGCCCGAAGTGCCTCTTCCAGTTTCGAGTCGTAAGAAGGTCGTCCACTAGATTGGATGGATTATCACCAAGAGACCGACGCACCGCCAAGGCATATGAGTATGGAAACCTATAGGTTTGCCACTTCTGACACGTACATGTGTGCGACTGATAATCAACAGCGTGCATGTTTCCTCCTTTGCCATCGTAACGCACAAATGTACTAACCCTGACGATTTTATTCGTCCAGTCATAAGGTTCAACCTGATGGCCCCCAGCTCGTATCTCGTAATCCTTAAATATTTCCCATAAAAGCGAAGAATATTGGGTTTTGCATTTACGAGACTTTTCATTTTTTTGGCGGAATATTTCTTTAGTTTTCTGGAATGTCGACTCAATGATTGCTCGACTAGGTAGAGCGCGTACGCCTTTCAGCCCACTGTTGTAACTTTCCGACATATTCGTCGTTAGGTTACCCCAGCGATGGAAGCCATCGTGTGCAAGACTTCATTTATCAGCACCGATATCCTGCAAATACCTAACGGCGTCCTGACTGTATTCAAACAACTCCGCACCTACTCTATCAAACTTTCGAGGTTGATAGTATGAGCCCATTTCCCAACACAGACTATTTAATCTATTGCCGTGACAATGCGTCAGCAGATTGCTTTAAACGTGTCTCAGACAAAATCTATGCTGACCTGTAACACCTTCTTCCCATTCCTCCAAGTCTCTACATGCGGTGAGCAACCCTGCATTTCAATCTGATAGCACACACGTCGTACGCTGAGCAAAGACATGACGAATGAGGTTTCTAATGAAAAAGCTCCAACTCTCAGTGGTTTCTTAGTCAACTAATGCGTACGCCAGTGGAAGAAGTCGACGTGCTGCGGTAACTGTAATGGCAACAAGCAACTTCCCCTTATATCCACCCCGCAGGTGTGTACCATCTATACTAACCACAGGTGGACAAAATCTCCAAAACGTACGTCGGGCTGGAGCGAAAGCCCAAAAAAAAATATTTGAAATTCATCTCAGAATTGGACAAAGCACGCTTCCCTCCCTGGAATTCCCATTCTACAATCGTCCCTGGATTCGACGATTTTAATGCTTCAACAAACCTTCATAAATAAACTATTAACACAATCATCACCCAATCATCATGTCAACAGTAATGAAAAATAATAAACTGATAAAAACAAAAATAATAGCCAAATTTAAACTTACATCGGTAACTCAACAAAGTTAGTAACCCAATTACCATATACCAAATCAATGGCCTTCCTTCTCGCGTGCCATGCTTTCTTCCTCTTCACGTTGACTTTTAGTTGATTTTTTACATCAATTTGAATAGCTGACACTGGATACTCAGGATTTTGTTCAATTTGCTTCATTATCAATGGCGCTATTGTCGACGATGTCACATTGTGGTGGTCATTTCCAACCGCAATTCTAAGGCAATTATGACTCAGACGCCAAAGAACCACTTCCCATTTGCCATGAGTATAATTCTTTTTCGACACCCGGATTTTCCATGCACATGGGGAATAACCTTCGGGTGTCTCAAATCGTCTACTCTTGCATTCCACGGACCACGTTGTTTTATTACTCTCGACGTTAACATATTCCCTGTACCTTGCCACGTTCCATGCGGATATAGCCCGCTATGCTTCCTCCTTGTTTTTGAAAACAGTTCCAAGTCCTATAGTCTCAGGATTACCTTTATATCAGGGCAACGCATGTTTATCCCGATCAATGACGTACGGATCTTGGTGTCCCACTTCAAAGTACACGAAATGCCCCTTCATACGACCCAATCTCATCTGAACTTTCCTCAGAACTGAAATATGTAGAATCAGGACAAAAATCACTATCGGATGCATGGTCACAGTCAGAATCGTCCTCAGTGTTATAATCAAAGTCCCCTGCCTCCTCTTCAAAATCATAACAGAATCCATAATCAAGTTGCCCTTCTCCGCCATGTGAAGAACTCGAAGCAATATTTCGTCTATCAACTCTATCTAAAGACTGAATTTCCTCAATACCGACGCTAACATTAATAAAACTCCATGGTCGAAAAGTATAAAAAAAATCCAGCATAGCATCAGACGTAATTACTACTTTTGTCTTACTCCCATCCACTTCAAAAAATGCTGTAAGTGTGATTTTGCACGAATTCATAGACACCCCAATTACATTGCAAATGGTTTCTAACAAATCATCCCTTGACATTCTAAGATTAACGCATATTGAATGATCTGGATTCGGATGGTTATCAAAATCAAACGTAGATGTCCAATAGAAATTAAAAATATACAGACCATTAAATGCCATTATACCTGTCAACCATAAAAATGTCATTATATCAATTAATTGTCCATTTTCGTCACCAAAATTTTTTTTTAATCAAATTTAAAAACCACAATTCATTAAACAACCCACAACATTACAAACAATCCACAACATTACGATTTTAATTATAATTTCATTACCACTTACGACTAATCATATTTAAAATAGTAATTAGAATAATTACCCTTGACTACAAATTAAAAATTCTACAAAACTTACCCACATATTAGTCATATACTACTAATCAATGTATTTCGATACCACATTTCATCCAATACGTACACCACTACACAAAATATCATCTAATAACATTAAAATCGTAATTAGAGTAATTACACTACTAATGCATGACTAATAATTAAAAAGTCCACAAAATTTACACAAATCTTAGTCCCATACTACTAATACGTGTATTTCCTAACCACATTTCATCAACTACATACACCACTACTCAAGATATCATCTAATCTCATTACAATTAATCTAATTACATGAAAATCCAATGTTTTATGAAATACCAACCATAAAACACTAAAATCTTGACTTACCTTATTACGATATTACAACGTGACGTAGATCTTCGGAATAATTTAGCCGAAATCCAAATTTTGCAGGTGAATAGTGTTTAGCCGCTACAAAGAGAATGTTTGAAGGAGGAAGAGGAGAACAATGCTGCAGAAATGCTAGGGTTTGTGTTTATATAGTTAAACTGAATTCGGATTTTGAAAATCCAAAATTAGCTAAATTCGGATTTCTAAAATCCGAATTTAGCTAAATTTGGACGAAACTGGACGTGGGGCTAGTTGTTTGGGATGTATCGAGACGTGGTAGACTTTTCTGGACGTGGTGCTAGTTGTTTGAGACGTGGTTCTAGTTGTTTGAGACGTGGTGCTAGTTGTTATGGACGTGGTGCTAGTTGTTTGTGAAAAAATCAGTTTAAATTCACATGCATGGATGTATACATTTTTTTTACGTTGTGCTAGTTGTTTTGAGACGAGGTGAGATGTTTTGTGAAAAAATCAGTTTAAATTCACATGTCTGGATGTTGATGTTTGTGGACGTGGTGCTAGTTTTTTGAGGTGTGGTTCTAGTTGTTCTGAGACGTGTGTGAAAAAAAATAGTTTAAATTCACATGAATGGATGTAGTCATTTTTTGCCGTGGTGCTAGTTGTTCTTGACGTGGTTGTAGTTGTTTGAGACGTGGTGCTAGTTGTTATGGACGTGGCTAAAATTCACATGTTTAGATGTATACGTAGTTCTAGTTGTTTTTGGACGTGGTTATAGTTGTTCTGAGATGTGGTGGGCTGTTTTTGTGAAAAAATCTGTTTAAATTCACATGCATGGATATAGACATTTTTGGACGTGGTGCTAGTTGTTCTGAGACGTGATGGACTCAGCCAAGACGTGGTGGATTCAGCGAATACGGATTTTAAAATCCGAAATTAATACTGATTCGGATTTTCAAAATCTGATTTATCCCTCAATTTTTTTTATACTTTCTGCCGTTAAAATTAACAAATTAAATTACAAATTTTTTTTTTCAGAAATCGGATTTCTAAAATCTGAATTAGTTTTGGATTAATAAATCGGATTTGTGAAATCCAAATCTCAAATTGATTAAGAGACTCGGATTTTAGAAATCCGGGAGGCCTAAAAATGTTCCACACAATTCAAATTCTAAATATTTCCGTTCACACCCCCAAATTTTGTGTTAATTTGGTCCGGCCCCCGCCTTGATGGCTGATTAATCACACACTCAACTTTCAAATAAAAATCCAATTTTCCTACCTCCTTCTCCTTCTTCCAGTCTTTGAAGAAGAATGGCTCTCGTAACTCCGATACCAGTCATTTCTTCACTCTACCATTGCAAAGCGTCCCCTCAATATCCAGCAATTTACAGAAAACGCCTTCCCCGTGCTTCCCTGAGCCCCTCTTCTCCATTACCATCATCTTCACATCATCCTAGACCATCCAACCAAACCAAAGACCCTTTTGTTGAGTCTCCAAGTTCAGAGAAGGGATCCAATTATGCTGCGGCCAACCCAATTGGGACCCCTGTTATGAATTTGGTTCAGTCCACTGAATCATCCATTGAGAGGGTAATTAACAACATGTTTGACTTGCCTTGTAGTGTTGCTGCTGATTCTACTTAATTTTGGTGATTTTTGAGGATCAAATATGAAATTGAGTATCTATTATTGAATTCTTAATTTTTAATTTGATACCCCCTTGTTTGTTCTGTTTTCTCTATGTTTGTGATGAGTTGGATCAGATTTCTGCTTTTGCTGCCTTATTAGTGCCAATTGATGTCGCCCAAGTCATTTCAGTTCAAAATTTGATGTTTTAAGCAGTTATTGACTTTTTATACGAATGAAAATCTTGCAAATTAGTTCCATTCTCTGCCATTGACACCTTGTTTTTTTTGGCTTTTCTCTGTGAGAAGAGTTCTAGTATGGTTTATATATCAGGAATCTGCATTTATTGCAGAATGAAGCCTCCTCGTTTTTTTGGCTTCAAAGAAGTCTATTTTTTGAGAGACTGAATGTCAAAAATAAAGACTCGGCATTTTTTTACCAATTTTTTATGAAGCAATCATGTCAATTAGCATTGGCATTGCTACCTCCCTCTCAAAACAAAAATTAGCGTGATTGAGGGTGAAACAAGAAACTAGTGTCTTCAGCTGTATGTTAATTGGTTTCTGGCTCAAATTTCATGAGCTTGTGCTTGTCAATCATTTCGTGTACCTTCTACCACGAGTTACTGTCTTTGTGGTCTGCATGCTTTATCGGCTGAAATGATATTTGTGGCATACTTTCTAAAAGCCCGTTCAATTTGCTTTATCCTCTACAATATTCATAAAATGACTGCTAGGAGATAAAACTATAGAATAATAACTCTCATCAAATCATTTTGTAAGCTTCTTATTCCCTTTCCTTTATCTTTTTGGCTGCATGCAGAATATATTTAAATAGCAAATACTTCCTGTTTGCATAGTTTATTTCTTTTGAAATGTTTAATGTTCTTTTCGTGTTACATTTGAGGTTGATAAACATAGTAATGTTTTCATAGCACATTTTACCAAGAGTATATCCAATGCAACTAATTTCGAAAATTGAAGTTTGGTATGGTATTGGAGAAAATAAGCTAGAGAACTGTTATTGCTGAAAGATTTGGCCAAGTAATAATGGGCAGAAATGATTTTGGGTGCTCTTGTTTGCATTCTGTGTGAATTTTACTACCATCAGAAGCTATTACCTAAAAATCTTTGGTATAAAATGAATAACTGCATATCTTACTAGGATTCTTATTGTTTTACACTCTGCTGTGCTTGCTAATCAAAATTTGCATTGGCTTTCTCTTGCATCTTCAATCATGTAGTGCGATTATTGATTTTAAATTTATATGCAGATTATTTTCGACTTTCGCTTTCTGGCACTTTTAGCCGTTGCGGGGTCTCTGGCAGGTTCTGTGCTCTGCTTTCTTAATGTAATCTCCTTACCCAAACAATTACTGAATCCAGTTTTATTGTTGTAGTTAATTTGATTCATTGCTACTAAGTTACTGCTTCATGTTCTTAATAAATCTACAATTGTTTCTGATAATGTGAAATCTGCAGAACTATCACTAGCCAGGTGATGACATTAAACCTTGTTGTTTGTACAATTTTGACACAGCACTGACTAATATTTCTATATTGGAGGGAAAGTGGCGGGATCTAGTTGGTTGCTCTGTAAATTGAAACATGGCTACTTACTGGCTAAAATCCTTGCAGGGTTGTGTTTACATCACTGAAGCGTACAAAGTTTATTGGACAACATGTGTCAAAGGACAGCACACGGGAAATATGGTTCTGCGCCTTGTTGAAGCAATTGGTGAGTTTCCAACATCTTACTAGGGATGCCAACTCTAAGTTAACAACAATTTCTATGCGTAAGTTTTCCAGACATTTGTTACTGGATCTCTGGATGATACCTAATAATGTCACATACAGTTGTATCTTCATCTTTTATAACTACTATAGTTTGTCAGCCAGAAGCTTTTGTCTAGTCAACTCATATGGATAGCTTAACGAATTAAGTTGTCTGCCACGAATTGAATGGTCTATTACTTCATATGTTAGAACTACTAGTGATTCAGCTATGCCGTCTGTAGTAGTCAGTCGTCCCTTAATCTTCATTTGGAGAATAATTCTTGCTGCCCCCTTTTCTCTTTCATCATCTGAAAGTATCAGAGGAGAGTTTTTTACACACCTTGATAAGCATACTTATTATCACTTTTACATTATTAAAATTCAATTGACACGCATCCCCAATTTGTTAGATCTACCAGTTTCATTGCGTATTAGTTACTGCACATCCTCTAAAATGTGGAGCTTGATGAAAATAATTGATGAAACTGAGAAGTAAAAGTACCAGTGGTCCTCGGCTGTCTATTGGGTTTTAGTTTTCTTTTTCTGTATGTGGTTATTGAAGATCTTGGAAAATTGTTGGTATTTTGTTCAGAAATTACTTTTGAAACAACTTTTACAAATGAAGTAAGAAATAAGACTCTTGCTAGTACGAGGTTAACTTATTTAATTGCAGTCATATTCCTGTTATCTTGTTGCCAATTCTAGTTTTGGATCAATACTGTAAAGCTTTTCCCTGCTGGTCCTGGAATTAGAATTTGGTTATTTGCTGAAGTGATACTACAATACTTTTCCTGATAGTAAACCCTGGCCAAGCAATATCGTAACTGGGAGGGTATATTGCGTCTGCTTTGTGTAAAGAGTAGCATACAAATATCTTCTTTTTCTGATATTTCTTGCACCAAGTTTACTTCTTGTTTCTCTATGTATTTCTCCTTTTGCTAAACCATATTATTTGAAGGGACGAGTTGCAAATTTTAATAATCTTCTTTTATCTTTTTATATTTCCATCTTTAAAAAGTTTTTGTCTATGAAATCTGTTGTTTATTTTACAAGCGTTGCAAACTTTGCTATAAAAGTTTTCTTTTAAGATAAATATGTTCCTGTTTCTGAGAGACAGTATAGAATATATTCAGTGCATTTGTTTGATCTCCCTTTACTATTTTATTTTTGAATACTGGATTACTTGTAGCTGTTGCTGATGTCTAGTCATTTCTTTCTCAGATGTGTATCTTGCTGGAACTGTAATGTTAATATTTGGTATGGGGTTGTATGGATTGTTCATCTCCAATGTAGATCCTAATAGCCATCCTTCTTCCGATCGTGCCATTAAGGGATCTTCCTTGTTTGGGATGTTTGCTTTGAAGGTACCCCGTTTCCTATCTTTTGTCAAAGTAATTGCTTTTCGAGTATGCAGTCAGGTCGTCGCCAAGAGATCAATCCTACATCATGCATACATATTCTAACTTGGTATTGACAATGAGCATCATTATCTTCTTTGTCCTTGCCTTTTGGGATGATAATTCAGCGTCTTGGTTTGCAGGAGAGACCGAAATGGATGAAAATCAGTTCACTTGATGAGTTGAAGACTAAAGTAGGACATGTAATTGTGATGATTCTTCTGGTGAAGATGTTTGAAAGAAGCAAGATGGTAGCAATAGCGACTGGCATGGATCTTTTAAGCTATTCTGTGAGTATCTTTCTGGCTTCAGCTTCCTTGTACATTCTTCATAATTTGCACAAGTCAGATTAAGTTCTTCTTATGTAAAAATGATAAAATCTAGTGCAACTATGTAATATTTATTGATAACATTAATAACAAGTGTAGAGTAAAATTTCCTTGTAATCTCAAACGTTATTTCTTAATAATAATGGATTTAACGGTCAAACTGACGGAGTGATAAGAATGAATAAAAAAATGAAAGTTTAATGACTTTAAACATTATTTTTAAAGATTGATGACCAAATGTGAGGCTTTGTAAAAGAATAATAATAAATGTTTACAATTTTTTTTTTTTATGACACATCTATCAATCATTCAAAATCAGAAATAAATATTAGCACTAAATGGTAGTAGTAGATTTTTAAAAATTATGCAAATTTCAATCAACTTTGTGTTGGAATTGGAACTGACCAATTTTTACAATCTTAATTTTCTTTAAGGGTGGTGAAAGGGAGACAAAGAGATTGAACGAATTTGGAGAGGTAAAGGCGAAACTTTTTTAAAAAGTTGATATTTTTAGGGTTTAAATTCATTTTTGTCACCCTTTAATAGAGATTATTTTGGTTTTGGTCTCTCTTTTATTTTCGTAACTAATATTTTTATTTTAAATAAAGACATATATTAAAAGTCATTGTTGTTGTTGTGTTTCCTACCGATAAAGTTATATAGATCTACCCTATTAAACGGTAAATATGTCACGCGTCAAAATTTTAATCCGAACAAGCATACATTAATAATTTTCTGATAAAAATTCCAAACCATAAATCTAATATTTAGATCTATAATGACTGAATCTTCTTTGACCAAACCAAGGAACATCATCAATGATGCTGCTACCACGCCAACGAACTTCATCAAACTCTATCAGATTTACTGAATGAACAATACTGTACCAGTAAATTTGAATCTACTGAATGAATAATAAAATAAAGATTGGTGTTAATCTCCTTTATTGGATGATGAAACTAAAAACAAGAAGAAAACGAAAGTTTGCAACAAATTTATTTCCCCCATCCTCCCATGATGAGAAGATGGGGGAAGAAATATTTTTTTTAAAGGTGAATTTTGGAAAAGAAGAGACGGCAACTAGGTCCGTCACTAATACTAATCCCGCTTAAATTTTTTTTGACAATTATAATGTTTTTTGAGTGAATTATAAAATTGGTTATCATTCTTTTACAAAATCTCACTTTTGATCATCATTCTTTAAAAATGTTATTTTATGGTCACTAAACTTTCATTTTTTATTCATATTTTGTGACTCCGTTAAAGTTGATCGTTAAGTGCTCTAACGAAGTCTTTTTTGCGGGCAAAAGTGTAAAATTCATTCCACTATGATGACCAAAAGTGAGATTTCACAATAGTATGATGACCAATTTTACAATTTACTCCTATAAATTTATTTTGCACTTTTAAAAATCTCAAAATATCTTTTCATTTTTAACATTCATTTTTAATACAAAAATAAGTTAAAACATAATAAAAAATATATCATCAATATTTAGTAAAATTAGGTATTTATACTACATATATCATTAATTTACTAATTATCTTTACTACTCAATATAATTAATAAGTAAATAATAATAGAAAGGATATTAGATATTTTATTAAAAAATTTAAAAGTCTTTTACCACTATTTTATAAATAAAAATTTCATCTATCTCATAATAATTATATTTTTATTATTGATTTTGGTAATATAAAAAATATATATAAATATAATAATAAAATCAATAAAAAAATATTGTTATTATATTGATGAGTAATTTTTTTTAAAAAAAAGAGTAAATTTATTGATATCAACTTTTTGTATATTTTATATTACCAAAATCAATAATAAAAATATAATTATTATGAGATAGATGAAATTTTTATTTATAAAATAGTGGTGAAATAATTTTTTATGTTTTAATAATACATTTATATCTATTTGAAAATTTTATTATTTCTATTATTATTCACTTATTACTTGTATTGAGTAGTAAAGATAATTAGTAGACTAATGATATATTTAGTATAAATACCTAATTTCACTAATTATTGATGATATATATATTTTATTATGTTTTAACTTATTTTTTTAATTAAAAATTAAAAAAATGAATGTTAAGAAATGAAAAGATATTTTGAGAATTTTAAAAATACAAAACATATTTATAGAAGTAAATTGTAAAATTAGTTATTATACTATTGTAAAATCTCATTTTTGGTCATTAAAGTGGAATAAATTTTTACACTTTTGCTCATCTTCGCTAAAAAACGATGATGGCGAGGGTGGTGGGGGTGGGGGAAGGGGAGAAGGGAGTGACAATTAAGTTTTTAAGAATTATTTAGCTATTAGTGAAAGAGTATTTTTATAAAAAAAATGAATGTGATTGTAAAAAAAAAATTAACGATAATAATATTAATGACGAAAATAAAAGAAATAGTAAAATCAAAATAAATTTATTAAGGGATAATAATGAATTTAGGCATATTTTTAGGAGAAGGGGGTCGTAAGTAGCAAAAGGGGCAATCAGTGGTGGAACCACTGTGGGAACAACCATATTACTATTATGATAGCTTAGACCATCTCTAACCCAAAACTCTATAATTTATAGTTTTACAGATGATACAGTATCAAAATCTCTATATTTTACAATTTTATAGTTAACTCATCTCCAACCCAAATCTTCTCTATATTTTACAGTTTTAATAATATTTTAAACAATTTCTTTCACCAATCATTTTATATTATTTTTATTATTGTATAAATATATTTAATAATCTCTTAAATCTTAATATATTTTTAAAAAATAATATATTTAATAAATGAGATTAATAAATTAAATAAAAAGTAATTTAAAAATTAAAAAGTAATTAGTAATAAAAATATATTATTTTTATATAACATAATCTAATAAATTAAGTAAATTTTATTAGCATATTGAACATATGTAAATTAATAAAACATTAAAAAACGAAGGATGGATGGAAGGGAGGAGGTGCGGGTAGAGGAGGTGAAGATGAGATGAGAGAGAAGGGTAGGGAGGAAGTTGGGGTGCGGCTGAGATGGAGGAGAAACAGAGGGTGAAGAGGTAATGGCTAGATGTGGAAGAAAATAACAGAGAAAAGAGGTTCTCAGTTCAAAAATAATTTATGAAATTTATTTTTAAGTTCTTTATTTATTATATCTTTTCATTTGATCCTCTAACTTTTATTTTAATTTCAAATTTATCTCAACTATTTTAATTTACATGGAAAAACTAACAATTTATAAACAATCTCATATTATTTATTTAAGCACTATTTTTTCTCCAAATTTATCATTCTTCCATAACCCTGCACCCCTTTAGAAAATTCTAGTTCCGCCGGCGGGGGGCAATCCAGTCGGAAAAAACGAGGTTACTATTTTCTGAAGAGCTCTTATGTTATGGGCACAGCTATCGAAGAAGGTGACAAAACCGGAAACAATGATCTCAAAACCAAAGCCAAGGCGCCACATTTTTTCTGTGTCTTTTGAGCATTTGTTTAAGCCAGTGGAATGTGTGCGCCAGAGAGTTGGAATTTTTTTTTTTTTTTTTTTTTTTAAATATCTCCCTGGCTCTTAGCTCTTCTTAGAGCCAGCCAACCATCAACTCACCTTCCCTGCTACTAAATACTCCACCCAAAAAGCTCCTTGTCTTACAACAGTTTTTTTTTTTAATCTTTTTGAGAAAAGCAACATTTATCAAGTAGTATTAGGTAATATAATATATATATATATGTAGAGTTTTTATACGTACAATTAAGAATATATTACAAGATTTGAGGGTTTTTTAAATCATTCTTTCGACATTTTTAAAATTTCTATATGTTTAAACTAAAAAAAATATCTCTTCCATTATAAAAATAATAGTCATATTTTTTATATTTATTTTAATTAAATAAATATATTATTATTTTATTAAAAGAAATATTATAAATGGATCAATCGAATCAATCCATCCATCTAAATTATATTTAATTTGAACTAAAATAGATCAAAATAGTTCAGATTAACCAATAGATCGAAACTCACTGATCTATTTATATCCCTAGTTAGAGGTATCAAATCGACAAATTATATGGTATTACTATAGTAGTACCATGCAATTGTACCCGGCGCGGTTTTTGTATAGGAGCAGGTTTCAATTAGTGGTCCCCACATTTTTTAATTAGTAAGTCGGTTTGTCCTGATTTACTTTCTTCACGCGCGCGTCGATGTCCAGCTGGACAGTTTCTATATATAAGGCGCATTTTTTGCGCTTTGAAATATAGCATTCATGCAATTTACCAAATTTTGTCGATTGCTCTGTTTTTTATTTTTGCTTTCCGATTGTTTAGAATAAAGATTTTTAATTGCGTTAGTAATGTTGATGGATCGGATTGCAGGTATGTTGTTTATTTCTTTGTGTTTTGTTGCTAAAGATATAAGTTCTTCGTTTATTTTGTGATATGTTGCTTTGTCGGTAATTTTTCGTTTACAAAGGAGATGCTTGATCGCTTTAGTAATGTTGATCGATCGGATTGCAAGTATGTTATTTTTTTCTTATTTTTTGTTGCTGGAAATATATGTTCTTCGTTTATTTTGTGATATTTTGATTTGTCTGTAATTTTTCATTTAGAAAGGTGGTTTGTGATCGACCGGCCGATGATTTGTTCGGAATCGATTGTAATGTTTTGAACGGAGAAGGTATTTTCGATTCGTTTTATGATTTTGCGATGATTTTTTATTTTATAATTTTGATTTATGATAGAATCTGAATACCTGTTCTGTTTTTCTTTGGACTTTCAGTGAATTTTTGTGGAGAAAATAATAATCCACCGAATGAGATTTCTATTTTGAAAGAAGTTGTTGTTTTAGATGAAGGTTGGTTATGAATTAGCTCGATATAATATTGAGCTATGGTTGATATAATGTATCGGTTTGGGTTAGTGTATATACTTTTGCACTTTTTTTATGATATAAGGAGGAGTTGTCGTTGATATAAACTAACATTTTGTATGATATAATCTTAATATATTGTTAATAGAAGTTATGGTTTGGTTTAGTATTTATATTGTTACACGTTTTTATGATGTAAGGAGTGAAAGATTTTGGTAGGATCTGGGTTTGCACTTGCTCGATTTACCACGCAACAAAAATTTCTATTAAAGTGGAATCTTAGAAAAGTACCTTTGAAGCGTGCACTTGGTGATTCTCTTGTATGCCTCAAGACTATGACTTCACGTTGTGTGGGCAACGAACTAGAAGTCAATTGATCAGCTACTCACCATAATCCACCTGCTAGAAAACTCTAGCCCCGCAGCACCTGGCACGTACTATAAACGCACCGCCCGCAGAGAGAGAAAGCTACGCGCAGCTGGTATAGATCAAGGCCAAAATATCAGCCACTAGAAACCCAAAAACCAGCTGCACACTTTCTTGAAAATTCGACTTGGAGAGAGAAACGTTTTCTCTCTCTAGAATTTTCTCTCTCTAGAAATCCTGTGGATTAATTGTGTTATTGTTGTTAATCTGAATGACTGATCCCTTGTCTATTTATAGAGTTACAAGAGAGACTCCAAGTTGGTTTAGGATTGGTCTTCCTACTGGGTTTCTGTTTTCCTTCAATCCTGTTTCTGGACTGATACAGATTCTGTTTCCTTCAATCCTGTTCCTGGACTGATACACTCCCAACTGTCACAGGGATTCACTTATCCCAATCCAGTTCCTGGGATGAATCACTCCCAACTGACACAGGGATTCACTTATCCCAAACCAGTTCCTGGGATGATTCACAACCAACTGACATAAGGATTAATTAATTTCTCAATTAATTAAATCTACCTTTGTCAACAACCCAGTACATAATTAATCGTACCACTAACGGATTAATTATGGCACTACCACCCTACACCAGAATTGCTTCCGGAACAACTTAATTAAATTATATTCATAATCTCCCCACATCAAAGATATAGTGCTCGTTAATTCATTAATTTACTGATAAATTAATTCATCAACTTCTTTAATTCCGAGACTAGTACCACTCGACCTTTTTACTATACCGGACATAAGTCCACCGGCCGGGTTTAGTATAATAAACATTTCGAGCTCATCTCGGGAGCACCATCACCCCGGACGCACCGGTACATGGTTTCCTTTCGACAAGCAGCAGCACACCAAGTAACTAAACACGCGCACCCAACCTACCGAGATTATTGGCCACAATTGACCTCACCCTTTGGCAGATCAAAGTACACTATGTCTAATCCTCATGCCCGCTCGAGTCTAGGGATTTAGAGATAGAATACAAGGATCGATTTGTCTATTAAATCAGTACAAGACAAATCATTCCTAAGAGTCAAGTTCAATATGCCCCGGGCATATCTATATGATTCAATTAGTTTAGACAAACTAATTATCTGAATCACATAATAACCTAAACCGACAGTTTGTCCAAAGCTGTCTCGGTTACGAACCTCATTTATATATTATGTCTTTCAACCAATGATGAGATCTACTGTGTCGCACCAGACACCTCATCATCTACTTACATAATATAAATGGACGATTAATGCACAACAAGATATGATTGAAACACAAATCGATATATTAAACTAGGAAACTGTACAATACAAGCATAGCTTATGTATTCTACTCCAACAATCTCCCACTAATACTTAAGATGTGCTTTAAGTATACAACTACATACAATCCTACCCAATCTACTGCTATCTATCTAGAAAAACTGTCAAGGCTCTCATAAGCATCTGATCCCCTTGCCCTTCACGTGAGCCTCAAAGACTTTAGAAGTCAATGTTTTCGTGAACGGATCTGCAAGGTTATCATCTGATGCTATCTTAGCCACGACCACATCTACCCTCTTTACGATGTCTCGTATCAGGTGGTACTTGCGCTGTATATGTTTACTCGCCTTATGGGCTCGTGGTTCCTTCGAGTTTGCTACTGCACCATTGTTATCACAATAAACCGTGATAGACTTCGGCAAACCAGGAATCACATCTAAGTCCACTAGGAAGTTCTTGAGCCATACTGCTTCTTTCGCTGCCTCTGATGCGGTAACATACTCAGCCTCCATGGTAGATTCCGCCACGCATTTCTGCTTGACACTCCGCCAAACTATGGCTCCACCTCCTAGAGTAAACACATACCCTGAGGTAGACTTGCTCTTGTCCCTGTCGCCTTGGAAATCTGAATCTGTATAACCTCGGGGTACCAGCTCAGACGCCTGATAGACCAGAACTAGGTCCCTCGTTCTGCGCAAATACTTGAGAATGCATTTTACTGCCTCCCAATGAGCTTTCCCGGGGTTACTCTGATATCTGCTCACCATGCCAACGGCATAACAGATATCAGGCCTCGTACACAACATGGCGTACATGAGACTTCCTACTGCCGAAGCATATGGAACTGTCTTCATGGTTTCTATCTCCTCAACAGTCTTAGGAGACTGTTCCTTAGATAGAAACACTCCATGCCTGAAAAGTAGAAAACCTTTCTTGGAGTTCTGCATGTTAAAACGGGCCAGAATCGTGTCTATGTACGAAGCTTGGGAAAGCGTTAGCGAACGTTTCCTACGATCTCGAATAATCTTGATCCCAAGGATATGTCCCGCTTCCCCTAAGTTCTTCATATCAAATTGCTTGGACAGCCATGCCTTTACGTCTGATAACACTTTCTTGTTGTTGCCAATCAATAGAATGTCATCTACGTAAAGCACAAGAAACACCACTGAGTTTCCATCACGTCTGCGATATACACATTGCTCATCCGGACACTGAGTAAATCCAAAGGACTGGATTACTTCATCAAACCGGATGTTCCAAGATCTGGATGCCTGCTTCAGTCCATAAATACACCTCTTAAGCCTGCAAACCTTATGCTCTTGGCATTTTTCAATGAATCCCTCTGGTTGCTGCATAAAGATGGTTTCTTCAAGACTTCCGTTTAGGAAAGCTGTCTTGACGTCCATCTGCCAAATCTCAAAATCCATATGAGCAGCTATGGCCAAGAGAATCCGGATCGACTTAAGCATGGCTACCGGGGAGAAGGTTTCCTCATAGTCGATTCCCTCTTTCTGAGTATACCCCTTCGCCACCAGCCTAGCTTTAAAGGTTTCCACCTTCCCGTCAGGTCCTCTCTTACGTTTGTAGACCCACTTGCATCCAATGGGCTTAAACCCATCAGGCAGGTCCACAAGCTCCCAGACTTGATTGTGGTCCATTGACCCCATCTCGGATATCATTACCTTACGCCAAGATTCTGCATCTTTATCTCGAAGTGCCTCATTATAGTTAACTGGGTCAGGTTCAGGCATACCTGGGACTAGGTCTGAAGCCTCTCCCATGCCAATGAACCTGTCTGGCTGTCTCACAACCCTCCCACTACGACGAGGCACCGCCTGTGTAGGCGCATCATCTGTGATCTCATGTGCAGTGTGTGGTGTATCTACTTGCGCTGGTGCATCAGGATTAGTAGTTTGTCGTCTAAGCTCTTCTAGTACTATCTTACTCTTGGGCTTGTAGTCTAAGACATAGTCCTCTTCTAAAAATCTAGCGTTGGTACTTACCACCACCTTCTGATCTTTAGGACTATAGAATAGACCACCTTTCGTTCCCCTAGGATATCCTACAAACAGCATTAATTCTGTTCTTGCATCTAACTTAGCCGTATCTGCCTTAAGCACATGTGCTGGGCAACCCCAAATTCTGAGATGTCTTAGACTGGGCTTCCGCCCGTTCCACAACTCTACTGGGATTGAAGGCACGGTTTTAGATGGTACAAGATTAAGAATATACATTGCCGTTTCCAAGGCATATCCCCAGAACGAACTTGGCAAATCACTATAGCTCATCATGGACCTAACCATTTCCATAAGAGTTCGGTTCCTCCTTTCTGCTACACCATTCTGTTGTGGCGTGCCAGGTGCAGACAACTGAGACTGAATTCCTACCTCAGTGAGGTAATCTCGAAATTCAAGGGACAGGTACTCCCCACCACGATCTAAACGCAGTGTCTTGATACTCTTACCATGATGCTTCTCCACATCTGCCCAAAACTCTTTGACCTTGCCAAAACATTCGGACTTGTGGCGCATTAGGTAAATGTATCCGTACCTAGAGTAGTCATCCGTGAACGTCACGAAATACTCATATCCCCCTCGTGCCTGGACCATCATAGGTCCACACAAGTCAGAATGAATCAACTCTAATACTTCTTTAGCTCTATAGCCTTTTGCTTTAAAAGGTCTCTTGGTCATCTTACCTTCCAAGCAAGATTCGCAGGTTGCATAACTGTCAATATCTAATGAACCCAAAGGTCCATCATTGACCAACCTCTGAATCCTACTAAGGTTTATATGACCTAGCCTTAGATGCCAAAGATAGGTTTGATTCATTTCAGAAGGTTTCTTCCTCTTATTAATGTTAGATTCTAAGCTATCTATCTCTATGTTTTGCGCAACAGGGGAGTTAGAGTTAACCACAAACAAATTGTCCGCCAATGAACCAGAACAAATAAGTTTTCCATTTCTTCTAATAACAACACAGTCATCAAAAAAAATAAACTTATACCCGTTCTTCAAGAGTTTAGAAACCGAAATCAAGTTCTTTCTAAAACTCGGTACATAAAGACAAATAACTAACTCCAAGCTAGAATTTTCAAAATTCAACTTAACTACTCCCACTGCTTCTACTGACACTCTTGTAGTGTCGCCCAAGTAGATATCCAATTCGCCTTCTCTAAGCTTCTGGGTTACTTGGAACCCTTGCAAAGAATTACAAACATGGTCAGTGGCACCTGAATCCACACACCAAGTATCTGTGGGAATCGCCGCTAAACATGTCTCAGTAATTAAGGCATAATTTATCGTATTTATAAGCTTTGGACAATCCGCTTTCCTATGTCCCGTCTTATTGCACTTGAAGCACTTGTCTTTCGACTTCTTCTTTGCAATATCTGGCTTAGGCACAATTTGTGCCTTTTTAGCTACTCCCTCGAGCTTTCTCTTCTTCTTTCCAGCCTCAGGCTCAGAAGAAGATTCTAAAGCTTCGACTGCGACTAAAGTTCACTTCTTCTCTTGAAGAAGACTTTTAGCCGCCATCAACTCTGCCAAGAGCTCGGATGAACTCCACAACATCTTACTTATGTTATAGTTCAACCGAATCCGCTCATAGCTTTGAGGCGCCATCAACTCTGCCAAGAGTTCGGATGAACTCCACAACATCTTACTTATGTTGTAGTTCAACCGAATCCGCTCATAGCTTTGAGGCAAGCTCTGGAGGACAATATCGGCCTTGGTTTCACCAACGATTTCGCCTCCTACTACTTCAACCTTGTTGATGTTACTAATTATGTTAATGACACGATCTCTCAAAGAAGCGCTCTCAGCCCTGAGGACAATGTCCAAGTTACGACTTCCATCGACATTATTAGTTCCAGTTAAATTGTTGTTTTTTCAAAATAGCAGCTAAAGGATTGAATGCCATATCGATTTAAACTGGAAAGTAAACAAACAGTGTTTCAGTTATATATGCTAGAATTTTCGAAAACATGAAAATTTAATTAATTATTGATTTCCCTCAAAACAATAATATTAATCCACCAACATCCCATCCACCGGGATTCTCGCAAGCCACGCAGTGTGGACGTTTACGCTAACCCACATTCGTTTGAGAAGAACCAAGTTCATTAACTACACTATCTGATCAACGATCTTTTGATCAATGTAGCTAATAGTCGGTGCTTTCAGCCGTACAAGTAAGCAGCGTAACCTCGCGGGAGGAATACTACAGATCGTACACTAAGTGTATGCCATTACATGACTTCTGAGTTTGTTACCTCAGGATAGTGCGCCTCAGATGGAGAGGGTGTCGCATTTCTCCTAGTTAAACTCGCTCTAGTCATCTTACTCAGAAGCTCATAGTCTAGCGATCTCGGGGCTGGACTCATCCGAATGGAGGAAGGCCCTAATGCCAACGCGCAAGCCCACCCACATCGCATATGAACCCGTAATGGTGGCCATGGGGATATAACACAACCCGCTCCCACTTAGATTTCCAAATTGAGGGTTTTTCCGGTTTTAACATGCAATTAACTAACCTAAGTTATATGCAACCATAAAACCAGACATGCTTTAATTCATGCATCTAAAATACAATAAAAAAATAAAGCATAAAAATTAAAACAATAAATACGGGAAATAAATTTGAAAAAATAAATTCCCCGACTATTATGGTTTTAATTGCTTCCATCCTTTGCCTTGATCTCGTGTCCCGTCACGTCACTCGATGGAGAGAGTCTTGAATTTCAAAAAACGAAAACTGGAGGAAAAACGGGCCAAAAACAGCCCGAACAGCCCGAACGGGCCGCCCGAGCCGCAGCACGGCCCGAGGGCCGCGCTGCCCGCGCGCACAGCCCACACGGGCCGTGCGCGCGGCCCAGCGCTCGCGCGCGGGCGCACGGCCCGCACGGGCCCTGAGCGCGCGGCGCAGCGCCCGTGCGCCCGCACGGCCCGCACGGGCCGTGCGCGCAGGCCTGGGCGCCTGCGCGGCCCTGCGCGCCAGCAGCAGCTGCTGCTGCTGCTGCCTGCTGCTGCCCTCCTTTGGCTGCCGGTGGCGTTTTTGCTGCCGGCGTCGCCTCCTGCCGCCAACTCTTCCTTCGCTTTTTCCCACGCTATTTGGTCTTCTTGCAATTCGTTCTGGGTTTTCCTGGGTTTCTTCAAATTCATGATAACCCAAAACCCACGAAACCAAGTCGCCCAACATAACGCCTTCGATTACAAAAAAAATAATTTTCCTACTACAAGGCATTCTAGGAAAATTAAATAATCGAAATTACATAGAAAAAATCCTACTACAGATTTGATCTAATCCTACACGGCTTCCAGCACGTGGTTAAACTATTACAAACATTCATAATAAAATTAAATCCGGACATGTCCCGGAGTTTAATTAAAACCCATACAAACGTAACCATAATAGTCGGGATTCTAAACCACCTGCAAATAAAACCATGTAATAAATCAAACAAGCACAGAACCCCCTAAACCAGGCTCTGATACCAATTGAAAGATTTTGGTAGGATCTGGGTTTGCACTTGCTCGATTTACCACGCAACAAAAATTTCTATTAAAGTGGAATCTTAGAAAAGTACCTTTGAAGCGTGCACTTGGTGATTCTCTTGTATGCCTCAAGACTATGACTTCACGTTGTGTGGGCAACGAACTAGAAGTCAATTGATCAGCTACTCACCATAATCCACCTGCTAGAAAACTCTAGCCCCGCAGCACCTGGCACGTACTATAAACGCACCGCCCGCAGAGAGAGAAAGCTACGCGCAGCTGGTATAGATCAAGGCCAAAATATCAGCCACTAGAAACCCAAAAACCAGCTGCACACTTTCTTGAAAATTCGACTTGGAGAGAGAAACGTTTTCTCTCTCTAGAATTTTCTCTCTCTAGAAATCCTGTGGATTAATTGTGTTATTGTTGTTAATCTGAATGACTGATCCCTTGTCTATTTATAGAGTTACAAGAGAGACTCCAAGTTGGTTTAGGATTGGTCTTCCTACTGGGTTTCTGTTTTCCTTCAATCCTGTTTCTGGACTGATACAGATTCTGTTTCCTTCAATCCTGTTCCTGGACTGATACACTCCCAACTGTCACAGGGATTCACTTATCCCAATCCAGTTCCTGGGATGAATCACTCCCAACTGACACAGGGATTCAATTATCCCAAACCAGTTCCTGGGATGATTCACAACCAACTGACATAAGGATTAATTAATTTCTCAATTAATTAAATATACCTTTGTCAACAACCCAGTACATAATTAATCGTACCACTAACGGATTAATTATGGCACTACCACCCTACACCAGAATTGCTTCCGGAACAACTTAATTAAATTATATTCATAATCTCCCCACATCAAAGATATAGTGCTCGTTAATTCATTAATTTACTGATAAATTAATTCATCAACTTCTTTAATTCCGAGACTAGTACCACTCGACCTTTTTACTATACCGGACATAAGTCCACCGGCCGGGTTTAGTATAATAAACATTTCGAGCTCATCTCGGGAGCACCATCACCCCGGACGCACCGGTACATGGTTTCCTTTCGACAAGCAGCAGCACACCAAGTAACTAAACACGTGCACCCAACCTACCGAGATTATTGGCCACAATTGACCTCACCCTTTGGCAGATCAAAGTACACTATGTCTAATCCTCATGTCCGCTCGAGTCTAGGGATTTAGAGATAGAATACAAGGATCGATTTGTCTATTAAATCAGTACAAGACAAATCATTCCTAAGAGTCAAGTTCAATATGCCCCGGGCATATCTATATGATTCAATTAGTTTAGACAAACTAATTATCTGAATCACATAATAACCTAAACCGACAGTTTGTCCAAAGCTGTCTCGGTTACGAACCTCATTTATATATTATGTCTTTCAACCAATGATGAGATCTACTGTGTCGCACCAGACACCTCATCATCTACTTACATAATATAAATGGACGATTAATGCACAACAAGATATGATTGAAACACAAATCGATATATTAAACTAGGAAACTGTACAATACAAGCATAGCTTATGTATTCTACTCCAACAAGGAGGAGTTATCTCTGATATAAACTAACTTTCTGTATGATATAATTTTGAGTTATGGTTGATATAAAGCATCGGTTTGGGTTATTATGTATATTGTTACACGTTTTTGATGATGTAAGGAGGAGTTATCGTTGATATAAACTAACGTTTTGTATGATATAATCTGAATATATTGTTGATATAAACTAACGTTGTGCGTGATATAATCTTTTTTTTTTTTTGTTAAATATGTAGGAGGCAAGGAAATATCCAAGGTAATTGATAACGCGGTACAAGGAAGTGATGTTATTTCTTCATGTGAAGGTAATTGTTTGAAGTTACGTTAATTGTTTTGTTATGTGATTCTATATTTTTTGCTTTAATAACTATTTTTTGTTTGTAGGTTCTGGATTATTTGTTGATTATTCAAACAAATCTTTGGTTGGTGAGATAGTTGAGAGCGAGAATGCTGCTTTTGATTTATATAATCAGTATGCTTTTAGACTAGGATTTAGTGTTAGAAAAGGTAGAGATCGTAAATCAAAGTGCTCTGGAATTAGATATTGGAGGAGGTTTGAATGTAGTAGACAGGGTTCGAAACTTAATAAAGACAATCTGAATAAGGTTTATTCAAAAATGGATAGTCGTTGTGGATGCAAAGCTTTTATAGAGTTCAGGAAACGTATTGATGATCGTTGGATTGTTACAAAGCATTTCATGGATCATAATCATGATTTGTGTCATGAACATGAGAAGCAGTTTTTGAGATCTCAGAGGAATTTCCCTAAAGCTGCACTGCATTATTTCGAAGGCTTTAAAAGTTCTGGAGTATGTGTTTCTGAAGGTTTCAATGTATTGTGTAAAGAGGTAAGCCATATAATCTTCCTTTACAGTTGATATAAACTATTGTTATTCATGATATAAAATTAAGCGTTTGTTGATATTATTTTTTCTTTCTCCCAGTCTGGTGGTCAATCTCATATGGGTTATACTTTGCGTGATGTTTATAATGCTTTAGAGACAGAAAAAAGGATTAAACTTGATGGAAATGATTCAAATGCTTTGATTAACATTTTGAAACAGAGGTTCAAAAATGAGGAAGATTGTTATTATGATTTTGATTTGGATGGAGATTCTTGTTTGTGTAATTTGTTTTGGAGGGATTCTCAGATGAAAAAGGATTATGAATTTTTTTAGAGATTTGTTGGTGCATGATACGACATATCGTACAAATAAGTATGGTATGATATGCGATCCTTTTGTGGGTATGGATAATCATAATTGAAATGTGATGTTTGGTATTGGTTTTATGAATAATGAGCAGGTAGAGTCATTTATTTGGTTGTTTACAACATTTTTGAGGTCTATGGGTGGTAAACAACCGGTGACATTGATGACTGATCAAGCTTTCTCTATGGCTGCTGGTATACGTGAAGTTTTTCCAGCAGTACGACATCCTTTATGTACTTGGCATATAGCAAAGAATTCTATCAACAATATAAATGATTTGAGAAAGTGGGAGGGTTTCGTTGATTTGTTTCAAACTTTATTGAAGCATGTTTCTACAGAAGCGGAGTTTGATTTTCATTGGAAGTGGTATGTTTTTTATTTGATTTAAATTGATATAAAATTATATTTATAGTGATATAAATCAATCATTGTTTTGATATAGAATATATATTTTTTTTGGCAGTATGTTGGATAAATATAATTGCAGTGGTAACACTTAGATTGACAAATTATATCGTACTAGAGAAAAGTGGTGCGCAACATTTAGTAAAGATTATTTTTCTGGAAGTGCACTCTCTTCTCAAAGATGTGAAACTACCAATCGTTCAGTATCAAGGAAGTTGTCAAAGACAGCTAGTCTTTTTGATTTCTATCAACAATTTGTTGATGTTGTTAATGAATGGCGAAATATTGTGAAGATTTTATATGCAGAGGGAAAGTTGATACTCCAACTCCAAATAGTTTGTTGTTGAAACATGCTAATGAAGTTTATACAATTGAAGCGTTTCTTATTTTTTAAGAGTATTTTGTGAAAATTTTGGAATTCGAACATGAGCTGAAGAGTACTGATAATGGGGTGTATACATATGAGTTGTGGAGGCCTGAATGTGATCTTTTTCGACATGTTGTACTTTTTGATGAGAATGATTATTCAGTAACGTGCACTTGCAAGACGTATTCTGAAGTTGGTTTCTTATGTTCACATACTTTGCGGATTTTGAACCTTATTGGTTGTTTCCAGGTATTTTTGTGTTTTTTAAGTTTTTGTGTTGTGTATTAATGAATAACATGTTACTTTTTGATATAATTTGATTTTATATTCATAAATTTTTATTTTTTGATAGAGAATTCCGGACAAGTATATTTTGAAGAGATGGACTAAGAGTGCTACTATTGGTCGGTATTGTATTGTTGATGGTCAAGGCACAACAGATGATGGAGATTGTGGTTCTGTTTGGAGGGCTGAAATGAGCAGGAAATTTCTTGATTTGATTAGATGTGCACAATCTAGTGTTATTGCTCGTAGTATTATTGATAAGCATTTTGGTTTGGCTAGAGAGTCAATTATTTCCGAAGCTGGTTATTTTTATGTGGGGGAGGTTGATGAAACAAGAAATGTTGCTGTTGTTAGAGATCCTAAGAGCAGGAGACCAAAAGGTGTTCGGAATGTTCGAAAAAAGAGTATTGTAGAGAAACTGTGTATGAAAGCGAAGGGGAAGAAAAAGAATTCAATAGCAACTGCAATGCGGACAAGAAAAGCTGTTTTGTCAATTTTATCTGAGAGTTATGGTTATGTTAATGGGAATTTCGTGAATCCAGTTGTTTAAGAGTGTTGATATAATACTACTTTTTTGGTTATGTAAAGCATAGTGAAGTTTGATATAATACTATCTCTTCGTTATTTTAGTTGTTTTTTAGGGATGATATAATACTTCTTTTTTGGTTATGTAAAGCAAAGTAAATTTTGATATAATACTTTTTTTTGGTTATTTTAGTTGTTTTTGGACGTGGTGCTAGTTGTTCTGAGACGTAGTGGGCTGTTTTTGTAAAAAAATCAGTTTAAATTCACATGAATGGATGTAGACATTTCTGGACGTGGTGTTAGTTGTTTTTGAAGTGGTGCTAGTTATTCTGAGACGTGGTGGACTGTCTTTGTGAAAAAAATCAGTTTAAATTCACACGCATGGATGTAGACGTTTCTTAACGATGATAGTTGTTTTTGACGTGGTGCTAGTTATTCTGAGACGTGATGAACTGTCTTTGTAAAAAAAATCAGTTTAAATTCACACGCATGGATGTAGATGTGGTGCTAGTTTTAATTATAAAGTCAAGCGAAGTTTACAATAATGTTTTTGGTATTGATATATTATTGTGTTTTTAGGTATATAAAGAGTATTGAAGGTTGATATAATATATGTGTTTACAGTGATGTAAATGAACAATAACTATAAAGAATAGAAGAAGAAGTTTTAATGAAATGGAAATAACTGATATTCATTAGAAATATTCATTTCACTACTTCTACTAATATTAGTAACTAACTAAACTAAACTAGTCTATTCAGTAATAACTACTAGATTACTGTTCATTAAAACATGTTAAAGCTATTCAGTAATAACTACTACTGTTCAGAAATTCACAAACAATCATGTAGATTCAGATATAAATATTTTCTATCATTGTCTTGAGGTCGTCTTTCAGATTGAAATCACTCATCATCAATGCATATGCATACTTTATCCTCAATATATCCATTGCTTCTGCGAGATCGCGGTGGTTGAGGGATGCAAGTGTTAGTTCTCTATCCCAACTAGCTGTTGTTTGGCCTTTGTACATTTTCATGTGCCTCATTGTCATTATACCGCAATCAGTATGGTTGTTATCATCTTGCCATGCAAGCACTGAAAATTCTATGCCATAAGACTTGATATCCTTGAAAATGTTTGCTACTGGTGTGCCTTTGATTACCTCTGCAAAGTAATCTCTGTCTGGTGGTAAAAATTAAGTATGGTTACATTATATCAGAATAAAGTACACTTTATATATAAAATATGAATAGTTTATATTAGTACTTACAATTTGCTCTGGCATATGTCTGTACCATATCCTAGGTTAGAATTTAGTGATCTTATTGTTGAGAACTGTAACAACCTTTCTTGTTGCATTTATACAAACCACATAGTAGTAGTAGTGTGACCTTGCAAGAACTGGAAAGAACACCTGTTTGGAAAATATTATTTGTTAGTTAATATCTCTATGGATTAAATATTGATATTGAACTTCTTACCAATTTTGCAGTAAATGTATTTATGTCTCTCTCAGGCTTTCAAAGTTTCATTGAAATTGTTCTTGCATATTTCCAGCATTTGAGGGTCTATCTTGCCGTCATATTCTTCCAATAGTGGTTCATATAGTTCTCGTACATGTTGAGCCTTTTTTGTTGATTTCTTTCCCCTTGCATGCTTGCTCTCTTCTACTTCAAAATATTCTTTCAGAAATTTTGAAATATTAAGTGCCATCTGATTCTGCATTATATAAGGTATAAAAACGATTATATCTTGAATTATGCATGTTTATATCAAAAATAACAGAAGTTGTGTTATATATCAGCCATATGTTTTAACTTACTGTAAATCTGCATGGAAAGTAGAATCTCTGTGGGTTCTATTTTCTTCTTTCTCGATTGTTGTTCAAATGGTACACCCAAGATTCCGTAACACTTATTGACAACCATTCTTTTGGCACCATTGTTTTGAAATATGCTCTATCCATTTAATAGAAAGAAGAACCTTAAAATATTGTATCACTGCAAAACAGAATTATTTATCATTGTTAATATTATATTTTATCAATTATAACTTGACTTTACAGAACTATAAAAATTATATAATTTTATTACTGCTCATTGATTCCCTTCTCTTTATTGTCTTTCAGCCACATTGAAATTGTTCTTGCATATTTCCAGCATTTGAGGGTCTATCTTGCCGTCATATTCTTCCAATAGTGGTTCATATAATTCTCGTACATGTTGAGCCTTTTTTGTTGATTTTTTTCCCCTTGCATGCTTCTCTCTTCTACTTCAAAATATTCTTTCAGAAATTTTGAAATATTAAGCGCCATTTGATTCTGCATTATATAAGGTATAAAAAACGATTATATCTTGAATTATGCATGTTTATATCAAAAATAACAGAAGTTGTGTTATATATCAGCCATATGTTTTAACTTACTGTAAATCTGCATGGAAAGTAGAATCTCTGTGGGTTCTATTTTCTTCTTTCTCGATTGTTGTTCAAATGGTACACCCAAGATTCCGTAACACTTATTGACAACCATTCTTTTGGCACCATTGTTTTGAAATATGCTCTATCCATTTAATAGAAAGAAGAACCTTAAAATATTGTATCACTGCAAAACAGAATTATTTATCATTGTTAATATTATATTTTATCAATTATAACTTGACTTTACAGAACTATAAAAATTATATAATTTTATTACTGCTCATTGATTCCCTTCTCTTTATTGTCTTTCAGCCACATTGAAATTGTTCTTGCATATTTCCAGCATTTGAGGGTCTATCTTGCCGTCATATTCTTCCAATAGTGGTTCATATAGTTCTCGTACATGTTGAGCCTTTTTTGTTGATTTTTTTCCCCTTGCATGCTTCTCTCTTCTACTTCAAAATATTCTTTCAGAAATTTTGAAATATTAAGCGCCATTTGATTCTGCATTATATAAGGTATAAAAAACGATTATATCTTGAATTATGCATGTTTATATAAAAAATAACAGAAGTTGTGTTATATATCAGCCATATGTTTTAACTTACTGTAAATCTGCATGGAAAGTAGAATCTCTGTGGGTTCTCTTTTCTTCTTTCTGGATTGTTGTTCAAATGGTACACCCAAGATTCCGTAACACTTATTGACAACCATTCTTTTGGCACCATTGTTCTGAAATCTGCTCTATCCATTTAATATAAAGAAGAACCTTAAAATATTGTATCACTGCAAAACAGAATTATTTATCATTGTTAATATTATATTTTATCAATTATAACTTGACTTTACAGAACTATAAAAATTATATAATTTTATTACCGCTCATTGATTCCCTTCTCCTTATTGTCTTTCAGCCACAGGAAATCGGTGAAAAGCTTTTCCCTCTCTGTCACTTTCAACTTTGATCCAGCAGGAAGTTTGACATAATAATCTGACCTTAAAGCTACAGGGAGCTCTTTATTTCGATGAGCTTGGTTTTCCTTGATCGAGGTTGTCTGCATTGAGTTATCAGGGTCATCATTTATGAACCTGTAAATTACGAAATTATATAAAACAGTATTAGTATTTTTTAATATGAATTATTTAACAATCCTTATAGAATATAAAGTGTGATACTTACTTTCTCAACGCAGACAGTTTTTTGGCCGATTCTGGTTCTAAATCATTAATATTCAGCTTCTTTGGTTTTGTTGCCAATGACACAGCAGAGTTCATGATTTGTTCTGTTTCCTCATCATCTATATCTGTGATGTCATAGAAGTTTGGATTCTTTTCCAAATTCTGCCGAATTTCAGTAGCTATCTGATTCTCTTCTTCCTTATGCTCTTATTCCTTATTCTCTTATTGCTCTTTCTCTTCTTCCTTATTCTTTTCTTCCTCTTTCTATTTCCCTTCTGTGGTTGCTTTGTTCTGCTTTTGCTGGTTCTGGAAATCCTCGATATCTTGTGAGATGTTGAGGTCAAATGATGGAGGTGTGAACTCTGTCGTCCTTCGCTTACGTTTTTCTTCCAATTGGTCCATTAATTTCACAACTTCACTGAAAAACTTGAAATCTTGAGAAGATGTGGTGTCAAAATCTCTTAAAGGAGTGGATGGTGATGCTTCATTTTCTGGTTTTGATGTCATATGCTAGAATGTTCCCAAAAGATTTCCAAGTGTTACTGTAATTAACTTGAATGTTGTTGCAGCACTTTCATTTCTCATCCCACCAGCATTGCACCAAGACCTCATGAAATCCATCACTGCATGGGCTAATGCAGTTGCTGTTCTGTTCATTATTTAAATGTCATCCTCTTCTTCCTGTGTCAATAACATTGGTATTATATCTTCTTGTATAATAGATTATATAACTATGTAAAGTATTTTATATCAACTACATGAAGAGTTTATATCATCATAAAGTTTGGTTTATATCCAAAGAAGATGAATTTTATATCATCATGTAATGTGGTTTACATCAAAAAAAGGTGAAGTTTATATCACGCATAACGTGAAAATTTATATCTTCCAGGAAACAGATACCAAAACATATTGTAATTCTTTATATCAGCAAATTATAAAGTTTATATCATCCAAATCCAAACTTTACATCAGTCTTATACTATAAATTTTTTAACCAACAGTGAGCAAAAAAACATAGGGTTTATATCAATATGATGGATTCATTATATTAACAAACGATAAAGATTATATCTAATAGACAATCAAACAAGTAGCGTCAATTGTAATAATATACCTTTTCTCTCTTATCTGGTGAGGAACGAGGGCTGGCAGGAGGATTTGGATTTGCATCCTTTTTCTGAGATGAACTTGAACTTGAACTTGGTGGTGGGCTTGAATGTGATCCTTTGAGAATTGTCCTTTGTCTTACATGTCCTTTGGCAAAACCACCCATATCTATTTCCATGAGGCATCTTTCAAAAAGCATTTGTTCACTCCAATTTGTGAATATGGGAATATTCCTTTGGACATCGTCACCGCCAGCATATACCACTCGGTCAATATACAACAGCTACAACAAATTATATGTAATAAGATATAGTTTTCTATCATGTAAAAGAGATGTTTATATGTTTTTCACTAACAGCTATTTGTATGAAGAATAAATAGAGTATATATATCTTACTAAATACATGTTCATATCATTGAAACAATATATTTATATCATATATAGAAACAGATTATATATGACATGCATAAGTAATCAAACTATTTGGAATAGAATACTTACAATTAGGAATGTTAATGGACCACAGAAAGGTGGGACCTTCCTGAAAGATTATCTGCCCGGGCCTAGCCAGAAACTCACTTTCGTGCTATGCATTCCAGAATCGGAATCTTTGGCTAGGCTTAGACGCTAGCACAATACTATTCCAACCCTTTTGAAATAACATTGCACAGGATCTGGGTTCACACTTATTCAATTTACCATGCAACAAAAATTTATAATTAAAAGCGGAACTTTAGAAAAATACCTTTGAAGCGTACACTTAGGTGATTCTCTTGTATGCCTCAAGACTTTGATTCCACGTTGTGTGGGCAACGATATAGAAACCAATTGATCAGCTAATCACCACAATCCACCTGCCAGAAAATTCCAGCACCACCGCACCTGGCACGTACTGTAAACGCACCGCCCAGAGAAAGAGAAAGCTACACGAGCCACCAAATATTTGAGAAAAATTCGGCAGCCCCAAAGCTTGTAAAATCCGAATTTTAGAGAGAGAATTTTCTCTCTCTAGGATTTCTCTCTCTGAATTCTTAAATTATGAATCTATTGAATTGTATGTCTTGAATAGCTAATCCCTTGTCTATATATAGAGTTACAAGAGAGACCCCAAGTTGGTTTAGGATTGGCCTTCCTACTGGGATTCTGTTTTCCTTTAATCCTGTTCCTGAACTGAAACACATCCAACTGATACAGGGATCCACTTATCCCAAACCAGTTCTTGGTATGATTCACAACCAACTGATACAGGGATTCACTTATCCCAAACCAGTTCCTGGTATGATTCACAACCAACTGACACAAGGATTAATTAATTACTTAATTAATTAAATCAACCTTTGTCAATAACCCAATACATAATTAATCGTATCACTAACGGATTAATTATGACACTACCATCCTACACCAGAATTGCTTCCGGAACAACTTAATTAAATTATATTCATACTCTCCCTACATCAAAGATATAGTGCTCGTTAATATATTAATTTACTGATAATTAATTAATTAACCTCTTTAATTCCGAGACTAGTACCACTCGACCTTTTTACTATACCGGACATAAGTCCACCAGCTGGGTTTATTATAATAAACATAACGAGCTTATCTCGGGAGCACCATCACCCTGGACGCACCGGTACATGGTTTCCTTTCTACAAGCAGCAGCACACTAAGCAACTAAACACGTGCACCCAACTTACTGAGATTATTGGCCACAATTGACCTCACCATTTGGCATATCAAAGTACGCTATGTCTAATCCTCATGCCTGCTCGAGTCTAGGGATTAAGAGATAGAATACCAAAAATGATTTGTCTATTAAATCAGTACAAGACAAATCATTCTTAATGGTCTAGTTCAATACGCCCCAGGCATATCTATATGATTCAATCAGTTTAGACAAACCAATTACCCGAATCACATAATAACCTAAACCGACAGTTTGTCCAAAGTTGTCTCGGTTACGAACCTCATTTATATATTATATCTTTCAACCAATGATGAGATCTACTGTGTCACACTAGACACCTCATCATCTACTTACATATTATAAATGGACATATCGTGCACAACAAGATATAACAAAAACATTAATCGATATATTACTGGGAAAAAGTACAATACAAGCATAGCTTATGTATTCAACTCCAACATTTCCTGTCATCTTTTCTGATGTATTTCCTGTGGCCATCCACTAAGGACTTTATGGTGTATCTACACCAATTGAGGTTTTTGATGTCCTCAATGTTTTTGAGTGATTTCAGCAACCTAAACCTGATTATATCAGTGTCATAACTGTTGATGAATGTTGATACCATGTAAATGATGAAATCTTGAATGAATGCAAGGTCATGGTATTCATGGGTTGCTATGTAATCCCGTAGTTGAGGAAGAGTTGGCCTTTTACCACCGTGTCTATTTTTGAAGGCTTTTATTTCTCTTTCATATTCCTCTATACTTTCTTCTTTGAAGGTGTATTCCTCTATTGCAACAGTACCAATAGGGAATCCGAGGACAATATTTACATCTTCTTCCTCAATGTGGATGTTGTTGTCTTCAATGCGAAATGTGAGGTTGATAGGGTTCAGCAATGTTAACAGGTGTTCTCTCAAGACATTTGGGAGAGAATTGTAGTTGAGTTGCAGCATGCTTCCCAAACCAACTTCCTGAACAGCATTTCTTTGTTGGTCGTTCAGGGATTGAACCAAAGTACTCAAGGATTTAGGTGATGTTCTGTTAAGAAATCTCCTAGGTTCTTTCTTCTTCTCTTTCACTTCAGTAACTTGATTTTTCTTTTATTTCTTTTCTGTTTGTTGTTTCTCCTCTTGTTTTGGGATTTCCACAATTTGTGACACTTTTCTTTTTTAGTCTGCAAGAGCAGAGGAAGATTTTGGCTTTGGAGCAGAAGCAGTAGGATTAGGGGATGCCTTTGGTTTTGGCTTTGATGCCTTTTGTTTTGCAGCAGGCAATGGTTTTGATGAATGTGATGCTTTTGGTGTTGTAGTAGGGGATGCTTTTGGTGTAGGAGTATGTGATGGCTTTGCAGTAGGTGACTTTTGAAGCCTTGTTGATTTTGCTGGTCCATCAATATGTTTCTTTTGGACTCTATTTGCAGGGAGTTTGATACGCATTATTTTGGGATTATTTGTTGCAGGATTTTCTTTCTCAGGATTCTCCTGTTGAGTAGATTCTTTTCTCTTCTTTCGAAACTTGTCTATTATATTTTGTATTTTTTCGCTTGTATCTGCTGTAAAATCGCTGTCGTTGTTACTTGTATCAATTTTACCTACAAAGTGAAAAAGTTATTATTTTTTGATATCATATAATGTGGTTTATATCCAAAGAAGATGAAGGTTATATCATCAGCAATGTGGTTTATATCAAAAAAAGGTGAAGTGATATCATATACTGTTGTTTATATCCAAAGAAGATGAAGTTTATATCATCATGCAATATGGTTTATATCAAAAGAAGGTGATGTGACATCTATACTAGGGTTTATATCCAAAGAATATGAAGTTTATACCATCATGCAATGCGGTTTATATCATAAGAACACGAAGTTTATATCATGCATAACATGAAAATTTATATCTTCAGGAAACAGAAAGCAAATATATATTGTATATCAATGTGTAATACTTTATATGAGTAAAATATGAATTTTACATCATTCAACTGCAAAGTTAACATGAGACATATTCTATAATTTTTTAAACCAACAGTTAGCCAATAACATAGGGTTTATATCAATATGATCGATTCATTATATTAACAAATGATAAAGTTTATATATAATAGACAATCAAACAATTATTTTTTACAGCAGTCGGACATTTGTTCAAATGTTTTGAATGCATTATATCACATGTAGAACAGTATTCATCAACTAGAATTATGTTTTACATATTTTTGTGGTGAAAAGGTTCCAAACAAACATACGTGCATATATATTTTTTATATCAAGCAAAAATCGTCTATTTAAATAGATTGTACTATTTTCTTGAGGAATAATGACAAATGTCGCAAACGGATTACATCGCCGTCATCGGATTAAACCTAAAATTTAAACAATAGTTCGTGATGGACATTATATTAGCAGAAAAATACATTATATAGCATAAAAGTTGATTATACTAGTAGGAAATCAATAAAAGATGATTATATTATGAATCGTACCTTTTGTATTTGAAATATTTCTACGATCGTTCTGAAATTTGTGTCAGAAACCCTTGCTCTCTGAGACTGTCGGTACTGCCTCTGTTTTATAGAGGTATTTTGTCAAGAGTCGTAACTTTTTAAGGTCGATGATAAGGATAATGTGGTGGTTTTGATTCGGTTGCCGGAGTTGCAGGAGGTTTCTCTGATATAAACTTTGGTTTTCCGACGAATCGACGCTATTTTTTGCTTTTTGAAGATTGTGTTCCCTGGAAGAGTTGCAAAAGCTGAAGCGATGGGTTGCGCCTTGTTTGTTTAGGGATGTAAAACGCAATATTGAATTTTGGTGGGAAAGAAAATAGCGCGTGTTGCTAATCGCGCGGGGTGTGACTGGTGGAAGTTTAGAAATTAGGGCGAATACAATAGCACCGTACTACTATAGTTGTACGGTATACGAATTGTATCAAATCTTGTTATGCTATCAACTATAGATATTATCACTTGGTTTCTCCCTTGAGTGCTAAATTATGTATTAGAAGTGTTTTATAATAATATTTTGGGTAATGTTATATCGTGTGTCCTTTTTTATTATTGAACGTCTCTTTTTTTTCTAAAAAAATCCTTTATTTTGTTAGGTATCGCCCCCTTAATGTTTATTTCCACCCCTCATATTATTACCCAGTTACCTTTAATCAATTTATCAAAAATTTTATAAGCCACTTCTTAATCTACCAAAAATTTATAAAAATTATGATTAAAGTAGCATAGATGAGCGAAACTATAAATGAATTTTTTTTGTATTTTTAGTAAATTGATTAAGGGTAGTTAGATAATTTAATATATTAATATATTTTATATTTAAATATTATGATTTATATTTCTTAATTTGTCAATGATAATTTGGATATTTAAGAGGCGCGAAATAACAAAATAAGGGCGCGAAATAGGCATTCACTAATAGTTTTGTTTGAAACAAATTATAATTTTTATTCTTAAATAAAGGATAACGTATGTAAAATATTTATATTGATTTTTTTCAAGTGTAATTTTGTATTTTAATTGTAAATTATATAAAACTGTCTAATTATATTAATTTAAAAATTAAAATGAATAAATTCTAAAATTTGTCATCAGTTTCTGATTTTGATTATCATACTTTAAAAACTATTTTTAAGGTTATCATACTTACTTTTCTTTTAAAAAATGGTCACTCCATCAAGTTGAGGTGTTACGATCAATTTTTTTAGGGTTATTTTGATCTTTTCATTGTCTCAAAGTAATAAGAGGGTAGAAATTACAAGAACTATAGAGTAAAGGGGCTAATAGTGCAATTTTAAAAATCTAAAACCCTAGCAGCCACCCATTCCTTTCCCTCTCTCCGGTGGCCGCTCCTCCCATTAGGGTTCTGCCGCCGCTCCTCCCTCCCCCTTCCCCGCTCCATCCGACGAGGTCACGTCGATCGGATCTTCATCCCCGCCTCACGGGACTTCAGCCGACAAAACACCCCGCCGACAGGACCCTCACCCCGCCTCACTCCCTCTTTCCTTCTCTCCTCACGCGGGATCTCGTTCGCCTTCTCTTCGATTGTGAAAACGACGAGATCGATGAGTCCCGATTGATGAGTGAAACCCTCGACAGTTTCCGCGTCGATCCTCATCGATCTCGTAGATCAACGCGAGATCAATGAAACCCTCATCGATCATCGATCTCGCGTCGATCCTCGTCAATCTCCAGCAGCGGTCCAATGGCGAAGGGATTTTGGGGATGTCAGAGAGGTCGGGGAGGCACTCGAGGGAGGCTGGGAAGGTCAAGGGGAGATGTGGTGGAGGTCGGGGGGAGATCTGGAGATCGGGGGGAGATCAGGAGGTCGGGGGTGAAATTTGGGATAGGATATCAGCGGCGGAGGAGGGTTGAGGGGGAGAGAAGGAGAAAGAGGGCTGCGGAGGAGGGAGAAGGAGGAGGAAGTGGGCAGCGCATGAGAGAGAATGACGAGGAAGAGGGCGGTGGAGGAGGGGACTTTTTTGTTTCTAATTTTTTTATTTAAGGGGCAGTGAAAAGACCAAAATAACCTTTAAAAAATTTGACAGTTAGTGACTTAACACCCCAACTTGACGGAGTGATCATTTTTTGAAAAGAAAATTAAAGTATAATAACCTTACAAATAGTTTTCAAAGTATCATGACCAAAACCAGAAACTGACTATAGTATCGTGACCGATTTTGAAATTTACTCAATTAAAATAAAATGATATATATTGATAATAAAAATATCAAAACTTGATTGTTTTTGTAAGATAAAAATTAATTTTTAAATAAAATTATTGTTATGAAAAGTGTTGAAATAATGAAAAAACATCCCTTAAATATCATGAGATCACCATATAAGATTCATGTGTTACTCCCCTTATCACTAATTAGTTTTGAGGTAAAACCACATGTGAGTTTGTATTGGGCTTTCAACATAGTATCCGAGCGGGTTTTTGACCTACGGACATTGTGGGTTGGGTTTTCTCTCTTATTGACATTAATCTCTATACTCTTGACCTTGACCCGATTGGATTTAATTTGAAAAAATTTTACTGGCTCGACAAGTGACAGTTTATCCGGAAAAAATAACCCACACAGAAATAACAAAATATACACGTCCAAACCCATTGGATTTGAAAGGAATGTGTCAAATAATAAAAAAATGCCTCACATGGTGGAACATGTTGATTTGTATTGAGCTTTCAACAAAAAGAAGAAAGTAATTCTAATGTTAAAAAATTCAATTTAAACCATCTAAATTCTTATGTATTCAATTCTCAAGAATTTAATGCTTAAAAAAATTCAAGAATTTAAAATATGAATGGTTAAAATAAAAATAATATCTTTTATAGCATGACCGATCAAGTTACTCTTCCATCACCAATTTTTTTTAAAATAAAAGAAAAGAAAAGCTAAAAGAACTATCATTAATTAAAAACCCTAGTTACTCTCTTCTCTCTCAAATTTAACATTAAAAAATATTTCTTCCCTCTTCTTCCCACCCATCATGGGAGGATGGGGGAAATAAATTTGTTCTCCGTTTTCGTTTTTCTGTTTTAGTTTCGTCATCCAATAAAGGGGGTTATCCCCAATTTTTATTTTTTTGTCTTTCAATAGATGATCTATAGAAGGGTAGAGCGTCTTTTTCCTTCAGTGAATCTACTGTTAGTGTTTGGTCGCGGCTTCATTGATGCGTTCATTGTTATGACGACAGTTCGTTAGTGAAGCTTGTTGGATTGGTAGCGACGTCGTTGATGATGTTCGCTGATTTGGTCCAAGATAATTCAGTGTCATCATAGATCTATTTATTAGATTTATGGTGTGAAATTTTTATCTGATAATTAATGATGTATCCTTGTTCGGATTAAAATTTCAACAAGAGGTATATACACCGCTTGATATGGTAGATCTATATAAGTTTATATGTAGTAAACACAACAATAATTATAATTTATGTTTCTTTGACTGTATCTACTTGTTATCAATCATTGCTGAACGTTTTCCAGTAGATTAATATATGTTTTTTATTTTTTTAACAAAAGAACTATCATTAATTAAAAAATTATTTTATACTAGAGTTTTGGAATGGGCTGCGTAACCTCCTCCATGTTCAAATAATATGACCCTCCTTAAAAAAATAATAATAATATGGCCCTTTTCAATTGTCGTTACTCACTGTATTGTTTAGGTGGGCTCCACTTAGAAAATTCAATATTACGAATCTAATTAATGATTATTATAGTTTTATTACGTCTTAGTAAATTTCTTATATTTATTGTTTTTTAAAATTTTATTTTATCTCTTTTTATTTAAATATTTTATTATTTTTAAATTAAAAATAATAAAAAATTGTGATAAAAATAGACAATAAATAATAAAAAATAGGACAATATTTAACACCACCCCAAACTTTTCGTTAAGATTTATCCATAAAGAAACAAACTACATAGTATAATTTATTAATTGGAAAATTACAAGAATTTATTCTGTAGTGATAAGTGACAAATATTTTTATTCAAAAAAGACATTTTATCTGGTTCATTTTCTTTAGATATAAATTTAAATCTAATTCCAAATCATAAAGTTTATATTCTTACTCACTATATTCCAAACTTAAATGCAGTTTTGGTCTCTCATAATAGGAGTAATTTTACTTTTGATCTCTCTTATATTTTGAGTTACAATATTAGTCCTTATCCCTTTTTTTAAAGCAGATTTAATTATTTTTTATGAAAAAATTTAGAAGATAATGGATTAACTTATTTGATCTCTAGTCAAATCTAATTTTTTCTTCAAAATAATTTGTACAATGATGTTTTCAATCAATTTTATGATATGAATCCTCTTGCATGTTCAACTCATTTAGAGTTTCAGCCGTTATTTTAGACTGTGAGTTCGAGTCGCACTAGTTCTAGATATGATATAATTGATGTTGCATATTTACACAGTGTAATGTTAGACTAATTTGCCTCATTCTTTTTATCAAAAAAAAAAATGAAATTTTCTAAAACCATTAGGGGCTATTTGTTAGGAAAAAAGTAATTTTGGATCATTACGTTTGATGAATTTGCTCTTTTAGTCCATCATATTTAGGCCAACTCAAAAATACTCATTACGTTTGAAATTTTACACATTTTTTGGTTCAATATATATGTTTTTTATGGATTAAAAGTGTATAAAATTTTAAACATGATAGGTATTTGTAAAAAGTTTAAACATGATAAAATAAAAGTGTAAATTCGTGAAACGTAATGGAGCAAAATTATATTTTTTCCTATTTTTTAGCAACATCTCTAACCTTATATTGTAGCCACGGCGCCCCTTCCTGTGTAGCCACCAGAGTCGCCAATGGTATATACTCCCTCCCATTTTTTTTTAAATTTAAAAATATTTTTAAAAATGGAGAAAATTGTTTATAAGGTGGTTTAGACTTTTTCAATTTTAATTTTATATCTATCAAATTTAATGATAGATTTTTAGTAAATAGAAAATAAATATATTTTGTTCAAAAAAAAAGGGTTAATAAAAGAAGAATAAAAATAATACTATATTTCAAATTAAGTCAATTTTAAAAGAATGAGATAATCTAGTAGTTGACACTACTCACTTAACATCATGAAAGTTTTAAATTTGAGTTACACTGGGTGTAGGTTAATAGGTTTTATGACAATCTTTATTAAAAAAAAAAGTAACAATGGTTAATATTCTCACTCAAAATCAATAAATTTTGAGTTCGAATAATCTAAAATTCATTAAAAAAAAACATATATTATATGAATGTGGTTGAGCACAAAAGATTCATCAGTCCCTTCACTAAAAGTCAAATATTTGAATTTTATGGGACATAAAATAACTTTTAAAAATTTAAATTAATTAAAAAGTGAGGGATATATATGTTAAAAAAAAAAAAAAAAAAAGCAGCCTTCCTTCTTGAAGAGGAAAATCGAAAGAGAAAAGCAGATAACCAGGAAGGGAAGCAAATGAAATGACCCTTGGCTACTTCCAAGAGTCGTTTATGAAAAACACATTTCTGATCACATGTTCATTCATCCTCCTATAAAATGGACTCAGCTCATCTTCATTTCCTTCCAAATCTATTAAGCCATTCCACAGTTGTTCAACTCATTGAATTTAGGGAGAAATGGCATCGTTTTCTGTTAAGTTTCTGGCACCAAAATTTAGTTGCTACTCCCCCTCCTCTAAGCCCAGTAGTAGTAATAGTAGTACTAGGCTACATGCATATACAGTTGAGACAGTTGCAGTACCAGGAGCATCAACTGGAGAGATTGACCCTGAGAGGCTAGAGCCAAGAGTGGAGGAAAAGGGTGGATTTTGGATTCTCAAGGAGAAGTACAGGCAGGGTGTAAATCCTCAAGAGAAAGTTAAGATTGAGAAGGAGCCCATGAAGCTGTTCATGGAGAATGGGATTGAAGAGCTTTCAAGAATCCCAATTCAAGAAATTGACAAGTCCAAGCTTACTAAAGATGATATTGATGTCAGGCTCAAGTGGCTTGGTCTCTTCCACAGAAGGAAGCATCAATGTGAGTTTTTTTTTTTTGGCACATATTACTGATTAAACTGCAAAAAAAAAAAGCCTTCTTTTCAGCCTAATCTTGCCTATAATTCACTCTTTATTCAACTTGTGATGACTATAGATGGTCGATTCATGATGAGATTGAAGCTTCCTAATGGTGTAACAACCAGTGCACAAACCCGATATCTAGCTAGTGTGATAAGGAAATATGGACAAGATGGTTGTGCTGATGTTACAACGAGGCAGAATTGGCAAATCCGAGGTGTTGTTTTGCCTGATGTACCTGAGATTCTCAAAGGACTTGACGAAGTTGGATTGACAAGCCTGCAAAGTGGAATGGACAATGTCAGGAATCCAGTTGGGAATCCTCTTGCAGGAATTGATCCTCAAGAAATTATTGATACAAGGCCTTATACTAATTTGCTGTCTCAATTTGTCACTGCTAATTCCCGTGGAAACCCCACAATCACTAACTTGTGAGTTCCGCCTTATTTTTTCAGTTTAAGGTTTCAGATAATGACTTTCTTCCTAGGATGGGCTAAAGATCATACTAAAATCAGATGTTTGATGTTCTTGTTTGCAATTCCTTTTTCCTTTTCTACTGTGAGCTCAAACATGTTGTTGCTGTCTGTTTGTGTAGGCCACGGAAGTGGAACGTATGCGTCATAGGTTCTCATGATCTTTATGAGCATCCTCACATAAACGATCTCGCCTACATTCCGGCGATAAAAGATGGAAAACTTGGATTCAATTTACTGGTTGGTGGGTTCTTTAGTCCCAAAAGATGTGCGGAAGCAGTACCCCTTGATGCTTGGGTTCCAGCAGATGATATAATACCTGTGTGTAAAGCAATACTCGAAACTTTCAGAGATCTGGGCACAAGAGGGAACAGGCAAAAAACAAGGATGATGTGGTTGATTGATGAACTTGTAAGTAATCAAATCCTCTCTTGGATTTTTTGCAAATTCAATGTACACTACTACAAAATTGCTATATAACAAATTTGTCACATTTCGAGCTATTGTGTCCTTATACGGTGTCGTGATAATATATCTAATAATAGCTATCAAAACAGTATAAAAATGTCAATATACGTGCTTAAGAATATTACATTAGACAATTATTTGAATTTATTATAACAAATGCAAATGTTTTAATACATGTATATATTGAACTTTGATTAACTCCTATTCAACGGAACAGGGTATAGAAGGCTTCAGGTCTGAGGTGGTTAGGAGAATGCCGGCGCAAGAACTAGAGAGAGCGGCTTCTGAAGATCTGGTTCTAAAACAATGGGAGAGAAGAGAGATTCTTGGTGTCCACCCACAGAAACAACAAGGATTCAGCTTTGTTGGTCTTCACATTCCAGTTGGTCGTCTACAAGCAGATGACATGGATGAGCTTGCTCGAATAGCTGATGAGTACGGCTCGGGCGAACTCCGGCTCACTGTAGAGCAGAATATCATCATTCCAAACATTGATAACTCCAAGCTTGAGGCATTGATGAAAGAGGATCTTCTAAAGCAGAGGTTTTCTCCAGAACCGCCCATTCTGATGAGAGGTTTAGTAGCTTGTACTGGGAATCAGTTCTGCGGGCAGGCAATTATAGAGACAAAAGCTCGTGCACTTAAAGTCACAGAAGAGGTTCAAAGGCTAGTTTCTGTCACTCAGCCAGTAAGAATGCACTGGACTGGCTGCCCAAACACCTGTGGTCAAGTGCAAGTAGCAGACATTGGATTTATGGGGTGCATGGCCAGAAATAAGGATGGGAAACCAGTTGAAGGCGTAGACGTGTTCTTGGGAGGGCGAATCGGCAGCGATTCGCATTTGGGAGATGTTTACAAGAAATCAGTACCTTGTGAGGACTTGGTTCCTTTGGTTGTAGACCTGTTGGTGAACAAATTTGGTGCTGTCCCAAGGGAGAGAGAAGAAGAAGAAGAAGAAGAAGAGTAGCTTTTGGGTAATTCATTCACCTAGTTTGTGGTATTATGTTTGCTTTGAAGGAATGATTATGAGTGATAAAAGATTTAATCAACTTCCAGTGACAGATTTTCTGTAGCTTTTAACACATGGAAAATTGTAACGGACAAGACAAAGGGAATAATCCTTCTCAACACGAGCATCCAACCCAAACCAATTGGCAATGGAGCATGGAGAAGTCTTTAAAATATTTATATTATACACAAGTGTTGTGGATTGTGAATTTTCAATGTGAAATTTGATAATCTTAACATAAGCAATTGAAGATTTTTCAATTTGACAAGGATATATCAAATATATTTTTCAAAAAATAGTTGCAGAATGAAGGTTCTGCATATCTACAATTTTATTTTATGATATAGATGATCAACCTTAGTGGCAGCTATAAAAAATATAGTTTTAGATCATTTAGCATGCTACACTGACGTAATTTTTGTAAGGCATCACAACTAATCTGCCTAACTCTCTCTCTTGAAAGTTTTAACCGTCTTCCAGTGTCCTCAAAGGAGAGAGGGGTATGCCCATTCACCCCATAATACAATCTTAATATAGCTTTTTCCCTTTCAGATAGTCTCTTCAGAAGCTTTTCTAATTCCTTCTTCATCAACTCTTTCTTCACCATTGCTTCTGGGGTTATCTCTTCCGGCCCTGCTATGATATCCTGAAACAAACAATCGTCGTTATCACAGTAAGTTCATACTATAACAATGGGTGGATTTCAGAACCAAGAATTGAAATGAATTGGATTAAGAATTCAAGAACCTGCAAGGACATGCGATCTCCAGCTGACATTGCTTGATCAAGAGAAATTGGATCTCTGTTTCTTTCAAGGGCAAGAGCTACAGTCAAGCTGTCCTTATTAACCACCTTCGCAATCTCATCGCACGTTGGATACTTCCCCAGCCTCCGGCTTAAGACAGCATTCGCCTCACAAATCTTGGGCACCAGCTCGCTTATGCTACCCTATACAATACAGGCTAAGTACCATTCACCAATTACAAGCTTTCCTTTCAAAATTCTCTTACATTTCTAACAATTCAATTCAATTGCTTGCAAAACAAACAAAACTGAGTCTTCAAGGACGTTAAATAGCACAATTTGTATCCAAAGGGTAACATGGATTTTTCTGAGATCAAATCTTGAACTAGAATTTTTGTCTTACCGGCAGCCTAGTGAGTCTAGATTTCTTCGCCACCGCTCTGGACATAGCTTGCCTGATCCACCAGTAAACATAGGTTGATAGCTTATAACCCTTGTCTGGATTGAACTTTTTCGCACCATGAATAAGCCCAAGGTTTCCTTCCTTGAATAATACAGAAAAACATTCTATCTGATGATGATTAATTGAAAAAAGAAAACTCTGATTAAGAACCCTCATCAAAATCAAAACAACTAGTACCTGTATCAGATCTTGCAAACTCAACCCTCTGCCTTGATAAGATGAAGCTACTGAAATAACAAGTCTTCTGTAGCATCTAGTGATTCTATCCCGTGCTTCTTTACCATTACACAAAATCTTATCTAGAGTAATTGTGCTCATTCCAGCTGCCTTGGCCCATTGGGATAAACTCACTTCTTCATCCTTGCTTGCTGCTTCCTCAATCCTCTTCCTCACAGCTTCAATTCTTGCTTCTTCCTGGAAGATCAGAAAAAAATCCCTCTTTCAAATCTTTCTTATCTTGGATGGGATCACAGAATCACTAAAAAAATGACAACAAAAAACTTTTACCTTGAGACAAAAAGAATACTCTGCTTCTTGTTTAGGACTCAAGTATTGCCCTGAATTCTCCGGCATCAAGAAAACATTATCAGCAACTTTCTCATTCGCCAAAATTCCTAACCCGGCCTTTCTCCTCTTTCTCCTCCTCTTCCTTCTCACCAACACTTCCTCCTCCTCATCATCTTCTTCATTACTTTCTTCTTTCAAGGCCCACAAGTTCTCAAACGCGACAGCAGACTCAGTAATTGTATCTGCAACAGGGGCTAATGCAACAGCAGCAGTAGGAGCTGACCTTGATCCGTGTCTGGAGGAGGAAGGTAGATGAAGAAGGGTGGTGGTGGTGGTGTTGGTGTTGAAGAGGTGAAGGCATGACTTAGTAGTTGGATTGTGGTAGAGGTAGAGGGATATGGATATGGTGGATAGAGGTGATGGATGGTTTGCAGATGAGGCTGCATTCATGGCCATCGAACTTTTGAATTGAGCTTTTGCAGATGAGTTTGGATAGAGTGGGAAAAAATAGGCAGAAATTTTGGTCCGTTGGAGTCCACCCTTTATAGTCTCATGCTACGGGCACCGCTGCCTCCAGATATTTCTGCCCACTCTCATTATCATCAAAACTTACATCCCCTCAAATTATTGCTCTGCTTCTATTTTTTTTTTTTTTTAAATTTTTACTCGCTATTTTTAATTAAATTTAAACTCAAACAAATATAATGTCTTTATTATTTTATAATCAGAAATATAAATTCAAAATGGGGTCGTATCACTTTTGATCACCTTAATATATTGACAAGAAATTTAAAAACAAAAATATCAACATTAATCGGAATTATTTTTGAAGGGGGCTTCAGAAATTTTAATCAAATTTCAAAAGCACAACATACCTAAAAGATTGGAAGAGCAATTGAAAACGGACAAAAAGTTGATACAAATTAGGTGGTATGGTAAAGCTGATTTAAAGGGTAACGCCATCTCCAAAGTTTGATACAAAGTTGTTAAGTTCTTTTTGTTTTATTCTAAATTCTAACTTTGTCAATTGTTTTTCACAAAATAAAAAATAAAAAATTTCTCTACTAAATTCAAAAGCTAAAATAGGTATATAATATTTCCATCTCGACTTCTATTTCGCTTTAATCCTTTATTTTAAAAATAAATTTCAAAATTTGTTTACTTAATCTCACTCACCCCCTTTTGACTCGATTGTCATGTATAATTATTTACTTAATAATATGATATTTTCTTAATAAAAATATTTTTAAAATTTTTAATAAAAAATTAGACTATCATTATTATTTAAAATTAAAATATTAATTAAAATAAATATTAAAAATTAATAAAAATTTGTAAAAAAAATTCACATAATAAATATATTTTTTATTTATTTAAATGATAATAATATTTTTTAGAAAAAATATTTAACAAAATAATAATTATTTAAAGAAAAAACTAAAAAAAATGATATAATGAAGAAAGGGGAAAAAATTACAAGTAATTCAATTTAGTAATAATTTATTTGTAAATCACTTATTTTCATCTTAACAATTATACTTGCATTTCAACCCACTTAATCTATGAAAACTTTGATTTGTAGTTATCAAACACACTTAATTATTAAGTATTTAATTAAAAAAAATTGTTAATCCATTAAGTCATAAATAAGTTGAGTTATCAAATATTGGAAATATTAAATCAAACTTAATTAGAATAAGATTTGAGAAATTAGTAGTTTAATTATATCCTATTTAGTTTATGACAAATAATATCCCAATGGGATTTAGATAGCAAAATCCTAGTTGTGTTATAATAGTTTGACATCTATATATATAACCGAAATAGTTCATTTTTATTTTTGGCAGGCTAGATTAGAAATAAAAGAAACAAAAGTCATGAAAGGTTGAGGTAGTAGGAACTAGATAAAAGACCGATGTGGTTGCCAAGATGGGCAGAGAACCACTTTGATTGACGATCTAAAGTATAGAGATCGTCGGGTATTATATTCTACCTCCTATCAATATAATAGTTTTTATTGATATATATAAATATACTTCTGTTGTATTATTAAATTTTATATTCCCCAATTAGTATCAGAGCAAGAATGATCCTTTGGAGAATAAGAAAAAGTTTGAATGCTATAAAAAAAAAAAAATTATTGAGGTTCGTAAAAGGAAAACAACAACGCATAAAGTAAGATGGGAAGTCAAGCCAGGCCACACCCGCGGGAGGAGACATTTGACTTTTATCGAATTGGTGATCAATAAAAATATGAGAAGAGATTCAGTTCGAGATGGAATTGGAAAAGCTTGATTTCAGAGAGGATTTGTTGGCAATATTAAATCAAAGTTAATTAGAATAGGATTTGATAACTAGTAGTTTAATAGTATCATATTTATTTTAGGACAAATAACTGTTGAGCCAAGTTCCCCTCATTTGATGGCCTAACCAAATAGAAAAGAAAAATAAGCCCATAATGTATTTATTTGGCCTTGTTTGACCAAAACGAAAGGGAAGACTTCTCCTTTTGGGAGGGGTAAGTGAAAAAACGGAAGACACAAACCAAAAAGAAGAAAAACAAGGGTTTTGAGTTTGGAGAAGAAAGTGAAGAAATTTCTTTTTTGTGATTTCAATTGGGTGATCAAAAGGAGTCTGATTTTGATGAAACTTTAGATTCGGGTTCCTCTTAACTAGCTCTACACATCTACCTGTTTAGATTTTTGATTAGCTCCTTTTTGGTGAGATCATTCCAAACCCACTTGTGTTATTTGTGTAGTTTTGAAAGAATATTATTGCTTGTTGTTGATCTATTTTTTTATAATGATGCATTATTGTTGTGTATCCACCGTTTGGTGTTGACTTGGTAACTCCTATTGATATAGTGTATATTTGATCGGACAAGGTCCCGTTAGGCTGATATGCATTGAAAGATTGTTGGCAATATCAGACAGTGGATTTATCAAACAGTGTTTCATCATTTTTCTGAAAAGACAAAGCTGATGTACTACGGCAGAAAATTCAGAATATGTATTGGAATAAGACTGGTATCAATAAATCATCTGTTTTAAAGCAGATTACCAAACTGAGGTATAAAGATGGTACTAGCATGCATGAGTATTTGAGTATGTTATGGTTAAAGTTGAATGATGAGGTGTAAGCCTTGTTGTTGTTCAACTCACTCCCAGACAATTGAGGCACTTTGGTAGTATCAATCAGTAATTCAACCCAAAATGGTGTTTCGATTTTGGCACAAGTCAAGGAATCGTTGATAAATGAAGAGATTAGAAGAAAAGAACAGAACATTGAGACTGACTCACAGGCTTTTGTGACAGAGAAGTCCAGCAGAAAAGGGAGGAACAAAAGTAGAGGGCCACATAGTAAAAATGACAAGTCCAGGGGTCGATCAAAGTTTTAAAAAAACATTGAGTGCTATTACTGTAAAATAATGGAACACTACAAGAAAGAGTGTAGAGTGCTCAGGAGAGATCATGCGGCGGAAAAAGGAAAATGCAAGAAAAAAAGAATCTAGTGATGATGAAGAAACTACAGCTGTGATTACTTTGTTTAAAATGATAAATGTTTGATTGTACCAATATTTATTTCCTCTTTTTACTTTGATATATTAACATTTACCAGCTTTAATTTGTTTGTATTTGTATTTCTAACATTAATTCTGCCAAATTAACCAACTCCACATAGTATCTGAACCGTCTCTTTGTATGATTCGATAAATAAGTGCCAACTCCCCTGCCTTTGTCCAAATATTTTTGATATAAAGAATATTATTTTTCTTTTTTTCTTTTATTTCAAATATCATCTGAAAAATGATCTCTTTCTTAATAAAAAATTTTAAAATATTGTAAAATTTTTATATAAAAAATTGGAGAAAATAATTTTTCCTTTCATTTGGGGGTTTTTTTTTTTTTTTCCAGGTGTTTACGTGTAGATAATAATGTGAGTATAATGTCTGAGCTAAATTCAAAAGTGAGAATTTCATACGGAAGTAAATAAATTCGATTAATATTGAAAATACAATGACCAATGTATACTTGAATTAATTATGGTTAAACATTGGCATTGTTTCTTAATGCGTAAAAATGAGTAACCTCACTATAAATTTTAACAATTTAATACTGGACTTGTTAACTGCATCAAACATGCCTTATAGGAATACCTTTTATTAGTAATAATTGTAATGTAATTCCAAAATTGTAAATATTGATGATAATAAATGCTTTATATTGATCCAAAAATAATTGAAATATGTTAAGTTGGTCGCGACAAGCTAGACGGATGACATGTTTAATTAAATGAGTTAGGTGAGTTGGGTTGGGTTGACCTGCTTATTCATAAAGTTGAGTTCATATTCTTAACCCATTTAATTAAGGGACTTACTATTTGTATAACAAAAAATGGTGCAAGATTACAATTATATCCTTTGAACCAAAATCCTTCACAAATCTTGAAGACAAATTCAAATCTCCAATCCAAAGAAATCTTTCACTACACAAACGTTGAGGCAATCGTCTTTTTCAATAATAGCTTGACATTCATCAAGAAATGGTAAGTTTTTTACCCGTTTTTTCTATTTTTTTGACTGTCAAACTTTAAAACACTATGGATTAGCGTTAGAGGTAGCTTGAAATGCAAATCAGAAACGTTTAATCTATGGCTCGCTCGTTAATGTGTATCATTTTTTATATATTGCATATGAAAAGTGTAGCATTTTTAACATATTGAATGTGTAAATTTTTGCTTTTTTTATAATCTAAATGTGTAAGTTGTAGCGTTTTTATATGTTGAATTTGTAAGTTGTAGCATTTTTTTATGTACTGAATGTGTAAGCTGTAGCGTTTTTATATACTGAATGTGAAAATTGTAGCTTTTTTAATATAATGAATTTGTAATATGTAGCCTTTTTTATATACTGAATGTGCAATTTGTTGCGTTTTTTATATACTAAATGTGTAAGTTGTAGCGTTTTATATATACCAAATTTGTAATTTGTAGCATTTTTTATATACCAAATTTGTAGTTTGTAGCTTTTTTGTATACTGAATATAAAATTTGTAGCGTTTTAGCATATCAGTGTATAAAATTTGCAGCATTTTAATCTAATATTGTTATCGTTTTAATTTACGTGTGTAAATTATACATGAAGAAGATCAGGAGATGACTATGCATGAGGATCATGAGGAGGATGAGGATAAGAAGGATGACGAGGAGGGTTAGGAACAAGATATTGGAGCATATTTGAGTGGATATTTTAAGATTGATAGAATGAGGCATTTGATTTTTGCTATCCAATAGCTAATAGGCTAAAGTTCGTGCTTACGAAGCAAGGTGGAAATGACTCAACGTATTACTTCAGGTGCGGCCGATGGAAAGATCCATTGAAGGAGCCTCTCCCACCATACGGATGAATACCAAAAGGTGCGGATTTAAATGCCCCTACAAATTAACTGTTAAGAAGGTTTTTACTGAGCGTTACAATGTGCTTGTGACGTTACGGGAAATGTCCACGCATAATCATACTGGTACGAATACCTTACATTATTGCTTTGTTTTAGTAGTTTTATTGATATTTATCATTTATGTTTATTACTATTATTAAATGTTCAGGTATAATGCATCAATATGGGCACAGATAGCTGAGCCATTTTACTAAAAATTCAAAGGCTGAGGTTGAACGCATGCTTTATTTCAATGTGAACCAAAAATCGTTTGGGAAGCTATTAATCAACAGTTTTCCAAAGACAATGTAGACATCAGGAAAGTTTACAATCTGAAAGAAGATATGAAGAAAGTTGGGTTGTAAAGTAGAAATATTGGGCAGCAATTTTTGCATTTGGCTCGTGAGAAGAAGTATTTTGTTCAGATTGTCACGGATGAGGCCACTAATGCGATCACACATGCATTCATTGCCCATCCAACATCAATAGCTATTCAACAGATGGTATTGGGTGGTCATGGTTGATTCAATATAGAAGACCAACAAGTACAAAATGCATGTCGTTGAGATGATTGGTATGACTCCTACCAATAAGAATTCAATATTGCATTTGTCATTGTTAAAAATAAGACCAAAGAAACTTATAATTGGGTGATGAAGAACTTGAGGGACTTGTTGCCAGTAATTTGGCACCAAGTGTTGCTGTCTCAGATAGAGAGTTGGGTCTGTTGCAGCCTATTAAGGATCATTTTCCATCTTGCCAACACTTGTTATGCCGGTGGCATATTAAGCATTATGTTGCGAATTGGTTGGAAACAAATGTTGGGAGAAGGAATTTAGACACTGCTAGTGATATATATACCAACTGGTGGAAGAAAATTATTATGACACCAACAGTTGAAGAGTATAACCTCTTATTGAAGCAATTCAAGGTTAAATACTCTATGATAGAGCCTACACTATTGAATATTTGGAGGACACATGGTTCATTCACAAGGCGAAATTTTGTCGGGCCTGGACAGATCAATTTTAACACTTTGGAAATACTGCAACTAACAGGGTTGAGGCTTCACATGTTGCAATGAAAGATTGGCTGCATTCTTATACCAATTCTCTTGACACGTTGTTCATGAAAATTGACTCACATCTCACACATCTGTTCCCTCACATCGAGTAACTTTAATCATTTTATTTGATTGTGTATTTTATCACTCTTTTAATATTTTATGTTTAGTAATTTTTTGACTTCTATGTGAAAAAATAACAGTGAATCGCTCGAGTCTTCTACTGCCACGACACAAACCAGTATGATGGGATTTTCGTACTGTTACTTAAACAAGTATGTGTCACACCACTGTCTAAAGTTGGTCAGAAAACAAGTTGAAAAGAATGATAGGTTGGCTGGCGACGTGCTCGATAAGTGTGGATGCGTGTGCAAGGCGACACTTGGGATTCTGTGTGCTTGTGATATATACAAAACATAGGAATCGACCGACTATCAATTGCTCTAATTTGTACATGAGTTCTAGCAGAGATTGATCATTGTAATAGGTCACGTTCGACTATCAATCAAACGTTACATGACTGATAGTCAAACGCTAATCGGTAACGTTTGAATGATAGCCAAACATGACCGATCAACGATTGAGCTAACAAAAATGCCGATCGACAGTTTTTTAGAATTACCAAAACTCGACCGATCGGCTTTGACATTTAACAACACTACACTTTAGCGTTTTGATTTCGTTCAAACCTAAGCTATTTACGTTTGACCGAACCCAAAACGACAAAAAATAGCGTTTGACCTGCACAAAAATTACACCAAACAACGTTTTCTAACCTACCCATCACAAATCTACAACGTTTGAGAACTAAAACATCACAAAATCATGATTTTTTTCCGACCGATATTAAATGAACAAAATATACAAAAGTTGAAGGTATTTTTACACAGCTAATCATTAGACATTTGCCTGCGCCATGACCTAGCGAAGATTCACCTCCTTTCGCATCTATTTCGCGAATTTCAGCCGGATTTTTGAAAAAATTTCGCGTTTTGACTTTTTTTAGGGTTCTTGCGATTGGTTTCGACAAAATGTGAAATGTGGGGCGTTTGGGTTGATTTTTATTTTTTAAATCCATAACATCCGCAACGCTGCACTTTAGCTCGCTCGCTACGTTTTAACGTGTTTCCAATTCCTCTCTCGCTATGTTTTAGCGAGCGAGAGATGTTCTAACGTCTCATTTTAGCGATTATGTCTTGCTTTAACGTAGGCCTGGCAAAAATATCCATCTACTCATTACCCACCCTAACCCAATCCTTTATTTCCCTAATTTAACCCGCCCTACATATTATTGGACTAGGGCGGCTTTTACCCTACAAAATAGTGGGCGAGTTTTAGGATATCCTCAACCTAACTATAAAGTACTCTAATGGGTGTTTCAAAGCCCGCCCATAAAATACCCTAAATTTTCCTATTCATTTTAAACTAAACATACCCTAAATTACCCTCTTCCTTCTAAATTCAAAAATAACCTATGCCTTTCTAAACTTCTTCTTCCTCGTGTTCAACTGAAATAACTTCCACCTCTGGCCATGGCGTCGACGAGCCCTCCGGTTCTAGCTCCGACTGCCTTTTCGAACTTCAACTCCGGTGACGTTTCCAGCGAACCCAGCTGCATCGGACCCTCGTTCTAGTATCTTAAGCACTAGGAAGCCCCAAATTCCACAGCTCAATTTTCAGATTTCATCGGTGAGCTTCCGACCTTTTTCTTAGATTTTGAGACAACTTCTACTCTTCTCAATTTGATTGTTTGTAATCTTTTCATGTGTCAAGCCTTCTTTTTCTCGTCGAGGTGAGTTCTTTTATTGCTAAAGGATTGCTTCATTTTTTTTTAATGCTGTTTCAATTCAAACTGCAAGTAATCTCATATTTTACATGGTTTTCTTGATTCTGTGAAATGGCCCATAAAAGCTTGAGTCAGACACTAGATAAATTTGTTGTTATATTGATGTGCCCACATTAAACTACTCTTATGGCTGAAGCTTGAAGTGTAATTTAGAGAGAGAACTAACTATTCCCAATCATAAACAGTTAATGCAGAAAGAAAGTTATGGAGTGCAGGCTAACCAAATACATAACAAGTTTTTCCTGTTGCATGATCTAATCCTATATAGTAAGACAAATAACTATTTAAAATTTAAAAAATTCTTCAAGAGTTCGCATGTTATTTCAAAGCCAGCTCCAAATACTGTACCATTCCCTCTGTCCCATGTTTTAGTCTTGTTTGTGAAACCGAATTAGGACTTGTTATTATGACACAGTTTCTTGACTGGAAGATGAGTATGTTCTATTTGAAGTTTTCTAATAATAGACACCATTTCTTTTATAAAGTGAGTGAAGTAGGGTGAATAAATATATTTTGCATTTCCTCTAGGTACAAAGACCTGAGATAGAGCCAATCATATATCGAGATCTTTTTCTTTTTCGGACTCTCGCATCATTCTTGAATGGCATCAGCTTGAAGAAACTGGGTTGCAATGCTGAGCTTATAGTTGATGAATTTGGTGAAAAGCTTTTGGAGGAACATGATTATGCTTTGGTAAGTTTCCAGAGTGTTTAAAAGTTATTAGACGCGTTTGTCAATATTTTACATTCCTTGCTTTGCAATGAACTTTGTGCAGTCATCAAACTTGCCGAAATGCTGTACCTCCTTTGTCAGTGCGCCCAACAACTTCAACACAGCCTTCTAGTGGTAAGTTCTCGAAACATACTGCTTGTATTGATTTGAGGCTGAAATAGGAGGATATGGCTGTCACTTGGTGTGGTTTATAACGAGGGTTTCCGTTTAAGAATAGAGCTATGTTATGATAGTTCACATTTTCTGGAAGCAAATTGCTGATATAAGTTGAAATATTTTGAGCTAAGTACTCGAAACATAGTGGATATGTAGCTAATGTTGCATTTTTCTTGTTTAACCCTTTCTCCAACCTAAATACCCTTTTCCTTTCAGTAAATCAAATTGTCATTTCAGAAATTGTCACCGATTTCATATTGACACAGATAGTCCATTTTCATAATGTGGGCAGGCAATAAGTTGAATCCATTCAAAATTTTTGATTCTAGCAGAGACAATACTTAGTTCATTTAAGAGCAACAAACACCGGATGTGCCCACATCTGATCCAACACAAGTCATAGGTAACATGTTTTAATCGATCGGATCCTTTGAGTTTTGTTAGACACTAATATCAACTTTAGAAATTCCATGCTCTTGAAACTGGTCAATCCAGGTTGAAATAGTTTTTCGTGATTATAAAAATACATGTAAAAAATAATTTTGCATTGAAATGATGAAAATTCAAAATTTACAAAACGGGCCAACCCATCTCGAAACGGGTCAACCCGGGTTGAAATAGGTTTCCGTGATTATAAAAATGCATGTAAAAAATAATTTTGCATTGAAATGATGAAAATTCAAAATTTACGGAATGGGTCGACTTAGATCGAAATGGGTTGACCTAGATCGAAACGGATTGACCCGGATTGAAATAGGTTTATGATTATAAAAATGTAAAAAATAATTTTGCATTGAAAGGAGGAAAATTTAAAATTTACGAAACGGGCCGACCCTGCTTGAAACGGGTTAAAATATAAATACCCAATAAATTTTTAATAATAGATAATATAGGATACCTAATGAGTACCCATCATGAATATCTAATGAGTACCATATAAATTAATATTCAGGGTACCCATGGATACTCAAAAATACCCATTACCCATTTAAACCCGCTCATTTAAACCCATTAACTATATGTGTAAGGGCGGGTAGATACCCTTAAATTAAATACCCATTTAATGCCCCAATTCCGCCCTACCTGCCCGTTTGACACCCCTACTCTAATATTATGTTTTAGCGTTCGACCCACGATTATAATTTATATTTTAGTGTTTTTGTCGGTTTTATACATTTTTGTTTAGCATTTTTTAACCTTTCTATTCGAAATTCGAAACGTTTAAGCCCATTTTTTAACAAAAAACCAATTTTTTTTTAAAGGTTAGTTTAAATATTTTTATTATATAAATAGTAATTTTATCATACAAATTGCAATTCAAGTTAATTAAACTGGTTGGGTCAAGTTTGGTAACTTTTTCCGCGGGTCAGGTTTGACCCAACTCCTTTTGCTACCCCAGCCGTGCTTGACAACAGGGTACAGGTGCCATATTTTGGCGCCAATTTTCATCAACCGTAGCGGAGCACTTCGCAATCAATTGCACAAACCCAACCGTACCGCATAACAATCTTTCTCCTCTTCCTAATCCTGGTGACCCTGGTGCAGCTCCGTTTTGGCTTTTTCCTCCTCTTTGGTCAGCCACTCCGTCGAATTGCCCGGTCAGGGGCGCCGCGGATCAGTCCTGTTACTTGATGGCTGAACCCCAAGCCAAGCGGCCTAAAATCTTCAGGTTTTCGGCCTCTTTCACCAAGCTCTCTTTCTGTTCCGTTTCTCGCTTATATCAAAACATTGTTGTTTGTATTTGTCTTTTGCTTTCCTTTTGAAAGTTTATATGTCAATTGTTTGTGTCGTATTAGGGTTTTCAACAGTTCACTACTCAAAGGTACAACCTTTGAAGAAAAATGTACTTCTGCCTGAAGTTTCTTTCCGTGCTGTTCTTTTTGACTGAATTTTATCTAACTGAAAAATTTATTGGCTTGTCAAAATTAAGGATAAGTCAGGCTAATGTTTAAACAAAAAATAAACTTTAAAGATTTAGTGATCAATATTCCCCTTTGTATGCTGTATTCATGATTGAACTGTTGTGATTAAGGTGGAGCGATATATTTGAAAGATTACTGCATTTGATACTTTAGAATTTCCAATGGGTGATCCAATGGGTGAATTATGTACAGATTGAATTTTCTTGGCATTATTTAAAAGCTATGGGAACAGTGATGCAATGGAGGGACGCCTTATTTCTCCTGGGGTTTACGAATTTAAGATATACTCCCTTTGCCCAAAAAATAATCCTTTTCGGGAATTATTTTTTGTCCCAAAAGAAAGTCCAATTTATGCAATTTTACTTCTGATATCGATCATTTAGCTTCGATATGCTAAATAATATAATTATTGGTTATTTATGCATAGTTTATGGCGAAAGTATAAAGTTGTAATTGAACAAATATAATTATAAGTTCTTTTTTGTGAGTTGTACTTTTAAAAAAATTAAAAGGTGTACCTTGTCCAACCAAGACTCTCTTTGTAGGATGGAGTGAGTATAAATGTGAAATAGAGTCCAATTGCTACTGTGCATTTTGGTGATTATTGGCACCGTATGGTCGTAAACTGTGGCTGGTCACTTAAGTTCTGACTTTGGTGTTTCTCCTTGCTGTTGGGGTTTTCCATCATACTGGGGCAGATGTTCTGTATGTTTAGTTGTCAGTTTTTTGTCTCTTAGTTTTTTCTTTCCCTGAAACAGCAGATAAAATATGCCTTGTTTTTTTCTGCTTGTTTATTAAATATAATTGCCAAAATCTTTATTTTTTATTTCAACATCTACCCCCTGAGTTTAAGCATCTTCAAAACTTGTCATCTTGGACTTTTCAAAAATTTTCACTCACTTCTGCATTTTTTTTGAAAATTTCCCTGTTCAATTACTGGAAGCCCTCAAAATGTAAGTGTGAACTTAAGTGCTTTATCTTTGTATTACATATTTCTAATTCTTTCTCGCATCAACTAAGGATGGATGTATTAGGTGACAGAAGTTTGTCTAAGCCTTATTAAAGATGGTTCTTTGTCAGTTCGATAGGGTATTTTAGAGTTTTTTTTTTTTTTTGGTCAAGCCTTGTTACCTGGCTCTTTAGTGAAAGAAGATTAATGGGTTGGTAAATCTTTTATTAAGTTTCAGTCTACCTTTGAATTGCAGAGATGAAGGAGAGTATAAACCTGGAAACATAATTGCAATTGAAGTTTGCAACTTTATGACATTTGGAAGTGTGACTGAGTGTCCTGGACCACGATTAAACCTTCTTATTGGACCCAATGGGTCTGGTAAGAGCTCTCTTGTTTGTGCTATTGCACTTGGTCTTGGTGGCGATCCTCAGGTAGTTACGGAAAGCTATAATTTTTCAACTCTACTTGCATTTGCTATAATGATGAGATTAGTTTTGTAACTGCAGGTATTGGGGAGGGCAACAAGTGTTGGTGCATATGTAAAACGAGGGGAGGAGTCTGGATATGTCAGAATAACCTTGAGAGGTGAAAGAAATGAGGAATACATTACCATCATGCGCAAAATAGACATACATAACAAGTCTGAGTGGGCTTTGAATGGTATTTCTTCATTCAATCTTAAAAATGGTTTACTACTCTCTTTCTGGATTTCGCCTTTTGGCTATCTTTTTGTATACTCTCTGAGATTTGACATTCTTTAGGACACGTGGGCTTAGAAAATTTGCATGGGAACAAATGGTTACTTAAGTAAAGATTCTCTTAGTGAAATGGTAGAATGAGTGACATGGCATGCATGCAAAAACATACTCATCATTCTTTTATATCTTTCTTCTAAGAACTGATAGGTTATTATGTCTTTTCGTTTATGCCACATCATCCAAACTATCATTTCATTGAGACTATCGTTACTTTTTTATGTGCTAAATTAAGTTGAGCTTTAATGTGGTGCTGAACAGGATACCGTCCCAGGAAAACTAAAAATTTGGGGAGCTTTACATTTATGAGAGTTTTGATGTTTTAGAAGTGTTGAGTCTTCTACTGATTTTATAGTGATACTGTACAAGGAATAGGAAACTAAAGGGATTTTCTCCCGTATACACAGGTGTTTATCCCTGTAGCTTGTGTTTGTGATGATTAGTAATCATGGGAAGAACTGTTCTTTCGTACAGCTTTGCGCCTTTTCATGGTTTTTGTGTTTTTTAAAGGAAAACTAGTCTTTGATAATGGAGTTAATTCCTTCTTTTCTTGGTTCTACCGCCATCAGAATATAGTCTAATCTGTGAACTTGTATTGCCTCTAATAGGTAGATGCAATGGTAAAAATAAACATCATTAGCCATCTTTAACCTACTTGCAATTGTTCATAGAGATTTCACATTCTCTATGATGGAGATAACAAAGTACCTAATATAAGTCATTTTGTTGGAAATAAAGTGTAGCCAATAATGACATGGATGCTTCCTCAGGAAAAAAAAAAGAAAAAAAAAGATGCAATTGCTTTCACAATGCCAAGTGCAATTTACATGCATCACCCTCTATTGAGAGTTTTTTTAAGGGAGCAATTGTTTGTGTTAATGTTAAATCAACTATCGCACATTAACACAGTAACCATTTGAAGTTAGTTTGCCTTAAGATGCTTTGAGTCCCATTGATAATGGACTTCACGAAATATTATGGTTAACTAAATGATAAGTATACTTGTAAGTAATGGAATTGGCCTTTTAATTAATCATTTAGTGAGTATTTGGAGCTGAGTTCCATTGATTACCTGCAAATTCATTGAAGCTGTAAATTGTCATTTTTGTAAACTTTAAGCTGGGGCAGTCAAGATGATATTTTTGAAATTTAGAAAAGCATTTGAGAGTGAATCATAGAAGCAGCATATGTAGTACTATAATCTCAATTAATTCAAAACAGATAGGAAGTCCATCCAACTGTTATCAGTAGTTGTGATGTAGTTTTTTCCAATGAAAAAGAGAAAAGTACAATTGTTTCATCAAAGCCTTCCTTCGTCGACAGGCCCCACATCAGTGTTAATAGCACTTCCTCACTCCATCTCAAGATTACCAGTCTCATCTGCTAAAAGCCTTTTGTGACCCTTCTTTGGTAATGGTTCTGGTTTATTTCTAAAGTTAAGATACATTGTTATGTCATCAAAACTTTTTTGTTTAGCGAGATTTGGTTTATATCAGAAGGTGCATAATTCTGTACTAGTCAGCTGAAACTGGATGGATAGCTCAACTACTTTTGGCCACAGTTGAGCATTTTGTCCAGGACGCCAGAAAAAAATTAAATACTCTTGTAATGTTCATGATGATTAAAATATTTAAATAGATGTAAATTGCAAATTCTGTGAGTTTTGTTCCATTTAACTCTACGTAAAGTTTGGAGGTAAGTTCCTGTAATATTGCTTATCTTAGGTGATACTTATGCATATTTCTACAGTATTATTGAAAAGTAGTATTAGCTGATGCTTTTGCTTCAGGAAAGGTGGTGCCGAAGAGGGATATCATTGAAATTATTCAAAGGTTCAACATCCAAGTGAACAATTTGACTCAAGTGAGCCTTCTAAATTCTTTCGGAACTTAAATGGGAATATTGCAAAGTTTCTCCTTAAATGTTGCGCATGTATTCTTGAGTTTTCTATTCTGAAATTTTATTTGCTCTATGTCTGGCTAATGCTTATTCAGCCGCTGTACCGTTAGGTGTATACATGGTTTCATGAACTTTATGTCTTGCTTTGCCACCATTGAAAGTGTTGAGTATGCAAATTATGTCCAATTTCATGTGGGGATTCTACACTGTTGATGTTTCTAAGATTTAGTTATCTCATTCTTGTAAATTTTTACTTCTTGAATTTTGCATACGTTCAGTTTCTTCTCTTCTTTTGAATTGGAGGTCTTTCCAGCTAGATTTTTCTGAAATAGTTTTCCCCTTGAAGAACCTCTCCTTTGACTTGAATTCCCTTTCATGGCATTTCATGTCCTCAATTTAGTGGGCCTCCAATTTGAGGTATATTTACTGCTTCTCTTGTGAGCTATGCAGCCTCTTAGTCAAGGGAACAGTATGGAATAACCCTGTTTTTCTTTTTGTTGTTACTTCTTATCTTTGGATTTAAATCTCCTTTAACTTATTGCCCCTCTGACCAGCAAACTATATGTTGGTGTTCCTTATTGTAGGTGACCTTTGAAGTTTGATCTGCCTTGTTTCTTCGTAAAAATGTACCTTCAATAACTTTATAACGATATTCCCGTCGCTTTGAATGCACAATCCAAGAGCCAGCATAAGGAAATTTTCGTTTGGTGTTGGAGCGTTGTCTATTTGTTATTGGTTCTCTGGTGTTGCAATATTTTTCAAATAGATTGTGTGCTTATGCAACTACGGAGCTTCTTCAAGTTTTATGCTGGTGAACTTTTATGTATCTATCGTTGTATATCGATTATGGATCTTCTTTTTTAGATCCTCTTTTTCAGTGTAGTTTATGGGATAAAGAGGGGATGCCATAAACTTAAAAGTACAGATTGAGTTTTTGTTGTTTTATGATGTAAAGTTCCTAATTTAGTGTTGGAAAAGCATGCTTACCAATAGATTTTAGGCTAGTAGAAACATTGCTATACTTGTTTCTTTTGTATTTGATCTTAATTGAAGTTTTATTGTGCATATCAAACTTTCTTAATTAGTTTAGAGGTCTGGTATTATTAATGAATGTGTAGTAGCATATGCCAACCCGCCAACACAACAAGGTGGGTAGTCTTATGAAAAAAGATTATAGCTCTCTTTTATACCATGAAGTTGATTATGGTGAGCCTTTGAGTTCTCAAGGTAAATGCCAGTGTATTGGTTATGCAATTGAATTGGGATTTATAGTTGACTGGTTTTGACTGATTTTTGACATTTCAATCTAATCCTAATTTAAATTAAAAACTTGCTCAAGATTCAACTTGGTTGTGGTTATACTCAGTAAATGGGTTCTCTATAGTCAATTTAATGTTTGAGCTCAACCTTAGTGCATGTGAGTCTGAACTTGTTCGAGGTTCAGCTTTCTTTTGATTGTCCACCAAGTGGAAGTCCTCTGCTGCAAGTGGAACAATTACTCTATTGAGCATTGTTAAAATAGCAAAACTTCTGTTAGGACAAATTGTGACCTAAAATCATAATTAATCATGTTGACTTGGGGTAATCTGTTTGACATACCTGATCAAAAGAGATATTGGGTATTATCCAGAGTGAAAACAATGGAGATTAGGGTGGGTCTGCTGTAGTTTCCTTCCTTTATTTTAGATCAATGAACAGGCTAGTAATGGAGGTGTCATGTGAACCTCTTTGTTAGATGCTTCCAAAAACTTGACCCTGAGAGATTCGTCAGCAGCTGTTCTAGAATCTGCATAGAGAACTGTTTGAGCACTATTGATTACACTATTTAGGTGGACAATATTGAGGCTTCTTTTCTCGTGGGCCTTGGGAAAAGCTGTGTACGGTAATACTATGGACAAATTGGCACGAATGGATTCAACTAATCTGTGACTCAGCTAACTGATCACCTTTCATATTTGTTTCATGTCTCTAAAAAGCTGTAACATTTATGTGGTGGATTTTTTTAGTTGTAATTATACAGCTATTTCAGCTTAAAATTTCATGTTTCCTTCTTTATTATGGGTTCGGTATTGTTACCTTATATCTATTTTTCCGTTCTTGTTGGTGATGGTGTTAGTTTCTTCCACAAGATCGAGTATGTGAGTTTGCTAAGTTAACTCCAGTACAACTTCTTGAAGAGACTGAGAAAGCTGTTGGAGATCCGCAACTGCCTGTCCAGCATCATTCCCTTATACATAAAAGTCGAGAACTAAAGAAGCTTGAACGAGTAAGTTGCTATTTCACCCATATGTGCAGAATATTTTCCCTCTTAATTGTCGGGTGCATCAGAAAGTGAGAAATGGTTCCTTACTAAAATTTTGAAGTATCTCTGCCAGAGCAAGGAATAACAGTTGTTATGGTTTAATTTAGGCTGTTGATAACAACAGAGGATCTCTTCAGCAGTTAAAGGAGCTTAATGCTGTACTAGAAAGTGATGTTGAACGAGTACGTCAAAGAGAAGAACTCCTTTTGAAGGTAAGATGGTTTCTATTCGATCGAATATCTTTTAGAAAAAAACTTGTCTAACCAGTTGCTTATCCTTTTAGGTTGACTCGATGAAGAAGAAGGTACCCTGGCTGCAATATGACATTAAGAAGAAAGAATATTTGGATGCTCAAGAGGGGGAGAAAGAAGCAAAGAGGAAACTAGACGGAGCTGCAAAAACTGTGCATGAACTGAAAGAACCTATTGAGTTAGTGAACTTGGACAAACATTTCCGTTTCTGTTATCATTTTTCGTGCATATGTCAAACGATGGGGAATATTAGCTTTTTGAGCCTTAGATTTTTCCCTTGGATTACCACTAATTTTCCTGATAGGAGTTTTTCTGACTGATGAAGTTGCATTTTTATCAATAATTTGTTCTTTGCAAAGAGATGAGGTCCTGCTCTTCCTTGCCCAAATCTTGTATTGAGCAGGACCAATGTCAAAATCTAGAACTTTTAAACTTCGAGAGCTTGGTGTGATTATCTTAAAATTTTTAAGCCAAGCAGGAATACATTTTGGCTTTATATCCATATTCTTGCAGGAAACGGAAGCAAGAGAAAAGAGTGTATGAAGCAAAATGTAGAAAGATCATGGGCTATTTAGATGGGAACTCGGCGAAACGCTTGCAAATTATGGAAGACAACAACTCTCTGGTGTGAATTCGTCTGGTTGGAATAGTTTTTTTTCTGGTATTTCTTTGCATTTCATGTACTTGGTCTTGATGAAATATATGATTTATGCAGGAAGCACAAATACGAGGAAAATACCATGACATGGACGAGTTGAAGTCCCGGGAAGAATCACGTCGGGAGAAGGTCGTTAAAGCAAAAGAAAGCCTTGAAGCTGCTGAATTCGAACTTGCGAATCTTCCACCATTTGAACATCCTAAGGACATACTTGTAGGTTTAACTTTTCATCTAGATCACTGTAGAAAATGTTTTCTCTAGCTTTTCCTAGTGAATTATTAATGATTCCATTTTTCTGCTTTCGATGGTATATAGGATGGATTGCATGCTCGAATTACTGACCTAGATATGACTGCTAAAGAAATTAGCTCTGATAGGATGGCAAGGGAGAAGGAATTAAATTATAATAGGGAAAACCTGAGGCAATATATGGAAAGGTAAGCATCCTCAATTTCCTGAATATAGTTCCACAGGGCTCTCTAGTTTATATGACTATATTTGAAAATCTGGCATAGACTGAAAAACATGGAAAACACAAACCACAAGAATTTGCAAAATTTACGGAATTCTGGTGCTGAAAAGATATTTGAGGCTTACCAATGGGTACAAGACCATCGTCAACATTTCAACAAGGAGGTTTATGGTCCAGTATTGCTTGAGGTGCAGCAATTTAGTTTCTCTTCAAGTGAAGTTTTAGCAATTGTATATCATGTTTAATTAAAGTATTATGCGATTTCTGAAGTAGGTGAATGTCTTGAATCGGGTTCATGCTGGGTATCTCGAGGGACATGTGGCCAATTATATATGGAAGGTACTCTATGACACAAGAGCTCTCTAGTGTTAGATTTTAGTTTTAATTTTGAGTGTCTCCTCAGTTTTGACTCTGATATTAACCTAATGATGGCTTCACATTCAACAGTACTGGTAGGCCATACTAGCAATCTAATAGTAATAGTAGTATTAGTAACAATGTCAACTTCAACCTATCTTGCAGAAATTTTTAGTATTAAAAAATTATTATTCTTGTTTACAGTTGGTAATGGTCATGTGATATTATTATCCTCATATTTGATATTGTATGCTATCTAAGGACTGGGTAGGTTCCATTGTTTCTGTTATTACTAGCATTATTTTAGTTCAATAATATAGTCACTTCCTTTTTACATCATTGTATACGTTTAAATATAAATTCCCTTATAAGACATACAAAATGGGCTTATTTTTGTAGCATAAACTGTATGATTTGCATTCTCCTTTCCCCAAAATATAACAGCTTCAAAATTTCAATCTAAGAGATTGAAAATGTAAACGTGTCTGTCTAGTCGAGCAAAAATAGTTTAAATGTTCAATGAAATAAACTAGAGTTCTGAATTTGATATTCAGCGAGTAATGTTGCAATGGTGAAGTTTCTGCTCAATAATAAGTTTCTGAAGACCTTTCATCTGTACTTGCTTGTTTTGCGAAATGTTTTGATATTTAAAAAGGTTGTTTAATGTTGGTTCCCTGTTAGCTGCTTTCTTTTTTTTTTTTTTGTCATGATCACATAGTTTTAAGGTTTGAGAAGTACCATATGCTTACCCATTGTGATCTCTTAGCCCTTTCTCCTGATGAGGTGTTTTATTTTCATCATGTGGCAGTATTACAATACTTTTGTTTTCTACCCATATTTCATAACTATAATGCATTCCAGGCCTTCATAACCCAAGATTCTGGTGATCGTGATTTCCTTTTTGAAAATTTACGGTCCTTTGATGTTCCTATTATAAATTATGTTGGCAATGAAGGTGATGATCAGGAGCCTTTTCAAGTAACTGATGAGGTACTACTAAGACAAACCCAAATTTTGCACAAAGGATCTGTTCATGCTTGATTCATGTATCCTCCTTTTTTTTTTTTTTGTCATCAGATGCGAAGCCTTGGTATCTATTCCAGACTTGACCAAATATTTAGTGCTCCTCATGCTGTCAGAAAAGTCTTAGCTTCCCAGTTTATGCTGGAACATTCAGTATGTCATTAATTTTCTTTTTCCTAATGGAAGTTTTAACTCTGAAGAATATCTCTGGAAGTTGGTTTCTGCAGTTAGCTTCGAGTTCTCAGCTCTAACTTTTTGGTGTTTTTTTTGTTTCATCCAGTTCATTGGAACCAAAGAAACTGACCAAAGGGCTACCGATGTACTTAGGTTGGGAATAATGGATCTTTGGACTCCAGACAACCACTATAGATGGAATCGTTCCCGCTATGGTGGTCACATTTCTGCTTCTGTAGATCCTGTGCGACCTGCTCATCTTCTTTTGTGCAGTATGTTTATTGTAGTTCATTTTGGAATGTCAATGTGAATATGAAAGGTTTACTGCAACTTAAATTGCAAAATTTCCCTCCTGAGCAGATGTTGATGTCCAAGAAGTTGATAGACTAAAGTTAAAAAAGAAGGCGCTTGAGGATTCTATTTCTTCTTTAGATGAAAATCTGCTAACTCTTCAAAGTGAGTTGAGACGTATCGAGAATCAAGCAGCTGCCTTTCACAAAGAACGTGTAAGTCACTCCCCTTGGAAGGGAACTTTTATTTGCTTATACTGGCGGTAGTGTGTTGCATTTTCTGAATTCTTTATCCAGGGGAAAGGAAAGTGGTTTGCTTAGGTGAAAATGAGAGTTATGATATTAGTTACTAGAGTCAAAAAGGTGTGTGCTGTTACGCTAGTGTTTGAAATTGAAGAGGAACATATATATTTGTTGGAGAAAATAAGATTTTTTTCTCTTGCTCCTTTTATTCTAATGTACAGCACAAAGTTTTCTTCTTTCAAAAACAACAGTTGCTAATTGATCTGAAGAGCTAATGATTAGTCTCTGAAAGTGATGAGTTCTTTCCATTTCTAAATAAAATAGTTTACTATAATTACTAAAATTGTGTATGGATTGGGCCTTTTCCTGTTTGTGGTTGCATGATACAGAAGTTGAAAGATTGAAGTGTTATTGTAGTTGGATTCTTCATGATGGTCAGACATGAATGCCTTCCCATATGTATAATTTTATAATCTGATTGCCAGTGTTTTGGGAAGATTTAAATACCACCTTGCAGATAACAAATATTACAAGGAATGTGTTTTAAAATAATAAGGCAGTATTTACCTACAACTTAGCATGTAAAATTTATCTACAGACTGTTACAGACTGCATGGAATGTTGTTCATGTGTGAATTTGGAATTGAAAATGTTTCTTTGTTGCACCAGAGTTTTTGTTTGATATTTTTTGTTCTGTGTGCGGGCACATTGAACAATGAAGCTGGAATTATGACAGTCGCCTATTAATTTTGCCATTTCACTTTGTATCAGTCCCACAACACAATAGGAAAAAACCATGATGCATGTACACAAGGAACCACTAGATCCAGTTATCTCTTTCGCGGTTTATATCTAGTCCTATAAGGGGTTTTATACATTCTTTGTTGAATAAGGTAAGCTTATATCTACTTTCTTCAATTTTTTCTGGAACTACAAAACAAACCCTATGGTTTGGGAAAAGTACTAAGATTTTCATTGACGGGTCAAACTCTTTATATTTAGCCATTAGTGGGGTTGAGGATGATCACATTTGAGCGAGTGTAACATTCTTAGGGTGGAATATTTGGGGAAAGAAAATGATGTCGTGTCATGTTATTGCATTGCCTGAAGTAAGCTTGTTAGGCTTAATCATGACAAACCTTTTCTATACACACGCACAAATTCAACATATATTGTTGTTTCCTTTCTTTCTTTTTGGTGCATATTCAATAATGGATTTTAGGTAGTGTTTTCACACTTTCCAATGGTTTTCTTTGACTTCTGGTGAGTCAAGCCCTTCATGGTAGTTTTTCCAAACCACATGTTTCATTTGGTAGTGTTTCCAAACCATGATGGACATAGACTTAGTTTACTCTAAAAGCAATTGTAAGTTTTGATGGCTTTACTAGCAGCACCATTGTTTGTCTCTTTTTGTAGTGAAATATTTGTCTGTGAGTGTACATGATCTGTTAGTGTTCAACATAATAGTTCGATGCCAATACCTTTCAGGAAGCAATAATCATCCAAATCCAGAATGAGAAGAAGAAACGCCTTGAAATGGAAAATCTCATCAGTAAGTACTGATTGATTTCTTTCCATGGATTTTTTTTCATTTTTGCCCCTTCTTTTGTGGCATTCAACGTAATAAATCTTCATACTGTGTAGAAATGAGGAAGGGGAAGTTGGCAGCCTTGGAGAAGGAGGAAAACCTTGATGTTGCCCTGGGAAAGCTTACTGCAGAGGTTGATGGACTGAAAACACGTCGATTCCAACTGGCTACTGAAGTGAAGGTGAAACATATGTGCATTTGTATACTGAAATTGCTTACTATTTTTGACATGTAATGCTGGGGCATTCTTTTTATACCCGATGTGTTATTTCATTTGATGATTGGTTTCTTACTCCTGCTCAATTTTTTTCCAGCTTTCACTGATTGAGGCAGTTGCTCATCGAAGAAGTTTGACTGCGGATACAATGGCCTCAATAGAACTTGAATATAAGGTATTTTCTTGATAATGTTACTCAACTTGTGTAATTATTTTTATTGGTGAGTGGAAAGTACCAATATTTTCTTTTTTAAGGAAAGAGCATATGCTGTGTTCTGATACTAGCAAAACAAGTAACATTTATGTTTTGTTTTCCATGGCATTTGTGTGTCTGTACTGGCCTTTTCCAATACATCGGGGTTTGGATGATGTTATTGTATTCATATTGGTCTTTTTCATTTATCATATCATAATTTTTTATGCTTCTTGGTGTTTTGATGGAATGGATTTCTTTTCTTCCATTAGTGAACTAAATCTTTCAACATTTTAAGTGCCCATAAAGCTATTTAGTTGCTGTATTCAACAATGTCGTTATCTGTCACTTCTGTTTTGTTTTTAGAAAATAATCTTCTTGTGCTTATATTAGGTCAAAGAAATGGAAGCCACAATAAAAGAAGAAGAGAAGTTAGCAATGGAAGCATCAATGCATTATGATACTTGTAAGCAATTAGCTTTCTCTCCCCCTGCCTTTGTTGATATTTTCATTCAGTCGTATCTTTTTTCTTTTATAATGTTCTTTTGTCTTTGTCTTCCTCCTTTATTGAACTATTGTGGTGCATTTTAAAGTTAAGATATACTGGCACTATTGGAAAGGCTTTTGTTGGAAGTGAAACCCCAACAGAAACAGAACAATTAGAATATTCAGTAAATGTTCAACAAAGTCTATATTCACTCTGGCGGCTATATATATCACATGTCGCTGCATTCTGCGTCCATGCACATTGCCATTTAAGTTTAATAAATCATTTCATTTTAATAGTTTCTTTTCAGTTCTTTTTAGGTTTTTCCTTCCCCTTATAATTTGAATTAATGATTTATGTTTTGTATTTCTAACTGGGGTGTCTACGCTGCTCCTATGGAGCTATGTGCATATCCAACCATTTTAAGCAAATTTCTCTCATTTTCTCATATGTTGCTACCGCCACTACTTTCTTCCTAATGCTTTGATTAGTAATCCATTCTTATTTATAGTGCCCATACATCTATTTCAACATTCTAAGTTTTTCTATGCTCACTTTTTGTTCAAATTTGTATTTATGCCTCAACACTGAATTGAAAGCATTACTAGTTGTATGGCTATTTTGTAAGATCTTTCTTTCAAATTAAGTGTTACTTTTTTGCTCATAAAGTATAGAGGACATATCTCTATTTGTTCCAATCTGCATGAATAATTCTCTGTGTAACTTCTTTATCAATATTCCTAATTTCTTGAAAATAGCTCCTAAAATATTTGAAATTTTAAAGGCATTTGGCATGTGTTTACCACTTTGGCCACTTACTTTGTAGTTACTTCTATGAGTACAAAAGTGAGATTTCATTATATAGTTTAAAATAAAGGAATTTCATGTATTCAGTTTTAACTCTATTAATTGTGAAACATTTAGATTCACTGAGCCTTCCTCTAGGCTTCTATCTGGCATTCACCCTTCTCACCTCATCAATTGTAATTATATCATATCATCTGCAAATGATATATATTCAGTAATCTCATCAATTACTAAGCATATTGGTAAGGGCACAAAGCTGATCTTGATGAAGACTTATAGTATTCAGGAATTCAACAACATTCCTACTGGCTCACATGTAACATTTTCATATGTGTCTTTTATACTTCAGTGTAAGCTATTTTACTCCACTCATTTTCAGTACCTGCCACATTATATCACAATTAACTCTGTCATATTCCTTTTGAAGACAAAAAAAGAAAAAACCATATTTATCTTATATTTTCTCATTATAATGTTCCCATTATCTTCTTATTAGTTGTATAGCTTCCATTTTAGTTTCTTTGCTAGGTCATGTTTCTGTTACTCTTACCCGTACTTTTCATTGTATGACTCGTTAATTTAATACCCTTTAATTTACTCAATTGCATACAAACATATTACTACAATTTTTCTCTATTAGTTTGACATTTTCTTAGTTCTTCATAATTATATTAAATAGATTTGTCAGCCATTCATTCCTAACTTTGCTCAGACACCTCCATGCCCCAGTTAAAATATCATCAGGACCTATTACTTATTTGACCAAACCCCCAAACTGGTCCCCTACAAATCACCAATTAATTCTTTTATCCCTTACATTTTTCAACGACTTATTTGGTCCCTTACATACCAAAATGTACTCTTTGGTCATTGACATTGATTCCGTCTAAACAGACATTCTAATGTCATCATATCCAATGCACTTAACAAGCTAAAACAGGGACAAAATAGTCTAAACATTAATTATACCTTAAAAATATTTTTTTAAGGAATCATACCCTGGTTCTACTCCTCTTCTCCAGCTGCCTCTTCTTCTGCCTCCTCAAACTTCCTTCATTAAAACCTCTTAGAACCAATGGTCTGAAAACCGGACCTGGCATCTAACTAGATACTGGTCTGGTTCTGGGTTTTTGGCATTTAAACAACTGCTAATCCAGTTTAATCCTGTTGAACTATGCACAAACTTAGACTGGACAAGAGACATTTTCCTAACCGGCCTGTGACGCCCGAGTTTGACAATATTGCTCAGAACAATTCACCATTCCCTCCATATCTATCAGAATCTTCAGAAAGCCGCCAAAAAATTAAAATTTCTTTCCTCTTCTTCCATGAAAGCCCCAAAAAATCCACCCTACCTCTCCCCCCATCCCCCCCAACTCAATCCATCACCACCTCAATCATAGTTACCAATCAGAGCTTTGTTTTTCATCCCATTCTCACACATCCAATCCTTCCTCTTCATTTTATAGTTTTTCTTTCTTTCATAAAACGGAAATTTAGATAAGCTAAAACGAGTACTACACCAGCCAAGCACCACCGCAAACCATGTCCTATTTTCCAAAAACAAACTTGAAGTTAACTTATTTTTTGTCTATTTTCATTCTGGGTAAAGAAATAATAATAATTTTGTTTTCAAATAAGGCCAACCAACTGGAGATTTCCTACAATGATATTGTCGATACAAAAGATGTGGCTTTTGTTTTTTGGAATGGGATTCCCATGGGGGAGGAGGTGATGGTAGAGGGTTTTTTTATTTTTATAGAGATGGAGGAGGAGGATGAGAGGGTTTTCAAAGGAAAGGAGGTCTTCGCTTGGAGATTCATGGTTATGAAAATTTTTTCAGAGGTTTTCGTGGAGGAAGAGGATGAACAAGAGGCAGTGGGAGGCCAGGAGGATAACAGTGTTGGGATTTTAATGTTTGTGGACCATTATACCCTTTCGTGTCACTCATAGAATTGACTGCCGATTGGACCGAATTGACATTAGGGACCAAAAAATACACTTTTAATATGTAAGAATCCAACGAAGTTTAAAAATGTGAGGGACCATTAATTCATTTCGCATGTGTAAAGGACCATTTCCACTTATTGCCCTTTGACTTTCCCTATATTCTTTTTGCAATTATTTTAATTTGGTTAGTTATCTTTGCTTCATGTACTCTCCACGTCTTGTTTCACATCCCAATTAATGGTTTCAAATTAGGCTTCTGTAAAAATGTCACTTTTGTTTTTATTCTTTGAGTCCACCAGTTTGCTAGGCATGTTATGTTAGGAAGCAGTTTCTGTAATTGTTTGTTATTAACTCTTATATTTAAAAATATTAACCTTTATGGAGTCACGAGGGTTTCTCCAGGCACTGCCATGCAGCCTTTACATAGTTTTTTTTTTTTTTTATCACTCTCTCTAGTAACAAAACTTTCTAACCAACTTATGGCTTATTAAACCATTTTTAAATGTAATTAAGTGTCCTCTCTCTTTTGAAACAATGTGTAACCTATCACACATTCATGGGTTACTGTAACATGTAAAATAGTTTTACTTTCATATTGGCTTCACCAAACCCGTTGTTCCTTGAGCCCTCTCATACTCCTTATTGCTCTTGCCCACATGCCTGTTTAAAATAATCTCCACCTATGATGTTTTTTTCAGGGATTGCGGGAACCAGGTCTTCCCAAAATTGATTTTTAGTTTCATCTAATTAGTAAATAAACACTAACTGGATTTATGGATTCATTTTCAACAATGATTTTAAGGCTATAATGCTATCCCCTTTTTCTCACAACTTGTAAGACTTGATCTATGAACAATGAATCTACAGTAATACCCATCCCATTCTTAGTCCTACCCTTTCCACTATACCATAATTTATAATTTGTAGTAACTAAAACTTCAGCTCTCCCCTACCTATTTTGTTCTTGAAAAAACATAACACTTACGTGTCTCCCTATTATACTGCACCAATTCTAAATATTTACCTGTTAAGGGTCCTATATGCCAACTCTCGATTTTACAAGCTGTCTTATGTTTCTCTTTATTATTTCTCCCCACGTGAGGACTCTTGCACATGTTTCACAATACTTGGGGGCCTCATAGAGATGCAACAGTCTTTGTCATGACGCCACAGTCAGAATATGCTACACTCTCCTTAAAGCTGGGATTAATCCTAACTTTTCAAGATTTCTCATATGATCCACATCATGAACTTTGACATAAGTTTTATGCTGACTGTACTCAATGAAAACTCCTCACCCCCCTAAATCCTGGGATCAAAACAGGAAAGCTTGGGCTTCGGACTGGTGGCTACAAGCCCAGAAATTTGCTTGCAAGCGGAGTTAGAATGTTCTATCGTAATGCAATCAAAAATTTTGGCTTGCCAAATTAACTACTCTCCCAATTTCTAACCCTATCTGGTTCCTGGTAGCAAGAAGAGTAGGATTTGATATCACATGGAGAAGGTTTCTAGATCCATGAACCACTCAGGGAACCATTTTATATTAGAGTCCACTCTTATATTCTGTGCAGAATCTCTGTTACTCATTCTTGACTTGATTAGTTGTCTTCTTCTCTTCTGCTTTCCCTCATTTTATGCGTATTTTCACATCCTTGAAAGATTTTTAATGCATGCAGAAAAAAAGTGGTATTCACTCCCATGCTTATTTATCCTTTTCATTATCAAAGAGGTATATTGCTAGCAATAATTTTGTCAAAAACCCTGAAATTTTTGGGTCATTAAATTTCTTTAGCATACTTACTTTCTGATATTTTTTTTTTCTTTATACAAAATGGGAACCCAACACTGTTATTTGTATAAAGGTCTGGAATCACTTTACATTAAGCAGAGTTAGGTATCCATAGATTCTCATTATGGATAGCTGCTTAGTTTTGATTAAGCTCAGTCAAAGTGTTAGATGGAAAAAGTTTTGCCGTTCTATTGAGGAACAATACATTTGGATGCTTTTATGATGTCTTTGCCTTGAGTAAAGATTCTGATTCAGATAGTTTGCTTGTTTCCTTGGACATGTTTGTTGTTTCTACCAAATAATGCTTTGTTTCATGTTTAATTAGGCAAAAAAAAAGTGGAGAAGAGCCGAGAGCAACTAGCAGGTGCCAAGAGACATGCAGAGTCTATTGCCAGGATAACTCCGGATCTGAAGAAGGCATTTCTTGAGGTTAGCATCTGACTTTATGACAAATTTTGTTGAGGTTATGGTGCAGAACAATGTCACTAGACCTTTATCACATTTCATCCTTGAGGATGGATATGTAGAAGGAAGATTTTTTCCTACATTTTTATGGAGTACTTTCTCACACTTGCATAAACACTGTCTTATCTTTCTATTGGCATCAATCAAAGAACGAGGATAGAAAGGAAATTGTTTTTAGGATATTGCCAATATAATTGAAAAACTGTGACCCAGATATTTTAGTGGAAGCTGCAACTGTGAATGAGAAAGTATGTTTCTTCTTCTGAAAGGAGACAATCCAATGAATCAAATTTGAGTAAATATCTTTCCTGTCGAAGTAGGGATGAATGAAATGTTTGGCTTGGCATGTATACTTGCAATTTACTAAACCAGCTGACTTCAAAGGAATCAGTTCATCTATTTATCTGTTTTCAGTTTTTCATTCCTAGGGACCAAAGATTTATTGAACAGATTTCCGTTCTTCATTATAAAATGCATCAATTGCCGACCCAGGCTTCTTCATTTTTATGGAATACACGATATATTGATTGTTAAACAACTTGCAGTTGCCTTCTACAATTGAGGAGTTGGAGGCTGCTATTCATGATACAATTTCTGAAGCCAATTCTGTTCTTTTACTCAACCCAAATGTTCTTGAACAGTATGAAAGCCGCCAAGTGAAGGTATGTCACATAGTTTGCAATGTGTACCTGTCAGCTATGTATAAGATCTTACTAAAAGATTTCTGCAGATAGTTGCCCTTGCAGAGAAACTGGAAGCAGATGAGAAGGAATTGGCAGCACATCTAGATGATATTGGTTCCTTAAAGGTTGTGTCGGAACCTCTTGTAATAATTACCAATTTTTTTAATAGCTATCAATAGATGGATGATTAATTATTGTGCATGCTACTAAGTTCCATTTTCCCATGCCTTTACCGCCCACTACCAAACCCCCAACCCTTGATATCCCCAAAACCACCTGCCTTTGCCCAAAGGTGAAAAATCCAAATTAGTAGATGGTATGGAAGAGGAGGGATACTGTAAAGCAAACTCTCCTTAACTCATTCATCAACCTGGTTACTTAATGAGAGTTTTGTGAATCTGCAGGGGAGGTGGCTTTCAACATTGAGAAGCCTTGTGAGTAAAATAAATGAGACTTTCAGTCGTAACTTTCAAGAAATGGCTGTTGCTGGAGAAGTATCTTTAGGTACGTAATAATGTGTTACTTTTCAGTTTGGTTTCAGACAGTTTTCATTATTTCTGGTATTTACTGGGGTCTATCTTTAGATGAGCGTGGCACAGACTTTGATCAATACGGGATATTAATTAAAGTAAAGTTCAGGTACTTGTTTCTGCATGCATTCATTCTTCTGTTCTATCTTTTTCCCCCCTTCTAGTTACTTATCTTAGTGGCTTGTCTGACTTTGCTAAATGAGTCTGAATGAAAGCATATAATACTCGGATAATCTTTTTGTTTTCCCCCAATAGATGCATTTCAGTTATGTAGTTTGTAAATCAAGCTAGTTAATAAGTCAACAAGTGGTGAGATGCAGTACCTGATCTCATTCATGTGTTATCTGTTTCTAAACTAAAGATCAATGGAAGGATAAAAATCACCTTTCAAGGATTGGTTTCCAAGTAAATAGTTTTATGAAGGCAATGGAAGAGCCAGAGAATTATAGGTTTTGATCCCAAACTTTGAAAGTATGCAGGTCGACAAATGACATGATCATCATGTATAACCATTTTCTCCTCCCTTTCTTTGGCTGGTGAAGCTATTTATTGTACTTATGAAACTAAGGAATATGGGAAAAAAGGAAAAAAGGAAACAAGGAAACAAAATTGTGTGATCAAGGGATAAATAGTGTATTTTATCTTTTAATATGGGAAAAAAGGAAACAAAATTGTGCAATTTATAGAGCTATTAAAAGAAGTCAGAGAAAAAAGACTAGTGTAGAATATATATTTTATTATGATGCCAAGAAGATTTGAAATGGAAGGTATACAACTAATAAAAATATAATGTGAGTAATATGGTGAGAGAAAAGAAGATTCAAATATGGTATTTTCATTGTCATATTGTGTCAAATATTGATTTGGAACATACCTTCTAGAGATTAGGGCTTTTGCATAACCATTGAGAATAGGTACTTCTATAAGTAAATGTAAATAACTAAGTTGTAGTTTTATGTTTTGGACTTGATGCTTGTGGAATGTTATCTTTATGCATGACTTCTGCACCTTGTGCATTTCTGTGATAAAGAGAAACAAGAAGAGAGGAAGTCTCTGTCGTTTCCAGATTAGATTCTGTGCAGTGATTATGAGGACTGTGCAACCACTATCGCTAGCATTCTTTCTTATTTTATTTGGTCTGGTGTTGTATCCTTAGGCAAGCTGGACAGCTACAGGTTCTCAGTTCCCATCATCAATCTGGAGGGGTATGACAGTTAAGTGAATTTTAATCTATTGTATTTCCAGGCTTTTATTTTCTTACACTATATCTTTTTTATAGGAGCGCTCTGTGGCAACTATTCTGTACCTTGTCTCTCTGCAAGACCTTACCAATTGCCCATTTAGGGTTGTTGATGAGATAAATCAAGGTTTTCTTTATTGCCTACATACGTTAGCGTTAGTGATTTATTGTAGCACAATATATCCAAGCATTTCAATCATTATTATTGCATTATTTCAAAGGTATGGACCCTGTAAATGAGAGAAAGATGTTTCAGCAACTAGTAAGAGCAGCTAGTAAGCCAAATACGCCGCAGTAAGTTGTGTTTCCATCTTGTTTCTCACCCCTGGATGGAATTTGCGATTACAGTGGTATGCTTGTTGTAACCAAGAGTCTGTATCTGAATGTCTGCATATTGTAGGTGCTTCTTAGTCACTCCAAAGTTGCTGCCTAATCTTGAATACAGCGAGGCAGTGACCGCGCTGAACGTGATGAATGGCCCTTGGATTGAGCAGCCATCAAAAGGTTAAAGAGTGTCCCTTTTTGTTAAGTCACGCATTGCTTATATACTGGGATTCACAGATCCTCTGAACTGAAGTCATTTTTTTTTGTTGAAATGTACAGCATGGAGCAACGGCAAAAACTGGGGATATGTAATGGGTTTCCACAGAGAAGCCACCGCAGAGGATGGTTGTTGAAGAAAGCATAATAGGGAAGAGAAGATTTGGTAAGGGGACTAGGTGGAAGATGGTTTGCTTTTGTGTGGATAGTGGTTTTTTTTTTTTTTTTTTTATGGTCTTTGCTTGCCTAATTCTTTTGTAAAGCTCTACTTCATTCGGGAATGTTTATCAGCTTAAAGCGCAGCAAATGCTCTTTGTAGCTAGGTGAGCCCCTTTGGAAGCAATAAGGCATAAATCTCCCCCCCACCCCCGCCCATTTTAAAAATAAAATTATCTAAATACCCTTAACCCTTTAATTTTACAAAACGAGTTCGTATACGGTAGACCTATAGGACTACCGTGAATTTTACTCCTACTGTAACACGCTACAGCGAGTTACAATAATACACTATAGTTTTTTTTTTTTTTACACAGCATTTTTAAAAAAAATACTTTTTTTTAAAAAAATAATAAGACAGTAGATATCAGATCAATAAACTATAAATATCAGATCAAGAATATAAAAGAAATCATATAATAGAATTAAAACATACTTAAAAAGGGAGATCACATCATGATTATATAGACATCAGATCGCAGAATACTAGACATCAGATCAATAGACTATAGATATCAGATCAAGAATATAAAAGAAATCATACAATAGAACTAAAACATATTTAACAAGGGAGATCACATCATGATTATATAGGCATCAGATCAGAGAATACTAGACATCAGATCAATAATATAAAATAAATTATAAAATAGAACTAAAATATACTTAACAAAGGAGATCAAATCATGATTATATAGACATCAGATTAGAGAATAGTAGACATCAGATCAACAGACTATAGATATCAGATCAATAATATAAAATAAATCATAAAATAGAACTAAAATATACTTAACAAGGGAGATCAAATCATGATTATATAGACATCAGATCAACAGACTATAGATATCAGATCAATAATATAAAAGAAATCATACAATAGAACTAAAACATACTTAACAAGGGAGATCAAATCATGATTATATATACATCAGATCAACAGACTATAGATATCAGATAAAGAATATAAAAGAAATCATACAATATAACTAAAACATACTTAATAAGGGAGATCACATCATGATTATATAGACATCAGATCACAGAATACTAGACATCAGATCAATAGACTATAGATATCAGATCAAGAATATAAAAGAAATCATATAATAGAACTAAAATATACTTAACAAGGGAGATCAAATCATGATTATATAGACATCAGATCAACAGACTATAGATATCAGATAAAGAATATAAAAGAAATCATACAATAGAACTAAAACATACTTAACAAGGGAGATCACATCATGATTATATAGACATCAGATCACAGAATACTAGACATCAGATCAATAGACTATAGATATCAGATCAAGAATATAAAAGAAATTATACAATAGAACTAAAATATACTTAACAATGGAGATCAAATCATGATTATATAGATATCAGATCACAAAATTGTAGATATTAGATCAATAGACTATAGTTATCAGATAAAAAATATAAAAAAAATCATATCATACAACAAAAGCGTCCATAATATGTATCACAATATTTAAAATTATTTAATTATAAAACAAATAAAATGATAATTTAAAAATATTTTTTTATAAATTCAAAAACATTTAAAAAATACTGAATTATTTAGAAAAAAACGGACGATAAAAAAGTCTCAAAGAGGAAGGCAAAAAAATAAAATAACAAAAGAAAGGAAAAAGGAATTGTAGCAAAATCTCGTGAAGGAATTGTTTAGAAATGAAGATCTCCGCTGAGCGCGTCTCACTAGTGGCCGAAAAAAAAATTACATCCGCGCCACTCGTCTGCCTTTTTCCTATAAATAACTCATTCTAAAAAAATTATTATTTTTGGAATATGAGTAAAATTAAATAATGGTCGTATAGAATCACCATATAAATTACCTTTACATTAAAGAAATTGAGAGGTTAAAAACATTAATAAAATTGTTTTTATTATAAAATATAATTATTTAACTTTTTTCACTTCAAAACATAAATACTCCAGCGTCAATAAAATATGGGGTGGGGGGGGGGGGGGGGGGGGGGGCAAGGTGGCAGGCGCTGGGCTATCCCAAACCAAAATATTATATTTCTTAATTTTGTAAATTAAATTATTTTTTTAATGATATACAATTTTTAAGTAGATATTAATTATTAATTAATTATTTATTTGTTCCAACTTTGTAGTTTCGTTGTGAGATGACAGATCTCGCAAACAAGCTCCTTTGACCTTTAAACTAAGTTCGTTCATCATCCAAACAACATATTTAACATTGTGATCAATCTCTCATGGTTCGAAAATCAATTTTACCGAAGAATATGAAGAAATGAAATAGACCTAATTATAATAATTACATAAAATCAGTATCTCATAAACCCAAAAAAAAAAATACGCCTTATATAAGGAAAATACACAACTTGGGGAGGAATATTTTAAAAACGTAAAAGAAACGGGCGTCATTGATGATCTAATAATTGATGAAGACACTTTGATCTTCCCTTGAATTAATTTTCACGTCACTGCTGATATAATCACGGAAGCTCTTCAATTATTGAATTGGATGCAAAGGATAAGCGCTATTTAAGCCAGCCAATCAAACACACACACACACACTGAGAATGAGCAATGAGCAGCAGCAGCAGTAGTAATGGCGGCCCTAATGCACAAGGGAAGTTGGTGTGCGTGACGGGGGCTTCCGGCTACATAGCTTCATGGCTGGTGAAGCTGCTGCTCCAACGCGGCTATACAGTTAAAGCTTCTGTTCGTGACCCCAATGATCCAAAGAAGATAGAGCATTTGATGTCACTTGATGGAGCCAAGGAAAGGCTTCACTTGTTCGCAGCCAACTTACTCGAAGATATGCATCCATTCCCCACCATTCTAGTGTCCTTGAGTTCTGGTCCTAGTTGCTTCTCTTCTAAAGCAGCTTATGAGGTATTAATTGGTAATTCAATTATCCCATGGTGGTCACGCATGTTATGGTCTCGGTTCTCAACAAATAGGTCCTCTTTTATTGCATGGATGATTTTACATGGTCGCCTACAAACTAAGGATCGCATCAACCAATGGGCACACACTCAGGATTTGCTATGCCCCCTATGCACCTTAGCTCAGGAAAATATCCAACACCTATTCTTTGAATGCCAATTCTCTAGCCAGGTTTGGAGAGATGTTTGTTCTTTTAATGGTTTCTTTTTGCCATCCAAGCATGAGGATGTTATGCGATGTATGCGGAGATGGAAAAGTGATCTATTGAGCTCAGCTAAGAAAGCTATGTGGACCTCGTCGGTGTACCATATATGGAAAGCAAGGAATGCCCGAGTTTTCAAACAACAGAATTGCTCAACGACATCAGTGTCTAAATTGGTCATCAATGAACTCAAAATCTCATATTCTAGAATCCAGCATGTACCCCGCTCTTCAAAAGCGCGTCTTTGGTGTCAGAAGTTAAGGCTAGTCTCGTAGTGAATATGATGTGTGACAAATGTTGTACTCTTAAAATATTCAAAGTTTGGTAATATATTTAAACTTTTTACCAAAAAAACTTACTCGAAGATGGATCCTTTGATTCAATAGTTGATGGATGTCACGGTGTTTTTCACACAGCATCTCCTGTTCAGAGTACAGTCAACGACCCAAAGGTACATTACCAACCCCAAACTCTAGACAAAAATCACTATTTGTCCATTGGAATTTGGGACAAGCTATAACTCTCTTGCCATGTCCATGCTTTGTGATCATTTGATATCTTATCTTGTTAAAGATTGAACCAATCTCACATCAGAAACTCACAACACTTGTGTCTAATAGAGATAGTCCAAAGATCCCTCCACCCATTGCCAATTGATTTTGAGTTGGATGGTTGTGTTGAATCAATAAATTTAGCAATATCTGGAAAGGACTATGCATTTGAGTGCCTGCTTATTGCAGTTTTTCCCTTTCATTTTGTAGGCAGACCTATTGGACCCTGCCATAAAAGGAACACTCAATGTGCTGCAATCATGCATCAAAGTTTCATCTATCAAAAGAATCGTTTTAACATCTTCAATGGTTGCAGTCCTACACACTAGAGAACCAAAAGCTGGTGCATTAGTTGATGAAAGTTGGTTTTCGGATCCAGCTTACTGCGAAGAATTGAGCAAGTGGTATCCTCTTTCGAAGACCTTGGCGGAGAATGCAGCTTGGGAATTCGCAAAGAAACATGGCATTGACATGGTTGTAATGAATCCAGGATGGGTGATAGGTCCTCTCTTACAGCCTTGTATCAACTTGAGTATGGAACTCATCCTCAACCTATTCAATGGTACTCTGCAAATCATTCGCTAATTTTTCTACAGCATTATCATGCCACAAATATTGTTTTGATGCTACCAGCGACGAAACCAGCTAATATCATTTGGTTTGAGCATGGTTTGTCAGGAACTGGAACAATTCCGGAAGCTTTTACATGGGTTGATGTTAGAGATGTTGCATATGCTCACATTCTTGCTCTTGAAACACCATCTGCAAATGGGAGATACTGTCTTGTTCAAGGTACCCCACATGGCTCTGAGGTCATCAAGATTTTGCAACAACTCTACCCTGCTCATCATTTTCAAGATAAGTAAGTTCTCTTCCTTATTCAAATCATACAACACATAGATGTTTTCGGGTTTTAGTCGGAACCAGAAATTTTGAAATGAAGATGCAAATTTTGGGAATCAAGAACGAAATATTAGTTGCCACACTTTTTTTTACTGCTGTTTTTTGTCTGTCATTATTAAAGTGACGTTTTTTCAATAAGTATTTTAATTGACTATCTATTGAATAGAGGTCATTTCAATAAGTGAGAAATAGAAAAATAAAAATAACCCCCTTTCAATTAAAGGGAGTCATGGGTATGCTCCGTTGCGAGCAGCCATGGAAGTACCATACTCTCATGACGGAACCACCGGCACCCCTCCATGGTTCCGCAACTGGTGACAAGCTTTATAACAAACATTTGATGCATATTTATGTGGGTTATTCATGTTTATTAATTGTAGACTTGTGATATTGGTATTTGTGTTTTACCAGTAAGATTATTAAGTAACAGCTGGAGAATTGTTGTGTCTAACTGCAGATATAGCAACGTCTCTTCTTCTCCAGGCTACACAGTGTCTAAAAAGAAAGCCATGAGCTTAGGAATTGAGTTCATTCCTTTGGAGGTGAGCCTCAAGGATACAGTTGAAGGTTTGAAGGAAAAGAATTTCATTAGTATTTGACTGAGGGCCTAAATGTAAGTGAACTAATATTATGTTGCCCAATGCTGAATACGTCACGGTGGCGTTTAATGTCATGGCTTAGAGGGTTTGGTATGAAAAAAATACAAGGAAATAATGGTTATTATTAGTGTTTTTTTCCACATTAAATTCTAGATATTTCATTGATTGAGATAATTTTTAGTTATTTTGATTCTAATATATTAAGGTTGCGTTTGCTTCACGGGATGTGAATGAAGTCATCGGAAAATGATTCCGATTACTTTTTCAAACGATAGATAGTAAAAGCAAACGATTATTTATTTTAATAATTCAGTGAAAACATCTAATTAACAAATATATTAAACTGATTAATTTTTTTCAAAAAAATTCGTGTATATCTTAATTAGTAAAAAGATAATTTTGTTACAATTGATTATTTTAATGAATGACCTCTTAATAGTAAACAAGCTAAAAGTAATCACATTATTTTAATGATTAATCAAATTCTTATTGTTCTCTCCCCGATTGTCTCCAAACAAATGCAATTTAAATCAAATAATACTAATGTAATAACGATCGTTATTTTGATTGACGTTTCAATCATTTTCATTTCGATTCAAAAAATTGGAACCAAACGCACTCTCAATACTAACATTTTCCATTTTCAGACGCTCTTGTTTTAAATTGTCATCTTGCTAATCATGCTGGTATAAGAACAGTTTCTAGTATATCTCTAAAACTGACGGATTCATAATTTAAAGGAAAAAATGGAAGAATAATCTTTGTAATATAGTTTAATGTCGAATTTAATTCTAAACTTTGTTATTCACAATAAATTTAGTCCTATTAACAATAAATTTAGTCCTATTAACAATTTGTTTGGAACACTTAACGGTTGAATTGCAATTGTATCAATCCCTGTGTCAAGTGAACACCACGTGAATAATTCAATTCACGGTTAATTTTATACCACATGAACTAACAAGTCGTTGTCTATCGCTCTCTCTAATCCCCCTCTATTGTTGTTTCTAGGTTGCCAACAAGATCTTTTTTATTGTTTAATTTGGATGAAAAACGTATGTAGGGCAACGGTGACGTGTTAATCTACATGGCATAAAATTAGCCACGTGGACAGGGTATAGGGGGCAAATTATATCATAGTCCCATGGAGCAACATGTTTCTACTTAATTTACTATATTAAAATATAACCACTTCTAATGTGTTATTCCTTCTAATTGCCCACTATTTCTCCCCATAATCAATCACTTCCCCTTATTTTTATACAGGACAGCCTACAACATATTTCTAAAACTAGCATATAAGGATTGGGATATAGGGTCAACAGAATTGCAATTTAATAAAATTCATACATAAATTTGTAAAGGACCAAATTTTTATAACTAAATTTGATACTAACTTATATTTTAGGCACTACCCTATCCCTCCCTCCTCCCCCCCCCCCCCCCCCCCCCCCCCCCCCCCCCCCCAATTGAAAAGAGCACGTGTATTGTAGAATGCCGATAATAGGATAAAAGTTCTACAAAAACAATGGAGTGTTCAATCTGCATAAAACTGACCGATTTATGGATCATCCAAAGGTGGTCACAAGAAACATTACCGAATCCATTAATTAACTCACCAATCAAGCCAACATAAAGTTTATATTCATCAATTACAATGTGGCATAATTTGTCTCCAATTCGTTCATGGGTATGAAAAGTGAATTCTTATTTTTTGCCCCCATTTTTTTTTATTTGTTGTATTTTTTATACCTAAATTGTCCATAACAAATTAAAAAATATCAATCATAACATTAAAATATAAAATAATATAATATAATGAATTACTTAACTACCCCTAACTCATTTATCAAAAATACCTATTAAAACAATTCATTTCCACTTAGGCTTAAATCTATTTTTGGTCCTTCATAAGAGGGGTTATTCTAGTTTTGGTCCCCCATACATTTTCGTCATCAATACTAGTCTCATTTAAAATTTTTTTAACTAATTATTATCCCTTTTAACAGAAAAATTAGTCAACTAATGTTTGACCAATTTTGAGGGTTAATTAAAGGACCTTTATGCAATTTTACAATTTTTTTCCTAAAAATTCTAATTTTTTTACTCCTCCTCTTCCCTCTTCTGACTGCCGCCCCACCGCTCTCCTCCTCCTCCTTCTTCTTCTTTTTCTTCTTCCCTTCCCTTTGTCGGCCCGCCACCCTCCACCTCGTTTTTTCGGCCCTTCTCCCTCGCCGTTCATCAACGCCAGCCCACTCCCCTCCATTTCTCTCCCTTTTCTTTCCCCATGGACTCCTTTTCACTCTCCCGGTTTCTTCTCCCTCGTTGAGACCGCATCAATCCCAAAACAAAACCCACCCTACCGGACTCCTCCTGAAACCTAAACGTTCGAAGCCCTCGTTGTCTAAGCCCTCGTCGTTTGAAACTGAAAACTAACAACACAACATAAGAGGGGGGGGGGTGAATTAGGTTGTTTAAAAAATTTACTTAAAAATGAGAAAATCTTAAAATAATTTCTTTTTAAAATAAACAATGACTATCTATGTGTATGAAACAAATAAAAATAAGTCTAAATTAAAATAAGATGAAACAAGAATAATAAGATTAGTCAACAATATAAAAGTATACAAGAAAATAAGAAATTGTTAGCTCACAATATATAATAATCAAATTAAAATACAGGTCAAGTATGTGACTTGAAATGGACAAGTCTTGAAATTGAATAATTTAAAATAAAGTTCAAGTATTGACTTGATTAAGGACAAGTCTTTGACTTGAAATGGACAAATCTTGAAATTGAATAATTTAAAATAAAGCTCAAGTATTGATTTGATTAAGGCCAAGTCCTTGACTTGATAAGGACAAGTCTAGACTTGATTAATGACAAGTCTAAGATAAAGTAAATACTTAACTAAAGAAAGCTAGACTTGAAATAAGGACAAGTATTAAATAAAATCTTAAAATTAAAGATGTAATACTTTAAATGAGCAACTCTAATGGTGATGTTTTATGATGCAAGAAATGTAGAAGAGAGAGTATGAATGCAAAATGCAATGCAATGAAAGAGACAAGATTTTTAAAGTGGTTCAAGCTTGTAACCTCCTTACAAGCTCTACATCCACTCCCCAACTTCTAAAGTTGAGGCCCTTCCTATTTTTTTTTTCAAAAAAAATAAAAATTCTTTAAGATGGAATTCAAACCTTTACAAATCTCCCAAGAATAACTTAGTAACTTTACTAAGAGGTTCTTAACTACTCACCCTCTAAATTGTTCTTGACTTACAACCTCTTGCTTTCAAAAATAATAAAACCTTTTTGTGTGTGAAGTGTTTATGGCTTACAAGTGACAAGGTTCTAATCTAAGATTGACACTTTAAAAAATAACTAGAACTTGAAAGTAAAATTTGAAAATGAGCACTTGAAAACTTGAGAGAATTTTGACAATAATAAGAATGGCTTGATGGCTTGTGTTTCTTGAATGTCTTCACCCATGGTCTCTATTTATAGAGAAATTTGGCCTCCAATTCAAACACTTTTATTTTGGCTCCAAAGATGATTTGACATATTCTGAACTTCCTTTAACTTTATCAACTTCTTGCAGCTACTTTTGACTTTTGTGTCAGAAATCAATGTTGTATATCTTTCTCTTAGCTTTCCAAGAACATCAAAATTAGTTGATTTGGACTTTTGTAGCTCAAGTTACATCTAATTTACTGAACCGTGGCATTGCAGAGACATAGTTTCATTTTTGTGTATTTTCACAAAAATTCCATTTGAATTTCACATTTACTATTAGACACCATTTTTTATATAATTTAAATAGGTTTTCAAAACATCCAAAATCTTAATTTTTGGCTAAGTGAAACGAAAGTTATGCTCATTTGAAGATGAATGTATCAATCTGAAAATTTTGCACTTTCTACAAAAAATAATTTTAGACAATTTAAGAAATTATTAGTTTCACATATTTATTTTATTATTATTAAAACCAAGATCGAAACACTTAAGTGTTACAGAAACCCTCGTCGTTAGAAGATATGGCATTTAGTTTCGAAGCCCTTGCCGTTCAAATCCTAATCGTTCAAGCCCATGAAGAAACCGCGCGAGGGTTTCTTCTTTGTCCTATCTCGATCGGGAATGGTGGATTTGAGAAGAAGAAGAAGAAGAAGAAGAAGAAGGTGAGGAGGGGAGAGAGAAGCGATGAGAGAGAAAGGTCGGTGGGGATAGAGAAACGAGGGAGAGGGGAAGGTGGGTTGGCGATGGGGGTTGCAGCGGGGAGAGAGAAACGAGGGAGAGGGGAAGGTGGGGTGGCGATGGGGGTTGCAGCGGGGAGAGAGAAGTGAGGAAGAGAGGAAGTTGGGGTGGTGGTGGTGGATAGAAGGGGGCGGCTATCCGAGAGAAGGGAAGGGTTGGTGGTGAAGAAGAACTTTTGTGCAATAAAAAATTTTTTAAAAAAAATGGTAAAGTTGCAAAATGGTCATTTAATTAACCCTCAAAATTGGTCACACGTTAATTGACCATTTTTTTATTAAAATGGACCATAATTAGTTAAAAAATTTAAGTGTGACTAGTATTGGTGATGAAAATTTATGGGAGACCAAAACTGGAATAACTCTTCTTTTGAGGGACCAAAAATAGATTTAAGTCTTTCCATTTATACTACTCTAATTATTAAATAATTTTTTTTAGAATCTCAAATACATAATAATAATAATAATAATAATAATAATAATAATAATAATAATAATAATAATGATGATGACTAAAAAGGATCCTAAAGATATAGAAGCTTTAAATTCTAAATCGTAAACAAATACAGTGATAGAATCGCTGTTGTACGTTGTCGTATAGAGGATAATGCCTCTAGTCGACTATGGATTATCGTCTGATGAAGAAGACGATCATATCACCACTATTATAACTAATATAGAGGCAGAAGAAGCAACCAAAGTTCCCAAAAAAGTTTTAGAAGAGAAACAACTACGAATTGAGGCTTCAACTGAGCAATCCGCAGCCCCAAAGCTCCATCATCCAATACCTCATAATATTCAAAATCATAATCAGAGGTCAAAGACAACCGTAAACAGAACGGATTATATTGATAATTAAAGGGGCGATATGTTGGATTTAGAAAAAAATAAATAAATAAGAGTTATAGTGTAATTATGAGAGAGGTGGAAAATAGAAAGTAAAAGGCGACACATAAGAATTAGAGGGCGATACTTAAGAAAATTAATGACTCTTTTAAAAAAGAAAAAGCGATGAATAAAAAAAATGAACGATAAATAATACACCTCACATAAAAATTATGATTTTAACAAGTATAATTCTTCTTTAAAGTAGTCAACCTAGTATCTTCTTTTATTACACTATTCCGATCTAAGAATTGTAGTGAAAATGGATGTACTTCTATTGGTCTTGTAAAAATTAAGACTACTAGGTATGATATTAAAAAAAAAAAAAAAAAACCAAAATAGGGTAGAGTTTGGTCAATATCCTCCTTAAAAGTCTTTTTTATGAGGGTAAAATGGTAATTTCACATAAAAAAACTTTTGTTCCTATTAAATAAATCAAAACCATCAAATCGTTGTAGACATCACCATTTAATGAAGATTTATTTCGGACTCCCAATTTTCTCCTCTCTCATATTTTCTTTTTCAATTTCTTTTGACGTGAGCCCCACTATTTAATATACTTTATTACAAACTTTGTGGATGACAAGGGGTATGAAAAGAGATTGCAACTTCTTTTAATTAGTGTTTTAACTTTTTCTGGATTGCTATTTGTATCATGAAATTGCTATTTGTATCACAAAAAAAATAAAAAATATAATAAAAAGACCAAAACGCCCCTTATGGTGCAACTTTTGCAAAAAATACTAAGTGGGGGACAAAAACACACAAAAAATGCGTTTGTATCATGCTAACAAACGCATCAAAAAAACGTTTTGTACATGTAAAAACTAAATAAGATTGCGTTTATAAGGGTATAAAACGCCAAATTTCAACGTTTTTAACAGTATTAAACGCAGCAAATTTGCGTTTTCAAAGGGTACAAAACGCAAATTTGCTGCGTTTTAACCATGGACGAAACGCCAAAATGGGGCGTTTCGTCCATGGTTCGCTCGCTGAAAGGCGGCATTTTCGGCCCGAAATTTAGATAAAATCCCCCAAATTGGCAGCCGAACCATTTGGGCAATTTTTTCTCGAAAATTCAGTGCAAAACGCAAATTTACTTAGATTTTGTCGGCCAAAAACGCAAAGCATGGACAGAGGAGATGGCGAACAATCACGAAGGCACGGAGCGGGCAAAGGTCCACTGATTAACCGGGTAAACATCGATATGAATTTGAGTTTTTCTGTAATTTTTGACGTTTATATTGCGTTAATTTTGTTAGAAATCGTTGTTTATGTGCGTTTAGGTATGTAGAAACGCTAATTGGTATGAATTTGGTGGATTTTTGACGCCGGAATAGCCGGCCGCCGGCGTTTTGGGGTCTCAAAACGCCATCGGCCGGCGTTTTGAGACTCTCAAAACGCCGGCCGAAGGCGTTTTGAGTTTCTCAAAACGCGATCTGACGGCGTTTTGAGTGACTCAAAACGCTGTTGGACGGCGTTTTGAGTAAAAACGCCGTCCAACTGCGTTTTGAGAGTCTCATTACGCCGAAAGCATGCGTTTTGATTTAAATTGATTTCTTGAATGTTACATTATAATTGATTCGTTTTATTTATTTATTTATTTATTTATTTATTTATTTATTTATGCAATTATTCGTTTATTTATTTAGGGTGGCGCTAAGTTAAAGCCACAAGGTGATAGGCAGCGTCTCACAGCTTCTGCTAGAATGCAGAAGGTGCCTGTTATTAGGGGAGATGGTGGTAGACGGGGAGGTGGCGGTAGACGGGGAGGTGGGATTGTTATATCCGAGGGAGTACGGGGAGGTCGTGGTGGACGGGTAGGTGGCGATGACTCCTCATTTCAGTTGAGGGATGAGTATTACGATACTACTGATTCCGATGACACTGATGTGAGTGAGGATGAGCAGTTTGGGCATGAGGAGGAGTTTGAGCATCCCCATGAGCAGTCACGGCAGGGGGACGCTAGTGGGAGTGGACGGCCACTAGGGGACCAGGGTGAGGGGTATACCTACGGAGGTGACCCTTCTCACCCACATGCTGAGAGGACGATCCGGTATAGGAATCCGGACCACGGACAGTTCGAGGAGGTGGATCCTGCTGCAGGTACGCGTTTTAATTTAATTGTATTTGTATTTTTAATACATAATTGATTTAATTTAATTGTTCATAAAATGAGAATTTGTTATTGCTTGACTTAAATTGTGCGTTTTTTATGTAGTTCAGTAATTATTTTAATTCGTATATGTATTTGCTTTACTTATGTATGTTTTTCTTTGTTTATTTTAATTATGTGTACTTATTTTTAATTACCTTTATTTAATTACGTTTTTTGTTTATGTTATACATTTAATTTACTTATATATTTATATATATATGTTGTCGATATAGTTCCCCCTAGGAAGCACGCGCGGGAGGATCGGAGTTGGATAGTTACAGGGCCCATTGAGGGGGGCCCTATAGATGATAGTCTCATCCCTAGCTTTTTAGGGCATGTGGTATCTAGATATTGGCAGGAGGGGGTGCCTACTAGATACCACCTTAGAGTTCACAATAGAGGTAGCATGTACGACCTGTTTGAGAGGTGGATCGGATCCATGACGGTCGAGGGTGCGCAGATTTTGAGCGGGACAGGCCTTGGACACCTGCCCCGCATTATGCACCGGAGCATTGATGAGCCTCTCATCAATGCGTTTTTGGAGAGGTGGCAGCCGGATACGAATTCGTTCCACCTCCCCTTCGGAGAGATGACCATCCTCCTACACGATGTGTGGGAGATTTTGAGGATTCCAGTCGATGGTCGACTCATCACCGAGGTTACACCGTCGCCTACCGTACTGTCATGGTCGAGAGGTTTGCTAGAGATTCCTCCTGAGGAGCGTATAGACGGGGAGCTATATAGGAATGGCGGATTTTCTACTCAGCGGGTGATCGAGCGGTGTATGCAGCGGGCCAGGGATGATTCGGACGTTGCTGTTTTAGTATGGAGCCTTATTGGGACTTGTCTGTTTACAGACAAAAGTTCCAATAAGTTTATGCCAGCTCCTGTGGTACAGGTTAGGAAGGGGCTGGACCAGATTGGCCAGGAGGCATGGGGTACCGCGACACTTGCGTACTTGTATCACCATCTAGGGTGCGGGAGTCGTCACGGGACGCAGGCAGTCGCTGGATGCATGACTCTATTACAGTCATGGATCTACGAGCACTTCCCTGATTTCAGACCCCACCCTCTGCCCCTTCCATTGCATGCCGCTCAGCCACGTGCAGCGAGGTGGGCCATCGACCACCACCGGGCCACAGAGCAGCGCTTAGCAGCCATACGACTTGCGCTGGACGAGATGACAGCCGACATGGTTAGTAAATAGTTATAAATTTTACCAAATATATTTTGATTTAATCTATTTTATATATTTTATTATTCATAATTTTTAACTACTTTTCAAAGGTCACTTGGATGCCATACGGACGGGACGCCGTTTCGCGGATGCCGAGGACCCTGTACCGAGGACTTATTGCGTACAGGGACTACATCGAGCCTTACATGCTAGACCGATGCGTCCGCCAGCTTGGGTATGTCCAGTGGATTCCATCGCGCTTCATCCGTCCGGGCTGGGACACTTACCGCGGATACTCAGGGAGACCATACGTGGTACGACACGCCGTTGAGTATGCAGAGTCTGCTTGGGAGGAGTTCGGCACGTCGTCCATGGGTATTTCCCTCGCTGGCCGACAGCGGACAGGTGGCGCTGTTTCTCGGAGTGCTGCGGTCGACGGCTATTTGGAGTGGTTTCGTCCCCGATCACGTCCGCGCGTACTTCCCCCGGATCCCCAGGCTGCTATAGAGCCTCCTCGACCACGTCGCGCCGCCTCAGAGTTTGTAAGTAATCATGTTAATTAATGTAATTTATTTTATTTGTTAAATTATGTTCAGGTGAATCTAATATATTGTTTATCTATTTGCAGTGGATGGGTCAGTATGGTCAGCTACATCATGCATTATTAGATGTAGTGCGGGAGAGCGTTCCTGATTTGTACGATCAGTTCGCACCTCGTACTGCAGATCTAGAGGATGAGTTCGACCGTTCGATTTGATTTTTGATTGTACTATTTTTGTATACATTATCCAAATATTATATTATTATTTTACTGATTATATTTTATTGTCTTCTTCATATATATGTTGTATTTTTATACGTATATTTCTTCAAAACGCAAAATATATATTAGTAAACACAAGATAATAGTAATAAAACATATGTCACATGACAATATACATCCTAGCCATCACGGAGTGCATTCCAAGCATTAAATCTAGCTTCTAAATTTTGTGGCCAATCACCGACACTTTCAGCATGACGCTGATGGTGCCAAACGAAGCTCAACGGCGGGATAGGACATTCATCGACCACATCTACACGTACGTAATGGTTCCCATTTACAAGGGCGAGCGCTATAACCCTTTCAGGTTGTGTGTCGCCAGTAGAGCAATACAAAGGTAATACAGAATAATTTCCATCTGAACGAGTACGGTCAAACTGTATTACCAGTGCATTTGCATAAGTGGCGAGAGGGAACAAATCCGTAGGTGTAGCCATCCAATGTTGCTCACCACAATCAGTGCCTTCGAAATTTATTCGCCTAAGTACCATAGCCACAAAATCACCATCGGGGGGACGTAACTCCAACGATTGGAATACACCCCTATACCTGTCCGGGTGGCTCGTAATCTCTCCACTCAATGACCTGCGAGCTAATCTCCAATATTTCTCGTGGCCAAAAAGGTAAGTAGAAATTACTCGGAAACCACAATGGCCATCCCCATTTACATCTGACCACCCTGTACAATAAGGCTGAAAAAATGCTGGCACACACTGAATGTCTCCACCAGACCCTGTTAAGTAATTATGTTACATTAAATAAACAAACCTTCATCATTTATTTATTTAATTGACTAAATTAAAGGACTTATTTACCTGTCCTTAATGGCGACTCACCATCAAAACCTGTATCAATGCGGTGTGATCGACCTGTCGATCGACCGGATGACCCTGAACGGCACCTGCCACGGCGGCCACGTGTCGCTCTTTCTCGTGAACTCCGCTCGCGCATAACAGAATGATGTAATCTATTTGGTGGTCGCCCCCTTTGGGGTCCCGAGGTACCTGGCTCTCCAACACTGGCCATGTCAGGGTACATCTGCTCTACGTACGCCCTATTCAACAGCCGGGCCAAAAAAGACGGACTGGTAGATACGGTGGGGACTACTTCCTCGTTGAAATACCTTAAAAAACAAATATATCAACTCCAAATATTTCTTCAAAATATAAAATGTCAATTCAATTGAATAATATTAAAGTTCAAAATTTAAAAATGCACATGATGTCCTCATCAATGTAATTCGCATCACCGTGTGATGGCACAATGGTCAGCCTCTTCCAAAACTCATGCACGTGTGGAAGTAAGGGATATTCAGGCAATGACTGTGCCTTGAATATGTCACACGCACAGGGAATCCTACGTGTCACCTTGGGCACACATCCACATCGCTCGAGTAGAAGGCCTCCCAACTTATTCTTCCGTCGAACTTCTTTCCTAACCAACTTCAAACAATGGTGTGACACGTACTTGTTCAAATAACAGTATGGATATCCCTGCATACTTGTTTGAGTCGTGGAGATGGAAGCCTCAAGAGAGCCTCTATAATAATGTCAATTAAAAATAAAATTAATTGAAACATCTGAAATAAATAGAAGCATACCCAAAAATGAATGATATGACATTAAATAACATCTGCTATAAACAATTAAATTAGTAAACTAACCCGATGTGAGGGTACAAGTGGCTGAGGTGAGAATCGATCTTTGTGAACAAAGTGTCAAGGGAATTAGTGGAAGAATTAAGCCAATCTTTCATAGCAGCATGCGAAGCCTCTACTCTGTTAGTGGAAGTATTACCAAAGTGGAGAAATTGATTTGTCCAGGCTCGAACAAATTTCTCCTTGTGAATGAGCCATGTAGTCTCTAGATATTCAACAGCCAACGGCTCAAGGAGAGTGTACTTAACCTTGAAATTCTGCAATAAACGATTAAATTCCTCTACTGTCGGAGCCTTAATGATTTTCTTCCACCAGCTGTCATGAATATCACATGCTAAATTTTTGTTTCTCCTCCCAACATTTTTTTCCAACCACGCATTCACATCACGCCCAATATGCCACAAACATAACAAGTGATGTGAAGCGGGAAAATGATCCTTAATCGGCTGTAACAAACCCAACTCCCTATCTGTCACAATCACACTAGGTGACAAACTGGCCGGCAGCAAAAATCTCAGGTTCTTCATCACCCAGTCATATGACTCCTTTGTCTTATTTCTAACAATAGCAAATGCAATATTGAAATTCTTATTTGTAGGAGTCATACCTACCATCTCGACGACAGGCATTTGGTACTTGTTGGTCTTGTAGGTAGAATCAATACCCACCACCCAATACCATCTGTGGAACATCTGAATTGAGGTTGGATGTGCAAAGAAGACATGTGTGATCTCATCAGTGTTCGCATCCTTGAGAATCTTGACATAATACTGCTTCTCCTCGGCCAAATGCATAAATTGCTGCCCAATATTCCGACCTTCTAATCCGGCGGTCTTCATCTCTCCTTTCAAATTGTACACTGATTTGATTGGTACCTGCGAATCGGGAAACTGTTTATTAACAGCTTCCCAAACACACTTTGGCTTCACATTCGACCGAAGCATAAATTCAGCAACAGCCTTTGACTCTTTTGTAAAATGGCTCAACTGTCTGTGACCATATGGATGCCTTATACCTGTAAATACCATTTAGTTATAATAACAATTCATGCATACAACACATTAATCAACTTAATTACTATAATGCGCAAATAATGTAATACCAGTGTGATTGTGAGTTGACGCAGCTCCTGGATTTGTATAAACCTTGTGCCGTCCCAGATCAATTCTCTTACAAGTCAACCTAAAGGGGCAATTAGTGCCGCTCCTTCCTGTATTCTTTCGTCTGGTTGGGAGAGGGGCTTTGGCAGGATCTCTCCATCGCTTGCAAGAAAAGTAGTACGTCGCAAATCCTTGATTACCTCCCCTCTTTGTAATTAGGAACCTCAACCTCTTAGCTATTTTCTGACAATATTTCAAGGCCTTTCCAATAGTGCGAAACTCTCTGTCAATCTTGAAATATCCACTCAAATCTGCGCCAGGTTCAAGTTCCACCGCCTCTCCTTAAGCATTATCCGCCTCATTGTCATCTTCATCCTCATCTTCATCGTCATCCTCCTCTTCATTCCCCGCCTCCTCATCATCCTCATACACCTCCTCATCCTCGTATTCACTATCGTCATCCTGTATGTGAATACACACATTAATTAAAACAAAACACATTTACTATTATATTATACAAAAACACAATAATAAGTACATACGTAACAATATGTATGCAGTATGGTAATAAATATCGAACTAAAACCAAAAAAAAAAATAAAACACAGCACAATTATGATTCTTGGATTAAAAACACAACAATTTTGCGTTTCATGTAATTAAAAACGCAACAATTGTGCGTTTGATGGGATCAAAAACGCAACATTTTGCGTTTAATGCAATAAAAAACGCATCAATATTGCGTTTCATGGATCCAAAAACGCTACAATGTTGCGTTTCTTGCAGTCAAAAACGCACCCAGATTTAGTTTCCAGCAACCTAAAACGTAACACTTTTTATATAATGCACGACAAAAACGCAGCACTTTTTACATAACAGACGTACAAAACACAGCACTTTTTATATATTAACTGTCAAAAACGCTACAAATTGAAGTTTTTACCATGGCGAAATGTTTTTGAAGTTTTCAAAAAAAATTTATAACTTTACGGTTTGAAGACTTACCATATCGTGATGATTCGCGTGCTAAATATTCTTTCAACGCCAACTGAATGGTGTAACGAATGTTTGTCAACGTAAGAATTTTTTCGTATTTGTTTTTTTGATAGTGGTTGTGTATAGATTTTTCCTCCAATTCACATGAATGTATATAAATGTTTTTGAATTTCTGTACATGTAAAAAACACACCATTTTAACGAGCGAACCATGGATAAAACGCACTATTTTAACGAGCGAACCATGGTTAAAACGCACAAATTTAACGATTTGGAAGACTAAAAATGCATCATTTTAACGAGCGAACCATGGTAAAAACGTCATGTTTTAACGTTTTTGAGAGCGAAAAACGCTATGAATTTGCGTTTTCAACCTCCCAAAACGCAATTTGGCTTATATTTTGTATGTATAAAACGTTTTTCCATGGCATTTTTCCCGTGGTAAAAACGCAATTTTGCCCCGTTTTTTTACATAAAATCTGGCACTTTATCACTATTTTTGTTCATAAGGGCATTTTGGTCCTTTTATTATTATTTTTATTTTTTTTTTGTGATACAAATAGCAATTCCATGATACAAATACCAAGTCCCTAACTTTTTCCAACTATGCACGGCTTATAATTTTGATTCTTTTTTGGTGGCGTGTCCACTTCAGACGCAATTCATATGTTCAATGATTTAAACAAAAAGAATTGACATGGTTATCAAAAGTATAAAATTTAACCACATTTTGTGAACTTGATAAATCCAATTTCAAAAATAATTCAGGATCCCAAAGAAACCATTTTAACAAAACAACTTTTCAAACAAGAAAGGACCAATGAATTCTCAAAATAAAATTTGACTACCTTGGGCTTATTAGCTGAATCTTAGATTTCGTCATCTTAATTAAGGGAAACTAGTGGTTCTTGATAAGTTTTAATTCATGCAAAGATTTAGATGCAAGTTTCTTTACTTTAAACTAAACAAGAAACAGTAACAACTTGTGCAAATTAACAACAAAGAGAAGTAAAATATTGTTATGATGAAAAATCCAAAGAATAATGCAAGCAAAAAATTTACCAAAAATTAGTTATTAAATCCGAAAAACAAGAACTAAAAAACAAGAAACAAAACAAGAAATATGTGGTTGTTTCTTGAAGAAAAGAGGCTACAATTTTTTTGATGTATGTTTTGAAAATTGTTCAACAATCAAACTAGCAATTTAACATGCAAATTTTGAATAATTAAACATGCAAGAAAAATTGAACAAAGTCAAAACCAAAGTAATGAATTCTTTACTAGAAGAGAAGAATGCTGATTGTTCCATCTCAATATACTATGAGTGTTAGTGGTTTGGCGGATCCGTTTAAAATTTTATACAAATTTTATTGGTTCGAAAATTTTTAAACCCGAGAGATTGGTTTGATCATGGGGCCGGGACGAAAAGGGGACCAAAATTTAATGTGTGGACTGAAAGAAATTTAAAAAATAGGTGTGTGGACTGGAAGGGGCCTCTCGGATTTGAAAAATCTGAAACACTAATTAATTAAGAGTTTCATATTTTAAAAATCCGAATCAGTTGTAAAAGGAAAAAAAATAAAAAAAACGGAAGCACAAATTCAAATTTCAAAAATCTGAATTTATTCTTCCCGAAATACTTCTTCAAGACAATCCACCACTTCCCAGACAACCAGCACCATGTCAAAAATAACTAGCACAACGTCCAAAAATGTCTACATTCATGTGTGTGAATTTAAACTGATTTTTTCACAAAGCCAGTCCACCACGTCCCAGACAACTAGAACTATGTCAAAAAAAACTAGCACAACTTCCAGAAATGTCTACATCCATTCATGTGAATTTGGATGTGGTGCTAGTTGTTCTGAGACGAGATGAGATGTTATTGTGAAAAAATCAGTTTAAATTCACATTTCTGGATGTAGACATTTTTGGACGTGGTGCTATTTGTTTGAGATGTGGTGTTAGTTGTTTGAGACGTGGTAGACTTTCATTATGAAAAAAAATCAGTTTAAATTCATATGTATGGATGTAGACATTTTTGTACGTGGTGCTAGTTGTTCTGAGACGAGGTGATTTGTTTTGTGAAAAGTCAGTTTAAATTCACATGTCTGGATGTAGACGTTTTTGGACGTGGTGATAGTTTTTTAAGACGTGGTGCCAGTGGTTCTGAGACGTGGTAGACTATATTTGGAAAAAAAATCTGTTTAAATTCACATACATGGATGTAGACGTTTTTGGACGTGGTGCTAGTTTTTTAAGACGAGGTGAGATGTTTTGTGAAAAAATCAGTTTAAATTCACATGTCTGGATATAGATATTTTTGGACATGGTGCTAGTGTTTTGAGACGTGGTGCTAGTTGTTCTGAGACGTTGTAGACTGTCTTTGTAAAAAAAAATAGTTTAAATTCACATAAATGGATGTAGACATTTTTGGTCGTGGTGCTAGTTGTTCTAAGACGATTTGATATGTTGTATGGCCATTTTATTTGTTTTATCTTATTACAACACCTACTTACAAGATCATGAACATTTCTAAGAGTTATATGGTCATTTTAATTGTTTTATCTTCACAAAACTCTTAGATCAGAGATCATGAACATTTCTAAGAGTTGAATGGTCATTTTATTTGTTTTATCTCATTACAAGTCTTAGATAAGAGATCATGATCATTTATAAGAATTGTATAGCCGTTTTATTTGTTTTATCTTATCAAAACCCTTAGATAAGAGATTATAAATATTTCGGTCCACCTCAGATATTTTTGGACGTAGTTCTAGTTGTTCTGAGACGATGTGAGATGTTTAGTGAAAAAATTAATTTAAATTCACATGTCTGGATATAGACATTTTTGAACGTTTTAAGACGTGGTAGACTGTCATTATGAAAAAAAATCAGTTTAAATTCACATGCATGGATGTAGACTTTTTTGAAAGTGGTGCTAGTTGTTCTGATACGAGGTGAGATGTTTTGTGAAAAAATTAGTTTAAATTCACATGTCTGGATGTGAATGTTTTTGGACATGGTGATAGTTGTTCTGATATGTGGTAGATTGTCTTTGTGAAAAAAAAAAAAAGCAGTTTAACTTCACATGAATGGATGTAGACTTTTTTGGACGTGGTGCTAGTTGTTCTGAGACAAGTTGAGATGTTGTATGGTCATTTTATTTGTTTTATCTTATTACAACACCTACTTACAAGACAATGAACATTTCTAAGAGTTATATGGTCATTTTAATTATTTTATCTTCACAAAACTCTTAGATCAGAGATCATGAATGCACAAGGTGCCCCGTCTCTCATCCCAGATCAGATCGTACAAGGCTTGGTAGACTATATGACCCCGACGGAATGATATGATGTTCATATGTATGTAATTGGTACAATTGTTCACAAGTGCTTATAGGTATAATTGATTATGTGTAGTTGCATTGGTGATTTGGTTAGGTATTAATGTAAAGGTATATGTAATTGGAAGAATTGCTTATTTGATGTTCGATGGATTAAATTTGGGAATTGGATTATGGTCATATTGTATTTGTATATTGGATAGAAGTTTTATGAATACATTATGGTTAGTATATTGGTATAAGTGTTATGGATTGGATTATTGTACTATCTATTCTTTCTTATAATTGTCCGCTTTCAATTAAATTCGGATTTAGAATATCCGAATTTTCATTAAATTAGGATTTAGAATATTCGAATTTAATGTATTTTGGATTTCCCTAATCCGAACGTTTTATCTTGTTGGCCATTAATAAAAAAAAAAAAAAACTCTACGTCCGTGGCGCTCCAAAAAGCACCACGGACGTGGTAAGTAGCAGGAATAGGGGTGTGCACTATTCTGGACGTGGTGCTAGTTTAAATTCACATGTCTGGATGTAGACGTTTTTGGACATGGTTCTAGTTGTTTGAGACGTGGTGCTAGTTGTTTAAGATGTGGTGGACTGTCTTTGTGAAAAAAAATCAGTTTAAATTCACATGCATGTATGTAGATGTTTTTGGATGTGGTGCTAGTTTTTCTGAGACGAGGTGAGATGTTTTGTGAAAAAATCAGTTTAAATTCACATGTTTGGATGTAGACATTTTTTGACGTGGTGCTAGTTGTTTGAGACGTGGTTCTAGTTGTTTGAGACGTGGTAGACTGTCTTTGTGGAAAAAAAATAAGTTTAAATTCACATGCATGTATGTAGAAGTTTTTGGACGTGGTGCTAGTTTTTCTGAGTTGAGGTGAGATGTTTTGTGAAAAAATCAGTTTAAATTCACATGTCTGGATGTAGACGTTTTTGGACGTGGTTCTAGTTGTTAAAGACGTGGTTCTAGTTGTTCTGAGACGTGGTAGACTATCTTTGTGGAAAAAAAAAATCAGTTTAAATTCACATGCATGTATGTAGATGTTTTTGGACATGGTGCTATTTTTTCTGAGACGATGTGAGATGTTTTGTGAAAAAATCAGTTTAAATTCACATGTCTGGATGTAGACGTTTTTGGACGTGGTGCATGTTGTTTGAGACGTGACGCTACTTGTTCCGAAATTTATTAATTTAATTAATTAACATAATTAGTATTTAATTAAAACAGATTTTCTCTTGTTTTGGATTCTTATAATCTGAATTTTTTGAAATTCGAATTTTAAGAATCCGATAGGGTTTGATCATTAGTTTCAACAGTGAAACCGGTCATTTTACCTTTCCTCTCTCTTAAAAAAATCTAATTTTATTTTTAAGGATCATTGAAAAGTTTTTGTTATTAACTAGTATTTTCTTAAAACAATAAAATTAATTTAAATCAGTCAAATCAAATCGTTTAAATATTATTTGACCGACTTAATTTCAAATTGTAATTATTGATTTAAGTTATGCTTTTAACTTCAAACTGGCTAACTTACACCCTTAATACTATGGCGGAATTATGTATTTTACGGAAAATAAATTTGAAAAGAAAATTTGATTAAAATGAAACTATAATAGTTGTAAGAAATTGGGAGAAACGAGAACAAAGTGTTTGGAGAACACACAAGTGATCAAAAGTGTGATTTGTCTCCTTCAAAAGTCTCAAATTCAATTAGAAAGGGAACGATTATTCGAAGGCTGAGGGAGAATTATTACTTTCCAGATGGAGTATAAGCACATGAATCCTTCCCACATTCTTCCAAACAGCAAAGCACTAAGAAGATCACACAGCAATGTTAAGCACATCTTTAGAAAAAGTGAAAAGGATCAGAAATATTGAAACAATGATGATACTACAAAAGATTAATCCACCATTAGGTTAAGCTACAAGCAATCAGCTTCTTTAACAATTTTGACAAAAATTCAAAGGGCTATCAGGAAGTTACTTTCGAAGCGACTACCGTATAATCTCATCTTCATCCACGGCACAGGAAGCTCAGCTGAGCGCCCAAACAGAGCTGACAGATGTTAGAAGATACAATTTACAGGTGCATTCTGTTCTTTATACCTTGGATGCAGGCTTGTAATCTAGCATTTCCCTAATGTTTAACCGAATCGAAGGTCCCATGGATGAACATATATAGGCACTTTTCCAATATACTCCCTTGGCACCAGATGGTTTGTTTGCTTCCACTGATTTCTGTAACATTTTGAGATATATTTTGAGGTATGTTAATAAGGGACTAAAAAAACCATGGCAGAGCACAATGGAAAGGGGAAAAAAAAAGAGAAGCACATATACCACAGTAGCAAGGAAGTTTTCAATAAGATCATCCTCTGAAAAATCCGCTTTTCCAAAAGGTACGTGAACAATCCCAGTTTTATCTGCTCGATATTCAACTTTTCCTTTCTTGAATTCCCCAATCGCCTGAGATATGGATAGCGTACCTCATCGTTACAAATCAATTGCATTACAGAAGAGACAGAAGGGAATCTAGCGCCCATGAACAAACTAATCAAGTAGTGTCATTGATTTTCTACAGCCATAAAACAACCATTGCTGATTTCTAATTCTTTATGTGAACTATTTTCCCTTTTATTTTTCATAAAATTTATCCATTCATTAATGGATTAAATCATTAGAATTAGCCATGAAATAGGCCATTTACCTGTGGGATGTTTGTAGTCACTGTCCCAGCTTTTGGATTTGGCATTAGTCCTCGTGGCCCTAGAATTCTTCCAAGACTAGCAACCTGAAGCAAAGGGATGAATTAAAATACATATAACTGACAGGTGCAGGTGAACAAATGAGAAACTTTCGGTGTTGGGACAATTCAAAACCAAGGATTGAGAAACCCTGCAAGACAGACCTTAAAACTTCATTCCAGCAGGCTCAAAATAAAACGAGAGAGAGAGAGAGAGAGATTACTGAAAAAAGAGTTCTTATATTCTATTGCACTCTATGATGGATCTGAAGTAAAACCATGCAGAAGAAACACCTTAGGCATCATATCTGGTGTTGCAATTAACTTGTCAAAATCCATAAATCCTCCTTTTATCTGTTCGATCAAATCCTCCCCACCAACAATGTCGGCTCCTGCATTTTTTGCTTCATCAAAGTTTTCACCTGTAGAGATAACAATGTATGAAATGAGTCCACATAAGCCAATAATCTACTCCGGGAATACAAAAGATGCAACAGTGGTTTAACATGGAGGTTGACGTCATAATGCATGCAAAAAACATACAGAATAAATAAGAAAAATTAAATGGGCACTCCCCTACGCAAATGCAAAATCTGTATTTGCAAACCTTCACATTTTCAGTCTACATATTGTTAAGCAAATCGATCTCTCACAATCAGAATGTAAACCAAACCCTACTGTTGAAGCCCAACATAGAGTTCTGATCACCAGTCCTATAAGCTAATATGTTTCATCAAAACAACACAAATTAGAAATTTAAAAGACCGCATCTCTCAGAAATATCCCCTACCCTTTCCCTCCCAAACCAACCCACCTACAAAGCAGAGAAATAGTTTTTGCATACGATTAGATTCATCATTGGAGTGTGGAAATTTTGTCCAGGGTAAGCAAGGAAGTCTGCAGAAGATTTAAGGTTTTCCATGAAGAATCTAGGGACAACACATAATTGTAATTCAGTGAGTGACTAGCAATGAGTGAAAGGCAGAAAAGTGGCCAACCCAAAACCAAGAGGTGGCCTCTGACATTCCAAGACTCCCAATGTATCCAAAAAACCACAAAAATATCTGGCTTTGACAACTTAAAAACAGGAAACTTCCTCTTCAGCCAGGAAAAAACTACAGCCAACAAGGAAGTACCTTGGGTAAGAACTGCAACTTTGACCGTCTGCCCAGTCCCCTTAGGTAAATTCACCTAAAACATAAAGATCACATAGCTTCCCAAATCAGTCAAAGTTTGAGAGTTCCATATCTTGGTGGAAGCCTTGTTAGAAACAAGAAAGCTTACAGTAGCTCTCAGCTGCTGATCGTTGTATTTCGGGTCAATATTCAGTCGGAAATGTGCTTCAGCAGTTTCCACAAAGTTGGTCTTCGATGTTTGCTTGAGTAGTGATATGGCAGTTTTCAGATCATATTCTTTTTTTATTTCTCTCAGTTGCTGTATTTCCAAGAATCTTTTTGATCTCGTCTGAAAATTTCCAACAAGAAAGAGCGAAATATATTTGAAACTGAAAGAAATGAGAACATTATACTATTAGAAGCTAAAATAAAACACAGAATTTCAAAAACCCTCTGTCGCGATAGAGTGATAATAACTGCAGATAATTTCAGCAATCAATAATTTTCTTACATGAATCTATGGTTTATTACAACTTCTTAAATAGAGAAAAAGACTGAAACACGACCCACATATAATAAAGAAAGATGAGCGGGAACAAATTTTACATATCATAAGTATATGTCAAACAATTAATTAGATGCACCATATGCAGCTCAAATACTAGAGATTCAATGCAATTGAAACAAGCTGTACCATTTGAAAGCTTCAGATGTCCTCAATGTCGTCATCATACATTAAGGTTATGTTTGTTTTCATTTTTTCCAGAAAAAGTTAACATTTTAGACCAAAATACAATCTATTCAAACAACCACCAAACCACATCACATCAATTTCAATTCCCTCCAAAATCCCCTCACATTATTTAAAAAAGAATCTTACCTCTAATAAATTTTCTCTTCCCATAAAAACTTTCTCTACAAAAAAAACTTAAACCCAATACAACATACCCTAAAAACAAATGCAAACAAACATAGCCTAACTGATGCCCAACAAATATTTTTTCTTTTAAAACAGGTACCTGCCAAGTCCTTTAAAGGACAAAAGCACAACAAAATGTGATCAAATCCTCTTGAAATAAATCACTTGGAAGTGAGAGAAAATAGCCAAAACACAACAAAAGTCAAACAACAGTAGAAACTAACCTATGTTTTCAACTTATAGATTCGTATGAATACCTGCTTATATTTAGTAAGGACAAAAAATTGACAAACATGACGTAACAATCCAAAAGCGTGCATATGGAATCATGTTAGAAATATATTCCCATTAAAGTACCAAGGAATGAAAGAAAGTTCAGATAAAGTTGATTCAGGTGTTAAACCCTTTGTAAATTACCAGGGTTTTTGTTCTGCTTCAAACACACTTTAAACGGGAATAGGTAAAAGAAAAGCATTGTTAAGTATTCAAAAAAACTTATACGAAATCCAAAGAATGAAACAGCAGAGCACTAGAACCTATCTGCAACCAAAGCCATCCTAGAAAATCCACAACTGGTAGGTTGATAACGTGCAAAATTTATAATTTTTTCTTGAAATAAAAAACCAGAATGGATTAAATATACTGTTGTTTCACTTGTAAAAGCTTTTGTGATCCCACATTATTAATACTGTAGAAGGAAATAGAGAGAAACAGCCCCTTTTCTTCAACAGGTACGCAATATAATGATCAAATCAGTAAATAAACCACAAACATTACACTCTCGGCTCTCTTCCTAATTTAAGGGAAAAAAGATACAAGAGAAGCATTCAAAAATTACATCGCCAATAATTACTCGAAAGAATCAGATAGTATTAAAAAAATGCTACCTCTGCCAATGCAATTCCAACCGAAGCAGCTACAAAACAAAATTCAAGCAGGAAAAGGAAAAGAAGCCCACCTCTGCCTCAGATAATGCAGCAGAAAATCATTCAAACAAGCAAAATAACTGTTGAGATACAATAATCATACCAGAGAACTTTTAAAAACATACCCTATCTCTTTTAAGAGGGAGTGCAGCTTTCCCTTTCTTAGGCTTAGCAGGAGGGGCTGCCACAGCCACCCCACCACTACCGTCAGCTTCCCCATCCTCCTGTTCCACCTCCTCATCAACCTCAGCCACAGCGGCCACCACTGAAGATTTTGACAGCGACCCATCAAATGAAAACCAATGGCCAAATGAAGACCTTCTTCCCCCCGACTGAAGAACAAGTGGGAAGAGAGAAAGGTTCTTGGTGGGAATGATGAGTGGATAAGGTTTTGAGGAAGTCGAACAAGGGGTTGCGGGATAGAATTCTTGGGATATAACTGAGGATAAAGTGAAAGAAGGAGATGCTCCTACGGAGGAGGCCATGGGTGATTATTTGGAATGAGAATTTTGGTGTAGGAGATCTTTCTGGTCAAGAATGAAGCTTTTTTTTTTTTCTTGTGGGTTTGTATGTATCTTTATCCATCATCGTTGCCGATAATAAGCGCCGTGTATTTTTTTTGTTCAGGCTTAAATGCATTTTGGTCCTCCACGATATGGTTATTTCACTTTTGGTCCTCTTATATTTTGAGTGACAATATTAGTCCTATTTTCTTTTTAAGTATTTTTAGTCTTTTCTGACGAAAATACCATTTGACTAACGGTTGACTAACCCTCAAAAATTTAATTGTTCTTCTTCTACAATTAGACCACCACCCCATCGCCACCCCCACTCCCTCGCCCCCAGATCATCATTACTGTCGCCAAAACTTCTACAAACTCGTCCCTTCGTTGCTAAGGAGACACGAGTTATATATAAATTATAGAATAAAATTTTATGAGTATTTTTGTATTTATTTTAATTTAATATTTTCGTTTTGAAAATATCAGACAAAAAAATTTATACTTATATTTTATTCATAATTTTTATATTTTTAAACTAATTTTTTGTCTGATATTTTCAAAACAGAAATATTAAATTAAAATAAACACAAAAAATTTCATAAAATCTTAACCTATAATTTATATATAACTCATGTTTCCTTCTCAGTGGCGACATGACGGGTTTGCGCAAATTTTGGCGATGGTAATAGTAGCGACAGGGCGCTGGTGGCGACAGTAGTGGTGATGGCGAGGTAGTGTTGGTGGCGGTAGGGTGGTGGCGACGGTAGTGGTGGCAGCGAGGTAGTGGTGGTGGAGGAGGGGCGGTGGTCAAACCGAAGAAGAAAAATAATTAGGGTGTTGAGAGTTAGTCAACTATTTTTCAAAGGGTAATTTCATAAATAAAAAAAATGACTAAAAATGCTTTAAAAAAAGAATTGGAACTAGTATTGTCACTAAAAATATAAGAGAGCAAAAGTGGAGTAACCCCAATTATGGGGAACCAAGCTGACAAACAACCATGCATTTTTATGTCTCTCCGCTCTTTTGTGTTTTGTATATTATTTGTATATGTATTTCTTTCACATTTACGATGAAATTTATGAAGATTAACTTACTATGTGCTCTTTTGTACAAAGAAATACTGTCTAATCTAATTTATCAATTCGTGGTCCCTCATAATAAAGGTAATTTCATTTTTTATCCCTCTTATGTTTTGAGTGACAATATTAGTCCCTGTTAATTTTTTTTAAAGTAATTTTAGTCATTTTTTATGAAAATACCCTTTGACTAACCCTCAAAAGTCTAATTGTAGTTCTTCTTCAGTTTAATCACCGCCTCGCGCCATCGCCCCGCCGTCACTACTACTGTCACTAAAACTTCTACAAATCCGTCCCATCGCCACTGAGGATGAGACATGAGTTATATATAGAATAAGATTTTACAAATATTTTTGTGTTTATTTTAATTTAATATTTAATTTTTGAAAATATCAAAAAAAATTACTTTAAAAATGTAAAAATTATGAATAAAAATATAATTACAAATTTTTTTGTCTGATATTTTCAAAACATAAATATTAAAATAAAATAAACACAAAAATGCTCATGAAATCTTATTCTATAATTTATATATAACTCATGTCTCCTTCTCAGCGACGATGGGATGGGTTTGCAGAAATTTTGGTGACAATAGTGGTGCCAGCGGAGCGTTGGTGGTGACGGGAGTGGTGGTGGCGGTGGGGCGGTGGTCAAACCGAAGAAGAAAAACAATTAGACTTTTGAGGGTTAGTCAAAGGGTATTTTTATCAAAAAGACAAAACTGCTTTAAAAAAAAATGAGGACTAATACTGTCACTCAAAACATAAAAGAAGAACAATTACACTTTTTGAGGTTTAGTGAATCGTTAGTTAATGGTATTTTCATAAAAAAAAAAGTCTAAAACTACTTTTTTTTAAAATGGATTGCTAATTCCCGCCCCCTTGGACCATATTGCCCTTGTACTAAAACAATAATTTTTTAGCCAATAAGTAGTCTTCCATAAAAGAAGAGTCTCCAATGAACGAGTCTTCCAAAAAGATAGATCCTTCGAAGTCCCTCTAGTAGTGAAGTCTAAATCCTTCAAAAACTTGTATCTGTGAAAGTCTTTGGAGAAATTAGATTTCGCTACTAGCGGGACTTCGGAGGAAGAAGACTCTCTAACAAAAGAGTCTATTTTTATGGAAGTCTCACAACATAGTAAGACTAAATTCATGGAAGTGTCGTCAATGCCCCAGACTAATTTCATGGAAGTGTCGTCAATGCCTTGGGTCTATTATGGATTTAGACCCACAACATTGTGAGACTTCATCCTTGGAAGACTCACAACATTGAGAGACTTCATCCTCGGAAGACTCACAATATTATGGGTCTAAATTCCTGAAATACTTACTAAAATTACATCAGTAGTAGAAGATTTCTTGCGGTAAATAATGGTTAACCATAATTAATTTATTACCACTAATTAATTTTTTTACCTATATATAGGGATGAAATTTTTTTTCATTTTCACCCATTTCACACATATCACCCACATTTGATCTGATCCCAAATATTAGTCAAAATTTTCACCTCCAACACTTCAAAATCCACTCACATTTCAATCCCAATACATTTCATCAACCGAGGGTAAAAATCATGAGTTTCAAAGAGGTGTGTATATGAGTCATTTGTTATTTCCGACTATCCACCCACCAGGTCTTCCGTAGATTGCGACCGTCCAATAAACGAGACTTCCAGAGAGGAAGACTCCATCATAGCGAAGGCTAAATAAACAAAAGTTTCTGAAGTGGTGAAGTCTTCAACATTGGTAGTCTCCACGTCACGACGTGAGCAAACTACGAACGTCCGGCAAATTGTTTACTATAGTATTAATACCCATGTGCAATATTGTTAATATTTACTAATAATTTTATTAATTAAAAAATAGACATATGTAGTATTAATATTTAGTAATAATGGTTTTACTATAGTATTATTTTAGTTTTTAGTATGTTTGATTTGGTTTAAATAAGTTGTAAGTAATGATTTAATTACTGAAAATATATGAACATGTTCATAATGTTTATTTATTCATAGTGGTTTAGTATAGTAGTATTTTAGTTTTGATTAAGTGGTAATATTAATATTTGTGCATTTTTTATTCAAATGAATATTTTAGAGAAGAGGAAATGGATGTGGAAATAGAGGTATATCCATTATGTTATGAATAATATTTAAATTTATATTTTGTATAGAAAAAATGTACTGTGTAATTAATTAACATGATTATGTAACTTTGTATCTGTGGCGAAGGAGTGGACTACAGTATATATTTCAGTCATGAGGGTTTTTTTCCTTCAAATGTAGAGGCGATTAAATGGGCGAAACAATTTGCACTCGACCATGGTTTTGAAGTTATCATATCGAACCATAATAAACCAACAAAGAAGAAACTTCGATGTAACCGTGGGGAAAACTCTAAGGTAAAAAAGAATGAATCGAAAAGTGGGGTGAGGCAATATTCAATGTCTATGTATTACAGGTGTCCATTTATATTGTATGTACAGCAGGTTCAAGTAGATCGTTGGATTGTTTGGTCAGTCACGGGGAGAAAGGCACACACAACCATCTAATGGTTGTATATCCACATGGTCGTCGGCAGTTGAATCGACTAAGTGAAGGGTCCAAACAACTAGTAAAGAATATTGTCTGCCCATGCAAAACCTAGCATAATCTTGGAAGCAATCAAGCAGATGAATCTGGAAGACAATGCCAACATAAAGCAAGTTTATAACCGTACTTCTCGGTTGCGTACTGAAAATATGGAAGGCAAGAATGTTGTTGAAGAAATTCTTTACTTTGCTGAAACAAATGAATATTATTTTGCATCTGTTGTTTATCCTCTTACTCTAAGGTTAACGTACGTGTTCATGTTACCTCCATTCTCAATCAACTTATTGGGCACATACCCCTAGTACGTTGGTTTGGATTCCATGTACAAAAGAAAATGGTATAAAATGTCATTGTTGCAGATTATAGGGATGACTCCCACCAACGCAAACTTCTTAATTGCATATGCAATAATGGCAGACGAATATGAAATTAGTTATGGTTAGGTGATGACTCTCACCCCTTTTACCATGGTAATTTATATCCTACAACTAGGAGTATTAATAGCATGGTACTTCTAGCATGCTCCCCACTTTCTCGAAACCCACCTCACTCACCCGCTTAACCTTTGCTTGCACAACCCTCGTCTTTGGAAATTGATTATCCAGTCGTTTCTTCCTTCTTCTTTAGCCTTTTTTTTTTTTTTTTTTTTGCTTTGAAAACTGTCCAACTAATGATGATGTTTGCTCCTAATTTCAAGGTTTTTTTTTTTTATCATTTTTCAAAACCCTAATGTTATGAATTCGATTCAATTCCTTTCTTCTTTGTTCTTTTTCATTTTTCCCTTCAATACTTCTGATGGGTGGGTGTTTTACTCATATTTTTGCTTCTGATTGTTGTTTTATGATGGATTTTATATGAGTTTTCTTGTATTTGTAAGGATTTGATATGAGTGGGTGTTTTCCATGCTTTGGATCATCAAACAAAAGTGGAAGCGGTGTTAAAAAAGTGGTAAGGAAGGTATATTTTTTTTACTCTTATTTTTGCTTCTGATTGTTGTTTTTGGCTGCTCCTCATCTCCATTTTTTTGGATTTCCTGATTAGTGTGTGTTTGCTCGAATGTGGTATATTTAAAATTTGGTTACTTCGTTGTTTTTATTACATATGTGTGTGGAATTGGGTGCTATAACAGAGGCTTTTGAGGAACTTTCTGGGTTTGTGAAGTTAAGTGGTGATGTGAATTTTGATCTTGATTTGAAGTCCTTGTGTGATGTCAGTTCTCTTGTTTCAGTCCTCTTTGATTGTTCTTGCAAGAAAAGGCTAATCTGTTTCTGATTGTTTCTTGATATTTTTGGGCTAAATCACTGTTGTTTATTTGATTGTTCTATGCTAAGAAGAGGACATCAATCACCAAATTCATTTTTTCTTTCCCCCCGCTTTGCAGGCGAAGACAGTGGAGGAAATCAGGGAGAGAGAAAATGAAAAAGAGAAGAGAGGAAGTGGATTTCATGAGCAGAATTATGATGGAAAATGTGATTCCATATTATTTTATGCTTTCTGAAAATTTGATGGAAAATACTATATTCTGATGAAAAATGCGATTCTATATTGTTTTATACTTTCTAATAATTTGATGGAAAATACTGGATTATGATGGAAAATGTGATGGAATATTGTTTTATACTTTTAAAAATTGATGGAAAATATTTGATTCTGATGAAAAAAGTGATTGGATATTGTTTTATGTTTTCTGAAAATTGAATTCAGTTTGCCCTTTAGTCAAGTACTTTGATAGGCATATTTGATTCAAAGTTAGGATTTTTGGTTGAATCCTCTGATTTTTTTAATATTATTTTATGTTTTTCAAAACTTGATAGATTCTCTGGCGGAGGTAAAGGTGCGACCGAGCAGTGGAGGAAATCGAGGAGAGAGAATAAAAGAAGTGGATTTCGTGGATAGAATGTCGGCAAAATTTGGTGGACATAATTCTGATGGAAAATGTGATTCTATATTGTTTTATGCTTTCTGAAAATTTGATGGAAAATACTGTATTTTGTTGGAAAATACGCTTCTATATTATTTTATGCTTACTGAAAACTTGATGGAAAATATTGGATTATTATGGAAAATGTGATTGGATATTGTTTTATGTTTTCTGATAATTTGATGGAAAATATTGAATTTTGATGAAAAATGTGATTGGATATTGTTTTATGCTTTCTTTAACCTTGGTGCTATAATTGGTACCATCTTGGTGCTATAAACTGGTACGGTTTCCAAAAATTGCATATAACCATCTTGATGGAATATCGTTTTGATGGAATATCGCACATGTCTTCTGATTTGATGGAATATCACTTGTTTTATGATATTCCATCAACTTCACATCACAAATTTGAAATTCAAAAATGGATAAACATAGATAAACATGTTATTCTCATTTAAAAACGGATAAACATGATAAATATGTACAAGGATAAACAACATGTATAAACATTGTACAAGGATAAACAGTATGTATAAACATGTACAAGGATAAACAACATGGATAAAGAAACCAAAAATCACCATCATCAAGCCGAGTTAAAGAAATAAAAAATATGCATATGACCGCTCCCCTTTGCCTGAATTCTGCCCACGAAATCCACTTCTACTCTTCTCCCTTTCCTTTTCTCTCTCCCCAATTTCCTCCACTGCTCGGCCACGTCCACACCTTTCCATATGTATTTTTTTTCCCATGGATTTGCTTTCTTATGGCGACAAATGAATTAGAATATCCAATCATATTTTCCATCAAATTATCAAAAAATATAAAATAATATCGAATCACATTTTCCATCCGAATTCAATAGCTTTCATCAATTTTCAGAAATCATAAAACAATATCCAATCACATTTTTTTATCATAATCTAGTATTTTCCATCAAATTATCAAGAAACATAAAATAATATTGAATCACATTTTTCATCAAAATTCAATAGCTTCCATCAATTTTCAGAAATCATAAAATAATATCCAATCACATTTTTCATCAGAATCTCGTATTTTTCATCAAATTATTAGAAAGCATAAAACAATATAGAATCGCATTTTTCATCAGAATTTAGTATTTTCCATCAAATTTTAAGAAAATATAAAACAATATCGAATCACATTTTTCATCAGAATCCAGTATTTTCCATCAAATTTACAAAAAGCATAAAACAATATGAAATCACATTTTTCATCAGAATCCAGTATTTTTCATCAAATTTTTAGAAAGTATAAAACAATATCGAATCGCATTTTTCATTAGAATCACATTTTACATCAGAAATAATATAGAATCACAGTATTTTCCAAAAAGCTGACATCTGCATCCAAAAAGTCAAGATATTTTCAAGGAGAATGCTTCCAACAAAGGAGGATGAAAAGAGTAGCAAAATTCTTCAATGTAAAAATCATCATAGTATTTTGTTGAAAAATGGAAAGCTCATTTACATCATATTTCTGAAATCGAATTCCAACATCAGTTTTCCATCAACATTAAGTAATACATTTCCATTAAATATCGTAATATTATTTCCATTAATGTTAGAAAACATCAGATACACACGTTTTCCATCAATTTTCTAACAAACATCTATTTTTCATCAGTTTTCTAACATTGATGGTAAATCAGTTTCAAGACATCAGATTGATGAGTTCCCATCATTTTTCTAATGGTATTCCATCAAATTTAAAGAACATTAACGTTTAGTTTTCCATCAACAATCAAAATAACATTTCCATCACATTCTAAAATACATCAAAAAACACCAAAATCACAAATATTATCAGTTTTCCATCAACAATTAGTATTCCATCAACATTCAATAACAAATATCTATTTTCCATTAGATACACATGTTTTCCATCAATTTTCAATCCCCACTTCATTGCTGGACTCGAAAGAAAAGAGATGATGAGCAGAAAAAAAAAAAAAACGGAGATAAGGAGTAGCCAAAACAGAGCAACCAAATCAGAAGATTCAAACAAAATGTTGAGCAAGGAGATGAAATCCAAAATAAAAAGAGCAGAAACTAAAAAAAAAGCCACACCTGGAGATGAGAAGCTTTTCTTGTTTCCGGCACCAGCCAAAAGAGATGAGGAGCAACCAAATCAGAAAATTCAAAGATTCAAACAAAACGTTGAGCATGAAGATGAAATCCAAAAGAAAAAGAGCAGAAACTAAAAAAAAAAACACACACCTGGAGATGAGAAGCTTTTATGGTTTCCGACGGCATCCAAAACAGAGTAACCAAATCAGAAAATTCAAAGATTGAAACAAAACACTGAGCAAGGAGATGAAATCCAAAAGAAAAAGAGCAGAAACTTTAAAAAAAAAAAAAACCCACCTGGAAATGAGAAGTTTTTTGTGTTTTCCGGCATGTTTTTCTCCTTTTTCTTGACGTCTTGGGAATCTTTTGAAGAGTTAGGATTTGTTTTTTACATTTTCGCGGATGCAGATTTATTTTTCAACTGGAGATGAGAAGCAATTTTGCTTGTTCAATCGAAAATGGGGATGGAAAGTCGATTTTGTGTCCATTTGTGAGGATTGATGAAATTTTGAATTTTGTTCAATTTCCCACAAAAAATGAATTCATTACTCTGGTCTTGGAAATTGTTCAATGTAAAATGGCAGCTGCAATATTTATTTGGATTTTTAATTATTCTCAATGAGCGTGAGTTACACACTCGCATCACTCATTAATTTACCGATTTACTTTTTGATTTAATTTTTGCTAGGAATACGCATTTATTTGGAACTCCTAGGTGTACCGTATAAGTATTATTTTACCATTACCTCTCTACCTCCTCCTCAATGAATTTACCTAACCTAATCTCTTTGTTCCTCTCCCGCTCTATAACCAAACAAACCAACAAATACCCTAAACTCCTCAATTTCCCCACGGCTAATCTCACCACCCTCTCAGGCCACCCTTTAGTCGATACTATTGCTGGTTTCTCCTCTAACACTAAGTAAGATTCTTGAGTTTTTTCTATTAAGTGTCTAACCTTCTTCATTTTTTTTTTTGTTGTAAAGTGGTGGAATTAGTAGATATAGACATTATATGAATGTTGTGTGGATGTTACTACTAATGAAAACTGAGGAGAGGCTAACATTTGTGAAAAAACCAGAAGTTGGCGTTCTGGAATTTCATCCAAATAAGTCCGTGGTCTTGCGCCTGCCTGACCATATTGGTCATTTTTTGTATCATTTATATACTTTTGGCTTTGGATTTTGAAGTTGTGAATGTATTAATATACAAATAGGCTAAACAGTAGTTTAATTTAAACGACCATCTTGTGGGGAGTCCAAGAAGTGAGCCTAGGAATTTACCCAAAGCAATGAAAAATGATGTGCATCTTTTGCAGGTCGGCCAGAGGGAGCAATTGATATCTGATAAGTCTTTACCAAGTACATAACAGATTGACTTGAGAGTTTTGCTATATCCAAAAAATTGGGTTTTGTTCTTGCATGGGAAATGTAACATAAAGCATTAAGAAAAGTGTCGGAAACACAATTATAAACCACAAACAGAATTTGATCAAAACACAAATTACAGATCCCAAAACAGAGTTCATACAAAGAAACGAAAGCTTATTGTGAAGCAGTTGGGTAATGTACCTCATTCAACTTACAGATATATCTCAAAAAAAAAAAAAAAAAGAATAATTAATCATTCCGAATAATGCTTGTAGACATACGAGCCATCTAGTTCCACACAGGGAATGTCAGCAATCATATGCCAATACTCACCTTTATCTTTCAGGCATCGTTCTTTCAGTAGTTGACAATTGCTAATCTCAAGCTTCCAAAGTCTGTCAAGCACTTCTTTGTCCGGCAAATACTGTAGTTTTGGACAGCTCATGATAGATAGATGTTGCAGGGAGGTGAGTCCATCAAGACCCTTAGACAGAGATTTGAGACGTGGAAATCTAGCAATAGAAAATTTAGTTATGGAGCAAGGAAAGAGATGTTCATCATCATCATCAAAGGAAACCTGCCTGTGAAATCCACCACAGATTGATAGCTCTTGGAGAGAGGTGAGTCTGTCAAGCTGCCATTCAGCCAGGGGCTTGAGCTTCCTTGTGTCCCATATCCTAAGTGAAGTTAATTTTGAAGGCAAGTCTCCGTTGGGAAAAACCTCAAGATTTCGGCAACTCCGGATTTCCAACGACACAAGGGAAGCGATTCGGTGAATCTGGGATGGCGTAGATTTCAGCTGTGAACAAGATTCAATGGAAAGGATCCTGAGATTTGGGGTGGGCAATCCTTGCTCTGGGAAGTACTCCAGGGTTTCACAGTGAGATATGTATAGTTCAGCAAGATGGGAAAAACAGTGTCTGTAATCAAGTAAGCTTCCAACATTCTCCCAATTTGAAACATTAAGCACTTCCAGAGACATCCTGCTGTTTGCCTGAAAAACATCCAATGAAACAGGTTCCAGATGCTTAATATCTTTGAGAACAATTTTCTTGAATGTTGTCGGAAAGCTGCCGGCCGGCCAAGCACGCAAAGATGAGCAATCCTTGAGCTCTAACCTCTCCAGATGAGATAAGCCATTGGGAAGGGATCTCAGAGCATTGCAACTCTGTATCTCAAGCCGTCTAAGCATGGGTGGCGCACCACCAATCTCCGGGAAGGACACCAGTCTTGGGCAACATTTGATAATTATCTCCCTCAAGGACCTTAGCCTATTCATCTGCGTAGGCATGGAATTTAAAGTTTTACAGTTAAATATTTCCAAGACCTCAAGATTAATTGGCAGCTGCTGATCCTCGTCTCCAAAGCAGACTATATTTGAACAGTCTGCAATAACAAGGCGTCTTAGGCACATAAGAGTTTGTGTGGACACACCATTTTCCCACAATCTCACAATTTCGTCACACTTGCAAATCTCAAGCGCTTCAAGTTTTCCAGTGTACTGTATGAGCTCTCCTGAAAGACACGATAACCCTGCGACAGACTCGAGCTTCAAGTATGTTACCGACTTCAGATTCATCAAACTATCTAGTATCACTTTGCTGCATTCTTGAAGATCTAATTGATGAAGACGAGGGAGACTCAAAGGTGAGATTCTAGTCAGTTTCTGACACTTGAACATGGTAAGCTGATGAAGGTTAGGAAACTGAAATTCAGATTGCCCATCTTTAGTATTACAAGACCATTCCTCCCACTCAGACATGCAATCAAACCTCAGAGTCTCCAGACATGGAAATGGATGTTCCAGAGCATAATTACTCATGAAAAACTCATCTCCGATGCGCTTAACACCTGGCATGCCTCCTATTCTTAGGTGTTTGAGCATAGGCAGCTGTCCAAGAGGGGGTAGAGATGTGCATTTAGCACAATTAGTGAGGCTGATGCTGTCTAACGAACAGAACAGCGGGTCACCGATCCAAGTTGGAAACTTCATGCCCCCGAAGAAATCAATCTTAAGCTTTTGCAAGTCTTTATGAGGTCGTAGCATTTCAAGCACACTGCATTCCAGAATTTCATTACGAGAATCGCCACCGCTGTTGTTCCAGGTCATCTGTAACTCCACAAGGCCTGTCTTTTGCTTCAAATATGCATCTTTTGCTTCCTGAACTCCATCCACGTTTTGCAATTCAGAAATGCTAACGATCCCTTTTAAATGCGAGAGATTCTTCAAATGACTTAGTCTCAGTCCAAAAGACTTCCCAATAACAATCTTGGGTAAAGTCCGCAGGCTAGTTAACCTACGAATGCACTCTGGCATTTCCTTCAGCTGATCAGTGTTAGCATTGTCAAGATGGCGAAGGTTCACCAAATCTCCAAGATTTTCTGGAAGCTTAGTGATAAAGCGGCAATTTCTCAACGATAATGTTTGCAAATTGTAGAGATTTCCAAGAGTTTCGGGCAATGTAGTGATTGCAGTGCCTGAGAGATTGAGGTATCTGAGATGTATCAAGCTGCATGTGGAGCTTGGCAGCTCACTTATGGAATAACCACTTAAAGATAGAACCCTTAAGCAGCGTAATCGAGGCAAAAAGCTGAGTAGAACCATGTTTGATAGGTAGAAAGGAGGCCAGACATGTGCTATCTGTACTGGCATTGGTATGAAGGTTCTTAAGCCTTGAACTTTGTCTAAAGCCTGAAATTTCTTGAAGACTTCATATTCATGACGAAGAAAAGAAGCATGGCGAGTATATTCAGAGACCTTGTCAGACTCATAGATGTCAACTTTGTCATCCAGCCGATGGCACGTCCCACCAGCAACAAACTGAGCCAAATCATTGATGAGATCATGCATCACAAAGCAAGAATCAGTGGTGTTTAAGGACTGGAAAAAGGACCTGGATTTTAACTCGTCGAAATATTCGAAGCCAAGCTCTTCCATTGTTCTTCTCGTATCTGGTGGCTGCAGAAAACCTTGTCCCATCCATAGTAAGACCAATTCATACTTGTCAAACTCATAGTCTTTTGGGAAGACAGAACAATACGCGAACAGTTGTTTCAAATGAGAAGGAAGATGGTAGTAGCTCAATCTTAGTACTGGAAGAATTTTGGCTTCTTTCAAATCCCATATTTTGCTATCAAGAACATCTTCCCACTCACCTGGGCTTTGTTTAGAGCGCAAGATGCCTCCAAGTGCCTTGGCTGCCAAAGGCAGGCCTCTACATTTTCTTGCCAATTTCTCACCTGATTCTTTCAGAATAGGATGTGCATCAAAACTTTGCTGCCCCAATGCATGCTGAGCTAATAGAGATATACAATCATCATCAGTTAACTGATTCACAACATAAGGTTCAACAAATCTAGAACGAACCAGGTTTGCAACAACATCAAGGCGTGTTGTGACAATAACTTTACTTCCAGGAAGTCCTACTTGAAAAGGGCGACGTAAAAGATCCCAACTCTGATAGTCCTCATTCCATACATCATCCAAAATAAGAAGAAACATCTCCTTGGAAAGTCTTTCCTGTAACGTCACTTGTAGCGTATTCAAGTCCTTAGATTCACCACTAGTTTGTGTCACAGACTCAAAAATTGTCTTTGTGACAGTGTACACATCGAACTCCTCAGAAACACATACCCAAGCCTTAAGCCCAAAGTAATTCTTGACCTTGTCATCATTGTAAACAAGCTGAGCAAGAGTAGTCTTCCCAACCCCACCCATACCAACAATGGGAATCACACAAACATCATCCTCACATGTTTCTCTTACAAACAACATATTTAAAATTTCTTCTCTATCTTTGTCCCTTCCATACACATGAGATTCAGGCAAAGAAGTGCTAGGCGTTCTTCTCTCCGATCTATTAGATGTCCCTATCCCTGTCCCTCTATCAACAGCAATCTTTAAATTGAAATCGTTTTTTCGCTTCACAATATCATCTAACTTATCAGTAATAGTCTTCATTCTGGATGCAATTCTTGAATTGAACCTGATAGAACGAGGAGTAAAATTTCGAAAAGTGTTGATAATTCTCATAAACTTACTCTTCTCCAATAATTGTTGACGAAGAGCTTGAGTTGTAATCTCATCAAGAACATCATCCAAGTCATAAGCCAATTCTCTCAAAGATTCCAGCCATAACCTTATGGGGCGGTCCGTGATTTGCTTGTCCTCAGCATCATGGATCACCGCTTGAATCCACTCCAATGCTTTGCTCCATTTCTTGAGCTGAGCTCGGATACCCTGTTGCCTGGCAAAGCCCTGTAATGCTACGGAGGCCAATTTCTCAAACAAGACTTGCAGAAATGCTGTCAGAAAGATCTCCGCTACAATCATGTTCTCCGAAAGATAAAGTTAATAAACAGGAATTAACAGGAGATAGAATGATTGAAGCAACCCAGAAGAGATTGACCTTTTGGATTGGTTTCTGCAGTGATTACAGAGGATTTTCATTTAAACAAGTCAAGTTGCAAGAACAAACGATTGGGTGATTTGGGTTGTGTGGCCTTAATCTTTTAAGTCAATGCAGACTTAGTTGACCCAATAACTTTCTCAATTCTCACATAGTCTTCGAAACCGTGGGAAACAGAAAATACAATATATATATATATATATATAATATATATAATAATTTAATTTGTCACACTCGGCACTATGTGGAGGGGAATTTTTTTTTTTTTTACCAAGATATTAAATATGTTTTAATATTGAAAGAAAAAATTTAGTGTTGGCTCTCGTTGCTTTTGTTATTTTTTTTCCGATCGAATGAGTTCAATACTTTTTTTTTTTTATTCTGGTCATGCTAGTTTCATCTCTAAAAAAAATTAAGAAAAAAAAATTTCGTCTTGTCCGAGCGACGAAAGGTTCTTGGACAGTGCCTAGAGTTTACAGCGCCGCCCATGGACGGAGCTACCAAATCAAGATAAATTTTCATACTCCCTGGGTAAAATTCGGAGGGCGCATGCCCTACTTTGGCAATACGTAACTACGCCCCTACAACGAGTGACAAACTCTAATTATTTTGTTTATGTATACATTGTATTTCATGTAATTTATATACATTACCAACATATAATTTTAATATATTATTTTTATTTTCATAATTTATTTTGTTAGTATTATTTTATTTTTTATATATTTTTGAGATTTTTTTAATAATAAAAATTATATTTAATTATTTAATATACCCCAAGCCCCCCTCCCCCCCCCCCCCCCCAAATGAACTTGTGTTAAAAAATATAGGAATGTAAATGTATTACGTAACCATCAATCGATATATACACATTAGTGTTATATCGCGTCTCCCTTTTTATTATTCAACGTTATTCTTTTTATAAAAAGGTCATCCATTTCTTAAGTATCACCTTTAATTTTTATTTTTCGCCCCTTAATGCTTATCTTCTCCCATCCTATTATTACTTAACTGCCCTTAATCAATTTACCAAAAATTTTATAAGTCACTTCTTAATCTACCAAAAATTTATAAAAATTATGATTAAAGTAGTATAGATGAGCGGAACTATAAATGAATTTTTTTTATTTTTAGTAAATTGATTAATGTTAATTACGTAATTTAATATATGCTTAAATATATATTTTTGGTCCCTCATAACATGTGTTATTCTATTTTTGGTCTCCCTCTTAGTCACTAATTTTAATCATACTTAAATTTTTTTTTATAATTTTAGTCATTTTCTTATTTTCAACCCTAACTGTTCACCCCTTAGTCAAGGGTATTTTCTTAAGAAAAGGACTAAAATTGTAAAAAAAAATTAAGTGAGACTAAAATTGCTGACTAAAACTGAAGAGGGACAAAAAATGGAATAATGCATGTTATGAGAGACCAAAAATAGATTTAGATATTTAATATATTATTATATTTTATATTTAAATATTATAATTGATATTTTTTAATTTGTGATCTATAATTTAATATAAAAAAATGTGAAGTAATAAAATAAGATCAGAAAATAAGCCTTCACATCTAGAAAATAATTGAAATTTATCATAAAATTAGGACGGTTAATAGCAAATGGGGCTGTAAATAGCAATTCCCAAACAAAACTATAATAATAAAAGTCAACCTGTCTTGATCATTGTACAGAGTTAGCTTCTGCCACAGAGTCACTGACCTTCACTTCCTGGTTCCTAAAGTTGTATTGCCTCTCTCTCCTCATTTCTACAATCCCAAGTTCCCAGGACCCTTTCCAGCCATGTCAACCATCACCTCCTCCAACCTCACCCACAGCTCTCTCTTCTCCTTATCCCCATCATCCCACAACCACCATCACAACCTCACTTTTACCTCAATAACCCGTCGAAATTTTAGTTCCACCTCCTTTCCCTCGCTCAAGTTCACTTCTCACCATACCCCACGAAAATCCCATCAATTCCTCATCTTCTACGCGCTTGAAAATGGTAATGGTGGCGGCGGCGGCGGCAGTGGAAACGCCGGAGGAGGAGGACGAGGAGGAGGAGGAAACGCCGGAGGAGGGGGTGAAGAGAGCGGAGGAGATGCAGGGGAAAGGAATAAGAGAGAAGCAATCATGGCATTGGCTGAGGCTGGGAGATCGTTTGACAGCATTCCTAAGGACTTAGCAGCGGCTGTTGAGGCAGGAAGAATACCGGGTTCGATTGTTTCCAGGTATTTTGAGTTGGAGAAGTCTCCCATGCTCCGGTGGTTGCTTAATTTTGGTGGCTTTAAGGAAAGGTTACTAGCTGATGATCTTTTCTTGACAAAAGTTGGCATTGAGTGTGGTGTCGGAATCTTCACAAAGGTTTGACGTTAATTTAAATTTTGATTTTCAATTCTACATTTACTTCGGTCTCGTCTTTCCCTTTGTCCTGTTTTGTTGATGTTGTGATGCATTTGGTTTGTAGTTTACTCTTGTTGTCATCCCCTGAAATCTGAACAAATGTAATAGCTGATCTTTGGTAATAATACTTTAGTTAATCGCATCTCTTGAATTCGGCCAAATAATTAGTTGAGGTTGTAATGTTAGTTTATATTTTGTCAATGTTGGAGACAGTAAGTCATGAAAATAGTTAGCTACTTATCGTAACTGCCTATTTTGATTTATTGAATCAGCCCTAGAATTGCTACCCGCACACTCATTTCTTATGAATGGAGTAGTAGAACATTGTCAAGAACGTAATTGGTGCTTTGAAATCTGACTTGGGCCTTCTTGTTTAATGGTTTCTCGCATTGAAGCTGGTCGACAAAGGAAATAAGTGATCAATAAATTTAAATGGTTCTGAAAATGGTATGAGCAGCTTGTAGTGCTGAGTAAGAGTGAATCCTTTTGGACTGCCTGACATCTAGTTTTGTAATTTCTCATTCTGATGTTATGTTCTCCAGTACTCAGTAACTTTAAAGCCTGCGATAATTCCTGTTTGTTATAATTGCTCCAACAATATTGATTACTTTCTTTACGGGTAATTGTTAGGCAGTTACTGGATTCAGAGTCAAGCTTTAATTCTTCAACTGTTGATGCGAAGGAAAAGACAAGCTTTTGAATCTTTGATGATGTTATTTTCAATATTTGAGAAAAATAAATTACTGTTAAGTTTGACTTTTCTATTTTGCACCCCTAGACTGCTGCAGAGTTGGAAAAACGTAGAGAGAAGTTCAGCAAGGAGCTAGATTTTGTCTTGGCTGACGTGGTATGATTATCACACTTATATTTTCTCTTGATCCTGTCATGTGAAAATTAAAGGATATGGAATTTCTTTCTCAAAAATAAATCTCCAGATGACCTCCTTATCTACTCACATTACAGTGACACCTGCTGTTATATATGGTGAACACTGTAGAAGCTTATCTGTCATTGTCTACTCAAGAAAGTTGACTTAAGAAAATGAACTCGATTGTAAAAGTCAGTTTCTGGTTTTCCAGTACAGATAAGTAATGCACCAAATAGTGAGAAGTATTTTTATGTTAAACCAAATCGAAATGCATGTAATTCTCTTCTTACCTCTAATCTCCTTCATGTGCAATTATGTTGACGGATGTATCCTGAATTGATATTGACCCCAGATTATTGGCCGCAGATTGGCCTCAAATTTATTATTAACAATAATAATAATAATAATAATAATATTATTATTATTATTATTATTATTATTATTATATATTTGTCATTGGGAAATATTGGTTCTTGGAACTTTTGGATTGAGGTAGAGGGAGAAATGAAAACAAAGCTGGGTAAAAGACAGGAACTCCAGTGACCTATCATTGGGTGAATTCATGAAATGTACTGGTCTAAGTTTGCTTAAATTCATGCATTCGAGCATGAAAATTCCTGTAGTTCTGGTCATGATGTTGAATGTTACGCAGATAAGTTCTCCAGTGAATGTGCATGTGTTTCTTAGCTAATGGATACCATAAGAACTGGAAGAATTTACTGTTGAAAAGATTGTGAACCTTGTATGTTTGACATTCTAAGACTGCTCTTGAAGGACCTTGGGCCTTCTTTACTTCATAAAAAATGTGTTATTGGTTGTCTACAATGGGCTTGACACGTTACGGGAAACATTTTGACTTTGAAGTATGAGTTACAAATAGGGTAGAAGTGTACGCCAGGACTTTTCCTCTTGATGGCGTTTATCCTAGTTGAAATTCCTGACTAATTATTGATGATTATTTAGGTAATGGCCATTATTGCAGATTTCATGCTAGTCTGGCTTCCTGCACCAACAGTTTCTCTCCGACCACCTCTTGCAGTTAGTGCTGGCCGTATCAGTAAGTTCTTCTACAGCTGCCCTGATAATGCATTTCAGGTGAGCTGTTGAATTTATGTAACTGTTGCCTCTAAGATTTCCACATTTGCATTTTGGAAACCTAAATGAATATATTTTTTTCCCATCTTCAGGTTGCCTTGGCCGGCACATCTTATACATTATTACAAAGAATAGGTGCCATAGTGGTATGGTTATGGACTTGTCTTTTGTTTGCCTCTGTAAGTTTCTAATTGAAAAATGACTATAATTATGACTCATTATTTTTACTTGCCTGGCAGAGAAATGGAGGCAAGCTTTTTGCAGTTGGAACCAGTGCTTCCCTGGTAAGGTTACCTATTACTAAATCACTGACCTCATATAGCGAAAAAGCTATAAGCTAATACTTCTGGACCACTTTCTGAGTGTTGCTGTATATTAGCGTGGTGGACTTACTGGATGTATGTGAAATTCTTCATATATTTTTATGCTGTTTGGGAATTTGGATGTAGAATCATCTACAAATGTTGACTTCGTTTTCATAAACTGGTTCTCTTATTTGAGGTTATGATAAATTTTTCTCATTTGAATCGGTTCCCTAATATGATGAAAAGCCATGAGATTTTACTCATGGTTGATATGCTGAAGGCGTTGGCTACTTATTCTGGATAATAATGAACGTGCTGAAGTATGTTGCATCCTACTTTAAATTCAAAAATAATTTGATGAAATATCTTCCTTCTTATATGTCTAACTGAAAGCTCATCACCCCTTTCTACATGATGTAAGTAATTCCTTGACAATTTTGGTTCATTCTTGATGGTCTAATGTAGCCTTAATATCAATTCCTGTGTTTCCTGAAGTGAATGGATACTTGCAGAGTGAAAAAGGAAATAATTTCAATATGGAGATTGATTCTATGATGGAAACAAGGGTAACAATTGGTTCTTATATTTTGCTGAAAACTGTGGGATTCCTGTGATGTAGGTCTTTTGTTCTCTATATCAAACTGCAGGGCACTATTTCTCTGCTCCCACACCCTGAGTTACATGTTCAAGATCTTGGTACTCGTCCTCTGTGATAGTTTTGGTTGATGGAGGGATTTTATTGATCTGCTTTTCTGGAAGAGAGGGTTGGGGTTTATTGGGGAATGGAACTGTATATGAGCTTGCTTTCTTGACATCTTAGGGGCAACTTCCGACCATTATATGCTTTTATATAATCTTCATGGAATTTACAGGTTACAATCTTTTGTCCTCACACTTGCTCATTTCATTATTCTCAGATTGGTACAGGTGTCACAAATGCATTGATTAGTGCACGAAAGGCCATTGATAAAAACTTTGCTGCTGAAGCTGAGGACGTGCCTGTCTTATCAACTAGTGCTGCATATGGTGTTTATATGTCTGTTTCAAGTAACCTTAGGTACGTTACTTCCCTGTACTTGGTAGTTTTTAAACTGAGTGACGGTCAATCTCTCAATCAGTTCTGTTAACTGCAAAATTTAGTCTTTATTTCTTTTTTTTTTGATATCAACTGCAACATCTTGTTCGTTTTTCTAGAAACCCCTTCCTGATAGATATCTTATATGAAACCTCTTTGTGATGTTCTCATCCTTATTACATCTGAAATATTTTCTAGAAGCGAATAAGCATTTTTCTTTCGGGTGCAAAACTGTGCTCGATCTCGTATGTGTTTATTCCCCAAGATGTCTTGATAATTGCAAAGGGATCCCCCACAACTTGGATTTGTGCAAGCTTTCTTCTTGGTGTCTTCTGTGTTCACCTATGGATGATTACACGTATCAAGGACTGAACTAGAGCATATCGATGCATAGCAAGGTGCAGCATTTAGTTCTGGAAAACCTTTTTAACCATTCTTGAGGCCAGCTTGTTACAAAGTAAACTGGACTTCATGTGGTTTGATGCATGATCTCCAAAGCCACATGCATATTTTAGAAGTTTGTTACATAACCGCTTCACACTTGCTACTCGAGGGTTCAACTAAACTTATCTGTATTTGCATCTGTTTTGATGTAGGTACCAAATACTAGCGGGAGTTATCGAACAACGAATTTTGGAACCTTTGCTGCACAACCATAAGCTTGCTCTCAGTGCAATCTGTTTTGCTGTTAGAACTGGGAATACCTTTTTGGGGTCTTTGATGTAAGGCTTGTCTTTGTTTTTTCTGCTTCCCCCTTGGAGGCATATAACTGCAATCTCCTTTACATGCCTCCTCCTCTCTCTGAACAGGTGGGTGGATTATGCTCGTTGGATCGGGATCCAGAGGGAAAGAGATTAGACATATGAATGAATGTGGTACAACTTTTCATCAACACGATTCTTGTGTATTCATATTTCCTTATTTTTGTTTGTACAAGGTTTTTAATGGGGAGAAGACTGGAGTTTATCCGCATTTAGTGTTCTTTGGTTCAGAGCAAAGCCAAGAGTTCCTTGTCTGTGTTTGGTCTTTAGTTGAATTCAGTTTTGGAACTCAAGAAATTTAGTGTCTTCATTCCTGCGCATAGCAATGTAGCTTGAAAACCAAAAGTGGTGATGTTTCATAATACAATTTGATATTGAATTTAGAATGGATTGGAGAAATCTATAAAGAAATTTTGAGAAGCTAGAAACTAACAAACATCTTACAATAAGTTATTTGAATGTTGAGAATTTCATATTTTCAAATTGATAGAAATGCTCCCTGAATTCCCAAAGGCTTCAAAGCTCAAAAATTGCATTCGTAAATGATAGTACTAAAATAGATTAGGGGGGAAACGTTGATAATTCAGATTCAAAAACCACATCATTAAAGTGATTTAATAGTTTTAGTACTACGATTTTATATAAAAAAAAAAAAAAAGTCTAAAACTTTTTTGGTTCAAAATCATCAATTGATTGAAACTAAAAAAGAAAAAATATATATAGAATTATGCAGGGAACGAGTTTGGGCTCAGTTTCAATAAATTGAATACTGATGAATGTTGAAATGAATAGGTTATGAGGTACCTTTTAATCAGGTTGAGACTTTAGGGGTTCTTTTTACAATTAACTCTAAATATTCATTCATGGTGTGGATCTGAGGCCAACCTTGGACATATAACGGAGAAGACGGCAACTGCACACTTCTCAGGTCATCTAACCCACAAATGCCACTTAAAACGAACCCGGGTTCCGGCGCAGCAGCCACCGGCGCAACCCCCATACCATGCACCGTCCCTTCTCTCTTCCTCTCCCTATCCCTCCTATGCGTCCTCTCACTTTGCCTCTTCCTATTCTACGCCAACCCCACCGCACAGTCTCTTAGTCTCCAATCTTCCTTTCAAATGTCCCAAAATTCCATCAAAGTCTATGTCGCAGACCTTCCCAGATCCCTCAACTATGGCCTCTTGGAAAAGTATTGGTCTTTAACCTCTGATTCAAGGCTTGGAAGTGAAGTAGACAATGAGATCAGACACACTCTCTTGTCAAAAGATTATAAAAAGTTCCCTCCCTACCCTGAGAATCCATTGATTAAGCAGTACAGTGCTGAGTATTGGATCATGGGTGATTTGTTAACCCCTGGGGAATTAAAGAAAGATTCTTTAGCCAAAAGGGTTTTTAATATTTACGAGGCCGATGTAATTTTTGTTCCATTTTTTGCTACCCTTAGTGCTGAATTGCAGCTCGGGTTGAATAAGGGAGTGTTCAGGAAAAAGGTAGAGGATAATGAGGATTATCAAAGACAGAAAATGGTGCTGGATCTTGTGAAAAAGACTGATGCTTGGCAGAGGTCTGGCGGTCGAGATCATGTCTTCGTTCTCACTGGTAAGTTGTCGATTACTCGAGTACATTTGTGTTACTTTAGTAGAAATTTCAATCATACTTGTGAACAATTTCTATTTTAATTTGTAATCGAGGAATACATGTTTTTCAGTGGAGGTATGTGCTGGTTGATATGAATGGATTAATGAACTCCAAATGATGGGACATTCACTTTCTCGTGTATTTGTTGCGTTTAGTAGTTTGTGGGTTTTTTTACAGTTTGCAATTGGTTTGAATGTTAAAAGAGTATGCATAATTACTTTTAAAATGCTACAGTTAAATAAAGAACCTAGATTTTGAACCTATCGGGCAGAAATTCATATCTTTTCCAGTAGTGTGCTTTTGTGAATTTGCCTGTTGGTCTTTAGTTTTTGCTGCATTTTAGTATATTCAATTGTAGGGGATGGAATATACTAAATCAGAGAAAAATGTGCATGCTTTAGCGGCTTATACTTTAGTCTCTGAATTGTCAGGTTGTGTTAAAACTTGAAGCATTCTTTGGCAGACCCTGTTGCTATGTGGCATGTTAGAGCAGAGATAGCCCCTGCAATTCTACTTGTGGTGGATTTTGGCGGTTGGTACAAGGTTGATTCAAAAGGATCAAATGATAATTCATCAGATACAATTCATCATACTCAAGTTTCACTACTGAAAGATGTTATCGTGCCCTACACCCATTTGCTACCAAGGTTGCATATATCAGAGACCCCGAAGCGGCATACTCTTCTTTACTTTAAAGGAGCTAAGCATAGACATCGGGTCAGTAATCACTATCTCAAAATTTGTATGTATACATATCTATTCTGTTACAATTACCATAACAGATATAGTAGTCAACAAGTACTGATATACGCGGTACTTTGGGTCTTTGGTTGAAGCTAGGGTAGGCAACTACTACAGTAGTTATGAGTTTTATGCTTAATTGTGTGACCTAAGTTGTGCAATACATATTTATCCTGCTGAAACATGGCTCCAACACTTTGGCTAAGGTTTTTAAATTTTAGAATCCATGCGCAAGTCTGATACATCTTAGTGTGGCACCACCAGTTTTCTGAAGTTTGATTTTTTTTTTTTTTTTTTTTATTATTGAACTTCTTTTAAAAGAATATATTAGATTCCTTTTTTGTGTTTCTCACTCTCAGTGTGAAGATCTTTGATCAGAATAATTTTGGCTCATTTGCATTTGAAAGTTAGGGAGTTGTTTACTCTACTTTGAATTAACGCGGCATATTTTTACCGAATTAGTTTGGGAGTTCCAAAATTTTGATTAAAGGTTAGGCAACTATTAGAGTAGTTCTTGCTTATCCGCTCAATTGTATTTTTGTGTCACACATATTACTCATGCTGAAGCATTACTTCAACAATTTGGCTAAAATTTTTCAAATTGTAACCATCCATGAAGCAGGAGAAATTGACATGAATAACTCCGCCTAATGATTGAAAACCATAAGTTTGGATACGTCTATCTCAGCATATTTGTCTTTTTCTTTCCATGTCTTGATACCCTATATTGTTTCTCATGTCAAACCTGTGTTGCCATTTCTTTGCAAACATGAAGAAAATAATCTTGTCCTGTGGGAGGTGTCTAATATCAGAAAGGTTTTCTAATCCACAGGGTGGCCTGGTTCGAGAAAAATTGTGGGATTTACTTGTTAATGAACCTGGTGTTGTAATGGAAGAAGGGTTTCCTAATGCCACTGGCAAGGAACAGTCCATACGGGGTATGCGGACATCTGAATTCTGCTTGCATCCAGCTGGGGACACACCCACCTCTTGCAGACTTTTTGATGCCATTCAAAGTCTCTGTATACCTGTAATAGTTAGTGACGAGATCGAGCTACCTTTCGAAGGAATTGTGGATTATTCAGAATTTTCGGTGTTTGTTGCAGTAAATGATGCACTGAAGCCAAATTGGCTTGTGAGCCATCTTAGAAGCTTTTCTGATGAGCAGAAGAACAAATTTAGGAGAAAAATGGCCGAGATCCAGCCTGTGTTTGACTACGACAATGGTCATCCAGGTGGTATAGGTCCTCTGCCTCCAAATGGTGCTGTGAATCACATCTGGAAAAAAGTTCATCAGAAATTGCCGCTGATAAAGGAAGCCATAATTCGAGAGAGGAGAAAACCTTCAGGTGTTTTAGTTCCACTCCGATGTCACTGTACATGAATTTCTTTGAAATGGTATCTGCATTTTATTTGTTGTATCCCTTTGTCTCAAGTTTTGTTGGTATCAATTTGTATTCAAAATAGTCCATTCCATGTTGAGCACAGTTGCATCATTATTGTCACAGACGGCATCTTTTGTTACAGTTTTTTTTTTTTTAAGCATACTTGTTATTTTCATTGATTCAACCTATATGGGTTTGGTTGTGGTTAGAGATGTAGCAACACCATTGTTTATCCTGAAATTTAGTGGCAGAAAGATCATTACTTGGCCTTATTGTTGGAATAACTTGAATGGAAAAGTTACAATTTTGGTTTCTGTTACGTTTGGTTTGGCAAAATTTCGTTTTTGGTCCAACATGTTTAGGTCTCAAACCTTCTATTGTCGAAATAAATATCTTTAGAAAATATATAAAACATTCAAGGACTTATAATGCATATCTACTATCCTGTCGCTCCATTTAGTTAAGTTTGCTTTTGACCTACATAGTAAGCAAGAAAGAAATAAAAACATAACAACTATTATAAACTCACTACCCAGTTAGTAAACTCCACCCTTAATCACTCAAGGTGAATTAATAGAGGCCAAAGAAGGAAGGTTCACACTTAAAACAAGGAAGTAAATCTCGAAAAGTAGACTTGAAACAGTTAAAGCAAAAGGGAATTAGGGTTAGGGTTAGATTTTATCAAAATTTACAAAGAAAATAAGGAAAATACATGAAAAACTTATCAAAGAGTGGTACATGTGCTACTACTATATATAGTAATTTTTTACTTAACAACTGTACACTTACTAAATATAGTAAGTTTCGCCCACGCGCGCGCTCGCTGAGTCCACAACGTCTCAGAACAACTGCCGCAACGTTCAAAAAATAACTGTCGCAACGTCTACATCCAGGCATGTCCACCACGTCTCATAACACAAGCACTACGTCAAAAACAACTAGCACCACGTCCAAAAACGTCTACATCCATTCATGTGAATTTAAACTGATTTTTTTCACAAATACAACTAGAACCATGTCAAAAACAAATAGCACTACGTCCAGAAACGTCCTCATCCATACGTGTGAATTTAAACTGATTTTTTTCACAAAGACAGTCAACCACGTCTCAGAACAACTAGAACCACGTCAAAAATAACTAGCACCACGTCCATAAATGTCTACATCCAGGCATGTCCACAACGTCTCAGAACAACTGCCGCAACGTCCAAAAAATAACTATCGCAACGTCTACATCCAGGCATGTCCACCATGTCTCATAACACATGCACCACGTCAAAAACAACTAGCACCACGTCCAGAAACGTCTACATCCATTCATGTGAATTTAAACTGATTTTTTTCACAAATACAACTAGAACCACGTCAAAAACAAATAGCACTACGTCCAAAAACGTCCTCATCCATACATGTGAATTTAAACTGATTTTTTTCACAAAGACAGTCCACCACGTCTCAGAACAACTAGAACCACGTCAAAAATAACTAGCACCACGTCCATAAATGTCTACATCCAGGCATGCCCACAACGTCTTCGCTGAGTCCACAACGTCTCAGAACAACTGCCGCAACGTCCAAAAAATAACTATCGCAACGTCTACATCCAGGCATGTCCACCACGTCTCATAACACATGCACCACGTCAAAAACAACTAGCACCACGTCCAGAAACGTCTACATCCATTCATGTGAATTTAAACTGATTTTTTTCACAAATACAACTAGAACCACGTCAAAAACAAATAGCACTACGTCCAGAAACATCCTCATCCATACGTGTGAATTTAAACTGATTTTTTTCACAAATACAACTAGAACCACGTCAAAAATAAATAGCACTACATCCAGAAACGTCCTCATCAGATCAGGATTGTATAGACATCAGATCAGAGAATACTAGACATCAGATCAACAGACTATAGATATCAGATCAAGAATATAAAAGAAATCATACAGTAGAACTAAAACATACTTAACAAGGGAGATCACATCAGGATTATATAGACATCAGATCAGCGAATACTTGACATCAGATCAACAGACTATAGATATTAGATCAAGAATATAAAAGAAATCATACAATAGAACTAAAATACAAAGCAGCAACGTCTCACAACGTCTAGTTACGTCCCGCAACATCCGAAAATACAAAGCAGCAACGTCTACATCCAAGCATGTGAATTTAAGCTGAATTTTTCACATTACACCTTCTACAACGTCTCCTAATACTGCCACAACGTCCATGCACGTCCAAAAAATAACCGCCGCAACATCTATATTCAAGCATGTGAATTTAAGCTAAAATTTTCACATTACACATTCAACAACGTCTCATAACACTAGAACCACGTCAAAAATAACTAGCATCACGTCAAGATACGTCTCACAACGTCTAGTTACGTCCCGCAATGTCCGAAAATACAAAGCAGCAATGTCTACATCCAAGCATGTGAATTTAAGCTGAATTTTTCACATTACACCTTCTACAACGTCTCCTAATACTGCCACAACGTCCATGCACGTCCAAAAAATAACCGCCGCAACATCTACATTCAAGTATGTGAATTTAAGCTGAATTTTTCACATTACACATTCAACAACGTCTCATAACACTAGAACCACGTCAAAAATAACTAGCATCACGTCGAGATACGTCCAGCCACGTCTAGCAACGTCCCGCAACGTCCGAAAATACAAAGCAGCAACGTCTACATCCAAGCATGTGAATTTAAGCTGAATTTTTTCACATTACACCTTCTACAACGTCTCCTAATACTGCCACAACGTCCATGCACGTCCAAAAAATAACCGCCGCAACATCTACATTCAAGCATGTGAATTTAAGCTGAATTTTTCACATTACACATTCAACAACGTCTCATAACACTAGAACCACGTCAAAAATAACTAGCATCACGTCAAGATACGTCCAGCTACGTCTAGCAACGTCCGAAAATACAAAGCAGCAACGTCCTGTTATGTCCCGCAACGTCCCCCCAACATCTAGTTACGTCCCATAAGCGGGGAAGAATCAGAAGCAACCCATTTCACATGAAAGTGTCAATACCTCACGGAAACCATTTATATATCATATTTCAGAGTAACAGAGTATTATTTGAATAAGAAAACACGAATATAACATCATTAATACATTACCCAACATCAAATCGTGAAAATAAGGTTCCGTAAATCCATCAAATACAGTTCATACTTTATGATGTGGTGATTTTTTAAGAAGAATAAGTTATTTTTGAAGAAGAATGAGAGATTTTTGAAGAAGAAGAAGAAGAGATTTTTGAACATGAAGAAGTGATTTTTCAAGAAGAAGTGATTTTTTCGTTGTATTTGGTGTTGTTCGTCGGAAAAAACAATTGTCGATCTCCATTAAATCTGTGTTTGAATGAAAATTTTGATTAAATGCGGTTTCGAATGGAGCAGGGCGAAGAAGAATAACTGATTTTTTAAGAAGAAGAAGTGATTTTTTGAAAAAGAAGGATCTGAGTTTTTGGAGAAGAAGAAGAAGAAGAAAGGAGCGTGTATCTCACTCTCTTATAGTGAGAGTGGTGATGTGTTAAGTGGTACATGTACACAGTGGTACATGATATAATTTGCGAAATGAGAAAAAGAAAATCTAGGGTTAAAAATATGAAAAATGTACAAGAAAACAAACAAGGAAATTTTTAATTAAATAAAGAAATAAACGAATATCGAAAGTGAAAGTGAAAGTGAAAGTGAAAGTAATTACTTGAGAAAAAGAGGAATTCTTGTTAAAGTTATGATGAGAACATCTCGAGGTTAGTTCAAAATTTTCAACGGATGGCTAAAATGAAATTCAAGATTCAAGTTCAATTAACAAGACTAAAAATCCAAACACATTAAAAAAAAACACTTAGATAATAAATGAGTCGACTAGTTAAATGGTTCAATCAGATTTGGGTTGTAATTTAAATTAGTAAGTAAAGAATATTTCTATATTGAAAATTTTTAAAAATAAAATATAATAAATGAATGGACCAAATTAAAATACGTTGACTCCTAATTCAAACCGAATATATAAATAATAAATTTATATGAAAAGAATAATGAAAAAAATTAAAAATCAAAATACATTAAACGTGTCGATTTAATTCGAAATGGGTTGACCCAATTTAAAATGGGTTATCATAATTCAAAGTTAATACATAAAAAATAAATTTATATAAAAAATGAAAAAAAAAATTCAAAATACATGGAGTCCCAAATCAAAATGGGTCAACTCAATTAGCATGGATAAAATCAATGGAAAAAAATTGGTTAAAAAAGGGTTGATCTGTTAGGTTAACGATTTAACGCATTGACGACGGGTCAATCCAACTCACGTGTCATTTGACCCATCTAGACCCGTGAACTAATGAGTTGGGTTGAGTTATGAAGATTTTAAATTACTTTTTTTTTTTTTTATATAACTCACTCATTTGACAGTCCTAATTAAAAAATTTTTCGACTCTTTTAAATCTTACTCTTGCTAAAGGATCATCAATGTTGACTAGTAGCATCTCGAACCATTCCCAAAAATATATTACAGTCTACTATGAAATCCAGTATATACAGTTTTTTACAATAATTTCACTCCAACTCAACAACTCTATCTTCTATCTAAAAATAATATTTTATTTAAATTTAAATTTAAATTTATTATTATTATTATATCAATATAATTTTTTGCCTCATTCACATTATATTTTTTATATACATATCTATATTTATAAATTTAGTAATTTAATTCTAAATTATATTTTTAAATAATTAATATTAATTAATAATAAAATTAATTTTTAATAAAATTAGTATAATAATAATAATAAAATAATAATAATAATGAAGGTATGAGTTGTATTAAATTAGTTTTATAACAAAATAAAATATGTAAAACATACAAAATATTAAATTTTATTAAATATAAAAATTTTAAAGCATACAAAATACCAAATTGGCATACTTACAAGACGAAAACTATCTTTTTCAGGTACCCAAACCTGAAACTCATATAAGCCATTTGATTGAGTAACCTGTACCAGATACAAAGCAAGCATTTGCATATATTGCTTCTCAAATTCTGTATACATTTCGATTGTGTATACTTCACAAGCATGTTTCAAAATTAGAGAATCTTTCACAGCAAGAACAACTTTACCATAGAAGCACCTATGGTCTTCTTGAGCAGCATTGTATCGCCAATCGTTCACAACATCCACATAATGGCCATAAAACTCACACAATGTGGAAGTCTTAGACAATTTAAGAGAAATGGAACGATTAGTAGTTTCACTCCTCTAAGAAGACACTATTCCACCAGAAAAGTAATCCTTGCTGAAGGCAGGACACCACTTTTCGCGTAACTCATATAAGCCTTTCAACCAATCAACGTCACGACAACCATATGTTTGCATCATGCTGATAAGAAAAGGTATATTCCATCAAAAAAATGGGGAACAAACATACGGTAATACATAAATAATATGGATAAACAAGTAATATGATAATACATCAACAACAACAGACGTGGAGTTGATATTCCATCAACAACAACAGATATTCAATCATAGAAGAAAAAAAATTATTCCTAAGCATATCATTTTGATGGAATATGTCCAAAGTTGGAGATATTCCATCAAATTTGGGCATATTCCATCAATAACAAAATCTTACTTGTTCCAGAGCCATTCAAATTCAGCAACGGTTTCCACTTGGGTCATCAATTTATATAACATTTTCGAAAAACCTTCACGTTGCCTGAGAAATCCAACATTCTTCTCAGAGTTTTTAATGATATGCCAAACGCAAAGACGATGCCGGGAATTAGGAAACACAACAAGAATAGCCTTTGCCATAGAGGCTGATTGATCAGTCATGATAGTTATAGGAAGCTTATTGTCCATAGACCTCAAGAATGCAGAAAACAACCAAACGAAGGATTCATATTTTTCGTCCCTTAGAAAACCGATTCCAAACATGACATTGCGATTGTGATTGTCCACACCGACAAATGGGCTACATATCATATCGTATTTATTTGTACGATATGTTGTATCATGGACTACTAAATCCCCAAAAATACTGTAATCTAACTTCATTTGACCGTCTCTCCAAAAAATATTCCTCAACGAAGACTCAGCATCCAATTCGAAATCAAAGAAAAAATCTTTCTCATGAGAAGCCCTGTATCTCAAAGTTTCTATCAAGGAATTTGAATCACTGCCATCAAGATATATGCGTTTTTCAGATTCCAGTTGGTTATGTGCATCCCTCGCTGTAAAGCCAACCTTTGAAGGACCGCCGCACTACATGACACTCATAACATATTACATAACACTCATAACATAAAATATAACAATTTATATCATATTCCATCAACTTTGGACATATTCCATCAACTTTAGACATATTCCATCAACTGTGGACATATTCCATCAACCAAATCAGATATCATACACCATCATATGATTCAAAATATAACATGTTATATCATATTCCATCAACTGTAGACATATTCCATCAACCAGATCAGATATCATACACAATCATATGATTCAAAATATAACATGTTATATCATATTCCATCAACTTTCGACATATTCCATCAACTTTCGACATATTCCATCAACCAGATCAGATATCATACACAATCATATGATTCAAAATATAACATGTTATATCATATTCCATCAACTGTAAACATATTCCATCAACTTTCGACATATTCCATCAACCAGATCAGATATCATACACAATCATATGATTCAAAATATAACATGTTATATCATATCCCATCAACTGTAGACATATTCCATCAACTGTAGACATATTCCATCAACTTTCGACATATTCCATCAACTTTTTGACATATTCCATCAACTTTTTGAAATATTCCATCAATTATATCAGTCATGAACATGTGATATTCAAGTATAAATGGAGAAAAATCACTTACCTCTTTAGACAAAACCTTATAACTATCACCGACAGATATTCCAGCACCTTTCATTGTCTTAAAAAATTCAACTGAACTTTTAGATACATTCCGATGAGAACGTAACAGGTGTCGCTCATTCTCCGGACACATAACGTGATTATGCTTACGAAAATGTTCGGTGACTTCCCATAAACCATCATCCCTCAGTTTAAATACAATGTAAGCCAAACAACCACATCGATAATCAAGCTTCGTGTACATTCGGTTTAACTTATCAGTCGCCCTCTTCTCCCCCTGTTTACAACAAACAAGTTTCCTGTAGTAACGTTTTCCATCACGAGCTCTCTTTCGATCTCTTTCTAGACGAATACCAAAACCATGATTCCAAGCATACGAATTATACATTTCGTAAGCTTTTTCCTCACTCTCAACAGTTTTATGTAAAAGAGACTCCATTGAAACATCATCACCTTGTTCAGAAACTGAAAAAAGAATGTATTATATACTGAATGCTTATCGTCCACATAGGAATCAAAAAATGACAAAAGTAACTTACCATCACATATGACTTGCACATTCTGACGATTTTGAACATTGTTGCAACCACTTGAACCATTATCTCCATTCAGAATCATGATATCCATATCGAAATATAAACAAAGCACCGTCCGCAAACCGCCGAAGTTCATACAGGACGAAGCACCCCACTTCAACCGTCCGCAAAAGGGTTTTGCGTTGGAACCTGCTGATGGAGGAAGGGTCTTATTCTCCATTGATGGCAGAAATTAATTTGTGCAATTTCCCAGGAGTGAATAATGGTTGCGTTGGAACCTACTGACGGCTGGAGAAAGAAGAAAGAGAAGAAAGTGGAAAATGAGGGTTTTGCAACTACAAAATAGGCGCGTGGAGGGAGGTAAGAAGAGGAAAATTGGGAAACATCATTTAATGAGATGTTTTATATACAAAATCTGCTATGGGTACCATCCTACTTGTACACCTAGTTGTAGGAAAAAAATTGCGTTTTGTCTCGGTATTTTTTATCATACCCATTGGAGAGGGCATTTACGACTAAATTGGGGAGACGATATTTTACCGTGCAATTGGAGATGATGTAAGAGTCCCTTTGACTATTCCTTAGTAGAATTATAGACTTGTTTCTAAAAATCAGCAACACAACCTACCCGACCCCGCGGGGGGGGGGGGGGGGGCGGGGGGGAATTAGGTTTAAAAAATATACTTAAAAATGAGCAAATCTTAAAATAATTTTTTTTAAAATAAACAATGACTATTTATGTGTATGAAACAAATAACAAATAAGTCTAAATTAAAATAAGATAAAAACAAAAATAATAAGATTAGCCAACCATATAAAAGTATATAAGGAGACAAGAAATTGTTAGTTCACAATATATAATAATCAAATTAAAATAAAGGTCAAGAATGTAACTTGAAATGGACAAGTTTTGAAATTAAATAATTTAAAATAAAGCTCAAGTATTGACTTGATTAAGGACACGTCTTTGATTTGAAATGGATAAGTCTTGAAATTAAATAATTTAAAATAAAGTTCAAGTATTGACTTGATTAAGGACAAGTCTAGACTTGATTAAGGACAAGTCTAAAATAAAATAAATACTTAATTAAAGAAAGCTAGACTTGAAATAAGGACAAGTTTTAAATAAAATCTTGAAATTAAAAATGTAAGATTGAATTGAGCAAGTCTAACGATGATGTTTTATAATGCAAGAAATGTAGAAGAGAGAGTGTGGATGCAAAATGCAATGCAATGAAAGAAACAAAATTTTTAAAGTGGTTCAACCTTATAACCCCTTGCAAGCTCTACATCCACCTCCAACTTCTAAAGTTGAGGGTCTACCTATTTCTTTTTCAAAGAAACAAAATTTCCTTAAGGAAAAATTCAAATATTTACAAATCTCCAAAAAATAACTCAGTAACTCTACTCAGAGGTTCTTCACTACTCAACATCTAACTTGTTATTGACTTGCAACCTCTTGCTTTCAAGAACAATAAAATCTTTTTGTGTGTGAAGCGTTTATGGTTTACAAGTAATATTTGAAAATGAGCACTTGAAAACTTGATAAAATTTGACAATAATAGCAATGGCTTTATAGCTTAGGTCTTCAATGTCTTCATCTGTGGTCTCTATTTATAGGCAAATTTGAACTCTAATTCAAACACTCTTCTCGCAACTACTTTTGTTTTGTTTCAGAAATCAATGTTGTACATCTTTCTCTTAGCTTTTCAAAGCCGTCAAAATAAGTTGATTTGGACTTTTAGAACTCAAGTAACATTTTCATCAAAATTCTATTCGAATTTTACATTGATTATTATTAGACACAATGATATAAATAATTGAAAGAGGTTTTCAAAACATCTAAATTTTTAATTTTTGACTGAGTGAAACAAAAGTTATGTTAATTTGAAGTTGAATATATCAATATGAAAATTTACACTTTCTACTCTACTCGAACTCAAGAGTTATTAGTTTTCAGCGGGCGATAGGAATATAATTGTTGAGAATAATATGATAGAAATAGATAACATTTATCCATTTCCAAAACTCACATTAAATGAAAACCAAGGCTGCATAATTGCGGGGGCAAACAAAGGGTTCCTGCTAAAAACAGTGTCAAACATGCCAATGCTTCCTAAAAATGGAACAATCTTTCCCCAATGCTCACACTATTTTTGTATGATTAGCTTGATATTTTACACTGAAGCCAACTAGCAGCTCCGCAGCAGTCAAGGAAATGAAACAACATGCCTACCACAAAACATCAGGATATATATCTCAGTCATACAAAGGTTGGAGATTAGATGTTCCTGCTAAAATGCCAATAAAGCTAAGGTTAGCCAAGATAAATCAACACTTTGGATCACCTCTTCCGCCATTTTGTATACAGATCGAACTCATAAATATCTTTCTTATTGGGTTGTCACACTCTTCGCAAGATTCCGGGGCTGGTCAACATTATGACCGCGCAGGACTGTGAGATGATAAGCCAACAACTACATTCAAAGGAAAGGAAAATCACATGACTTACTATCAACTTCAACAAATCAATCACAATGGCAGGTGTGGAAACTGGAAAGCACATGAAGCATTTAACTAAGATGTAGTTTTATCACTTTTCCAGCAAAATCAGAAAAAAGGATGCAAAAATATTAAATACTGAATAATGTAAGTCAATTCTTGTATTTATTTACATACTATACAGTCTCCCTTTATTTAACAATACATTCTAATAAATACAAGATTTTTTAGGTCATGAAATTGATATTGCAGTCTTATGAGAAGGAAAATATGAAAAACGTAGGAGAATAAAAATCTGAATTTCTTAAATTGAAAGCCCATGACTTGTGATCCTAATTACCATTCATAGAAAAAAATATGCAAGGCTCACGACTCCAGTAACTCCTGACGCCATAAATCCACTAACTATTTCATGTCTCCATGATTTACTGACTCCACTACTCCACAATGGTAAATACATAAAAACTAGGCTGAATTGGTATTTTGGTCCCTTATAAATGGGGGTGTTGCTATTTTGGTCTCAAATAAAACTACGATTGCTGTTTTGGTCCCTTATCAATTTTTTATTAACGTTTTTAGTCCCTTTTTATGAAAAAGTTTAGAAGATTACGGATTAACTCATTTGATCGCTAGTCAAATCTAATTTTTTCTTCAAAATGATTTATATCATGATGTTTTCAATCCATTTTATGACTCTATTCTTCATGAATGTTCAATCCATTTAGATCGACTCACAATCCGAAAAAAGTTGAGTTATCAAACGCCCTTAATCAACTATGTACTTAATCTATTTAGAATAAGTACTGAATTAGTTTATCAAACAGACCCTTACTAGTGAAAATTAAGGCAAGTATGCAAACCTCGAAAAGTTTTTAAACATGCCTAGGAAAGAAAAGAAAGTACCATTGTACCTCTAATTTCAGATAAAAACACATGAAAGCAACCGAGTTATATGCAACCAACACAAAGATCATGGTCCATGCAGTTTGATAAATATTCAACTTAAAACAAAAACAAGAGGCAGATTACCTGCAATGGAATTATGTTAATTACAGGCTGCAGACAGTCCACAACATGAGGAACTTCAATTACTCGACAAGATCCACCAACTGATACAGATGATGAATCCCCTTCTGAGCACATAACAATTAATCGGCCTTTCCGGGCATGAAGTTGCTGAATAACTGATTGTTGTTTGCTGCGAGTAATAGAAATGTTAAAAAGCACAAAGATACAGATAAAAATATCAAACCAATAGTTACAAGAACTCAGATCTAACCTGAAGCAAGCGTCACGAGTAGCAACAACAAAAATTGGGAGGTTATGATCCACTAAAGCCAAGGGACCATGTTTCATTTCACCAGCAAGTATTCCTTCACTATGCATAAGGGCAACCTCTTTTACCTTCAAAGCACCTTCTAGGGCTGTTGCATAATTGTATCCTCTTCCAAAGACTAGAAGCGATTGCTCATTAATCAATAGTTCTGCAAGATCTTTCATATCCTGGTCAAGCTTTAGAACCTCTTTAACTTTGCCTACCAGTTTTACACCCCGAGGAAACAGAATAAGGCACATGGAAGGGTGAAATGTGCAACATGAATATTTAGGTCAACAGAGAAAAAACAATAGTAAGGAAACAAAATCATACTTGGCAAATCAAATAGCCCATCTATTATCACTTCTCTTCTAGCCTCGTTGGAGATCATGTCACCTCCAACAGCAAGAGCCAACATAGCCATAACTACTATTTGGCTAGTGTATGCCTGTTGAAGAAGGTAACAAACATCATGTTACATCAACCTAACCCAGAAAAGACAAACAAGGAAAAAACAACAGGACAATCTGGTGCATAAAGGCCCCAGCTGTACGAGTGTTCCAGGAAGGGCCGGGCCATTAAGGCTAATGCAACACACACAGAGATGCACACACAAAACATGAAAATACTGACCTTGGTACTTGCTACACCTATTTCACAACCAGCATTGATATGGACACCGCAGTGTGTTTTCCTCGCAAGAGCACTTCCAACCGTGTTGGTGATCCCAACACATAGTGCACCATTTTCTAAAGCATAATCTAATGCTTGAAGAGTATCTGCAGTTTCACCAGACTGACTAACAAATACAGCTGTATCTTCTCTGTATAATGGACCCTGCCTATCCACTAAATCACTAGCCACCTCCATGGTTACAGGTACACCTGCAACATATGACATCAGTGAAACAATTTTTACATAGGATCTTCTCACTTATGCTGCATAATTCATAACCACTTGTACCAGAAAGTTCTTCCACAATAGGCCTTGCAGCTAAAGCAGCAAAATAACTAGTGCCACAGCCAACAAAAACAATCCTTCTGCTTCTCCTGATGGTCTTTAAATGGTCTTTCAGTCCACCTAAAAGGACACTTTTGGCTTTGCATGACCCTCCACGTATTAACCTCCCTCGCATTGTCGTGGTTAAGGATTCAGGTTGCTCATGAATCTCCTTTTGCATATAATGCTTGTATTTACCTTTGTTTATTTGCTGAACCTCCATCTCAAGAACAGATAATGCACGTTCAACAGAAGCAGGTATAGCAAATGTGCCATGTCTTCCCTTCTTCTGTTCAAACCTGAATATTGACACACCTCCATCCTGACAAAATAACAAAATAAACACATACTCGATTTCTAAACTTTAGCTACTTTTCCAAATCAAAGCAAAAGTGGATAACGCATACATGAAACATTTAGTTAAAGAATTTTAACACCTCAAACTAATTAAACAATTGTACCTTTAAATGAATAACTTCATCGTCCTCAATCACCAGAACCTTTTTTGTGTGCTCAACGACTGCACTAGCATCACTTGATAGGAACAGTTCTTTAGGCTGCTGATTGCTTGAAAGAAAGTTTGTGTCACCAAAAGTTGCTCCAATACTGCCTTCATCTTCAAGGTCCTTATTAGTTGCAATTTACATATAAAAAATAGTACAAATGAGACAAATGTAGAATATTCAAAATTGAATAATTATTTAAATGCCAGCCAATCTTTCTTTTTTTTAACTTTTTGGCTTGTTTTATTCTTTCGGTGACATTTCGCTAATACACAAAACTATCTAGAAATATTGCCTTTTCATCTGTATCACAATATATCACCACCTTATTTCCTTCTTCAGGAGACTTATAGAACTACTAAAATACAATAAAACACCAGATCATCTCAATATACAGAGTAGATTTTCTATAATTCTAATTGGTTAGTCGAAGGATCACTAATTCAGAGCATAAAATAAACGGCCTCATAAGGTACAAAAAAGAGAATATTCTCACAAACTACACAATCTATGATTATAAAAGAACTCCATACTCTCTAATATTCTCGTATTTCTTTTAATGTATCCCAAATGACAACGTGGCATGGTATTTCAAATGTTCACCATGAGACAGGAATTGTGTTCAATAATTCAATATTCCAATAAGTTAGGAACCAAAGAATTAAGCTGAAATACACGTGGCACCGGGAGATATCTCATTAAAAGTAACAGAATAACTTCATTTATTGTAAAATAACAGATTAGAAATATATAAGGTAACAGGAATATATTGCTTTGAACAAATTTAATACACATGATTCTAAGGGTCTAACAGTTTGTGAGCCAGATTGTAGAATCAAGTACGACTTACAGACCTTTATCATTTTCATATGGTCAGCAATGATAGAATAACATTATTAACAAGTCTACTATAAAGTAGAGATATGCACTTACTTTAACACCAAGGAGCAATGGACTGCCACGTTTACAAGCAATCAATTCATTTGGGTAGTGTCGGCTTTTGAAAATAAGAGCATAAGCTCCTTCCAGATGCCGCATAACTTCAAACACAACTTGACTGAATGTCACACTCTGAGCCCCTGCAACGAAAAGTTGAACACTCATATGATTCCCCAAATAAAAAGAAAAATTAAGATGGTTATCAATTCCCTTGTACACATATTCATCCATAACATCAAAACAATAACCAAATAAATCCCAAGAGCATCTCAACCAAGAAGGAGTAAATAACAGACACACTATGTTTCTATTAAGTCCCTTGAGCTCAAGTCTTTCCATTTACTTCTAAGGAGTGATTGCGGCAGAACAAACAAAAATGTAGGGTCAACTTTTAAAGAGTTCAAATTCTTTAAGTGAAACAACTAACAGTCAGCCAAAGTGCTATAGATAACTAAGAATTCCCGCTTAGTATTTGCATATGTTATAAAAGATTACAATAATAAGACAAACAAACCAAATAAAAGGAAAAAACTCATGGCGAGTAATGTAACATATCAACAGAAGTCAATGCCAAAATAATGGAAGCCACGGCATAGCGCCAGAGAAATTATTTGCATGATGCAGGAATATAAAGCAAAGGTTTACAATGAAAGCAATTGCAAAAGGGAAATTCATAAGGTAAAGGAAATACCAGCAGAAAAGGTTACTTAAAGAGCTCTAGAAAGATACAACATGGAACATTCACTTGCATCATCAGAAAAACTTACCTTCTTCATTTGAATTGTCAAAAACAAATTTAGCTAGCTTCGGAATGACTTCAGTGTCGGTATCTGATTCAAAGGTGAATCCATGTCGCACTAAGGTCTCTTTCAATACCTGCGATATTCAAATGTTAACTCATGAAAAGGACGACATGATCCAACTAACCAATGGGGATTAAACTAGATGCTTGGAAAATAACACATCAATTTTCAAATCGGTTATTTAGTAACAAGAATTTTAAGGTTGTTCTTGAAGATACTTAAAACAGATAAAAACAATATATGGACAAACTCCAGCATAGCTAGACAAAGTTATTCAATAAGTTCATAAGCATGTTAAGTGGTATTTGGACAACTGTTTCTGCTCCATGCATACTCGACCATACTCACTCAGTAGCATTAGGAAAACAGCACATTTGCAGCAAGGAACAGAAACCCTAAATGCAATAAAAGAATTCATGTATAACACTGTTAACAGTTTGCTTTATATATGGAATGTTCATATGCAAATCTTTTGAGGAGCATTTAAGCTGACGTTCCAACCAACTGAAAAAAAACCACTTCAAATACCCATTCATTAGAGAGTAGCAACAGAAAGCCACAATATCTCACATAAGCCACAACAACAACCAAGCCTTTCTTCCACCATGTGAGCCATGCTGTCCATAGAAACTCGCCAATATTGGTCATGCCCCAATATTGTAAATTTGCAAGGCTTCTACAACTAATAGGATTAAAAATGCTATCCATTAAATTCTAGAGGAACTTTCCAACCAATAGAATTCTCATTTAATGTGAGAAGAAAGAGATAAACATATATATATATATATATAAATATGCATGCCAAGGATTAGTTACCTGTAACTGGCTACTGGACATGCTTATTGCCCATTCCACACTGAATGCTAGAACACAATATGCATGTCCGTAGTCTTACTCACTCTATTACTTAATTGTTCAAGGACCTCATATCAGTACAATGTCAATTAAAAAATAAAATTTGTCGAACTGAGACTCTTAACTAATATTTTTTATACAAAATATGGTGAATACAATAAGGTTAATGGACCTATTTGACAAAAATATAGTCAATTGAAATATAAAGAAGACTCTTATAGGGAAATTCACCACAATTCCAGACAATTACGATAATGACTCTGCAGGAACTAAGAATTAATAGATGTTCAGGAAAATAAGAAACCTCATAGTTTGTAATAATGCCATTGTGAACGACCAAAAAATCATTTCCAGCACCGGAGCTCTGTGGATGACTATTTCTTGGAGCTGGCTCACCATGAGTCGCCCATCGAGTGTGGGCGATCCCAGCATGAAAGGAAAATGGTTCTTCCAAATTTAACTCTGTCTCTGCAACCGCTGAAACCACAAATGCAACAGTTTTGATCTCATCAAATCTTTCTAAGCCTAGTCCATATCACATTTGGCAATCACTTGCAATAGTAGAAATGCACAGCAAATAAGGAAATGAAGTTGCAATAAGTAACACCCAAACCATAAATTCAATTATGTTAATTCCCTAAATCCTTCATGCTACCAGACTAAAAACGCCATTTAATAAACATTACCATAAAAAAAAAAAAAAAAAGCGCACAGACCAGACGCCAAAAAATCAAGCATTTACATCAGAATTCTCTTTGTTCTGATTTACTTTCTTGTCATTTCCATAGTTGCCTTACTAAGAATCTCTTTACAGCACCAGCATAAGTCACAATCACAGTTCTAAATTTCTTATAAGCTAACAATCAATATAACTCTGCAAGCTCACCAAAGCCCCTAAAAGAAAAGACATTCTACATAATAAATCCCTTTTCCACCCCGTCTCTTTCGTGGGTTCTATTTGGAAATTCTACCACGTAATGCGACACCATCTTTAACCAAAGAAAAACCCACAAAAATTTAAAAAAAAAAAAAAAAAAAAAACCCCAAGCCCAGATTAACATTGCACCGACAAAAGCGATCACCACTGAGAATAACTAATTCAAAAGAAAACTGACTATTTTTTAATCCCAGAAGGATTGTTCTACTTAAAAGATACCTTGGTAAACGGATGTGACCAAAGATTCAATCTTCCCTTCTTTCCGAAACACAAGAGGCGGAAGGGCGACGCCGGAATTCGAATCCGATGCGGCCTGAGCAGCCTTACCGGCGGAAGAAGCATCAATGGAGATACCGGCGGAATCGTAGCCTCTGTACTCCAAACGTCGGAGACCATTAAACAGGACTTCCAATATGTAACGGCGTTCTCTGTTCACGTTATAATTTAAGTAAGCAAAAATCCCACACATTGTTGTTCCTCTTTTCCTCTTTCCTCGTCTTCTTCTACCACCGCCGCTTGGTTCAGTAGTCAAAGCAAAATGATGGAGAGAGAGCGTTTGAATTGCGGTTGAATTCCGCCGACAGAGTACTATAAATAAAATTCCTGCGCTGTGGTTGCTCGTACGCTGTGCAACGAAACTTGTACGGAGTTTTTGGTCGGGCGTTCCGGGTTGCTAGTTTGATGCACAGTGGAAACTGCCGGGATGGACCTGCTTAGTTTATTTTTATTTTACTTCTGCATGGGAAACTTTTTAAAAATATTTAATAGTTATGAATTATACACATTTAATAATAAAGTATTTTTTTGACAAAATTTAATAATAAAGTCTTAATAAATAGAAGATAAATATTTTTTACAAAAATAATATTATTATCTTGTAAATTAAATAGCGATTGATTATTAATTTATATAAATAAATTTAGACGTATTATATATATAAAAATATCTATAACTTAATTAATACAAACTCACTTTTCCCTTAAAATATATAAATTTATCACACCTTTCTTTAATTTTATCCTTCAAATTTGAATAATATATATATATTTTTTTTATATAAAAATAACTTCAATTCAAAACCTATTTTGTGAAGGATGAAACATATACATATAGATTCTTTGTTTTATCCAAACTAAATTAATAAAGTTGAAAATATTTCTTTAAAAAATTAATTAAATTTAAAATCTTGAATACATCATCAATAATTTTATTAAAAAAATATTACTTAAATTATCTTAATTAATATGATATGCTTGTTGCAAGTTGGTACCAAATGAGAATTATTTTTTCTCCTTCCTTCAATGAACTATTGACTTATCAAACTTTTTTTTTTTTTTTGAAGTAAATTGACCTATCAAACTTCATTTAATGATTGATACTTAAAATTAATACACAAAAATAGTATATTTTTAACACATCTGTATTTAAAAAATGTCTTTTTTATTATAATCAATATCCTAACTCATAGTAAAAACGAGATTACAATCTTTTTTTTTGAAGCATACGGGATTATAATCCAATATTTTATTATTTTAAAATGAAGTTTAAAATTAAAAAAATAAAAATAAAAGTTGTTTGGGTTATGTGACGGGCTTGGCCGGTGGCTGGGATCTGGGCTGACGAAATTGACTGTTGACTTTTAATTGATGGGCTTGGGTTGGGATTTTGGATGGTGACTGGAGTGGACAGCTAAGTTTGGGAATTGAATGATGGGGTGTGAGACTTGTCAACTTTGGATATTTTGGATGGAACACATGTCCCTTCAAAAGATGGAAAACTGGAAAACGTGTCTGGGTTTTGGGTCACTATCGTTTGGAATTTATTGCCTTAAGCCACGGTTTCGATTGCGACCCCGGCCTGCCCCGCCCGGTTCCATTGAAGAATTCGCATAGCGGGTGGGTACTTGGAGACCCGAATTCTCGTCGTAGGTTTAATAAAAAAGACAAAATTCACTTGTGGTTACTTAGCTATAACCATCTTTCAAATTTAGTCATTAAAAATTTATATATTTTAAAATTAATCATTTTTCTTTATTTTTTAAATCTCTTCTTACTTACCGCCTATTCTTTTTTTTATTTTTTCATCATTCTTTTTAAAATTATCCTTATTTTCTTATTTATCGCCTTACATTTTTAATTCACCGTTTCTTATTCTTCGCCCATCTTTTTGCCCTCGCTGTTGGGCTCCGCTGCCAGACTCTCGTCTTCACCATCGATATCTCGTCGTCGATCACATCACCGCCGCCGCTTCTTCTTCTTCTCCCTATCTCTCGACTGAAATTTTGAGGGCGCTCATCACCCGATCGGGAGATAGGGAGAAGAAGAAGAAACGGCGGCGGTGATGAGATCGATGACAGGATATCAGCGGTGAAGACGAGAGTCTGGCGGCGGAGCACAGCGGCAACGGCAAAAGGATGGGCAGAGAATAAGAGACGGTTAATAAAAAAAAAAAAGTAGGCAAAAAATAAGAAAATAAGGATAATTTTAAAAAGAGTGATGAAAAAATAAAAAGAAAAGAAGAGAAGGTAAGTAAGAAATGACTTAAAATATAAAGAAAAATGACTAATTTTGGAACATACAAATTCTTAAGGACTAAATTTGGATATGGGTTATAGCTAAGGGACCAAAAGTGAATTTTGTCTTAATTAAAATTAGGGTTAAAAATTTCACACGCCATTAAACTTGTTCAATAGTATACTTTTGGTCACTAAATTTTTTGACTCAATAAATTAGTCATTAAACTCTTAAAATATAGTACTTGACATACTTCCATTAAGAATCAATTTTGAATTAACAGTGTTAGTTTTTAAAATTTTTACTAAGTGAAAGTTGATTCTTAACGGAAGTATGTCAAGTACTATATTTTAAGAGTTTAATGACTGATTTGTTGAGTCAAAAAGTATAATGGCCAAAAGTATACTATTGAATAAGTTTAATGGCCGTTTTTAACTCGGAAAATTATAGATAAAGATTTAGACTCTGTTTGGGCAAGTTCTGTAAAAACACTTTTGTCGCAGTGTTTTTTTTAGAAATTTTAGTAAAATATATATATTTTTTGTACAAATAGAGAGACCGAAACCTATTACATCAACACAACATTCCGGCAGTAAGCCTATCCTCTCATGTTATGATCCAGCCACCTCTGAATCTGAATTGACGTTTCATGTAGTCTTGTAAAATCTCATTATCTCGTAATTGTTAAAAAGACCAAACTATCTGCACCAGAATTTACTTATCTATATATGTGCTTAATTTTAAGCACCAATTCTTTTTGCAATAAACTGCGAAATCCTCGAATTAGATTCGCATGTATCCCAACATCATCGTCACTTTCCTGAACCATCTTCACCGCTAATTCATTCCCCATTTCTACTTCAATTCTTCGATAACCCTCATCCCATGCAAAATTAAGTCTTTGGAACAACCCCCCACAATTCTGGCAAAATATATTTTACAACTACGAGTATGTACTCTTAGTAGTGTTGGCCCAATAGAAATAACCCATTTAATACATTGGCCCTCCTGAATTTGCCTCGTTTTCTTTCCATTACTAATGCTCTTTTGTCATTTGTCAAAAGGGTACATTGCATTGTCCTCATAGTTGTACCATATAACAATTGCACAATTCTGCACCCAAAATATTGTAATTCCCAAAATTCCACAAAAAACCCACACACCATGGAGCTTGATGATCACGAATGAGACCACCTGCTCCAACCTTACCATTTTGGCGAACTGCTCCATCCACATTTAACTTAAACCACCCCTCCTCCGGCCAATACCAAGACACCCATCTCGGTTCCCTAACTAAACATGGAACACCCAGTTTCTTTTTTGAAGCTTTGGCTGCCCATCACTTTCGAACGGATAGCCAAAATAATGTTAGCAGAAGGTACTATATTTCCACTAAAAAATGTTCATTTTTGGAATTCCAAAAACATATGTGTTTAGACAATTATTTTAAAAAATTATTTTTTAGTT